>OU426878.1:35766630-37184456 GCA_911387805.1 Cantharis rustica
AGTTTAAAGTTCTTTACTTGAAAATATCTACTTTTTGTTTTAGAAATGACAATTTGAAAATCAGATCTAAGTTAATAGTTTGACGTTCTTTACTTCTATATAACTAAGTCTTATTTTAGTATAGTGAATTTGTAATTTAAAACAAAGTTATTATTTTGAAGTTCTTTACTTGAAAATATCTACTACTAATTTTAGAAATGACAATTTGAAAATCAAATCTAAGTTAACAGTTTGACGTTCTTTACTTTAAAATAACTAAGTCTTATTTTAGACTAGTGAATTTCGAAATTAAAACTAAGTTATTAGTATGAAGTTCTTCACTTGAAAAAAACTACCACTAATTTTAGAAATGACAATTTGAAAATCAGATCTAAGTTAATAGTTTGACGATCTTTACTTCAAAACAACTAAGTCTTATTTTAGAATACTCAATTTGTAAATCAAGGCTAAGTTATTAGTTTAAAGTTGTTTACTTGAAAATATCTACTTCTGATTTTAGAAATGAAATCAAATTAACTAAGTCTTATTTTAGTATAGTGAATTTGTAAACCAAAACTAAGTTGTTAGTATGAAGTTCTACACTTGAAAAAAACTACCACTGATTTTAGAAATGACAATTTGAAAATCAGATCTAAGTTTGACGTTCTTTACTTCCAAATAACTAATTCTTATTTTAGAATACTCAATTTGTAAATCAAGGCTAAGTTATTAGTTTAAAGTTCTTTACTTGAAAATATCTACTTCTTGTTTTAGAAATGACAATTTGAAAATCAGATCTAAGTTAATAGTTTGACGTTCTTTACTTCTAAATAACTAAGTCTTATTTTAGTATAGTGAATTTGTAATTTAAAACTAAGTTATTAGTATGAAGTTCTTCACTTGAAAAAAACTACCACTGATTTTAGAAATGACAATTTGAAAATCAGATCTAAGTTAATAGTTTGACGTTCTTTACTTCAAAATAACTAAGTCTTATTTTAGAATACTCAATTTGTAAATCAAGGCTAAGTTATTAGTTTAAAGTTGTTTACTTGAAAATATCTACTTCTGATTTTAGAAATGACAATTTGAAAATCAGATCTAAGTTAATAGTTTGACGTTCTTTACTTCAAATTAACTAAGTCTTATTTTAGTATAGTGAATTTGCAAACCAAAACTAAGTTGTTAGTATGAAGTTCTTCACTTGAAAAAAACTACCACTGATTTTAGAAATGACAATTTGAAAATCAGATCTAAATTAACAGTTTGACGTTCTTTACTTTAAAATAACTAAGTCTTATTTTAGACTAGTGAATTTGTAAATTAAAACTAAGTTATTAGTATGAAGTTCTTCACTTGAAAAAAACTACCACTGATTTTAGAAATGACAATTTGAAAATCAGATCTAAGTTAATAGTTTGACGTTCTTTACTTCAAAATAACTAAGTCTTATTTTAGAATACTCAATTTGTAAATCAAGGCTAAGTTATTAGTTTAAAGTTGTTTACTTGAAAATATCTACTTCTGATTTTAGAAAAGACAATTTGAAAATCAGATCTAAGTTAATAGTTTGACGTTCTTTACTTCAAAACAACTAAGTCTTATTTTAGAATAGCGAATTTGTAAACCAAAACTAAGTTATTAGTATGAAGTTCTTCACTTGAAAAAAACTACTACTGATTTTAGAAAATACAATTTGAAAATCAGATCTAAGTTAATAGTTTGACGTTTTTTATTTCAAAATAACTAAGTCTTATTTTAGAATACTCAATTTGTAAATTAAGGCTAAGTTATTAGTTTAAAGTTGTTTACTTGAAAATATCTACTTCTGATTTTAGAAATGACAATTTCAAAATCAGATCTAAGTTTATAGTTTGGCGTTCTTCACTTCAAAACAACTAAGTCTTATTTTAGTATAGTGAATTTGTAAACCAAAACTAAGTTATCAGTATGAAGTTCTTCACTTGAAAAAAACTACCACTGATTTTAGAAATGACAATTTGAAAATCAGATCTAAGTTAATAGTTTGACGTTCTTTAGTTCAAAATAACTAAGTCTTATTTTAGAATACTCAATTTGTAAATCAAGGCTAAGTTATTAGTTTAAAGTTCTTTACTTGAAAATATCTACTTCTTGTTTTAGAAATGACAATTTGAAAATCAGATCTAAGTTAATAGTTTGACGTTCTTTACTTCTAAATAACTAAGTCTTATTTTAGTATAGTGAATTTGTAATTTAAAACAAAGTTATTAGTTTGAAGTTCTTTACTTGAAAATATCTACTACTGATTTTAGAAATGACAATTTGAAAATCAGATCTAAGTTAAAAGTTTGACGTTCTTTACTTTAAAATAACTAAGTCTTATTTTAGACTAGTGAATTTGTAAATTAAAACTAAGTTATTAGTATGAAGTTCTTCACTTGAAAAAAACTACCACTGATTTTAGAAATGACAATTTGAAAATCAGATCTAAGTTAATAGTTTGACGTTCTTTACTTCAAAATAACTAAGTCTTATTTTGGAATACTCAATTTGTAAATCAAGGCTAAGTTATTAGTTTAAAGTTCTTTACTTGAAAATATCTACTTCTTGTTTTAGAAATAACAATTTGAAAATCAGATCTAAGGTAATAGTTTGACGTTCTTTACTTCTAAATAACTAAGTCCTATTTTAGTATAGTGAATTTGTAATTTAAAACAAAGTTATTAGTTTGAAGTTCTTTACTTGAAAATATCTACTACTGATTTTAGAAATGACAATTTGAAAATCAGATCTAAGTTAATAGTTTGACGTTCTTTACTTCAAAACAACTAAGTCTTATTTTAGTATAGTGAATTTGTAAACCAAAACTAAGTTATCAGTATGAAGTTCTTCACTTGAAAAACCCTACCACTGATTTTAGAAATGACAATTTGAAAATTAGATCTAAGTTAATAGTTTGACGTTCTTTACTTCCAAATAACTAATTCATATTTTAGAATACTCAATTTGTAAATCAAGGCTAAGTTATTAGTTTAAAGTTCTTTACTTGAAAATATCTACTTCTTGTTTTAGAAATGACAATTTGAAAATCAGATCTAAGTTAATAGTTTGACGTTCTTTACTTCTAAATAACTAAGTCTTATTTTAGTATAGTGAATTTGTAATTTAAAACTAAGTTATTAGTATGAAGTTCTTCACTTGAAAAAAACTACCACTGATTTTAGAAATGACAATTAGAAAATCAGATCTAAGTTAATAGTTTGACGTTCTTTACTTCAAAATAACTAAGTCTTAATTTAGAATACTCAATTTGTAAATCAAGGCTAAGTTATTAGTTTAAAGTTCTTTACATGAAAATATCTACTTCTTGTTTTAGAAATGACAATTTGAAAATCAGATCTAAGTTAATAGTTTGACGTTCTTTACTTCAAAACAACTAAGTCTTATTTTAGTATAGTGAATTTGTAAACCAAAACTAAGTTATCAGTATGAAGTTCTTCACTTGAAAAAAACTACCACTGATTTTAGAAATGACAATTTGAAAATCAGATCTAAGTTAATAGTTTGACGTTCTTTAGTTCAAAATAACTAAGTCTTATTTTAGAATACTCAATTTGTAAATCAAGGCTAAGTTATTAGTTTAAAGTTCTTTACTTGAAAATATCTACTTCTTGTTTTAGAAATGACAATTTGAAAATCAGATCTAAGTTAATAGTTTGACGTTCTTTACTTCTAAATAACTAAGTCTTATTTTAGTATAGTGAATTTGTAATTTAAAACAAAGTTATTAGTTTGAAGTTCTTTACTTGAAAATATCTACTACTGATTTTAGAAATGACAATTTGAAAATCAGATCTAAGTTAAAAGTTTGACGTTCTTTACTTTAAAATAACTAAGTCTTATTTTAGACTAGTGAATTTGTAAATTAAAACTAAGTTATTAGTATGAAGTTCTTTACTTGAAAAAAACTACCACTGATTTTAGTAATGACAATTTGAAAATCAGATCTAAGTTAATAGTTTGACGTTCTTTACTTCAAAATAACTAAATCTTATTTTAGAATACTCAATTTGTAAATCAAGGCTAAGTTATTAGTTTAAAGTTCTTTACTTGAAAATATCTACTTCTTGTTTTAGAAATAACAATTTGAAAATCAGATCTAAGGTAATAGTTTGACGTTCTTTACTTCTAAATAACTAAGTCCTATTTTAGTATAGTGAATTTGTAATTTAAAACAAAGTTGTTAGTTTGAAGTTCTTTACTTGAAAATATCTACTACTGATTTTAGAAATGACAATTTGAAAATCAGATCTAAGTTAATAGTTTGACGTTCTTTACTTCAAAACAACTAAGTCTTATTTTAGTATAGTGAATTTGTAAACCAAAACTAAGTTATCAGTATGAAGTTCTTCACTTGAAAAAAACTACCACTGATTTTAGAAATGACAATTTGAAAATCAGATCTAAGTTAATAGTTTGACGTTCTTTAGTTCAAAATAACTAAGTCTTATTTTAGAATACTCAATTTGTAAATCAAGGCTAAGTTATTAGTTTAAAGTTCTTTACTTGAAAATATCTACTTCTTGTTTTAGAAATGACAATTTGAAAATCAGATCTAAGTTAATAGTTTGACGTTCTTTACTTCTTAATAACTAAGTCTTATTTTAGTATAGTGAATTTGTAATTTAAAACAAAGTTATTAGTTTGAAGTTCTTTACTTGAAAATATCTACTACTGATTTTAGAAATGACAATTTGAAAATCAGATCTAAGTTAAAAGTTTGACGTTCTTTACTTTAAAATAACTAAGTCTTATTTTAGACTAGTGAATTTGTAAATTAAAACTAAGTTATTAGTATGAAGTTCTTCACTTGAAAAAAACTACCACTGATTTTAGAAATGACAATTTGAAAATCAGATCTAAGTTAATAGTTTGACGTTCTTTACTTCAAAATAACTAAGTCTTATTTTAGAATACTCAATTTGTAAATCAAGGCTAAGTTATTAGTTTAAAGTTCTTTACTTGAAAATATCTACTTCTTGTTTTAGAAATAACAATTTGAAAATCAGATCTAAGGTAATAGTTTGACGTTCTTTACTTCTAAATAACTAAGTCCTATTTTAGTATAGTGAATTTGTAATTTAAAACAAAGTTATTAGTTTGAAGTTCTTTACTTGAAAATATCTACTACTGATTTTAGAAATGACAATTTGAAAATCAGATCTAAGTTAATAGTTTGACGTTCTTTACTTCAAAACAACTAAGTCTTATTTTAGTATAGTGAATTTGTAAACCAAAACTAAGTTATCAGTATGAAGTTCTTCACTTGAAAAAAACTACTACTGATTTTAGAAATGACAATTTGAAAATCAGATCTAAGTTAATAGTTTGACGTTCTTTAGTTCAAAATAACTAAGTCTTATTTTAGAATACTCAATTTGTAAATCAAGGCTAAGTTATTAGTTTAAAGTTCTTTACTTGAAAATATCTACTTCTTGTTTTAGAAATGACAATTTGAAAATCAGATCTAAGTTAATAGTTTGACGTTCTTTACTTCTAAATAACTAAGTCTTATTTTAGTATAGTGAATTTGTAATTTAAAACAAAGTTATTAGTTTGAAGTTCTTTACTTGAAAATATCTACTACTGATTTTAGAAATGACAATTTGAAAATCAGATCTAAGTTAAAAGTTTGACGTTCTTTACTTTAAAATAACTAAGTCTTATTTTAGACTAGTGAATTTGTAAATTAAAACTAAGTTATTAGTATGAAGTTCTTCACTTGAAAAAAACTACCACTGATTTTAGAAATGACAATTTGAAAATCAGATCTAAGTTAATAGTTTGACGTTCTTTACTTCAAAATAACTAAGTCTTATTTTAGAATACTCAATTTGTAAATCAAGGCTAAGTTATTAGTTTAAAGTTCTTTACTTGAAAATATCTACTTCTTGTTTTAGAAATAACAATTTGAAAATCAGATCTAAGGTAATAGTTTGACGTTCTTTACTTCTAAATAACTAAGTCCTATTTTAGTATAGTGAATTTGTAATTTAAAACAAAGTTATTAGTTTGAAGTTCTTTACTTGAAAATATCTACTACTGATTTTAGAAATGACAATTTGAAAATCAGATCTAAGTTAATAGTTTGACGTTCTTTACTTCAAAACAACTAAGTCTTATTTTAGTATAGTGAATTTGTAAACCAAAACTAAGTTATCAGTATGAAGTTCTTCACTTGAAAAAAACTACCACTGATTTTAGAAATGACAATTTGAAAATCAGATCTAAGTTAATAGTTTGACGTTCTTTACTTCCAAATAACTAATTCTTAATTTAGAATACTCAATTTGTAAATCAAGGCTAAGTTATTAGTTTAAAGTTCTTTACTTGAAAATATCTACTTCTTGTTTTAGAAATGACAATTTGAAAATCAGATCTAAGTTAATAGTTTGACGTTCTTTACTTCTAAATAACTAAGTCTTATTTTAGTATAGTGAATTTGTAATTTAAAACTAAGTTATTAGTATGAAGTTCTTCACTTGAAAAAAACTACCACTGATTTTAGAAATGACAATTTGAAAATCAGATCTAAGTTAATAGTTTGACGTTCTTTACTTTAAAATAACTAAGTCTTATTTTAGTATAGTGAATTTGTAATTTAAAACTAAGTTGTTAGTATGAAGTTCTACACTTGAAAAAAACTACCACTGATTTTAGAAATGACAATTTGAAAATCAGATCTAAGTTAATAGTTTGACGTTCTTTACTTCCAAATAACTAATTCTTATTTTAGAATACTCAATTTGTAAATCAAGGCTAAGTTATTAGTTTAAAGTTTTTTACTTGAAAATATCTACTTCTTGTTTTAGAAATGACAATTTGAAAATCAGATCTAAGTTAATAGTTTGACGTTCTTTCCTTCTAAATAACTAAGTCTTATTTTAGTATAGTGAATTTGTAATTTAAAACTAAGTTATTAGTATGAAGTTCTTCACTTGAAAAAAACTACCACTGATTTTAGAAATGACAATTTGAAAATCAGATCTAAGTTAATAGTTTGACGTTCTTTACTTCAAAATAACTAAGTCTTATTTTAGAATACTCAATTTGTAAATCAAGGCTAAGTTATTAGTTTAAAGTTGTTTACTTGAAAATATCTACTTCTGATTTTAGAAATGACAATTTGAAAATCAGATCTAAGTTAATAGTTTGACGTTCTTTACTTCTAAATAACTAAGTCTTATTTTAGTATAGTGAATTTGCAAACCAAAACTAAGTTGTAAGTATGAAGTTCTTCACTTGAAAACAACTACCACTGATTTTAGAAATGACAATTTGAAAATCAGATCTAAATTAACAGTTTGACGTTCTTTACTTTAAAATAACTAAGTCTTATTTTAGACTAGTGAATTTGTAAATGAAAACTAAGTTATTAGTATGAAGTTCTTCACTTGAAAAAAACTACCACTGATTTTAGAAATGACAATTTGAAAATCAGATCTAAGTTAATAGTTTGACGTTCTTCAGTTCTAAATAACTAAGTCTTATTTTAGTATAGTGAATTTGTAATTTAAAACAAAGTTATTAGTTTGAAGTTCTTTACTTGAAAATATCTACTACTGATTTTAGAAATGACAATTTGAAAATCAGATCTAAGTTAACAGTTTGACGTTCTTTACTTTAAAATGACTAAGTCTTATTTTAGACTAGTGAATTTGTAAATTAAAACTAAGTTATTAGTATGAAGTTCTTCACTTGAAAAAAACTACCACTGATTTTAGAAAAGACAATTTGAAAATCAGATCTAAGTTAATAGTTTGACGTTCTTTACTTCAAAATAACTAAGTCTTATTTTAGAATACTCAATTTGGAAATCAAGGCTAAGTTATTAGTTTAAAGTTGTTTACTTGAAAATATCTACTACTGATTTTAGAAGTGACAATTTGAAAATCAGATCTAAGTTAATAGTTTGACGTTCTTTACTTCTAAATAACTAAGTCTTTAGTATAGTGAATTTGTAATTTAAAACAAAGTTATTAGTTTGAAGTTCTTTACTTGAAAATATCTACTTCTGATTTTAGAAATGACAATTTGAAAATCAGATCTAAGTTAACAGTTTGACGTTTTTTATTTCAAAATAACTAAGTCTTATTTTAGAATAGTGAATTTGTAAATCAAAACTAAGTTGTTAGTTTGAAGTCTATACTTGAAAAAATCTACTACTGATTTTATAAAGGACAATTTGAAAATCAGATCTAAGTTAATAGTTTGACGTTCTTTACTTCCAAATAACTAATTCTTATTTTAGAATACTCAATTTGTAAATCAAGGATAAGTTATTAGTTTAAAGTTGTTTACTTGAAAATATCTACTTCTGATTTTAGAAATGACAATTTGAAAATCAGATCTAAGTTAATAGTTTGACGTTCTTTACTTCAAAACAACTTAGTCTTATTTTAGTATAGTGAATTTGTAAACCAAAACTAAGTTGTTAGTATGAAGTTCTTCACTTGAAAAAAACTACCAATGATTTTAGAAATGACAATTTGAAAATCAGATCTAAATTAACAGTTTGACGTTCTTTACTTTAAAATAACTAAGTCTTATTTTAGACTAGTGAATTTGTAAATTAAAACTAAGTTATTAGTATGAAGTTCTTCACTTGAAAAAAACTACCACTGATTTTAGAAATGCCAATTTGAAAATCAGATCTAAGTTAATAGTTTGACGTTCTTTACTTCAAAACAACTAAGTTTTATTTTAGTATAGTGAATTTGTAAACCAAAACTAAGTTATTAGTATGAAGTTCTTCACTTGAAAAAAACTACCACTGATTTTAGAAATGACAATTTGAAAATCAGATCTAAGTTAATAGTTTGACGTTGTTTACTTCAAAATAACCAAGTCATATTTTAGAATACTCAATTTGTAAATCAAGGCTAAGTTATTAGTTTAAAGTTCTTTACATGAAAATATCTACTTCTTGTTTTAGAAATGACAATTTGAAAATCAGATCTAAGTTAATAGTTTGACGTTCTTTACTTTAAAATAACTAAGTCTTATTTTAGTATAGTGAATTTGTAATTTAAAACTAAGTTATTAGTATGAAGTTCCTCACTTGAAAAAAACTACCACTGATTTTAGAAATGACAATTTGAAAATCAGATCTAAGTTAATAGTTTGACGATCTTTACTTCAAAACAACTAAGTCTTATTTTAGAATACTCAATTTGTAAATCAAGGCTAAGTTATTAGTTTAAAGTTGTTTACTTGAAAATATCTACTTCTAATTTTAGAAATGACAATTTGAAAATCAGTTCTAAGTTAATAGTTTGACGTTCTTTACTTCAAATTAACTAAGTCTTATTTTAGTATAGTGAATTTGTAAACTAAAACTAAGTTGTTAGTATGAAGTTCTACACTTGAAAAAAACTACCACTGATGTTAGAAATGACAATTTGAAAATCAGATCTAAGTTAATAGTTTGACGTTCTTTACTTCCAAATAACTAATTCTTATTTTAGAATACTCAATTTGTAAATCAAGGCTAAGTTATTAGTTTAAAGTTTTTTACTTGAAAATATCTACTTCTTGTTTTAGAAATGACAATTTGAAAATCAGATCTAAGTTAATAGTTTGACGTTCTTTACTTCTAAATAACTAAGTCTTATTTTAGTATAGTGAATTTGTAATTTAAAACTAAGTTATTAGTATGAAGTTCTTCACTTGAAAAAAACTACCACTGATTTTAGAAATGACAATTTGAAAATCAGATCTAAGTTAATAGTTTGACGTTCTTTACTTCAAAATAACTAAGTCTTATTTTAGAATACTCAATTTGTAAATCAAGGCTAAGTTATTAGTTTAAAGTTGTTTACTTGAAAATATCTACTTCTGATTTTAGAAATGACAATTTGAAAATCAGATCTAAGTTAATAGTTTGACGTTCTTTACTTCTAAATAACTAAGTCTTATTTTAGTATAGTGAATTTGCAAACCAAAACTAAGTTGTAAGTATGAAGTTCTTCACTTGAAAAAAACTACCACTGATTTTAGAAATGACAATTTGAAAATCAGATCTAAATTAACAGTTTGACGTTCTTTACTTTAAAATAACTAAGTCTTATTTTAGACTAGTGAATTTGTAAATGAAAACTAAGTTATTAGTATGAAGTTCTTCACTTGAAAAAAACTACCACTGATTTTAGAAATGACAAATTGAAAATCAGATCTAAGTTAATAGTTTGACGTTCTTTACTTCTAAATAACTAAGTCTTATTTTAGTATAGTGAATTTGTAATTTAAAACTAAGTTATTAGTATGAAGTTCTTCACTTGAAAAAAACTACCACTGATTTTAGAAATGACAATTTGAAAATCAGATCTAAGTTAATAATTTGACGTTCTTTACTTCAAAATAACTAAGTCTTATTTTAGAATACTCAATTTGTAAATCAAGTCTAAGTTATTAGTTTAAAGTTGTTTACTTGAAAATATCTACTTCTGATTTTAGAAATGACAATTTGAAAATCAGATCTAAGTTAATAGTTTGACGTTCTTTACTTCTAAATAACTAAGTCTTATTTTAGTATAGTGAATTTGCAAACCAAAACTAAGTTGTTAGTATGAAGTTCTTAACTTGAAAAAAACTACCACTGATTTTAGAAATGACAATTTGAAAATCAGATCTAAATTAACAGTTTGACGTTCTTTAGTTTAAAATAACTAAGTCTTATTTTAGACTAGTGAATTTGTAAGTGAAAACTAAGTTATTAGTATGAAGTTCTTCACTTGAAAAAAACTACCACTGATTTTAGAAATGACAATTTGAAAATCAGATCTAAGTTAATAGTTTGACGTTCTTTAGTTCTAAATAACTAAGTCTTATTTTAGTATAGTGAATTTGTAATTTAAAACAAAGTTATTAGTTTGAAGTTCTTTACTTGAAAATATCTACTACTGATTTTAGAAATGACAATTTGAAAATCAGATCTAAGTTAACAGTTTGACGTTCTTTACTTTAAAATGACTAAGTCTTATTTTAGACTAGTGAATTTGTAAATTAAAACTAAGTTATTAGTATGAAGTTCTTCACTTGAAAAAAACTACCACTGATTTTAGAAAAGACAATTTGAAAATCAGATCTAAGTTAATAGTTTGACGTTCTTTACTTCAAAATAACTAAGTCTTATTTTAGAATACTCAATTTGGAAATCAAGGCTAAGTTATTAGTTTAAAGTTGTTTACTTGAAAATATCTACTACTGATTTTAGAAATGACAATTTGAAAATCAGATCTAAGTTAATAGTTTGACGTTCTTTACTTCTAAATAACTAAGTCTTATTTTAGTATAGTGAATTTGTAATTTAAAACAAAGTTATTAGTTTGAAGTTCTTTACTTGAAAATATCTACTTCTGATTTTAGAAATGACAATTTGAAAATCAGATCTAAGTTAACAGTTTGACGTTCTTTATTTCAAAATAACTAAGTCTTATTTTAGAATACTCAATTTGGAAATCAAGGCTAAGTTATTAGTTTAAAGTTGTTTACTTGAAAATATCTACTACTGATTTTAGAAATGACAATTTGAAAATCAGATCTAAGTTAATAGTTTGACGTTCTTTACTTTAAAATAACTAAGTCTTATTTTAGTATAGTGAATTTGTAATTTAAAACTAAGTTGTTAGTATGAAGTTCTACACTTGAAAAAAACTACCACTGATTTTAGAAATGACAATTTGAAAATCAGATCTAAGTTAATAGTTTGACGTTCTTTACTTCCAAATAACTAATTCTTATTTTAGAATACTCAATTTGTAAATCAAGGCTAAGTTATTAGTTTAAAGTTTTTTACTTGAAAATATCTACTTCTTGTTTTAGAAATGACAATTTGAAAATCAGATCTAAGTTAATAGTTTGACGTTCTTTCCTTCTAAATAACTAAGTCTTATTTTAGTATAGTGAATTTGTAATTTAAAACTAAGTTATTAGTATGAAGTTCTTCACTTGAAAAAAACTACCACTGATTTTAGAAATGACAATTTGAAAATCAGATCTAAGTTAATAGTTTGACGTTCTTTACTTCAAAATAACTAAGTCTTATTTTAGAATACTCAATTTGTAAATCAAGGCTAAGTTATTAGTTTAAAGTTGTTTACTTGAAAATATCTACTTCTGATTTTAGAAATGACAATTTGAAAATCAGATCTAAGTTAATAGTTTGACGTTCTTTACTTCTAAATAACTAAGTCTTATTTTAGTATAGTGAATTTGCAAACCAAAACTAAGTTGTAAGTATGAAATTCTTCACTTGAAAACAACTACCACTGATTTTAGAAATGACAATTTGAAAATCAGATCTAAATTAACAGTTTGACGTTCTTTACTTTAAAATAACTAAGTCTTATTTTAGACTAGTGAATTTGTAAATGAAAACTAAGTTATTAGTATGAAGTTCTTCACTTGAAAAAAACTACCACTGATTTTAGAAATGACAATTTGAAAATCAGATCTAAGTTAATAGTTTGACGTTCTTCAGTTCTAAATAACTAAGTCTTATTTTAGTATAGTGAATTTGTAATTTAAAACAAAGTTATTAGTTTGAAGTTCTTTACTTGAAAATATCTACTACTGATTTTAGAAATGACAATTTGAAAATCAGATCTAAGTTAACAGTTTGACGTTCTTTACTTTAAAATGACTAAGTCTTATTTTAGACTAGTGAATTTGTAAATTAAAACTAAGTTATTAGTATGAAGTTCTTCACTTGAAAAAAACTACCACTGATTTTAGAAAAGACAATTTGAAAATCAGATCTAAGTTAATAGTTTGACGTTCTTTACTTCAAAATAACTAAGTCTTATTTTAGAATACTCAATTTGGAAATCAAGGCTAAGTTATTAGTTTAAAGTTGTTTACTTGAAAATATCTACTACTGATTTTAGAAGTGACAATTTGAAAATCAGATCTAAGTTAATAGTTTGACGTTCTTTACTTCTAAATAACTAAGTCTTTAGTATAGTGAATTTGTAATTTAAAACAAAGTTATTAGTTTGAAGTTCTTTACTTGAAAATATCTACTTCTGATTTTAGAAATGACAATTTGAAAATCAGATCTAAGTTAACAGTTTGACGTTTTTTATTTCAAAATAACTAAGTCTTATTTTAGAATAGTGAATTTGTAAATCAAAACTAAGTTGTTAGTTTGAAGTCTATACTTGAAAAAATCTACTACTGATTTTATAAAGGACAATTTGAAAATCAGATCTAAGTTAATAGTTTGACGTTCTTTACTTCCAAATAACTAATTCTTATTTTAGAATACTCAATTTGTAAATCAAGGATAAGTTATTAGTTTAAAGTTGTTTACTTGAAAATATCTACTTCTGATTTTAGAAATGACAATTTGAAAATCAGATCTAAGTTAATAGTTTGACGTTCTTTACTTCAAAACAACTTAGTCTTATTTTAGTATAGTGAATTTGTAAACCAAAACTAAGTTGTTAGTATGAAGTTCTTCACTTGAAAAAAACTACCAATGATTTTAGAAATGACAATTTGAAAATCAGATCTAAATTAACAGTTTGACGTTCTTTACTTTAAAATAACTAAGTCTTATTTTAGACTAGTGAATTTGTAAATTAAAACTAAGTTATTAGTATGAAGTTCTTCACTTGAAAAAAACTACCACTGATTTTAGAAATGCCAATTTGAAAATCAGATCTAAGTTAATAGTTTGACGTTCTTTACTTCAAAACAACTAAGTTTTATTTTAGTATAGTGAATTTGTAAACCAAAACTAAGTTATTAGTATGAAGTTCTTCACTTGAAAAAAACTACCACTGATTTTAGAAATGACAATTTGAAAATCAGATCTAAGTTAATAGTTTGACGTTGTTTACTTCAAAATAACCAAGTCATATTTTAGAATACTCAATTTGTAAATCAAGGCTAAGTTATTAGTTTAAAGTTCTTTACATGAAAATATCTACTTCTTGTTTTAGAAATGACAATTTGAAAATCAGATCTAAGTTAATAGTTTGACGTTCTTTACTTTAAAATAACTAAGTCTTATTTTAGTATAGTGAATTTGTAATTTAAAACTAAGTTATTAGTATGAAGTTCCTCACTTGAAAAAAACTACCACTGATTTTAGAAATGACAATTTGAAAATCAGATCTAAGTTAATAGTTTGACGATCTTTACTTCAAAACAACTAAGTCTTATTTTAGAATACTCAATTTGTAAATCAAGGCTAAGTTATTAGTTTAAAGTTGTTTACTTGAAAATATCTACTTCTAATTTTAGAAATGACAATTTGAAAATCAGTTCTAAGTTAATAGTTTGACGTTCTTTACTTCAAATTAACTAAGTCTTATTTTAGTATAGTGAATTTGTAAACCAAAACTAAGTTGTTAGTATGAAGTTCTACACTTGAAAAAAACTACCACTGATTTTAGAAATGACAATTTGAAAATCAGATCTAAGTTAATAGTTTGACGTTCTTTACTTCCAAATAACTAATTCTTATTTTAGAATACTCAATTTGTAAATCAAGGCTAAGTTATTAGTTTAAAGTTTTTTACTTGAAAATATCTACTTCTTGTTTTAGAAATGACAATTTGAAAATCAGATCTAAGTTAATAGTTTGACGTTCTTTACTTCTAAATAACTAAGTCTTATTTTAGTATAGTGAATTTGTAATTTAAAACTAAGTTATTAGTATGAAGTTCTTCACTTGAAAAAAACTACCACTGATTTTAGAAATGACAATTTGAAAATCAGATCTAAGTTAATAGTTTGACGTTCTTTACTTCAAAATAACTAAGTCTTATTTTAGAATACTCAATTTGTAAATCAAGGCTAAGTTATTAGTTTAAAGTTGTTTACTTGAAAATATCTACTTCTGATTTTAGAAATGACAATTTGAAAATCAGATCTAAGTTAATAGTTTGACGTTCTTTACTTCTAAATAACTAAGTCTTATTTTAGTATAGTGAATTTGGAAACCAAAACTAAGTTGTAAGTATGAAGTTCTTCACTTGAAAAAAACTACCACTGATTTTAGAAATGACAATTTGAAAATCAGATCTAAATTAACAGTTTGACGTTCTTTACTTTAAAATAACTAAGTCTTATTTTAGACTAGTGAATTTGTAAATGAAAACTAAGTTATTAGTATGAAGTTCTTCACTTGAAAAAAACTACCACTGATTTTAGAAATGACAAATTGAAAATCAGATCTAAGTTAATAGTTTGACGTTCTTTACTTCTAAATAACTAAGTCTTATTTTAGTATAGTGAATTTGTAATTTAAAACTAAGTTATTAGTATGAAGTTCTTCACTTGAAAAAAACTACCACTGATTTTAGAAATGACAATTTGAAAATCAGATCTAAGTTAATAATTTGACGTTCTTTACTTCAAAATAACTAAGTCTTATTTTAGAATACTCAATTTGTAAATCAAGTCTAAGTTATTAGTTTAAAGTTGTTTACTTGAAAATATCTACTTCTGATTTTAGAAATGACAATTTGAAAATCAGATCTAAGTTAATAGTTTGACGTTCTTTACTTCTAAATAACTAAGTCTTATTTTAGTATAGTGAATTTGCAAACCAAAACTAAGTTGTTAGTATGAAGTTCTTAACTTGAAAAAAACTACCACTGATTTTAGAAATGACAATTTGAAAATCAGATCTAAATTAACAGTTTGACGTTCTTTAGTTTAAAATAACTAAGTCTTATTTTAGACTAGTGAATTTGTAAGTGAAAACTAAGTTATTAGTATGAAGTTCTTCACTTGAAAAAAACTACCACTGATTTTAGAAATGACAATTTGAAAATCAGATCTAAGTTAATAGTTTGACGTTCTTTAGTTCTAAATAACTAAGTCTTATTTTAGTATAGTGAATTTGTAATTTAAAACAAAGTTATTAGTTTGAAGTTCTTTACTTGAAAATATCTACTACTGATTTTAGAAATGACAATTTGAAAATCAGATCTAAGTTAACAGTTTGACGTTCTTTACTTTAAAATGACTAAGTCTTATTTTAGACTAGTGAATTTGTAAATTAAAACTAAGTTATTAGTATGAAGTTCTTCACTTGAAAAAAACTACCACTGATTTTAGAAAAGACAATTTGAAAATCAGATCTAAGTTAATAGTTTGACGTTCTTTACTTCAAAATAACTAAGTCTTATTTTAGAATACTCAATTTGGAAATCAAGGCTAAGTTATTAGTTTAAAGTTGTTTACTTGAAAATATCTACTACTGATTTTAGAAATGACAATTTGAAAATCAGATCTAAGTTAATAGTTTGACGTTCTTTACTTCTAAATAACTAAGTCTTATTTTAGTATAGTGAATTTGTAATTTAAAACAAAGTTATTAGTTTGAAGTTCTTTACTTGAAAATATCTACTTCTGATTTTAGAAATGACAATTTGAAAATCAGATCTAAGTTAACAGTTTGACGTTCTTTATTTCAAAATAACTAAGTCTTATTTTAGAATAGTGAATTTGTAAATCAAAACTAAGTTGTTAGTTTGAAGTCTATACTTGAAAAAATCTACTACTGATTTTATAAAGGACAATTTGAAAATCAGATCTAAGTTAATAGTTTGACGTTCTTTACTTCCAAATAACTAATTCTTATTTTAGAATACTCAATTTGTAAATCAAGGCTAAGTTATTAGTTTAAAGTTGTTTACTTGAAAATATCTACTTCTGATTTTAGAAATGACAATTTGAAAATCAGATCTAAGTTAATAGTTTGACGTTCTTTACTTCAAAACAACTAAGTCTTATTTTAGTATAGTGAATTTGTAAACCAAAACTAAGTTGTTAGTATGAAGTTCTTCACTTGAAAAAAACTACCAATGATTTTAGAAATGACAATTTGAAAATCAGATCTAAATTAACAGTTTGACGTTCTTTACTTTAAAATAACTAAGTCTTATTTTAGACTAGTGAATTTGTAAATTAAAACTAAGTTATTAGTATGAAGTTCTTCACTTGAAAAAAACTACCACTGATTTTAGAAATGCCAATTTGAAAATCAGATCTAAGTTAATAGTTTGACGTTCTTTACTTCAAAACAACTAAGTTTTATTTTAGTATAGTGAATTTGTAAACCAAAACTAAGTTATTAGTATGAAGTTCTTCACTTGAAAAAAACTACCACTGATTTTAGAAATGACAATTTGAAAATCAGATCTAAGTTAATAGTTTGACGTTGTTTACTTCAAAATAACCAAGTCATATTTTAGAATACTCAATTTGTAAATCAAGGCTAAGTTATTAGTTTAAAGTTCTTTACTTGAAAATATCTACTTCTTGTTTTAGAAATGACAAATTGAAAATCAGATCTAAGTTAATAGTTTGACGTTCTTTACTTCTAAATAACTAAGTCTTATTTTAGTATAGTGAATTTGTAATTTAAACCAAAGTTATTAGTTTGAAGTTCTTTACTTGAAAATATCTACTTCTGATTTTAGAAATGACAATTTGAAAATCAGATCTAAGTTAATAGTTTGACGTTCTTTACTTCAGAACAACTAAGTCTTATTTTAGTATAGTGTATTTGTAAACCAAAACTAAGTTATTAGTATGAAGTTCTTCACTTGAAAAAAACTACCACTGATTTTAGAAATGACAATTTGAAAATCAGATCTAAGTTAATATTTTGACGTTCTTTACTTCAAAATAACCAAGTCATATTTTAGAATACTCAATTTGTAAATCAAGGCTAAGTTATTAGTTTAAAGTTCTTTACTTGAAAATATCTACTTCTTGTTTTAGAAATGACAATTAGAAAATCAAATCTAAGTTAATAGTTTGACGTTCTTTACTTCTTAATAACTAAGTCTTATTTTAGTATAGTGAATTTGTAATTTAAATCAAAGTTATTAGTTTGAAGTTCTTTACTTGAAAATATCTACTACTGATTTTAGAAATGACAATTTGAAAATCAGATCTAAGTTAACAGTTTGACGTTCTTTACTTTAAAATAACTAAGTCTTATTTTAGACTAGTGAATTTGTAAATTAAAACTAAGTTATTACTATGAAGTTCTTCACTTGAAAAAAACTACCACTGATTTTAGAAATGACAATTTGAAAATCAGATTTAAGTTAATATTTTGACGTTCTTTACTTCAAAATAACCAAGTCATATTTTAGAATACTCAATTTGTAAATCAAGGCTAAGTTATTAGTTTAAAGTTTTTTACTTGAAAATATCTACTTCTAGTTTTAGAAATGACAATTAGAAAATCAAATCTAAGTTAATAGTTTGACGTTCTTTACTTCTGAATAACTAAGTCTTATTTTAGTATAGTAAATTTGTAATTTAAAGCAAAGTTATTAGTTTGAAGTTCTTTACTTGAAAATATCTACTACTGATTTTAGAAATGACAATTTGAAAATCAGATCTAAGTTAATAGTTTGACGTTCTTTACTTCTAAATAACTAAGTCTTATTTTAGTATAGTGAATTTTTAATTTAAAACAAAGTTATTAGTTTGAAGTTCTTTACTTGAAAATATCTACTACTGATTTTAGAAATGACAATTTAAAAATCAGATCTAAGTTAACAGTTTGACGTTTTTTACTTTAAAATAACTAAGTCTTATTTTAGACTAGTGAATTTGTAAATTAAAACTAAGTTATTAGTATGAAGTTCTTCACTTGAAAAAAAAAACCACTGATTTTAGAAATGACAATTAAAAATCAGATCTAAGTTAATAGTTTGACGTTCTTTACTTCAAAATAACCAAGTCTTATTTTAGAATACTCAATATGTAAATCAAGGCTAAGTTATTAGTTTAAAGTTGTTTACTTGAAAATATCTACTTCTGATTTTAGAAATGACAATTTGAAAATCAGATCTAAGTTAATAGTTTGACGTTCTTTACTACTAAGAAAACACGTTCAAAACAACTAAGTTTTATTTTAGTATAGTGAATTTGTAAACCAAAACTAAGTTATCAGTATAAAGTTCTTCATTTGAATAAAAATTACCACTGATTATAGAAATGACAATTTGAAAATCAGTCTAAGTTAGTAGTTTGACGTTTTTTACTTCAAAATAACTAAATCTTATTTTAGAATACTCAATTTGTAAAACAAAGCTAAGTTATTAGTTTAAAGGTGTTTACTTGAAAATATCTACTTCTGATTTTAGAAATGACAATTTGAAAATCAGACTTAAGTTAATAGTTTTACGTTCTTTACTTCAAAACAACTAAGTCTTATTTTAGTATAGTGAATTTGTAAACCAAAACTAAGTTATCAGTATAAAGTTCTTCACTTGAAAAAAACTACCACTGATTTTAGAAAAGACAATTTGAAAATCAGATCTAAGTTAATAGTTTGACGTTCTTTACTTCCAAATAACTAATTCTTATTTTAGAATACTCAATTTGTAAATTAAGGCTAAGTTATTAGTTTAAAGTTCTTTACTTGAAAATATCTACTTCTTGTTTTAGAAATGACAATTTGAAAATCAGATCTAAGTTAATAGTTTGACGTTCTTTACTTCAAAACAACTAAGTCTTATATTAGTATAGTGAATTTGTTAACCAAAACTAAGTTGTTAGTATGAAGTTCTTCACTTGAAAAAAACTACCACTGATTTTAGAAATGACAATTTGAAAATCAGATCTAAATTAACAGTTTGACGTGCTTTACTTTAAAATAACTAAGTCTTATTTTAGACTAGTGAATTTGTAAATTAAAACTAAGTTATTAGTATGAAGTTCTTCACTTGAAAAAAACTACCACTGATTATAGAAATGACAATTTGAAAATCAGATCTAAGTTAATAGTTTGACGTTCTTTACTTCTAAATAACTAAGTCCTATTTTAGTATAGTAAATTTGTAATTTAAAACAAAGTTATTAGTTTAAAGTTGTTTACTTGAAAATTTCTACTACTGATTTTAGAAATGACAATTTGAAAATCAGATCTAAGTTAATAGTTTGACGTTCTTTACTTCAAAACAACTAAGTCTTATTTTAGTATAGTGAATTTGTAAACCAAAACTAAGTTATCAGTATGAAGTTCTTCACTTGAAAAAAACTACCACTGATTTTAGAAATGACAATTTGAAAATCAGATCTAAGTTAATAGTTTGACGTTCTTTACTTCCAAATAACTAATTCTTCTTTCAGAATACTCAATTTGTAAATCAAGGCTAAGTTATTAGTTTAAAGTTCTTTACTTGTAAATATCTACTTCTTGTTTTAGAAATGACAATTTGAATATCAGATCTAAGTTAATTGTTTGACGTTCTTTACTTCTAAATAACTAAGTCTTATTTTAGTATAGTGAATTTGTAATTTAAAATTAAGTTATTAGTATGAAGTTCTTCACTTGAAAAAAACTACCACTGATTTTAGAAATGACAATTTGAAAATCAGATCTAAGTTAATAGTTTGACGTTCTTTACTTCAAAATAACTAAGTCTTATTTTAGAATACTCAATTTGTAAATCAAGGCTAAGTTATTAGTTTAAAGTTGTTTACTTGAAAATATCTACTTCTGATTTTAGAAATGACAATTTGAAAATCAGATCTAAGGCAATAGTTTGACGTTCTTTACTTCTAAATAACTAAGTCTTATTTTAGTATAGTGAATTTGTAAACCAAAACTAAGTTGTTAGTATGAAGTTCTTCACTTGAAAAAAACTACCACTGATTTTAGAAATGACAATTTGAAAATCAGATCTAAATTAACAGTTTGACGTTCTTTACTTTAAAATAACTAAGTCTTATTTTAGACTAGTGAATTTGTAAATGTAAACTAAGTTATTAGTATGAAGTTCTTCACTTGAAAAAAACTACCACTGATTTTAGAAATGACAATTTGAAAATCAGATCTAAGTTAATAGTTTGACGTTCTTTACTTCAAAACAACTAAGTCTTATTGTAGTATAGTGAATTTGTAAACCAAAACTAAGTTATTAGTATGAAGTTCTTCACTTGAAAAAAACTACCACTGATTTTAGAAATGACAATTTGAAAATCAGATCTAAGTTAATAGTTTGACGTTCTTTACTTCAAAATAACTAAGTCTTATTTTAGAATACTCAATTTGAAAATCAAGGCTAAGTTATTAGTTTAAAGTTCTTTACTTGAAAATATCTACTTCTTGTTTTAGAAATGACAATTTGAAAATCAGATCTAAGTTATTAGTTTGACGTTCTTTACTTCTAAATACCTAAGTCTTATTTTAGTATAGTGAATTTGTAATTTAAAACTAAGTTATTAGTTTGAAGTTCTTTACTTGAAAATATCTACTACTGATTTTAGAAATGACAATTTGAAAATCAGATCTAAGTTAACAGTTTGACGTTCTTTACTTTAAAAGAACTAAGTCTTATTTTAGACTAGTGAATTTGTAAATTAAAACTAAGTTATTAGTATGAAGTTTTTCACTTGAAAAAAACTACCACTGATTTTAGAAATGACAATTTGAAAATCAGAGCTAAGTTAATAGTTTGACGTTCTTTAGTTCAAAATAACTAAGTCTTATTTTAGAATACTCAATTTGTAAATCAAGGCTAAGTTATTAGTTTAAAGTTGTTTACTTGAAAATATCTACTTCTGATTTTAGAAATGACAATTTGAAAATCAGATCTAAGTTATTAGTTTGAAGTTCTTTACTTGAAAATATCTACTACTGATTTTAGAATAGACAATTTGAAAATCAGATCTAAGTTAACAGTTTGACGTTCTTTTCTTTAAAATAACTAAGTCTTATTTTAGACCAGTGAATTTGTAAATTAAAACTAAGTTATTAGTATGAAGTTCTTCACTTAAAAAAAACTACCACTGATTTTAGAAATGACAATTTGAAAATCAGATCTAAGTTAATAGTTTGACGTTCTTTACTTCAAAATAACTAAGTCTTATTTTAGAATACTCAATTTGTAAATCAAGGCTAAGTTATTAGTTTAAAGTTCTTTACTTAAAAATATCTACTTCTTGTTTTAGAAATGACAATTTGAAAATCAGATCTAAATTAATAGTTTGACGTTCTTTACTTCTAAATAACTAAGTCTTATTTTAGTATAGTGAATTTGTAATTTAAAACAAAGTTATTAGTTTGAAGTTCTTTACTTGAAAATATCTACTACTGATTTTAGAAATGACAATTTGAAAATCAGATCTAAGTTAACAGTTTGACGTTCTTTACTTTAAAATAACTAAGTCTTATTTTAGACTAGTGAATTTGTAAATTAAAACTAAGTTATTAGTATGAAGTTCTTCACTTGAAAAAACTACCACTGATTTTAGAAATGACAATTTGAAAATCAGATCTAAGTTAATAGTTTGACGTTCTTTACTTCAAAATAACCAAGTCTTATTTTAGAATACTCAATTTGTAAATCAAGGCTAAGTTATTAGTTTAAAGTTGTTTACTTGAAAATATCTACTTCTGATTTTAGAAATGACAATTTGAAAATCAGATCTAAGTTATTAGTTTGAAGTTCTTTACTTGAAAATATCTACTACTGATTTTAGAATAGACAATTTGAAAATCAGATCTAAGCTAATTGTTTGACGTTCTTTACTTCAAAACAACTAAGTCTTATTTTAGTATAGCGAATTTGTAAACCAAAACTAAGTTATTAGTATGAAGTTCTTCACTTGAAAAAAACTACCACTGATTTTAGAAATGACAATTTGAAAATCAGATCTAAGTTAATAGTTTGACGTTCTTTATTTCAAAATAGCTAAGTTTAATTTTAGAATACTCAATTTGTAAATCAAGGCTAAGTTATTAGTTTAAAGTTCTTTACTTGAAAATATCTACTTCTTGATTTAGAAATGACAATTTGAAAATCAGATCTAAGTTAATAGTTTGACGTTCTTTATTTCTAAATAACTAAGTTTTATTTTAGTATAGTGAATTTGTAATTTTAAACACAGTTATTAGTTTGAAGTTCTTTACTTGAAAATATCTACTACTGATTTTAGAAATGACAGTTTGAAAATCAGATCTAAGTTAACAGTTTGACGTTCTGTACTTTAAAATAACTAAGTCTTATTTTAGACTAGTGAATTTGTAAATTAAAACTAAGTTATTAGTATAAAGTTCTTCTCTTGAAAAAAACTACCACTGATTTTAGAAATGACAATTTGAAAATCAGATCTAAGTTAATAGTTTGACGTTCTTTACTTCAAAATAACTAAGTCTTATTTTAGAATACTCAATTTGTAAATCAAGGCTAAGTTATTAGTTTAAAGTTCTTTACTTGAAAATATCTACTTCTTGTTTTAGAAATGACAATTTGAAAATCAGATCTAAGTTATTAGTTTGACGTTCTTTACTTCTAAATACCTAAGTCTTATTTTAGTATAGTGAATTTGTAATTTAAAACTAAGTTATTAGTATGAAGTTCTTCACTTGAAAAAAACTACCACTGATTTTAGAAATGATAATTTGAAAATCAGTCTAAGTTAGTAGTTTGACGTTCTTTACTTCAAAATAACTAAGTCTTATTTTAGAATACTTAATTTGTAAAACAAAGCTAAGTTATTAGTTTAAAGGTGTTTACTTGTAAATATCTACTTCTGATTTTAGAAATGACAATTTGAAAATCAGATCTAAGTTAATAGTTTGACGTTCTTTACTTCAAAACAACTAAGTCTTATTTTAGTATAGGGAATTTGTAAACCAAAACTAAGTTGTTAGTATGAACTTCTTCACTTGAAAAAAACTACCACTGATTTTAGAAATAACAATTTGAAAATCATATCTAAGTTAACAGTTTGACGTTCTTTACTTTAAAATAACTAAGTCTTATTTTAGACTAGTGAATTTGTAAATTAAAACTAAGTTATTAGTATGAAGTTCTTCACTTAAAAAAAACTACCACTGATTTTAGAAATGACAATTTGAAAGTCAGATCTAATTTAATAGTTTGACGTTCTTTACTTCAAAATAACTAAGTCTTATTTTAGAATACTCAATTTGTAAATCAAAGCTAATTTATTAGTTTAAAGTTCTTTACTTAAAAATATCTACTTCTTGTTTTAGAAATGACAATTTGAAAATCAGATCTAAGTTAATAGTTTGACGTTCTTTACTTCTAAATAACTAAGTCTTATTTTAGTATAGTGAATTTGTAATTTAAAACAAAGTTATTAGTTTGAAGTTCTTTTTTTGAAAATATCTACTACTGATTTTAGAAATGACAATTTGAAAATTAGATCTAAGTTAACAGTTTGACGTTCTTTACTTCAAAACAACTAAGTCTTATTTTAGTATAGTGAATTTGTAAACCAAAACTAAGTTATTAGTATGAAGTTCTTCACTTGAAAAAAACTACCACTGATTTTAGAAATGACAATTTGAAAATCAGATCTAAGTTAATAGTTTGACGTTCTTTACTTCAAAACAACTAAGTGTTATTTTAGTATAGTGAATTTGTAAACCAAAACTAAGTTATTAGTATGAAGTTCTTCACTTGAAAAAAACTACCACTGATTTTAGAAATGACAATTTGAAAATCAGATCTAAGTTAATAGTTTGACGTTCTTTACTTCAAAATAACTAAGTCTTATTTTAGAATACTCAATTTGTAAATCAAGGCTAAGTTATTAGTTTAAAGTTCTTTACTTGAAAATATCTACTTCTGATTTTAGAAATGACAATTTGAAAATTAAATCTAAGTTAATAGTTTGACATTCTTTACTTCAAAACAACTAAGTCTTATTTTAGTATAGTGAATTTGTAATTTAAAACAAAGTTATTAGTTTGAAGTTCTTTACTTGAATATATCTACTACTGATTTTAGAAATGACAATTTGAAATTCAGATCTAAGTTAACAGTTTGACGTTCTTTACTCTAAAATAACTAAGTCTTATTTTAGACTAGTGAATTTGTAAATTAAAACTAAGTTATTAGTATGAAGTTCTTCACTTGAAAAAAACTACCACTGATTTTAGAAATGCTAATTTGAAAATTAGATCTAAGTTAATAGTTTGACGTTGCTTACTTCAAAATAACTAAGTCTTATTTTAGAATACTCAATTTGTAAATCAAGGCTAAGTTATTAGTTTAAAGTTGTTTACTTGAAAATATCTACTTCTGATTTTAGAAATGACAATTTGAAAATCAGATCTAAGTTAATAGTTTGACGTTCTTTACTTCAAAACAACTAAGTATTATTTTAGTATAGTGAATTTGTAAACCAAAACTAAGTTATCAGTATGAGGTTCTTCACTTGAAAAAAACTACCACTGATTTTAGAAATGAAAATTTGAAAATCAGATCTAAGTTAATAGTTTGACGTTCTTTACTTCAAAATAACTAAGTCTTATTTTAGACTAGTGAATTTGTAAATTAAAAATAAGTTATTAGTATGAAGTTCTTCACTTGAAAAAAACTACCATTGATTTTAGAAATGACAATTTGAAAATCAGATCTAAGTTAATAGTTTGACGTTCTTTACTTCAAAATAACTAATTCTTATTTTAGAATACTCAATTTGTAAATCAAGGCTAAGTTATTAGTTTAAAGTTCTTTACTTGAAAATATCTACTTCTTGTTTTAGAAATGACAATTTGAAAATCAGATCTAAGTTAATAGTTTGACGTTCTTTACTTCTAAATAACTAAGTCTTATTTTAGTATAGTGAATTTGTAATTTAAAACAAAGTTATTAGTTTGAAGTTCTTTACTTGAAAATATCTACTACTGATTTCAGAAATGACAATTTGAAAATCAGATCTAAGTTAAAAGTTTGACGTTCTTTACTTTAAGATAACTAAGTCTTATTTTAGACTAGTGAATTTGTAAATTAAAACTAAGTTATTAGTATGAAGTTCTTCACTTGAAAAAAACTACCACTGATTTTAGAAATGACAATTTGAAAATCAGATCTAAATTAACAGTTTGACGTTCTTTACTTTAAAATAACTAAGTCTTATTTTAGACTAGTGAATTTGTAAATTAAAACTAAGTTATTAGTATGAAGTTCTTCACTTGAAAAAAATTACCACTGATTTTAGAAATGACAATTTGAAAATCAGATCTAAGTTAATAGTTTGACGTTCTTTACTTCAAAACAACTAAGTGTTATTTTAGTATAGTGAATTTGTAAACCAAAACTAAGTTATTAGTATGAAGTTCTTCACTTGAAAAAAACTACCCCTGATTTTAGAAATGACAATTTGAAAATCAGATCTAAGTTAATAGTTTGACGTTCTTTACTTCAAAATAACTAAGTCTTATTTTAGAATACTCAATTTGTAAATCAAGGCTAAGTTATTAGTTTAAAGTTGTTTACTTGAAAATATCTACTTCTGATTTTAGAAATGACAATTTGAAAATCAGATCTAAGTTATTAGTTTGACGTTCTTTACTTTAAGATAACTAAGTCTTATTTTAGACTAGTGAATTTGTAAATTAAAACTAAGTTGTTAGTATGAAGTTCTTCACTTGAAAAAAACTACCACTGATTTTAGAAATGACAATTTGAAAATCAGATCTAAATTAACAGTTTGACGTTCTTTACTTTAAAATAACTAAGTCTTATTTTAGACTAGTGAATTTGTAAATGTAAACTAAGTTATTAGTATGAAGTTCTTCACTTGAAAAAAACTACCACTGATTTTAGAAATGACAATTTGAAAATCAGATCTAAGTTAATAGTTTGACGTTCTTTACTTCAAAACAACTAAGTCTTATTGTAGTATAGTGAATTTGTAAACCAAAACTAAGTTATTAGTATGAAGTTCTTCACTTGAAAAAAACTACCACTGATTTTAGAAATGACAATTTGAAAATCAGATCTAAGTTAATAGTTTGACGTTCTTTACTTCAAAATAACTAAGTCTTATTTTAGAATACTCAATTTGAAAATCAAGGCTAAGTTATTAGTTTAAAGTTCTTTACTTGAAAATATCTACTTCTTGTTTTAGAAATGACAATTTGAAAATCAGATCTAAGTTAATAGTTTGACGTTTTTTACTTCTAAATAACTAAGTCCTATTTTAGTATAGTGAATTTGTAATTTAAAACAAAGTTATTAGTTTGAAGTTCTTTACTTGAAAATATCTACTACTGATTTTAGAAATGACAATTTGAAAATCAGATCTAAGTTAACAGTTTGACGTTCTTTACTTTAAAAGAACTAAGTCTTATTTTAGACTAGTGAATTTGTAAATTAAAACTAAGTTATTAGTATGAAGTTTTTCACTTGAAAAAAACTACCACTGATTTTAGAAATGACAATTTGAAAATCAGAGCTAAGTTAATAGTTTGACGTTCTTTATTTCAAAATAACTATGTCTTATTTTAGAATACTCAATTTGTAAATCAAGGCTAAGTTATTAGTTTAAAGTTGTTTACTTGAAAATATCTACTTCTGATTTTAGAAATGACAATTTGAAAATCAGATCTAAGTTATTAGTTTGAAGTTCTTTACTTGAAAATATCTACTACTGATTTTAGAATAGACATATTGAAAATCAGATCTAAGTTATTAGTATGAAGTTCTTCACTTAAAAAAAACTACCACTGATTTTAGAAATGACAATTTGAAAATCAGATCTAAGTTAATAGTTTGACGTTCTTTACTTCAAAATAACTAAGTCTTATTTTAGAATACTCAATTTGTAAATCAAGGCTAAGTTATTAGTTTAAAGTTCTTTACTTAAAAATATCTACTTCTTGTTTTAGAAATGACAATTTGAAAATCAGATCTAAATTAATAGTTTGACGTTCTTTACTTCTAAATAACTAAGTCTTATTTTAGTATAGTGAATTTGTAATTTTAAACACAGTTCTTAGTTTGAAGTTCTTTACTTGAAAATATCTACTACTGATTTTAGAAATGACAATTTGAAAATCAGATCTAAGTTAACAGTTTGACGTTCTGTACTTTAAAATAACTAAGTCTTATTTTAGACTAGTGAATTTGTAAATTAAAACTAAGTTATTAGTATGAAGTTCTTCACTTGAAAAAAACTACCACTGATTTTAGAAATGACAATTTGAAAATCAGAGCTAAGTTAATAGTTTGACGTTCTTATTTCA
The DNA here is from genome assembly GCA_911387805.1 of Cantharis rustica. Lineage (NCBI taxonomy): Eukaryota > Metazoa > Arthropoda > Insecta > Coleoptera > Cantharidae > Cantharis > Cantharis rustica. Next base: position 35,794,646 of record OU426878.1, read on the forward strand.
AAATAACTAAGTCTTATTTTAGAATACTCAATTTGTAAATCAAGGCTAAGTTATTAGTTTAAAGTTGTTTACTTGAAAATATCTACTTCTGATTTTAGAAATGACAATTTGAAAATCAGATCTAAGTTATTAGTTTGAAGTTCTTTACTTGAAAATATCTACTACTGATTTTAGAATAGACAATTTGAAAATCAGATCTAAGTTAACAGTTTGACGTTCTTTTCTTTAAAATAACTAAGTCTTATTTTAGACTAGTGAATTTGTAAATTAAAACTAAGTTATTAGTATGAAGTTCTTCACTTAAAAAAAACTACCACTGATTTTAGAAATGACAATTTGAAAATCAGATCTAAGTTAATAGTTTGACGTTCTTTACTTCAAAATAACTAAGTCTTATTTTAAAATACTCAATTTGTAAATCAAGGCTAAGTTATTAGTTTAAAGTTCTTTACTTAAAAATATCTACTTCTTGTTTTAGAAATGACAATTTGAAAATCAGATCTAAATTAACAGTTTGACGTTCTTTACTTTAAAATAACTAAGTCTTATTTTAGACTAGTGAATTTGTAAATTAAAACTGAGTTATTAGTATGAAGTTCTTCACTTGAAAAAAACTACCACTGATTTTAGAAATGACAATTTGAAAATCAGATCTAAGTTAACAGTTTGACGTTCTTTACTTTAAAAGAACTAAGTCTTATTTTAGACTAGTGAATTTGTAAATTAAAACTAAGTTATTAGTATGAAGTTTTTCACTTGAAACAAACTACCACTGATTTTAGAAATGACAATTTGAAAATCAGAGCTAAGTTAATAGTTTGACGTTCTTTATTTCAAAATAACTAAGTCTTATTTTAGAATACTCAATTTGTAAATCAAGGCTAAGTTATTAGTTTAAAGTTGTTTACTTGAAAATATCTACTTCTGATTTTAGAAATGACAATTTGAAAATCAGATCTAAGTTATTAGTTTGAAGTTCTTTACTTGAAAATATCTACTACTGATTTTAGAATAGACAATTTGAAAATTAGATCTAAGTTAACAGTTTGACGTTCTTTTCTTTAAAATAACTAAGTCTTATTTTAGACTAGTGAATTTGTAAATTAAAACTAAGTTATTAGTATGAAGTTCTTCACTTAAAAAAAACTACCACTGATTTTAGAAATGACAATTTGAAAATCAGATCTAAGTTAATAGTTTGACGTTCTTTACTTCAAAATAACTAAGTCTTATTTTAGAATACTCAATTTGTAAATCAAGGCTAAGTTATTAGTTTAAAGTTCTGTACTTAAAAATGTCTACTTCTTGTTTTAGAAATGACAATTTGAAAATCAGATCTAAATTAATAGTTTGACGTTCTTTACTTCTAAATAACTAAGTCTTATTTTAGTATAGTGAATTTGTAATTTAAAACAAAGTTATTAGTTTGAAGTTCTTTACTTGAAAATATCTACTACTGATTTTAGAAATGACAATTTGAAAATCAGATCTAAGTTAACAGTTTGACGTTCTTTACTTTAAAATAACTAAGTCTTATTTTAGACTAGTGAATTTGTAAATTAAAACTAAGTTATTAGTATGAAGTTCTTCACTTGAAAAAACTACCACTGATTTTAGAAATGACAATTTGAAAATCAGATCTAAGTTAATAGTTTGACGTTCTTTACTTCAAAATAACCAAGTCTTATTTTAGAATACTCAATTTGTAAATCAAGGCTAAGTTATTAGTTTAAAGTTGTTTACTTGAAAATATCTACTTCTTATTTTAGAAATGACAGTTTGAAAATCAGATCTAAGTTAATAGTTTGACGTTCTTTACTTCAAAACAACTAAGTCTTATTTTAGTATAGCGAATTTGTAAACCAAAACTAAGTTATTAGTATGAAGTTCTTCACTTGAAAAAAACTACCACTGATTTTAGAAATGACAATTTGAAAATCAGATCTAAGTTAATAGTTTGACGTTCTTTATTTCAAAATAGCTAAGTTTAATTTTAGAATACTCAATTTGTAAATCAAGTCTAAGTTATTAGTTTAAAGTTCTTTACTTGAAAATATCTACTTCTTGATTTAGAAATGACAATTTGAAAATCAGATCTAAGTTAATAGTTTGACGTTCTTTATTTCTAAATAACTAAGTCTTATTTTAGTATAGTGAATTTGTAATTTTAAACACAGTTATTAGTTTGAAGTTCTTTACTTGAAAATATCTACTACTGATTTTAGAAATGACAATTTGAAAATCAGATCTAAGTTAACAGTTTGACGTTCTGTACTTGAAAATATCTACTAGTGATTTTAGAATAGACAATTTGAAAATCAGATCTAAGTTAACAGTTTGACGTTCTTTTCTTTAAAATAACTAAATCTTATTTTAGACTAGTGAATTTGTAAATTAAAACTAAGTTATTAGTATGAAGTTCTTCACTTAAAAAAAACTACCACTGATTTTAGAAATGACAATTTGAAAATCAGATCTAAGTTAATAGTTTGACGTTCTTTACTTCAAAATAACTAAGTCTTATTTTAGAATACTCAATTTGTAAAACAAAGCTAAGTTATTAGTTTAAAGGTGTTTACTTGAAAATATCTACTTCTGATTTTAGAAATGACAATTTGAAAATCAGATCTAAGTTAATAGTTTGACGTTCTTTACTTCAAAACAACTAAGTCTTATTTTAGTATAGTGAATTTGTAAACCAAAACTAAGTTGTTAGTATGAACTTCTTCACTTGAAAAAAACTACCACTGATTTTAGAAATAACAATTTGAAAATCATATCTAAGTTAACAGTTTGACGTTCTTTACTTTAAAATAACTAAGTCTTATTTTAGACTAGTGAATTTGTAAATTAAAACTAAGTTATTAGTATGAAGTTCTTTTCTTGAAAATATCTACTACTGATTTTAGAAATGACAATTTGAAAATTAGATCTAAGTTAACAGTTTGACGTTCTTTACTTTAAAATAACTAAGTCTTATTTTAGACTAGTGAATTTGTAAATTAAAACTAAGTTATTAGTATGAAGTTCTTCACTTGAAAAAAACTACTACTGATTTTAGAAATGACAATTTGAAAATCAGATCTAAGTTAATAGTTTGACGTTCTTTACTTCAAAGTAACCAAGTCTTATTTTAGAATACTCAATTTGTAAATCAAGGCTAAGTTATTAGTTTAAAGTTGTTTACTTGAAAATATCTACTTCTGATTTAAGAAATCACAATTTGAAAATCAGATCTAAGTTAATAGTTTGACGTTCTTTACTTCAAAACAACTAAGTCTTATTTTAGTAGAGCGATATTGTAAACCAAAACTAAGTTATTAGTATGAAGTTCTTCACTTGAAAAAAACTACCACTGATTTTAGAAATGACAATTTGAAAATCAGATCTAAGTTAATAGTTTGACGTTCTTTATTTCTAATTAACTAAGTCTTATTTTAGTATAGTGAATTTGTAATTTAAAACACAGTTATTACTTTGAAGTTCTTTACTTGAAAATATCTACTACTGATTTTAGAAATGACAATTTGAAAATCAGATCTAAGTTAACAGTTTGACGTTCTTTACTTTAAAATAACTAAGTCTTATTTTAGACTAGTGAATTTGTAAATTAAAACTAAGTTATTAGTATGAAGTTCTTCACTTGAAAAAAACTACCACTGATTTTAGAAATGACAATTTGAAAATCAGATCTAAGTTAATAGTTTGACGATCTTTACTTAAAAATAACTAAGTCTTATTTTAGAATACTCAATTTGTAAATCAAGGCTAAGTTATTAGTTTAAAGTTGTTTACTTGAAAATATCTACTTCTGATTTTAAAAATGACAATTTGAAAATCAGAGCTAAGTTTATAGTTTGACGTTTTTTACTTCAAAACAACTAAGTCTTATTTTAGTATAGTGAATTTGTAAACCAAAACTAAGTTATTAGTATTAGGTTCTTCACTTGAAAAAAACTACCACTGATTTTAGAAATGACAATTTGAAAATCAGATCTAAGTTAATAGTTTGACGTTCTTTACTTCAAAATAACTAAGTCTTATTTTAGAATACTCAATTTGTAATTCAAGGCTAAGTTATTAGTTTAAAGTTCTTTACTTGAAAATATCTACTTCTTGTTTTAGAAATGACAATTTGAAAATCAGATCTAAGTTAATAGTTTGACGTTCTTTACTTCTAAATAACTAAGTCCTATTTTAGTATAGTGAATTTGTAATTTAAAACAAAGTTATTAGTTTGAAGTTCTTTACTTGAAAATATCTACTACTGATTTTAGAAATAACAATTTGAAAATCAAATCTAAGTTAACAGTTTGACGTTCTTTACTTTAAAATAACTAAGTCTTATTTTAGACTAGTGAATTTGTAAATTAAAACTAAGTTATTAGTATGAAGTTCTTCACTTGAAAAAAACTACCACTGATTTAAGAAATGACAATTTGAAAATCAGATCTAAGTTAATAGTTTGACGTTTGTTTACTTTAAAATAACTAAGTCTTATTTTAGAATACTCAATTTGTAAATCAAGGCTAAGTAATTAGTTTAAAAATGTTTACTTGAAAATATCTACTTCTGATTTTAGAAATGACAATTTGAAAATCAGATCTAAGTTAATAGTTTGACGTTCTTTACTTCCAAATAACTAATTCTTATTTTAGAATACTCAATTTGTAAATCAAGGCTAAGTTATTAGTTTAAAGTTCTTTACTTGAAAATATCTACTTCTTGTTTTAGAAATGACAATTTGAAAATCAGATCTAAGTTAATAGTTTGACGTTCTTTACTTCTAAATAACTAAGTCTTATTTTAGTATAGTGAATTTGTAATTTAAAACTAAGTTATTAGTATGAAGTTCTTCACTTGAAAAAAACTACCACTGATTTTAGAAATGACAATTTGAAAATCAGATCTAATTTAAAAGTTTGACGGTCTTTACTTCAAAATAACTAAGTCTTATTATAGAATACTCAATTTGTAAATCAAGGCTAAGTTATTAGTTTAAAGTTGTTTACTTGAAAATATCTACTCCTGATTTTCGAAATGACAATTTGAAAATCAGATCTAAGTTAATAGTTTGACGTTCTTTACTTCAAAACAACTAAGTCTTATTTTAGTATAGTGAATTTGTTAACCAAAACTAAGTTGTTAGTATGAAGTTCTTCACTTGAAAAAAACTACCACTGATTTTAGAAATGACAATTTGAAAATCAGATCTAAATTAACAGTTTGACGTTCTTTACTTTAAAATAACTAAGTCTTATTTTAGACTAGTGAATTTGTAAATTAAAACTAAGTTATTAGTATGAAGTTCTTCACTTGAAAAAAACTACCACTGATTTTAGAAATGACAATTTGAAAATCAGATCTAAGTTAATAGTTTGACGTTCTTTACTTCAAAACAACTAAGTGTTATTTTAGTATAGTGAATTTGTAAACCAAAACTAAGTTATTAGTATGAAGTTCTTCACTTGAAAAAAACTACCACTGATTTTAGAAATGACAATTTGAAAATCAGATCTAAGTTAATAGTTTGACGTTCTTTACTTCAAAATAACTAAGTCTTATTTTAGAATACTCAATTTGTAAATCAAGGCTAAGTTATTAGTTTAAAGTTCTTTACTTGAAAATATCTACTTCTGATTTTAGAAATGACAATTTGAAAATCAAATCTAAGTTAATAGTTTGACGTTCTTTACTTCAAAACAACTAAGTCTTATTTTAGTATAGTGAATTTGTAATTTAAAACAAAGTTATTAGTTTGAAGTTCTTTACTTGAATATATCTACTACTGATTTTAGAAATGACAATTTGAAATTCAGATCTAAGTTAACAGTTTGACGTTCTTTACTTTAAAATAACTAAGTCTTATTTTAGACTAGTGAATTTGTAAATTAAAACTAAGTTATTAGTATGAAGTTCTTCACTTGAAAAAAACTACCACTGATTTTAGAAATGCTAATTTGAAAATTAGATCTAAGTTAATAGTTTGACGTTCCTTACTTCAAAATAACTAAGTCTTATTTTAGAATACTCAATTTGTAAATCAAGGCTAAGTTATTAGTTTAAAGTTGTTTACTTGAAAATATCTACTTCTGATTTTAGAAATGACAATTTGAAAATCAGATCTAAGTTAATAGTTTGACGTTCTTTACTTCAAAACAACTAAGTCTTATTTTAGTATAGTGAATTTGTAAACCAAAACTAAGTTATCAGTATGAGGTTCTTCACTTGAAAAAAACTACCACTGATTTTAGAAATGACAATTTGAAAATCAGATCTAAGTTAATAGTTTGACGTTCTTTACTTCAAAATAACTAAGTCTTATTTTAGACTAGTGAATTTGTAAATTAAAAATAAGTTATTAGTATGAAGTTCTTCACTTGAAAAAAACTACCATTGATTTTAGAAATGACAATTTGAAAATCAGATCTAAGTTAATAGTTTGACGTTCTTTACTTCAAAATAACTAAGTCTTATTTTAGAATACTCAATTTGTAAATCAAGGCTAAGTTATTAGTTTAAAGTTCTTTACTTGAAAATATCTACTTCTTGTTTTAGAAATGACAATTTGAAAATCAGATCTAAGTTAATAGTTTGACGTTCTTTACTTCTAAATAACTAAGTCTTATTTTAGTATAGTGAATTTGTAATTTAAAACAAAGTTATTAGTTTGAAGTTCTTTACTTGAAAATATCTACTACTGATTTTAGAAATGACAATTTGAAAATCAGATCTAAGTTAAAAGTTTGACGTTCTTTACTTTAAGATAACTAAGTCTTATTTTAGACTAGTGAATTTGTAAATTAAAACTAAGTTATTAGTATGAAGTTCTTCACTTGAAAAAAACTACCACTGATTTTAGAAATGAAAATTTGAAAATCAGATCTAAATTAACAGTTTGACGTTCTTTACTTTAAAATAACTAAGTCTTATTTTAGACTAGTGAATTTGTAAATTAAAACTAAGTTATTAGTATGAAGTTCTTCACTTGAAAAAAACTACCACTGATTTTAGAAATGACAATTTGAAAATCAGATCTAAGTTAATAGTTTGACGTTCTTTACTTCAAAACAACTAAGTGTTATTTTAGTATAGTGAATTTGTAAACCAAAACTAAGTTATTAGTATGAAGTTCTTCACTTGAAAAAAACTACCCCTGATTTTAGAAATGACAATTTGAAAATCAGATCTAAGTTAATAGTTTGACGTTCTTTACTTCAAAATAGATGAGTCTTATTTTAGAATAGTGTATTTGTAAATCAAACCTAAGTTATTAGTTTGAAGTACTTTACTGAAAAATATTTACTTCTGATTTTATAAATGACAATTTGAAAATCAGTTCTAAGTTAATAGTTTGACGTTTTTAACTTCAAAATAACTAAGTCTTATTTTAGACTAGTGAATTTGTAAATCAAAACTAAGTTATTAGTTTAAAGTTTTATACTTCAAAATTACTAATTCGGATCTTAGTAATGTAAATTTGGAAATCAAATCTAAGGTTGTTGTTTGAAGTTTTTTACGTGAAAATATTTACTTCTGATTTTAGAAATTACAATTTGAAAATCAGGTCTAAGTTAATAGTTTGACGTTTTTTACTTCAAAATAACTAAGTCTTATTTTAGACTAGTAAATTTGTAAATCATAAATAAGTTATTAGTTTGAAGATCTTTACCTGAAATTATCTACTACTGATTTTAGAAATGACAATTTGAAAATCAGATCTAAGTGAATAGTTTGACGTTCTTTACTTCAAAATAGATAAGTCTTATTTTAGAATAGTGTATTTGTAAATCAAACCTAAGTTATTAGTTTGAAGTACTTTACTGAAAAATATTTACTTCTGATTTTAGAAATGACAATTTGAAAATCAGATCTAAGTTAATAGTTTGACGTTTTTAACTTCAAAATAACTAAGTCTTATTTTAGACTAGTGAATTTGTAAATCAAAACTAAGTTATTAGTTTAAAGTTTTATACTTCAAAATTACTAATTCGGATCTTAGTAATGTAAATTTGGAAATCAAATCTAAGGTTGTTGTTTGAAGTTATTTACGTGAAAATATCTACTTCTGATTTTAGAAATTACAATTTGAAAATCAGGTCTAAGTTAATAGTTTGACGTTTTTTACTTCAAAATAACTAAGTCTTATTTTAGACTAGTAAATTTGTAAATCATAAATAAGTTATTAGTTTGAAGATCTTTACCTGAAATTATCTACTACTGATTTTAGAAATGACAATTTGAAAATCAGATATAGCTATTAGTTTGACGTTTTTTACTTCAAAATAACTAAGTCTTATTTTAGACTAGTAAATTTGTAAATCATAAATAAGGTATTAGTTTGAAGTTCTTTACTTTGAAATATCTACTTCTGATTTTAGAAATTACAATTTAAAAATCAGGTCTAAGTTAATAGTTTGACGTTTTTACTTCAAAATAACTAAGTCTTATTTTAGACTAGTAAATTTGTAAATCATAAATTAGTTATTAGTTTGAAGTTCTTTACTTGAAATTATCTACTACTGATTTTAGAAATGACAATTTGAAAATCAGATATAGCTATTAGTTTGACGTCTTTTACTTCAAAATAACTAAGTCTTATTTTAAACTAGTAAATTTGTAAATCATAAATAAGTTATTAGTTTGAAGATCTTTACTTGAAAATATCTACTTCTGATTTTATAAATGACAATTTGAAAATCAGATCTAAGTTAATAGTTTGACGTTCTTTACTTCAAAATAACTAAATTTTATTTTAGAATAGTTAACTTTTAAATCAAAACTATGCTATTAGTTTGAAGTTTTTTACTTGAAAATATCTACTTCCGATTTTATAAATAACAATTTGAAAATCAGATCTAAGTCAATAGTTTGACGTTCTTTACTTCAAAATAACTAAATTTTATTTTAGAATAGTTAACTTGTAAATCAAAACTAAGTTATTAGTTTGAAGTTTTTTACTTGAAAATATCTACTTCTGATTTTAGAAATGACAATTTGTAAATCAGATCCAAGTTAATAGTTTGACGTTCTTTACTTCAAAATAACTAAGTCTTATTTTAGAATAGTGAATTTGTAAAGCAAAACTAAGTTATTAGTTTAAAGTTTTTTACTTCAAATTTTCTAATTCGGATCTTAGTAAGGTAAATGTGGAATTTAAATCTAAGGTTTTAGTTTAAAGTTCTTTACTTGAAAATGTTCACTTCTGATTTTGGAAATTACAATTTGAAAATCAGATCTAAGTTAATAGTTTGACGTTCATTACTTCAAAATAACTAAGTCTTATTTTAGACTACTGAATTTGTAAATCAAAACTAAGTTATTAGTTTAAAGTTTTTTACTTCAAATTTACTAATTCGGATCTTAGTAATGTACTTAGTAATGTACAATCTAAGGTTGAAGTTTGAAGTTCTTTACCTGAAAATATCTACTTCTGAATTTAGAAATTACAATTTGAAAATCAGGTCTAAGTTAATAGTTTCACGTTTTTTACTTCAAAATAACTAAGTCTTATTTTAGACTATTAAGTTTGTAAATCAAAACTAAGTTATTAGTTTAAAGTTTTTTACTTCAAATTTCCTAATTCGGATCTTAGTAATGTAAATTTAGAAATAAAATCTAAGGTTGTTGTTTGAAGTACTTTTCCTGAAAATATCTACTTCTGATTTTAGAAATTACAATTTGAAAGTCAGGTCTAAGTTAATAGTTTGACGTTTTTTACTTCTAAATAACTAAGTCTTATTTTAGACTAGTAAATTTGTAAATCATAAATAAGTTATTAGTTTGAAGTTCTTTACTTTGAAATATCTACTTCTGATTTAAGAAATGACAATTTGAAAATCAGATCTAAGTTAATAGTTTGACGTTCTTTACTTCAAAATAACTAAGTATTACTTTATAATAGTGAATTTGTAAATCAAAACTAAGTTATTAGTTTGAAGTTCTTTACTTTGAAATATCTACTTCTAATTTTAGAAAAGACAATTTTAAAATCAGATCTAAGTTAATAGTTTGACGTTCTTTATTTCAAAATAACTAAGTCTTATTTTAGACTAGTGAATTTGTAAATCAAAACTAAGTTATTGGTTTGAAGTTCTTTACTTTGAAATATCTACTTCTGATTTTAGAAAAGACAATTTTAAAATCAGATCTAAGTTAATAGTTTGACGTTCTTTACTTCAAAATAACTAAGTCTTATTTTAGACTAGTAAATTTGTAAATCAAAATTAAGTTATTAGTTTGAAGTTCTTTACTTTGAAATATCTACATCTGATTTTAGAAATACCATTTGAAAATCAAATCTAAGTTAATAGTTTGTCGTTCTTTAGTTCAAAATGACTAAGTTTTATTTTAGAATAGTGAATTTGTAAATCAAAACTAAGTTATTAGTTTGAAGTTCTATACTTGAAAATATCTACTCCTGATTTTAGAAATGACAATTTGAAAATCAGAACTAAGTTAATAGTTTGACGTTCTCTACTTCAAAATAACCAAGTCTTATTTTAGAATAGTGAATTTGTAAATCAAAACTAAGTTTTTAGTTTGAAGTATTTTACTTTGAAATATCTACTTCTGATTTTAGAAATGACACTTTGAAAATCAGATCTAAGTTAATAGTTTTACGTTCTTTACTTCAAACAAGGTAAGTATTATTGTAGAATATTGTATTTGTAAATCTTAAACTAAGTTACTAGTTTGAAGTTCTTTACTTGAAAATATCTACTTCTGATTTTGGAAATGACAATTTCAAAATCAGATCTAAATTAATACTTTGATGTTCTTTACTTCAAAATAACTAAGTCTTATTTTAGATTACTGAATTTGTAAATCAAAGTTAAGTTATTAGTATAAAGTTCTTTACTTGAAAATATCTACTTCTGATTTAAGAAATGACAATTTGAAAATCAGATCTAAGTTAATAGTTAGACGTTCTTTACTTCAAAATAACTAAGTCTTATTTTAGACTAGTGAATTTGTAAATCAAAACTAAGTTATTAGTTTAAAGTTTTTTACTTCAAATTTTCTAATTCGGATCTAAGTAATGTAAATGTGGAAATTAAATCTAAGGTTTTAGCTTTTGAAGTACTTTACTTGAAAGTGATTACTTCTGATTTTAGAAATTACAATTTGAAAATCAGATCTAAGTTAATAGTTTGACGTTCTTAACTTCAAAATAACTAAGTCTTATTTCAGAAAACTCAATTTGTAAATCAAAGCTAAGTTATTAGTTTAAAGTTCTTTACTTGAAAATATCTACTTCTGATTTTAGAAATGACAATTTAAAAATCAGATCTAAGTTAATAGTTTGACGTTCTTTACTTCTAAATAACTAAGTCATATTTTAGTATAGTGAATTTGTAAATTAAAACTAAGTAATTAGTTTGAAGTTCTTTACTTGAAAATATCTACTACTGATTTTAGAAATGACAATTTGAAAAACAGGTCTAAGTTAATAGTTTGACGTTTTTTACTTCAAAATAACTAAGTCTTATTTTAGACTATTAAGTTTGTAAATCAAAACTAAGTTATTAGTTTAAAGTTTTTTACTTCAAATTTATTAATTCGGATTTTAGTAATGTACTTAGTAATGTACAATCTAAGGTTGAAGTTTGAAGTTCTTTACCTGAAAATATCTACTTCTGATTTTAGAAATGACAACTTGAAAATCAGATATAATTATTAGTTTGACGTTTTTTACTTCAAAATAACTAAGTCTTACTTTATAATAGTGAATTTGTAATTCATAAATAAGTTATTAGTTTGAAGTTCTTTACTTGAAAATATCTACTACTGATTTTAGAAATGACAATTTGAAAATCAGATATAATTATTAGTTTGACGTTTTTTACTTCAAAATAACTAAGTCTTACTTTATAATAGTGAATTCGTAAATCAAAACTAAGTTATTAGTTTAAAGATTTTTACTTCAAATTTACTAATTCAGATCTTAGTTATGTAAATGTGGAAATTAAATCTAAGGTTGTAGTTTGAGGTTCTTTACTTGAAAATTATTACTTCTGATTTTAGAAATAACAATTTAAAAATCAGATCTAAGTTAATAGCTTGACGTTCCTTACTTCAAAACAACTAAGTCTTATTTTAGTATAGTGAATTTGTAAATCAAAACTAAGTTATTAGTATGAAGTTCTACACTTGAAAAAAACTACCACTGATTTTAGAAATGACAATTTGAAAATCAGATCTAAATTAATAGTTTGACGTTCTTTACTTCAAAATAACTAAGTCTTGATTTAGAATACTCAATTTGTTAATCAAAGGTAAATTATTAGTTTAAAGTTCTTTACTTGAAAATATCTACTTCTGATTTTAGAAATGACATTTTGAAAATCAGATTTAAGTTAATAGTTTGACGTTCTTTACTCCTAAATAACTAGGTCTTATTTTAGTATAGTGAATTTGTAAATTAAAACTAAGTTATTAGTTTGCAGTTCTTTACTTGAAATTATCTACTACTGATTTTAGAAATGACAATTTGAAAATCAGATCTAAGTTAATAGTTTGACGTTTTTTACTTCAAAATAACTAAGTCTTATTCTAGACTAGTGAATTTGTAAAACAAAACTAAGATATGAGTTTAAAGTTTTTTACTTCAAATTTTCTAATTTGGATCTTAATAATGTAAATTTGGAAATCAAATCTAAGGTAGTAGTTTGAAGTTCTTTACTTGAAAATAATTACTTCTGATTTTAGAAATTACAATTTGAAAATCATATCTAAGTTAATAGTTTGACGTTGTTTACTTCAAAATTACTAAGTCTTATTTTAGAATTGTCAATTTGTAAATCAAAGCTAAGTTATTAGCTTGAAGTTATTTACTTGAAAATATCTACTTGTGATTTTAGAAATGACAATTTGAAAATCAGGTTTAAGTTAATAGTTTGAGGTTTTTTACTTCAAAATAACTTAGTCTTATTTTAGAATAAAAAATTTGTAAATCAAAACTAAGAAATTAGTATGAAGTTCTTTACTTGAAAATATCTACTACTGATTTTAGAAATGACAATTTGAAAATCAGATCTAAGTTAATAGTTTGACGTTCCTTACTTCAAAATAACTTAGTCTTATTTTAGAATAGAGAATTTGTAAATCAAAACTAAGAAATTAGTATGAAGTTCTTTACTTTGAAATATCTAATTCTGATTTAAGAAATGACAATTTGAAAATCAGATCTAAGTGAATAGTTTGACGTTCGTTACTTTAAAATAGATAAGTCTTATTTTAGAATAGTGCATTTGTAAGTCAAAACTAAGTTATTAGTTTGAAGTACTTTACTTAAAAATATCTACTTCTGATTTAAAAATGACAATTAGAAATTCAGATCTAAGTTAGTAGTTTGACGTTCTTTGCTTCAAAATAGATAAGTCTTATTTTAGAATACTGTATTTGTAAATCAAAACTAAGTTGTCAGTTTAAAGTTCTTTATTAGAAAATATCTGCTTCAGATTTTAGAAATGACAATTTGAAAATCAGATCTAAGTTAATAGTTTGATGTTCTTTACATCAAAAAAACTAAATTTTATTTTAGAATAGTTAACCTGTAAATCAAAACTAAGTTATAAGTTTGAAGTTTTTTACTTGAAAATAACTACTTCTGATTTTGGAAATGACAATTTGAAAATCAGATATAGTTATTAGTTTGACGTTCTTTACTTCAAAATAATTAAGTCTTACTTTAGAATAGTGAATTTGGAAATCAAAATTAAGTTATTAGTTTGAAGTTCTTTACTTTGAAATATCTACTTCTGATTTAAGGAGTGACAATTTGAAAATCAGATCTAAGTGAATAGTTTGACGTTTTATACTTCAAAATAGATAAGTCTTATTTTAGAATAGTGTATTTGTAAATCAAAACTAAGTTATTAGTTTGAAGTACTTTACTTAAAAATATCTACTTCTGATTTTATAAATGACAATTTGAAAATCAGATCTAAGTTAATAGTTTGACGTTCTTTACTTCAAAATAACTAAGTCTTATTTTAGAATATTGAATTTGTAAATCAAAACTAAGTTATTAGTATGAAGTTCTTCACTTGAAGAAAACTATCACTGGTTTTAGAAATGACAATTTGAAAATCAGATCTAAGTTAATAGTTTGACGTTCTTTACTTCAAAATAACTAAATCTTATTTTAGACTAGTGAATTTGTAAATCAAAACTAAGTTATTAGTTTAAAGTTTTTTACTTCAAATTTTCTAATTCGGATCTTAGTAATGTAAATGTGGAAATTAAATCTAAGGTTGTAGTTTGAAGTTCTTTACTTGAAAATTATTACTTCTGATTTTAGAAATGACATTTTGAAAATCAGATTTAAGTTAATAGTTTGACGTTCTTTACTTCAAAATAACTAAGTCTTATTTTAGAATACTCAATTTGTAAATCAAAGCTAAGTTATTAGTTTAAAGTTCTTTACTTGAAAATATCTACTTCTGATTTTAGAAATGACATTTTGAAAATCAGATTTAAGTTAATAGTTTGACGTTCTTTACTCCTAAATAACTAGGTCTTATAGTATAGTGAATTTGTAAATTAAAACTAAGTTATTACTTTGCAGTTCTTTACTTGAAAATATCTACTACTGATTTTAGAAATGACAATTTGAAAATCAGATCTAAGTTATTAGTTTGACGTTTTTTACTTCAAAATAACTAAGTCTTATTGTAGACTAGTGAATTTGTAAAACAAAACTAAGATATGAGTTTAAAGTTTTTTACTTCAAATTTTCTAATTTGGATCTTAATAATGTAAATTTGGAAATTAAATTTAAGGTTGTAGGTAAGGTTGTAAGTTCTTTACTTGAAAATAATTACTTCTGATTTTAGAAATTACAATTTGAAAATCAGATCTAAGTTAATAGTTTGGCGTTGTTTACTTCAAAATTACTAAGTGTTATTATAGAATTGTCAATTTGTAAATCAAATCTAAGTTATTAGTTTGAAGTTATTTACTTGAAAATATCTACTTGTGATTTTAGAAATGACAATTTGAAAATCAGGTCTAAGTTAATAGTTTGAGGTTTTTTGCTTCAAAATTACTAAGTCTTATTTTAGACTAGTTAATTAATAATTCAAAACTAAGTTATTAGTTTGAAGTTCTTTACATGAAAATATCTACTACTAATTTTAGAAATGACAATTTGAAAATCAGATCTAAGTTAATAGTTTGACGTTCCTTACTTCAAAATAACTTAGTCTTATTTTAGAATAGAGAATTTGTAAATCAAAACTAAGAAAGTAGTATGAAGTTCTTTACTTTGAAATATCTAATTCTGATTTAACAAATGACAATTTGAAAATCAGATCTAAGTGAATAGTTTGACGTTCGTTACTTTAAAATAGATAAGTCTTATTTTAGAATAGTGCATTTGTAAGTCAAAACTAAGTTATTAGTTTGAAGTTCTTTATTAGAAAATATCTGCTTCAGATTTTAGAAATGACTATTTGAAAATCAGATCTAAGTTAATAGTTTGATGTTCTTTACATCAAAAAAACTAAATTTTATTTTAGAATAGTTAACTTGTAAATCAAAACTAAGTTATTAGTTTGAAGTTTTTACTTGAAAATATCTACTTCTGATTTTAGAAATGACAATTTGAAAATCAGATATAAGTTAATAGTTTGACGTTCGTTACTTCTGAACAGCTAAGTCTTATTTTAGTATAGTGAATTTGTAAATCAAAACTAAGTTATTAGTTTGAAGTTTTTTACTTGAAAATAACTACTTCTGATTTTGGAAATGACAATTAGAAAATCAGATCTAAGTTAATAGTTTGACGTTCTTTACTTCTAAATAACTAAGTCTTATTTTAGAATATTGAATTTATAAATCAAAACTAAGTTATTAGTTTGAAGTTCTTTACTTTGAAATATCCACATCTGATTTAAAAAGTGACAAGTTGAAAATCAGATCTAAGTGAATAGTTTGACGTTTTATACTTCAAAATAGATAAGTCTTATTTTAGAATAGTGTATTTCTAAATAAAACTAAGTTATTAGTTTGAAATTCTTTACTTAAAAATATCTACTTCTGATTTTATAAATGACAATTTGAAAATCAGATCTAAGTTAATAGTTTGACGTTCTTTACTTCAAAATAACTAAGTCTTACTTTAGAATATTGAATTTATAAATCAAAACTAAGTTATTAGTATGAAGTTCTTCACTTGAAAAAAACTACCACTGGTTTTACAAATGACAAATTGAAAATTAGATCTAAGTTAATAGTTTGACGTTCTTTACTTCAAAATAACTAAGTCTTATTTTAGACTTGTGAATTTGTAAATCAAAACTAAGTTATTAGTTTAAAGTTTTTTACTTCAAATTTTCTAATTCGGATCTTAGTTATGTAAATGTGGAAATTAAATCTAAGGTTGGAGTTTGAAGTTTTTTACTTGAAAATTATTACTTCTGATTTTAGAAATTACAATTTAAAAATCAGATCTAAGTTAATAGCTTGACGTTCTTTACTTCAAAACAACTAAGTCTTATTTTAGTATAGTGAATTTGTAAATCAAAACTAAGTTATTAGTATGAAGTTCTACACTTGAAAAAAACTACCACTGATTTTAGAAATGACAATTTGAAAATCAGATCTAAATTAATAGTTTGACGTTCTTTACTTCAAAATAACTAAGTCTTGATTTAGAATACTCAATTTGTTAATCAAAGCTAAATTATTAGTTTAAAGTTCTTTACTTGAAAATATCTACTTCTGATTTTAGAAATTACAATTTAAAAATCAAATCTAAGTTAATAGCTTGACGTTCTTTACTTCAAAATAACTAAGTCTTATTTTAGAATACTCAAGTTGTAAATCAAAGCTAAGTTATTAGTTTAAAGTTCTTTACTTGAAAATATCTACTTCTGATTTTAGAAATGACATTTTGAAAATCAGATTTAAGTTAATAGTTTGACGTTCTTTACTCCTAAATAACTAAGTCTTATTTTAGTATAGTAAATTTGTAAATTAAAACTAAGTTATTAGTTTGCAGTTCTTTACTTGAAAATATGTAATACTGATTTTAGAAATGACAATTTGAAAATCAGATCTAAGTTAATAGTTTGACGTTTTTTACTTCAAAATAACTAAGTCTTATTCTAGACTAGTGAATTTGTAAAACAAAACTAAGATATGAGTTTATAGTTTTTTGCTTCAAATTTTCTAATTTGGATCTTAATAATATAAATTTGGAAACCAAATCTAAGGTTGTAGTTTGAAGTTATTTACTTGAAAATAATTACCACTGGTTTTAGATATGACAATTTGAAAATCAGATCTAAGTTAATAGTTTGACGTTCTTTACTTCAAAATAACTAAGTCTTATTTTAGACTAGTGAATTTGTAAATCAAAACTAAGTTATTAGTTTAAAGTTTTTTAATTCAAATATTCTAATTCGGATCTTAGTAATGTAAATGTGGAAATTAAATCTAAGGTTGTAGTTTGAAGTTCTGTACTTGAAAATTATTACTTCTGATTTCAGAAATGACAATTTGAAAATCAGGTCTAAGTTAATAGTTTGACGTTTTTTACTTCAAAATAACTAATCTTATTTTAGACTAGTAAATTAGTAAATCAAAACTAAGTTATTAGTTTGAAGTTCTTTAATTGAAAATATCTACTACTGATTTTAGAAATGACAATTTGAAAATCAGATCTCAGTTAATAGTTTGACGTTCCTTACTTCAAAATAACTTAGTCTTATTTTAGAATAGAGAATTTGTAAATCAAAACTAAGTAATTAGTATGAAGTTCTTTACTTTGAAATATCTAATTCTGATTTAAGAAATGACAATTTGAAAATCAGATCTAAGTTAATATTTTGACGTTCTTTACTTCTAAATAACTAAGTCTTATTTTAGTATTGTGAATTTGTAAATCAAAACTAAGTTATTAGTTTAACGTTCTTTACTTCAAAATAACTAAGTCTTATTTTAGAATAGTGAATTTGTAAATCAAAACTAAGTTATTAGTTTAAAGTTTTTACTTCAAATTTACTAATTCGGATCTTAGTAATGTAAATTTGGAAATCAAATCTAAGGTTGTAGTTTGAAGTTCTTTACTTGAAAATATATACTACTGATTTTAGAAATTACAATTTGAAAATCAGATTTAAGTTATTAGTTTGACGTTCTTTACTTCAAAATAACTAATTCTTATTTTACACTAGTGAATTTGTAAATCAAAAATAAGTTATAAGTTTAAAGCAATTTACTTTGAAATATCTACTTCTGATTTAAGAAGTGACAATTTGAAAATCAGGTCTAAGTTAATAGTTTGACGTTTTTTACTTCACAATAACTAAGTCTTATTTTAGACTAGTAAATTTCTAAATCAAAACTACGTTATTAGTTTGAAGTTCTTTACTTGAAAATATATAATACTGATTTAAGAAATGACAATTTGAAAATCAGATCTAAGTTAATAGTTTGACGATCTTTACTTCATAAGAGATAAGTCTTATTTTAGAATACTGTATTTGTAAATCAAAACAAAGTTGTTAGTTTGAAGTTCTTTATTTGAAAATATCTGCTTCTTATTTTAGAAATGACAATTTGAAAATCCGATCTAAGTTAATAGTTTGACGTCCTTTACTTCTAAATAACTAAGTCTTATTTTAGTATAGTGAATTTGTAAATCACAACTAACTTATTAGTTTAAAGTTCTTTACTTGAAAATATATACTACTGATTTTAGAAATGGCAATTTGAAAATCAGATATAGTTATTAGTTTGACGTTTTTTACTCTCAAATAACTAAGTCTAATTTTAGTATAGTGAATTTGTAAATCAAAGCTATGTTATTAGTTTGAAGTTCTTTACTTGAAAATATCTACTACTGATTTTAGAAATGACAATTTGAAAATCAGATATAGTTATTAGTTTGACGTTTTTTACTCTCAAATAACTAAGTCTAATTTTAGTATAGTGAATTTGTAAATCAAAGCTATGTTATTAGTTTGAAGTTCTTTACTTGAAAATATCTACTTCTTATTTTAGAAATGACAATTTGAAAATCAGATCTAAGTTAACAGTTTGACGCACTTTACTTCAAAATAACTATGTCTTATTTTAGATTAGTGAATTTGATATTCAGAGCTAAGTTATAATTTGAAGTTCTTTACGTGAAAATATCTACTCCTGATTTTATAAATGACAATTTGAAAATCAGATCTAAGTTAATATTTTGACGTTCTTTACTTCTAAATAACTAAGTCTTATTTTAGTATTGTGAATTTGTAAATCAAAACTAAGTTATTAGTTTAACGTTCTTTACTTCAAAATAACTAAGTCTTATTTTAGAATAGTGAATTTGTAAATCAAAACTAAGTTATTAGTTTAAAGTTTTTACTTAAAATTTACTAATTCGGATCTTAGTAATGTAAATTTGGAAATCAAATCTAAGGTTGTAGTTTGAAGTTCTTTACTTGAAAATATCTACTGCTGATTTTAGAAATGACAATTTGAAAATCAGATCTAAGTTAATAGTTTAACGTTCTTTACTTCAAAATAACTAAGTCTTATTTTAGAATAGTGAATTTGTAAATCAAAACTAAGTTATTAGGTTAAAGTTTTTACTTCAAATTTACTAATTCGGATCTTAGTAATGTAAATTTGGAAATCAAATCTAAGGTTGTAGTTTGAAGTTCTTTACTTGAAAATATATACTACTGATTTTAGAAATTACAATTTGAAAATCAGATTTAAGTTATTAGTTTGACGTTCTTTACTTCAAAATAACTAAGACTTATTTTAGAATAGTCCATTTATAAATCAAAGCTAAGTTATTAGTTTGAAGGTCTTTACATCAAAATAACTAAGACTTATTTTAGAATAGTCCATTTGTAAATCAAAACTAAGTTTCTAGTTTGAAGTTCTTTATTTAAAAATATCTACTTCTGATTTTAGAAATGACAATTTGAAAATCAGATCTAAGTTAATTGTTTGACGTTTTTTACTTCTAAATAACTAAGTCTTATTTTAGTATAGTGAATTTGAAAATCAAAACTAACTTATTAGTTTGAAGTTCTTTACTTGAAAATATCTACTTCTTATTTTAGAAATGACAATTTGAAAATCCGATCTAAGTTAATAGTTTGACGTTCTTTACTTCTAAATAACTAAGTCTTATTTTAGTATAGTGAATTTGTAAATCAAAACTAACTTATTAGTTTAAAGTTCTTTACTTGAAAATATATACTACTGATTTTAGAAATGGCAATTTGAAAATCAGATTTAAGTTAATAGTTTGACGTTCTTTACTTCAAAATAACTAAGTCTTATTTTAGATTAGTGAATTTGTAAATCAAAGCTAAGTTATTAATTTGAAGTTCTTTACTTGAAAATATCTACTTCTGATATTAGAAATAACAATTTGAAAATCAGGTCTAAGTTAATAGTTTGACGTTTTTTTCTTAAAAATAACTAAGTCTTATTTTACGCTAGTGCATTTGTAAATCAAAACTAAGTTATAAATTTGAAGTTATTTACTTTGAAATATCTACTTGTGATTTAAGAAATGACAATTTGAAAATCAGATCTAAGTGAATAGTTTGACGTTCTTTACTTCAAAATAGATAAGTGTTATTTTAGAATAGTGTATTTGTAAATCAAAACAAAGTTGTTAGTTTGAAGTTCTTTATTTGAAAATATCTGCCTCAGATTTTAGAAATGACAATTTGAAAATCAGATCTAAGTTAATAGTTTGACGTTCTTTACTTCAAAATAACTAATTCTTATTTTACACTAGTGAATTTGTAAATCAAAAATAAGTTATAAGTTTAAAGCAATTTACTTTGAAATATCTACTTCTGATTTAAGAAATGAAATTTGAAAATCAGATCTAAGTGAATAGCTTGACGTTCTTTACATCAAAATAGATAAGTCTTATTTTAGAATACTGTTTTTGTAAATCAAAACTAAGTTTTTAGTTTGAAGTTCTTTACTTTAAAATATCTACTTCTGATTTTGGAAATGACAATTTGAAAATCAGATCTAAGTTAATAGTTTGACGTTCTTTACTTCTAAACAAATAAGTCTTATTTTAGTATAGTGAATTTGTAAATCAAATCTAAGTTATTAGTTTGAAGTTCTTTACTTGAAAATATCTACTTCTTATTTTAGAAATGACAATTTGAAAATCAGATCTAAGTTAATAGTTTGACGTTCTTTACTTCTAAATAACTAAGTCTTATTTTAGTATAGTGAATTTTTAAATCAAAACTAACTTATTAGTTTAAAGTTCTTTACTTGAAAATATTTACTACTGATTTTAGAAATGACTATTTGAAAATCAGATTTAAGTTAATAGTTTAACGTTCTTTACTTTGAAATAACTACTTCTGATTTTAGAAATGCCTATTTGAAAATCAAATCTAAGTTAATAGTTTGACGTTCTTTACTTCTAAATAACTAGATCTTATTTTAGTATAGTGAATTTGTAAATCAAAACTAAGTTATTAGTTTGAAGTTCTTTACTTGAAAATATCTACTACTGATTTTAGAAATGACAATTTGAAAATCAGATCTAAGTTAATAGTTCGACGTTCTTTACTTCAAAATAACTAAGTCTTACTTTAGACTAGTAAATTTGTAAATCAAAACTAAGTTATTAGTTTAAAGTTTTTACTTCAAATTTACTAATTCGGAACTTAGTAATGTAAATTTGGAAATCAAATCTAAAGTTGTAGTTTGAAGTTCTTTACTTGAAAATATCTACTACTGATTTTAGAAATTACAATTTGAAAATCAGATCTAAGTTAATAGTTTGACGTTCTTTACTTCAAAATAACTAAGAATTATTTTAGAATAGACCATTTGTAAATCAAAGCTAAGTTATTAGTTTGTAGTTCTTAACTTGAAAATATCTACCTCTGATTTTAGAAGTGACAATTTGAAAATCAGGTCTAAGTTAATAGTTTGACGTTTTTTACTTCACAATAACTAAGTCTTATTTTAGACTAGTAAATTTCTAAATCAAAACTAAGTTATTAGTTTGAAGTTCTTTACTTGAAAATATCTACTACTGATTTTACAAATGACAATTTGAAAATCAGATATAGTTATTAGTTTAACGTTCTTTACCTCAAAATAACTAAGTCTTATTTTAATATAGTAAATTTGTAAATCAAAGCTATGTTATTAGTTTGAAGTTCTTTACTTGAAAATATCTACTACTGATTTTACAAATGACAATTTGAAAATCAGATATAGTTCTTAGTTTAACGTTCTTTACTTCAAAATAACTAAGTCTTATTTTAGTGTAGTGAATTTGTAAATCAAAGTTATGTTATTAGTTTGAAGTTCCTTACTTGAAAATATCTACTTCTTATTTTAGAAATGACAATTTGAAAATCCGATCTAAGTTAATAGTTTGACGTTTTTTACTTCTAAATAACTAAGTCTTATTTTAGAATACTCAATTTGTAAATCAAGGCTAAGTTATTAGTTTAAAGTTCTTTACTTGAAAATATCTACTTCTTGTTTTAGAAATGACAATTTGAAAATCAGATCTAAGTTAATAGTTTGACGTTCTTTACTTCTAAATAACTAAGTCTTATTTTAGTATAGTGAATTTGTAATTCAGAGCTAAGTTATAATTTGAAGTTCTTTACGTGAAAATATCTACTCCTGATTTTAGAAATGACAATTTGAAAATCAGATCTAAGTTAATATTTTGACGTTCTTTACTTCTAAATAACTAAGTCTTATTTTAGTATTGTGAATTTGTAAATCAAAACTAAGTTAATAGTTTGACGTTCTTTACTTACGTTAAAACGTTAACGTAAACGTTAACGTAACGTAAACGTTACTTACGTTACTACGTTAAAACTAAGTTATTAGTTTAAAGTTTTTACTTCAAATTTGCTAATTCGGATCTTAGTAATGTAAATTAGGAAATCAAATCTAAGTTTGTAGTTTGAAGTTCTTTACTTGAAAATATCTACTACTAATTTTAGAAATTACAATTTGAAAATCAGATCTAAGTTAATAGTTTGACGTTCTTTACTTCAAAATAACTAAGACTTATTTTAGAATAGTCCATTTGTAAATCAAAGCTAAGTTATTAGTTTGAAGTTCTTAACTTGAAAATATCTACTACTAATTTTAGAAATGACAATTTGAAAATCAGGTCTAAGTTAATAGTTTGACGCACTTTACTTCAAAATAACTATGTCTTATTTTAGAATAGTGAATTTGTAATTCAGGGCTAAGTTATAATTTGAAGTTCTTTACGTTAAAATATCTACTCCTGATTTTGGAAATGACAATTTGAAAATCAGATCTAAGTTATTAGTTTGACGTTCTTTACTTCTAAATAACTAAGTCTTAATTTAGTATTCTGATTTTGTAAATCAAAACTAAGTTATTAGTTCGAAGTTCTTTACTTGAAAATATCTACTGCTGATTTTAGAAATGATAATTTAAATATCAGATCTAAGTTAATAGTTTAACGTTCTTTACTTCAAAATAACTAAGTCTTATTTTAGAATAGTGAATTTGTAAATCAAAACTAAGTTATTAGTTTGAAGATCTTTACTTTGAAATATCTACTTCTGATTTAAGAAATGACAATTTGAAAATCAGATCTAAGTGAATAGTTTGACGTACTTTACTTAAAAATAGATAAGTCTTATTTTAGAATAGTGTATTCGTAAATCAAAACTAAGTTATTAGTTTGAAGTATTTTACTTAAAAATATCTACTTCTGATTTTAGAAATGACAATTTGAAAATCAGATCTAAGTTAATAGTTTGACGATTTTTACTTCATAAGAGATAACTCTTACTTTAGAATACTGTATTTTTAAATCAAAACAAAGTTGTTAGTTTGAAATTCCTTATTTGAAAATATCTGCTTCAGATTTTAGAAATGCCAATTTGAAAATCAGATCTAAGTTATTAGTTTGACGTCCCTTACTTCAAAATAACTAAGTCTTATTTTAGACTAGTGAATTAGTAAATCAAAACTAAGTTATTAGTTCAAAGTTTTTTACTTTAAATTTACAAATTCGGATCATAGTAAAGTAAATTTTGAAATCAAATCTAAGGTTCTAGTATGAAGTTCTTTACTTGAAAATATCTACTTCTTATTTTAGAAATGACAATTTGAAAATCAGATTTAAGTTAAAAGTTTGACGTTTTTTACTTCACAATAACTAAGTCTTATTTTAGACTAGTAAATTTGTAAATCAAAACTAAGTTATTAGTTTAAAGTTTTTACTTCAAATTTACTAATTCGGATCTTGGTAATGTAAATTTGGAAATCAAATCTAAGGTTGTAGTTTGAAGTTCTTTACTTGAAAATATATAATACTGATTTTAGAAATTACAATTTGAAAATCAGATTTAAGTTATTAGTTTGACGTTCTTTACTTCAAAATAACTAAGACTTATTTTAGAATAGTCCTTTTGTAAATCAAAGCTAAGTTATTAGTTTGAAGTTCTTTACTTCAAAATAACTAAGACTTATTTTAGAATAGTCCATTTGTAAATCAAAACTAAGTTTCTAGTTTGAAGTTCTTTATTTAAAAATATCTACTTCTGATTTTAGAAATGACAATTTGAAAACCAGATCTAAGTTAATTGTTTGACGTTTTTTCCTTCTAACTAAGTCTTATTTTAGTATAGTAAATTTGTAAATCAAAACTAAGTTAATAGTTTGAAGTTCTTTACTTGAAAATATCTACTACTGATTTTAGAAATGACAATTTGAAAATCAGATCTAAGTTAATAGTTTGACGTTTTTTACTTCTAAATAACTAAGTCTTATTTTAGTATTGTGAATTTGTAAATCAAAACTAAGTTATTAGTTTAAAGTTTTTACTTCAAATTTACTAATTCGGATCTTAGTAATGTAAATGTGGAAATCAAATCTAAGGTTGTAGTTTGAAGTTCTTTACTTGAAAATATCTACTACTGATTTTAGATATAACAATTTGAAAATCAGATCTAAGTTAATAGTTTGACGTTCTTTACTTCAAAATAACTAAGACTTATTTTAGAATAGTCCATTTGTAAATCAAACCTAAGTTATTAGTTTGAAGTTCTTTACTTGAAAATATCTACTTCTGATTTTAGTAATGACAATTTGAAAATCAGGTCTAAGTTAATAGTTTGACGCACTTTACTTCAAAATAACTATGTCTTATTTTAGACTAGTAAATTTGTAAATCAAAACTAAGTTATTAGTTTGAAGTTCTTTACTTTGAAAAATCTACTTCTGATTTAAGAAATGACAATTGGAAAATCAGATCTAAGTGAATAGTTTGACGTACTTTACTTCAAAATAGATAAGTCTTATTTTAGAATTGTGTATTCGTAAATAAAACTAAGTTATTAGTTTGAAGTACTTTACTTAAAAATATCTACTTCTGATTTTAGAAATGACAATTTGAAAATCAGATCTAAGTTAATAGTTTGACGATCTTTACTTCATAAGAGATAAGTCTTATTTTAGAATACTGTATTTGTAAATCAAAACAAAGTTGTTAGTTTGAAGTTCTTTATTTGAAAATATCTGCTTCAGATTTTAGAAATGACAATTTGAAAATTAGATCTAAGTTAATAGTTTGACGTTCTTTACTTCAAAATAACTAAGTCTTATTTTACACTAGTGAATTTGTAAATCAAAACTAAGTTATAAGTTTAAAGTTATTTACTTTGAAATATCTACTTCTGATTTAAGAAATGAAATTTGAAAATCAGATCTAAGTGAATAGCTTGACGTTCTTTACATCAAAATGGATAAGTCTTATTTTAGAATACTGTTTTTGTAAATCAAAACTAAGTTTTTAGTTTGAAGTTCTTTACTTTAAAATATCTACTTCTGATTTTGGAAATGACAATTTGAAAATCAGATCTAAGTTAATAGTTTGACGTTCTTTACTTCAAAATAACTAAGACTTATTTTAGAATAGTCCATTTGTAAATCAAACCTAAGTTATTAGTTTGAAGTTCTTTACTTGAAAATATCTACTTCTGATTTTAGAAATGACAATTTGAAAATCAGGTCTAAGTTAATAGTTTGACGCACTTTACTTCAAAATAACTATGTCTTATTTTAGACTAGTAAATTTGTAAATCAAAACTAAGTTATTAGTTTGAAGTTCTTTACTTTGAAATATCTACTTCTGATTTAAGAAATGACAATTGGAAAATCAGATCTAAGTGAATAGTTTGACGTACTTTACTTCAAAATAGATAAGTCTTATTTTAGAATTGTGTATTCGTAAATAAAACTAAGTTATTAGTTTGAAGTACTTTACTTAAAAATATCTACTTCTGATTTTAGAAATGACAATTTGAAAATCAGATCTAAGTTAATAGTTTGACGATCTTTACTTCATAAGAGATAAGTCTTATTTTAGAATACTGTATTTGTAAATCAAAACAAAGTTGTTAGTTTGAAGTTCTTTATTTGAAAATATCTGCTTCAGATTTTAGAAATGACAATTTGAAAATTAGATCTAAGTTAATAGTTTGACGTTCTTTACTTCAAAATAACTAAGTCTTATTTTACACTAGTGAATTTGTAAATCAAAACTAAGTTATAAGTTTAAAGTTATTTACTTTGAAATATCTACTTCTGATTTAAGAAATGAAATTTGAAAATCAGATCTAAGTGAATAGCTTGACGTTCTTTACATCAAAATGGATAAGTCTTATTTTAGAATACTGTTTTTGTAAATCAAAACTAAGTTTTTAGTTTGAAGTTCTTTACTTTAAAATATCTACTTCTGATTTTGGAAATGACAATTTGAAAATCAGAACTAAGTTAATAGTTTGACGTTCTTTACTTCTAAACAAATAAGTCTTATTTTAGTATAGTGAATTTGTAAATCAAATCTAAGTTATTAGTTGAAGTTCTTTACTTGAAAATATCTACTTCTTATTATAGAAATGACAATTTGAAAATCAGATCTAAGTTAATAGTTTGACGTTCTTTACTTCTAAATAACTAAGTGCTATTTTAGTATAGTGTATTTGTAAATCAAAACTAAGTTTCAAGATTGAAGTTCTTTATTTAAAAATATCTACTTCTGATTTTAGAAATGACAATTTGAAAATCAGATCTAAGTTAATAGTTTGACGTGCTTTACTTTAAAATAGAAAAGTCTTATTTTAGAATACTGTATTTGTAAATCAAAACTAAGTTGTTGGTTTGAAGTTATTTACTTTGAAATATCTACTTCTGATTTAAGAAATAACAATTTGAAAATCAGATCTAAGTGAATAGTTTGAGGTTCTTTACTTCAAAATAGATCAGTCTTATTTTAAAATAGTGTTATTCTAAATCAAAACAAAGTTATTAGTTTGAAGTTCTATACGTGAAAATAGCAACTTCTGATTTTAGAAATGACAATTTGAAAATCAGATCTAAGTTAATAGTTTGACGTTCTTTACTTCAAAATAACTAAGTCTTACTTTAGACTAGTGAATTTGTAAATCAAAACTAAGTTATTAGTTTAAAGTTTTTACTTCAAATTTACTAATTCGGATCTTAGTAATGTAAATGTGGAAATCAAATCTAAGGTTGTAGTTTGAAGTTCTTTACTTGAAAATATCTACTACTGATTTTAGAAATAACAATTTGAAAATCAAATCTAAGTTAATAGTTTGACGTTCTTTACTTCAAAATAACTAAGACTTATTTTAGAATAGTCCATTTGTAAATCAAACCTAAGTTATTAGTTTGAAGTTCTTTACTTGAAAATATCTACTTCTGATTTTAGAAATGACAATTTGAAAATCAGGTCTAAGTTAATAGTTTGACGCACTTTACTTCAAAATAACTATGTCTTATTTTAGAATAGTGAATTTGTAATTCAGGGCTAAGTTATAATTTCAAGTTCTTTACGTGAAATAATCTACTCCTGATTTTACAAATGACAATTTGAAAATCAGATCTAAGTTAATAGTTTGACGTTCTTTACATCTAAATAACTAAGTCTTATTTTAGTATTCTGAATTTGTAAATCAAAACTAAGTTATTAGTTTGGAGATCTTTACTTTGAAATATCTAGTACTTCTGATTTAAGAAATGACAATTTAAAAATCAGATCTAAGTGCATAGTTTGACGATCTTTACTTCATAAGAGATAACTCTTATTTTAGAAAACTGTATTTTTAAATCAAAACAAAGTTGTTAGTTTGAAGTTCCTTATTTGAAAATATCTGCTTCAGATTTTAGAAATGCCAATTTGAAAATCAGATCTAAGTTAATAGTTTGACGTCCCTTACTTCAAAATAACTAAGTCTTATTTTAGACTAGTGAATTTGTAAATCAAAACTAAGTTATTAGTTCAATGTTTTTTACTTCAAATTTACAAATTCGGATCATAGTAATGTAAATTTTGAAATCAAATCTAAGGTTCTAGTATGAAGTTCTTTACATGAAAATATCTACTTCTGATTTTAGAAATGACAATTTGAAAATCAGATATAAGGTAATAGTTTGACGTTCCTTACTTCAAAATAACTAAGTCCTATTTTAGTATAGTGAATTGGTAAATCAAAGCTATGTTATTAGTTTGAAGTTCTTTACTTGAAAATATCTACTTCTTATTTTAGAAATGACAATTTGAAAATCAGATCTAAGTTAAAAGTTTGACGTTTTTTACTTCACAATAACTAAGTCTTATTTTAGACTAGTAAATTTGTAAATCAAAACTAAGTTATTAGTTAGAAGTTCTTTACTTGAAAATATCTACTTCTTATTTTAGAAATAACAATTTGAAAATCAGGTCTAAGTTAAAAGTTTGACGTTTTTTACTTCACAATAACTAAGTCTTATTTTACACTAGTAAATTTGTAAATCAAAACTAAGTTATAAGTTTAAAGTATCTTACTTTGAAATATCTACTTCTGATTTAAGAAATGAAATTTGAAAATCAGATCTAAGTTAATAGTTTGACGATTTTTACTTCACAATAACTAAGTCTTATTTTAGACTAGTAAATTTGTAAATTAAAACTAAGTTATTACTTTGAAGTTTTTTACTTGAAAATATCTACTACTGATTTTAGAAATGACAATTTGAAAATCAGATATAGTTATTAGTTTGACGTTTTTTACTTCAAAATAACTAAGTCTTATTTTAGTATAGTGAATTTGTAAATCAAAGCTCTGTTATTAGTTTGAAGTTCTTTACTTGAAAATTTCTACTACTGATTTTACAAATGACAATTTGAAAATCAGATATAGTTATTAGTTTAACGTTCTTTACTTCAAAATAACTAAGTCTTATTTTAATATAGTAAATTTGTAAATCAAAGCTATGTTATTAGTTTGAAGTTCTTTACTTGAAAATATCTACTACTGATTTTAGAAATGACAATTTGAAAATCAGATCTAAGTTAATAGTTTGACGTTCTTTACTTCAAAATAACTAAGTTTTACTTTAGACTAGTGAATTTGTAAATCAAAACTAAGTTATTAGTTTAAAGTTTTTACTTCATATTTACTAATTCGGATCTTAGTAATGTAAATTTGGAAATCAAATCTAAGGTTGTAGTTTGAAGTTCTTTACTTGAAAATATCTACTACTGATTTTAGAATTTACAATCTGAAAATCAGATCTAAGTTAATAGTTTGACGTTCTTTACTTCAAAATAACTAAGACTTAATTTAGAATAGCCCATTTGTAAATCAAAGCTAAGTTCTTAATTTGAAGTTCTTTACTTGAAAATTTCTACTACTGATTTTAGAAATGACAATTTGAAAATCAGATATAGTTATTAGTTTGACGTTCTTTACTTCAAAATAACTATGTTTTATTTTAGTATAGTGAATTTGTAAATCAAAGCTATGTTATTAGTTTGAAGTTCTCTACTTGAAAATATCTACTACCGATTTTAGAAAAGACAATTTGAAAATCAGAGCTAAGTTAATAGTTTGACGTTTTTTACTTCAAAATAACTAAGTCTTATTTTAGACTAGTAAACTTGTAAATCAAACTAAGTTATTAGTTTGAAGTTCTCTACTTGAAAATATCTACTACTGATTTTAGAAATGACAATTTGAAAATCAGACCTAAGTTAATAGTATGACGTTCTTTACTTCAAAATAGATAAGTCTTATTTTAGAATACTGTATTTGTAAATCAAAACTAAGTTGTTAGTTTGAAGTACTTTATTTGAAAATATCTGCTTTAGATTTTATAAATGACAATTTAAAAATCAGATAATAGTTTGACGTTCTTTACTTCAAAATACATAAGTCTTATTTTAGAATAATGTATTTCTAAATCCAAACTAAGTTATTAGTTTGAAGTACTTTACTTAAAAATATCTACTTCTGATTTTAGAAATGACAATTTAAAAATCAGATCTAAGTTAATAATTTGACGTTCTTTACTTCAAAATAGATAAGTCTTATTTTAGAATACTGTATTTGTAAATCGCAACTAAGTTGTTAGTTTGAAGTTCTTTATTTGAAAATATCTGCTTCAGATTTTAGAAATGACAATTTGAAAATCAGATCTAAGTTAATAGTTTGACGTTCTTTACTTCAAACCAACTAAGTCTTATTTTAGTATAGTGAATTTCTAAATCAAAACTAAGTTATTAGTATGAAGTTTTTTACTTGTTAAAAACTACTACTTATTTTTGAAATGACAATTTGAAAATCAGATCTAAGTTAATAGTTTGACGTTTTTTACTTCAAAATAACTAAGTCTTTTTTGAGACTATTGAATTTGTAAATCAAAACTAAGTTATTAGTTTAAAGTTTTTTATTTCAAATTTACTAATTCGGATCTTAGTAATGTAAATATCAAAATCAAATCTAAGGTTGTAGTTTGAAGTTCTTTACTTGAAAATATCTACTTCTGATTTTAAAAATGATAGTTTGAAAATCAGATCTAAGTTAATAGTTTGACGTTCTTTACTACAATATAACTAAGTCTTATTTTAGTATAGTGAATTTGTAAATCAAAGCTAAGTTATTAATTTGAAGTTTTTTACTTGAACATATCTACTTCTGATTTTAGAAATGACAATTTGAAAATAAGAGCTAAGTTAATAGTTTGACGTTCTTTACTTCAAAATAGATAAGTTTTATTTTAGAATACTGTTTTTGTAAATCAAATCTAAGTTATTAGTTTGAAGTTCTTTACTTGAAAATAACTACTTCTGATTTTAGAAATGACAATTTGAAAATCAGATCTAAGTTAATAATTTGACTTTCTTTACTTCAAAACAACTAAGTCTTATTTTAGTATAGTGAATTTGTAAATCAAAACTAAGTTATTAGTATGAAGTTCTCCACTTGAAAAAAACTACCACTGATTTTAGAAATGACAATTTGAAAATCAGATCTAAGTTAACAGTTTGACGTTCTTTACTTCAAAATAACTAAATTTTATTTTATAATAGTTAACTTGTAAATCAAAACTAAGTTATTAGTATGAAGTTTTTTACTAGAAAATATCTACTTCTGATTTTAGAAATGACAATTTTTAAATCAGATCCAAGTTAATAGTTTGACTTACTTTACTTCAAAATAACTAAGTCTTATTTTAGAATAGTGAATTTGTAAAGCAAAACTAAGTTATTAGTTTAAAGTTTTTTACTTCAAATTTTCTAATTCGGATCTTAGTAATGTGAATGTGGAAATTAAATCTAAAGTTGTAGTTTGAAGTTCTTTACTTGAAAATGATCACTTCTGATTTTGGAAATTACAATTTGAAAATCAGATCTAAGTTAATAGTTTGACGTTCTTTACTTCAAAACAACTAAGTCTTATTTTAGTATAGTGAATTTGTAAATCAAAACTAAGTTATTAGTATGAAGTTCTTCACTTGAAAAAAACTACCACTGATTTTAGAAATGACAATTTGAAAATCAGATCTAAGTTAATAGTTTGATGTTCTTTACATCAATATAACTAAATTTTATTTTAGAATAATTAACTTGTAAATCAAAACTAAGTTATTAGTTTGAAGTTTTTTACTTGAAAATATCTACTTCTGATTTTAGAAATGACAATTTGAAAATCAGATCTAAGTTAATAGTTTGACCTTCTTTACTTCAAAATAACGAAGTTTTATTTTAGACTAGTGAATTTGTAAATCAAAACTAAGTTATTAGTTTAAAGTGTTTTACTTCAATATTACTAATTCGGATCTTAGTAATGTAAATTTGGAAATCAAATCTAAGGTTGTTGTTTGAAGTCCTTTACCTGAACATATCTACTTCTGATTTTAGAAATTACAATTTTAAAATCAGGTCTAAGTTAATAGTTTGACGTTTTTACTTCAAAATAACTAAGTCTTATTTTAGACTAGTAAATTTGTAAATCATAAATTAGTTATTAGTTTGAAGTTCTTTACTTGAAATTATGTACTACTGATTTTAGAAATGACAATTTGAAAATCAGATATAGCTATTAGTTTGACGTCTTTTACTTCAAAATAACTAAGTCTTATTTTAGACTAGTAAATTTGTAAATCATAAATAAGTTATTAGTTTGAAGATCTTTACTTGAAAATATCTACTTCTGATTTTATAAATGACAATTTGAAAATCAGATCTAAGTTAATAGTTTGACGTTCTTTACTTCAAAATAAGTAAATTTTATTTTAGAATAGTTAACTTGTAAATCAAAACTTAGCTATTAGTTTGAAGTTTTTTACTTGAAAATATCTACTTCTGATTTTATAAATGACAATTTGAAAATCAGATCTAAGTCAATAGTTTGACGTTCTTTACTTCAAAATAACTAAATTTTATTTTAGAATAGTTAACTTGTAAATCAAAACTAAGTTATTAGTTTGAAGTTTTTTACTTGAAAATATCTACTTCTGATTTTAGAAATGACAATTTGTAAATCAGATCCAAGTTAATAGTTTGACGTTCTTTACTTCAAAATAACTAAGTCTTATTTTAGAATAGTGAATTTGTAAAGCAAAACTAAGTTATTAGTTCAAAGTTTTTTACTTCAAATTTTCTAATTCGGATCTTAGTAATGTAAATGTGGAATTTAAATCTAAGGTTTTAGTTTAAAGTTCTTTACTTGAAAATGATCACTTCTGATTTTGGAAATTACAATTTGAAAATCAGATCTAAGTTAATAGTTTGACGTTCATTACTTCAAAATAACTAAGTCTTATTTTAGACTACTGAATTTGTAAATCAAAACTAAGTTATTAGTTTAAAGTTTTTTACTTCAAATTTACTAATTCGGATCTTAGTAATGTACTTAGTAATGTACAATCTAAGGTTGAAGTTTGAAGTTCTTTACCTGAAAATATCTACTTCTGTATTTAGAAATTACAATTTGAAAATCAGGTCTAAGTTAATAGTTTGACGTTTTTTACTTCAAAATAACTTAAGACTTAAAGAAGACTTAACTAAGACTTACCAAAATTAGACGTATACCAAAAATATACTATTTATCCCAAAAATATACGTATATTATACGATCGTGTGTTACTTGGGTAGTTTGAAGTTCTTTACTTGTAAATATTTACTACTGATTTTAGAAATGACAATTTGAAAATCAGATCTAAGTTAATAATTTAACGTTCTTTATATCAAAATAACTAAAATTTATTTTAGTATAGTGAATTTGTAAATCAAAACTAAGTTATTAGTATGAAGTTCTTTACTTGAAACAAACTACCACTGATTTTAAAAATGACAATTTGAAAATCAGATCTAAGTTAATAGTTTGACGTTCTTTACTACAAAATAACTAAGTCTTATTATAGTATAGTGAATTTGTAAATCAAAGCTATGTTATTAGTTTGAAGTTCTTTACTTGAAAATATCTACTTCTTATTTTAGAAATGACAATTTGAAAATCAGATCTAAGTTAATAGTTTGACGTTCTTTACTTCTAAATAGATAAGTCTTATTTTAGAATACTGTATTTGGAAATCAAAACTAAGTTATTAGTTTGAAGTTCTTTTCTTGAGAATATCTACTTCTGATTTTGGAAATGACAATTTAAAAAAGAGATCTAAGTTAATAGTTTGACGTTCTTTACTTCTAAACAAAGAAGTCATATTTTAGTATAGTGAATTTATAAATCAAAGCTAAGTTTATGTTTAAAGATCTTTTCTTGAAAAAAAATACCACTGATTTTAGAAATGACAATTTGAAAATCAGATCTAAGTTAATAGTTTGACGTTCTTTACTTCAAAATAACTAAGTCTTGTTTTAGACTAGTGAATTTGTAAATCAAAACTAAGTTATTAGTTTAAACTTTTTTAATCCAAATTTATTAATTCGGAACTTAGTAATGTAAATATGGAAATAAAATCTAAAGTTGTAGTTTGAAGTTCTTTACTTGAAAATATCTACTTCTGATTTTAGTAATGACAATTTAAAAATCAGATGTAAGGTAACAGTTTGACGTTCTTTATATCAAAATAACTAAGTCTTATTTTAGAAATGATAATTTGAAAATCAGATCTAAGTTTGAAGTTCTTTACTTGAAAATATCTACTTCTGATTTTAGTAATGACAATTTAAAAATCAGATGTAAGGTAACAGTTTGACGTTCTTTACTTCAAAATAACTAAGTCTTATTTTTGACTAGTGAATTTGTAAATCAAAACTAAGTTATTAGTTTAAAGTTTTTTATTTCAAATTTACTTATTCGGATCTTAGTAATGTAAATTTGGAAATCAAATCTAAACTTGTAGTTTGAAGTTCTTTACTTAAAAAATCTACTACTGATTGTAGAAATGACAATTTGAAAAACAGATCTAAATTAATAATTTGACGTTCTTTACTTCAAAGTAACTAAGTCTTATTTTAGATTAGTGAATTTGTAAATCAAAACTAATTTATTAGTTTATAGTTATTTACTTCAAATTTACTAATTCGTTTCTTAGTAATGTAAATTTGGAAATCAAATGTAAAGTTGTAGTTTGAAGTTTTTTACTTGAAAATATCTACTTCTGATTTTAGAAATGATAATTTAAAAATCAGATCTAAGTTAACAGTTTGACGTTCTTTACATCAAAATAACTAAGTCTTATTTTAGAATAGTTAATTTGTAAATCATAGCTAAGTTATTAGTTTGAAGTTCTTTACTTGAAAATATCTACTTCTAATTTTAGAAATGACCATTTGAAAATCAGATCGAAGTTAATAGTCTGACGTTCTTTACTTCAAAATAGATAAGTCTTCTTTTAGAATACTGTATTTGGAAATCAAAACTAAGTTATTAGTTTGAAGTTCTTTACTTGAAATTACCTACTTCTGATTTTGGAAATGACAATTTGAAAATCAGATTTAAGTTAATAGTTTGACGTTCTTTACTTCAAAACAACTAAGTCTTATTTTAGTATAGTGAATTTATAAATCAAAACTAAGTTATTAGTTTGAAGTTCTTTACTTGTAAATATCTACTACTGATTTTAGAAATGATAATTTGAAAACCAGATCTTACTTAATAGTTTGACGTTCTTTACTTTGTTAAAGTAAAAGCTATGTTATTAGTTTGAAATTCTTTACTTGAAAATATCTACTTCTTGTTTTAGAAATGACAATTTGTAAGTCAGATCTAAGTTAATAGTTTCAAGTTCTTTACTTCTAAACAAATAAGTCTTATTTTAGTATAGAGAATTTGTAAATCAAAGCTAAGTTTATGTTTGAAGTTCTTTACTTAAAAAAATCTACTTCTGATTTTAGAAATGACAATTTGAAAGTCAGGTCTAAGTTAATAGTTTGACGTTTTTTACTTCAAAATAACTAAGTCTTATTTTAGAGTAGTAAATTTGTAAATCAAAGTTAATTTATTAGTTTAAACCTTTTTACTTCAAATTTACTAATTCAGATCTTAGAAATGTAAATTTGAAAATCATATCTAAGGTTGTATTTTGAAGTTCTTTACTTGTAAATATCTACTTCTGATTTTAGAAATGACAATTTGAAAATCAGATCTAAGTTAATAGTTTGACGTTTTTACTTCAAAATAACTAAGTCTTATTTTAGACTAGTGAATTTGTAAATCAAAGTTAATTTATTAGTTTAAACCTTTTTACTTCAAATTTACTAATTCAGATCTTAGAAATGTAAATTTGAAAATCATATCTAAGGTTGTATTTTGAAGTTCTTTACTTGTAAATATCTACTACTGATTTTAGAAATGACAATTTGAAAATCAGATCTAAGGTAATAGTTTGACGTTCTTTACTTCAAAATAACTAAGTCTTATTTTAGAATAGTGAACTTGTAAATCAAAGCTAATTCTTAGTTTGAAGTTCTTTACTTGAAAATTTCTACTTCTGATTTTAGAAATGATGATCTGAAAATCAGATATAAGTTAATAGTTTGACGTACTTTACTTCTAAATAACTAAGTCTCATTTTAGTATAGTGAATTTGTAAATTAAAACTAAGTTATTAGTTTGACGTTCTTTACTTGAAAATATCTACTACTGATCTTAGAAATGACATTTTGAAAATCAGATCTAAGTTAATAGTTTGACGTTCCTTACTTCAAAATAACTTAGTCTTATTTTAGAATACTGAATTTGTAAATCAAAACTAAGTTGTTAGTTTGAATTTCTTTATTTGAAAATATCTGCTTTAGATTTTAGAAATGCCAATTTGTAAATCAGATCTAAGTTAATAGTTTGAAGTTCTGGACTTGAAAATATTTATTTCTGATTTTAGAAATGACAATTTGAAAATCAGATCTAAGTTAATAGTTTGACGTTCTTTACTTCAAAATAACTAAGTCTTATTTTAGAATAGTGAATTTGTAAATCAAAGCTAAGTTATTAATTTGAAGTTCTTTACTTGAAAATATCTACTTCTGATTTTGGAAATGACAATTTGAAAATCAGATCTAAGTTAATAGTTTGACGTTATTTACTTCAAAATAACTAAGTCTTATTTTAGGATAGTAAATTTGTAAATCAAAGCTATGTTATTAGTGTGTAGTTCTTTACTTGAAAATATCTACTTCTTATTTTAGAAATGAAAATTTGAAAATCAGATATAAGTTAATAGTTTGACGTTCTTTACTTCTAAATAACTAAGTCTTATTTTAGTATAGTGAATTTGTAAATTAAAACTAAGTTATTAGTTTGACGTTCTTTACTTCAAAATATCTACTACTGATCTTAGAAATGACAATTTGAAAATCAGATCTAAGTTAATAGTTTGACGTTCCTTACTTCAAAATAACTTAGTCTTATTTTAGAATAGTGAATTTGTAAATCAAAACTAAGTTGTTAGTTTGAAGTTCTTTATTTGAAAATATCTGCTTTAGATTTTAGAAATGACAATTTGAAAATCAGATCTAAGTTAATAGTTTGACGTTCTTTACATCAAAATAACTAAATTTTGTTGTAGAATAGTTAATTTGTAAATCAAAACTAAGTTATTAGTTTGAAGTTTTTTACTTGAAAATATCTACTTCTGATTTTAGAAATGACAATTTGAAAATCAGATCTAAGTTAATAGTTTGACGTTATATACTTCAAAATAACTAAGTCTTATTGTAAGATAGTAAATTTGTAAATCAAAGCTATGTTATTAGTGTGTAGTTCTTTACTTGAAAATACCTACTTCTTATTTTAGAAATGAAAATTTAAAAATCAGATCGAAGTTAATAGTTTGACGTTCTTTACTTCAAAACAACTAAGTCTTATTTTAGTATAGTGAATTTGTAAATCAAAACTAAGTTATTAGTTTGAAGTTCTTTACTTGGAAATTTCTACTACTGATTTTAGAAATGAAAATTTGAAAATCAGATCTAAGTTAATAGTTTGACGTTCTTTACTTCAAAATAACTAAGTCTTATTTTAGAATAGTGAATTTGTAAATCAAAGCTAAGTTATTAGTTTGAAGTTGTTTACTTGAAAATAATTACTTCTGATTTTAGAAATGACAATTTGAAAAACAGATCTAAGGTAATAGTTTGACGTTCTTTACTTCAAAATAACTAAGTCTTATTTTAGAATAGTGAATTTGTAAATCACAGCTAATTCTTAGTTTGAAGTTTTTTACTTGAAAATTTCTACTTCTGATTTTAGAAATGATGATTTGAAAATCAGATATAAGTTAATAGTTTGACGTTCTTTACTTCTAAATAACTAAGTCTTATTTTAGTATAGTGAATTTGTAAATTAAAACTAAGTTATTAGTTTGACGTTCTATACTTGAAAATATCTACTACTGATCTTAGAAATGACAATTTGAAAATCAGATCTAAGTTAGTAGTTTGACGTTCTTAACTTCAAAATAGATAAGTCTTATTTTAGAATACTGTATTTGTAAATCAAAACTAAGTTATTAGTTTGAAGCTTTTACTTGAAAATATCTACTTCTGATTTTGGCAATGACAATTTGAAAATCAGATTTAAGTTAATAGTTTGACGTTCTTTACTTCAAAATAACTAAGTCTTATTTTAGACTAGTAAATTTGGAAATCAAATCTAAGGTTGTAGTTTAAAGTTCTTTACTTGAAAATATCTACTTCTACTTTTAGAAATGACAATTTGAAAATCAGGTCTAAGGTAATAGTTTGACGTTCTTTACTTCAAAATAACTAAGTCTTATTTTAGAATATTGAATTTGTAAATCAAAGCTAATTCTTAGTTTGAAGTTCTTTACTTGAAAATTTCTACTTCTGATTATAGAAATGATGATTTGAAAATCAGATATAAGTTAATAGTTTGACGTTCTTTACTTTGAATTTGTAAATCAAAACTAAGTTGTTAGTTTGAAGTTCTTTATTTGAAAATATCTGCTTTAGATTTTAGAAATGACAATTTGAAAATCAGATCTAAGTTCATAGTTTGACGTTTTTTACATCAAAATAGCTAAATTTTGTTTTAGAATAGTTAATTTGTAAATCAAAACTAAGTTATTAGTTTGAAGTTTTTTACTTGAAAATATCTACTTCTGATTTTAGAAATGACAATTTGAAAATCAGATCTAAGTTAATAGTTTGACGTTCTTTACTTCTAAATAACTAATTCTTATTTTAGTATAGTGAACTTGTAAATCAAATCTAAGTTATTACTTTGAAGTTTTGTACTTGAAAATATTTATTTCTGATTTTAGAAATGACAATTTGAAAATCAGATCTAAGTTAATAGTTTGACGTTCTTTACTACAAAATAACTAAGTCTTATTATAGTATAGTGAATTTGTAAATCAAAGCTATGTTATTAGTTTGAAGTTCTTTACTTGAAATTATCTACTTCTTATTTTAGAAATGACAATTTGAAAATCAGATCTAAGTTAATAGTTTGACGTTCTTTACTTCTAAATAGATAAGTCTTATTTTAGAATACTGTATTTGGAAATCAAAACTAAGTTATTAGTTTGAAGTTCTTTTCTTGAGAATATCTACTTCTGATTTTGGAAATGACAATTTAAAAAAGAGATCTAAGTTAATAGTTTGACGTTCTTTACTTCTAAACAAAGAAGTCATATTTTAGTATAGTGAATTTATAAATCAAAGCTAAGTTTATGTTTAAAGATCTTTTCTTGAAAAAAAATACCACTGATTTTAGAAATGACAATTTGAAAATCAGATCTAAGTTAATAGTTTGACGTTCTTTACTTCAAAATAACTAAGTCTTGTTTTAGACTAGTGAATTTGTAAATCAAAACTAAGTTATTAGTTTAAACTTTTTTAATCCAAAATTATTAATTCGGAACTTAGTAATGTAAATATGGAAATAAAATCTAAAGTTGTAGTTTGAAGTTCTTTACTTGAAAATATCTACTTCTGATTTTAGTAATGACAATTTAAAAATCAGATGTAAGGTAACAGTTTGACGTTCTTTATATCAAAATAACTAAGTGTTATTTTAGAAATGATAATTTGAAAATCAGATCTAAGTTTGAAGTTCTTTACTTGAAAATATCTACTTCTGATTTTAGTAATGACAATTTAAAAATCAGATGTAAGGTAACAGTTTGACGTTCTTTACTTCAAAATAACTAAGTCTTATTTTTGACTAGTGAATTTGTAAATCAAAACTAAGTTATTAGTTTAAAGTTTTTTATTTCAAATTTACTTATTCGGATCTTAGTAATGTAAATTTGGAAATCAAATCTAAACTTGTAGTTTGAAGTTCTTTACTTAAAAAATCTACTACTGATTGTAGAAATGACAATTTGAAAAACAGATCTAAATTAATAATTTGACGTTCTTTACTTCAAAGTAACTAAGTCTTATTTTAGATTAGTGAATTTGTAAATCAAAACTAATTTATTAGTTTATAGTTATTTACTTCAAATTTACTAATTCGTTTCTTAGTAATGTAAATTTGGAAATCAAATGTAAAGTTGTAGTTTGAAGTTTTTTACTTGAAAATATCTACTTCTGATTTTAGAAATGATAATTTAAAAATCAGATCTAAGTTAACAGTTTGACGTTCTTTACATCAAAATAACTAAGTCTTATTTTAGAATAGTTAATTTGTAAATCATAGCTAAGTTATTAGTTTGAAGTTCTTTACTTGAAAATATCTACTTCTAATTTTAGAAATGACCATTTGAAAATCAGATCGAAGTTAATAGTCTGACGTTCTTTACTTCAAAATAGATAAGTCTTCTTTTAGAATACTGTATTTGGAAATCAAAACTAAGTTATTAGTTTGAAGTTCTTTACTTGAAATTACCTACTTCTGATTTTGGAAATGACAATTTGAAAATCAGATTTAAGTTAATAGTTTGACGTTCTTTACTTCAAAACAACTAAGTCTTATTTTAGTATAGTGAATTTATAAATCAAAACTAAGTTATTAGTTTGAAGTTCTTTACTTGTAAATATCTACTACTGATTTTAGAAATGATAATTTGAAAACCAGATCTTACTTAATAGTTTGACGTTCTTTACTTTGTTAAAGTAAAAGCTATGTTATTAGTTTGAAATTCTTTACTTGAAAATATCTACTTCTTGTTTTAGAAATGACAATTTGTAAATCAGATCTAAGTTAATAGTTTCAAGTTCTTTAGTTCTAAACAAATAAGTCTTATTTTAGTATAGAGAATTTGTAAATCAAAGCTAAGTTTATGTTTGAAGTTCTTTACTTAAAAAAATCTACTTCTGATTTTAGAAATGACAATTTGAAAGTCAGGTCTAAGTTAATAGTTTGACGTTTTTTACTTCAAAATAACTAAGTCTTATTTTAGAGTAGTAAATTTGTAAATCAAAGTTAATTTATTAGTTTAAACCTTTTTACTTCAAATTTACTAATTCAGATCTTAGAAATGTAAATTTGAAAATCATATCTAAGGTTGTATTTTGAAGTTCTTTACTTGTAAATATCTACTTCTGATTTTAGAAATGACAATTTGAAAATCAGATCTAAGTTAATAGTTTGACGTTTTTACTTCAAAATAACTAAGTCTTATTTTAGACTAGTGAATTTGTAAATCAAAGTTAATTTATTAGTTTAAACCTTTTTACTTCAAATTTACTAATTCAGATCTTAGAAATGTAAATTTGAAAATCATATCTAAGGTTGTATTTTGAAGTTCTTTACTTGTAAATATCTACTACTGATTTTAGAAATGACAATTTGAAAATCAGATATAGTTATTAGTTTGACGTTCTTTACTTCAAAATAACTAAGTCTTACTATAGAATAGTGAATTAGTAAATCTAAACTAAGTTATTAGTTTAAAGTTTTTTACTTCAAATATACTAATTCGGATCTTAGTAATTAAAATTTCGCAATCAAAT
Source organism: Cantharis rustica (assembly GCA_911387805.1). Classification (NCBI taxonomy): domain Eukaryota; kingdom Metazoa; phylum Arthropoda; class Insecta; order Coleoptera; family Cantharidae; genus Cantharis; species Cantharis rustica. The sequence continues at coordinate 35,836,329 of OU426878.1, forward strand.
CTAAGGTTGTAGTTTCAAGTTCTTTACTTAATTATAATTACTTCTGATTTTAGAAATTAGAGTTTGAAAATCAGATCTAAGTTAATAGTTTGACGTTCTTTACTTCAAAATAACTAAGTCTTATTTTAGACTAGTGAATTTGTATATCAAAACTAAGTTATTAGTTTAAAGTTTTTTACTTCAAATTTTCTAATTCGGATCTTAGTAATGCAAATTTGAAAATCAAATTTAAGGTAGTAGTTTGTAGTTTTTTACTTGAAAATATCTACTTCTGTTTTTAGAAATGACAATTTGAAAATCAGATCTAAGTTAATAGTTTGACGTTCTTTACTTCTAAATAACTAAGTCTTATTTTAGAATAATGAGTTTGTAAATCAAAACTAAGTTATTAGTATGAAGTTGTTTACTTGAAAAAAACTACCACTGATTTTAGAAACGACAAATTGCAAATCAGATCGAAGTTAGTAGTTTGACGTTCTTTACTTCTAAATAGATAAGTCTTATTTTAGAATACTGTATTTAGAAAACAAAACTAAGTTATTAGTTTGAAGTTCTTTACTTGAAAATATCTACTTCTGATTTTGGAAATGACAATTTGAAAATCAGATCTAAGTTAATAGTTTGACGTTCTTTACTTCAAAATAACTAAGTCTTATTTTAGAATAGTGAATTTGTAAATCAAAGCTAAGTTATTAGATTGAAGTTGTTTACTTGAAAATATCTACTTCTGATTTTAGAAATGACAATTTGAAAATCAGATCTAAGGTAATAGTTTGACGTTCTTTACTTCAAAATAACTAAGTCTTATTTTAGAATAGTGAACTTGTAAATCAAAGCTAATTCTTAGTTTGAAGTTCTTTACTTGAAAATTTCTACTTCTGATTTTAGAAATGATGATCTGAAAATCAGATATAAGTTAATAGTTTGACGTACTTTACTTCTAAATAACTAAGTCTCATTTTAGTATAGTGAATTTGTAAATTAAAACTAAGTTATTAGTTTGACGTTCTTTACTTGAAAATATCTACTTCTGATTTTAGAAATGACAATTTGAAAATCAGATCTAAGTTAATAGTTTGACGTTCCTTACTTCAAAATAACTTAGTCTTATTTTAGAACACTGAATTTGTAAATCAAAACTAAGTTGTTAGTTTGAATTTCTTTATTTGAAAATATCTGCTTTAGATTTTAGAAATGCCAATTTGTAAATCAGATCTAAGTTAATAGTTTGAAGTTCTGGACTTGAAAATATTTATTTCTGATTTTAGAAATGACAATTTGAAAATCAGATCTAAGTTAATAGTTTGACGTTCTTTACTTCAAAATAACTAAGTCTTATTTTAGAATAGTGAATTTGTAAATCAAAGCTAAGTTATTAATTTGAAGTTCTTTACTTGAAAATATCTACTTCTGATTTTGGAAATGACAATTTGAAAATCAGATCTAAGTTAATAGTTTGACGTTATTTACTTCAAAATAACTAAGTCTTATTTTAAGATAGTAAATTTGTAAATCAAAGCTATGTTATTAGTGTGTAGTTCTTTACTTGAAAATATCTACTTCTTATTTTAGAAATGAAAATTTGAAAATCAGATATAAGTTAATAGTTTGACGTTCTTTACTTCTAAATAACTAAGTCTTATTTTAGTATAGTGAATTTGTAAATTAAAACTAAGTTATTAGTTTGACGTTCTTTACTTCAAAATATCTACTACTGATCTTAGAAATGACAATTTGAAAATCAGATCTAAGTTAATAGTTTGACGTTCCTTACTTCAAAATAACTTAGTCTTATTTTAGAATAGTGAATTTGTAAATAACAGTAAGTTATTAGTTTAAAGTTCTTTACTTGAAATAATCTACTACTGATTTTAGAAACGACAATTTGAAAATCAGATATAGTTATTAGTTTGACGTTCTTTACTTCAAAATAACTAAGTATTATTTTAGAATAGTGAATTTGTAAATCAAAACTAAGTTCATAGTTTAAAGTTCTGTAATTGAAAATATCTACTTCTGATTTTAGAAATGACAATTTGAAAATCATATCTAAGTTAATAGTTTGAAGTTTTTTACTTCAAATGAACCAATACGGATTTTGGTAATGTAAATTTGAAAATCAAAACTAAGGTTATAGTTTGAAGATCTTTACTTGCAAATATCTACTTCTGATTTCAGAAATGACAATTTTAAAATAAGATCTAAATTGATAGTTTGACGTGCTTTACTTCTAAAAAAATAAGTCTTATTTTAGACTAGTGAATTCGTAAATCAAAACTAAGTTATTAGTTTGAAGTTCTTTACTTGAAAATATCTACTTCTGATTTTAGAAATCAGAATTTGAAAATCAGATCTAAGTGAATAGTTTGACGTTCTTTACTTCAAAATAGATAAGTCTAAGTATAGAATATGTAAATCAAAACTAAGTTATTAGTTTGAAGTACTTTACTTGAAAATATCTACTTCTGATTAGAGAAATCACATTTTGAAAATCAGGTCTAAGTTAATAGTTTGAAGTTTTTTACTTCAAATGAACTAATAGGAATTTTTGTAATGTAAATTTAAAAATCAAAGCTAAAGTTATAGTTTGAAGATCTTTGTTTGAAAATATCTACTTCTGATTTCAGAAATGACAATTTTAAAATCAAATCTAAGTTAATAATTTGACGTTCTTTACTTCTAAATAACTAACTCCAATTTTAGAAATGTGACTTTGAAATTAAAATTGAAGGTAAGAATTTAAAGCGCAATACTTGAACATATCTACTTCTGCTATTAGATTTGACAATATGAAAATAAGATCTAAGTTAATCGTTTGATGTTCTTTACTTCAAAATAACTAAGTTTCATTTTAGAATAGTGAATTTGAAAATCATATCTAAGTTAATAGTTTGAAGTTTTTTACTTCAAATGAACCAATACGGATTTTGGTAAACCGTGGTAATGACAATTTGAATATCAAATCTAAGTTAATAGTTTGACGTTCTTTACTTCTAAACAAATAAGTCTTATTTTAGTATAGTGAATTTGTAAATCAAAACTAAGTTATTAGTTTGAGGTTCTTTACTTGAAAATATCTAGTTCAGTTTTAAGAAATGACAATTTGAAAATCAGATCTAGTTAATAGCTTGACGTTCTTTACTTCAAAATAGACAAGTCTTATTTTAGAATACTGTATTTGTAAAACAAAACTTTGGTTGTTAGTTTGAAGTTCTTTATTTGAAAATATCTGCTTCAGATTTTAGAAATGACTATTTAAAAATCAGATCTAAGTTAATAGTTTGACGTTCTTTACTTCAAAATAACTAAGTCTTATTTTAGTATAGTGAACTTGTAAATCAAATCTAAGTTATTAGTTTGAAGTTTTGTACTTGAAAATATTTATTTCTGATTTTAGAAATTACAATTTGAAAATCAGATCTAAGTTAATAGTTTGACGTTCTTTACTTCAAAATAACTAAGTCTTATTTTAGAATAGTGAATTTGTAAATCAAAGCTAAGTTATTAATTTGAAGTTCTTTACTTGAAAATATCTTCTTCTGATTTTGGAAATGACAATTTGAAAATCAGATCTAAGTTAATAGTTTGACGTTATATACTTCAAAATAACTAAGTCTTATTTTAGGATAGTAAATTTGTAAATCAAAGCTATGTTATTAGTGTGTAGTTCTCTACTTGAAAATACCTACTTCTTATTTTAGAAATGAAAATTTAAAAATCAGATCTAAGTTAATAGTTTGACGTTCTTTACTTCAAAACAACTAAGTCTTATTTTAGTATAGTGAATTTGTAAATCAAAACTAAGTTATTAGTTTGAAGCTCTTTAATTGAAAATTTCTACTACTGATTTTAGAAATGAAAATTTGAAAATCAGATCTAATTTAATAGTTTGACGTTCTTTACTTCAAAATAACTAAGTCTTATTTTAGAATTGTGAATTTGTAAATTAAAGCTAAGTTATTAGTTTGAAGTTGTTTACTTGAAAATAATTACTTCTGATTTTAGAAATGACAATTTGAAAATCAGATCTAAGGTAATAGTTTGACGTTCTTTACTTCAAAATAACTAAGTCTTATTTTAGAATAGTGAATTTGTAAATTAAAGCTAAGTTATTAATTTGAAGTTCTTTACTTTAAAATATCTACTTCTGATTTTAGAAATGACAATTTGAAAATCAGGTCTAAGGTAATAGTTTGACGTTCTTTACTTCAAAATAACTAAGTCTTATTTTAGAATATTGAATTTGTAAATCAAAGCTAATTCTTAGTTTGAAGTTTTTTACTTGAAAATTTCTACTTCTGATTTTAGAAATGATGATTTGAAAATCAGATATAAGTTAATAGTTTGACGTTCTTTACTTTGAATTTGTAAATCAAAACTAAGTTGTTAGTTTGAAGTTCTTTATTTGAAAATATCTGCTTTAGATTTTAGAAATGACAATTTGAAAATCAGATCTAAGTTAATAGTTTGACGTTCTTTACATCAAAATAACTAAATTTTGTTTTAGAATAGTTAATTTGTAAATCAAAACTAAGTTATTAGTTTGAAGTTTTTTACTTGAAAATATCTACTTCTGATTTTAGAAATGACAATTTGAAAATCAGATCTAAGTTAATAGTTTGACGTTCTTTACTTCTAAATAACTAAGTCTTATTTTAGTATAGTGAACTTGTAAATCAAATCTAAGTTATTAGTTTGAAGTTCTGTACTTGAAAATATTTATTTGTGATTTTAGAAATGACAATTTGAAAATCAGATCTAAGTTAATAGTTTGACGTTCTTTACTTCAAAATAACTAAGTCTTATTTTAGAATAGTGAATTTGTAAATCAAAGCTAAGTTATTAATTTGAAGTTCTTTACTTGAAAATATCTACTTCTGATTTTGGAAATGACAATTTGAAAATCAGATCGAAGTTAATAGTTTGACGTTATTTACTTCAAAATAACTAAGTCTTATTTTAGGATAGTAAATTTGTAAATCAAAGCTAAGTTGTTACTTTGAAGTTCTTTATTTGAAAATATGTGCTTCAGATTTTAGAAATGACAATTTGAAAATCGGTTCTAAGTTAATAGTATGACGTTCTTTACTTCAATATAACTAAGTCTTATTTTAGTATAGTGAATTTGTAAATCAAAGCTATGTTATTAGTTTGAAGTTCTTTACTTGACCAATATCTACTACTGATTTTAGAAATGACAATTTGAAAAGCAGAGCTAAGTTACTAGTATGACGTTTTTTACTTCAAAATAACTAAGTCTTATTTCACACTAGTGTATTTGTCAATCAAAACTAAGTTATTAATTTGAAGTTATTTACTTGAAAATATCTACTACTGATCTTAGAAATGACAATTTTAAAATCAGATCTAAGTTAATAGTTTGACGTTCTTTACTTCAAAATAACTTAGTCTTATTTTAGAATAGTTAACTTGTAAACCAAAACTAATTTATTAGTTTGAAGGTTTTTACTTGAAAATATCAACTTCTGATTAAGAAATGACAACTTGAAAATCAGATCTAAGTTAATAGTTTGACGTTCTTTACTTTGAATTTGTAAATCAAAACTAAGTTGTTAGTTTGAAGTTCTTTATTTGAAAATATCTGCTTTAGATTTTAGAAATGACAATTTGAAAATCAGATCTAAGTTAATAGTTTGACGTTCTTTACATCAAAATAACTAAATTTTGTTTTAGAATAGTTAATTTGTAAATCAAAACTAAGTTATTAGTTTGAAGTTTTTTACTTGAAAATATCTACTTCTGATTTTAGAAATGACAATTTGAAAATCAGATCTAAGTTAATAGTTTGACGTTCTTTACTTCTAAATAACTAAGTCTTATTTTAGTATAGTGAACTTGTAAATCAAATCTAAGTTATTAGTTTGAAGTTCTGTACTTGAAAATATTTATTTGTGATTTTAGAAATAACAATTTGAAAATCAGATCTAAGTTAATAGTTTGACGTTCTTTACTTCAAAATAACTAAGTCTTATTTTAGAATAGTGAATTTGTAAATCAAAGCTAAGTTATTAATTTGAAGTTCTTTACTTGAAAATATCTACTTCTGATTTTGGAAATGACAATTTGAAAATCAGATCGAAGTTAATAGTTTGACGTTATTTACTTCAAAATAACTAAGTCTTATTTTAGGATAGTAAATTTGTAAATCAAAGCTAAGTTGTTACTTTGAAGTTCTTTATTTGAAAATATGTGCTTCAGATTTTAGAAATGACAATTTGAAAATCGGTTCTAAGTTAATAGTATGACGTTCTTTACTTCAATATAACTAAGTCTTATTTTAGTATAGTGAATTTGTAAATCAAAGCTATGTTATTAGTTTGAAGTTCTTTACTTGACCAATATCTACTACTGATTTTAGAAATGACAATTTGAAAAGCAGAGCTAAGTTACTAGTATGACGTTTTTTACTTCAAAATAACTAAGTCTTATTTCACACTAGTGTATTTGTCAATCAAAACTAAGTTATTAATTTGAAGTTATTTACTTGAAAATATCTACTACTGATCTTAGAAATGACAATTTTAAAATCAGATCTAAGTTAATAGTTTGACGTTCTTTACTTCAAAATAACTTAGTCTTATTTTAGAATAGTTAACTTGTAAACCAAAACTAATTTATTAGTTTGAAGGTTTTTACTTGAAAATATCAACTTCTGATTAAGAAATGACAACTTGAAAATCAGATCTAAGTTAATAGTTTGACGTTCTTTACTTCAGAATAACTAAGTCTTATTTTAGAATAGTGAATTTGTAAATCAAGACTAAGTTCATAGTTTAAAGTTGATTACTTGAAAATATCTACTTCTTATTTTAGAAATGACAATTTGAAAATCAGATCTAAGTTAATAGTTTGACGTTCTTTACTTCTAAATAACTAAGTCTTATTTTAGTATAGTGAATTATTAAATCAAAACTAAGTTATTAGTTTGAAGTTCTTTACTTGAAAATATCTACTACTGATTTAGAAATGACAATTTGAAAATCAGATCTTAGTTAATAGTTTGACGTTTTATACTACAAAATAACTAAGTCTTATTTTACACTAGTGAATTTGTAAATCAAAACTAAGTTATAAGTTTAAACTTATTTACTTTGAAATATCTACTCCTGATTTGTAAGTAATAACAATTTGAAAATCAGTTCTAAGTGAATAGTTTGACGTTTTACACACCAAAATAAGTAAATTTTATTTAAAATAGTTAATTTGTAAATTAAAACTAAGTTATTAGTTTGAAGCTCTTTACTTGAAAATATCTACTTCTGATTTTAGAAATGACACTTTGAAAATAAGATCCTTAGTTATTAGTTTGATGTGCTTTAGTTCTAAAAAAATAAGTCTTATTTTAGTATAGTGAAGTTGTAAAACAAGACTAAGTTCATAGTTTAAAGTTGATTACTTGAAAATATCTACTTCTGATTTTAGAAATGACAATTTGAAAATCAGATCTAAGTTCATAGTTTGACGTTCTTTACATCTAAATAACTAAATTTTATTTTAGAATAGTTAATTTGTAAATCAAAACTATGTTATTAATTTGAAGTTCTTTACTTGAAAATATCTACTTCTGATTTTAGAAATGACAATTTGAAAATCAGATCTAAGTTAATAGTTTGACGTTCTTTACATCTAAATAACTAAATTTTATTTTAGAATAGTTAATTTGTAAATCAAAACTATGTTATTAATTTGAAGTTCTTTACTTGTAAATATCTACTACTGATTTTAAAAATGTCAATTTGAAAATCAGATCTAAGTTAATACTTTGTCGTTCTTTACTTCAAAATAAATAAATTTTATTTTAGAATAGTTAATTTGTAAATCAAAACTAAGTTATTAATTTGAAGTTCTTTACTTGTAAATATCTACTACTGGTTTTAAAAATGTCAATTTGAAAATCATGTTAATTTAATAGTTTGACGTTCTTTACTTCAAAATAACTAAGTCTTATTTTAGACTAGTGAATTGGTAAATCAAAACTAAGTTATTAGTTTAAAGTTTTTTACTTCAAATTTACTAATTCGGATCTTAGTAATGTAAATTTGGAAATCAAATCTAAGGTTGTAGTTTGAAGTTCTTTACTTGAAAATATCTACTTCTGATTTTAGAAATGACAATTTGAAAATCAGATCTAAGTTAATAGTTTGACGTTCTTTACTTCAAATTAACTAAGTCTTATTTTAGTATAGTGAATTTGTAAATAACAGTAAGTTATTAGTTTAAAGTTCTTTACTTGAAATAATCTACTACTGATTTTAGAAAGGACAATTTGAAAATCAGATATAGTTATTAGTTTGACGTTCTTTACTTCAAAATAACTAAGTATTATTTTAGAATAGTGAATTTGTAAATCAAAACTAAGTTCATAGTTTAAAGTTCTGTAATTGAAAATATCTACTTCTGATTTTAGAAATGACAATTTGAAAATCATATCTAAGTTAATAGTTTGAAGTTTTTTACTTCAAATGAACCAATACGGATTTTGGTAATGTAAATTTGAAAATCAAAACTAAGGTTATATTTTGAAGATCTTTACTTGCAAATATCTACTTCTGATTTCAGAAATGACAATTTTAAAATAAGATCTAAATTGATAGTTTGACGTGCTTTACTTCTAAAAAAATAAGTCTTATTTTAGACTAGTGAATTCGTAAATCAAAACTAAGTTATTAGTTTGAAGTTCTTTACTTGAAAATATCTACTACTGATTTTAGAAATCAGAATTTGAAAATCAGATCTAAGTGAATAGTTTGACGTTCTTTACTTCAAAATAGATAAGTCTAAGTATAGAATAGTGTATTTGTAAATCAAAACTAAGTTATTAGTTTGAAGTACTTTACTTGAAAATATCTACTTCTGATTAGAGAAATCACATTTTGAAAATCAGGTCTAAGTTAATAGTTTGAAGTTTTTTACTTCAAATGAACTAATAGGAATTTTTGTAATGTAAATTTAAAAATCAAAGCTAAAGTTATAGTTTGAAGATCTTTGTTTGAAAATATCTACTTCTGATTTCAGAAATGACAATTTTAAAATCAAATCTAAGTTAATAATTTGACGTTCTTTACTTCTAAATAACTAACTCCAATTTTAGAAATGTGACTTTGAAATTAAAATTGAAGGTAAGAATTTAAAGCGCAATACTTGAACATATCTACTTCTGCTATTAGATTTGACAATATGAAAATAAGATCTAAGTTAATCGTTTGATGTTCTTTACTTCAAAATAACTAAGTTTCATTTTAGAATAGTGAAATTGAAAATCATATCTAAGTTAATAGTTTGAAGTTTTTTACTTCAAATGAACCAATACGGATTTTGGTAATGTAAATTTAAAAATCAAAGCTAAGGTTATAGTTTGAAGATCTTTACTTGAAAATATCTACTTCTGATTTCAGAAATGACAATTTGAAAATAAGATCTAAATTGATAGTCTGACGTGCTTTACTTCTAAAAAAATAAGTCTTATTTTAGACTAGTAAATTTGTAAATCAAAACTAAGTTATTAGTTTGAAGTACTTTACTTAAAAATATATACTACTAATTTTAGAATTGACAAATTTAAAATCTGATCTAAGTTAATAGTTTGACGTTTTTTACTTCAAAATAGATAAGTCTTATTTTAGAATACTGTATTTCTAAATCAAAACTAAGTTTTTAGTTTGAAGTACTTTACTTAAAAATATATACTACTAATTTTAGAAATGCCAATTTGAAAATCAGATCTAAGTTAATAGTTTGACGTTCTTTACATCTAGATAACTAAATTTTATTTTAGAATAGTTAATTTGTAAATCAAAGCAAAGTTATTAGTTTGAAGTTCTTTACTTGAAAATATCTACTTCTGATTTTAGAAATGACAATTTTAAAATCAGATCTATGTTAATAGTTTGACGTTCTTTACTTGAAAATATTTACTTCTGATTTTAGAAATGACACTTGAAGATCAGAACTATGTTAATAGTTTGACGATCTTTACTTCAAAATAAATAAGTCTTATTTTAGAATACTGTATTGAAAATCAAAACTAAGTTGTTAGTTTGAAGTTCTTTATTTGAAAATATTTGTTTTAGATTTAAAAATGACAATTTGAAAATCAGATCTAAGTTAATAGTTTGACGTTCTTTACATCTAAATTACTAAGTCTTATTTGAGACTAGTGAATTGGTAAATCAAAACTAAGTTATTAGTTTAAAGTTTTTAACTTCAAATTTACTAATTCGGATCTTAGTAATGTAAATTTGGAAATCAAATCTAAGGTTGTAGTTTGAAGTTCTTTACTTGAAAATATCTACTTCTGATTTTAGAAATGACAAGTTGAAAATCAGATCTAAGTTAATAGTTTGACGTTCTTTACTTCAAAATAACTAAGTCTTATTTGAGACTAATGAATTGGTAAATCAAAACTAAGTTATTAGTTTAAAGTTTTTTACTTCATATTTACTAATTCGGATCTTAGAAATGTAAATTTGAAAATCAAATCTAAGGTTGTAGTTTGAAGTTTTTTACTTGAAAATATCTACTTCTGATTTTGGCATCGACAATTTGAAAATCAGATCTAGTTATGAGTTTGACGTTCTTTACTTCAAAATAACTAATTCTTACTTTCGAATAGTGAATTTGTTAAGCAAAACTAAGTTTTAGTTTAAAGTTCTTTACTTGAAAATATCTGCATCAGATTTTAGAAATAATAGCTTGAAAAACAGATCTAAGTTAATATTTTGACGCTCTTTACAACGAAATAACTAAATTTTATTTTAGTATAGTGAATTTGTAAATCAAAACCATGTTATTAGTTTGAAGTTCATTACTTGAAAATATCTACTTCTGATTTTAGAAATGACAATTTGAAAATCAGATCTAAATGAATAGTTTGACGTTCTTTAGTCAAAAGTCTTATTTTAGTATAGTGAATTTGTAAATCAAAACTAAGTTACTAGTTTGAAGTCTATACTTGACAAAATCTACTACTGATTTTAGAAATGACAATTTGAAAATCAGATCTAAGTTAATAGTTTGACGTTCTTTACTTCAAATTTACTAATTCGGATCTTAGTAATGTAAATTTGGAAATCAGATCTAAGTTAATAGTTTGACGTTCTTTACTTCAAAATAACTAAGTCCTATTTTAGAATAGTGAATTTGTAAATCAAAACTAAGTTATTAGGTAAAAGTTCTTTACTTGAAAATATCTGCTTCAGATTTTAGAAATGACAATTTGAAAATCAGATCTAAGGTAATATTTTAACATTCTTTACATCAAAATAACTAAATTTTATTTTAGAATAGTTAATTTGTAAATCAAAACTAAGTTATTAGTATGAAGTTCTTTACTTGAAAAAAACTACCACTGATATTAGAAATGATAATTTGAAAATCAGATCTAAGTGAATAGTTTGACGTTCTTTACTTCAAAATAGATAAGACTTATTTTAGAATAGTGCATTTGTAAATCAAAACTAAGTTATTAGTTTGAAGTACTTTACTTAAAATTATCTACTACTAATTTTAAAAATGACAATTTGAAAAGCTGATCTAAGTTAATAGTTTGACGTTTTTTACATCAAATTAACTAAATCTTTTTTTAGAGTGGTAAATTTTGAAATCAAAACTAAGTTATTAGTTTGAAGTACTTTACTTGAAAATATCTACATCTGATTTCAGAAATGACAATTTTAAAATCAGATCTAAGTTAATAGTTTGACGTTCTTTACTTCAAAATAACTAAGTCGTATTTTAGAATAGTGAATTTGTAAATCAAAGCTAAGTTATTAGTTTGAAGTTCTTTAATTGAAAATATCTACTTCTGAATTTAAAAATGACAATTTGTAAATCAGATCTAAGTTAATAGTTTGACGTTATTTACTTCAAAATAACTAAGTCTTATTTTAGACTAGTGAATTTGTAAATCGAAACTAAGTTATTAGTTTGTAGTTCTGTTCTTGAAAATATCTACTACTAATTCTAGAAATGACAATTTGAAAATCAGATCTAAGTTAATAGTTTGACGTTTTTTACATCAAATTAACTAAATCTTATTTTAGAGTGGTAAATTTGGAAATCAAAACTAAGTTATGAGCTTGAAGTTTTTTCCTTTGAATTAAATACTTCTCATTTTTTAAGTTTGAAGTTGTAAATCAAAACTAAGTTATTAGTTTGAAGTTTTTTACTTGAAAATATCTACTCCTGATTTTAGAAATGACAATTTGCAAATCAGAACTAAGTTAATAGTTTGACGATTTAAACTTCAAAATAAGTAAGTCTCTCTTTAGAATAGTGGATTTGTAAATCAAATCTAAGTTATTACATTAAAGTACTATACTTGAAAATAGCTAATCCTGATATTAGAAATGTCAATTTGAAAATCAGAACTAAGTTAATAGTTTGACGTTCTTTACTTCAAAATAACTAAATTTTGTTTTAGAATAGTTAACTTGTAAATCAAAACTAAGTTATTAGTTTGAAGTGAATTTGTAAACCAAAACTAAGTTATTAGTATAAAGTTCTTCACTTGAAAAAAACTACCACTGATTTTAGAAATGACAATTTGAAAATCAGATCTAAGTTAATAGTTTGACGTTCTTTACTTTAAAATAACTAAGTCTTATTTTAGAATACTCAATTTGTAAATCAAGGCTAAGTTATTAGTTTAAAGTTGTTTACTTGAAAATATCTACTTCTGATTTTAGAAATGACAATTTGAAAATCAGACCTAAGTTAATAGTTTGACGTTCTTTACTTCAAAACAACTAAGTCTTATTTTAGTATAGTGAATTTGTAAACCAAAACTAAGTTGTTAGTATGAAGTTCTTCACTTGAAAAAAACTACCACTGATTTTAGAAATGACAATTTGTAAATCAGATCTAAGTTAATAGTTTGACGTTCTTTACTTCTAAATAACTAAGTCTTATTTTAGTATAGTGAATTTGTAATTTAAAACAAAGTTATTAGTTTGAAGTTCTTTACTTGAAAATATCTACTACTCATTTTAGAAATGACAATTTGAAAATCAGTTCTAAGTTAACAGTTTGACGTTTTTTACTTTAAAATAACAAAGTCTTATTTTAGACTAGTGAATTTGTAAATTAAAACTAAGTTATTAGTATGAAGTTCTTCACTTGAAAAAAACTACCACTGATTTTAGAAATGACAATTTGAAAATCAGATCTAAGTTAATAGTTTGACGTTCTTTACTTCAAAATAACCAAATCTTATTTTAGAATACTCAATTTGTAAATCAAGGCTAAGTTATTAGTTTAAAGTTGTTTACTTGAAAGTATCTACTTCTGATTTTAGAAATGACAATTTGAAAATCAGATCTAAGTTAATAGTTTGACGTTCTTTACTTCAAAACAACTAAGTTTTTTTTTAGTATAGTGAATTGGAAAACCAAAACTAAGTTATTAGTATAAAGTTCTTCACTTGCAAAAAACTACCACTGATTTTAGAAATGACAATTTGAAAATCAGATCTAAGTTAATAGTTTGACGTTCTTTACTTCAAAATAACTAAGTCTTATTTTAGAATACTCAATTTGTTAATCAAGGCTAAGTTATTAGTTTAAAGTTCTTTACTTGAAATTATCTACTTCTTGTTTTAGAAATGACAATTTGAAAATCAGATCTAAGTTAATAGTTTGACGTTCTTTACTTCTAAATAACTAAGTCCTATTTTAGTATAGTGAATTTGTAATTTAAAACAAAGTTATTAGTTTGAAGTTCTTTACTTGAAAATATCTACTATTGATTTAAGAAATGACAATTTGAAATTCAGATCTAAGTTAACAGTTTGACGTTCTTTACTTTAAAATAACTAAGTCTTATTTTAGACTAATGAATTTGTAAATTAAAACTAAGTTATTAGTATGAAGTTCTTCACTTGAAAAAAACTACCACTGATTTTAGAAATGACAATTTGAAAATCAGAGCTAAGTTAATAGTTTGACGTTCTTTACTTCAAAATAACTAAGTCTTATATTAAAATACTCAATTTGTAAATCAAGGCTAAGTTATTAGTTTAAAGTTTTTTACTTGAAAATATCTACTTCTGATTTTAGAAATGACAATTTGAAAATCAGATCTAAGTTAATAGTTTGACGTTCTTTACTTCAAAACAACTAAGTCTTATTTTAGTATAGTGAATTTGTAAACCAAAACTAAGTTGTTAGTATGAAGTTCTTCACTTGAAAAAAACTACCAATGATTTTAGAAATGACAATTTGAAAATCAGTTCTAAATTAACAGTTTGACGTTCTTTACTTTAAAATAACTAAGTCTTATTTTAGACTAGTGAATTTGTAAATTAAAACTAAGTTCTTATTATGAAGTTCTTCACTTGAAAAAAACTACCACTGATTTTAGAAATGACAATTTGAAAATCAGATCTAAGTTAATAGTTTGACGTTCTTTACTTCAAAACAACTAAGTCTTATTTTAGTATAGTGAATTTGTAAACCATAACTAAGTTATTAGTATGAAGTTCTTCACTTGAAAAAAACTACCACTGATTTTAGAAATGACAATTTGAAAATCAGATCTAAGTTAATAGTTTGACGTTCTTTACTTCAAAATATCTAAGTCTTATTTTAGAATACTCAATTTGTAAATCAAGGCTAAGTTATTAGTTTAAAGTTTTTTACTTGAAAATATCTACTTCTTGTTTTAGAAATGACAATTTGAAAATCAGATCTAAGTTAATAGTTTGACGTTCTTTACTTCAAAACAACTAAGTCTTATTTTAGTATAGTGAATTTGTAATCCAAAACTAAGTTGTTAGTATGAAGTTCTTTACTTGAAAAAAACTATCAATGATTTTAGAAATGACAATTTGAAAATCAGATCTAAATTAACAGTTTGACGTTCTTTACTTTAAAATAACTAAGTCTTATTTTAGACTAGTGAATTTGTAAATAAAAACTAAGTTATTAGTATGAAGTTCTTCACTTGAAAAAAACTACCACTGATTTTAGAAATGACAATTTGAAAATCAGAGCTAAGTTAATAGTTTGACGTTCTTTACTTCAAAATAACTAAGTCTTATTTTAAAATACTCAATTTGTAAATCAAGGCTAAGTTATTGGTTTAAAGTTGTTTACTTGAAAATATCTACTTCTGATTTTAGAAATGACAAGTTGAAAATCAGATCTAAGTTAATAGTTTGACGTTCTTTACTTCAAAACAACTAAGTTTTTTTTTAGTATAGTGAATTGGAAAACCAAAACTAAGTTATTAGTATAAAGTTCTTCACTTGAAAAAAACTACCACTGATTTTAGAAATGACAATTTGAAAATCAGATCTAAGTTAATAGTTTGACGTTCTTTACTTCAAAATAACTAAGTCTTATTTTAGAATACTCAATTTGTAATTCAAGGCTAAGTTATTAGTTTAAAGTTCTTTACTTGAAATTATCTACTTCTTGTTTTAGAAATGACAATTTGAAAATCAGATCTAAGTTAATAGTTTGACGTTCTTTACTTCTAAATAACTAAGTCCTATTTTAGTATAGTGAATTTGTAATTTAAAACAAAGTTATTAGTTTGAAGTTCTTTACTTGAAAATATCTACTATTGATTTAAGAAATGACAATTTGAAAATCAGATCTAAGTTAACAGTTTGACGTTCTTTACTTTAAAATAACTAAGTCTTATTTTAGACTAATGAATTTGTAAATTAAAACTAAGTTATTAGTATGAAGTTCTTCACTTGAAAAAAACTACCACTGATTTTAGAAATGACAATTTGAAAATCAGAGCTAAGTTAATAGTTTGACGTTCTTTACTTCAAAATAACTAAGTCTTATATTAAAATACTCAATTTGTAAATCAAGGCTAAGTTATTAGTTTAAAGTTGTTTACTTGAAAATATCTACTTCTGATTTTAGAAATGACAATTTGAAAATCAGATCTAAGTTAATAGTTTGACGTTCTTTACTTCAAAACAACTAAGTCTTATTTTAGTATAGTGAATTTGTAAACCAAAACTAAGTTGTTAGTATGAAGTTCTTCACTTGAAAAAAACTACCAATGATTTTAGAAATGACAATTTGAAAATCAGATCTAAATTAACAGTTTGACGTTCTTTACTTTAAAATAACTAAGTCTTATTTTAGACTAGTGAATTTGTAAATTAAAACTAAGTTATTAGTATGAAGTTCTTCACTTGAAAAAAACTACCACTGATTTTAGAAATGACAATTTGAAAATCAGATCTAAGTTAATAGTTTGACGTTCTTTACTTCAAAATAACCAAATCTTATTTTAGAATACTCAATTTGTAAATCAAGGCTAAGTTATTAGTTTAAAGTTGTTTACTTGAAAATATCTACTTCTGATTTTAGAAATGACAATTTGAAAATCAGATCTAAGTTAATAGTTTGACGTTCTTTACTTCAAAACAACTAAGTTTTTTTTTAGTATAGTGAATTGGAAAACCAAAACTAAGTTATTAGTATAAAGTTCTTCACTTGAAAAAAACTACCACTGATTTTAGAAATGACAATTTGAAAATCAGATCTAAGTTAATAGTTTGACGTTCTTTACTTCAAAATAACTAAGTCTTATTTTAGATTACTCAATTTGTAAATCAAGGCTAAGTTATTAGTTTTAATCATATTTAAGTTAATAGTTTGACGTTCTTTACTTCTAAATAACTAAGTCCTA
Organism: Cantharis rustica; assembly: GCA_911387805.1. Lineage (NCBI taxonomy): Eukaryota > Metazoa > Arthropoda > Insecta > Coleoptera > Cantharidae > Cantharis > Cantharis rustica. The sequence goes on from OU426878.1 coordinate 35,853,006, forward strand.
TTTTAGTATAGTGAATTTGTAATTTAAAACAAAGTTATTAGTTTGAAGTTCTTTACTTGAAAATATCTACTATTGATTTAAGAAATGACAATTTGAAATTCAGATCTAAGTTAACAGTTTGACGTTCTTTACTTTAAAATAACTAAGTCTTATTTTAGACTAATGAATTTGTAAATTAAAACTAAGTTATTAGTATGAAGTTCTTCACTTGAAAGAAACTACCACTGATTTTAGAAATGACAATTTGAAAATCAGAGCTAAGTTAATAGTTTGACGTTCTTTACTTCAAAATAACCTAGTCTTATATTAAAATACTCAATTTGTAAATCAAGGCTAAGTTATTAGTTTAAAGTTGTTTACTTGAAAATATCTACTTCTGATTTTAGAAATGACAATTTGAAAATCAGATCTAAGTTAATAGTTTGACGTTCTTTACTTCAAAACAACTAAGTCTTATTTTAGTATAGTGAATTTGTAAACCAAAACTAAGTTGTTAGTATGAAGTTCTTCACTTGAAAAAAACTACCAATGATTTTAGAAATGACAATTTGAAAATCAGTTCTAAATTAACAGTTTGACGTTCTTTACTTTAAAATAACTAAGTCTTATTTTAGACTAGTGAATTTGTAAATTAAAACTAAGTTATTATTATGAAGTTCTTCACTTGAAAAAAACTACCACTGATTTTAGAAATGACAATTTGAAAATCAGATCTAAGTTAATAGTTTGACGTTCTTTACTTCAAAACAACTAAGTCTTATTTTAGTATAGTGAATTTGTAAACCAAAACTAAGTTATTAGTATGAAGTTCTTCACTTGAAAAAAACTACCACTGATTTTAGAAATGACAATTTGAAAATCAGATCTAAGTTAATAGTTTGACGTTCTTTACTTCAAAATATCTAAGTCTTATTTTAGAATACTCAATTTGTAAATCAAGGCTAAGTTATTAGTTTAAAGTTCTTTACTTGAAAATATCTACTTCTTGTTTTAGAAATGACAATTTGAAAATCAGATCTAAGTTAATAGTTTGACGTTCTTTACTTCAAAACAACTAAGTCTTATTTTAGTATAGTGAATTTGTAAACCAAAACTAAGTTGTTAGTATGAAGTTCTTTACTTGAAAAAAACTATCAATGATTTTAGAAATGACAATTTGAAAATCAGATCTAAATTTACAGTTTGACGTTCTTTACTTTAAAATAACTAAGTCTTATTTTAGACTAGTGAATTTGTAAATTAAAACTAAGTTATTAGTATGAAGTTCTTCACTTGAAAAAAACTACCACTGATTTTAGAAATGACAATTTGAAAATCAGAGCTAAGTTAATAGTTTGACGTTCTTTACTTCAAAATAACTAAGTCTTATTTTAAAATACTCAATTTGTAAATCAAGGCTAAGTTATTGGTTTAAAGTTGTTTACTTGAAAATATCTACTTCTGATTTTAGAAATGACAAGTTGAAAATCAGATCTAAGTTAATAGTTTGACGTTCTTTACTTCAAAACAACTAAGTTTTTTTTTAGTATAGTGAATTGGAAAACCAAAACTAAGTTATTAGTATAAAGTTCTTCACTTGAAAAAAACTACCACTGATTTTAGAAATGACAATTTGAAAATCAGATCTAAGTTAATAGTTTGACGTTCTTTACTTCAAAATAACTAAGTCTTATTTTAGAATACTCAATTTGTAAATCAAGGCTAAGTTATTAGTTTAAAGTTCTTTACTTGAAATTATCTACTTCTTGTTTTAGAAATGACAATTTGAAAATCAGATCTAAGTTAATAGTTTGACGTTCTTTACTTCTAAATAACTAAGTCCTATTTTAGTATAGTGAATTTGTAATTTAAAACAAAGTTATTAGTTTGAAGTTCTTTACTCGAAAATATCTACTATTGATTTAAGAAATGACAATTTGAAAATCAGATCTAAGTTAACAGTTTGACGTTCTTTACTTTAAAATAACTAAGTCTTATTTTAGACTAATGAATTTGTAAATTAAAACTAAGTTATTAGTATGAAGTTCTTCACTTGAAAAAAACTACCACTGATTTTAGAAATGACAATTTGAAAATCAGAGCTAAGTTAATAGTTTGACGTTCTTTACTTCAAAATAACTAAGTCTTATATTAAATAACTCAATTTGTAAATCAAGGCTAAGTTATTAGTTTAAAGTTGTTTACTTGAAAATATCTACTTCTGATTTTAGAAATGACAATTTGAAAATCAGATCTAAGTTAATAGTTTGACGTTCTTTACTTCAAAACAACTAAGTCTTATTTTAGTATAGTGAATTTGTTAACCAAAACTAAGTTGTTAGTATGAAGTTCTTCACTTGAAAAAAACTACCAATGATTTTAGAAATGACAATTTGAAAATCAGATCTAAATTAACAGTTTGACGTTCTTTACTTTAAAATAACTAAGTCTTATTTTAGACTAGTGAATTTGTAAATTAAAACTAAGTTATTAGTATGAAGTTCTTCACTTGAAAAAAACTACCACTGATTTTACAAATGACAATTTGAAAATCAGATCTAAGTTAATAGTTTGACGTTCTTTACTTCAAAACAACTAAGTCTTATTTTAGTATAGTGAATTTGTAAACCAAAACTAAGTTATTAGTATGAAGTTCTTCACTTGAAAAAAACTACCACTGATTTTAGAAATGACAATTTGAAAATCAGATCTAAGTTAATAGTTTGACGTTCTTTACTTCAAAATATCTAAGTCTTATTTTAGAATACTCAATTTGTAAATCAAGGCTAAGTTATTAGTTTAAAGTGCTTTACTTGAAAATATCTACTTCTTGTTTTAGAAATGACAATTTGAAAATCAGATCTAAGTTAATAGTTTGACGTTCTTTACTTCAAAACAACTAAGTCTTATTTTAGTATAGTGAATTTGTAAACCAAAACTAAGTTGTTAGTATGAAGTTCTTTACTTGAAAAAAACTACCAATGATTTTAGAAATGACAATTTGAAAATCAGATCTAAATAAACAGTTTGACGGTCTTTACTTCAAAACAACTAAGTCTTATTTTAGTATAGTGAATTTGTAAACCAAAACTAAGTTATTAGTATGAAGTTGTTCACTTGAAAAAAACTACCACTGATTTTAGAAATGACAATTTGAAAATCAGATCTAAGTTAATAGTTTGACGTTCTTTACTTCAAAATAACTAAGTCTTATTTTAGAATACTCAATTTGTAAATCAAGGCTAAGTTATTAGTTTAAAGTTCTTTACTTGAAAATATCTACTACTGATTTTAGAAATGACAATTTGAAAATCAGATCTAAGTTAACAGTTTGACGTTCTTTACTTTAAAATAACTAAGTCTTATTTTAGACTAGTGAATTTGTAAATTAAAACTAAGTTATTAGTATGAAGTTCTTCACTTGAAAAAAACTACCACTGATTTTAGAAATGACAATTTGAAAATCAGATCTAAGTTAATAGTTTGACGTTCTTTACTTCAAAACAACTAAGTCTTATTTTAGTATAGTGAATTTGTAAACCAAAACTAAGTTATTAGTATGAAGTTCTTCACTTGAAAAAAACTACCACTGATTTTAGAAATGACAATTTGAAAATCAGATCTAAGTTAATAGTTTGACGTTCTTTACTTCAAAATATCTAAGTCTTATTTTAGAATACTCAAATTGTAAATCAAGGCTAAGTTATTAGTTTAAAGTTCTTTACTTGAAAATATCTACTTCTTGTTTTAGAAATGACAATTTGAAAATCAGATCTAAATTAACAGTTTGACGTTCTTTACTTTAAAATAACTAAGTCTTATTTTAGACTAGTGAATTTGTAAATTAAAACTAAGTTATTAGTATGAAGTTCTTCACTTGAAAAAAACTACCACTGATTTTAGAAATGACTATTTGAAAATCAGATCTAAGTTAATAGTTTGACGTTGTTTACTTCAAAATAACCAAGTCATATTTTAGATTACTCAATTTGTAAATCAAGGCTAAGTTATTAGTTTAAAGTTCTTTACTTGAAAATATCTACTTCTTGTTTTAGAAATGACAATTTGAAAATCAAATCTAAGTTAATAGTTTGACGTTCTTTACTTCTAAATAACTAAGTCTTATTTTAGTATAGTGAATTTGTAATTTAAAGCAAAGTTATTAGTTTGAAGTTCTTTACTTGAAAATATCTACTACTGATTTTAGAAATGACAATTTGAAAATCAGATCTAAGTTAATAGTTTGACGTTCTTTACTTCTAAATAACTAAGTCTTATTTTAGTATAGTGAATTTGTAATTTAAAACAAAGTTATTAGTTTGAAGTTCTTTACTTGAAAATATCTACTACTGATTTTAGAAATGACAATTTGAAAATCAGATCTAAGTTAACAGTTTGACGTTTTTTACTTTAAAATAACTAAGTTTTATTTTAGAGTAGTGAATTTGTAAATTAAAACTAAGTTATTAGTATGAAGTTCTTCACTTGAAAAAAACTACCGCTGATTTTAGAAATGACAATTTGAAAATCAGATCTAAGTTAATAGTTTGACGTTCTTTACTTCAAAACAACTAAGTCTTATTTTAGTATAGTGAATTTGTAAACCAAAACTAAGTTATTAGTATGAAGTTCTTCACTTGAAAAAAACTACCACTTATTTTAGAAATGACAATTTGAAAATCAGATCTAAGTTAATAGTTTGACGTTCTTTACTTCAAAATATCTAAGTCTTATTTTAGAATACTCAAATTGTAAATCAACGCTAAGTTATTAGTTTAAAGTTCTTTACTTGAAAATATCTACTTCTTGTTTTAGAAATGATAATTTGAAAATCAGATCTAAGTTAATAGTTTGACGTTCTTTACTTCAAAACAACTAAGCCTTATTTTAGTATAGTGAATTTGTAAACCAAAACTAAGTTGTTAGTATGAAGTTCTTCACTTGAAAAAAACTACCAATGATTTTAGAAATGACAATTTGAAAATCAGATCTAAATTAACAGTTTGACGTTCTTTACTTTAAAATAACTAAGTCTTATTTTAGACTAGTGAATTTGTAAATTAAAACTAAGTTATTAGTATGAAGTTCTTCACTTGAAAAAAACTACCACTGATTTTAGAAATGACTATTTGAAAATCAGATCTAAGTTAATAGTTTGACGTTGTTTACTTCAAAATAACCAAGTCATATTTTAGAATACTCAATTTGTAAATCAAGGCTAAGTTATTAGTTTAAAGTTCTTTACTTGAAAATATCTACTTCTTGTTTTAGAAATGACAATTTGAAAATCAAATCTAAGTTAATAGTTTGACGTTCTTTACTTCAAAATAACCAAGTCTTATTTTAGTATACTCAATTTGTAAATCAAGGCTAAGTTATTAGTTTAAAGTTGTTTACTGGAAAATATCTACTTCTGATTTTAGAAAAGACAATTTGAAAATCAGATCTAAGTTAATAGTTTGACGTTCTTTACTTCAAAACAACTAAGTCTTATTTTAGTATAGCGAATTTGTAAACCAAAACTAAGTTATTAGTATGAAGTTCTTCACTTGAAAAAAACTACCACTGATTTTAGAAATGACAATTTGAAAATCAGATCTAAGTTAATAGTTTGACGATCTTTACTTCAAAATAACTAAGTCTTATTTTAGAATACTCAATTTGTAAATCAAGGCTAAGTTATTAGTTTAAAGTTGTTTACTTGAAAATATCTACTTCTGATTTTAGAAATGACAATTTCAAAATCAGATCTAAGTTTATAGTTTGGCGTTCTTTACTTCAAAACAACTAAGTCTTATTTTAGTATAGTGAATTTGTAAACCAAAACTAAGGTATCAGTATGAAGTTCTTCACTTGAAAAAAACTACCACTGATTTTAGAAATGACAATTAGAAAATCAGATCTAAGTTAATAGTTTGACGTTCTTTACTTCAAAATAACTAAGTCTTAATTTAGAATACTCAATTTGTAAATCAACTCTAAGTTATTAGTTTAAAGTTCTTTACTTGAAAATATCTACTTCTTGTTTTAGAAATGACAATTTGAAAATCAGATCTAAGTTAATAGTTTGACGTTCTTTACTTCTAAATAACTAAGTCTTATTTTAGTATAGTGAATTTGTAATTTAAAACAAAGTTATTATTTTGAAGTTCTTTACTTGAAAATATCTACTACTAATTTTAGAAATGACAATTTGAAAATCAGATCTAAGTTAACAGTTTGACGTTCTTTACTTTAAAATAACTAAGTCTTATTTTAGACTAGTGAATTTGTAAATTAAAACTAAGTTATTAGTATGAAGTTCTTCACTTGACAAAAACTACCACTGATTTTAGAAATGACAATTAGAAAATCAGATTTATGTTAATACTTTGACGTTCTTTACTTCAAAATAACTAAGTCTTAATTTAGAATACTTAATTTGTAAATCAAATTAGTTTAAAGTTTTTTACTTGATAATATCTACTTCTTGTTTTAGAAATGACAATTTGAAAATCAGATCTAAGTTAATAGTTTGACGTTCTTTACTTCTAAATAACTAAGTCTTATTTTAGTATAGTGAATTTGTAATTTAAAACAAAGTTATTATTTTGAAGTTCTTTACTTGAAAATATCTACTACTAATTTTAGAAATGACAATTTGAAAATCAGATCTAAGTTAACAGTTTGACGTTCTTTACTTTAAAATAACTAAGTCTTATTTTTGACTAGTGAATTTGTAAATTAAAACTAAGTTATTAGTATGAAGTTCTTCACTTGAAAAAAACTACCACTGATTTTAGAAATGACAATTTGAAAATCAGATCTAAGTTAATAGTTTCACGATCTTTACTTCAAAACAACTAAGTCTTATTTTAGAATACTCAATTTGTAAATCAAGGCTAAGTTATTAGTTTAAAGTTGTTTACTTGAAAATATCTACTTCTGATTTTAGAAATGACAATTTGAAAATCAGTTCTAATTTAATAGTTTGACGTTCTTTACTTCAAATCAACTAAGTCTTATTTTAGTATAGTGAATTTGTAAACCAAAACTAAGTTGTTAGTATGAAGTTCTACACTTGAAAAAAACTACCACTGATTTTAGAAAGGACAATTTGAAAATCAGATCTAAGTTAATAGTTTGACGTTCTTTACTTCCAAATAACTAATTCTTATTTTAGAATACTCACTTTGTAAATCAAGGCTAAGTTATTAGTTTAAAGTTCTTTACTTGAAAATATCTACTTCTTGTTTTAGAAATGACAATTTGAAAATCAGATCTAAGTTAATAGTTTGACGTTCTTTACTTCTAAATAACTAAGTCTTATTTTAGTATAGTGAATTTGTAATTTAAAACTAAGTTATTAGTATGAAGTTCTTCACTTGAAAAAAACTACCACTGATTTTAGAAATGACAATTTGAAAATCAGATCTAAGTTAATAGTTTGACGTTCTTTACTTCAAAATAACTAAGTCTTATTTTAGAATACTCAATTTGTAAATCAAGGCTAAGTTATTAGTTTAAAGTTGTTTACTTGAAAATAGCTACTTCTGATTTTAGAACTGACAATTTGAAAATCAGATCTAAGTTAATAGTTTGACGTTATTTACTTCTAAATAACTAAGTCTTATTTTAGTATAGTGAATTTGTAAACCAAAACTAAGTTGTTAGTATGAAGTTCTTCACTTGAAAAAAACTACCACTGATTTTAGAAATGACAATTTGAAAATCAGATCTAAATTAACAGTTTGACGTTCTTTACTTTAAAATAACTAAGGCTTATTTTAGACTAGTGAATTTGTAAATGAAAACTAAGTTATTAGTATGAAGTTCTTCACTTGAGAAAAACGTTATTAGTTTAAAGTTGTTTACTTGAAAATAACTACTTCTGATTTTAGAAATGACAATTTGAAAATCAGATCTAAGTTAATAGTTTGACGTTCTTTACTTCAAAACAACTAAGTCTTATTTTAGTACAGTGAATTTGTAAACCAAAACTAAGTTATCAGTATGAAGTTCTTCACTTGAAAAAAACTACCACTGATTTTAGAAATGACAATTAGAAAATCAGATCTAAGTTAATAGTTTGACGTTCTTTACTTCAAAATAACTAAGTCTTAATTTAGAATACTCAATTTGTGAATCAAGGCTAAGTTATTAGTTTAAAGTTCTTTACTTGAAAATATCTACTTCTTGTTTTAGAAATGACAATTTGAAAATCAGATCTAAGTTAATAGTTTGACGTTCTTTACTTCTAAATAACTAAGTCTTATTTTAGTATAGTGAATTTGTAATTTAAAACAAAGTTATTATTTTGAAGTTCTTTACTTGAAAATATCTACTACTAATTTTAGAAATGACAATTTGAAAATCAGATCTAAGTTAACAGTTTGACGTTCTTTACTTTAAAATAACTAAGTCTTATTTTAGACTAGTGAATTTGTAAATTAAAACTAAGTTATTAGTATGAAGTTCTTCACTTGAAAAAAACTACCACTGATTTTAGAAATGACAATTTGAAAATCAGATCTAAGTTAATAGTTTGACGATCTTTACTTCAAAACAACTAAGTCTTATTTTAGAATACTCAATTTGTAAATCAAGGCTAAGTTATTAGTTTAAAGTTGTTTACTTGAAAATATCTACTTCTGATTTTAGAAATGACAATTTGAAAATCAGATCTAAGTTAATAGTTTGACGTTTTTTACTTCTAAATAACTAAGGCTTATTTTAGTATAGTGAATTTGTAAACCAAAACTAAGTTGTTAGTATGAAGTTCTTCACTTGAAAAAAACTACCACTGATTTTAGAAATGACAATTTAAAAATCAGATCTAAATTAACAGTTTGACGTTCTTTACTTTAAAATAACTAAGTCTTATTTTAGACTAGTGAATTTGTAAATGAAAACTAAGTTATTAGTATGAAGTTTTTCACTTGAAAAAAACTACCACTGATTTTAGAAATGACAATTTGAAAATCAGATCTAAGTTAATAGTTTGACGTTCTTTACTTCTAAATAACTAAGTCTTATTTTAGTATAGTGAATTTGTAATGTAAAACAAAGTTATTAGTTTGAAGTTCTTTACTTGAAAATATCTACTACTGATTTTAGAAATGACAATTTGAAAATCAGATCTAAGTTAACAGTTTGACGTTCTTTACTTTAAAATAACTAAGTCTTATTTTAGACTAGTGAATTTGTAAATTAAAACTAAGTTATTAGTATGAAGTTCTTCACTTGAAAAAAACTACCACTGATTTTAGAAAAGACAATTTGAAAATCAGATCTAAGTTAACAGTTTGACGTTCTTTACTTTAAAATAACTAAGTCTTATTTTAGACTAGTGAATTTGTAAATTAAAACTAAGTTATTAGTATGAAGTTCTTCACTTGAAAAAAACTACCACTGATTTTAGAAATGACAATTTGAAAATCAGATCTAAGTTAATAGTTTGACGTTCTTTACTTCAAAATAACCAAGTCTTATTTTAGAATACTAAATTTGTAAATCATGGCTAAGTTATTAGTTTAAAGTTGTTTACTTGAAAATATCTACTTCTGATTTTAGAAAAGACAATTTGAAAATCAGATCTAAGTTAATAGTTTGACGTTCTTTACTTCAAAACAACTAAGTCTTATTTTAGTATAGCGAATTTGTAAACCAAAACTAAGTTATTAGTATGAAGTTCTTCACTTGAAAAAAACTACCACTGATTTTAGAAAAGACAATTTGAAAATCAGATCTAAGTTAATAGTTTGACGTTCTTTATTTCAAAATAACTAAGTCTTATTTTAGAATACTCAATTTGTAAATCAAGGCTAAGTTATTAGTTTAAAGTTCTTTACTTGAAAATATCTACTTCTTGTTTTAGAAATGACAATTTGAAAATCAGATCTAAGTTAATAGTTTGACGATCTTTACTTCAAAATAACTAAGTCTTATTTTAGAATACTCAATTTGTAAATCAAGGCTAAGTTATTAGTTTAAAGTTGTTTACTTGAAAATATCTACTTCTGATTTTAGAAATGACAATTTCAAAATCAGATCTAAGTTTATAGTTTGGCGTTCTTTACTTCAAAACAACTAAGTCTTATTTTAGTATAGTGAATTTGTAAACCAAAACTAAGTTATCAGTATGAAGTTCTTCACTTGAAAAAAACTACCACTGATTTTAGAAATGACAATTTGAAAATCAGATCTAAGTTAATAGTTTGACGTTCTTTATTTCAAAATAACTAAGTCTTATTTTAGAATACTCAATTTGTAAATCAAGGCTAAGTTATTAGTTTAAAGTTCTTTACTTGAAAATATCTACTTCTTTTTTTAGAAATGACAATTTGAAAATCAGATCTAAGTTAATAGTTTGACGTTCTTTACTTCTAAATAACTAAGTCTTATTTTAGTATAGTGAATTTGTAATTTAAAACAAAGTTATTAGTTTGAAGTTCTTTACTTGAAAATATCTACTACTGATTTTAGAAATGACAATTTGAAAATCAGATCTAAGTTAAAAGTTTGACGTTCTTTACTTTAAAATAACTAAGTCTTATTTTAGACTAGTGAATTTGTAAATTAAAACTAAGTTATTAGTATGAAGTTCTTCACTTGAAAAAAACTACCACTGATTTTAGAAATGACAATTTGAAAATCAGATCTAAGTTAATAGTTTGACGTTCTTTACTTCTAAATAACTAAGTCTTATTTTAGAATACTCAATTTGTAAATCAAGGCTAAGTTATTAGTTTAAAGTTCTTTACTTGAAAATATCTACTTCTTGTTTTAGAAATAACAATTTGAAAATCAGATCTAAGGTAATAGTTTGACGTTCTTTACTTCTAAATAACTAAGTCCTATTTTAGTATAGTGAATTTGTAATTTAAAACAAAGTTATTAGTTTGAAGTTCTTTACTTGAAAATATCTACTACTGATTTTAGGAATGACAATTTGAAAATCAGATCTAAGTTAATAGTTTGACGTTCTTTACTTCCAAATAACTAATTCTTATTTTAGAATACTCAATTTGTAAATCAAGGCTAAGTTATTAGTTTAAAGTTCTTTACTTGAAAATATCTACTTCTTGTTTTAGAAATGACAATTTGAAAATCAGATCTAAGTTAATAGTTTGACGTTCTTTACTTCTAAATAACTAAGTCTTATTTTAGTATAGTGAATTTGTAATTTAAAACTAAGTTATTAGTATGAAGTTCTTCACTTGAAAAAAACTACCACTGATTTTAGAAATGACAATTAGAAAATCAGATCTAAGTTAATAGTTTGACGTTCTTTACTTCAAAATAACTAAGTCTTAATTTAGAATACTCAATTTGTAAATCAAGGCTAAGTTATTAGTTTAAAGTTCTTTACTTGAAAATATCTACTTCTTGTTTTAGAAATGACAATTTGAAAATCAGATCTAAGTTAATAGTTTGACGTTCTTTACTTCTAAATAACTAAGTCTTATTTTAGTATAGTGAATTTGTAATTTAAAACAAAGTTATTATTTTGAAGTTCTTTACTTGAAAATATCTACTACTAATTTTAGAAATGACAATTTGAAAATCAAATCTAAGTTAACAGTTTGACGTTCTTTACTTTAAAATAACTAAGTCTTATTTTAGACTAGTGAATTTCTAAATTAAAACTAAGTTATTAGTATGAAGTTCTTCACTTGAAAAAAACTACCACTGATTTTAGAAATGACAATTTGAAAATCAGATCTAAGTTAATAGTTTGACGATCTTTACTTCAAAACAACTAAGTCTTATTTTAGAATACTCAATTTGTAAATCAAGGCTAAGTTATTAGTTTAAACTTGTTTACTTGAAAATATCTACTTCTGATTTTAGAAATGACAATTTGAAAATCAGTTCTAAGTTAATAGTTTGACGTTCTTTACTTCAAATTAACTAAGTCTTATTTTAGTATAGTGAATTTGTAAACCAAAACTAAGTTGTTAGTATGAAGTTCTACACTTGAAAAAAACTACCACTGATTTTAGAAATGACAATTTGAAAATCAGATCTAAGTTAATAGTTTGACGTTCTTTACTTCCAAATAACTAATTCTTATTTTAGAATACTCAATTTGTAAATCAAGGCTAAGTTATTAGTTTAAAGTTCTTTACTTGAAAATATCTACTTCTTGTTTTAGAAATGACAATTTGAAAATCAGATCTAAGTTAATAGTTTGACGTTCTTTACTTCTAAATAACTAAGTCTTATTTTAGTATAGTGAATTTGTAATTTAAAACTAAGTTATTAGTATGAAGTTCTTCACTTGAAAAAAACTACCACTGATTTTAGAAATGTCAATTTGAAAATCAGATCTAAGTTAATAGTTTGACGTTCTTTACTTCAAAATAACTAAGTCTTATTTTAGAATACTCAATTTGTAAATCAAGGCTAAGTTATTAGTTTAAAGTTGTTTACTTGAAAATATCTACTTCTGATTTTAGAAATTAAAATTTGAAAATCAGATCTAAGTTAATAGTTTGACGTTCTTTACTTCTAAATAACTAAGTCTTATTTTAGTATAGTGAATTTGCAAACCAAAACTAAGTTGTTAGTATGAAGTTCTTCACTTGAAAAAAACTACCACTGATTTTAGAGATGACAATTTGAAAATTAGATCTAAATTAACAGTTTGACGTTCTTTACTTTAAAATAACTAAGTCTTATTTTAGACTAGTGAATTTGTAAATTAAAACTAAGTTATTAGTATGAAGTTCTTCACTTGAAAAAAACTACCACTGATTTTAGAAATGACAATTTGAAAATCAGATCTAAGTTAATAGTTTGACGTTCTTTACTTCAAAATAACTAAGTCTTATTTTAGAATACTCAATTTGTAAATCAAGGCTAAGTTATTAGTTTAAAGTTCTTTACTTGAAAATATCTACTTCTTGTTTTAGAAATAACAATTTGAAAATCAGATCTAAGGTAATAGTTTGACGTTCTTTACTTCTAAATAACTAAGTCCTATTTTAGTATAGTGAATTTGTAATTTAAAACAAAGTTATTAGTTTGAAGTTCTTTACTTGAAAATATCTACTACTGATTTTAGAAATGACAATTTGAAAATCAGATCTAAGTTAATAGTTTGACGTTCTTTACTTCAAAACAACTAAGTCTTATTTTAGTATAGTGAATTTGTAAACCAAAACTAAGTTATCAGTATGAAGTTCTTCACTTGAAAAACCCTACCACTGATTTTAGAAATGACAATTTGAAAATCAGATCTAAGTTAATAGTTTGACGTTCTTTACTTCCAAATAACTAATTCATATTTTAGAATACTCAATTTGTAAATCAAGGCTAAGTTATTAGTTTAAAGTTCTTTACTTGAAAATATCTACTTCTTGTTTTAGAAATGACAATTTGAAAATCAGATCTAAGTTAATAGTTTGACGTTCTTTACTTCTAAATAACTAAGTCTAATTTTAGTATAGTGAATTTGTAATTTAAAACTAAGTTATTAGTATGAAGTTCTTCACTTGAAAAAAACTACCACTGATTTTAGAAATGACAATTAGAAAATCAGATCTAAGTTAATAGTTTGACGTTCTTTACTTCAAAATAACTAAGTCTTAATTTAGAATACTCAATTTGTAAATCAAGGCTAAGTTATTAGTTTAAAGTTCTTTACATGAAAATATCTACTTCTTGTTTTAGAAATGACAATTTGAAAATCAGATCTAAGTTAATAGTTTGACGTTCTTTACTTCAAAATAACTAAGTCTTATTTTAGAATACTCAATTTGTAAATCAAGGCTAAGTTATTAGTTTAAAGTTGTTTACTTGAAAATATCTACTTCTGATTTTAGAAAAGACAATTTGAAAATCAGATCTAAGTTAATAGTTTGACGTTCTTTACTTCAAAACAACTAAGTCTTATTTTAGAATAGCGAATTTGTAAACCAAAACTAAGTTATTAGTATGAAGTTCTTCACTTGAAAAAAACTACTACTGATTTTAGAAAATACAATTTGAAAATCAGATCTAAGTTAATAGTTTGACGTTCTTTATTTCAAAATAACTAAGTCTTATTTTAGAATACTCAATTTGTAAATCAAGGCTAAGTTATTAGTTTAAAGTTCTTTACTTGAAAATATCTACTTCTTGTTTTAGAAATGACAATTTGAAAATCAGATCTAAGTTAATAGTTTGACGTTCTTTATTTCTAAATAACTAAGTCTTATTTTAGTATAGTGAATTTGTAATTTAAAACACAGTTATTAGTTTGAAGTTCTTTATTTGAAAATATCTACTACTGATTTTAGAAATGACAATTTGAAAATCAGATCTAAGTTAACAGTTTGACGTTCTTTACTTTAAAATAACTAAGTCTTATTTTAGACTAGTGAATTTGTAAATTAAAACTAAGTTATTAGTATGAAGTTCTTCACTTGAAAAAAACTACCACTGATTTTAGAAATGACAATTTGAAAATCAGATCTAAGTTAATAGTTTGACGATCTTTACTTCAAAACAACTAAGTCTTATTTTAGTATAGTGAATTTGTAAACCAAAACTAAGTTGTTAGTATGAAGTTCTTCACTTGAAAAAAACTACCAATGATTTTAGAAATGACAATTTGAAAATCAGATCTAAATTAACAGTTTGACGTTCTTTACTTTAAAATAACTAAGTCTTATTTTAGACTAGTGAATTTGTAAATTAAAACTAAGTTATTAGTATGAAGTTCTTCACTTGAAAAAAACTACCACTGATTTTAGAAATGCCAATTTGAAAATCAGATCTAAGTTAATAGTTTGACGTTCTTTACTTCAAAACAACTAAGTTTTATTTTAGTATAGTGAATTTGTAAACCAAAACTAAGTTATTAGTATGAAGTTCTTCACTTGAAAAAAACTACCACTGATTTTAGAAATGACAATTTGAAAATCAGATCTAAGTTAATAGTTTGACGTTGTTTACTTCAAAATAACCAAGTCATATTTTAGAATACTCAATTTGTAAATCAAGGCTAAGTTATTAGTTTAAAGTTCTTTACTTGAAAATATCTACTTCTTGTTTTAGAAATGACAATTTGAAAATCAAATCTAAGTTAATAGTTTGACGTTCTTTACTTCTAAATAACTAAGTCTTATTTTAGTATAGTGAATTTGTAATTTAAAGCAAAGTTATTAGTTTGAAGTTCTTTACTTGAAAATATCTACTACTGATTTTAGAAATGACAATTTGAAAATCAGATCTAAGTTAATAGTTTGACGTTCTTTACTTCTAAATAACTAAGTCTTATTTTAGTATAGTGAATTTTTAATTTAAAACAAAGTTATTAGTTTGAAGTTCTTTACTTGAAAATATCTACTACTGATTTTAGAAATGACAATTTGAAAATCAGATCTAAGTTAACAGTTTGACGTTTTTTACTTTAAAATAACTAAGTCTTATTTTAGACTAGTGAATTTGTAAATTAAAACTAAGTTATTAGTATGAAGTTCTTCACTTGAAAAAAACTACCACTGATTTTAGAAATGACAATTAAAAATCAGATCTAAGTTAATAGTTTGACGTTCTTTACTTCAAAATAACCAAGTCTTATTTTAGAATACTCAATATGTAAATCAAGGCTAAGTTATTAGTTTAAATTTGTTTACTTGAAAATATCTACTTCTGATTTTAGAAATGACAATTTGAAAATCAGATCTAAGTTAATAGTTTGACGTTCTTTACTACTAAGAAAACACGTTCAAAACAACTAAGTTTTATTTTAGTATAGTGAATTTGTAAACCAAAACTAAGTTATTAGTATGAAGTTCTTCACTTGAAAACAACTACCACTGATTTTAGAAATGACAATTTGAAAATCAGATCTAAGTTAATAGTTTGACGTTCTTTACTTCAAAACAACTAAGTCTTTTTTTAGAATACTCAATTTGTAAATCAAGGCTAAGTTATTAGTTTAAAGTTCTTTACTTGAAAATATCTACTTCTTGTTTTAGAAATGACAAATTGAAAATCAGATCTAAGTTAATAGTTTGACGTTCTTTACTTCTAAATAACTAAGTCTTATTTTAGTATAGTGAATTTGTAATTTAAACCAAAGTTATTAGTTTGAAGTTCTTTACTTGAAAATATCTACTTCTGATTTTAGAAATGACAATTTGAAAATCAGATCTAAGTTAATAGTTTGACGTTCTTTACTTCAGAACAACTAAGTCTTATTTTAGTATAGTGTATTTGTAAACCAAAACTAAGTTATTAGTATGAAGTTCTTCACTTGAAAAAAACTACCACTGATTTTAGAAATGACAATTTGAAAATCAGATCTAAGTTAATATTTTGACGTTCTTTACTTCAAAATAACCAAGTCATATTTTAGAATACTCAATTTGTAAATCAAGGCTAAGTTATTAGTTTAAAGTTCTTTACTTGAAAATATCTACTTCTTGTTTTAGAAATGACAATTAGAAAATCAAATCTAAGTTAATAGTTTGACGTTCTTTACTTCTTAATAACTAAGTCTTATTTTAGTATAGTGAATTTGTAATTTAAATCAAAGTTATTAGTTTGAAGTTCTTTACTTGAAAATATCTACTACTGATTTTAGAAATGACAATTTGAAAATCAGATCTAAGTTAACAGTTTGACGTTCTTTACTTTAAAATAACTAAGTCTTATTTTAGACTAGTGAATTTGTAAATTAAAACTAAGTTATTACTATGAAGTTCTTCACTTGAAAAAAACTACCACTGATTTTAGAAATGACAATTTGAAAATCAGATCTAAGTTAATATTTTGACGTTCTTTACTTCAAAATAACCAAGTCATATTTTAGAATACTCAATTTGTAAATCAAGGCTAAGTTATTAGTTTAAAGTTCTTTACTTGAAAATATCTACTTCTAGTTTTAGAAATGACAATTAGAAAATCAAATCTAAGTTAATATTTTGACGTTCTTTACTTCAAAATAACCAAGTCATATTTTAGAATACTCAATTTGTAAATCAAGGCTAAGTTATTAGTTTAAAGTTGTTTACTTGAAAATATCTACTTCTGATTTTAGAAATGACAATTTGAAAATCAGATCTAAGTTAATAGTTTGACGTTCTTTACTTCTAAATAACTAAGTCTTATTTTAGTATAGTGAATTTGCAAACCAAAACTAAGTTGTAAGTATGAAGTTCTTCACTTGAAAAAAACTACCACTGATTTTAGAAATGACAATTTGAAAATCAGATCTAAATTAACAGTTTGACGTTCTTTACTTTAAAATAACTAAGTCTTATTTTAGACTAGTGAATTTGTAAATGAAAACTAAGTTATTAGTATGAAGTTCTTCACTTGAAAAAAACTACCACTGATTTTAGAAATGACAATTTGAAAATCAGATCTAAGTTAATAGTTTGACGTTCTTTACTTCTAAATAACTAAGTCTTATTTTAGTATAGTGAATTTGTAATTTAAAACTAAGTTATTAGTATGAAGTTCTTCACTTGAAAAATACTACCACTGATTTTAGAAATGACAATTTGAAAATCAGATCTAAGTTAATAATTTGACGTTCTTTACTTCAAAATAACTAAGTCTTATTTTAGAATACTCAATTTGTAAATCAAGTCTAAGTTATTAGTTTAAAGTTGTTTACTTGAAAATATCTACTTCTGATTTTAGAAATGACAATTTGAAAATCAGATCTAAGTTAATAGTTTGACGTTCTTTACTTCTAAATAACTAAGTCTTATTTTAGTATAGTGAATTTGCAAACCAAAACTAAGTTGTTAGTATGAAGTTCTTCACTTGAAAAAAACTACCACTGATTTTAGAAATGACAATTTGAAAATCAGATCTAAATTAACAGTTTGACGTTCTTTACTTTAAAATAACTAAGTCTTATTTTAGACTAGTGATTTTGTAAATGAAAACTAAGTTATTAGTATGAAGTTCTTCACTTGAAAAAAACTACCACTGATTTTAGAAATGACAATTTGAAAATCAGATCTAAGTTAATAGTTTGACGTTCTTTAGTTCTAAATAACTAAGTCTTATTTTAGTATAGTGAATTTGTAATTTAAAACAAAGTTATTAGTTTGAAGTTCTTTACTTGAAAATATCTACTACTGATTTTAGAAATGACAATTTGAAAATCAGATCTAAGTTAACAGTTTGACGTTCTTTACTTTAAAATGACTAAGTCTTATTTTAGACTAGTGAATTTGTAAATTAAAACTAAGTTATTAGTATGAAGTTCTTCACTTGAAAAAAACTACCACTGATTTTAGAAAAGACAATTTGAAAATCAGATCTAAGTTAATAGTTTGACGTTCTTTACTTCAAAATAACTAAGTCTTATTTTAGAATACTCAATTTGGAAATCAAGGCTAAGTTATTAGTTTAAAGTTGTTTACTTGAAAATATCTACTACTGATTTTAGAAATGACAATTTGAAAATCAGATCTAAGTTAATAGTTTGACGTTCTTTACTTCTAAATAACTAAGTCTTATTTTAGTATAGTGAATTTGTAATTTAAAACAAAGTTATTAGTTTGAAGTTCTTTACTTGAAAATATCTACTTCTGATTTTAGAAATGACAATTTGAAAATCAGATCTAAGTTAACAGTTTGACGTTCTTTATTTCAAAATAACTAAGTCTTATTTTAGAATAGTGAATTTGTAAATCAAAACTAAGTTGTTAGTTTGAAGTCTATACTTGAAAAAATCTACAACTGATTTTATAAAGGACAATTTGAAAATCAGATCTAAGTTAATAGTTTGACGTTCTTTACTTCCAAATAACTAATTCTTATTTTAGAATACTCAATTTGTAAATCAAGGCTAAGTTATTAGTTTAAAGTTGTTTACTTGAAAATATCTACTTCTGATTTTAGAAATGACAATTTGAAAATCAGATCTAAGTTAATAGTTTGACGTTCTTTACTTCAAAACAACTAAGTCTTATTTTAGTATAGTGAATTTGTAAACCAAAACTAAGTTGTTAGTATGAAGTTCTTCACTTGAAAAAAACTACCAATGATTTTAGAAATGACAATTTGAAAATCAGATCTAAATTAACAGTTTGACGTTCTTTACTTTAAAATAACTAAGTCTTATTTTAGACTAGTGAATTTGTAAATTAAAACTAAGTTATTAGTATGAAGTTCTTCACTTGAAAAAAACTACCACTGATTTTAGAAATGCCAATTTGAAAATCAGATCTAAGTTAATAGTTTGACGTTCTTTACTTCAAAACAACTAAGTTTTATTTTAGTATAGTGAATTTGTAAACCAAAACTAAGTTATTAGTATGAAGTTCTTCACTTGAAAAAAACTACCACTGATTTTAGAAATGACAATTTGAAAATCAGATCTAAGTTAATAGTTTGACGTTGTTTACTTCAAAATAACCAAGTCATATTTTAGAATACTCAATTTGTAAATCAAGGCTAAGTTATTAGTTTAAAGTTCTTTACTTGAAAATATCTACTTCTTGTTTTAGAAATGACAATTTGATAATCAAATCTAAGTTAATAGTTTGACGTTCTTTACTTCTAAATAACTAAGTCTTATTTTAGTATAGTGAATTTGTAATTTAAAGCAAAGTTATTAGTTTGAAGTTCTTTACTTGAAAATATCTACTACTGATTTTAGAAATGACAATTTGAAAATCAGATCTAAGTTAATAGTTTGACGTTCTTTACTTCTAAATAACTAAGTCTTATTTTAGTATAGTGAATTTTTAATTTAAAACAAAGTTATTAGTTTGAAGTTCTTTACTTGAAAATATCTACTACTGATTTTAGAAATGACAATTTGAAAATCAGATCTAAGTTAACAGTTTGACGTTTTTTACTTTAAAATAACTAAGTCTTATTTTAGACTAGTGAATTTGTAAATTAAAACTAAGTTATTAGTATGAAGTTCTTCACTTGAAAAAAACTACCACTGATTTTAGAAATGACAATTAAAAATCAGATCTAAGTTAATAGTTTGACGTTCTTTACTTCAAAATAACCAAGTCTTATTTTAGAATACTCAATATGTAAATCAAGGCTAAGTTATTAGTTTAAATTTGTTTACTTGAAAATATCTACTTCTGATTTTAGAAATGACAAATTGAAAATCAGATCTAAGTTAATAGTTTGACGTTCTTTACTTCAAAACAACTAAGTCTTTTTTTAGAATACTCAATTTGTAAATCAAGGCTAAGTTATTAGTTTAAAGTTCTTTACTTGAAAATATCTACTTCTTGTTTTAGAAATGACAAATTGAAAATCAGATCTAAGTTAATAGTTTGACGTTCTTTACTTCTAAATAACTAAGTCTTATTTTAGTATAGTGAATTTGTAATTTAAACCAAAGTTATTAGTTTGAAGTTCTTTACTTGAAAATATCTACTTCTGATTTTAGAAATGACATTTTGAAAATCAGATCTAAGTTAATAGTTTGACGTTCTTTACTTCAGAACAACTAAGTCTTATTTTAGTATAGTGTATTTGTAAACCAAAACTAAGTTATTAGTATGAAGTTCTTCACTTGAAAAAAACTACCACTGATTTTAAAAAATGACAATTTGAAAATCAGATCTAAGTTAATATTTTGACGTTCTTTACTTCAAAATAACCAAGTCATATTTTAGAATACTCAATTTGTAAATCAAGGCTAAGTTATTAGTTTAAAGTTCTTTACTTGAAAATATCTACTTCTTGTTTTAGAAATGACAATTAGAAAATCAAATCTAAGTTAATAGTTTGACGTTCTTTACTTCTTAATAACTAAGTCTTATTTTAGTATAGTGAATTTGTAATTTAAATCAAAGTTATTAGTTTGAAGTTCTTTACTTGAAAATATCTACTACTGATTTTAGAAATGACAATTTGAAAATCAGATCTAAGTTAACAGTTTGACGTTCTTTACTTTAAAATAACTAAGTCTTATTTTAGACTAGTGAATTTGTAAATTAAAACTAAGTTATTACTATGAAGTTCTTCACTTGAAAAAAACTACCACTGATTTTAGAAATGACAATTTGAAAATCAGATCTAAGTTAATATTTTGACGTTCTTTACTTCAAAATAACCAAGTCATATTTTAGAATACTCAATTTGTAAATCAAGGCTAAGTTATTAGTTTAAAGTTCTTTACTTGAAAATATCTACTTCTAGTTTTAGAAATGACAATTAGAAAATCAAATCTAAGTTAATAGTTTGACGTTCTTTACTTCTGAATAACTAAGTCTTATTTTAGTATAGTAAATTTGTAATTTAAAGCAAAGTTATTAGTTTGAAGTTCTTTACTTGAAAATATCTACTACTGATTTTAGAAATGACAATTTAAAAATCAGATCTAAGTTAACAGTTTGACGTTTTTTACTTTAAAATAACTAAGTCTTATTTTAGACTAGTGAATTTGTAAATTAAAACTAAGTTATTAGTATGAAGTTCTTCACTTGAAAAAAAAAACCACTGATTTTAGAAATGACAATTAAAAATCAGATCTAAGTTAATAGTTTGACGTTCTTTACTTCAAAATAACCAAGTCTTATTTTAGAATACTCAATATGTAAATCAAGGCTAAGTTATTAGTTTAAAGTTGTTTACTTGAAAATATCTACTTCTGATTTTAGAAATGACAATTTGAAAATCAGATCTAAGTTAATAGTTTGACGTTCTTTACTACTAAGAAAACACGTTCAAAACAACTAAGTTTTATTTTAGTATAGTGAATTTGTAAACCAAAACTAAGTTATCAGTATAAAGTTCTTCATTTGAATAAAAATTACCACTGATTATAGAAATGACAATTTGAAAATCAGTCTAAGTTAGTAGTTTGACGTTCTTTACTTCAAAATAACTAAATATTATTTTAGAATACTCAATTTGTAAAACAAAGCTAAGTTATTAGTTTAAAGGTGTTTACTTGAAAATATCTACTTCTGATTTTAGAAATGACAATTTGAAAATCAGACTTAAGTTAATAGTTTGACGTTCTTTACTTCAAAACAACTAAGTCTTATTTTAGTATAGTGAATTTGTAAACCAAAACTAAGTTATCAGTATAAAGTTCTTCACTTGAAAAAAACTACCACTGATTTTAGAAATGACAATTTGAAAATCAGATTTAAGTTAATAGTTTGACGTTCTTTACTTCCAAATAACTAATTCTTATTTTAGAATACTCAATTTGTAAATTAAGGCTAAGTTATTAGTTTAAAGTACTTTACTTGAAAATATCTACTTCTTGTTTTAGAAATGACAATTTGAAAATCAGATCTAAGTTAATAGTTTGACGTTCTTTACTTCAAAACAACTAAGTCTTATATTAGTATAGTGAATTTGTTAACCAAAACTAAGTTGTTAGTATGAAGTTCTTCACTTGAAAAAAACTACCACTGATTTTAGAAATGACAATTTGAAAATCAGATCTAAATTAACAGTTTGACGTGCTTTACTTTAAAATAACTAAGTCTTATTTTAGACTAGTGAATTTGTAAATTAAAACTAAGTTATTAGTATGAAGTTCTTCACTTGACAAAAACTACCACTGATTATAGAAATGACAATTTGAAAATCAGATCTAAGTTAATAGTTTGACGTTCTTTACTTCTAAATAACTAAGTCCTATTTTAGTATAGTAAATTTGTAATTTAAAACAAAGTTATTAGTTTAAAGTTGTTTACTTGAAAATATCTACTACTGATTTTAGAAATGACAATTTGAAAATCAGATCTAAGTTAATAGTTTGACGTTCTTTACTTCAAAACAACTAAGTCTTATTTTAGTATAGTGAATTTGTAAAAAAAAACTAAGTTATCAGTATGAAGTTCTTCACTTGAAAAAAACTACCACTGATTTTAGAAATGACAATTTGAAAATCAGATCTAAGTTAATAGTTTGACGTTCTTTACTTCCAAATAACTAATTCTTCTTTCAGAATACTCAATTTGTAAATCAAGGCTAAGTTATTAGTTTAAAGTTCTTTACTTGTAAATATCTACTTCTTGTTTTAGAAATGACAATTTGAATATCAGATCTAAGTTAATTGTTTGACGTTCTTTACTTCTAAATAACTAAGTCTTATTTTAGTATAGTGAATTTGTAATTTAAAATTAAGTTATTAGTATGAAGTTCTTCACTTGAAAAAAACTACCACTGATTTTAGAAATGACGATTTGAAAATCAGATCTAAGTTAATAGTTTGACGTTCTTTACTTCAAAATAACTAAGTCTTATTTTAGAATACTCAATTTGTAAATCAAGGCTAAGTTATTAGTTTAAAGTTGTTTACTTGAAAATATCTACTTCTGATTTTAGAAATGACAATTTGAAAATCAGATCTAAGGCAATAGTTTGACGTTCTTTACTTCTAAATAACTAAGTCTTATTTTAGTATAGTGAATTTGTAAACCAAAACTAAGTTGTTAGTATGAAGTTCTTCACTTGAAAAAAACTACCACTGATTTTAGAAATTACAATTTGAAAATCAGATCTAAATTAACAGTTTGACGTTCTTTACTTTAAAATAACTAAGTCTTATTTTAGACTAGTGAATTTGTAAATGTAAACTAAGTTATTAGTATGAAGTTCTTCACTTGAAAAAAACTACCACTGATTTTAGAAATGACAATTTGAAAATCAGATCTAAGTTAATAGTTTGACGTTCTTTACTTCAAAACAACTAAGTCTTATTGTAGTATAGTGAATTTGTAAACCAAAACTAAGTTATTAGTATGAAGTTCTTCACTTGAAAAAAACTACCACTGATTTTAGAAATGACAATTTGAAAATCAGATCTAAGTTAATAGTTTGACGTTCTTTACTTCAAAATAGCTAAGTCTTATTTTAGAATACTCAATTTGTAAATCAAGGCTAAGTTATTAGTTTAAAGTTCTTTACTTGAAAATATCTACTTCTTGTTTTAGAAATGACAATTTGAAAATCAGATCTAAGGTAATAGTTTGACGTTTTTTACTTCTAAATAACTAAGTCCTATTTTAGTATAGTGAATTTGTAATTTAAAACAAAGTTATTAGTTTGAAGTTCTTTACTTGAAAATATCTACTACTGATTTTAGAAATGACAATTTGAAAATCAGATCTAAGTTAACAGTTTGACGTTCTTTACTTTAAAAGAACTAAGTCTTATTTTAGACTAGTGAATTTGTAAATTAAAACTAAGTTATTAGTATGAAGTTTTTCACTTGAAAAAAACTACCACTGATTTTAGAAATGACAATTTGAAAATCAGAGCTAAGTTAATAGTTTGACGTTCTTTAGTTCAAAATAACTAAGTCTTATTTTAGAATACTCAATTTGTAAATCAAGGCTAAGTTATTAGTTTAAAGTTGTTTACTTGAAAATATCTACTTCTGATTTTAGAAATGACAATTTGAAAATCAGATCTAAGTTATTAGTTTGAAGTTCTTTACTTGAAAATATCTACTACTGATTTTAGAATAGACAATTTGAAAATCAGATCTAAGTTAACAGTTTGACGTTCTTTTCTTTAAAATAACTAAGTCTTATTTTAGACTAGTGAATTTGTAAATTAAAACTAAGTTATTAGTATGAAGTTCTTCACTTAAAAAAAACTACCACTGATTTTAGAAATGACAATTTGAAAATCAGATCTAAGTTAATAGTTTGACGTTCTTTACTTCAAAATAACTAAGTCTTATTTTAGAATACTCAATTTGTAAATCAAGGCTAAGTTATTAGTTTAAAGTTCTTTACTTAAAAATATCTACTTCTTGTTTTAGAAATGACAATTTGAAAATCAGATCTAAATTAATAGTTTGACGTTCTTTACTTCTAAATAACTAAGTCTTATTTTAGTATAGTGAATTTGTAATTCAAAACAAAGTTATTAGTTTGAAGTTCTTTACTTGAAAATATCTACTACTGATTTTAGAAATGACAATTTGAAAATCAGATCTAAGTTAACAGTTTGACGTTCTTTACTTTAAAATAACTAAGTCTTATTTTAGACTAGTGAATTTGTAAATTAAAACTAAGTTATTAGTATGAAGTTCTTCACTTGAAAAAACTACCACTGATTTTAGAAATGACAATTTGAAAATCAGATCTAAGTTAATAGTTTGACGTTCTTTACTTCAAAATAACCAAGTCTTATTTTAGAATACTCAATTTGTAAACCAAAACTAAGTTATTAGTTTAAAGGTGTTTACTTGTAAATATCTACTTCTGATTTTAGAAATGACAATTTGAAAATCAGATCTAAGTTAATAGTTTGACGTTCTTTACTTCAAAACAACTAAGTCTTATTTTAGAATACTCAATTTGTAAACCAAAACTAAGTTATTAGTTTAAAGTTGTTTACTTGAAAATATCTACTTCTTATTTTAGAAATGACAATTTGAAAATCAGATCTAAGCTAATAGTTTGACGTTCTTTACTTCAAAACAACTAAGTCTTATTTTAGTATAGCGAATTTGTAAACCAAAACTAAGTTATTAGTATGAAGTTCTTCACTTGAAAAAAACTACCACTGATTTTAGAAATAACAATTTGAAAATCAGATCTAAGTTAATAGTTTGACATTCTTTATAACAAAATAGCTAAGTTTAATTTTAGAATACTCAATTTGTAAATCAAGGCTAAGTTATTAGTTTAAAGTTCTTTACTTGAACATATCTACTTCTTGATTTAGAAATGACAATTTGAAAATCAGATCTAAGTTAATAGTTTGACGTTCTTTATTTCTAAATAACTAAGTCTTATTTTAGTATAGTGAATTTGTAATTTTAAACACAGTTATTAGTTTGAAGTTCTTTACTTGAAAATATCTACTACTGATTTTAGAAATGACAGTTTGAAAATCAGATCTAAGTTAACAGTTTGACGTTCTTTACTTCAAAATAACTAAGTCTTATTTTAGAATACTCAATTTGTAAATAAAGGCTAAGTTATTAGTTTAAAGTTCTTTACTTGAAAATATCTACTTCTTGTTTTAGAAATGACAATTTGAAAATCAGATCTAAGTTATTAGTTTGACGTTCTTTACTTCTAAATACCTAAGTCTTATTTTAGTATAGTGAATTTGTAATTTAAAACTAAGTTATTAGTATGAAGTTCTTCACTTGAAAAAAACTACCACTGATTTTAGAAATGATAATTTGAAAATCAGTCTAAGTTAGTAGTTTGACGTTCTTTACTTCAAAATAACTAAGTCTTATTTTAGAATACTCAATTTGTAAAACAAAGCTAAGTTATTAGTTTAAAGGTGTTTACTTGTAAATATCTACTTCTGATTTTAGAAATGACAATTTGAAAATCAGATCTAAGTTAATAGTTTGACGTTCTTTACTTCAAAACAACTAAGTCTTATTTTAGTATAGTGAATTTGTAAACCAAAACTAAGTTGTTAGTATGAACTTCTTCACTTGAAAAAAACTACCACTGATTTTAGAAATAACAATTTGAAAATCATATCTAAGTTAACAGTTTGACGTTCTTTACTTTAAAATAACTAAGTCTTATTTTAGACTAGTGAATTTGTAAATTAAAACTAAGTTATTAGTATGAAGTTCTTCACTTAAAAAAAACTACCACTGATTTTAGAAATGACAATTTGAAAGTCAGATCTAATTTAATAGTTTGACGTTCTTTACTTCAAAATAACTAAGTCTTATTTTAGAATACTCAATTTGTAAATCAAAGCTAATTTATTAGTTTAAAGTTCTTTACTTAAAAATATCTACTTCTTGTTTTAGAAATGACAATTTGAAAATCAGATCTAAGTTAATAGTTTGACGTTCTTTACTTCTAAATAACTAAGTCTTATTTTAGTATAGTGAATTTGTAATTTAAAACAAAGTTATTAGTTTGAAGTTCTTTTTTTGAAAATATCTACTACTGATTTTAGAAATGACAATTTGAAAATTAGATCTAAGTTAACAGTTTGACGTTCTTTACTTTAAAATAACTAAGTCTTATTTTAGACTAGTGAATTTGTAAATTAAAACTAAGTTATTAGTATGAAGTTCTTCACTTGAAAAAAACTACTACTGATTTTAGAAATGACAATTTGAAAATCAGATCTAAGTTAATAGTTTGACGTTCTTTACTTCAAAGTAACCAAGTCTTATTTTAGAATACTCAATTTGTAAATCAAGGCTAAGTTATTAGTTTAAAGTTGTTTACTTGAAAATATCTACTTCTGATTTAAGAAATCACAATTTGAAAATCAGATCTAAGTTAATAGTTTGACGTTTTTTACTTCAAAACAACTAAGTCTTATTTTAGTATAGCGATATTGTAAACCAAAACTAAGTTATTAGTATGAAGTTCTTCACTTGAAAAAAATTACCACTGATTTTAGAAATGACAATTTGAAAATCAGATCGAAGTTAATAGTTTGACGTTCTTTATTTCAAAATAACTAAGTCTTATTTTAGAATACTCAATTTGTAAATCAAGGCTAAGTTATTAGTTTAAAGTTCTTTACTTGAAAATATCTACTTCTTGTTTTAGAAATGACAATTTGAAAATCAGATCTTAGTTAATAGTTTGACGTTCTTTATTTCTAATTAACTAAGTCTTATTTTAGTATAGTGAATTTGTAATTTAAAACACAGTTATTACTTTGAAGTTCTTTACTTGAAAATATCTACTACTGATTTTAGAAATGACAATTTGAAAATCAGATCTAAGTTAACAGTTTGACGTTCTTTACTTTAAAATAACTAAGTCTTATTTTAGAATACTCAATTTGTAAATCAAGGCTAAGTTATTAGTTTAAAGTTGTTTACTTGAAAATATCTATTTCTGATTTTAGAAATGACAATTTCTAAATCAGAGCTAAGTTTATAGTTTGACGTTTTTTACTTCAAAACAACTAAGTCTTATTTTAGTATAGTGAATTTGTAAACCAAAACTAAGTTATTAGTATGAAGTTCTTCACTTCAAAAAACTACCACTGATTTTAGAAATGACAATTTGAAAATCAGATCTAAGTTAATAGTTTGACGTTCTTTACTTCTAAATAACTAAGTCCTATTTTAGTATAGTGAATTTGTAATTTAAAACAAAGTTATTAGTTTGAAGTTCTTTACTTGAAAATATCTACTACTGATTTTAGAAATAACAATTTGAAAATCAAATCTAAGTTAACAGTTTGACGTTCTTTACTTTAAAATAACTAGGTCTTATTTTAGACTAGTGAATTTGTAAATTAAAACTAAGTTATTAGTATGAAGTTCTTCACTTGAAAAAAACTACCACTGATTTAAGAAATGACAATTTGAAAATCAGATCTAAGTTAATAGTTTGACGTTTGTTTACTTTAAAATAACTAAGTCTTATTTTAGAATACTCAATTTGTAAATCAAGGCTAAGTAATTAGTTTAAAAATGTTTACTTCCAAATAACTAATTCTTATTTTAGAATACTCAATTTGTAAATCAAGGCTAAGTTATTAGTTTAAAGTTCTTTACTTGAAAATATCTACTTCTTGTTTTAGAAATGACAATTTGAAAATCAGATCTAAGTTAATAGTTTGACGTTCTTTACTTCTAAATAACTAAGTCTTATTTTAGTATAGTGAATTTGTAATTTAAAACTAAGTTATTAGTATGAAGTTCTTCACTTGAAAAAAACTACCACTGATTTTAGAAATGACAATTTGAAAATCAGATCTAAGTTAAAAGTTTGACGGTCTTTACTTCAAAATAACTAAGTCTTATTATAGAATACTCAATTTGTAAATCAAGGCTAAGTTATTAGTTTAAAGTTGTTTACTTGAAAATATCTACTTCTGATTTTCGAAATGACAATTTGAAAATCAGATCTAAGTTAATAGTTTGACGTTCTTTACTTCAAAACAACTAAGTCTTATTTTAGTATAGTGAATTTGTTAACCAAAACTAAGTTGTTAGTATGAAGTTCTTCACTTGAAAAAAACTACCACTGATTTTAGAAATGACAATTTGAAAATCAGATCTAAATTAACAGTTTGACGTTCTTTACTTTAAAATAACTAAGTCTTATTTTAGACTAGTGAATTTGTAAATTAAAACTAAGTTATTAGTATGAAGTTCTTCACTTGAAAAAAACTACCACTGATTTTAGAAATGACAATTTGAAAATCAGATCTAAGTTAATAGTTTGACGTTCTTTACTTCAAAACAACTAAGTGTTATTTTAGTATAGTGAATTTGTAAACCAAAACTAAGTTATTAGTATGAAGTTCTTCACTTGAAAAAAACTACCACTGATTTTAGAAATGACAATTTGAAAATCAGATCTAAGTTAATAGTTTGACGTTCTTTACTTCAAAATAACTAAGTCTTATTTTAGAATACTCAATTTGTAAATCAAGGCTAAGTTATTAGTTTAAAGTTCTTTACTTGAAAATATCTACTTCTGATTTTAGAAATGACAATTTGAAAATTAAATCTAAGTTAATAGTTTGACATTCTTTACTTCAAAACAACTAAGTCTTATTTTAGTATAGTGAATTTGTAATTTAAAACAAAGTTATTAGTTTGAAGTTCTTTACTTGAATATATCTACTACTGATTTTAGAAATGACAATTTGAAATTCAGATCTAAGTTAACAGTTTGACGTTCTTTACTTTAAAATAACTAAGTCTTATTTTAGACTAGTGAATTTGTAAATTAAAACTAAGTTATTAGTATGAAGTTCTTCACTTGAAAAAAACTACCACTGATTTTAGAAATGCTACTTTGAAAATTAGATCTAAGTTAATAGTTTGACGTTGCTTACTTCAAAATAACTAAGTCTTATTTTAGAATACTCAATTTGTAAATCAAGGCTAAGTTATTAGTTTAAAGTTGTTTACTTGAAAATATCTACTTCTGATTTTAGAAATGACAATTTGAAAATCAGATCTAAGTTAATAGTTTGACGTTCTTTACTTCAAAACAACTAAGTATTATTTTAGTATAGTGAATTTGTAAACCAAAACTAAGTTATCAGTATGAGGTTCTTCACTTGAAAAAAACTACCACTGATTTTAGAAATGACAATTTGAAAATCAGATCTAAGTTAATAGTTTGACGTTCTTTACTTCAAAATAACTAAGTCTTATTTTAGACTAGTGAATTTGTAAATTAAAAATAAGTTATTAGTATGAAGTTCTTCACTTGAAAAAAACTACCATTGATTTTAGAAATGACAATTTGAAAATCAGATCTAAGTTAATAGTTTGACGTTCTTTACTTCAAAATAACTAATTCTTATTTTAGAATACTCAATTTGTAAATCAAGGCTAAGTTATTAGTTTAAAGTTCTTTACTTGAAAATATCTACTTCTTGTTTTAGAAATGACAATTTGAAAATCAGATCTAAGTTAATAGTTTGACGTTCTTTACTTCAAAACAACTAAGTGTTATTTTAGTATAGTGAATTTGTAAACCAAAACTAAGTTATTAGTATGAAGTTCTTCACTTGAAAAAAACTACCTCTGATTTTAGAAATGACAATTTGAAAATCAGATCTAAGTTAATAGTTTGACGTTCTTTACTTCAAAATAACTAAGTCTTATTTTAGAATACTCAATTTGTAAATCAAGGCTAAGTTATTAGTTTAAAGTTGTTTACTTGAAAATATCTACTTCTGATTTTAGAAATGACAATTTGAAAATCAGATCTAAGTTATTAGTTTGACGTTCTTTACTTTAAGATAACTAAGTCTTATTTTAGACTAGTGAATTTGTAAATTAAAACTAAGTTGTTAGTATGAAGTTCTTCACTTGAAAAAAACTACCACTGATTTTAGAAATGACAATTTGAAAATCAGATCTAAATTAACAGTTTGACGTTCTTTACTTTAAAATAACTAAGTCTTATTTTAGACTAGTGAATTTGTAAATGTAAACTAAGTTATTAGTATGAAGTTCTTCACTTGAAAAAAACTACCACTGATTTTAGAAATGACAATTTGAAAATCAGATCTAAGTTAATAGTTTGACGTTCTTTACTTCAAAACAACTAAGTCTTATTGTAGTATAGTGAATTTGTAAACCAAAACTAAGTTATTAGTATGAAGTTCTTCACTTGAAAAAAACTACCACTGATTTTAGAAATGACAATTTGAAAATCAGATCTAAGTTAATAGTTTGACGTTCTTTACTTCAAAATAACTAAGTCTTATTTTAGAATACTCAATTTGAAAATCAAGGCTAAGTTATTAGTTTAAAGTTCTTTACTTGAAAATATCTACTTCTTGTTTTAGAAATGACAATTTGAAAATCAGATCTAAGTTAATAGTTTGACGTTTTTTACTTCTAAATAACTAAGTCCTATTTTAGTATAGTGAATTTGTAATTTAAAACAAAGTTATTAGTTTGAAGTTCTTTACTTGAAAATATCTACTACTGATTTTAGAAATGACAATTTGAAAATCAGATCTAAGTTAACAGTTTGACGTTCTTTACTTTAAAAGAACTAAGTCTTATTTTAGACTAGTGAATTTGTAAATTAAAACTAAGTTATTAGTATGAAGTTTTTCACTTGAAAAAAACTACCACTGATTTTAGAAATGACAATTTGAAAATCAGAGCTAAGTTAATAGTTTGACGTTCTTTATTTCAAAATAACTAAGTCTTATTTTAGAATACTCAATTTGTAAATCAAGGCTAAGTTATTAGTTTAAAGTTGTTTACTTGAAAATATCTACTTCTGATTTTAGAAATGACAATTTGAAAATCAGATCTAAGTTATTAGTTTGAAGTTCTTTACTTGAAAATATCTACTACTGATTTTAGAATAGACATATTGAAAATCAGATCTAAGTTAACAGTTTGACGTTCTTTTCTTTAAAATAACTAAGTCTTATTTTAGACTAGTGAATTTGTAAATTAAAACTAAGTTATTAGTATGAAGTTTTTCACTTAAAAAAAACTACCACTGATTTTAGAAATGACAATTTGAAAATCAGATCTAAGTTAATAGTTTGACGTTCTTTACTTCAAAATAACTAAGTCTTATTTTAGAATACTCAATTTGTAAATCAAGGCTAAGTTATTAGTTTAAAGTTCTTTACTTAAAAATATCTACTTCTTGTTTTAGAAATGACAATTTGAAAATCAGATCTAAATTAATAGTTTGACGTTCTTTACTTCTAAATAACTAAGTCTTATTTTAGTATAGTGAATTTGTAATTTAAAACAAAGTTATTAGTTTGAAGTTCTTTACTTGAAAATATCTACTACTGATTTTAGAAATGACAATTTGAAAATCAGATCTAAGTTAACAGTTTGACGTTCTTTACTTTAAAATAACTAAGTCTTATTTTAGACTAGTGAATTTGTAAATTAAAACTAAGTTATTAGTATGAAGTTCTTCACTTGAAAAAACTACCACTGATTTTAGAAATGACAATTTGAAAATCAGATCTAAGTTAATAGTTTGACGTTCTTTACTTCAAAATAACCAAGTCTTATTTTAGAATACTCAATTTGTAAATCAAGGCTAAGTTATTAGTTTAAAGTTGTTTACTTGAAAATATCTACTTCTTATTTTAGAAATGACAATTTGAAAATCAGATCTAAGTTAATAGTTTGACGTTCTTTACTTCAAAACAACTAAGTCTTATTTTAGTATAGCGAATTTGTAAACCAAAACTAAGTTATTAGTATGAAGTTCTTCACTTGAAAAAAACTACCACTGATTTTAGAAATGACAATTTGAAAATCAGATCTAAGTTAATAGTTTGACGTTCTTTATTTCAAAATAGCTAAGTTTAATTTTAGAATACTCAATTTGTAAATCAAGGCTAAGTTATTAGTTTAAAGTTTTTTACTTGAAAATATCTACTTCTTGATTTAGAAATGACAATTTGAAAATCAGATCTAAGTTAATAGTTTGACGTTCTTTATTTCTAAATAACTAAGTCTTATTTTAGTATAGTGAATTTGTAATTTTAAACACAGTTATTAGTTTGAAGTTCTTTACTTGAAAATATCTACTACTGATTTTAGAAATGACAATTTGAAAATCAGATCTAAGTTAACAGTTTGACGTTCTGTACTTTAAAATAACTAAGTCTTATTTTAGACTAGTGAATTTGTAAATTAAAACTAAGTTATTAGTATGAAGTTCTTCACTTGAAAAAAACTACCACTGATTTTAGAAATGACAATTTGAAAATCAGAGCTAAGTTAATAGTTTGACGTTCTTTATTTAAAAATAACTAAGTCTTATTTTAGAATACTCAATTTGTAAATCAAGGCTAAGTTATTAGTTTAAAGTTGTTTACTTGAAAATATCTACTTCTGATTTTAGAACTGACAATTTGAAAATCAGATCTAAGTTATTAGTTTGAAGTTCTTTACTTGAAAATATCTACTACTGATTTTAGAATAGACAATTTGAAAATCAGATCTAAGTTAACAGTTTGACGTTCTTTTCTTTAAAATAACTAAGTCTTATTTTAGACTAGTGAATTTGTAAATTAAAACTAAGTTATTAGTATGAAGTTCTTCACTTAAAAAAAACTACCACTGATTTTAGAAATGACAATTTGAAAATCACATCTAAGTTAATAGTTTGACGTTCTTTACTTCAAAATAACTAAGTCTTATTTTAGAATACTCAATTTGTAAATCAAGGCTAAGTTATTAGTTTAAAGTTCTTTACTTAAAAATATCTACTTCTTGTTTTAGAAATGACAATTTGAAAATCAGATCTAAATTAACAGTTTGACGTTCTTTACTTTAAAATAACTAAGTCTTATTTTAGACTAGTGAATTTGTAAATTAAAACTAAGTTATTAGTATGAAGTTCTTCACTTGAAAAAAACTACCACTGATTTTAGAAATGACAATTTGAAAATCAGATCTAAGTTAACAGTTTGACGTTCTTTACTTTAAAAGAACTAAGTCTTATTTTAGACTAGTGAATTTGTAAATTAAAACTAAGTTATTAGTATGAAGTTTTTCACTTGAAAAAAACTACCACTGATTTTAGAAATGACAATTTGAAAATCAGAGCTAAGTTAATAGTTTGACGTTCTTTATTTCAAAATAACTAAGTCTTATTTTAGAATACTCAATTTGTAAATCAAGGCTAAGTTATTAGTTTAAAGTTGTTTACTTGAAAATATCTACTTCTGATTTTAGAAATGACAATTTGAAAATCAGATCTAAGTTATTAGTTTGAAGTTCTTTACTTGAAAATATCTACTACTGATTTTAGAATAGACAATTTGAAAATCAGATCTAAGTTAACAGTTTGACGTTCTTTTCTTTAAAATAACTAAGTCTTATTTTAGACTAGTGAATTTGTAAATTAAAACTAAGTTATTAGTATGAAGTTCTTCACTTAAAAAAAACTACCACTGATTTTAGAAATGACAATTTGAAAATCAGATCTAAGTTAATAGTTTGACGTTCTTTACTTCAAAATAACTAAGTCTTATTTTAGAATACTCAATTTGTAAATCAAGGCTAAGTTATTAGTTTAAAGTTCTTTACTTAAAAATATCTACTTCTTGTTTTAGAAATGACAATTTGAAAATCAGATCTAAATTAATAGTTTGACGTTCTTTACTTCTAAATAACTAAGTCTTATTTTAGTATAGTGAATTTGTAATTTAAAACAAAGTTATTAGTTTGAAGTTCTTTACTTGAAAATATCTACTACTGATTTTAGAAATGACAATTTGAAAATCAGATCTAAGTTAACAGTTTGACGTTCTTTACTTTAAAATAACTAAGTCTTATTTTAGACTAGTGAATTTGTAAATTAAAACTAAGTTATTAGTATGAAGTTCTTCACTTGAAAAAACTACCACTGATTTTAGAAATGACAATTTGAAAATCAGATCTAAGTTAATAGTTTGACGTTCTTTACTTCAAAAGAACCAAGTCTTATTTTAGAATACTCAATTTGTAAATCAAGGCTAAGTTATTAGTTTAAAGTTGTTTACTTGAAAATATCTACTTCTTATTTTAGAAATGACAATTTGAAAATCAGATCTAAGTTAATAGTTTGACGTTCTTTACTTCAAAACAACTAAGTCTTATTTTAGTATAGCGAATTTGTAAACCAAAACTAAGTTATTAGTATGAAGTTCTTCACTTGAAAAAAACTACCACTGATTTTAGAAATGACAATTTGAAAATCAGATCTAAGTTAATAGTTTGACGTTCTTTATTTCAAAATAGCTAAGTTTAATTTTAGAATACTCAATTTGTAAATCAAGGCTAAGTTATTAGTTTAAAGTTCTTTACTTGAAAATATCTACTTCTTGATTTAGAAATGACAATTTGAAAATCAGATCTAAGTTAATAGTTTGACGTTCTTTATTTCAAAATAGCTAAGTTTAATTTTAGAATACTCAATTTGTAAATCAAGGCTAAGTTATTAGTTTAAAGTTCTTTACTTGAAAATATCTACTTCTTGATTTAGAAATGACAATTTGAAAATCAGATCTAAGTTAATAGTTTGACGTTCTTTATTTCTAAATAACTAAGTCTTATTTTAGTATAGTGAATTTGTAATTTTAAACACAGTTATTAGTTTGAAGTTCTTTACTTGAAAATATCTACTACTGATTTTAGAAATGACAATTTCAAAATCAGATCTAAGTTAACAGTTTGACGTTCTGTACTTTAAAATAACTAAGTCTTATTTTAGACTAGTGAATTTGTAAATTAAAACTAAGTTATTAGTATGAAGTTCTTCACTTGAAAAAAACTACCACTGATTTTAGAAATGACAATTTGAAAATCAGAGCTAAGTTAATAGTTTGACGTTCTTTATTTCAAAATAACTAAGTCTTATTTTAGAATACTCAATTTGTAAATCAAGGCTAAGTTATTAGTTTAAAGTTGTTTACTTGAAAATATCTACTTCTGATTTTAGAACTGACAATTTGAAAATCAGATCTAAGTTATTAGTTTGAAGTTCTTTACTTGAAAATATCTACTACTGATTTTAGAATAGACAATTTGAAAATCAGATCTAAGTTAACAGTTTGACGTTCTTTTCTTTAAAATAACTAAGTCTTATTTTAGACTAGTGAATTTGTAAATTAAAACTAAGTTATTAGTATGAAGTTCTTCACTTAAAAAAAACTACCACTGATTTTAGAAATGACAATTTGAAAATCAGATCTAAGTTAATAGTTTGACGTTCTTTACTTCAAAATAACTAAGTCTTATTTTAGAATACTCAATTTGTAAGTCAAGGCTAAGTTATTAGTTTAAAGTTCTTTACTTAAAAATATCTACTTCTTGTTTTAGAAATGACAATTTGAAAATCAGATCTAAATTAACAGTTTGACGTTCTTTACTTTAAAATAACTAAGTCTTATTTTAGACTAGTGAATTTGTAAATTAAAACTAAGTTATTAGTATGAAGTTCTTCAATTGAAAAAAACTACCACTGATTTTAGAAATGACAATTTGAAAATCAGATCTAAGTTAACAGTTTGACGTTCTTTACTTTAAAAGAACTAAGTCTTATTTTAGACTAGTGAATTTGTAAATTAAAACTAAGTTATTAGTATGAAGTTTTTCACTTGAAAAAAACTACCACTGATTTTAGAAATGACAATTTGAAAATCAGAGCTAAGTTAATAGTTTGACGTTCTTTATTTCAAAATAACTAAGTCTTATTTTAGAATACTCAATTTGTAAATCAAGGCTAAGTTATTAGTTTAAAGTTGTTTACTTGAAAATATCTACTTCTGATTTTAGAAATGACAATTTGAAAATCAGATCTAAGTTATTAGTTTGAAGTTCTGTACTTGAAAATATCTACTACTGATTTTAGAATAGACAATTTGAAAATCAGATCTAAGTTAACAGTTTGACGTTCTTTTCTTTAAAATAACTAAGTCTTATTTTAGACTAGTGAATTTGTAAATTAAAACTAAGTTATTAGTATGAAGTTCTTCACTTAAAAAAAACTACCACTGATTTTAGAAATGACAATTTGAAAATCAGATCTAAGTTAATAGTTTGACGTTCTTTACTTCAAAATAACTAAGTCTTATTTTAGAATACTCAATTTGTAAATCAAGGCTAAGTTATTAGTTTAAAGTTCTTTACTTAAAAATATCTACTTCTTGTTTTAGAAATGACAATTTGAAAATCAGATCTAAATTAATAGTTTGACGTTCTTTATTTCTAAATAACTAAGTCTTATTTTAGTATAGTGAATTTGTAATTTAAAACAAAGTTATTAGTTTGAAGTTCTTTACTTGAAAATATCTACTACTGATTTTAGAAATGACAATTTGAAAATCAGATCTAAGTTAACAGTTTGACGTTCTTTACTTTAAAATAACTAAGTCTTATTTTAGACTAGTGAATTTGTAAATTAAAACTAAGTTATTAGTATGAAGTTCTTCACTTGAAAAAACTACCACTGATTTTAGAAATGACAATTTGAAAATCAGATCTAAGTTAATAGTTTGACGTTCTTTACTTCAAAATAACCAAGTCTTATTTTAGAATACTCAATTTGTAAATCAAGGCTAAGTTATTAGTTTAAAGTTGTTTACTTGAAAATATCTACTTCTTATTTTAGAAATGACAATTTGAAAATCAGATCTAAGTTAATAGTTTGACGTTCTTTACTTCAAAACAACTAAGTCTTATTTTAGTATAGCGAATTTGTAAACCAAAACTAAGTTATTAGTATGAAGTTCTTCACTTGAAAAAAACTACCACTGATTTTAGAAATGACAATTTGAAAATCAGATCTAAGTTAATAGTTTGACGTTCTTTATTTCAAAATAGCTAAGTTTAATTTTAGAATACTCAATTTGTAAATCAAGTCTAAGTTATTAGTTTAAAGTTCTTTACTTGAAAATATCTACTTCTTGATTTAGAAATGACAATTTGAAAATCAGATCTAAGTTAATAGTTTGACGTTCTTTATTTCTAAATAACTAAGTCTTATTTTAGTATAGTGAATTTGTAATTTTAAACACAGTTATTAGTTTGAAGTTCTTTACTTGAAAATATCTACTACTGATTTTAGAAATGACAATTTGAAAATCACATCTAAGTTAACAGTTTGACGTTCTGTACTTGAAAATATCTACTACTGATTTTAGAATAGACAATTTGAAAATCAGATCTAAGTTAACAGTTTGACGTTCTTTTCTTTAAAATAACTAAGTCTTATTTTAGACTAGTGAATTTGTAAATTAAAACTAAGTTATTAGTATGAAGTTCTTCACTTAAAAAAAACTACCACTGATTTTAGAAATGACAATTTGAAAATCAGATCTAAGTTAATAGTTTGACGTTCTTTACTTCAAAATAACTAAGTCTTATTTTAGAATACTCAATTTGTAAATCAAGGCTAAGTTATTAGTTTAAAGTTCTTTACTTAAAAATATCTACTTCTTGTTTTAGAAATGACAATTTGAAAATCAGATCTAAATTAATAGTTTGACGTTCTTTACTTCTAAATAACTAAGTCTTATTTTAGTATAGTGAATTTGTAATTTAAAACAAAGTTATTAGTTTGAAGTTCTTTACTTGAAAATATCTACTACTGATTTTAGAAATGACAATTTGAAAATCAGATCTAAGTTAACAGTTTGACGTTCTTTACTTTAAAATAACTAAGTCTTATTTTAGACTAGTGAATTTGTAAATTAAAACTAAGTTATTAGTATGAAGTTCTTCACTTGAAAAAACTACCACTGATTTTAGAAATGACAATTTGAAAATCAGATCTAAGTTAATAGTTTGACGTTCTTTACTTCAAAATAACCAAGTCTTATTTTAGAATACTCAATTTGTAAATCAAGGCTAAGTTATTAGTTTAAAGTTGTTTACTTGAAAATATCTACTTCTTATTTTAGAAATGACAATTTGAAAATCAGATCTAAGTTAATAGTTTGACGTTCTTTACTTCAAAACAACTAAGTCTTATTTTAGTATAGCGAATTTGTAAACCAAAACTAAGTTATTAGTATGAAGTTCTTCACTTGAAAATAACTACCACTGATTTTAGAAATGACAATTTGAAAATCAGATCTAAGTTAATAGTTTGACGTTCTTTATTTCAAAATAGCTAAGTTTAATTTTAGAATACTCAATTTGTAAATCAAGGCTAAGTTATTAGTTTAAAGTTCTTTACTTGAAAATATCTACTTCTTGATTTAGAAATGACAATTTGAAAATCAGATCTAAGTTAATAGTTTGACGTTCTTTATTTCTAAATAACTAAGTCTTATTTTAGTATAGTGAATTTGTAATTTTAAACACAGTTATTAGTTTGAAGTTCTTTACTTGAAAATATCTACTACTGATTTTAGAAATGACAATTTGAAAATCAGATCTAAGTTAACAGTTTGACGTTCTGTACTTTAAAATAACTAAGTCTTATTTTAGACTAGTGAATTTGTAAATTAAAACTAAGTTATTAGTATGAAGTTCTTCTCTTGAAAAAAACTACCACTGATTTTAGAAATGACAATTTGAAAATCAGATCTAAGTTAATAGTTTGACGTTCTTTACTTCAAAATAACTAAGTCTTATTTTAGAATACTCAATTTGTAAATCAAGGCTAAGTTATTAGTTTAAAGTTCTTTACTTGAAAATATCTACTTCTTGTTTTAGAAATGACAATTTGAAAATCAGATCTAAGTTATTAGTTTGACGTTCTTTACTTCTAAATACCTAAGTCTTATTTTAGTATAGTGAATTTGTAATTTAAAACTAAGTTATTAGTTTGAAGTTCTTTTCTTGAAAATATCTACTACTGATTTTAGAAATGACAATTTGAAAATTAGATCTAAGTTAACAGTTTGACGTTCTTTACTTTAAAATAACTAAGTCTTATTTTAGACTAGTGAATTTGTAAATTAAAACTAAGTTATTAGTATGAAGTTCTTCACTTGAAAAAAACTACTACTGATTTTAGAAATGACAATTTGAAAATCAGATCTAAGTTAATAGTTTGACGTTCTTTACTTCAAAGTAACCAAGTCTTATTTTAGAATACTCAATTTGTAAATCAAGGATAAGTTATTAGTTTAAAGTTGTTTACTTGAAAATATCTACTTCTGATTTAAGAAATCACAATTTGAAAATCAGATCTAAGTTAATAGTTTGACGTTCTTTACTTCAAAACAACTAAGTCTTATTTTAGTAGAGCGATATTGTAAACCAAAACTAAGTTATTAGTATGAAGTTCTTCACTTGAAAAAAACTACCACTGATTTTAGAAATGACAATTTGAAAATCAGATCTAAGTTAATAGTTTGACGTTTTTTATTTCAAAATAACTAAGTCTTATTTTAGAATACTCAATTTGTAAATCAAGGCTAAGTTATTAGTTTAAAGTTCTTTACTTGAAAATATCTACTTCTTGTTTTAGAAATGACAATTTGAAAATCAGATCTAAGTTAATAGTTTGACGTTCTTTATTTCTAATTAACTAAGTCTTATTTTAGTATAGTGAATTTGTAATTTAAAACACAGTTATTACTTTGAAGTTCTTTACTTGAAAATATCTACTACTGATTTTAGAAATGACAATTTGAAAATCAGATCTAAGTTAACAGTTTGACGTTCTTTACTTTAAAATAACTAAGTCTTATTTTAGACTAGTGAATTTGTAAATTAAAACTAAGTTATTAGTATGAAGTTCTTCACTTGAAAAAAACTACCACTGATTTTAGAAATGACAATTTGAAAATCAGATCTAAGTTAATAGTTTGACGATCTTTACTTAAAAATAACTAAGTCTTATTTTAGAATACTCAATTTGTAAATCAAGGCTAAGTTATTAGTTTAAAGTTGTTTACTTGAAAATATCTACTTCTGATTTTAAAAATGACAATTTGAAAATCAGAGCTAAGTTTATAGTTTGACGTTTTTTACTTCAAAACAACTAAGTCTTATTTTAGTATAGTGAATTTGTAAACCAAAACTAAGTTATTAGTATTAGGTTCTTCACTTGAAAAAAACTACCACTGATTTTAGAAATGACAATTTGAAAATCAGATCTAAGTTAATAGTTTGACGTTCTTTACTTCAAAATAACTAAGTCTTATTTTAGAATACTCAATTTGTAATTCAAGGCTAAGTTATTAGTTTAAAGTTCTTTACTTGAAAATATCTACTTCTTGTTTTAGAAATGACAATTTGAAAATCAGATCTAAGTTAATAGTTTGACGTTCTTTACTTCTAAATAACTAAGTCCTATTTTAGTATAGTGAATTTGTAATTTAAAACAAAGTTATTAGTTTGAAGTTCTTTACTTGAAAATATCTACTACTGATTTTAGAAATAACAATTTGAAAATCAAATCTAAGTTAACAGTTTGACGTTCTTTACTTTAAAATAACTAAGTCTTATTTTAGACTAGTGAATTTGTAAATTAAAACTAAGTTATTAGTATGAAGTTCTTCACTTGAAAAAAACTACCACTGATTTAAGAAATGACAATTTGAAAATCAGATCTAAGTTAATAGTTTGACGTTTGTTTACTTTAAAATAACTAAGTCTTATTTTAGAATACTCAATTTGTAAATCAAGGCTAAGTAATTAGTTTAAAAATGTTTACTTGAAAATATCTACTTCTGATTTTAGAAATGACAATTTGAAAATCAGATCTAAGTTAATAGTTTGACGTTCTTTACTTCCAAATAACTAATTCTTATTTTAGAATACTCAATTTGTAAATCAAGGCTAAGTTATTAGTTTAAAGTTCTTTACTTGAAAATATCTACTTCTTGTTTTAGAAATGACAATTTGAAAATCAGATCTAAGTTAATAGTTTGACGTTCTTTACTTCTAAATAACTAAGTCTTATTTTAGTATAGTGAATTTGTAATTTAAAACTAAGTTATTAGTATGAAGTTCTTCACTTGAAAAAAACTACCACTGATTTTAGAAATGACAATTTGAAAATCAGATCTAATTTAAAAGTTTGACGGTCTTTACTTCAAAATAACTAAGTCTTATTATAGAATACTCAATTTGTAAATCAAGGCTAAGTTATTAGTTTAAAGTTGTTTACTTGAAAATATCTACTCCTGATTTTCGAAATGACAATTTGAAAATCAGATCTAAGTTAATAGTTTGACGTTCTTTACTTCAAAACAACTAAGTCTTATTTTAGTATAGTGAATTTGTTAACCAAAACTAAGTTGTTAGTATGAAGTTCTTCACTTGAAAAAAACTACCACTGATTTTAGAAATGACAATTTGAAAATCAGATCTAAATTAACAGTTTGACGTTCTTTACTTTAAAATAACTAAGTCTTATTTTAGACTAGTGAATTTGTAAATTAAAACTAAGTTATTAGTATGAAGTTCTTCACTTGAAAAAAACTACCACTGATTTTAGAAATGACAATTTGAAAATCAGATCTAAGTTAATAGTTTGACGTTCTTTACTTCAAAACAACTAAGTGTTATTTTAGTATAGTGAATTTGTAAACCAAGACTAAGTTATTAGTATGAAGTTCTTCACTTGAAAAAAACTACCACTGATTTTAGAAATGACAATTTGAAAATCAGATCTAAGTTAATAATTTGACGTTCTTTACTTCAAAATAACTAAGTCTTATTTTAGAATACTCAATTTGTAAATCAAGGCTAAGTTATTAGTTTAAAGTTCTTTACTTGAAAATATCTACTTCTGATTTTAGAAATGACAATTTGAAAATCAAATCTAAGTTAATAGTTTGACGTTCTTTACTTCAAAACAACTAAGTCTTATTTTAGTATAGTGAATTTGTAATTTAAAAAAAAGTTATTAGTTTGAAGTTCTTTACTTGAATATATCTACTACTGATTTTAGAAATGACAATTTGAAATTCAGATCTAAGTTAACAGTTTGACGTTCTTTACTTTAAAATAACTAAGTCTTATTTTAGACTAGTGAATTTGTAAATTAAAACTAAGTTATTAGTATGAAGTTCTTCACTTGAAAAAAACTACCACTGATTTTAGAAATGCTAATTTGAAAATTAGATCTAAGTTAATAGTTTGACGTTCCTTACTTCAAAATAACTAAGTCTTATTTTAGAATACTCAATTTGTAAATCAAGGCTAAGTTATTAGTTTAAAGTTGTTTACTTGAAAATATCTACTTCTGATTTTAGAAATGACAATTTGAAAATCAGATCTAAGTTAATAGTTTGACGTTCTTTACTTCAAAACAACTAAGTCTTATTTTAGTATAGTGAATTTGTAAACCAAAACTAAGTTATCAGTATGAGGTTCTTCACTTGAAAAAAACTACCACTGATTTTAGAAATGACAATTTGAAAATCAGATCTAAGTTAATAGTTTGACGTTCTTTACTTCAAAATAACTAAGTGT
Organism: Cantharis rustica; assembly: GCA_911387805.1. Classification (NCBI taxonomy): domain Eukaryota; kingdom Metazoa; phylum Arthropoda; class Insecta; order Coleoptera; family Cantharidae; genus Cantharis; species Cantharis rustica. The sequence continues at coordinate 35,896,219 of OU426878.1, forward strand.
TATTTTAGACTAGTGAATTTGTAAATTAAAAATAAGTTATTAGTATGAAGTTCTTCACTTGAAAAAAACTACCATTGATTTTAGAAATGACAATTTGAAAATCAGATCTAAGTTAATAGTTTGACGTTCTTTACTTCAAAATAACTAAGTCTTATTTTAGAATACTCAATTTGTAAATCAAGGCTAAGTTATTAGTTTAAAGTTCTTTACTTGAAAATATCTACTTCTTGTTTTAGAAATGACAATTTGAAAATCAGATCTAAGTTAATAGTTTGACGTTCTTTACTTCTAAATAACTAAGTCTTATTTTAGTATAGTGAATTTGTAATTTAAAACAAAGTTATTAGTTTGAAGTTCTTTACTTGAAAATATCTACTACTGATTTTAGAAATGACAATTTGAAAATCAGATCTAAGTTAAAAGTTTGACGTTCTTTACTTTAAGATAACTAAGTCTTATTTTAGACTAGTGAATTTGTAAATTAAAACTAAGTTATTAGTATGAAGTTCTTCACTTGAAAAAAACTACCACTGATTTTAGAAATGAAAATTTGAAAATCAGATCTAAATTAACAGTTTGACGTTCTTTACTTTAAAATAACTAAGTCTTATTTTAGACTAGTGAATTTGTAAATTAAAACTAAGTTATTAGTATGAAGTTCTTCACTTGAAAAAAACTACCACTGATTTTAGAAATGACAATTTGAAAATCAGATCTAAGTTAATAGTTTGACGTTCTTTACTTCAAAACAACTAAGTGTTATTTTAGTATAGTGAATTTGTAAACCAGAACTAAGTTATTAGTATGAAGTTCTTCACTTGAAAAAAACTACCCCTGATTTTAGAAATGACAATTTGAAAATCAGATCTAAGTTAATAGTTTGACGTTCTTTACTTCAAAATAACTAAGTCTTATTTTAGAATACTCAATTTGTAAATCAAGGCTAAGTTATTAGTTTAAAGTTCTTTACTTGAAAATATCTACTTCTGATTTTAGAAATGACAATTTGAAAATCAAATCTAAGTTAATAGTTTGACGTTCTTTACTTCAAAACAACTAAGTCTTATTTTAGTATAGTGAATTTGTAATTTAAAACAAAGTTATTAGTTTGAAGTTCTTTACTTGAATATATCTACTACTGATTTTAGAAATGACAATTTGAAAATCAAATCTAAGTTAATAGTTTGACGTTCTTTACTTTAAAATAACTAAGTCTTATTTTAAACTAGTGAATTTGTAAATTAAAACTAAGTTATTAGTATGAAGTTCTTCACTTGAAAAAAACTACCACTGATTTTAGAAATGCTAATTTGAAAATTAGATCTAAGTTAATAGTTTGACGTTCCTTACTTCAAAATAACTAAGTCTTATTTTAAAATACTCAATTTGTAAATCAAGGCTAAGTTATTAGTTTAAAGTTGTTTACTTGAAAATATCTACTTCTGATTTTAGAAATGACAATTTGAAAATCAGATCTAAGTTAATAGTTTGACGTTCTTTACTTCAAAACAACTAAGTCTTATTTTAGTATAGTGAATTTGTAAACCAAAACTAAGTTATCAGTATGAGGTTCTTACCTTAAAAAAACTACCACTGATTTTAGAAATGACAATTTGAAAATCAGATCTAAGTTAATAGTTTGACGTTCTTTACTTCAAAATAACTAAGTCTTATTTTAGACTAGTGAATTTGTAAATTAAAAATAAGTTATTAGTATGAAGTTCTTCACTTGAAAAAAACTACCATTGATTTTAGAAATGACAATTTGAAAATCAGATCTAAGTTAATAGTTTGACGTTCTTTACTTCAAAATAACTAAGTCTTATTTTAGAATACTCAATTTGTAAATCAAGGCTAAGTTATTAGTTTAAAGTTGTTTACTTGAAAATATCTACTTCTGATTTTAGAAATGACAATTTGAAAATCAGATCTAAGTTAATAGTTTGACGTTCTTTACTTCAAAACAACTAAGTCTTATTTTAGTATAGTGAATTTGTAATTTAAAACAAAGTTATTAGTTTGAAGTTCTTTACTTGAATATATCTACTACTGATTTTAGAAATGACAATTTGAAATTCAGATCTAAGTTAACAGTTTGACGTTCTTTACTTTAAAATAACTAAGTCTTATTTTAGACTAGTGTATTTGTAAATTAAAACTAAGTTATTAGTATGAAGTTCTTCACTTGAAAAAAACTACCACTGATTTTAGAAATGCTAATTTGAAAATTAGATCTAAGTTAATAGTTTGACGTTCCTTACTTCAAAATAACTAAGTCTTATTTTAGAATACTCAATTTGTAAATCAAGGCTAAGTTATTAGTTTAAAGTTGTTTACTTGAAAATATCTACTTCTGATTTTAGAAATGACAATTTGAAAATCAGATCTAAGTTAATAGTTTGACGTTCTTTACTTCAAAACAACTAAGTCTTATTTTAGTATAGTGAATTTGTAAACCAAAACTAAGTTATCAGTATGAGGTTCTTCACTTGAAAAAAACTACCACTGATTTTAGAAATGACAATTTGAAAATCAGATCTAAGTTAATAGTTTGACGTTCTTTACTTCAAAATAACTAAGTGTTATTTTAGACTAGTGAATTTGTAAATTAAAAATAAGTTATTAGTATGAAGTTCTTCACTTGAAAAAAACTACCATTGATTTTAGAAATGACAATTTGAAAATCAGATCTAAGTTAATAGTTTGACGTTCTTTACTTCAAAATAACTAAGTCTTATTTTAGAATACTCAATTTGTAAATCAAGGCTAAGTTATTAGTTTAAAGTTCTTTACTTGAAAATATCTACTTCTTGTTTTAGAAATGACAATTTGAAAATCAGATCTAAGTTAATAGTTTGACGTTCTTTACTTCTAAATAACTAAGTCTTATTTTAGTATAGTGAATTTGTAATTTAAAACAAAGTTATTAGTTTGAAGTTCTTTACTTGAAAATATCTACTACTGATTTTAGAAATGACAATTTGAAAATCAGATCTAAGTTAAAAGTTTGACGTTCTTTACTTTAAGATAACTAAGTCTTATTTTAGACTAGTGAATTTGTAAATTAAAACTAAGTTATTAGTATGAAGTTCTTCACTTGAAAAAAACTACCACTGATTTTAGAAATGAAAATTTGAAAATCAGATCTAAATTAACAGTTTGACGTTCTTTACTTTAAAATAACTAAGTCTTATTTTAGACTAGTGAATTTGTAAATTAAAACTAAGTTATTAGTATGAAGTTCTTCACTTGAAAAAAACTACCACTGATTTTAGAAATGACAATTTGAAAATCAGATCTAAGTTAATAGTTTGACGTTCTTTACTTCAAAACAACTAAGTGTTATTTTAGTATAGTGAATTTGTAAACCAGAACTAAGTTATTAGTATGAAGTTCTTCACTTGAAGAAAACTACCCCTGATTTTAGAAATGACAATTTGAAAATCAGATCTAAGTTAATAGTTTGACGTTCTTTACTTCAAAATAACTAAGTCTTATTTTAGAATACTCAATTTGTAAATCAAGGCTAAGTTATTAGTTTAAAGTTCTTTACTTGAAAATATCTACTTCTGATTTTAGAAATGACAATTTGAAAATCAAATCTAAGTTAATAGTTTGACGTTCTTTACTTCAAAACAACTAAGTCTTATTTTAGTATAGTGAATTTGTAATTTAAAACAAAGTTATTAGTTTGAAGTTCTTTACTTGAATATATCTACTACTGATTTTAGAAATGACAATTTGAAATTCAGATCTAAGTTAACAGTTTGACGTTCTTTACTTTAAAATAACTAAGTCTTATTTTAAACTAGTGAATTTGTAAATTAAAACTAAGTTATTAGTATGAAGTTCTTCACTTGAAAAAAACTACCACTGATTTTAGAAATGCTAATTTGAAAATTAGATCTAAGTTAATAGTTTGACGTTCCTTACTTCAAAATAACTAAGTCTTATTTTAAAATACTCAATTTGTAAATCAAGGCTAAGTTATTAGTTTAAAGTTGTTTACTTGAAAATATCTACTTCTGATTTTAGAAATGACAATTTGAAAATCAGATCTAAGTTAATAGTTTGACGTTCTTTACTTCAAAACAACTAAGTCTTATTTTAGTATAGTGAATTTGTAAACCAAAACTAAGTTATCAGTATGAGGTTCTTACCTTAAAAAAACTACCACTGATTTTAGAAATGACAATTTGAAAATCAGATCTAAGTTAATAGTTTGACGTTCTTTACTTCAAAATAACTAAGTCTTATTTTAGACTAGTGAATTTGTAAATTAAAAATAAGTTATTAGTATGAAGTTCTTCACTTGAAAAAAACTACCATTGATTTTAGAAATGACAATTTGAAAATCAGATCTAAGTTAATAGTTTGACGTTCTTTACTTCAAAATAACTAAGTCTTATTTTAGAATACTCAATTTGTAAATCAAGGCTAAGTTATTAGTTTAAAGTTCTTTACTTGAAAATATCTACTTCTGATTTTAGAAATGACAATTTGAAAATCAAATCTAAGTTAATAGTTTGACGTTCTTTACTTCAAAACAACTAAGTCTTATTTTAGTATAGTGAATTTGTAATTTAAAACAAAGTTATTAGTTTGAAGTTCTTTACTTGAATATATCTACTACTGATTTTAGAAATGACAATTTGAAATTCAGATCTAAGTTAACAGTTTGACGTTCTTTACTTTAAAATAACTAAGTCTTATTTTAAACTAGTGAATTTGTAAATTAAAACTAAGTTATTAGTATGAAGTTCTTCACTTGAAAAAAACTACCACTGATTTTAGAAATGCTAATTTGAAAATTAGATCTAAGTTAATAGTTTGACGTTCCTTACTTCAAAATAACTAAGTCTTATTTTAGAATACTCAATTTGTAAATCAAGGCTAAGTTATTAGTTTAAAGTTGTTTACTTGAAAATATCTACTTCTGATTTTAGAAATGACAATTTGAAAATCAGATCTAAGTTAATAGTTTGACGTTCTTTACTTCAAAACAACTAAGTCTTATTTTAGTATAGTGTATTTGTAAACCAAAACTAAGTTATCAGTATGAGGTTCTTCACTTGAAAAAAACTACCACTGATTTTAGAAATGACAATTTGAAAATCAGATCTAAGTTAATAGTTTGACGTTCTTTACTTCAAAATAACTAAGTCTTATTTTAGACTAGTGAATTTGTAAATTAAAAATAAGTTATTAGTATGAAGTTCTTCACTTGAAAAAAACTACCATTGATTTTAGAAATGACAATTTGAAAATCAGATCTAAGTTAATAGTTTGATGTTCTTTACTTCAAAATAACTAAGTCTTATTTTAGAATACTCAATTTGTAAATCAAGGCTAAGTTATTAGTTTAAAGTTCTTTACTTGAAAATATCTACTTCTTGTTTTAGAAATGACAATTTGAAAATCAGATCTAAGTTAATAGTTTGACGTTCTTTACTTCAAAACAACTAAGTCTTATTTTAGTAGAGTGAATTTGTAAATCAAAACTAAGTTATTAGTTTGAAGTTCTTTACTTGAAAATATCTACTTCTGATTTTGGAAATGACAATTTGCAAATCAGATCTAAGTTAAAATTTTAACGTTCTTTACTTCAAAATAACTAAGTATTATTTTAGACTAGTGAATTTGTAAATCAAAACTAAGTTATTAGTTTAAAGTTTTTTACTTCAAATTTACCTATTCGGATCTTAGTAATGTAAATTTGGAAATCAAATCTAAAGTTGTAGTTTGAAGTTTTTTACTTGAAAATATCTACTTCTGATTTTGAAAATGACAATTAGTAAATCAGATCTAAGTTAATAGCTTGACGGTCTTTACTTCAAAATAACTAACTTTTATTTTAGGATAGTTAATTTGTAAATCAAAACTAAGTTATTAGTTTGAAATTCTTTACTTTGAAATATCTACTTCTGATTTAAGAGATGACAATTTGAAAATCAGATCTAAGTGAATTTTTAAGTTAATAGTTTGACGTTCTTTGCTTCAAAATAACTAAGCCTTGTTTTAGAATAGTGAATTTGTAAATCAAAACCAAGTTATTAGTTTGAAGTTCTTTACTTGAAAACATCTACTTCTGATTTTAGATATACAATTTGAATATCAGATCTAAGTCAATAGTTTGACGTTTCTTACTTAATAATAACAAAGTTTTATTTTAGAATAGTGAATTTGTAAATCAAAACTAATTTATTAGTTTAAAGTATTTTACTTGAAAATATCTAAGTCTGATTTTAGAAATGACAATTTGAAAAACAGAACTAAGTTAATAGTTCGATGTTCTTTAATTCAATAGAACTAAGTCTTATTTTAGAATAGTGAATTTGTAAATCAAAACTAAGTTATTAGTTTGAAGTTTTTCACATTGAAATAACTAATACGGATTTTTGTAATCTAAATTTGTAAATCAAAGCTAAGGTTATAGTTTGAAGTTCTTCACTTGAAAATATCTACTTCTGGTATTAGAAATGACAATTTGAAAATCAGATCTAAGTTAATATTTTGACGTTCTTTACTTCAAAATACCTAAGTCTTATTTTAGAATTGTGAATTTGTAAATCATAACTAAGTTTTTAATTTGAAGCTTTTTACTTGAAAAAATCTACTTCTGATTTAAGAAATGACACGTTGAAAATCAGATCTAAGTTAATAGTTTGACGTTTTTTACTTCAAAATAGATAAGTCTTATTTTAGACTAGCGAATTTGTAAATCAAAACTAAGTTGTTTGTTTAAAGTTTTTTACTTCAAATTTACTAATTCGGATCTTAGTAATGTACTTAGTAATGTACAATCTAAGGTTGTAGTTTGAAGTTCTTTATCTGAAAATATCTACTTCTAATTTTAGAAATTACAATTTGAAAATCAGGTCTAAGTTAATTGTTTTACGTTTTTTACTTCAAAATAACTAAGTCTTATTTTAGACTAGTAAGTTTGTAAATCAAAAATAAGTTATTAGTTTAAAGTTCTTTACTTGAAAAAATGTACTACTGATTTTAGAAATGACAATTTGAAAATCAGATATAGTTATTAGTTTGACGTTCTTTACTTCAAAATAACCAAGTCTTTTTTTAGAATAGTAAATTTGTAAATCAAAACTAAGTTATTAGTTTGAACTTCTTTACTTTGAAATATCTACTTCTGATTTAAGAAATGACAATTTGAAAATCAGATCTAAGTGAATAGTTTGACGTTCTTTACTTCAAAATAGATGAGTCTTATTTTAGAATAGTGTATTTGTAAATCAAACCTAAGTTATTAGTTTGAAGTACTTTACTGAAAAATATTTACTTCTGATTTTATAAATGACAATTTGAAAATCAGTTCTAAGTTAATAGTTTGACGTTTTTAACTTCAAAATAACTAAGTCTTATTTTAGACTAGTGAATTTGTAAATCAAAACTAAGTTATTAGTTTAAAGTTTTATACTTCAAAATTACTAATTCGGATCTTAGTAATGTAAATTTGGAAATCAAATCTAAGGTTGTTGTTTGAAGTTTTTTACGTGAAAATATTTACTTCTGATTTTAGAAATTACAATTTGAAAATCAGGTCTAAGTTAATAGTTTGACGTTTTTTACTTCAAAATAACTAAGTCTTATTTTAGACTAGTAAATTTGTAAATCATAAATAAGTTATTAGTTTGAAGATCTTTACCTGAAATTATCTACTACTGATTTTAGAAATGACAATTTGAAAATCAGATATAGCTATTAGTTTGACGTTTTTTACTTCAAAATAACTAAGTCTTATTTTAGACTAGTAAATTTGTAAATCATAAATAAGTTATTAGTTTGAAGATCTTTACTTGATAATATCTACTTCTGATTTTATAAATGACAATTTGAAAATCAGATCTAAGTTAATAGTTTGACGTTCTTTGCTTCAAAATAACTAAGTCTTATTTTAGAATAGTGAATTTGTAAATCAAAACTAAGTTTATAGTTTAAAGATTTTTACTTGAAAATATCTGCTTCAGATTTCATAAAATGACAATTTGAAAATCAGATCCAAGTTAATAATTTGACGTTTTTTACTTCAAAACAACTAAGTCTTATTTTAGTATAGTGAATTTGTAAATCAAAACTAAGTTATTAGTATGAAGTTCTCCACTTGAAAAAAACTACCACTGATTTTAGAAATGACAATTTGAAAATCAGATCTAAGTTAATAGTTTGACGTTCTTTACTTCAAAATAACTAAATTTTATTTTAGAATAGTTAACTTGTAAATCAAAACTAAGTTATTAGTATGAAGTTTTTACTTGAAAATATCTACTTCTGACTTTAGAAATGACAATTTGTAAATCAGATCCAAGTTAATAGTTTGACTTACTTTACTTCAAAATAACGAAGTTTTATTTTAGACTAGTGAATTTGTAAATCAAAACTAAGTTATTAGTTTAAAGTGTTTTACTTCAATATTACTAATTCGGATCTTAGTAATGTAAATTTGGAAATCAAATCTAAGGTTGTTGTTTGAAGTCCTTTACCTGAAAATTTCTACTTCTGATTTTAGAAATTACAATTTAAAAATCAGGTCTAAGTTAATAGTTTGACGTTTTTACTTCAAAATAACTAAGTCTTATTTTAGACTAGTAAATTTGTAAATCATAAATAAGTTATTAGTTTGAAGATCTTTACTTGAAAATATCTACTTCCGATTTTATAAATGACAATTTGAAAATCAGATCTAAGTTAATAGTTTGACGTTCTTTACTTCAAAATAACTAAATTTTATTTTAGAATAGTTAACTTGTAAATCAAAACTAAGCTATTAGTTTGAAGTTTTTTACTTGAAAATATCTACTTCTGATTTTATAAATGACAATTTGAAAATCAGATCTAAGTCAATAGTTTGACGTTCTTTACTTCAAAATAACTAAATTTTATTTTAGAATAGTTAACTTGTAAATCAAAACTAAGTTATTAGTTTGAAGTTTTTTACTTGAAAATATCTACTTCTGATTTTAGAAATGACAATTTGTAAATCAGATCCAAGTTAATAGTTTGACGTTTTTTACTTCAAAATAACTAAGTCTTATTTTAGACTAGTAAATTTGTAAATCATAAATAAGTTATTAGTTTGAAGATCTTTACCTAAAATTATCTACTACTGATTTTAGAAATGACAATTTGAAAATCAGATCTAAGTGAATAGTTTGACGTTCTTTACTTCAAAATAGATAAGTCTTATTTTAGAATAGTGTATTTGTAAATCAAACCTAAGTTATTAGTTTGAAGTACTTTACTGAAAAATATTTACTTCTGATTTTAGAAATGACAATTTGAAAATCAGATCTAAGTTAATAGTTTGACGTTTTTAACTTCAAAATAACTAAGTCTTATTTTAGACTAGTGAATTTGAAAATCAAAACTAAGTTATTAGTTTAAAGTTTTATACTTCAAAATTACTAATTCGGATCTTAGTAATGTAAATTTGGAAATCAAATCTAAGGTTGTTGTTTGAAGTTATTTACGTGAAAATATCTACTTCTGATTTTAGAAATTACAATTTGAAAATCAGGTCTAAGTTAATAGTTTGACGTTTTTTACTTCAAAATAACTAAGTCTTATTTTAGACTAGTAAATTTGTAAATCATAAATAAGTTATTAGTTTGAAGATCTTTACCTGAAATTATCTACTACTGATTTTAGAAATGACAATTTGAAAATCAGATATAGCTATTAGTTTGACGTTTTTTACTTCAAAATAACTAAGTCTTATTTTAGACTAGTAAATTTGTAAATCATAAATTAGTTATTAGTTTGAAGTTCTTTACTTGAAATTATCTACTACTGATTTTAGAAATGACAATTTGAAAATCAGATATAGCTATTAGTTTGACGTCTTTTACTTCAAAATAACTAAGTCTTATTTTAAACTAGTAAATTTGTAAATCATAAATAAGTTATTAGTTTGAAGATCTTTACTTGAAAATATCTACTTCTGATTTTATAAATGACAATTTGAAAATCAGATCTAAGTTAATAGTTTGACGTTCTTTACTTCAAAATAACTAAATTTTATTTTAGAATAGTTAACTTGTAAATCAAAACTATGCTATTAGTTTGAAGTTTTTTACTTGAAAATATCTACTTCTGATTTTATAAATAACAATTTGAAAATCAGATCTAAGTCAATAGTTTGACGTTCTTTACTTCAAAATAACTAAATTTTATTTTAGAATAGTTAACTTGTAAATCAAAACTAAGTTATTAGTTTGAAGTTTTTTACTTGAAAATATCTACTTCTGATTTTAGAAATGACAATTTGTAAATCAGATCCAAGTTAATAGTTTGACGTTCTTTACTTCAAAATAACTAAGTCTTATTTTAGAATAGTGAATTTGTAAAGCAAAACTAAGTTATTAGTTTAAAAAATTTTTTACTTCAAATTTTCTAATTCGGATCTTAGTAAGGTAAATGTGGAATTTAAATCTAAGGTGTTAGTTTAAAGTTCTTTACTTGAAAATGATCACTTCTGATTTTGGAAATTACAATTTGAAAATCAGATCTAAGTTAATAGTTTGACGTTCATTACTTCAAAATAACTAAGTCTTATTTTAGACTAGTAAATTTGTAAATCATAAATAAGTTATTAGTTTGAAGATCTTTACCTGAAATTATCTACTACTGATTTTAGAAATGACAATTTGAAAATCAGATATAGCTATTAGTTTGACGTTTTTTACTTCAAAATAACTAAGTCTTATTTTAGACTAGTAAACTTGTAAATCATAAATAAGGTATTAGTTTGAAGTTCTTTACTTTGAAATATCTACTTCTGATTTTAGAAATTACAATTTAAAAATCAGGTCTAAGTTAATAGTTTGACGTTTTTACTTCAAAATAACTAAGTCTTATTTTAGACTAGTAAATTTGTAAATCATAAATTAGTTATTAGTTTGAAGTTCTTTACTTGAAATTATCTACTACTGATTTTAGAAATGACAATTTGAAAATCAGATATAGCTATTAGTTTGACGTCTTTTACTTCAAAATAACTAAGTCTTATTTTAAACTAGTAAATTTGTAAATCATAAATAAGTTATTAGTTTGAAGATCTTTACTTGAAAATATCTACTTCTGATTTTATAAATGACAATTTGAAAATCAGATCTAAGTTAATAGTTTGACGTTCTTTACTTCAAAATAACTAAATTTTATTGTAGAATAGTTAACTTGTAAATCAAAACTATGCTATTAGTTTGAAGTTTTTTACTTGAAAATATCTACGTCTGATTTTATAAATAACAATTTGAAAATCAGATCTAAGTCAATAGTTTGACGTTCTTTACTTCAAAATAACTAAATTTTATTTTAGAATAGTTAACTTGTAAATCAAAACTAAGTTATTAGTTTGAAGTTTTTTACTTGAAAATATCTACTTCTGATTTTAGAAATGACAATTTGTAAATCAGATCCAAGTTAATAGTTTGACGTTCTTTACTTCAAAATAACTAAGTCTTATTTTAGAATAGTGAATTTGTAAAGCAAAACTAAGTTATTAGTTTAAAGTTTTTTACTTCAAATTTTCTAATTCGGATCTTAGTAAGGTAAATGTGGAATTTAAATCTAAGGTTTTAGTTTAAAGTTCTTTACTTGAAAATGATCACTTCTGATTTTGGAAATTACAATTTGAAAATCAGATCTAAGTTAATAGTTTGACGTTCATTACTTCAAAATAACTAAGTCTTATTTTAGACTACTGAATTTGTAAATCAAAACTAAGTTATTAGTTTAAAGTTTTTTACTTCAAATTTACTAATTCGGATCTTAGTAATGTACTTAGTAATGTACAATCTAAGGTTGAAGTTTGAAGTTCTTTACCTGAAAATATCTACTTCTGAATTTAGAAATTACAATTTGAAAATCAGGTCTAAGTTAATAGTTTCACGTTTTTTACTTCAAAATAACTAAGTCTTATTTTAGACTATTAAGTTTGTAAATCAAAACTAAGTTATTAGTTTAAAGTTTTTTACTTCAAATTTCCTAATTCGGATCTTAGTAATGTAAATTTGGAAATAAAATCTAAGGTTGTTGTTTGAAGTACTTTTCCTGAAAATATCTACTTCTGATTTTAGAAATTACAATTTGAAAGTCAGGTCTAAGTTAATAGTTTGACGTTTTTTACTTCTAAATAACTAAGTCTTATTTTAGACTAGTAAATTTGTAAATCATAAATAAGTTATTAGTTTGAAGTTCTTTACTTAAAAATATCTACTACTGATTTTAGAAATGACAACTTGAATATCAGATATAATTATTAGTTTTACGTTCTTTACTTCAAAATAACTAAGTCTTACTTTATAATAGTGAATTTGTAAATCAAAACTAAGTTATTAGTTTGAAGTTCTTTACTTTGAAATATCTACTTCTGATTTAAGAAATGACAATTTGAAAATCAGATCTAAGTTAATAGTTTGACGTTCTTTACTTCAAAATAACTAAGTATTACTTTATAATAGTGAATTTGTAAATCAAAACTAAGTTATTAGTTTGAAGTTCTTTACTTTGAAATATCTACTTCTAATTTTAGAAAAGACAATTTTAAAATCAGATCTAAGTTAATAGTTTGACGTTCTTTACTTCAAAATAACTAAGTCTTATTTTAGACTAGTGAATTTGTAAATCAAAACTAAGTTATTGGTTTGAAGTTCTTTACCTTGAAATATCTACTTCTGATTTTAGAAAAGACAAATTTAAAATCAGATCTAAGTTAATAGTTTGACGTTCTTTACTTCAAAATAACTAAGTCTTATTTTAGACTAGTAAATTTGTAAATCAAAATTAAGTTATTAGTTTGAAGTTCTTTACTTGAAAATATCTACTACTGATTTTAGAAATGACAATTTGAAAATCAGATATAGTTATTAGTTTGACGTTTTTTACTCTCAAATAACTAAGTCTAATTTTAGTATAGTGAATTTGTAAATCAAAGCTATGTTATTAGTTTGAAGTTCTTTACTTGAAAATATCTACTTCTTATTTTAGAAATGACAATCTGAAAATCAGATCTAAGTTAACAGTTTGACGCACTTTACTTCAAAATAACTATGTCTTATTTTAGATTAGTGAATTTGATATTCAGAGCTAAGTTATAATTTGAAGTTCTTTACGTGAAAATATCTACTCCTGATTTTATAAATGACAATTTGAAAATCAGATCTAAGTTAATATTTTGACGTTCTTTACTTCTAAATAACTAAGTCTTATTTTAGTATTGTGAATTTGTAAATCAAAACTAAGTTATTAGTTTAACGTTCTTTACTTCAAAATAACTAAGTCTTATTTTAGAATAGTGAATTTGTAAATTAAAACTAAGTTATTAGTTTAAAGTTTTTACTTAAAATTTACTAATTCGGATCTTAGTAATGTAAATTTGGAAATCAAATCTAAGGTTGTAGTTTGAAGTTCTTTACTTGAAAATATCTACTGCTGATTTTAGAAATGACAATTTGAAAATCAGATCTAAGTTAATAGTTTAACGTTCTTTACTTCAAAATAACTAAGTCTTATTTTAGAATAGTGAATTTGTAAATCAAAACTAAGTTATTAGGTTAAAGTTTTTACTTCAAATTTACTAATTCGGATCTTAGTAATGTAAATTTGGAAATCAAATCTAAGGTTGTAGTTTGAAGTTCTTTACTTGAAAATATATACTACTGATTTTAGAAATTACAATTTGAAAATCAGATTTAAGTTATTAGTTTGACGTTCTTTACTTCAAAATAACTAAGACTTATTTTAGAATAGTCCATTTATAAATCAAAGCTAAGTTTCTAGTTTGAAGTTCTTTATTTAAAAATATCTACTTCTGATTTTAGAAATGACAATTTGAAAATCAGATCTAAGTTAATTGTTTGACATTTTTTACTTCTAAATAACTAAGTCTTATTTTAGTATAGTGAATTTGAAAATCAAAACTAACTTATTAGTTTGAAGTTCTTTACTTGAAAATATCTACTTCTTATTTTAGAAATGACAATTTGAAAATCCGATCTAAGTTAATAGTTTGACGTTCTTTACTTCTAAATAACTAAGTCTTATTTTAGTATAGTGAATTTGTAAATCAAAACTAACTTATTAGTTTAAAGTTCTTTACTTGAAAATATATACTACTGATTTTAGAAATGGCAATTTGAAAATCAGATTTAAGTTAATAGTTTGACGTTCTTTACTTCAAAATAACTAAGTCTTATTTTAGATTAGTGAATTTGTAAATCAAAGCTAAGTTATTAATTTGAAGTTCTTTACTTGAAAATATCTACTTCTGATATTAGAAATAACAATTTGAAAATCAGGTCTAAGTTAATAGTTTGACGTTTTTTTCTTAAAAATAACTAAGTCTTATTTTACGCTAGTGCATTTGTAAATCAAAACTAAGTTATAAATTTGAAGTTATTTACTTTGAAATATCTACTGCTGATTTTAGAAATGACAATTTGAAAATCAGATCTAAGTTAATAGTTTAACGTTCTTTACTTCAAAATAACTAAGTCTTATTTTAGAATAGTGAATTTGTAAATCAAAACTAAGTTATTAGGTTAAAGTTTTTACTTCAAATTTACTAATTTGGATCTTAGTAATGTAAATTTGGAAATCAAATCTAAGGTTGTAGTTTGAAGTTCTTTACTTGAAAATATATACTACTGATTTTAGAAATTACAATTTGAAAATCAGATTTAAGTTATTAGTTTGACGTTCTTTACTTCAAAATAACTAAGACTTATTTTAGAATAGTCCATTTATAAATCAAAGCTAAGTTTCTAGTTTGAAGTTCTTTATTTAAAAATATCTACTTCTGATTTTAGAAATGACAACTTGAAAATCAGATCTAAGTTAATTGTTTGACGTTTTTTACTTCTAAATAACTAAGTCTTATTTTAGTATAGTGAATTTGAAAATCAAAACTAACTTATTAGTTTGAAGTTCTTTACTTGAAAATATCTACTTCTTATTTTAGAAATGACAATTTGAAAATCCGATCTAAGTTAATAGTTTGACGTTCTTTACTTCTAAATAACTAAGTCTTATTTTAGTATAGTGAATTTGTAAATCAAAACTAACTTATTAGTTTAAAGTTCTTTACTTGAAAATATATACTACTGATTTTAGAAATGGCAATTTGAAAATCAGATTTAAGTTAATAGTTTGACGTTCTTTACTTCAAAATAACTAAGTCTTATTTTAGATTAGTGAATTTGTAAATCAAAGCTAAGTTATTAATTTGAAGTTCTTTACTTGAAAATATCTACTTCTGATATTAGAAATAACAATTTGAAAATCAGGTCTAAGTTAATAGTTTGACGTTTTTTTCTTAAAAATAACTAAGTCTTATTTTACGCTAGTGCATTTGTAAATCAAAACTAAGTTATAAATTTGAAGTTATTTACTTTGAAATATCTACTTCTGATTTAAGAAATGACAATTTGAAAATCAGATCTAAGTGAATAGTTTGACGTTCTTTACTTCAAAATAGATAAGTGTTATTTTAGAATAGTGTATTTGTAAATCAAAACAAAGTTGTTAGTTTGAAGTTCTTTATTTGAAAATATCTGCCTCAGATTTTAGAAATGACAATTTGAAAATCAGATCTAAGTTAATAGTTTGACGTTCTTTACTTCAAAATAACTAATTCTTATTTTACACTAGTGAATTTGTAAATCAAAAATAAGTTATAAGTTTAAAGCAATTTACTTTGAAATATCTACTTCTGATTTAAGAAATGAAATTTGAAAATCAGATCTAAGTGAATAGCTTGACGTTCTTTACATCAAAATAGATAAGTCTTATTTTAGAATACTGTTTTTGTAAATCAAAACTAAGTTTTTAGTTTGAAGTTCTTTACTTTAAAATATCTACTTCTGATTTTGGAAATGACAATTTGAAAATCAGATCTAAGTTAATAGTTTGACGTTCTTTACTTCTAAACAAATAAGTCTTATTTTAGTATAGTGAATTTGTAAATCAAATCTAAGTTATTAGTTTGAAGTTCTTTACTTGAAAATATCTACTTCTTATTTTAGAAATGACAATTTGAAAATCAGATCTAAGTTAATAGTTTGACGTTCTTTACTTCTAAATAACTAAGTCTTATTTTAGTATAGTGAATTTTTAAATCAAAACTAACTTATTAGTTTAAAGTTCTTTACTTGAAAATATCTACTACAGATTTTAGAAATGACTATTTGAAAATCAGATTTAAGTTAATAGTTTAACGTTCTTTACTTTGAAATAACTACTTCTGATTTTAGAAATGCCTATTTGAAAATCAAATCTAAGTTAATAGTTTGACGTTCTTTACTTCTAAATAACTAGATCTTATTTTAGTATAGTGAATTTGTAAATCAAAACTAAGTTATTAGTTTGAAGTTCTTTACTTGAAAATATCTACTACTGATTTTAGAAATGACAATTTGAAAATCAGATCTAAGTTAATAGTTCGACGTTCTTTACTTCAAAATAACTAAGTCTTACTTTAGACTAGTAAATTTGTAAATCAAAACCAAGTTATTAGTTTAAAGTTTTTACTTCAAATTTACTAATTCGGAACTTAGTAATGTAAATTTGGAAATCAAATCTAAAGTTGTAGTTTGAAGTTCTTTACTTGAAAATATCTACTACTGATTTTAGAAATTACAATTTGAAAATCAGATCTAAGTTAATAGTTTGACGTTCTTTACTTCAAAATAACTAAGAATTATTTTAGAATAGACCATTTGTAAATCAAAGCTAAGTTATTAGTTTGTAGTTCTTAACTTGAAAATATCTACCTCTGATTTTAGAAGTAACAATTTGAAAATCAGGTCTAAGTTAATAGTTTGACGTTTTTTACTTCACAATAACTAAGTCTTATTTTAGACTAGTAAATTTCTAAATCAAAACTAAGTTATTAGTTTGAAGTTCTTTACTTGAAAATATCTACTACTGATTTTACAAATGACAATTTGAAAATCAGATATAGTTATTAGTTTAACGTTCTTTACCTCAAAATAACTAAGTCTTATTTTAATATAGTAAATTTGTAAATCAAAGCTATGTTATTAGTTTGAAGTTCTTTACTTGAAAATATCTACTACTGATTTTACAAATGACAATTTGAAAATCAGATATAGTTCTTAGTTTAACGTTCTTTACTTCAAAATAACTAAGTCTTATTTTAGTGTAGTGAATTTGTAAATTAAAGTTATGTTATTAGTTTGAAGTTCCTTACTTGAAAATATCTACTTCTTATTTTAGAAATGACAATTTGAAAATCCGATCTAAGTTAATAGTTTGACGTTTTTTACTTCTAAATAACTAAGTCTTATTTTAGAATACTCAATTTGTAAATCAAGGCTAAGTTATTAGTTTAAAGTTCTTTACTTGAAAATATCTACTTCTTGTTTTAGAAATGACAATTTGAAAATCAGATCTAAGTTAATAGTTTGACGTTCTTTACTTCTAAATAACTAAGTCTTATTTTAGTATAGTGAATTTGTAATTCAGAGCTAAGTTATAATTTGAAGTTCTTTACGTGAAAATATCTACTCCTGATTTTATAAATGACAATTTGAAAATCAGATCTAAGTTAATATTTTGACGTTCTTTACTTCTAAATAACTAAGTCTTATTTTAGTATTGTGAATTTGTAAATCAAAACTAAGTTATTAGTTTAACGTTCTTTACTTCAAAGTAACTAAGTCTTATTTTAGAATAGTGAATTTGTAAATCAAAACTAAGTTATTAGTTTAAAGTTTTTACTTCAAATTTACTAATTCGGAACTTAGTAATGTAAATTTGGAAATCAAATCTAAAGTTGTAGTTTGAAGTTCTTTACTTGAAAATATCTACTACTGATTTTAGAAATTACAATTTGAAAATCAGATCTAAGTTAATAGTTTGACGTTCTTTACTTCAAAATAACTAAGAATTATTTTAGAATAGACCATTTGTAAATCAAAGCTAAGTTATTAGTTTGTAGTTCTTAACTTGAAAATATCTACCTCTGATTTTAGAAGTGACAATTTGAAAATCAGGTCTAAGTTAATAGTTTGACGTTTTTTACTTCACAATAACTAAGTCTTATTTTAGACTAGTAAATTTCTAAATCAAAACTAAGTTATTAGTTTGAAGTTCTTTACTTGAAAATATCTACTACTGATTTTACAAATGACAATTTGAAAATCAGATATAGTTATTAGTTTAACGTTCTTTACCTCAAAATAACTAAGTCTTATTTTAATATAGTAAATTTGTAAATCAAAGCTATGTTATTAGTTTGAAGTTCTTTACTTGAAAATATCTACTACTGATTTTACAAATGACAATTTGAAAATCAGATATAGTTCTTAGTTTAACGTTCTTTACTTCAAAATAACTAAGTCTTATTTTAGTGTAGTGAATTTGTAAATCAAAGTTATGTTATTAGTTTGAAGTTCCTTACTTGAAAATATCTACTTCTTATTTTAGAAATGACAATTTGAAAATCCGATCTAAGTTAATAGTTTGACGTTTTTTACTTCTAAATAACTAAGTGTTATTTTAGTATAGTGTATTTGTAAATCAAAACTAAGTTTCAAGATTGAAGTTCTTTATTTAAAAATATCTACTTCTGATTTTAGAAATGACAATTTGAAAATTAGATCTAAGTTAATAGTTTGACGTGCTTTACTTTAAAATAGAAAAGTCTTATTTTAGAATACTGTATTTGTAAATCAAAACTAAGTTGTTGGTTTGAAGTTATTTACTTTGAAATATCTACTTCTGATTTAAGAAATAACAATTTGAAAATCAGATCTAAGTGAATAGTTTGAGGTTCTTTACTTCAAAATAGATCAGTCTTATTTTAAAATAGTGTTATTCTAAATCAAAACAAAGTTATTAGTTTGAAGTTCTATACGTGAAAATAGCAACTTCTGATTTTAGAAATGACAATTTGAAAATCAGATCTAAGTTAATAGTTTGACGTTCTTTACTTCAAAATAACTAAGTCTTACTTTAGACTAGTGAATTTGTAAATCAAAACTAAGTTATTAGTTTAAAGTTTTTACTTCAAATTTAC
The DNA here is from genome assembly GCA_911387805.1 of Cantharis rustica. NCBI lineage: Eukaryota > Metazoa > Arthropoda > Insecta > Coleoptera > Cantharidae > Cantharis > Cantharis rustica. The sequence goes on from OU426878.1 coordinate 35,915,276, forward strand.
TAATTCGGATCTTAGTAATGTAAATGTGGAAATCAAATCTAAGGTTGTAGTTTGAAGTTCTTTACTTGAAAATATCTACTACTGATTTTAGAAATAACAATTTGAAAATCAAATCTAAGTTAATAGTTTGACGTTCTTTACTTCAAAATAACTAAGACTTATTTTAGAATAGTCCATTTGTAAATCAAACCTAAGTTATTAGTTTGAAGTTCTTTACTTGAAAATATCTACTTCTGATTTTAGAAATGACAATTTGAAAATCAGGTCTAAGTTAATAGTTTGACGCACTTTACTTCAAAATAACTATGTCTTATTTTAGAATAGTGAATTTGTAATTCAGGGCTAAGTTATAATTTCAAGTTCTTTACGTGAAATAATCTACTCCTGATTTTAGAAATGACAATTTGAAAATCAGATCTAAGTTAATAGTTTGACGTTCTTTTCTTCTAAATAACTAAGTCTTATTTTAGTATTGTGAATTTGTAAATCAAAACTAAGTTATTAGTTCGAAGTTCTTTAGTTGAAAATATCTAATGTTGATTTTAGAAATGATAATTTGCAAATCAGATCTAAGTTAATAGTTTAACGTACTTTACTACAAAATAACTAAGTCTTATTTTAGAATAGTGAATTTGTAAATTAAAACTAAGTTATTAGTTTGAAGTTCTTTACTTTGCAATATCTACTTCTGATTAAAAAATGACAATTTGAAAATCAGATCTAAGTGAATAGTTTGACGTACTTTACTTCAAAATAGATAAGTCTTATTTTAGAATTGTATATTCGTAAATCAAAACTACGTTATTAGTTTGAAGTTCTTTACTTAAAAATATCTACTACTGATTTTAGAAATAACAATTTGAAAATCAAATCTAAGTTAATAGTTTGACGTTCTTTACTTCAAAATAACTAAGACTTATTTTAGAATAGTCCATTTGTAAATCAAACCTAAGTTATTAGTTTGTAGTTCTTTACTTAAAAATATCTACTTCTGATTTTAGAAATGACAATTTGAAAATCAGATCTAAGTTAATAGTTTGACGATCTTTACTTGATAAGAGATAAGTTTTATTTTAGAATACTGTATTTGTAAATCAAAACAAAGTTGTTAGTTTGAAGTTTTTTATTTGAAAATATCTGCTTCAGATTTTAGAAATGACAATTTGAAAATTAGATCTAAGTGAATAGCTTGACGTTCTTTACATCAAAATAGATAAGTCTTATTTTAGAATACTGTTTTTGTAAATCAAAACTAAGTTTTTAGTTTGAAGTTCTTTACTTTAAAATATCTACTTCTGATTTTGGAAATGACAATTTGAAAATCAGTTCTAAGTTAATAGTTTGACGTTCTTTACTACTAAATAACTAAGTCTTATTTTAGTATAGTGAATTTGTAAATCAAAACTAACTTATTAGTTTAAAGTTCTTTACTTGAAAATATCTACTACTGATTTTAGAAATGACAATTTGAAAATCAGATTTAAGTTAATAGTTTGACGTTCTTTACTTCAAAATTACTAAGTCTTATTTTAGAATAGTGAATTTGTAAATCAATGCGAAGTTATTAATTTGAATTTCTTTACTTTGAAATAACTACTTCTGATTTTAGAAATGCCAATTTGAAAATCAGATCTAAGTTAATAGTTTGACGTTCTTTACTTCTAAATAACTAGATCTTATTTTAGTATAGTGAATTTGTAAATCAAAACTAAGTTATTAGTTTGAAGTTCTTTACTTGAAAATATCTACTACTGATTTTAGAAATGACAATTTGAAAATCAGATCTAAGTTAATAGTTCGACGTTCTTTACTTCAAAATAACTAAGTCTTACTTTAGACTAGTAAATTTGTAAATCAAAACCAAGTTATTAGCTTATAGTTTTTACTTCAAATTTACTAATTCGGATCTTAGTAATGTAAATTTGGAAATAAAATCTAAAGTTGTAGTTTGAAGTTCTTTACTTGAAAATATCTACTACTGATTTTACAAATTACAATTTGAAAATCAGATCTAAGTTAATAGTTTGACGTTCTTTACTTCAAAATAACTAAGAATTATTTTAGAATAGACCATTTGTAAATCAAAGCTAAGTTATTAGTTTGTAGTTCTTAACTTGAAAATATCTACTTCTGATTTTAGAAGTGTTAATTTGAAAATCAGGTCTAAGTTAATAGTTAGACGTTTTTTACTTCACAATAACTAAGTCTTATTTTAGACTAGTAAATTTCTAAATCAAAACTAAGTTATTAGTTTGAAGTTCTTTACTTGAAAATATCTACTACTGATTTTACAAATGACAATTTGAAAATCAGATCTAAGTTAATAGTTTGACGTTCTTTACATCTAAATAACTAAGTCTTATTTTAGTATTCTGAATTTGTAAATCAAAACTAAGTTATTAGTTCAAAGTTCTTTACTTGAAAATATCTACTGCTGATTTTAGAAATGATAATTTAAAGATCAGATCTAAGTTAATAGTTTAACGTTCTTTACTTCAAAATAACTATGTCTTATTTTAGAATAGTGAATTTGTAAATCAAAACTAAGTTATTAGTTTGAAGATCTTTACTTTGAAATATCTAGTACTTCTGATTTAAGAAATGACAATTTAAAAATCAGATCTAAGTGCATAGTTTGACGATCTTTACTTCATAAGAGATAACTCTTATTTTAGAAAACTGTATTTTTAAATCAAAACAAAGTTGTTAGTTTGAAGTTCCTTATTTGAAAATATCTGCTTCAGATTTTAGAAATGCCAATTTGAAAATCAGATCTAAGTTAATAGTTTGACGTCCCTTACTTCAAAATAACTAAGTCTTATTTTAGACTAGTGAATTTGTAAATCAAAACTAAGTTATTAGTTCAATGTTTTTTACTTCAAATTTACAAATTCGGATCATAGTAATGTAAATTTTGAAATCAAATCTAAGGTTCTAGTATGAAGTTCTTTACATGAAAATATCTACTTCTGATTTTAGAAATGACAATTTGAAAATCAGATATAAGGTAATAGTTTGACGTTCCTTACTTCAAAATAACTAAGTCCTATTTTAGTATAGTGAATTTGTAAATCAAAGCTATGTTATTAGTTTGAAGTTCTTTACTTGAAAATATCTACTTCTTATTTTAGAAATGACAATTTGAAAATCAGATCTAAGTTAAAAGTTTGACGTTTTTTACTTCACAATAACTAAGTCTTATTTTAGACTAGTAAATTTGTAAATCAAAACTAAGTTATTAGTTAGAAGTTCTTTACTTGAAAATATCTACTTCTTATTTTAGAAATGACAATTTGAAAATCAGATCTAAGTTAAAAGTTTGACGTTTTTTACTTCACAATAACTAAGTCTTATTTTACACTAGTAAATTTGTAAATCAAAACTAAGTTATAAGTTTAAAGTATCTTACTTTGAAATATCTACTTCTGATTTAAGAAATGAAATTTGAAAATCAGATCTAAGTTAATAGTTTGACGTTTTTTACTTCACAATAACTAAGTCTTATTTTAGACTAGTAAATTTGTAAATTAAAACTAAGTTATTACTTTGAAGTTTTTTACTTGAAAATATCTACTACTGATTTTAGAAATGACAATTTGAAAATCAGATATAGTTATTAGTTTGACGTTTTTTACTTCAAAATAACTAAGTCTTATTTTAGTATAGTGAATTTGTAAATCAAAGCTCTGTTATTAGTTTGAAGTTCTTTACTTGAAAATTTCTACTACTGATTTTACAAATGACAATTTGAAAATCAGATATAGTTATTAGTTTAACGTTCTTTACTTCAAATGAACTAAGTCTTATTTTAATATAGTAAATTTGTAAATCAAAGCTATGTTATTAGTTTGAAGTTCTTTACTTGAAAATATCTACTACTGATTTTAGAAATGACAATTTGAAAATCAGATCTAAGTTAATAGTTTGACGTTCTTTACTTCAAAATAACTAAGTTTTACTTTAGACTAGTGAATTTGTAAATCAAAACTAAGTTATTAGTTTAAAGTTTTTACTTCATATTTACTAATTCGGATCTTAGTAATGTAAATTTGGAAATCAAATCTAAGGTTGTAGTTTGAAGTTCTTTACTTGAAAATATCTACTACTGATTTTAGAATTTACAATCTGAAAATCAGATCTAAGTTAATAGTTTGACGTTCTTTACTTCAAAATAACTAAGACTTAATTTAGAATAGCCCATTTGTAAATCAAAGCTAAGTTCTTAATTTGAAGTTCTTTACTTGAAAATTTCTACTACTGATTTTAGAAATGACAATTTGAAAATCAGATATAGTTATTAGTTTGACGTTCTTTACTTTAAAATAACTATGTTTTATTTTAGTATAGTGAATTTGTAAATCAAAGCTATGTTATTAGTTTGAAGTTCTCTACTTGAAAATATCTACTACTGATTTTAGAAAAGACAATTTGAAAATCAGAGCTAAGTTAATAGTTTGACGTTTTTTACTTCAAAATAACTAAGTCTTATTTTAGACTAGTAAACTTGTAAATCAAACTAAGTTATTAGTTTGAAGTTCTCTACTTGAAAATATCTACTACTGATTTTAGAAATGACAATTTGAAAATCAGACCTAAGTTAATAGTATGACGTTCTTTACTTCAAAATAGATAAGTCTTATTTTAGAATACTGTATTTGTAAATCAAAACTAAGTTGTTAGTTTGAAGTACTTTATTTGAAAATATCTGCTTTAGATTTTATAAATGACAATTTAAAAATCAGATAATAGTTTGACGTTCTTTACTTCAAAATACATAAGTCTTATTTTAGAATAATGTATTACTAAATCCAAACTAAGTTATTAGTTTGAAGTACTTTACTTAAAAATATCTACTTCTGATTTTAGAAATGACAATTTAAAAATCAGATTTAAGTTAATAATTTGACGTTCTTTACTTCAAAATAGATAAGTCTTATTTTAGAATACTGTATTTGTAAATCGCAACTAAGTTGTTAGTTTGAAGTTCTTTATTTGAAAATATCTGCTTCAGATTTTAGAAATGACAATTTGAAAATCAGATCTAAGTTAATAGTTTGACGTTCTTTACTTCAAACCAACTAAGTCTTATTTTAGTATAGTGAATTTCTAAATCAAAACTAAGTTATTAGTATGAAGTTTTTTACTTGTTAAAAACTACTACTGATTTTTGAAATGACAATTTGAAAATCAGATCTAAGTTAATAGTTTGACGTTTTTTACTTCAAAATAACTAAGTCTTTTTTGAGACTATTGAATTTGTAAATCAAAACTAAGTTATTAGTTTAAAGTTTTTTATTTCAAATTTACTAATTCGGATCTTAGTAATGTAAATATCAAAATCAAATCTAAGGTTGTAGTTTGAAGTTCTTTACTTGAAAATATCTACTTCTGATTTTAAAAATGATAGTTTGAAAATCAGATCTAAGTTAATAGTTTGACGTTCTTTACTACAATATAACTAAGTCTTATTTTAGTATAGTGAATTTGTAAATTAAAACTAAGTTATTAATTTGAAGTTCTTTACTTGAACATATCTACTTCTGATTTTGGAAATAACAATTTGAAAATCAGGTCTAACTTAATAGTATGCCGATTTTTACTTCAAAATAACTAAGTCTTATTTCACACTAGTGAATTTGTAAATCAAAACTAAGGTATAAGTTAGAAGTTATTTACTTGAAAATATCTACTACTGATCTTAGAAATGACAATTTGAAAATTAGATCTAAGTTAATAGTTTGACGTTCTTTACTTCAAAATAGATAAGTCTTATTTTAGAATACTGTATTTGTAAATCAAAACTATGTTATTAGTTTGAAGTACTTTACTTAAAAATATCTACTTCTGATTTTAGAAATGACAATTTGAAAATCAGATCTAAGTTAATAATTTGACGTTCTTTACTTCAAAATAGATAAGTCTTATTTTAGAATACCGTATTTGTAAATCGCAACTAAGTTGTTAGTTTGAAGTTCTTTATTTGAAAATATCTGCTTCAGATTTTAGAAATGACAATTTGAAAATCAGATCTAAGTTAATAGTTTTACGTTCTTTACTTCAAACCAACTAAGTCTTATTTAAGTATAGTGAATTTCTAAATCAAAATTAAGTTATTAGTATGAAGTTCTTTACTTGATAAAAACTACTACTGATTTTTGAAATGACAATTTGAAAATCAGATCTAAGTTAATAGTTTGACGTTCTTTACTTCAAAATAACTAAGTCTTTTTTGAGACTATTGAATTTGTAAATCAAAACTAAGTTATTAGTTTAAAGTTTTTTTATTTCAAATTTACTAATTCGGATCTTAGTAATGTAAATATCAAAATCAAATCTAAGGTTGTAGTTTGAAGTTCTTTACTTGAAAATATCTACTTCTGATTTTAAAAATGATAATTTGAAAATCAGATCTAAGTTAATAGTTTGACGTTCTTTACTTCAAAATAGATAAGTCTTATTTTAGAATAGTGTATTTCTAAATCCAAACTAAGTTATTAGTTTGAAGTACTTTACTTAAAAATAACTACTTCTGATTTTAGAAATAACAATTTGAAAATTAGATCTAAGTTAATAGTTTGACGTTCTCTACTTCAAAATAGATAAGTCTTATTTTAGAATACTGTATTTTTAAATCAAAACTAAGTTGTTAGTTTGAAGTTCTTTATTTGAAAATATCTGCTTCAGATTTTAGAAATGCCAATTTGTAAATCAGATCTAAGTTAATAGTTTGACGTTCATTACTTCAATATAACTAAGTCTTATTTTAGACTAGTGAATTTGTAAATCAAAACTTAGTTATTAGTTTAAAGTTTTTTATTTCAAATTTACTAATTTGGATCTTAGTAATGTAAATATCGAAATCAAATCTAAGGTTGTAGTTTGAAGTTCTTTGCTTGAAAATATCTACTTATTTTAAAAATGATAATTTGATAATCAGATCTAAGTTAGTAGTTTGACGTTCTTTACTTCAATATAACTAAGTATTATTTTAGTATAGTGAATTTGTAAATCAAAGCTAAGTTATTAATTTGAAGTTTTTTACTTGAACATATCTACTTCTGATTTTAGAAATGACAATTTGAAAATCAGATCTAAGTTAATAGTTTGACGTTTTTTACTTAAAAATAACTATGTGTTATTTTAGAATAGAGAATTTGTAAATCAAAACTAAGTTATTAGTTTGAAGTTCTTTACTTTGAAATATCTACTTCTTTTTAAAGAAATGACAATTTGAAAATCAGATCTAAGTTAATAGTATGGCGTTCTTAACTTCAAAATAGATAAGTCTTATTTTAGAATACTGTATTTGTAAATCAAAACTAAGTTGTTAGTTTGAAGTAATTTATTTGAAAATATCTACTTCTGATTTTAGAAATGATAAATTGAAAATCAGATCTAAGTTAATAGTTTGACGTTCTTTACTTCAAAATAGATAAGTTTTATTTTAGAATACTGTTTTTGTAAATCAAATCTAAGTTATTAGTTTGAAGTTCTTTACTTGAAAATAACTACTTCTGATTTTAGAAATGACAATTTGAAAATCAGATCTAAGTTAATAATTTGACTTTCTTTACTTCAAAACAACTAAGTCTTATTTTAGTATAGTGAATTTGTAAATCAAAACTAAGTTATTAGTATGAAGTTCTCCACTTGAAAAAAACTACCACTGATTTTAGAAATGACAATTTGAAAATCAGATCTAAGTTAACAGTTTGACGTTCTTTACTTCAAAATAACTAAATTTTATTTTATAATAGTTAACTTGTAAATCAAAACTAAGTTATTAGTATGAAGTTTTTTACTTGAAAATATCTACTTCTGATTTTAGAAATGACAATTTTTAAATCAGATCCAAGTTAATAGTTTGACTTACTTTACTTCAAAATAACTAAATCTTATTTTAGAATAGTGAATTTGTAAAGCAAAACTAAGTTATTAGTTTAAAGTTTTTTACTTCAAATTTTCTAATTCGGATCTTAGTAATGTGAATGTGGAAATTAAATCTAAAGTTGTAGTTTGAAGTTCTTTACTTGAAAATGATCACTTCTGATTTTGGAAATTACAATTTGAAAATCAGATCTAAGTTAATAGTTTGACGTTCTTTACTTTAAAACAACTAAGTCTTATTTTAGTATAGTGAATTTGTAAATCAAAGCTAAGTTATTAGTATGAAGTTCTTCACTTGAAAAAAACTACCACTGATTTTAGAAATGACAATTTGAATATCAGATCTAAGTTAATAGTTTGATGTTCTTTACATCAATATAACTAAATTTTATTTTAGAATAATTAACTTGTAAATCAAAACTAAGTTATTAGTTTGAAGTTTTTTACTTGAAAATATCTACTTCTGATTTTAGAAATGACAATTTGAAAATCAGATCTAAGTTAATAGTTTGACCTTCTTTACTTCAAAATAACGAAGTTTTATTTTAGACTAGTGAATTTGTAAATCAAAACTAAGTTATTAGTTTAAAGTGTTTTACTTCAATATTACTAATTCGGATCTTAGTAATGTAAATTTGGAAATCAAATCTAAGGTTGTTGTTTGAAGTCCTTTACCTGAACATATCTACTTCTGATTTTAGAAATTACAATTTAAAAATCAGGTCTAAGTTATTAGTTTGACGTTTTTACTTCAAAATAACTAAGTCTTATTTTAGACTAGTAAATTTGTAAATCATAAATTAGTTATTAGTTTGAAGTTCTTTACTTGAAATTATGTACTACTGATTTTAGAAATGACAATTTGAAAATCAGATATAGCTATTAGTTTGACGTCTTTTACTTCAAAATAACTAAGTCTTATTTTAGACTAGTAAATTTGTAAATCATAAATAAGTTATTAGTTTGAAGATCTTTACTTGAAAATATCTACTTCTGATTTTATAAATGACAATTTGAAACACAGATCTAAGTTAATAGTTTGACGTTCTTTACTTCAAAATAACTAAATTTTATTTTAGAATAGTTAACTTGTAAATCAAAACTTAGCTATTAGTTTGAAGTTTTTTACTTGAAAATATCTACTTCTGATTTTATAAATGACAATTTGAAAATCAGATCTAAGTCAATAGTTTGACGTTCTTTACTTCAAAATAACTAAATTTTATTTTAGAATAGTTAACTTGTAAATCAAAACTAAGTTATTAGTTTGAAGTTTTTTACTTGAAAATATCTACTTCTGATTTTAGAAATGACAATTTGTAAATCAGATCCAAGTTAATAGTTTGACGTTCTTTACTTCAAAATAACTAAGTCTTATTTTAGAATAGTGAATTTGTAAAGCAAAACTAAGTTATTAGTTCAAAGTTTTTTACTTCAAATTTTCTAATTCGGATCTTAGTAATGTAAATGTGGAATTTAAATCTAAGGTTTTAGTTTAAAGTTCTTTACTTGAAAATGATCACTTCTGATTTTGGAAATTACAATTTGAAAATCAGATCTAAGTTAATAGTTTGACGTTCATTACTTCAAAATAACTAAGTCTTATTTTAGACTACTGAAATTGTAAATCAAAACTAAGTTATTAGTTTAAAGTTTTTTACTTCAAATTTACTAATTCGGATCTTAGTAATGTACTTAGTAATGTACAATCTAAGGTTGAAGTTTGAAGTTCTTTACCTGAAAATATCTACTTCTGTATTTAGAAATTACAATTTGAAAATCAGGTCTAAGTTAATAGTTTGACGTTTTTTACTTCAAAATAACTAAGTCTTATTTTAGACTATTAAGTTTGTAAATCAAAACTAAGTTATTATTTTAAAGTTTTTTACTTCAAATTTCCTAATTCGGATCTTAGTAATGTAAATTTGGAAATCAAATCTAAGGTTGTTGTTTGAAGTACTTTTCCTGAAAATATCTACTTCTGATTTTAGAAATGACAATTTGAAAATCAGATCTAAGTTAAAAGTTTGACGTTCCTTACTTCAAAATAACTTAGTCTTATTTTAGAATAGAGAATTTGTAAATCAAAACTAAGAAATTAGTATGAAGTTCTTTACTTTGAAATATCTAATTCTGATTTAAGAATTGACAATTTGATAATCAGATCTAAGTGAATAGTTTGACGTTCGTTACTTTAAAATAAATAAGTCTTATTTTAGAATAGTGCATTTGTAAGTCAAAACTAAGTTATTAGTTTGAAGTACTTTACTTGAAAATATCTACTTCTGATTTTAAAAATGATAATTTGAAAATCAGATCTAAGTTAATAGTTTGACGTTCTTTGCTTCAAAATAGATAAGTCTTATTTTAGAATACTGTATTTGTAAATCAAAACTAAGTTGTTAGTTTGAAGTTCTTTATTAGAAAATATCTGCTTCAGATTTTAGAAATGACAATTTGAAAATCAGATCTAAGTTAATAGTTTGATGTTCTTTACATCAAAAAAACTAAATTTTATTTTAGAATAATTAACTTGTAAATCAAAACTAAGTTATTAGTTTGAAGTTTTTACTTGAAAATATCTACTTCTGATTTTGGAAATGACAATTTGAAAATCAGATCTAAGTTAATAGTTTGACGTTCTTTACTTCAAAATAACTAAGTCTTATTTTAGAATATTGAATTTATAAATCAAAACTAAGTTATTAGTTTGAAGTTCTTTACTTTGAAATATCCACATCTGATTTAAGAAGTGACAAGTTGAAAATCAGATCTAAGTGAATAGTTTGACGTTTTATACTTCAAAATAGATAAGTCTTATTTTAGAATAGTGTATTTGTAAATCAAAACTAAGTTATTAGTTTGAAATACTTTACTTAAAAATATCTACTTCAGATTTTATAAATGACAATTTGAAAATCAGATCTAAGTTAATAGTTTGACGTTCTTTACTTCAAAACAACTAAGTCTTATTTTAGTATAGTGAATTTGTAAATCAAAACTAAATTATTAGTATGAAGTTCTTCACTTGAAAAAATTTACTACTGATTTTAAAAATGACTATTTGAAAATCAGATCTAAATTAATAGTTTGACGTTCTTTACTTCAAAATAACTAAGTCTTATTTTAGAATACTCAATTTGTAAATCAAAGCCAAGTTATTAGTTTAAAGTTCATTACTTTAAAATATCTACTTCTGATTTTAGAAATAACATTTTGAAAATCAGATTTAAGTTAATAGTTTGACGTTCTTTACTCCTAAATAACTAGGTCTTATTTTAGTATAGTGAATTTGTAAATTAAAACTAAGTTATTAGTTTGCAGTTCTTTACTTGAAAATATCTACTACTGATTTTAGAAATGACAATTTGAAAATCAGATCTAAGTTATTAGTTTGACGTTTTTTACTTCAAAATAACTAAGTCTTATTTTAGACTAGTGAATTTGTAAATCAAAACTAAGTTATTAGTTTAAAGTTATTTAATTCAAATTTTCTAATTCGGATCTTAGTAATGTAAATGTGGAAATTAAATCTAAGGTTGTAGTTTGAAGTTCTGTACTTGAAAATAATTACTTCTGATTTTAGAAATTACAATTTGAAAATCAGATCTAAGTTAATAGTTTGACGTTGTTTACTTCAAAATAACTAAGTCTTATTTTAGACTAGTAAATTAATAAATCAAAACTAAGTTATTAGTTTGAAGTTCTTTACTTGAAAATATCTACTACTGATTTTAGATATGACAATTTGAAAATCAGCTCTAAGTTAATAGTTTGACGTTCCTTACTTCAAAATAACTTAGTCTTATTTTAGAATAGTTAACTTGTAAATCAAAACTAAGTTATTAGTTTGAAGTTTTTACTTGTAAATATCTACTTCTGATTTTAGAAATGACAATTTGAAAATCAGATATAAGTTAATAGTTTGACGTTCGTTACTTCTGAACAGCTAAGTCTTATTTTAGTATAGTGAATTTGTAAATCAAAACTAAGTTATTAGTTTGAAGTTTTTTACTTGAAAATAACTACTTCTGATTTTGGAAATGACAATTTGAAAATCAGATATAGTTATTAGTTTGACGTTCTTTTCTTCAAAATAATTAAGTCTTACTTTAGAATAGTGAATTTGGAAATCAAAATTAAGTTATTAGTTTGAAGTTCTTTACTTTGAAATATCTACTTCTGATTTAAGGAGTGACAATTTGAAAATCAGATCTAAGTGAATAATTTGACGTTTTATACTTCAAAATAGATAAGTCTTATTTTAGAATAGTGTATTTGTAAATCAAAACTAAGTTATTAGTTTGAAGTACTTTACTTAAAAATATCTACTTCTGATTTTATAAATGACATTTTGAAAATCAGATCTAAGTTAATAGTTTGACGTTCTTTATTTCAAAATAACTAAGTCTTATTTTAGAATATTGAATTTGTAAATCAAAAGTAAGTTATTAGTATGAAGTTCTTCACTTGAAAAAAACTATCACTTGTTTTAGAAATGACCATTTGAAAATCAGATCTAAGTTAATAGTTTGACGTTCTTTACTTCAAAATAACTAAGTCTTATTTTAGACTTGTGAATTTGTAAATCAAAACTAAGTTATTAGTTTAAAGTTTTTTACTTCAAATTTTCTAATTCGGATCTTAGTAATGTAAATGTGGAAATTAAATCTAAGGTTGTAGTTTGAAGTTCTTTACTTGAAAATTATTACTACTGATTTTAGAAATTACAATTTAAAAATCAGATCTAAGTTAATAGCTTGACGTTCTTTACTTCAAAACAACTAAGTCTTATTTTAGTAGAGTGAATTTGTAAATCAAAACTAAATTATTAGTATGAAGTTCTTCACTTGAAAAAAACTACCACTGATTTTAGAAATGACTATTTGAAAATCAGATTTAAGTTAATAGTTTGTCGTTCTTTACTCCTAAATAACTAAGTCTTATTTTAGTATAGTGAATTTGTAAATTAAAACTAAGTTATTAGTTTGCAGTTCTTTACTTGAAAATATCTACTACTGACTTTAGAAATGACAATTTGAAAATCAGATCTAAGTTAATAGTTTGACGTTTTTTACTTCAAAATAACCAAGTCTTATTCTAGACTAGTGAATTTGTAAAACAAAACTAAGATATGAGTTTATAGTTTTTTGCTTCAAATTTTTTAATTTGGATCTTAATAATATAAATTTGGAAATCAAATCTAAGGTTGTCGTTTGAAGTTCTTTACTTGAAAATAATTACCACTGGTTTTAGAAATGACAATTTGAAAATCAGATCTAAGTTAATAGTTTGACGTTCTTTACTTCAAAATAACTAAGTCTTATTTTAGACTAGTGAATTTGTAAATCAAAACTAAGTTATTAGTTTAAAGTTTTTAAATTCAAATTTTCTAATTCGGATCTTAGTAATGTAAATGTGGAAATTAAATCTAAGGTTGTAGTTTGAAGTTCTGTACTTGAAAATTATTACTTCTGATTTCGGAAATGACAATTTGAAAATCAGGTCTAAGTTAATAGTTTGACGTTTTTTACTTCAAAATAACTAAGTCTTATTTTAGTATAGTGAATTTGTAATTCAGAGCTAAGTTATAATTTGAAGTTCTTTACGTGAAAATATCTACTCCTGATTTTATAAATGACAATTTGAAAATCAGATCTAAGTTAATATTTTGACGTTCTTTACTTCTAAATAACTAAGTCTTATTTTAGTATTGTGAATTTGTAAATCAAAACTAAGTTATTAGTTTAACGTTCTTTACTTCAAAATAACTAAGTCTTATTTTAGAATAGTGAATTTGTAAATCAAAACTAAGTTATTAGTTTAAAGTTTTTACTTAAAATTTACTAATTCGGATCTTAGTAATGTAAATTTGGAAATCAAATCTAAGGTTGTAGTTTGAAGTTCTTTACTTGAAAATATCTACTGCTGATTTTAGAAATGACAATTTGAAAATCAGATCTAAGTTAATAGTTTAACGTTCTTTACCTCAAAATAACTAAGTCTTATTTTAATATAGTAAATTTGTAAATCAAAGCTATGTTATTAGTTTGAAGTTCTTTACTTGAAAATATCTACTGCTGATTTTAGAAATGACAATTTGAAAATCAGATCTAAGTTAATAGTTTAACGTTCTTTACTTCAAAATAACTAAGTCTTATTTTAGAATAGTGAATTTGTAAATCAAAACTAAGTTATTAGGTTAAAGTTTTTACTTCAAATTTACTAATTCGGATCTTAGTAATGTAAATTTGGAAATCAAATCTAAGGTTGTAGTTTGAAGTTCTTTACTTGAAAATATATACTACTGATTTTAGAAATTACAATTTGAAAATCAGATTTAAGTTATTAGTTTGACGTTCTTTACTTCAAAATAACTAAGACTTATTTTAGAATAGTCCATTTATAAATCAAAGCTAAGTTTCTAGTTTGAAGTTCTTTATTTAAAAATATCTACTTCTGATTTTAGAAATGACAACTTGAAAATCAGATCTAAGTTAATTGTTTGACGTTTTTTACTTCTAAATAACTAAGTCTTATTTTAGTATAGTGAATTTGAAAATCAAAACTAACTTATTAGTTTGAAGTTCTTTACTTGAAAATATCTACTTCTTATTTTAGAAATGACAATTTGAAAATCCGATCTAAGTTAATAGTTTGACGTTCTTTACTTCTAAATAACTAAGTCTTATTTTAGTATAGTGAATTTGTAAATCAAAACTAACTTATTAGTTTAAAGTTCTTTACTTGAAAATATATACTACTGATTTTAGAAATGGCAATTTGAAAATCAGATTTAAGTTAATAGTTTGACGTTCTTTACTTCAAAATAACTAAGTCTTATTTTAGATTAGTGAATTTGTAAATCAAAGCTAAGTTATTAATTTGAAGTTCTTTACTTGAAAATATCTACTTCTGATATTAGAAATAACAATTTGAAAATCAGGTCTAAGTTAATAGTTTGACGTTTTTTTCTTAAAAATAACTAAGTCTTATTTTACGCTAGTGCATTTGTAAATCAAAACTAAGTTATAAATTTGAAGTTATTTACTTTGAAATATCTACTTCTGATTTAAGAAATGACAATTTGAAAATCAGATCTAAGTGAATAGTTTGACGTTTTTTACTTCAAAATAGATAAGTGTTATTTTAGAATAGTGTATTTGTAAATCAAAACAAAGTTGTTAGTTTGAAGTTCTTTATTTGAAAATATCTGCCTCAGATTTTAGAAATGACAATTTGAAAATCAGATCTAAGTTAATAGTTTGACGTTCTTTACTTCAAAATAACTAATTCTTATTTTACACTAGTGAATTTGTAAATCAAAAATAAGTTATAAGTTTAAAGCAATTTACTTTGAAATATCTACTTCTGATTTAAGAAATGAAATTTGAAAATCAGATCTAAGTGAATAGCTTGACGTTCTTTACATCAAAATAGATAAGTCTTATTTTAGAATACTGTTTTTGTAAATCAAAACTAAGTTTTTAGTTTGAAGTTCTTTACTTTAAAATATCTACTTCTGATTTTGGAAATGACAATTTGAAAATCAGATCTAAGTTAATAGTTTGACGTTCTTTACTTCTAAACAAATAAGTCTTATTTTAGTATAGTGAATTTGTAAATCAAATCTAAGTTATTAGTTTGAAGTTCTTTACTTGAAAATATCTACTTCTTATTTTAGAAATGACAATTTGAAAATCTGATCTAAGTTAATAGTTTGACGTTCTTTACTTCTAAATAACTAAGTCTTATTTTAGTATAGTGAATTTTTAAATCAAAACTAACTTATTAGTTTAAAGTTCTTTACTTGAAAATATCTACTACTGATTTTAGAAATGACTATTTGAAAATCAGATTTAAGTTAATAGTTTAACGTTCTTTACTTTGAAATAACTACTTCTGATTTTAGAAATGCCTATTTGAAAATCAAATCTAAGTTAATAGTTTGACGTTCTTTACTTCTAAATAACTAGATCTTATTTTAGTATAGTGAATTTGTAAATCAAAACTAAGTTATTAGTTTGAAGTTCTTTACTTGAAAATATCTACTACTGATTTTAGAAATGACAATTTGAAAATCAGATCTAAGTTAATAGTTCGACGTTCTTTACTTCAAAATAACTAAGTCTTACTTTAGACTAGTAAATTTGTAAATCAAAACTAAGTTATTAGTTTAAAGTTTTTACTTCAAATTTACTAATTCGGAACTTAGTAATGTAAATTTGGAAATCAAATCTAAAGTTGTAGTTTGAAGTTCTTTACTTGAAAATATCTACTACTGATTTTAGAAATTACAATTTGAAAATCAGATCTAAGTTAATAGTTTGACGTTCTTTACTTCAAAATAACTAAGAATTATTTTAGAATAGACCATTTGTAAATCAAAGCTAAGTTATTAGTTTGTAGTTTTTAACTTGAAAATATCTACCTCTGATTTTAGAAGTAACAATTTGAAAATCAGGTCTAAGTTAATAGTTTGACGTTTTTTACTTCACAATAACTAAGTCTTATTTTAGACTAGTAAATTTCTAAATCAAAACTAAGTTATTAGTTTGAAGTTCTTTACTTGAAAATATCTACTACTGATTTTACAAATGACAATTTGAAAATCAGATATAGTTATTAGTTTAACGTTCTTTACCTCAAAATAACTAAGTCTTATTTTAACATAGTAAATTTGTAAATCAAAGCTATGTTATTAGTTTGAAGTTCTTTACTTGAAAAAATCTACTACTGATTTTACAAATGACAATTTGAAAATCAGATATAGTTCTTAGTTTAACGTTCTTTACTTCAAAATAACTAAGTCTTATTTTAGTGTAGTGAATTTGTAAATCAAAGTTATGTTATTAGTTTGAAGTTCCTTACTTGAAAATATCTACTTCTTATTTTAGAAATGACAATTTGAAAATCCGATCTAAGTTAATAGTTTGACGTTTTTTACTTCTAAATAACTAAGTCTTATTTTAGAATACTCAATTTGTAAATCAAGGCTAAGTTATTAGTTTAAAGTTCTTTACTTGAAAATATCTACTTCTTGTTTTAGAAATGACAATTTGAAAATCAGATCTAAGTTAATAGTTTGACGTTCTTTACTTCTAAATAACTAAGTCTTATTTTAGTATAGTGAATTTGTAATTCAGAGCTAAGTTATAATTTGAAGTTCTTTACGTGAAAATATCTACTCCTGATTTTATAAATGACAATTTGAAAATCAGATCTAAGTTAATATTTTGACGTTCTTTACTTCTAAATATCTAAGTCTTATTTTAGTATTGTGAATTTGTAAATCAAAACTAAGTTATTAGTTTAACGTTCTTTACTTCAAAATAACTAAGTCTTATTTTAGAATAGTGAATTTGTAAATCAAAACTAAGTTATTAGTTTAAAGTTTTTACTTAAAATTTACTAATTCGGATCTTAGTAATGTAAATTTGGAAATCAAATCTAAGGTTGTAGTTTGAAGTTCTTTACTTGAAATTATCTACTGCTGATTTTAGAAATGACAATTTGAAAATCAGATCTAAGTTAATAGTTTAACGTTCTTTACCTCAAAATAACTAAGTCTTATTTTAATATAGTAAATTTGTAAATCAAAGCTATGTTATTAGTTTGAAGTTCTTTACTTGAAAATATCTACTACTGATTTTACAAATGACAATTTGAAAATCAGATATAGTTCTTAGTTTAACGTCCTTTACTTCTAAATAACTAAGTCTTATTTTAGTATAGTGAATTTGTAAATCACAACTAACTTATTAGTTTAAAGTTCTTTACTTGAAAATATATACTACTGATTTTAGAAATGGCAATTTGAAAATCAGATATAGTTATTAGTTTGACGTTTTTTACTCTCAAATAACTAAGTCTAATTTTAGTATAGTGAATTTGTAAATCAAAGCTATGTTATTAGTTTGAAGTTCTTTACTTGAAAATATCTACTACTGATTTTAGAAATAACAATTTGAAAATCAGATATAGTTATTAGTTTGACGTTTTTTACTCTCAAATAACTAAGTCTAATTTTAGTATAGTGAATTTGTAAATCAAAGCTATGTTATTAGTTTGAAGTTCTTTACTTGAAAATATCTACTTCTTATTTTAGAAATGACAATTTGAAAATCAGATCTAAGTTAACAGTTTGACGCACTTTACTTCAAAATAACTATGTCTTATTTTAGATTAGTGAATTTGATATTCAGAGCTAAGTTATAATTTGAAGTTCTTTACGTGAAAATATCTACTCCTGATTTTATAAATGACAATTTGAAAATCAGATCTAAGTTAATATTTTGACGTTCTTTACTTCTAAATAACTAAGTCTTATTTTAGTATTGTGAATTTGTAAATCAAAACTAAGTTATTAGTTTAACGTTCTTTACTTCAAAATAACTAAGTCTTATTTTAGAATAGTGAATTTGTAAATCAAAACTAAGTTATTAGGTTAAAGTTTTTACTTCAAATTTACTAATTCGGATCTTAGTAATGTAAATTTGGAAATCAAATCTAAGGTTGTAGTTTGAAGTTCTTTACTTGAAAATATATACTACTGATTTTAGAAATTACAATTTGAAAATCAGATTTAAGTTATTAGTTTGACGTTCTTTACTTCAAAATAACTAAGACTTATTTTAGAATAGTCCATTTCTAAATCAAAGCTAAGTTTCTAGTTTGAAGTTCTTTATTTAAAAATATCTACTTCTGATTTTAGAAATGACAATTTGAAAATCAGATCTAAGTTAATTGTTTGACGTTTTTTACTTCTAAATAACTAAGTCTTATTTTAGTATAGTGAATTTGAAAATCAAAACTAACTTATTAGTTTGAAGTTCTTTACTTGAAAATATCTACTTCTTATTTTAGAAATGACAATTTGAAAATCCGATCTAAGTTAATAGTTTGACGTTCTTTACTTCTAAATAACTAAGTCTTATTTTAGTATAGTGAATTTGTAAATCAAAACTAACTTATTAGTTTAAAGTTCTTTACTTGAAAATATATACTACTGATTTTAGAAATGGCAATTTGAAAATCAGATTTAAGTTAATAGTTTGACGTTCTTTACTTCAAAATAACTAAGTCTTATTTTAGATTAGTGAATTTGTAAATCAAAGCTAAGTTATTAATTTGAAGTTCTTTACTTGAAAATATCTACTTCTGATATTAGAAATAACAATTTGAAAATCAGGTCTAAGTTAATAGTTTGACGTTTTTTTCTTAAAAATAACTAAGTCTTATTTTACGCTAGTGCATTTGTAAATCAAAACTAAGTTATAAATTTGAAGTTATTTACTTTGAAATATCTACTTCTGATTTAAGAAATGACAATTTGAAAATCAGATCTAAGTGAATAGTTTGACGTTCTTTACTTCAAAATAGATAAGTGTTATTTTAGAATAGTGTATTTGTAAATCAAAACAAAGTTGTTAGTTTGAAGTTCTTTATTTGAAAATATCTGCCTCAGATTTTAGAAATGACAATTTGAAAATCAGATCTAAGTTAATAGTTTGACGTTCTTTACTTCAAAATAACTAATTCTTATTTTACACTAGTGAATTTGTAAATCAAAAATAAGTTATAAGTTTAAAGCAATTTACTTTGAAATATCTACTTCTGATTTAAGAAATGAAATTTGAAAATCAGATCTAAGTGAATAGCTTGACGTTCTTTACATCAAAATAGATAAGTCTTATTTTAGAATACTGTTTTTGTAAATCAAAACTAAGTTTTTAGTTTGAAGTTCTTTACTTTAAAATATCTACTTCTGATTTTGGAAATGACAATTTGAAAATCAGATCTAAGTTAATAGTTTGACGTTCTTTACTTCTAAACAAATAAGTCTTATTTTAGTATAGTGAATTTGTAAATCAAATCTAAGTTATTAGTTTGAAGTTCTTTACTTGAAAATATCTACTTCTTATTTTAGAAATGACAATTTGAAAATCAGATCTAAGTTAATAGTTTGACGTTCTTTACTTCTAAATAACTAAGTCTTATTTTAGTATAGTGAATTTTTAAATCAAAACTAACTTATTAGTTTAAAGTTCTTTACTTGAAAATATCTACTACTGATTTTAGAAATGACTATTTGAAAATCAGATTTAAGTTATTAGTTTAACGTTCTTTACTTTGAAATAACTACTTCTGATTTTAGAAATGCCTATTTGAAAATCAAATCTAAGTTAATAGTTTGACGTTCTTTACTTCTAAATAACTAGATCTTATTTTAGTATAGTGAATTTGTAAATCAAAACTAAGTTATTAGTTTGAAGTTCTTTACTTGAAAATATCTACTACTGATTTTAGAAATGACAATTTGAAAATCAGATCTAAGTTAATAGTTCGACGTTCTTTACTTCAAAATAACTAAGTCTTACTTTAGACTAGTAAATTTGTAAATCAAAACTAAGTTATTAGTTTAAAGTTTTTACTTCAAATTTACTAATTCGGAACTTAGTAATGTAAATTTGGAAATCAAATCTAAAGTTGTAGTTTGAAGTTCTTTACTTGAAAATATCTACTACTGATTTTAGAAATTACAATTTGAAAATCAGATCTAAGTTAATAGTTTGACGTTCTTTACTTCAAAATAACTAAGAATTATTTTAGAATAGACCATTTGTAAATCAAAGCTAAGTTATTAGTTTGTAGTTCTTAACTTGAAAATATCTACCTCTGATTTTAGAAGTGACAATTTGAAAATCAGGTCTAAGTTAATAGTTTGACGTTTTTTACTTCACAATAACTAAGTCTTATTTTAGACTAGTAAATTTCTAAATCAAAACTAAGTTATTAGTTTGAAGTTCTTTACTTGAAAATATCTACTACTGATTTTACAAATGACAATTTGAAAATCAGATATAGTTATTAGTTTAACGTTCTTTACCTCAAAATAACTAAGTCTTATTTTAATATAGTAAATTTGTAAATCAAAGCTATGTTATTAGTTTGAAGTTCTTTACTTGAAAATATCTACTACTGATTTTACAAATGACAATTTGAAAATCAGATATAGTTCTTAGTTTAACGTTCTTTACTTCAAAATAACTAAGTCTTATTTTAGTGTAGTGAATTTGTAAATCAAAGTTATGTTATTAGTTTGAAGTTCCTTACTTGAAAATATCTACTTCTTATTTTAGAAATGACAATTTGAAAATCCGATCTAAGTTAATAGTTTGACGTTTTTTACTTCTAAATAACTAAGTCTTATTTTAGAATACTCAATTTGTAAATCAAGGCTAAGTTATTAGTTTAAAGTTCTTTACTTGAAAATATCTACTTCTTGTTTTAGAAATGACAATTTGAAAATCAGATCTAAGTTAATAGTTTGACGTTCTTTACTTCTAAATAACTAAGTCTTATTTTAGTATAGTGAATTTGTAATTCAGAGCTAAGTTATAATTTGAAGTTCTTTACGTGAAAATATCTACTCCTGATTTTAGAAATGACAATTTGAAAATCAGATCTAAGTTAATATTTTGACGTTCTTTACTTCTAAATAACTAAGTCTTATTTTAGTATTGTGAATTTGTAAATCAAAACTAAGTTAATAGTTTGACGTTCTTTACTTACGTTAAAACGTTAACGTAAACGTTACTTACGTTACTACGTTAAAACTAAGTTATTAGTTTAAAGTTTTTACTTCAAATTTACTAATTCGGATCTTAGTAATGTAAATTAGGAAATCAAATCTAAGTTTGTAGTTTGAAGTTCTTTACTTGAAAATATCTACTACTAATTTTAGAAATTACAATTTGAAAATCAGATCTAAGTTAATAGTTTGACGTTCTTTACTTCAAAATAACTAAGACTTATTTTAGAATAGTCCATTTGTAAATCAAAGCTAAGTTATTAGTTTGAAGTTCTTAACTTGAAAATATCTACTACTAATTTTAGAAATGACAATTTGAAAATCAGGTCTAAGTTAATAGTTTGACGCACTTTACTTCAAAATAACTATGTCTTATTTTAGAATAGTGAATTTGTAATTCAGGGCTAAGTTATAATTTGAAGTTCTTTACGTGAAAATATCTACTCCTGATTTTGGAAATGACAATTTGAAAATCAGATCTAAGTTAATAGTTTGACGTTCTTTACTTCTAAATAACTAAGTCTTATTTTAGTATTCTGATTTTGTAAATCAAAACTAAGTTATTAGTTCGAAGTTCTTCACTTGAAAATATATACTGCTGATTTTAGAAATGATAATTTAAATATCAGATCTAAGTTAATAGTTTAACGTTCTTTACTTCAAAATAACTAAGTCTTATTTTAGAATAGTGAATTTGTAAATCAAAACTAAGTTATTAGTTTGAAGATCTTTACTTTGAAATATCTACTTCTGATTTTAGAAATGACAATTTGAAAATCAGATCTAAGTTAATAGTTTGACGATCTTTACTTCATAAGAGATAACTCTTACTTTAGAATACTGTATTTTTAAATCAAAACAAAGTTGTTAGTTTGAAATTCCTTATTTGAAAATATCTGCTTCAGATTTTAGAAATGCCAATTTGAAAATCAGATCTAAGTTATTAGTTTGACGTCCCTTACTTCAAAATAACTAAGTCTTATTTTAGACTAGTGAATTAGTAAATCAAAACTAAGTTATTAGTTCAAAGTTTTTTACTTCAAATTTACAAATTCGGATCATAGTAAAGTAAATTTTGAAATCAAATCTAAGGTTCTAGTATGAAGTTCTTTACTTGAAAATATCTACTTCTTATTTTAGAAATGACAATTTGAAAATCAGATTTAAGTTAAAAGTTTGACGTTTTTTACTTCACAATAACTAAGTCTTATTTTAGACTAGTAAATTTGTAAATCAAAACTAAGTTATTAGTTTAAAGTTTTTACTTCAAATTTACTAATTCGGATCTTGGTAATGTAAATTTGGAAATCAAATCTAAGGTTGTAGTTTGAAGTTCTTTACTTGAAAATATATACTACTGATTTTAGAAATTACAATTTGAAAATCAGATTTAAGTTATTAGTTTGACGTTCTTTACTTCAAAATAACTAAGACTTATTTTAGAATAGTCCATTTGTAAATCAAAGCTAAGTTATTAGTTTGAAGTTCTTTACTTTAAAATAACTAAGACTTATTTTAGAATAGTCCATTTGTAAATCAAAACTAAGTTTCTAGTTTGAAGTTCTTTATTTAAAAATATCTACTTCTGATTTTAGAAATGACAATTTGAAAACCAGATCTAAGTTAATTGTTTAACGTTTTTTCCTTCTAACTAAGTCTTATTTTAGTATAGTAAATTTGTAAATCAAAACTAAGTTAATAGTTTGAAGTTCTTTACTTAAAAATATCTACTACTGATTTTAGAAATGACAATTTGAAAATCAGATCTAAGTTAATAGTTTGACGTTTTTTACTTCTAAATAACTAAGTCTTATTTTAGTATAGTGAATTTGTAAATCAAAACTAAGTTATTAGTTTAAAGTTTTTACTTCAAATTTACTAATTCGGATCTTAGTAATGTAAATGTGGAAATCAAATCTAAGGTTGTAGTTTGAAGTTCTTTACTTGAAAATATCTAATACTGATTTTAGATATAACAATTTGAAAATCAGATCTAAGTTAATAGTTTGACGTTCTTTACTTCAAAATAACTAAGACTTATTTTAGAATAGTCCATTTGTAAATCAAACCTAAGTTATTAGTTTGAAGTTCTTTACTTGAAAATATCTACTTCTGATTTTAGAAATGACAATTTGAAAATCAGGTCTAAGTTAATAGTTTGACGCACTTTACTTCAAAATAACTATGTCTTATTTTAGACTAGTAAATTTGTAAATCAAAACTAAGTTATAAGTTTAAAGTTATTTACTTTGAAATATCTACTTCTGATTTAAGAAATGAAATTTGAAAATCAGATCTAAGTGAATAGCTTGACGTTCTTTACATCAAAATGGATAAGTCTTATTTTAGAATACTGTTTTTGTAAATCAAAACTAAGTTTTTAGTTTGAAGTTCTTTACTTTAAAATATCTACTTCTGATTTTGGAAATGACAATTTGAAAATCAGATCTAAGTTAATAGTTTGACGTTCTTTACTTCTAAACAAATAAGTCTTATTTTAGTATAGTGAATTTGTAAATCAAATCTAAGTTATTAGTTGAAGTTCTTTACTTGAAAATATCTACTTCTTATTATAGAAATGACAATTTGAAAATCAGATCTAAGTTAATAGTTTGACGTTCTTTACTTCTAAATAACTAAGTGTTATTTTAGTATAGTGTATTTGTAAATCAAAACTAAGTTTCAAGATTGAAGTTCTTTATTTAAAAATATCTACTTCTGATTTTAGAAATGACAATTTGAAAATCAGATCTAAGTTAATAGTTTGACGTGCTTTACTTTAAAATAGAAAAGTCTTATTTTAGAATACTGTATTTGTAAATCAAAACTAAGTTGTTGGTTTGAAGTTATTTACTTTGAAATATCTACTTCTGATTTAAGAAATAACAATTTGAAAATCAGATCTAAGTGAATAGTTTGAGGTTCTTTACTTCAAAATAGATCAGTCTTATTTTAAAATAGTGTTATTCTAAACCAAAACAAAGTTATTAGTTTGAAGTTCTATACGTGAAAATAGCAACTTCTGATTTTAGAAATGACAATTTGAAAATCAGGTCTAAGTTAATAGTTTGACGCACTTTACTTCAAAATAACTATGTCTTATTTTAGAATAGTGAATTTGTAATTCAGGGCTAAGTTATAATTTCAAGTTCTTTACGTGAAATAATCTACTCCTGATTTTAGAAATGACAATTTGAAAATCAGATCTAAGTTAATAGTTTGACGTTCTTTTCTTCTAAATAACTAAGTCTTATTTTAGTATTGTGAATTTGTAAATCAAAACTAAGTTATTAGTTCGAAGTTCTTTAGTTGAAAATATCTAATGCTGATTTTAGAAATGATAATTTGAAAATCAGATCTAAGTTAATAGTTTAACGTACTTTACTACAAAATAACTAAGTCTTATTTTAGAATAGTGAATTTGTAAATTAAAACTAAGTTATTAGTTTGAAGTTCTTTACTTTGCAATATCTACTTCTGATTAAAAAATGACAATTTGAAAATCAGATCTAAGTGAATAGTTTGACGTACTTTACTTCAAAATAGATAAGTCTTATTTTAGAATTGTATATTCGTAAATCAAAACTAAGTTATTAGTTTGAAGTTCTTTACTTAAAAATATCTACTACTGATTTTAGAAATAACAATTTGAAAATCAAATCTAAGTTAATAGTTTGACGTTCTTTACTTCAAAATAACTAAGACTTATTTTAGAATAGTCCATTTGTAAATCAAACCTAAGTTATTAGTTTGTAGTTCTTTACTTAAAAATATCTACTTCTGATTTTAGAAATGACAATTTGAAAATCAAATCTAAGTTAATAGTTTGACGATCTTTACTTGATAAGAGATAAGTTTTATTTTAGAATACTGTATTTGTAAATCAAAACAAAGTTGTTAGTTTGAAGTTTTTTATTTGAAAATATCTGCTTCAGATTTTAGAAATGACAATTTGAAAATTAGATCTAAGTGAATAGCTTGACGTTCTTTACATCAAAATAGATAAGTCTTATTTTAGAATACTGTTTTTGTAAATCAAAACTAAGTTTTTAGTTTGAAGTTCTTTACTTTAAAATATCTACTTCTGATTTTGGAAATGACAATTTGAAAATCAGTTCTAAGTTAATAGTTTGACGTTCTTTACTACTAAATAACTAAGTCTTATTTTAGTATAGTGAATTTGTAAATCAAAACTAACTTATTAGTTTAAAGTTCTTTACTTGAAAATATCTACTACTGATTTTAGAAATGACAATTTGAAAATCAGATTTAAGTTAATAGTTTGACGTTCTTTACTTCAAAATTACTAAGTCTTATTTTAGAATAGTGAATTTGTAAATCAATGCGAAGTTATTAATTTGAATTTCTTTACTTTGAAATAACTACTTCTGATTTTAGAAATGCCAATTTGAAAATCAGATCTAAGTTAATAGTTTGACGTTCTTTACTTCTAAATAACTAGATCTTATTTTAGTATAGTGAATTTGTAAATCAAAACTAAGTTATTAGTTTGAAGTTCTTTACTTGAAAATATCTACTACTGATTTTAGAAATGACAATTTGAAAATCAGATCTAAGTTAATAGTTCGACGTTCTTTACTTCAAAATAACTAAGTCTTACTTTAGACTAGTAAATTTGTAAATCAAAACCAAGTTATTAGCTTATAGTTTTTACTTCAAATTTACTAATTCGGATCTTAGTAATGTAAATTTGGAAATAAAATCTAAAGTTGTAGTTTGAAGTTCTTTACTTGAAAATATCTACTACTGATTTTAGAAATTACAATTTGAAAATCAGATCTAAGTTAATAGTTTGACGTTCTTTACTTCAAAATAACTAAGAATTATTTTAGAATAGACCATTTGTAAATCAAAGCTAAGTTATTAGTTTGTAGTTCTTAACTTGAAAATATCTACTTCTGATTTTAGAAGTGTTAATTTGAAAATCAGGTCTAAGTTAATAGTTAGACGTTTTTTACTTCACAATAACTAAGTCTTATTTTAGACTAGTAAATTTCTAAATCAAAACTAAGTTATTAGTTTGAAGTTCTTTACTTGAAAATATCTACTACTGATTTTACAAATGACAATTTGAAAATCAGATCTAAGTTAATAGTTTGACGTTCTTTACATCTAAATAACTAAGTCTTATTTTATTATTCTGAATTTGTAAATCAAAACTAAGTTATTAGTTCAAAGTTCCTTATTTGAAAATATCTGCTTCAGATTTTAGAAATGCCAATTTGAAAATCAGATCTAAGTTAATAGTTTGACGTCCCTTACTTCAAAATAACTAAGTCTTATTTTAGACTAGTGAATTTGTAAATCAAAACTAAGTTATTAGTTCAATGTTTTTTACTTCAAATTTACAAATTCGGATCATAGTAATGTAAATTTTGAAATCAAATCTAAGGTTCTAGTATGAAGTTCTTTACATGAAAATATCTACTTCTGATTTTAGAAATGACAATTTGAAAATCAGATATAAGGTAATAGTTTGACGTTCCTTACTTCAAAATAACTAAGTCCTATTTTAGTATAGTGAATTTGTAAATCAAAGCTATGTTATTAGTTTGAAGTTCTTTACCTGAAAATATCTACTTCTTATTTTAGAAATGACAATTTGAAAATCAGATCTAAGTTAAAAGTTTGACGTTTTTTACTTCACAATAACTAAGTCTTATTTTAGACTAGTAAATTTGTAAATCAAAACTAAGTTATTAGTTAGAAGTTCTTTACTTGAAAATATCTACTTCTTATTTTAGAAATGACAATTTGAAAATCAGATCTAAGTTAAAAGTTTGACGTTTTTTACTTCACAATAACTAAGTCTTATTTTAGACTAGTAAATTTGTAAATTAAAACTAAGTTATTACTTTGAAGTTTTTTACTTGAAAATATCTACTACTGATTTTAGAAATGACAATTTGAAAATCAGATATAGTTATTAGTTTGACGTTTTTTACTTCAAAATAACTAAGTCTTATTTTAGTATAGTGAATTTGTAAATCAAAGCTCTGTTATTAGTTTGAAGTTCTTTACTTGAAAATTTCTACTACTGATTTTACAAATGACAATTTGAAAATCAGCTATAGTTATTAGTTTAACGTTCTTTACTTCAAATGAACTAAGTCTTATTTTAATATAGTAAATTTGTAAATCAAAGCTATGTTATTAGTTTGAAGTTCTTTACTTGAAAATATCTACTACTGATTTTAGAAATGACAATTTGAAAATCAGATCTAAGTTAATAGTTTGACGTTCTTTACTTCAAAATAACTAAGTTTTACTTTAGACTAGTGAATTTGTAAATCAAAACTAAGTTATTAGTTTAAAGTTTTTACTTCATATTTACTAATTCGGATCTTAGTAATGTAAATTTGGAAATCAAATCTAAGGTTGTAGTTTGAAGTTCTTTACTTGAAAATATCTACTACTGATTTTAGAATTTACAATCTGAAAATCAGATCTAAGTTAATAGTTTGACGTTCTTTACTTCAAAATAACTAAGACTTAATTTAGAATAGCCCATTTGTAAATCAAAGCTAAGTTCTTAATTTGAAGTTCTTTACTTGAAAATTTCTACTACTGATTTTAGAAATGACAATTTGAAAATCAGATATAGTTATTAGTTTGACGTTCTTTACTTCAAAATAACTATGTTTTATTTTAGTATAGTGAATTTGTAAATCAAAGCTATGTTATTAGTTTGAAGTTCTCTACTTGAAAATATCTACTACTGATTTTAGAAAAGACAATTTGAAAATCAGAGCTAAGTTAATAGTTTGACGTTTTTTACTTCAAAATAACTAAGTCTTATTTTAGACTAGTAAACTTGTAAATCAAACTAAGTTATTAGTTTGAAGTTCTCTACTTGAAAATATCTACTACTGATTTTAGAAATGACAATTTGAAAATCAGACCTAAGTTAATAGTATGACGTTCTTTACTTCAAAATAGATAAGTCTTATTTTAGAATACTGTATTTGTAAATCAAAACTAAGTTGTTAGTTTGAAGTACTTTATTTGAAAATATCTGCTTTAGATTTTATAAATGACAATTTAAAAATCAGATAATAGTTTGACGTTCTTTACTTCAAAATACATAAGTCTTATTTTAGAATAATGTATTTCTAAATCCAAACTAAGTTATTAGTTTGAAGTACTTTACTTAAAAATATCTACTTCTGATTTTAGAAATGACAATTTAAAAATCAGATTTAAGTTAATAATTTGACGTTCTTTACTTCAAAATAGATAAGTCTTATTTTAGAATACTGTATTTGTAAATCGCAACTAAGTTGTTAGTTTGAAGTTCTTTATTTGAAAATATCTGCTTCAGATTTTAGAAATGACAATTTGAAAATCAGATCTAAGTTAATAGTTTGACGTTCTTTACTTCAAACCAACTAAGTCTTATTTTAGTATAGTGAATTTCTAAATCAAAACTAAGTTATTAGTATGAAGTTTTTTACTTGTTAAAAACTACTACTGATTTTTGAAATGACAATTTGAAAATCAGATCTAAGTTAATAGTTTGACGTTTTTTACTTCAAAATAACTAAGTCTTTTTTGAGACTATTGAATTTGTAAATCAAAACTAAGTTATTAGTTTAAAGTTTTTTATTTCAAATTTACTAATTCGGATCTTAGTAATGTAAATATCAAAATCAAATCTAAGGTTGTAGTTTGAAGTTCTTTACTTGAAAATATCTACTTCTGATTTTAAAAATGATAGTTTGAAAATCAGATCTAAGTTAATAGTTTGACGTTCTTTACTACAATATAACTAAGTCTTATTTTAGTATAGTGAATTTGTAAATTAAAACTAAGTTATTAATTTGAAGTTCTTTACTTGAACATATCTACTTCTGATTTTGGAAATAACAATTTGAAAATCAGGTCTAACTTAATAGTATGCCGATTTTTACTTCAAAATAACTAAGTCTTATTTCACACTAGTGAATTTGTAAATCAAAACTAAGGTATAAGTTAGAAGTTATTTACTTGAAAATATCTACTACTGATCTTAGAAATGACAATTTGAAAATTAGATCTAAGTTAATAGTTTGACGTTCTTTACTTCAAAATAGATAAGTCTTATTTTAGAATACTGTATTTGTAAATCAAAACTATGTTATTAGTTTGAAGTACTTTACTTAAAAATATCTACTTCTGATTTTAGAAATGACAATTTGAAAATCAGATCTAAGTTAATAATTTGACGTTCTTTACTTCAAAATAGATAAGTCTTATTTTAGAATACCGTATTTGTAAATCGCAACTAAGTTGTTAGTTTGAAGTTCTTTATTTGAAAATATCTGCTTCAGATTTTAGAAATGACAATTTGAAAATCAGATCTAAGTTAATAGTTTTACGTTCTTTACTTCAAACCAACTAAGTCTTATTTAAGTATAGTGAATTTCTAAATCAAAATTAAGTTATTAGTATGAAGTTCTTTACTTGATAAAAACTACTACTGATTTTTGAAATGACAATTTGAAAATCAGATCTAAGTTAATAGTTTGACGTTCTTTACTTCAAAATAACTAAGTCTTTTTTGAGACTATTGAATTTGTAAATCAAAACTAAGTTATTAGTTTAAAGTTTTTTTATTTCAAATTTACTAATTCGGATCTTAGTAATGTAAATATCAAAATCAAATCTAAGGTTGTAGTTTGAAGTTCTTTACTTGAAAATATCTACTTCTGATTTTAAAAATGATAATTTGAAAATCAGATCTAAGTTAATAGTTTGACGTTCTTTACTTCAAAATAGATAAGTCTTATTTTAGAATAGTGTATTTCTAAATCCAAACTAAGTTATTAGTTTGAAGTACTTTACTTAAAAATAACTACTTCTGATTTTAGAAATAACAATTTGAAAATTAGATCTAAGTTAATAGTTTGACGTTCTCTACTTCAAAATAGATAAGTCTTATTTTAGAATACTGTATTTTTAAATCAAAACTAAGTTGTTAGTTTGAAGTTCTTTATTTGAAAATATCTGCTTCAGATTTTAGAAATGCCAATTTGTAAATCAGATCTAAGTTAATAGTTTGACGTTCATTACTTCAATATAACTAAGTCTTATTTTAGACTAGTGAATTTGTAAATCAAAACTTAGTTATTAGTTTAAAGTTTTTTATTTCAAATTTACTAATTCGGATCTTAGTAATGTAAATATCGAAATCAAATCTAAGGTTGTAGTTTGAAGTTCTTTGCTTGAAAATATCTACTTATTTTAAAAATGATAATTTGATAATCAGATCTAAGTTAGTAGTTTGACGTTCTTTACTTCAATATAACTAAGTATTATTTTAGTATAGTGAATTTGTAAATCAAAGCTAAGTTATTAATTTGAAGTTTTTTACTTGAACATATCTACTTCTGATTTTAGAAATGACAATTTGAAAATCAGAGCTAAGTTAATAGTTTTACGTTCTTTACTTCAAAATAACTAAGTCTTATTTTAGACTAGTAAACTTGTAAATCAAAACTAAGTTTTAGTTTGAAGTTCTCTACTTGAAAATATCTACTACTGATTTTAGAAATGACAATTTGAAAATCAGATCTAAGTTAATAGTTTGACGTTTTTTACTTAAAAATAACTATGTGTTATTTTAGAATAGAGAATTTGTAAATCAAAACTAAGTTATTAGTTTGAAGTTCTTTACTTTGAAATATCTACTTCTTTTTTAAGAAATGACAATTTGAAAATCAGATCTAAGTTAATAGTATGGCGTTCTTAACTTCAAAATAGATAAGTCTTATTTTAGAATACTGTATTTGTAAATCAAAACTAAGTTGTTAGTTTGAAGTAATTTATTTGAAAATATCTACTTCTGATTTTAGAAATGATAATTTGAAAATCAGATCTAAGTTAATAGTTTGACGTTCTTTACTTCAAAATAGATAAGTTTTATTTTAGAATACTGTTTTTGTAAATCAAATCTAAGTTATTAGTTTGAAGTTCTTTACTTGAAAATAACTACTTCTGATTTTAGAAATGACAATTTGAAAATCAGATCTAAGTTAATAATTTGACTTTCTTTACTTCAAAACAACTAAGTCTTATTTTAGTATAGTGAATTTGTAAATCAAAACTAAGTTATTAGTATGAAGTTCTCCACTTGAAAAAAACTACCACTGATTTTAGAAATGACAATTTGAAAATCAGATCTAAGTTAACAGTTTGACGTTCTTTACTTCAA
Organism: Cantharis rustica; assembly: GCA_911387805.1. NCBI lineage: Eukaryota > Metazoa > Arthropoda > Insecta > Coleoptera > Cantharidae > Cantharis > Cantharis rustica. Next base: position 35,946,970 of record OU426878.1, read on the forward strand.
AATAACTAAATTTTATTTTATAATAGTTAACTTGTAAATCAAAACTAAGTTATTAGTATGAAGTTTTTTACTTGAAAATATCTACTTCTGATTTTAGAAATGACAATTTTTAAATCAGATCCAAGTTAATAGTTTGACTTACTTTACTTCAAAATAACTAAGTCTTATTTTAGAATAGTGAATTTGTAAAGCAAAACTAAGTTATTAGTTTAAAGTTTTTTACTTCAAATTTTCTAATTCGGATCTTAGTAATGTGAATGTGGAAATTAAATCTAAAGTTGTAGTTTGAAGTTCTTTACTTGAAAATGATCACTTCTGATTTTGGAAATTACAATTTGAAAATCAGATCTAAGTTAATAGTTTGACGTTCTTTACTTCAAAACAACTAAGTCTTATTTTAGTATAGTGAATTTGTAAATCAAAGCTAAGTTATTAGTATGAAGTTCTTCACTTGAAAAAAACTACCACTGATTTTAGAAATGACAATTTGAAAATCAGATCTAAGTTAATAGTTTGATGTTCTTTACATCAATATAACTAAATTTTATTTTAGAATAATTAACTTGTAAATCAAAACTAAGTTATTAGTTTGAAGTTTTTTACTTGAAAATATCTACTTCTGATTTTAGAAATGACAATTTGAAAATCAGATCTAAGTTAATAGTTTGACCTTCTTTACTTCAAAATAACGAAGTTTTATTTTAGACTAGTGAATTTGTAAATCAAAACTAAGTTATTAGTTTAAAGTGTTTTACTTCAATATTACTAATTCGGATCTTAGTAATGTAAATTTGGAAATCAAATCTAAGGTTGTTGTTTGAAGTCCTTTACCTGAACATATCTACTTCTGATTTTAGAAATTACAATTTAAAAATCAGGTCTAAGTTATTAGTTTGACGTTTCTACTTCAAAATAACTAAGTCTTATTTTAGACTAGTAAATTTGTAAATCATAAATTAGTTATTAGTTTGAAGTTCTTTACTTGAAATTATGTACTACTGATTTTAGAAATGACAATTTGAAAATCAGATATAGCTATTAGTTTGACGTCTTTTACTTCAAAATAACTAAGTCTTATTTTAGACTAGTAAATTTGTAAATCATAAATAAGTTATTAGTTTGAAGATCTTTACTTGAAAATATCTACTTCTGATTTTATAAATGACAATTTGAAAATCAGATCTAAGTTAATAGTTTGACGTTCTTTACTTCAAAATAACTAAATTTTATTTTAGAATAGTTAACTTGTAAATCAAAACTTAGCTATTAGTTTGAAGTTTTTTACTTGAAAATATCTACTTCTGATTTTATAAATGACAATTTGAAAATCAGATCTAAGTCAATAGTTTGACGTTCTTTACTTCAAAATAACTAAATTTTATTTTAGAATAGTTAACTTGTAAATCAAAACTAAGTTATTAGTTTGAAGTTTTTTACTTGAAAATATCTACTTCTGATTTTAGAAATGACAATTTGTAAATCAGATCCAAGTTAATAGTTTGACGTTCTTTACTTCAAAATAACTAAGTCTTATTTTAGAATAGTGAATTTGTAAAGCAAAACTAAGTTATTAGTTCAAAGTTTTTTACTTCAAATTTTCTAATTCGGATCTTAGTAATGTAAATGTGGAATTTAAATCTAAGGTTTTAGTTTAAAGTTCTTTACTTGAAAATGATCACTTCTGATTTTGGAAATTACAATTTGAAAATCAGATCTAAGTTAATAGTTTGACGTTCATTACTTCAAAATAACTAAGTCTTATTTTAGACTACTGAATTTGTAAATCAAAACTAAGTTATTAGTTTAAAGTTTTTTACTTCAAATTTACTAATTCGGATCTTAGTAATGTACTTAGTAATGTACAATCTAAGGTTGAAGTTTGAAGTTCTTTACCTGAAAATATCTACTTCTGTATTTAGAAATTACAATTTGAAAATCAGGTCTAAGTTAATAGTTTGACGTTTTTTACTTCAAAATAACTAAGTCTTATTTTAGACTATTAAGTTTGTAAATCAAAACTAAGTTATTATTTTAAAGTTTTTTACTTCAAATTTCCTAATTCGGATCTTAGTAATGTAAATTTGGAAATCAAATCTAAGGTTGTTGTTTGAAGTACTTTTCCTGAAAATATCTACTTCTGATTTTAGAAATGACAATTTGAAAATCAGATCTAAGTTAATAGTTTGACGTTCCTTACTTCAAAATAACTTAGTCTTATTTTAGAATAGAGAATTTGTAAATCAAAACTAAGAAATTAGTATGAAGTTCTTTACTTTGAAATGTCTAATTCTGATTTAAGAATTGACAATTTGAAAATCAGATCTAAGTGAATAGTTTGACGTTCGTTACTTTAAAATAAATAAGTCTTATTTTAGAATAGTGCATTTGTAAGTCAAAACTAAGTTATTAGTTTGAAGTACTTTACTTAAAAATATCTACTTCTGATTTAAAAATGACAATTTGAAAATCAGATCTAAGTTAATAGTTTGACGTTCTTTGCTTCAAAATAGATAAGTCTTATTTTAGAATACTGTATTTGTAAATCAAAACTAAGTTGTTAGTTTAAAGTTCTTTATTAGAAAATATCTGCTTCAGATTTTAGAAATGACAATTTGAAAATCAGATCTAAGTTAATAGTTTGATGTTCTTTACATCAAAAAAACTAAATTTTATTTTAGAATAGTTAACTTGTAAATCAAAACTAAGTTATAAGTTTGAAGTTTTTACTTGTAAATATCTACTTCTGATTTTATAAATGACAATTTGAAAATCAGATATAAGTTAATAGTTTGACGTTCGTTACTTCTGAACAGCTAAGTCTTATTTTAGTATAGTGAATTTGTAAATCAAAACTAAGTTATTAGTTTGAAGTTTTTTACTTGAAAATAACTACTTCTGATTTTGGAAATGACAATTTGAAAATCAGATATAGTTATTAGTTTGACGTTCTTAACTTCAAAATAATTAAGTCTTACTTTAGAATAGTGAATTTGGAAATCAAAATTAAGTTATTAGTTTAAAGTTCTTTACTTTGAAATATCTACTTCTGATTTAAGGAGTGACAATTTGAAAATCAGATCTAAGTGAATAGTTTGACGTTTTATACTTCAAAATAGATAAGTCTTATTTTAGAATAGTGTATTTGTAAATCAAAACTAAGTTATTAGTTTGAAGTACTTTACTTAAAAATATCTACTTCTGATTTTATAAATGACAATTTGAAAATCAGATCTAAGTTAATAGTTTGACGTTCTTTACTTCAAAATAACTAAGTCTTATTTTAGAATATTGAATTTGTAAATCAAAACTAAGTTATTAGTATGAAGTTCTTCACTTGAAGAAAACTATCACTGGTTTTAGAAATAACAATTTGAAAATCAGATCTAAGTTAATAGTTTGACGTTCTTTACTTCAAAATAGATAAGTCTTATTTTAGAATAGTGCATTTGTAAGTCAAAACTAAGTTATTAGTTTGAAATACTTTACTTAAAAATATCTACTTCTGATTTAAAAATGACAATTTGAAAATCAGATCTAAGTTAATAGTTTGACGTTCTTTGCTTCAAAATAGATAAGTCTTATTTTAGAATACTGTATTTGTAAATCAAAACTAAGTTGTTAGTTTGAAGTTCTTTATTAGAAAATATCTGCTTCAGATTTTAGAAATGACAATTTGAAAATCAGATCTAAGTTAATAGTTTGATGTTCTTTACATCAAAAAAACTAAATTTTATTTTAGAATAATTAACTTGTAAATCAAAACTAAGTTATTAGTTTGAAGTTTTTACTTGAAAATATCTACTTCTGATTTTGGAAATGACAATTTGAAAATCAGATCTAAGTTAATAGTTTGACGTTCTTTACTTCAAAATAACTAAGTCTTATTTTAGAATATTGAATTTATAAATCAAAACTAAGTTATTAGTTTGAAGTTCTTTACTTTGAAATATCCACATCTGATTTAAGAAGTGACAAGTTGAAAATCAGATCTAAGTGAATAGTTTGACGTTTTATACTTCAAAATAGATAAGTCTTATTTTAGAATAGTGTATTTGTAAATCAAAACTAAGTTATTAGTTTGAAATACTTTACTTAAAAATATCTACTTCAGATTTTATAAATGACAATTTGAAAATCAGATCTAAGTTAATAGTTTGACGTTCTTTACTTCAAAACAACTAAGTCTTATTTTAGTATAGTGAATTTGTAAATCAAAACTAAATTATTAGTATGAAGTTCTTCACTTGAAAAAATTTACTACTGATTTTAGAAATGACTATTTGAAAATCAGATCTAAATTAATAGTTTAACGTTCTTTACTTCAAAATAACTAAGTCTTATTTTAGAATACTCAATTTGTAAATCAAAGCAAAGTTATTAGTTTAAAGTTCATTACTTTAAAATATCTACTTCTGATTTTAGAAATGACATTTTGAAAATCAGATTTAAGTTGATAGTTTGACGTTCTTTACTCCTAAATAACTAGGTCTTATTTTAGTATAGTGAATTTGTAAATTAAAACTAAGTTATTAGTTTGCAGTTCTTTACTTGAAAATATCTACTACTGATTTTAGAAATGACAATTTGAAAATCAGATCTAAGTTATTAGTTTGACGTTTTTTACTTCAAAATAACTAAGTCTTATTTTAGACTAGTGAATTTGTAAATCAAAACTAAGATATTAGTTTAAAGTTATTTAATTCAAATTTTCTAATTCGGATCTTAGTAATGTAAATGTGGAAATTAAATCTAAGGTTGTAGTTTGAAGTTCTGTACTTGAAAATAATTACTTCTGATTTTAGAAATTACAATTTGAAAATCAGATCTAAGTTAATAGTTTGACGTTGTTTACTTCAAAATAACTAAGTCTTATTTTAGACTAGTAAATTAATAAATCAAAACTAAGTTATTAGTTTGAAGTTCTTTACTTGAAAATATATACTACTGATTTTAGAAATGACAATTTGAAAATCAGGTCTAAGTTAATAGTTTGAGGTTTTTTACTTCAAAATAACTAAGTCTTATTTTAGACTAGTAAATTAATAAATCAAAACTAAGTTATTAGTTTGAAGTTCTTTACTTGAAAATATCTACTACTGATTTTAGATATGACAATTTGAAAATCAGCTCTAAGTTAATAGTTTGACGTTCCTTACTTCAAAATAACTTAGTCTTATTTTAGAATAGTTAACTTGTAAATCAAAACTAAGTTATTAGTTTGAAGTTTTTACTTGTAAATATCTACTTCTGATTTTAGAAATGACAATTTGAAAATCAGATATAAGTTAATAGTTTGACGTTCGTTACTTCTGAACAGCTAAGTCTTATTTTAGTATAGTGAATTTGTAAATCAAAACTAAGTTATTAGTTTGAAGTTTTTTACTTGAAAATAACTACTTCTGATTTTGGAAATGACAATTTGAAAATCAGATATAGTTATTAGTTTGACGTTCTTTTCTTCAAAATAATTAAGTCTTACTTTAGAATAGTGAATTTGGAAATCAAAATTAAGTTATTAGTTTGAAGTTCTTTACTTTGAAATATCTACTTCTGATTTAAGGAGTGACAATTTGAAAATCAGATCTAAGTGAGTAATTTGACGTTTTATACTTCAAAATAGATAAGTCTTATTTTAGAATAGTGTATTTGTAAATCAAAACTAAGTTATTAGTTTGAAGTACTTTACTTAAAAATATCTACTTCTGATTTTATAAATGACATTTTGAAAATCAGATCTAAGTTAATAGTTTGACGTTCTTTATTTCAAAATAACTAAGTCTTATTTTAGAATATTGAATTTGTAAATCAAAAGTAAGTTATTAGTATGAAGTTCTTCACTTGAAAAAAACTATCACTTGTTTTAGAAATGACCATTTGAAAATCAGATCTAAGTTAATAGTTTGACGTTCTTTACTTCAAAATAACTAAGTCTTATTTTAGACTTGTGAATTTGTAAATCAAAACTAAGTTATTAGTTTAAAGTTTTTTACTTCAAATTTTCTAATTCGGATCTTAGTAATGTAAATGTGGAAATTAAATCTAAGGTTGTAGTTTGAAGTTCTTTACTTGAAAATTATTACTACTGATTTTAGAAATTACAATTTAAAAATCAGATCTAAGTTAATAGCTTGACGTTCTTTACTTCAAAACAACTAAGTCTTATTTTAGTAGAGTGAATTTGTAAATCAAAACTAAATTATTAGTATGAAGTTCTTCACTTGAAAAAAACTACCACTGATTTTAGAAATGACTATTTGAAAATCAGATTTAAGTTAATAGTTTGTCGTTCTTTACTCCTAAATAACTAAGTCTTATTTTAGTATAGTGAATTTGTAAATTAAAACTAAGTTATTAGTTTGCAGTTCTTTACTTGAAAATATCTACTACTGACTTTAGAAATGACAATTTGAAAATCAGATCTAAGTTAATAGTTTGACGTTTTTTACTTCAAAATAACCAAGTCTTATTCTAGACTAGTGAATTTGTAAAACAAAACTAAGATATGAGTTTATAGTTTTTTGCTTCAAATTTTTTAATTTGGATCTTAATAATATAAATTTGGAAATCAAATCTAAGGTTGTCGTTTGAAGTTCTTTACTTGAAAATAATTACCACTGGTTTTAGAAATGACAATTTGAAAATCAGATCTAAGTTAATAGTTTGACGTTCTTTACTTCAAAATAACTAATTCTTATTTTAGACTAGTGAATTTGTAAATCAAAACTAAGTTATTAGTTTAAAGTTTTTTAATTCAAATTTTCTAATTCGGATCTTAGTAATGTAAATGTGGAAATTAAATCTAAGGTTGTAGTTTGAAGTTCTGTACTTGAAAATTATTACTTCTGATTTCGGAAATGACAATTTGAAAATCAGGTCTAAGTTAATAGTTTGACGTTTTTTACTTCAAAATAACTAAGTTTTATTTTAGACTAATAAATTAGTAAATCAAAACTAAGTTCTTAGTTTGAAGTTCTTTACTTGAAAATATCTACTACTGATTTTAGAAATGACAATTTGAAAATCAGATCTCAGTTAATAGTTTGACGTTCCTTACTTCAAAATAACTTAGTCTTATTTTAGAATAGAGAATTTGTAAATCAAAACTAAGTAATTAGTATGAAGTTCTTTACTTTGAAATATCTAATTCTGATTTAAGAAATGACAATTTGAAAATCAGATCTAAGTGAATAGTTTGACGTTCGTTACTTTAAAATAGATAATTCTTATTTTAGAATACTGTATTTGTAAATCAAAACTAAGTTGTTAGTTTGAAGTTCTTTATTAGAAAATATCTGCTTCAGATTTTAGAAATTACAATTTGAAAATCAGATCTAAGTTAATAGTTTGATGTTCTTTACATCAAAATAACTAAATTTTATTTTAGAATAGTTAACTTGTAAATCAAAACTAAGTTATTAGTTTGATGTTCTTTACTTGAAAATATCTACTTCTGATTTTGGAAATGACAATTTGAAAATCAGATCTAAGTTAATAGTTTGACGTTCTTTACTTCAAAATAACTAAGTCTTATTTTAGAATAGTGAACTTGTAAATCAAAGATAAGTTATTAATTTGAAGTTCTTTGCTTGAACATATCTACTTCTAATTGTAAAAATGACAATTTGAAAATCAGATCTAAGTTAATAGTTTGACGTTCTTTACTTCAAAATAACTAAGTCTTATTTTAGACTAATGAATTTGTAAATCAAAACTAAGTTATTAGTTTAAACTTTTTTACTCCAAATTTATAAATTCAGATCTTAGTAATGTAAATTTGGAAATCAAATCTAAAGTTGTAGTTTGAAGTTCTTTACTTGAAAATAACTACTTCTGATTTTAGAAGTGACAATTTAAAAATCAGATCTAAGTTAACAGTTTGACGTTCTTTATATCAAAATAAGTAAGTCTTATTTTAGAATAGTCAATTTGTAAATCATAACTAAGTTATTAATTTGAAGTTCTTTACTACAAAATAACTAAGTCTTATTTTAGACTAGTGAATTTGTAAATCAAAACTAAGTTATTAGTTTAAACTTTTTTACTTCAAATTTTCTAATTCGGAACTTAGTAATGTAAATTTGGAAATCAAATCTAAAGTTGTAGTTTGAAGTTCTTTACTTGAAAAAATCTACTACTGATTTTAGAAATGACAATTTGAAAATCAGATCTAATTTATAGTTTGACGTTCTTTACTTCAAAAGAACTAAATCTTATTTTAGACTAGTGAATTTGTAAATCAAAACTAAGTTATTAGTTTAAACTTTTTTACTCCAAATTTATTAATTCGGATCTTAGTAATGTAAATTTGGAAATTAAATCTAAAGTAGTAGTTTGAAGTTCTTTACTTAAAAATATATACTTCTGATGTTAGAAATGACAATTTAAAAATCAGATCTAAGTTAACAGTTTGACATTCTGTATATCAAAATAATTAAGTTTTATTTTAGAATAGTCAATTTGTAAATCATAGCTAAGTTATACGGTAAAAGATGTTTACTTAAAAATATCTGCTTTAGATTTTAGAAATGACAATTTGAAAATCAGATCTAAGTTAATAGCTTGACGTTCTTTACTTCAAAATAGACAAGTCTTATTTTAGAATACTGTATTTGTAAAACAAAACTTTGGTTGTTAGTTTGAAGTTCTTTATTTGAAAATATCTGCTTCAGATTTTAGAAATGACTATTTAAAAATCAGATCTAAGTTAATAGTTTGACGTTCTTTACTTCAAAATAACTAAGTCTTGTTTTAGACTAGTGAATTTGTAAATCAAAACTAAGTTATTAGTTTGAAGTCTATACTTGAAAAAATCTACTACTGATTTTAGAAATGACAATTTGAATATCAAATCTAAGTTAATAGTTTGACGTTCTTTACTTCTAAACAAATAAGTCTTATTTTAGTATAGTGAATTTGTAAATCAAAACTAAGTTATTAGTTTGAGGTTCTTTACTTGAAAATATCTAGTTCAGTTTTAAGAAATGACAATTTGAAAATCAGATCTTAGTTAATAGCTTGACGTTCTTTACTTCAAAATAGACAAGTCTTATTTTAGAATACTGTATTTGTAAAACAAAACTTTGGTTGTTAGTTTGAAGTTCTTTATTTGAAAATATCTGCTTCAGATTTTAGAAATGACTATTTAAAAATCAGATCTAAGTTAATAGTTTGACGTTCTTTACTTCAAAATAACTAAGTCTTGTTTTAGACTAGTGAATTTGTAAATCAAAACTAAGTTATTAGTTTAAACTTTTTTAATCCAAATTTATTAATTCGGATCTTAGTAATGTAAATATGGAAATAAAATCTAAAGTTGTAGTTTGAAGATCTTTACTTGAAAATATCTACTTCTGATTTTAGTAATGAGAATTTAAAAATCAGAAGTAAGGTAACAGTTTGACGTTCTTTATATCAAAATAACTAAGTCTTATTTTAGAAATGATAATTTGAAAATCAGATCTAAGTTTGAAGTTCTTTACTTGAAAATATCTACTTCTGATTTTAGTAATGACAATTTAAAAAGCAGATGTAAGGTAACAGTTTGACGTTCTTTACTTCAAAATAACTAAGTCTTATTTTAGACTAGTGAATTTGTAAATCAAAACTAAGTTATTAGTTTAAAGTTTTTTATTTCAAATTTACTTATTCGGATCTTAGTAATGTAAATTTGGAAATCAAAGCTAAAGTTGTAGTTTGAAGTTCTTTACTTGAAAATATCTACTACTGATTGTGGAAATGACAATTTGAAAAACAGATATAAATTAATAATTTGACGTTCTTTACTTCAAAATAACTAAGTCTTATTTTAGACTAGTGAATTTGTAAATCAAAACTAAGTTATTAGTTTATAGTTATTTACTTCAAATTTACTAATTCGTCTCTTAGTAATGTAAATTTGGAAATCAAATCTAAAGTTGTAGTTTGAAGTTCTTTACTTGAAAATATCTACTACTGATTGTAGAAATGACAATTTGAAAAACAGATCTAAATTAATAATTTGACGTTCTTTACATCAAAATAACTAAGTCTTATTTTAGAATAGTTAATTTGTAAATCATAGCTAAGTTATTAGTTTGAAGTTCTTTACTTGAAAATATCTACTTCTAATTTTAGAAATGACAATTTGAAAATCAGATCGAAGTTAATAGTCTGACGTTCTTTACTTCAAAATAGATAAGTCTTATTTTAGAATACTGTATTTGGAAAACAAAACTAAGTTATTAGTATGAAGTTCTTTACTTGAAAAAAACTACCAATGATTTTAGAAATGACAATTTGAAAATGAGATCTAAGTTAATAGTTTGACGTTCTTTACTTAAAAATAGATAAGTCTTATTTTAGAATACTGTATTTGGAAATCAAAACTAAGTTATTAGTTTGAAGTTCTTTACTTGAAAATAGCTACTTCTGATTTTGGAAATGACAATTTGAAAATCAGATTTAAGTTAATAGTTTGACGTTCTTTATTTCAAAACAACTAAGTCTTATTTTAGTATAGTGAATTTGTAAATCAAAACTAAGTTATTAGTATGAAGTTCTTTACTTGAAAAAAACTACCACTGATTTTAGAAATGACAACTTGAAAATCAGTTCTAAGTTAATAGTTTGACGTTCTTTACTACAAAATAACTAAGTCTTATTATAGTATAGTGATTTTTAAATCAAAGCTATGTTATTAGTTTGAAGTTCTTTACTTGAAAATATCTACTACTGATTTTAGAAATGCTTATTTGAAAATCAGATCTAAGTTAATAGTTTGACGTTTTTTACTTCAAAATAACTGAATCTTATTTTAGACTAGTAATTTTGTAATTCAAGACTAAGTTATTAGTTTGAAGTTCTTTACTTGTAAATATTTACTACTGATTTTAGAAATGACAATTTGAAAATTAGATCTAAGTTAATAATTTAACGTTCTTTATATCAAAATAACTAAATTTTATTTTAGTATAGTGAATTTGTAAATCAAAACTAAGTTATTAGTATGAAGTTCTTTACTTGAAACAAACTACCACTGATTTTAAAAATGACAATTTGAAAATCAGATCTAAGTTAATAGTTTGACGTTCTTTACTACAAAATAACTAAGTCTTATTATAGTATAGTGAATTTGTAAATCAAAGCTATGTTATTAGTTTGAAGTTCTTTACTTGAAAATATCTACTTCTTATTTTAGAAATGACAATTTGAAAATCAGATCTAAGTTAATAGTTTGACGTTCTTTACTTCTAAATAGATAAGTCTTATTTTAGAATACTGTATTTGGAAATCAAAACTAAGTTATTAGTTTGAAGTTCTTTTCTTGAGAATATCTACTTCTGATTTTGGAAATGACAATTTGAAAAAGAGATCTAAGTTAATAGTTTGACGTTCTTTACTTCTAAACAAAGAAGTCATATTTTAGTATAGTGAATTTATAAATCAAAGCTAAGTTTATGTTTAAAGATCTTTTCTTGAAAAAAAATACCACTGATTTTAGAAATGACAATTTGAAAATCAGATCTAAGTTAATAGTTTGACGTTCTTTACTTCAAAATAACTAAGTCTTGTTTTAGACTAGTGAATTTGTAAATCAAAACTAAGTTATTAGTTTAAACTTTTTTAATCCAAATTTATTAATTCGGAACTTAGTAATGTAAATATGGAAATAAAATCTAAAGTTGTAGTTTGAAGTTCTTTACTTGAAAATATCTACTTCTGATTTTAGTAATGACAATTTAAAAATCAGATGTAAGGTAACAGTTTGACGTTCTTTATATCAAAATAACTAAGTCTTATTTTAGAAATGATAATTTGAAAATCAGATCTAAGTTTGAAGTTCTTTACTTGAAAATATCTACTTCTGATTTTAGTAATGACAATTTAAAAATCAGATGTAAGGTAACAGTTTGACGTTCTTTACTTCAAAATAACTAAGTCTTATTTTTGACTAGTGAATTTGTAAATCAAAACTAAGTTATTAGTTTAAAGTTTTTTATTTCAAATTTACTTATTCGGATCTTAGTAATGTAAATTTGGAAATCAAATCTAAACTTGTAGTTTGAAGTTCTTTACTTAAAAAATCTACTACTGATTGTAGAAATGACAATTTGAAAAACAGATCTAAATTAATAATTTGACGTTCTTTACTTCAAAATAACTTAGTCTTATTTTAGAATAGTGAATTTGTAAATCAAAACTAAGTTGTTAGTTTGAAGTTCTTTATTTGAAAATATCTGCTTTAGATTTTAGAAATGACAATTTGAAAATCAGATCTAAGTTAATAGTTTGACGTTCTTTACATCAAAATAACTAAATTTTGTTGTAGAATAGTTAATTTGTAAATCAAAACTAAGTTATTAGTTTGAAGTTTTTTACTTGAAAATATCTACTTCTGATTTTAGAAATGACAATTTGAAAATCAGATCTAAGTTAATAGTTTGACGTTCTTTACTTCTAAATAACTAAGTCTTATTTTAGTATAGTGAACTTGTAAATCAAATCTAAGTTATTAGTTTGAAGTTCTGTACTTGAAAATATTTATTTCTGATTTTAGAAATGACTATTTGAAAATCAGATCTAAGTTAATAGTTTGACGTTCTTTACTTCAAAATAACTAAGTCTTATTTTAGAATAGTGAATTTGTAAATCAAAGCTAAGTTATTAATTTGAAGTTCTTTACTTGAAAATATCTACTTCTGATTTTGGAAATGACAATTTGAAAATCAGATCTAAGTTAATAGTTTAACGTTATATACTTCAAAATAACTAAGTCTTATTTTAAGATAGTAAATTTGTAAATCAAAGCTATGTTATTAGTGTGTAGTTCTTTACTTGAAAATACCTACTTCTTATTTTAGAAATGAAAATTTAAAAATCAGATCTAAGTTAATAGTTTGATGTTCTTTACTTCAAAACAACTAAGTCTTATTTTAGTATAGTGAATTTGTAAATCAAAACTAAGTTATGAGTTTGAAGTTCTTTACTTGGAAATTTCTACTACTGATTTTAGAAATGAAAATTTGAAAATCAGATCTAAGTTAATAGTTTGACGTTCTTTACTTCAAAATAACTAAGTCTTATTTTAGAATAGTGAATTTGTAAATCAAAGCTAAGTTATTAGTTTGAAGTTGTTTACTTGAAAATAATTACTTCTGATTTTAGAAATGACAATTTGAAAAACAGATCTAAGGTAATAGTTTGACGTTCTTTACTTCAAAATAACTAAGTCTTATTTTAGAATAGTGAATTTGTAAATCACAGCTAATTCTTAGTTTGAAGTTCTTTACTTGAAAATTTCTACTACTGATCTTAGAAATGACAATTTGAAAATCAGATCTAAGTTAGTAGTTTGACGTTCTTAACTTCTAAATAGATAAGTCTTATTTTAGAATACTGTATTTGTAAATCAAAACTAAGTTATTAGTTTGAAGTTTTTTACTTGAAAATATCTACTTCTGATTTTGGCAATGACAATTTGAAAATCAGATTTAAGTTAATAGTTTGACGTTCTTTACTTAAAAATAACTAAGTCTTATTTTAGACTAGTGAATTTGTAAATCAAAACTAAGTTATTAGCTTAAAGTTTTTTACTTCAAATTTACTGATTCGGATCTTAGTAATGTAAATTTGGAAATCAAATCTAAGGTTGTAGTTTAAAGTTCTTTACTTGTAAATATCTACTTCTGATTTTAGAAATGACAATTTGAAAATCAGGTCTAAGGTAATAGTTTGACGTTCTTTACTTCAAAATAACTAAGTCTTATTTTAGAATATTGAATTTGTAAATCAAAGCTAATTCTTAGTTTGAAGTTCTTTACTTGAAAATTTCTACTTCTGATTATAGAAATGATGATTTGAAAATCAGATATAAGTTAATAGTTTGACGTTCTTTACTTTGAATTTGTAAATCAAAACTAAGTTGTTAGTTTGACGTTCTTTATTTGAAAATATCTGCTTTAGATTTTAGAAATGACAATTTGAAAATCAGATCTAAGTTCATAGTTTGACGTTCTTTACATCAAAATAACTAAATTTTGTTTTAGAATAGTTAATTTGTAAATCAAAACTAAGTTATTAGTTTGAAGTTTTTTACTTGAAAATATCTACTTCTGATTTTAGAAATGACAATTTGAAAATCAGATCTAAGTTAATAGTTTGACGTTCTTTACTTCTAAATAACTAAGTCTTATTTTAGTATAGTGAACTTGTAAATCAAATCTAAGTTATTAGTTTGAAGTTCTGTACTTGAAAATATTTATTTCTCATTTTAGAAATTACAATTTGAAAATCAGATCTAAGTTAATAGTTTGGCGTTCTTTACTTCAAAATAACTAAGTCTTATTTTAGAATAGTGAATTTGTAAATCAAAGCTAAGTTATTAATTTGAAGTTCTTTACTTGAAAATATCTACTTCTGATTTTGGAAATGACAATTTGAAAATCAGATCTAAGTTAATAGTTTGACGTTATATACTTCAAAATAACTAAGTCTTATTTTAGGATAGTAAATTTGTAAATCAAAGCTATGTTATTAGTGTGTAGTTCTTTACTTGAAAATACCTACTTCTTATTTTAGAAATGAAAATTTAAAAATCAGATCTAAGTTAATAGTTTGACGTTCTTTACTTCAAAACAACTAAGTCTTATTTTAGTATAGTGAATTTGTAAATCAAAACTAAGTTATTAGTTTGAAGCTCTTTACTTGAAAATTTCTACTACTGATTTTAGAAATGAAAATTTGAAAATCAGATCTAATTTAATAGTTTGACGTTCTTTACTTCAAAATAACTAAGTCTTATTTTAGAATAGTGAATTTGTAAATCAAAGCTAAGTTATTAGTTTGAAGTTGTTTACTTGAAAATAATTACTTCTGATTTTAGAAATGACAATTTAAAAATTAGATCTAAGGTAATAGTTTGACGTTCTTTACTTCAAAATAACTAAGTCTTATTTTGGAATAGTGAATTTGTAAATCAAAGCTAATTCTTAGTTTGAAGTTCTTTACTTGAAAATTTCTACTTCTGATTTTAGAAATGATGATTTGAAAATCAGATATAAGTTAATAGTTTGACGTTCTTTACTTCTAAATAACTAAGTCTTATTTTAGTATAGTGAATTTGTAAATTAAAACTAAGTTATTAGTTTGACGTTCTTTACTTGAAAATATCTACTACTGATCTTAGAAATGACAATTTGAAAATCAGATCTAAGTTAGTAGTTTGACGTTCTTAACTTCAAAATAGATAAGTCTTATTTTAGAATACTGTATTTGTAAATCAAAACTAAGTTATTAGTTTGAAGTTTTTTACTTGAAAATATCTACTTCTGATTTTGGAAATGACAATTTGAAAATCAGATTTAAGTTAATAGTTTGACGTACTTTACTTCAAAATAACTAAGTCTTATTTTAGACTAGTGAATTTGTAAATCAAAACTAAGTTATTAGCTTAAAGTTTTTTACTTCAAATTTACTGATTCGGATCTTAGTAATGTAAATTAGGAAATCAAATCTAAGGTTGTAATTTAAAGTTCTTTACTTTAAAATATCTACTTCTGATTTTAGAAATGACAATTTGAAAATCAGGTCTAAGGTAATAGTTTGACGTTCTTGACTTCAAAATGACTAAGTCTTATTTTAGAATATTGAATTTGTAAATCAAAGCTAATTCTTAGTTTGAAGTTTTTTACTTGAAAATTTCTACTTCTGATTTTAGAAATGATGATTTGAAAATCAGATATAAGTTAATAGTTTGACGTTCTTTACTTTGAATTTGTAAATCAAAACTAAGTTGTTAGTTAGAAGTTCTTTATTTGAAAATATCTGCTTTAGATTTTAGAAATGACAATTTGAAAATCAGATCTAAGTTAATAGTTTGACGTTCTTTACATCAAAATAACTAAATTTTGTTTTAGAATAGTTAATTTTTAAATCAAAACTAAGTTATTAGTTTGAAGTTTTTTACTTGAAAATATCTACTTCTGTTTTTAGAAATGACAATTTGAAAATCAGATCTAAGTTAATAGTTTGACGTTCTTTACTTCTAAATAACTAAGTCTTATTTTAGTATAGTGAACTTGTAAATCAAATCTAAGTTATTAGTTTGAAGTTCTGTACTTGAAAATATTTATTTGTGATTTTAGAAATGACAATTTGAAAATCAGATCTAAGTTAATAGTTTGACGTTCTTTACTTCAAAATAACTAAGTCTTATTTTAGAATAGTGAATTTGTAAATCAAAGCTAAGTTATTAATTTGAAGTTCTTTACTTGAAAATATCTACTTCTGATTTTGGAAATGACAATTTGAAAATCAGATCGAAGTTAATAGTTTGACGTTATTTACTTCAAAATAACTAAGTCTTATTTTAGGATAGTAAATTTGTAAATCAAAGCTATGTTATTAGTGTGTAGTTTTTTACATGAATATATCTACTTCTTATTTTAGAAATGAAAATTTGAAAATCAGATCTAAGTTAATAGTTTGACGTTCTTTACTTCTAAACAACTAAGTCTTATTTTAGTATAGTGAATTTGTAAATCAAAACTAAGTCATTAGTTTGAAGTTCTTTACTCTAAAATTTCTACTACTGATTTTAGAAATGAAAATTTGAAAATCAGATCTAAATTAATAGTTTGACGTTCTTTACTTCAAAATAACTAAGTCTTATTTTAGAATAGTGAATTTGTAAATCAAAGCTAAGTTATTAGTTTGAAGTTGTTTACTTGAAAATATCTACTTCTGATTTTAGAAATGACAATTTGAAAATCAGATCTAAGGTAATGGTTTGACGTTCTTTACTTCAAAATAACTAAGTCTTATTTTAGAATAGTGAATTTGTAAATCAAAGCTAAGTTATCAGTTTTAAGTTGTTTACTTGAAAATAATTACTTCTGATTTTAGAAATGACAATTTGAAAATCAGATCTAAGGTAATAGTTTGCCGTTCTTTACTTCAAAATAACTAAGTCTTATTTTAGAATAGTGAATTTGTAAATCAAAGCTAATTCTTAGTTTGAAGTTCTTTACTTGAAAATTTCTACTACTGATCTTAGAAATGACAATTTGAAAATCAGATCTAAGTTAATAGTTTGACGTTCCTTACTTCAAAATAACTTAGTCTTATTTTAGAATAGTGAATTTGTAAATCAAAACTAAGATCTTAGTTTGAAGTTCTTTATTTAAAAATAGCTGCTTTAGATTTCAGAAATGACAATTTGAAAATCAGATCTAAGTTAATAGTTTGACGTTCTTTACATCAAAATAACTAAATTTTGTTTTAGAATAGTTAATTTGTAAATCAAAACTAAGTTATTAGTTTGAAGTTTTTTACTTGAAAATATCTACTTCTGATTTTAGAAATGACAATTTCAAAATCAGACCTAAGTTAATAGTTTGACGTTCTTTACTTCTAAATAACTAAGTCTAATTTTAGTATAGTGAACTTGTAAATAAAATCTAAGTTATTAGTTTGAAGTTCTGTACTTGAAAATATTTATTTCTGATTTTAGAAATGACAATTTGAAAATCAGATCTAAGTTAATAGTTTGACGTTCTTTACTTCAAAATAACTAAGTCTTATTTTAGAATAGTGAATTTGTAAATCAAAGCTAAGTTATTAATTTGAAGTTCTTTACTTGAAAATATCTACTTCTGATTTTGGAAATGACAATTTGAAAATCAGATCTAAGTTAATAGTTTGACGTTATTTACTTCAAAATAACTAAGTCTTATTTTAGGATAGTAAATTTGTAAATCAAAGCTATGTTATTAGTGTGTAGTTCTTTACTTGAAAATACCTACTTCTTATTTTAGAAATGAAAAGTTAAAAATCAGATCTAAGTTAATAGTTTGACGTTCTTTACTTCAAAACAACTAAGTCTTATTTTAGTATAGTGAATTTGTAAATCAAAACTAAGTTATTAGTTTGAAGTTCTTTACTTGAAAATTTCTACTACTGATTTTAGAAATGACAATTTGAAAATTAGATCTAAGTTAATAGTTTGACGTTCTTTACTTCAAAATAACTAAGTCTTATTTTAGAATAGTGATATTGTAAATCAAAGCTAAGTTATTAGTTTTAAGTTGTTTACTTGAAAATAATTACTTCTGATTTTAGAAAAGACAATTTGAAAATCAGATCTAAGGTAATAGTTTGACGTTCTTTACTTCAAAATAACTAAGTCTTATTTTAGAATAGTGAATTTGTAAATCAAAGCTAATTCTTAGTTTGAAGTTCTTTACTTGAAAATTTCTACTTCTGATTTTAGAAATGATGATTTGAAAATCAGATATAAGTTAATAGTTTGACGTTCTTTACTTCTAAATAACTAAGTCTTATTTTAGTATAGTGAATTTGTAAATTAAAACTAAGTTATTAGTTTGACGTTCTTTACTTGAAAATATCTACTACTGATCTTAGAAATGACAATTTGAAAATCAGATCTAAGTTAGTAGTTTGAGGTTCTTAACTTCAAAATAGATAAGTCTTATTTTAGAATACTGTATTTGTAAATCAAAACTAAGTTATTAGTTTGAAGTTTTTTACTTGAAAATATCTACTTCTGATTTTGGAAATGACAATTTGAAAATCAGATTTAAGTTAATAGTTTGACGTTCTTTACTTCAAAATAACTAAGTCTTATTTTAGACTAGTGAATTTGTAAATCAAAACTAAGTTATTAGCTTAAAGTTTTTTACTTCAAATTTACTGATTCGGATCTTAGTAATGTAAACTTGGAAATCAAATCTAAGGTTGTAGTTTAAAGTTCTTTACTTGAAAATATCTACTTCTGATTTTAGAAATGACAATTTGAAAATCAGGTCTAAGTTAATAGTTTGACGCTCTTTACATCAAAATAACTAAATTTTATTCTAGAATATTTAACTTGTAAATCAAAACTAAGTTATTAGTTTGAAGTTCTTTACTTGAAAATATCCACTTCTGATTTTAGAAATGACAATTTGAAATTCAGATCTAAGTTAATGGTTTGACGTTCTTTACTTCTAAATAACTAACTCTTATTTTAGTATAGTGAATTTGTACATTAAAACTAAGTTATTAGTTTGAAATTCCTAACTTGAAAATATCTACTACTAATTTTAGAAATGACAATTTGAAAATCAGATCTAAGTTAATAGTTTGACGTTTTTCACTTCAAAATAACTAAGACTTGTTTTAGACTAGTGAATTTGTAAATCAAAACTAAGTTATTAGTTTAAAGTTTTTTACTTTAAATTTACTAATTCGGATCTTAGTAATGTAAATTTGGAAATCAAATCTAAGGTTGTAGTTTAAAGTTTTTTACTTGAAAATATATACTTCCGATTTTAGAAATGGCAATTTGAAAATCAGGCCTAAGTTAATGGTTTGACGTTCTTTACTTCTAAACAAATAAGTCCTATTTTAGTATAGTGACATTGTAAATCAAAACTAAGTTATTAGTTTGAAGTTCTGGACTTGAAAATATTTATTTCTGATTTTACAAATGACAATTTGAAAATCAGATCTAAGTTAATAGTTTTTCGTTCTTTACTTCAAAATAACTAAGTCTTATTTTAGAATACTGAATTTTAAATCAAAGCTAAGTTATTAATTTGAAGTTCTTTACTTGAAAATATCTACTTCTGATTTTGGAAATGACAATTTAAAAATCAGATCTAAGTTAATAGTTTGACGTTCTTTACTTCTAAATAACTAAGTCTTATTTTAGTATAGTGAATTTGTAAATTAAAACTAAGTTATTAGTTTGACGTTCTTTACTTGAAAATATCTACTACTGATCATAGAAATGACAATTTGTAAATCAGATCTAAGTTAATAGTTTGACGTTCCTTACTTCAAAATAACTGAGTCTTATTTTAGAATAGTGAATTTGTAAATCAAAACTAAGTTGTTAGTTTGAAGTTCTTTATTTGAAAATATCTGCTTTAGATTTTAGAAAAGACAATTTGAAAATCGGATCTAAGTTAATAGTTTGACGTTCTTTACATGAAAATAACAAAATTTTGTTTTAGAATAGTTAATTTGTAAATCAAAACTAAGTTATTAGTTTGAAGTTCTGGACTTGAAAATATTTATTTCTGATTTTAGAAATGAAAATTTGAAAATCAGATCTAAGTTAATAGTTTGACGTTCTTTACTTCTAAACAACTAAATCTTATTTTAGTATAGTGAATTTGTAAATCAAAACTAAGTTATTAGTTTGAAGTTCTTTACTTGAAAATTTCTACTACTGATTTTAGAAATGAAAATTTGAAAATCAGATCTAAGTTAATAGTTTGACGTTCTTTACTTCAAAATAACTAAGTCTTATTTTAGAATAGTGAATTTGTAAATCAAAGCGAAGTTATTAGTTTGAAGTTGTTTACTTGAAAATATCTACTTCTGATTTCAGAAATGACAATTTGAAAATCAGATCTAAGGTAATAGTTTGACGTTCTTTACTTCAAAATAACTAAGTCTTATTTTAGAATAGTGAATTTGTAAATCAATGCTAATTCTTAGTTTGAAGTTCTTTACTTGAAAATTTCTACTTCTGATTTTAGAAATGATGATTTGAAAATCAGATATAAGTTAATAGTTTGACGTACTTTACTTCTAAATAACTAAGTCTCATTTTAGTATATTGAATTTGTAAATTAAAACTAAGTTATTAGTTTGACGTTCTTTACTTGAAAATATCTACTACTGATCTTAGAAATGACAATTTGAAAGTCAGATCTAAGTTAATAGTTTGACGTTCCTTACTTCAAAATAACTTAGTCTTATTTTAGAATAGTGAATTTGTAAATCAAAACTAAGTTGTTAGTTTGAATTTCTTTATTTGAAAATATCTGCTTTAGATTTTAGAAATGCCAATTTGTAAATCAGATCTAAGTTAATAGTTTGAAGTTCTGGACTTGAAAATATTTATTTCTGATTTTAGAAATGACAATTTGAAAATCAGATCTAAGGAAATAGTTTGACGTTCTTTACTTCAAAATAACTAAGTCTTATTTTAGAATAGTGAATTTGTAAATCAAAGCTAAGTTATTAATTTGAAGTTCTTTACTTGAAAATATCTACTTCTGATTTTGGAAATGACAATTTGAAAATCAGATCTAAGTTAATAGTTTGACGTTATTTACTTCAAAATAACTAAGTCTTATTTTAGGATAGTAAATTTGTAAATCAAAGCTATGTTATTAGTGTGTAGTTCTTTACTTGAAAATATCTACTTCTTATTTTAGAAATGAAAATTTGAAAATCAGATCTAAGTTAATAGTTTGACGTTCTTTACTTCTAAACAACTAAGTCTTATTTTAGTATAGTGAATTTGTAAATCAAAACTAAGTTATTAGTTTGAAGTTCTTTACTTGAAAATTTCTACTACTGATTTTAGAAATGAAAATTTGAAAATCAGATCTAAGTTAATAGTTTGACGTTCTTTACTTCAAAATACCTAAGTCTTATTTTAGAATAGTGAATTTGTAAATCAAAGCTAATTCTTAGTTTGAAGTTCTTTACTTGAAAATTTCTACTTCTGATTTTAGAAATGATGATTTGAAAATCAGATATAAGTTAATAGTTTGACGTTCTTTACTTCTAAATAACTAAGTCTTATTTTAGTATAGTGAATTTGTAAATTAAAACTAAGTTATTAGTTTGACGTTTTTTACTTCAAAATATCTACTACTGATCTTAGAAATGCCAATTTGAAAATCAGATCTAAGTTAATAGTTTGACGTTCCTTACTTCAAAATAACTTAGTCTTATTTTAGAATAGTGAATTTGTAAATCAAAACTAAGTTGTTAGTTTGAAGTTCTTTATTTGAAAATATCTGCTTTAGATTTTAGAAATGACAATTTGAAAATCAGATCTAAGTTAATAGTTTGACGTTCTTTACATCAAAATAACTAAATTTTGTTGCAGAATAGTTAATTTGTAAATCAAAACTAAGTTATTAGTTTGAAGTTTTTTACTTGAAAATATCTACTTCTGATTTTAGAAATGACAATTTGAAAATCAGATCTAAGTTAATAGTTTGACGTTCTTTACTTCTAAATAACTAAGTCTTATTTTAGTATAGTGAACTTGTAAATCAAATCTAAGTTATTAGTTTGAAGTTCTGTACTTGAAAATATTTATTTCTGATTTTAGAAATGACTATTTGAAAATCAGATCTAAGTTAATAGTTTGACGTTCTTTACTTCAAAATAACTAAGTCTTATTTTAGAATAGTGAATTTGTAAATCAAAGCTAAGTTATTAATTTGAAGTTCTTTACTTGAAAATATCTACTTCTGATTTTGGAAATGACAATTTGAAAATCAGATCTAAGTTAATAGTTTAACGTTATATACTTCAAAATAACTAAGTCTTATTTTAAGATAGTAAATTTGTAAATCAAAGCTATGTTATTAGTGTGTAGTTCTTTACTTGAAAATACCTACTTCTTATTTTAGAAATGAAAATTTAAAAATCAGATCTAAGTTAATAGTTTGATGTTCTTTACTTCAAAACAACTAAGTCTTATTTTAGTATAGTGAATTTGTAAATCAAAACTAAGTTATTAGTTTGAAGTTCTTTACTTGGAAATTTCTACTACTGATTTTAGAAATGAAAATTTGAAAATCAGATCTAAGTTAATAGTTTGACGTTCTTTACTTCAAAATAACTAAGTCTTATTTTAGAATAGTGAATTTGTAAATCAAAGCTAAGTTATTAGTTTGAAGTTGTTTACTTGAAAATAATTACTTCTGATTTTAGAAATGACAATTTGAAAAACAGATCTAAGGTAATAGTTTGACGTTCTTTACTTTAAAATAACTAAGTCTTATTTTAGAATAGTGAATTTGTAAATCACAGCTAATTCTTAGTTTGAAGTTCTTTACTTGAAAATTTCTACATCTGATTTTAGAAATGATGATTTGAAAATCAGATATAAGTTAATAGTTTGACGTTCTTTACTTCTAAATAACTAAGTCTTATTTTAGTATAGTGAATTTGTAAATTAAAAATAAGTTATTAGTTTGACGTTCTTTACTTGAAAATATCTACTACTGATCTTAGAAATGGCAATTTGAAAATCAGATCTAAGTTAGTAGTTTGACGTTCTTAACTTCTAAATAGATAAGTCTTATTTTAGAATACTGTATTTGTAAATCAAAACTAAGTTATTAGTTTGAAGTTTTTTACGTGAAAATATCTACTTCTGATTTTGGCAATGACAATTTGAAAATCAGATTTAAGTTAATAGTTTGACGTTCTTTACTTAAAAATAACTAAGTCTTATTTTAGACTAGTGAATTTGTAAATCAAAACTAAGTTATTGGCTTAAAGTTTTTTACTTCAAATTTACTGATTCGGATCTTAGTAATGTAAATTTGGAAATCAAATCTAAGGTTGTAGTTTAAAGTTCTTTACTTGAAAATATCTACTTCTGATTTTAGAAATGACAATTTGAAAATCAGGTCTAAGGTAATAGTTTGACGTTCTTTACTTCAAAATAACTAAGTCTTATTTTAGAATATTGAATTTGTAAATCAAAGCTAATTCTTAGTTTGAAGTTCTTTACTTGAAAATTTCTACTTCTGATTATAGAAATGATGATTTGAAAATCAGATATAAGTTAATAGTTTGACGTTCTTTACTTTGAATTTGTAAATCAAAACTAAGTTGTTAGTTTGAAGTTCTTTATTTGAAAATATCTGCTTTAGATTTTAGAAATGACAATTTGAAAATCAGATCTAAATTCATAGTTTGATGTTCTTTACATCAAAATAACTAAATTTTGTTTTAGAATAGTTAATTTGTAAATCAAAACTAAGTTATTAGTTTGAAGTTTTTTACTTGAAAATATCTACTTCTGATTTTAGAAATGACAATTTGAAAATCAGATCTAAGTTAATAGTTTGACGTTCTTTACTTCTAAATAACTAAGTCTTATTTTAGTATAGTGAACTTGTAAATCAAATCTAAGTTATTAGTTTGAAGTTCTGTACTTGAAAATATTTATTTCTGATTTTAGAAATTACAATTTGAAAATCAGATCTAAGTTAATAGTTTGGCGTTCTTTACTTCAAAATAACTAAGTCTTATTTTAGAATAATGAATTTGTAAATCAAAGCTAAGTTATTAATATGAAGTTCTTTACTTGAAAATATCTACTTCTGATTTTGGAAATGACAATTTGAAAATCAGATCTAAGTTAATAGTTTGACGTTATATACTTCAAAATAACTAAGTCTTATTTTAGGATAGTAAATTTGTAAATCAAAGCTATGTTATTAGTGTGTAGTTCTTTACTTGAAAATACCTACTTCTTATTTTAGAAATGAAAATTTAAAAATCAGATCTAAGTTAATAGTTTGACGTTCTTTACTTCAAAACAACTAAGTCTTATTTTAGTATAGTGAATTTGTAAATCAAAACTAAGTTATTAGTTTGAAGCTCTTTACTTGAAAATTTCTACTACTGATTTTAGAAATAAAAATTTGAAAATCAGATCTAATTTAATAGTTTGACGTTCTTTACTTCAAAATAACTAAGTCTTATTTTAGAATAGTGAATTTGTAAATCAAAGCTAAGTTATTAGTTTGAAGTTGTTTACTTGAAAATAATTACTTCTGATTTTAGAAATGACAATTTAAAAATCAGATCTAAGGTAATAGTTTGACGTTCTTTACTTCAAAATAACTAAGTCTTATTTTGGAATAGTGAATTTGTAAATCAAAGCTAATTCTTAGTTTGAAGTTCTTTACTTGAAAATTTCTACTTCTGATTTTAGAAATGATGATTTGAAAATCAGATATAAGTTAATAGTTTGACGTTCTTTACTTCAAAATAACTAAGTCTTATTTTAGAATAGTGAATTTGTAAATCAAAGCTAAGTTATTAATTTGAAGTTCTTTACTTGAAAATATCTACTTCTGATTTTGGAAATGACAATTTGAAAATCAGATCTAAGTTAATAGTTTAACGTTATATACTTCAAAATAACTAAGTCTTATTTTAAGATAGTAAATTTGTAAATCAAAGCTATGTTATTAGTGTGTAGTTCTTTACTTGAAAATACCTACTTCTTATTTTAGAAATGAAAATTTAAAAATCAGATCTAAGTTAATAGTTTGATGTTCTTTACTTCAAAACAACTAAGTCTTATTTTAGTATAGTGAATTTGTAAATCAAAACTAAGTTATTAGTTTGAAGTTCTTTACTTGGAAATTTCTACTACTGATTTTAGAAATGAAAATTTGAAAATCAGATCTAAGTTAATAGTTTGACGTTCTTTACTTCAAAATAACTAAGTCTTATTTTAGAATAGTGAATTTGTAAATCAAAGCTAAGTTATTAGTTTGAAGTTGTTTACTTGAAAATAATTACTTCTGATTTTAGAAATGACAATTTGAAAAACAGATCTAAGGTAATAGTTTGACGTTCTTTACTTTAAAATAACTAAGTCTTATTTTAGAATAGTGAATTTGTAAATCACAGCTAATTCTTAGTTTGAAGTTCTTTACTTGAAAATTTCTACATCTGATTTTAGAAATGATGATTTGAAAATCAGATATAAGTTAATAGTTTGACGTTCTTTACTTCTAAATAACTAAGTCTTATTTTAGTATAGTGAATTTGTAAATTAAAAATAAGTTATTAGTTTGACGTTCTTTACTTGAAAATATCTACTACTGATCTTAGAAATGGCAATTTGAAAATCAGATCTAAGTTAGTAGTTTGACGTTCTTAACTTCTAAATAGATAAGTCTTATTTTAGAATACTGTATTTGTAAATCAAAACTAAGTTATTAGTTTGAAGTTTTTTACGTGAAAATATCTACTTCTGATTTTGGCAATGACAATTTGAAAATCAGATTTAAGTTAATAGTTTGACGTTCTTTACTTAAAAATAACTAAGTCTTATTTTAGACTAGTGAATTTGTAAATCAAAACTAAGTTATTGGCTTAAAGTTTTTTACTTCAAATTTACTGATTCGGATCTTAGTAATGTAAATTTGGAAATCAAATCTAAGGTTGTAGTTTAAAGTTCTTTACTTGAAAATATCTACTTCTGATTTTAGAAATGACAATTTGAAAATCAGGTCTAAGGTAATAGTTTGACGTTCTTTACTTCAAAATAACTAAGTCTTATTTTAGAATATTGAATTTGTAAATCAAAGCTAATTCTTAGTTTGAAGTTCTTTACTTGAAAATTTCTACTTCTGATTATAGAAATGATGATTTGAAAATCAGATATAAGTTAATAGTTTGACGTTCTTTACTTTGAATTTGTAAATCAAAACTAAGTTGTTAGTTTGAAGTTCTTTATTTGAAAATATCTGCTTTAGATTTTAGAAATGACAATTTGAAAATCAGATCTAAATTCATAGTTTGATGTTCTTTACATCAAAATAACTAAATTTTGTTTTAGAATAGTTAATTTGTAAATCAAAACTAAGTTATTAGTTTGAAGTTTTTTACTTGAAAATATCTACTTCTGATTTTAGAAATGACAATTTGAAAATCAGATCTAAGTTAATAGTTTGACGTTCTTTACTTCTAAATAACTAAGTCTTATTTTAGTATAGTGAACTTGTAAATCAAATCTAAGTTATTAGTTTGAAGTTCTGTACTTGAAAATATTTATTTCTGATTTTAGAAATTACAATTTGAAAATCAGATCTAAGTTAATAGTTTGGCGTTCTTTACTTCAAAATAACTAAGTCTTATTTTAGAATAATGAATTTGTAAATCAAAGCTAAGTTATTAATATGAAGTTCTTTACTTGAAAATATCTACTTCTGATTTTGGAAATGACAATTTGAAAATCAGATCTAAGTTAATAGTTTGACGTTATATACTTCAAAATAACTAAGTCTTATTTTAGGATAGTAAATTTGTAAATCAAAGCTATGTTATTAGTGTGTAGTTCTTTACTTGAAAATACCTACTTCTTATTTTAGAAATGAAAATTTAAAAATCAGATCTAAGTTAATAGTTTGACGTTCTTTACTTCAAAACAACTAAGTCTTATTTTAGTATAGTGAATTTGTAAATCAAAACTAAGTTATTAGTTTGAAGCTCTTTACTTGAAAATTTCTACTACTGATTTTAGAAATAAAAATTTGAAAATCAGATCTAATTTAATAGTTTGACGTTCTTTACTTCAAAATAACTAAGTCTTATTTTAGAATAGTGAATTTGTAAATCAAAGCTAAGTTATTAGTTTGAAGTTGTTTACTTGAAAATAATTACTTCTGATTTTAGAAATGACAATTTAAAAATCAGATCTAAGGTAATAGTTTGACGTTCTTTACTTCAAAATAACTAAGTCTTATTTTGGAATAGTGAATTTGTAAATCAAAGCTAATTCTTAGTTTGAAGTTCTTTACTTGAAAATTTCTACTTCTGATTTTAGAAATGATGATTTGAAAATCAGATATAAGTTAATAGTTTGACGTTCTTTACTTCAAAATAACTAAGTCTTATTTTAGAATAGTGAATTTGTAAATCAAAGCTAAGTTATTAATTTGAAGTTCTTTACTTGAAAATATCTACTTCTGATTTTGGAAATGACAATTTGAAAATCAGATCTAAGTTAATAGTTTAACGTTATATACTTCAAAATAACTAAGTCTTATTTTAAGATAGTAAATTTGTAAATCAAAGCTATGTTATTAGTGTGTAGTTCTTTACTTGAAAATACCTACTTCTTATTTTAGAAATGAAAATTTAAAAATCAGATCTAAGTTAATAGTTTGATGTTCTTTACTTCAAAACAACTAAGTCTTATTTTAGTATAGTGAATTTGTAAATCAAAACTAAGTTATTAGTTTGAAGTTCTTTACTTGGAAATTTCTACTACTGATTTTAGAAATGAAAATTTGAAAATCAGATCTAAGTTAATAGTTTGACGTTCTTTACTTCAAAATAACTAAGTCTTATTTTAGAATAGTGAATTTGTAAATCAAAGCTAAGTTATTAGTTTGAAGTTGTTTACTTGAAAATAATTACTTCTGATTTTAGAAATGACAATTTGAAAAACAGATCTAAGGTAATAGTTTGACGTTCTTTACTTTAAAATAACTAAGTCTTATTTTAGAATAGTGAATTTGTAAATCACAGCTAATTCTTAGTTTGAAGTTCTTTACTTTGAAATATCTACTTCTTTTTTATAAACTGACAATTTGAAAATCAGATCTAAGTTAATAGTATGACGTTCTTTACTTCAAAATAGATAAGTCTTATTTTAGAATACTGTATTTGTAAATCAAAACTAAGATGTTAGTGTGAAGTACTTTATTTGAAAATATCTGCTTCCGATTTTAGAATTGACAATTTGAAAATCAGATCTAAGTTAATAGTTTGACGGTCGTTACTTCAAACCAACTAAGTCTTATTTTAGTATAGTGAATTTGTAAATCAAAACTAAGTTATTAGTATGAAGTTCTTTACTTGAAAATATCTACTACTAATTTTAGAAATGACAATTTGAAAATCAGATCTAAGTTAAAAGTTTGACGTTTTTCACTTCAAAATAACTAAGACTTATTTTAGACTAGTGAATTTGTAAATCAAAACTAAGTTATTAGTTTAAAGTTTTTTACTTCAAATTTACTAATTCGGATCTTAGTAATGTAAATTTGGAAATCAAATCTAAGGTTGTAGTTTGAAGTTCTTTACTTGAAATTATCTACTTCTGATTTTAGAAATTACAATTTAAAAATCAAATCTAAGTTAATAGTTTGACGTTCTTTACTTCAAAATAACTAAGTCTTATTTTAGAATAGTGAACTTGTAAATCAAAACTAAGTTATTAGTTAGAAGTACTTTACTTAAAAATAGCTACTTCTGATTTTAAAAATGACAATTTGAAAATCAGATCTAAGTTAATAGTTTGACGTTTTTTACATCAAAATAACAAAATTTTGTTTTAGAATAGTTAATTTGTAAATCAAAACTAAGTTATTAGTTTGAAGTTTTTTACTTGAAAAAATCTACTTCTGACTTTAGAAATGACAATTTGAAAATCAGATCTAAGTTAATAGTTTGACGTTCTTTACTTCTAAATAACTAAATCTTATTTTAGTATAGTGAATTTGTAAATCAAATCTAAGTTATTAGTTTGAAGTTCTGTACTTGAAAATATATATTTCTGATTTTAGAAATGACAATTTGAAAATCAGATCTAAGTTAATAGTTTGACGTTCTTTACTTCAAAACAACTAAGTCTTATTTTAGTATAGTGAATTTGTAAATCAAAACTAGGTTATTAGTTTGAAACCTATACTTGAAAAAATCTGCTACTGATTTTAGAAATGACATTTTGAAAATCAGATCTAAGTTAATAGTTTGACGTTCTTTACTTCAAAATAGCTAAGTCTTATTTTAGAATAGTGAACTTGTAAATCAAAACTAAGTTATTAGTTAGAAGTACTTTACTTAAAAATAGCTACTTCTGATTTTAAAAATGACAATTTGAAAATCAGATCTAAGTTAATAGTTTGACGTTCTTTACTTCAAAATAGATAAGTCTTATTTTAAACTAGTGAATTTGTAAATCAATACTTAGTTGTTAGTTTGTTGTTTTTTATTTCAAATTTTCTAATTCGGATCTTAGTAATGTAAATATCGAAATCAAATCTAAGGTTGTAGTTTGAAGTTCTTTACTTGAAAATATCTACTTCTGATTTTAAAAATGATAATTTGAAAATCAGATCTAAGTTAATAGTTTGACGTTCTTTACTTCAAAATAACTAAGTCTTATTTTAGAATAGTGAATTTGTAAATCAAAGCTAAGTTATTAATTTGAAGTTTTTTAGTTGACCATATCTACTTCTGATTTTAGAAATGACAATTTGAAAATCAAGTCTAAGTTAATAGGTTGACGTTTTTTACTTCAAAATAACTAAAACTTATTTTAGACTAGTAAATTTGTAAATCAAAACTAAGTTATTAGTTTGAAGTTCTTTACTTGAAAATATCTACTCCTGATTTTAGAAATGACAATTTGTAAATCAGATCTAAGTTAATAGTTTGACGTTCCTTTCTTCAAAATAACTTAGTCTTATTTTAGAATAGTGAATTTGTAAATCAAAACTAAGTTGTTAGTTACAAATTCTTTATTTGAAAATATCTGCTTTAGATTTTAGAAATGACAATTTGAAATTCAGATCTAAGTTAATAGTGTGACGTTCTAAACTTCTAAATAACTAAGTCTTATTTTAGTATAGTGAATTTGTAAATTAAAACTAAGTTATTAGTTTGACGTTCTTTACTTGAATATATCTACTACTGATCTTAGAAATGACAATTTGAAAATCAGATCTAAGTTAGTAGTTTGACGTTCTTTACTTCAAAATAGATTAGTCTTATTTTAGAATACTGTATTTGTAAATCAAAACTAAGTTAGTAGTTTGAAGTTCTTTACTTGAAAATATCTACTTCTGATTTTGGAAATGACAATTTGAAAATCAGATTTAAGTTAATAGTTTGACGTTCTTTACTTCAAAATAACTAAGTCTTATTTTAAACTAGTGAATTTGTAAATAAAAACTAAGTTATTAGTTTAAAGTTTTTTACTTCAAATTTACTAATTCGGATCTTAGTAATGTAAATTTGGAAATCAAATCTAAGGTTGTAGTTTGAAGTTCTTTACTTGAAATTATCTACTTCTGATTTTAGAAATGACAATTTGAAATTCAGATCTAAGTTAACAGTATGACGTTCTCTACTTCAAAATAACTAAGTCTTAATTTAGACTAGTGAATTTGTAAATTAAAACTAAGTTATTAGTTTAAAGTTATTTATTTCAAATTTACTAATTCGGATCTTAGTAATGTAAATTTGGAAATCAAATCTAAGGTTGTAGTTTGACGTTCTTTACTTCAAAATAACTAAGTCTTATTTTAGAATAGTGAACTTGTAAAACAAAACTAAGTTATTAGTTAGAAGTACTTTACTTAAAAATAGCTACTTCTGATTTTAAAAATGACAATTTGAAAATCAGATCTAAGTTAATAGTTTGACGTTCTTTACTTCAAAATAGATAAGTCTTATTTTAAACTAGTGAATTTGTAAATCAATACTTAGTTGTTAGTTTGAAGTTTTTTATTTCAAATTTTCTAATTCGGATCTTAGTAATGTAAATATCGAAATCAAATCTAAGGTTGTAGTTTGAAGTTCTTTACTTGAAAATATCTACTTCTCATTTTAAAAATGATAATTTGAAAATCAGATCTAAGTTAATAGTTTGACGTTCTTTACTTCAAAATAACTAAGTCTTATTTTAGAATAGTGAATTTGTAAATCAAAGCTAAGTTATTAATTTGAAGTTTTTTAGTTGAACATATCTACTTCTGATTTTAGAAATGACAATTTGAAAATCAAGTCTAAGTTAATAGTTTGACGTTTTTTACTTCAAAATAACTAAAACTTATTTTAGACTAGTAAATTTGTAAATCAAAACTAAGTTATTAGTTTGAATTTCTTTACTTGAAAATATCTACTCCTGATTTTAGAAATGACAATTTCTAAATCAGATCTAAGTTAATAGTTTGACGTTCCTTTCTTCAAAATAACTTAGTGTTATATTAGAATAGTGAATTTGTAAATCAAAACTAAGTTGTTAGTTTCAAATTCTTTATTTGAAAATATCTGCTTTAGATTTTAGAAATGACAATTTGAAAAACAGATCTAAGTTAATAGTTTGACGTTTTTTACATCAAAATAACTAAATTTTGTTTTAGAATAGTTAATTTGTAAATCACAACTAAGTTATTAGTTTGAAGTTTTTTACTTGAAAATATCTACTTCTGACTTTAGAAATGGCAATTTGAAAATCAGATCTAAGTTAATAGTTTGACGTTCTTTACTTCTAAATAACTAAATCTTATTTTAGTATAGTGAATTTGTAAATCAAATATAAGTTATTAGTTTGAAGTTCTGTACTTGAAAATATATCATTCTGATTTTAGAAATGACAATTTGAAAATCAGATCTAAGTTAATAGTTTGACGTTCTTTACTTCAAAATAGATAAGTCTTATTTTAGAATACTGTATTTGTAAATCAAAACTAAGATGTTAGTTTGAAGTACTTTATTTGAAAATAACTGCTTCAGATTTTAGAAATGACAATTTGAAAATCAGATCTAAGTTAATAGTTTGACGTTCTTTACTTCAAACCAACTAAGTCTTATTTTAGTATAGTGAATTTGTAAATCAAAACTAAGTTATTGGTCTGAAGTTCTTTACTTGAAAAAAACTACTACTGATTTTAGAAATGACAGTTTGAAAATCAGATCTAAGTTAATAGTTTGACGTGCTTTACTTCTAAATAACTAAGTCTTATTTTAGACTAGTGAATTTGTAAATCAAAACTAAGTTATTAGTTTAAAGTTCTTTACTTTGAAATATCTACTTTTTTTTTATAAACTGACAATTTGAAAATCAGATCTAAGTTAATAGTATGACGTTCTTTACTTCAAAATAGATAAGTCTTATTTTAGAATACTGTATTTGTAAATCAAAACTAAGATGTTAGTGTGAAGTACTTTATTTGAAAATATCTGCTTCAGATTTTAGAATTGACAATTTGAAAATCAGATCTAAGTTAATAGTTTGACGTTCGTTACTTCAAACCAACTAAGTCTTATTTTAGTATAGTGAATTTGTAAATCAAAACTAAGTTATTAGTATGAAGTTCTTTACTTGAAAATATCTACTACTAATTTTAGAAATGACAATTTGAAAATCAGATCTAAGTTAAAAGTTTGACGTTTTTCACTTCAAAATAACTAAGACTTATTTTAGACTAGTGAATTTGTAAATCAAAACTAAGTTATTAGTTTAAAGTTTTTTACTTCAAATTTACTAATTCGGATCTTAGTAATGTAAATTTGGAAATCAAATCTAAGGTTGTAGTTTGAAGTTCTTTACTTGAAATTATCTACTTCTGATTTTAGAAATTACAATTTAAAAATCAAATCTAAGTTAATAGTTTGACGTTCTTTACTTCAAAATAACTAAGTCTTATTTTAGAATAGTGAACTTGTAAATCAAAACTAAGTTATTAGTTAGAAGTACTTTACTTAAAAATAGCTACTTCTGATTTTAAAAATGACAATTTGAAAATCAGATCTAAGTTAATAGTTTGACGTTCTTTACTTCAAAATAGATAAGTCTTATTTTAAACTAGTGAATTTGTAAATCAATACTTAGTTGTTAGTTTGAAGTTTTTTATTACAAATTTTCTAATTCGGATCTTAGTAATGTAAATATCGAAATCAAATCTAAGGTTGTAGTTTGAAGTTCTTTACTTGAAAATATCTACTTCTGATTTTAAAAATGATAATTTGAAAATCAGATCTAAGTTAATAGTTTGACGTTCTTTACTTCAAAATAACTAAGTCTTATTTTAGAATAGTGAATTTGTAAATCAAAGCTAAGTTATTAATTTGAAGTTTTTTAGCTGAACATATCTCCTTCTGATTTTAGAAATGACAATTTGAAAGTCAAGTCTAAGTTAATAGTTTGACGTTTTTTACTTCAAAATAACTAAAACTTATTTTAGACTAGTAAATTTGTAAATCAAAACTAAGTTATTAGTTTGAAGTACTTTACTTAAAAATAGCTACTTCTGATTTTAAAAATGACAATTTGAAAATCAGATCTAAGTTAATAGTTTGACGTTCTTTACTTCAAAATAGATAAGTCTTATTTTAAAATAGTGAATTTGTAAATCAATACTTAGTTGTTAGTTTGAAGTTTTTTATTTCAAATTTTCTAATTCGGATCTTAGTAATGTAAATATCGAAATCAAATCTAAGGTTGTAGTTTGAAGTTCTTTACTTGAAAATATCTACTTCTGATTTTAAAAATGATAATTTGAAAATCAGATCTAAGTTAATAGTTTGACGTTCTTTACTTCAAAATAACTAAGTCTTATTTTAGAATAGTGAATTTGTAAATCAAAGCTAAGTTATTAATTTGAAGTTTTTTAGTTGAACATATCTACTTCTGATTTTAGAAATAACAATTTGAAAATCAAGTCTAAGTTAATAGTTTGACGTTTTTTACTTCAAAATAACTAAAACTTATTTTAGACTAGTAAATTTGTAAATCAAAACTAAGTTATTAGTTTGAATTTCTTTACTTGAAAATATCTACTCCTGATTTTAGAAATGACAATTTGTAAATCAGATCTAAGTTAATAGTTTGACGTTCCTTTCTTCAAAATAACTTAGTGTTATATTAGAATAGTGAATTTGTAAATCAAAACTAAGTTGTTAGTTTCAAATTCTTTATTTGAAAATATCTGCTTTAGATTTTAGAAATGACAATTTGAAAAACAGATCTAAGTTAATAGTTTGACGTTTTTTACATCAAAATAACTAAATTTTGTTTTAGAATAGTTAATTTGTAAATCAAAACTAAGTTATTAGTTTGAAGTTTTTTACTTGAAAATATCTACTTCTGACTTTAGAAATGGCAATTTGAAAATCAGATCTAAGTTAATAGTTTGACGTTCTTTACTTCTAAATAACTAAATCTTATTTTAGTATAGTGAATTTGTAAATCAAATCTAAGTTATTAGTTTGAAGTTCTGTACTTGAAAATATATCATTCTGATTTTAGAAATGACAATTTGAAAATCAGATCTAAGTTAATAGTTTGACGTTCTTTACTTCAAAATAGATAAGTCTTATTTTAGAATACTGTATTTGTAAATCAAAACTAAGATGTTAGTTTGAAGTACTTTATTTGAAAATAACTGCTTCAGATTTTAGAAATGACAATTTGAAAATCAGATCTAAGTTAATAGTTTGACGTTCTTTACTTCAAACCAACTAAGTCTTATTTTAGTATAGTGAATTTGTAAATCAAAACTAAGTTATTGGTCTGAAGTTCTTTACTTGAAAAAAACTACTACTGATTTTAGAAATGACAGTTTGAAAATCAGATCTAATAACTAAGTTATTAGTTTAAAGTTTTTTACTTCAAATTTACTAATTCGGATCTTAGTAATGTAAATTTGGAAATCAAATCTAAGGTTGTAGTTTGAAGTTCTTTACTTGAAATTATCTACTTCTGATTTTAGAAATTACAATTTAAAAATCAAATCTAAGTTAATAGTTTGACGTGCTTTACTTCTAAATAACTAAGTCTTATTTTAGACTAGTGAATTTGTAAATCAAAACTAAGTTATTAGTTTAAAGTTCTTTACTTTGAAATATCTACTTTTTTTTTATAAACTGACAATTTGAAAATCAGATCTAAGTTAATAGTATGACGTTCTTTACTTCAAAATAGATAAGTCTTATTTTAGAATACTGTATTTGTAAATCAAAACTAAGATGTTAGTGTGAAGTACTTTATTTGAAAATATCTGCTTCAGATTTTAGAATTGACAATTTGAAAATCAGATCTAAGTTAATAGTTTGACGTTCGTTACTTCAAACCAACTAAGTCTTATTTTAGTATAGTGAATTTGTAAATCAAAACTAAGTTATTAGTATGAAGTTCTTTACTTGAAAATATCTACTACTAATTTTAGAAATGACAATTTGAAAATCAGATCTAAGTTAAAAGTTTGACGTTTTTCACTTCAAAATAACTAAGACTTATTTTAGACTAGTGAATTTGTAAATCAAAACTAAGTTATTAGTTTAAAGTTTTTTACTTCAAATTTACTAATTCGGATCTTAGTAATGTAAATTTGGAAATCAAATCTAAGGTTGTAGTTTGAAGTTCTTTACTTGAAATTATCTACTTCTGATTTTAGAAATTACAATTTAAAAATCAAATCTAAGTTAATAGTTTGACGTTCTTTACTTCAAAATAACTAAGTCTTATTTTAGAATAGTGAACTTGTAAATCAAAACTAAGTTATTAGTTAGAAGTACTTTACTTAAAAATAGCTACTTCTGATTTTAAAAATGACAATTTGAAAATCAGATCTAAGTTAATAGTTTGACGTTCTTTACTTCAAAATAGATAAGTCTTATTTTAAACTAGTGAATTTGTAAATCAATACTTAGTTGTTAGTTTGAAGTTTTTTATTACAAATTTTCTAATTCGGATCTTAGTAATGTAAATATCGAAATCAAATCTAAGGTTGTAGTTTGAAGTTCTTTACTTGAAAATATCTACTTCTGATTTTAAAAATGATAATTTGAAAATCAGATCTAAGTTAATAGTTTGACGTTCTTTACTTCAAAATAACTAAGTCTTATTTTAGAATAGTGAATTTGTAAATCAAAGCTAAGTTATTAATTTGAAGTTTTTTAGCTGAACATATATCTCCTTCTGATTTTAGAAATGACAATTTGAAAGTCAAGTCTAAGTTAATAATTTGACGTTTTTTACTTCAAAATAACTAAAACTTATTTTAGACTAGTAAATTTGTAAATCAAAACTAAGTTATTAGTTTGAAGTACTTTACTTAAAAATAGCTACTTCTGATTTTAAAAATGACAATTTGAAAATCAGATCTAAGTTAATAGTTTGACGTTCTTTACTTCAAAATAGATAAGTCTTATTTTAAACTAGTGAATTTGTAAATCAATACTTAGTTGTTAGTTTGAAGTTTTTTATTTCAAATTTTCTAATTCGGATCTTAGTAATGTAAATATCGAAATCAAATCTAAGGTTGTAGTTTGAAGTTCTTTACTTGAAAATATCTACTTCTGATTTTAAAAATGATAATTTGAAAATCAGATCTAAGTTAATAGTTTGACGTTCTTTACTTCAAAATAACTAAATCTTATTTTAGAATAGTGAATTTGTAAATCAAAGCTAAGTTATTAATTTGAAGTTTTTTAGTTGAACATATCTACTTCTGATTTTAGAAATGACAATTTGAAAATCAAGTCTAAGTTAATAGTTTGA
The DNA here is from genome assembly GCA_911387805.1 of Cantharis rustica. NCBI lineage: Eukaryota > Metazoa > Arthropoda > Insecta > Coleoptera > Cantharidae > Cantharis > Cantharis rustica. The sequence continues at coordinate 35,983,817 of OU426878.1, forward strand.
CGTTTTTTACTTCAAAATAACTAAAACTTATTTTAGACTAGTAAATTTGTAAATCAAAACTAAGTTATTAGTTTGAAGTTCTTTACTTGAAAATATCTACTCCTGATTTTAGAAATGACAATTTGTAAATAAGATCTAAGTTAATAGTTTGACGTTCCTTTCTTCAAAATAACTTAGTCTTATTTTAGAATAGTGAATTTGTAAATCAAAACTAAGTTGTTAGTTTCAAATTCTTTATTTGAAAATATCTGCTTTAGATTTTAGAAATGACAAATTGAAAAACAGATCTGAATTAATAGTTTGACGTTTTTTACATCAAAATAACTAAATTTTGTTTTAGAATAGTTAATTTGTAAATCAAAACTAAGTTATTAGTTTGAAGTTTTTTACTTGAAAATATCTACTTCTGACTTTAGAAATGACAATTTGAAAATCAGATCTAAGTTAATAGTTTGACGTTCTTTACTTCTAAATAACTAAATCTTATTTTAGTATAGTGAATTTGTAAATCAAATCTAAGTTATTAGTTTGAAGTTCTGTACTTGAAAATATATATTTCTGATTTTAGAAATGACAATTTGAAAATCAGATCTAAGTTAATAGTTTGACGTTCTTTACTTCAAAACAACTAAGTCTTATTTTAGTATAGTGAATTTGTAAATCAAAACTAGGTTATTAGTTTGAAACCTATACTTGAAAAAATCTGCTACTGATTTTAGAAATGACATTTTGAAAATCAGATCTAAGTTTATAGTTTGACGTTCTTTACTTCAAAATAACTAAGTCTTATTTTAGACTAGTAAATTTGTTAATCAAAACTAAGTTGTTAGTTTCAAGTTCTCTACTTGAAAATATCTACTACTTATTTTAGAAATGACAATTTGAAAATCAGATCTAAGTTAATAGTTTGACGTTCTTTACTTCAAAATAACTATGTCTAATTTTAGAATAGAGAATTTCTAAATCAAAACTAAGTTATTTGTTTGAAGTTCATAACTTTGAAATATCTACTTCTTTTTTAAGAACTGACAATTTGAAAATCAGATCTAAGGAAATAGTATGACGTTCTTTACTTCAAAATAGATAAGTCTTATTTTAGAATACTGTATTTGTAAATCAAAACTAAGATGTTAGTTTGAAGTACTTTATTTGAAAATAACTGCTTCAGATTTTAGAAATGACAATTTGAAAATCAGATCTAAGTTAATAGTTTGACGTTCTTTACTTCAAACCAACTAAGTCTTATTTTAGTATAGTGAATTTGTAAATCAAAAATAAGTTATTGGTCTGAAGTTCTTTACTTGAAATTATCTACTACTGATCTTAGAAATGATAATTTGAAAATCAGATCTAAGTTAGTAGTTTGACGTTCTTTACTTCAAAATAGATTAGTCTTATTTTAGAATACTGTATTTGTAAATCAAAACTAAGTTAGTAGTTTGAAGTTCTTTACTTGAAAATATCTACTTCTGATTTTGGAAATGACAATTTGAAAATCAGATTTAAGTTAATAGTTTGACGTTCTTTACTTCAAAATAACTAAGTCTTATTTTAAACTAGTGAATTTGTAAATAAAAACTAAGTTATTAGTTTAAAGTTTTTTACTTCAAATTTACTAATTCGGATCTTAGTAATGTAAATTTGGAAATCAAATCTAAGGTTGTAGTTTGAAGTTCTTTACTTGAAATTATCTACTTCTGATTTTAGAAATGACAATTTGAAATTCAGATCTAAGTTAACAGTATGACGTTCTCTACTTCAAAATAACTAAGTCTTAATTTAGACTAGTGAATTTGTAAATCAAAACTAAGTTATTAGTTTAAAGTTATTTATTTCAAATTTACTAATTCGGATCTTAGTAATGTAAATTTGGAAATCAAATCTAAGGTTGTAGTTTGACGTTCTTTACTTCAAAATAACTAAGTCTTATTTTAGAATAGTGAAATTGTAAATCAAAACTAAGTTATTAGTTAGAAGTACTTTACTTAAAAATAGCTACTTCTGATTTTAAAAATGACAATTTGAAAATCAGATCTAAGTTAATAGTTTGACGTTCTTTACTTCAAAATAGATAAGTCTTATTTTAAACTAGTGAAGTTGTAAATCAATACTTAGTTGTTAGTTTGAAGTTTTTTATTTCAAATTTTCTAATTCGGATCTTAGTAATGTAAATATCGAAATCAAATCTAAGGTTGTAGTTTGAAGTTCTTTACTTGAAAATATCTACTTCTGATTTTAAAAATGATAATTTGAAAATCAGATCTAAGTTAATAGTTTGACGTTCTTTACTTCAAAATAACTAAGTCTTATTTTAGAATAGTGAATATGTAAATCAAAGCTAAGTTATTAATTTGAAGTTTTTTAGTTGAACATATCTACTTCTGATTTTAGAAATGACAATTTGAAAATCAAGTCTAAGTTAATAGTTTGACGTTTTTTACTTCAAAATAACTAAAACTTATTTTGGACTAGTAAATTTGTAAATCAAAACTAAGTTATTAGTTTGAAGTTCTTTACTTGAAAATATCTACTCCTGATTTTAGAAATGACAATTTGTAAATCAGATCTAAGTTAATAGTTTGACGTTCCTTTCTTCAAAATAACTTAGTCTTATTTTAGAATAGTGAATTTGTAAATCAAAACTAAGTTGTTAGTTTCAAATTCTTTATTTGAAAATATCTGCTTTAGATTTTAGAAATGACAATTTGAAAAACAGATCTAAGTTAATAGTTTGACGTTTTTTACATCAAAATAACTAAATTTTGTTTTAGAATAGTTAATTTGTAAATCAAAACTAAGTTATTAGTTTGAAGTTTTTTACTTGAAAATATCTACTTCTGACTTTAGAAATGGCAATTTGAAAATCAGATCTAAGTTAATAGTTTGACGTTCTTTACTTCTAAATAACTAAATCTTATTTTAGTATAGTGAATTTGTAAATCAAATCTAAGTTATTAGTTTGAAGTTCTGTACTTGAAAATATATATTTCTGATTTTAGAAATGACAATTTGAAAATCAGATCTAAGTTAATAGTTTGACGTTCTTTACTTCAAAACAACTAAGTCTTATTTTAGTATAGTGAATTTGTAAATCAAAACTAGGTTATTAGTTTGAAACCTATACTTGAAAAAATCTGCTACTGATTTTAGAAATGACATTTTGAAAATCAGATCTAAGTTTATAGTTTGACGTTCTTTACTTCAAAATAACTAAGTCTTATTTTAGACTAGTAAATTTGTTAATCAAAACTAAGTTGTTAGTTTCAAGTTCTCTACTTGAAAATATCTACTACTTATTTTAGAAATGACAATTTGAAAATCAGATCTAAGTTAATAGTATGACGTTCTTTACTTCAAAATAGATAAGTCTTATTTTAGAATACTGTATTTGTAAATCAAAACTAAGATGTTAGTTTGAAGTACTTTATTTGAAAATAACTGCTTCAGATTTTAGAAATGACAATTTGAAAATCAGATCTAAGTTAATAGTTTGACGTTCTTTACTTCAAACCAACTAAGTCTTATTTTAGTATAGTGAATTTGTAAATCAAAACTAAGTTATTGGTCTGAAGTTCTTTACTTGAAAAAAACTACTACTGATTTTAGAAATGACAGTTTGAAAATCAGATCTAAGTTAATAGTTTGACGTGCTTTACTTCTAAATAACTAAGTCTTATTTTAGACTAGTGAATTTGTAAATCAAAACTAAGTTATTAGTTTAAAGTTCTTTACTTTGAAATATCTACTTCTTTTTTAAAAACTGACAATTTGAAAATCAGATCTAAGTTAATAGTATGACGTTCTTTACTTCAAAATAGATAAGTCTTATTTTAGAATACTGTATTTGTAAATCAAAACTAAGATGTTAGTGTGAAGTACTTTATTTGAAATATCTGCTTCAGATTTTAGAATTGACAATTTGAAAATAAGATCTAAGTTAATAGTTTGACGTTCTTTACTTCAAACCAACTAAGTCTTATTTTAGTATAGTGAATTTGTAAATCAAAACTAAGTTATTAGTTTAAAGTTTTTTACTTCAAATTTACTAATTCGGATCTTAGTAATGTAAACTTGGAAATCAAATCTAAGGTTGTAGTTTGACGTTCTTTACTTCAAAATAACTAAATCTTATTTTAGAATAGTGAATTTGTAAATCAAAGCTAAGTTATTAGTTTGAAGTTGTTTACTTGAAAATATCTACTTCTGATTTTAGAAATGACAATTTGAAAATCAGATCTAAGTTAATAGTTTGACGTTCTTTACTTCAAAATTACTAAGTCTTATTTTAGAATAGTGAATTTGGAAATCAAAGCTAAGTTATTAGTTTGAAGTTCTTTACTTGAAAATTTCTACATCTGATTTTAGAAATGACAATTTGTAAATCAGATCTAAGTTAATAGTTTGACGTTCCTTTCTTCAAAATAACTTAGTGTTATATTAGAATAGTGAATTTGTAAATCAAAACTAAGTTGTTAGTTTCAAATTCTTTATTTGAAAATATCTGCTTTAGATTTTAGAAATGACAATTTGAAAAACAGATCTAAGTTAATAGTTTGACGTTTTTTACATCAAAATAACTAAATTTTGTTTTAGAATAGTTAATTTGTAAATCAAAACTAAGTTATTAGTTTGAAGTTTTTTACTTGAAAATATCTACTTCTGACTTTAGAAATGGCAATTTGAAAATCAGATCTAAGTTAATAGTTTGACGTTCTTTACTTCAAAATAGATAAGTCTTATTTTAAACTAGTGAATTTGTAAATCAATACTTAGTTGTTAGTTTGAAGTTTTTTATTTCAAATTTTCTAATTCGGATCTTAGTAATGTAAATATCGAAATCAAATCTAAGGTTGTAGTTTGAAGTTCTTTACTTGAAAATATCTACTTCTGATTTTAAAAATGATAATTTGAAAATCAGATCTAAGTTAATAGTTTGACGTTCTTTACTTCAAAATAACTAAGTCTTATTTTAGAATAGTGAATTTGTAAATCAAAGCTAAGTTATTAATTTGAAGTTTTTTAGTTGAACATATCTACTTCTGATTTTAGAAATGACAATTTGAAAATCAAGTCTAAGTTAATAGTTTGACGTTTTTTACTTCAAAATAACTAAAACTTATTTTAGACTAGTAAATTTGTAAATCAAAACTAAGTTATTAGTTTGAATTTCTTTACTTGAAAATATCTACGCCTGATTTTAGAAATGACAATTTGTAAATCAGATCTAAGTTAATAGTTTGACGTTCCTTTCTTCAAAATAACTTAGTGTTATATTAGAATAGTGAATTTGTAAATCAAAACTAAGTTGTTAGTTTCAAATTCTTTATTTGAAAATATCTGCTTTAGATTTTAGAAATGACAATTTGAAAAACAGATCTAAGTTAATAGTTTGACGTTTTTTACATCAAAATAACTAAATTTTGTTTTAGAATAGTTAATTTGTAAATCAAAACTAAGTTATTAGTTTGAAGTTTTTTACTTGAAAATATCTACTTCTGACTTTAGAAATGGCAATTTGAAAATCAGATCTAAGTTAATAGTTTGACGTTCTTTACTTCTAAATAACTAAATCTTATTTTAGTATAGTGAATTTGTAAATCAAATCTAAGTTATTGGTTTGAAGTTCTGTACTTGAAAATATATCATTCTGATTTTAGAAATGACAATTTGAAAATCAGATCTAAGTTAATAGTTTGACGTTCTTTACTTCAAAATAGATAAGTCTTATTTTAGAATACTGTATTTGTAAATCAAAACTAAGATGTTAGTTTGAAGTACTTTATTTGAAAATAACTGCTTCAGATTTTAGAAATGACAATTTGAAAATCAGATCTAAGTTAATAGTTTGACGTTCTTTACTTCAAACCAACTAAGTCTTATTTTAGTATAGTGAATTTGTAAATCAAAACTAAGTTATTGGTCTGAAGTTCTTTACTTGAAAAAAACTACTACTGATTTTAGAAATGACAGTTTGAAAATCAGATCTAAGTTAATAGTTTGACGTGCTTTACTTCTAAATAACTAAGTCTTATTTTAGACTAGTGAATTTGTAAATCAAAACTAAGTTATTAGTTTAAAGTTCTTTACTTTGAAATATCTACTTTTTTTTTATAAACTGACAATTTGAAAATCAGATCTAAGTTAATAGTATGACGTTCTTTACTTCAAAATAGATAAGTCTTATTTTAGAATACTGTATTTGTAAATCAAAACTAAGATGTTAGTGTGAAGTACTTTATTTGAAAATATCTGCTTCAGATTTTAGAATTGACAATTTGAAAATCAGATCTAAGTTAATAGTTTGACGTTCGTTACTTCAAACCAACTAAGTCTTATTTTAGTATAGTGAATTTGTAAATCAAAACTAAGTTATTAGTATGAAGTTCTTTACTTGAAAATATCTACTACTAATTTTAGAAATGACAATTTGAAAATCAGATCTAAGTTAAAAGTTTGACGTTTTTCACTTCAAAATAACTAAGACTTATTTTAGACTAGTGAATTTGTAAATCAAAACTAAGTTATTAGTTTAAAGTTTTTTACTTCAAATTTACTAATTCGGATCTTAGTAATGTAAATTTGGAAATCAAATCTAAGGTTGTAGTTTGAAGTTCTTTACTTGAAATTATCTACTTCTGATTTTAGAAATTACAATTTAAAAATCAAATCTAAGTTAATAGTTTGACGTTCTTTACTTCAAAATAACTAAGTCTTATTTTAGAATAGTGAACTTGTAAATCAAAACTAAGTTATTAGTTAGAAGTACTTTACTTAAAAATAGCTACTTCTGATTTTAAAAATGACAATTTGAAAATCAGATCTAAGTTAATAGTTTGACGTTCTTTACTTCAAAATAGATAAGTCTTATTTTAAACTAGTGAATTTGTAAATCAATACTTAGTTGTTAGTTTGAAGTTTTTTATTACAAATTTTCTAATTCGGATCTTAGTAATGTAAATATCGAAATCAAATCTAAGGTTGTAGTTTGAAGTTCTTTACTTGAAAATATCTACTTCTGATTTTAAAAATGATAATTTGAAAATCAGATCTAAGTTAATAGTTTGACGTTCTTTACTTCAAAATAACTAAGTCTTATTTTAGAATAGTGAATTTGTAAATCAAAGCTAAGTTATTAATTTGAAGTTTTTTAGCTGAACATATCTCCTTCTGATTTTAGAAATGACAATTTGAAAGTCAAGTCTAAGTTAATAGTTTGACGTTTTTTACTTCAAAATAACTAAAACTTATTTTAGACTAGTAAATTTGTAAATCAAAACTAAGTTATTAGTTTGAAGTACTTTACTTAAAAATAGCTACTTCTGATTTTAAAAATGACAATTTGAAAATCAGATCTAAGTTAATAGTTTGACGTTCTTTACTTCAAAATAGATAAGTCTTATTTTAAACTAGTGAATTTGTAAATCAATACTTAGTTGTTAGTTTGAAGTTTTTTATTTCAAATTTTCTAATTCGGATCTTAGTAATGTAAATATCGAAATCAAATCTAAGGTTGTAGTTTGAAGTTCTTTACTTGAAAATATCTACTTCTGATTTTAAAAATGATAATTTGAAAATCAGATCTAAGTTAATAGTTTGACGTTCTTTACTTCAAAATAACTAAATCTTATTTTAGAATAGTGAATTTGTAAATCAAAGCTAAGTTATTAATTTGAAGTTTTTTAGTTGAACATATCTACTTCTGATTTTAGAAATGACAATTTGAAAATCAAGTCTAAGTTAATAGTTTGACGTTTTTTACTTCAAAATAACTAAAACTTATTTTAGACTAGTAAATTTGTAAATCAAAACTAAGTTATTAGTTTGAAGTTCTTTACTTGAAAATATCTACTCCTGATTTTAGAAATGACAATTTGTAAATAAGATCTAAGTTAATAGTTTGACGTTCCTTTCTTCAAAATAACTTAGTCTTATTTTAGAATAGTGAATTTGTAAATCAAAACTAAGTTGTTAGTTTCAAATTCTTTATTTGAAAATATCTGCTTTAGATTTTAGAAATGACAAATTGAAAAACAGATCTGAATTAATAGTTTGACGTTTTTTACATCAAAATAACTAAATTTTGTTTTAGAATAGTTAATTTGTAAATCAAAACTAAGTTATTAGTTTGAAGTTTTTTACTTGAAAATATCTACTTCTGACTTTAGAAATGACAATTTGAAAATCAGATCTAAGTTAATAGTTTGACGTTCTTTACTTCTAAATAACTAAATCTTATTTTAGTATAGTGAATTTGTAAATCAAATCTAAGTTATTAGTTTGAAGTTCTGTACTTGAAAATATATATTTCTGATTTTAGAAATGACAATTTGAAAATCAGATCTAAGTTAATAGTTTGACGTTCTTTACTTCAAAACAACTAAGTCTTATTTTAGTATAGTGAATTTGTAAATCAAAACTAGGTTATTAGTTTGAAACCTATACTTGAAAAAATCTGCTACTGATTTTAGAAATGACATTTTGAAAATCAGATCTAAGTTTATAGTTTGACGTTCTTTACTTCAAAATAACTAAGTCTTATTTTAGACTAGTAAATTTGTTAATCAAAACTAAGTTGTTAGTTTCAAGTTCTCTACTTGAAAATATCTACTACTTATTTTAGAAATGACAATTTGAAAATCAGATCTAAGTTAATAGTTTGACGTTCTTTACTTCAAAATAGATAAGTCTTATTTTAGAATACTGTATTTGTAAATCAAAACTAAGATGTTAGTTTGAAGTACTTTATTTGAAAATAACTGCTTCAGATTTTAGAAATGACAATTTGAAAATCAGATCTAAGTTAATAGTTTGACGTTCTTTACTTCAAACCAACTAAGTCTTATTTTAGTATAGTGAATTTGTAAATCAAAACTAAGTTATTGGTCTGAAGTTCTTTACTTGAAAAAAACTACTACTGATTTTAGAAATGACAGTTTGAAAATCAGATCTAAGTTAATAGTTTGACGTGCTTTACTTCTAAATAACTAAGTCTTATTTTAGACTAGTGAATTTGTAAATCAAAACTAAGTTATTAGTTTAAAGTTCTTTACTTTGAAATATCTACTTTTTTTTTATAAACTGACAATTTGAAAATCAGATCTAAGTTAATAGTAAGACGTTCTTTACTTCAAAATAGATAAGTCTTATTTTAGAATACTGTATTTGTAAATCAAAACTAAGATGTTAGTGTGAAGTACTTTATTTGAAAATATCTGCTTCAGATTTTAGAATTGACAATTTGAAAATCAGATCTAAGTTAATAGTTTGACGTTCGTTACTTCAAACCAACTAAGTCTTATTTTAGTATAGTGAATTTGTAAATCAAAACTAAGTTATTAGTATGAAGTTCTTTACTTGAAAATATCTACTACTAATTTTAGAAATGACAATTTGAAAATCAGATCTAAGTTAAAAGTTTGACGTTTTTCACTTCAAAATAACTAAGACTTATTTTAGACTAGTGAATTTGTAAATCAAAACTAAGTTATTAGTTTAAAGTTTTTTACTTCAAATTTACTAATTCGGATCTTAGTAATGTAAATTTGGAAATCAAATCTAAGGTTGTAGTTTGAAGTTCTTTACTTGAAATTATCTACTTCTGATTTTAGAAATTACAATTTAAAAATCAAATCTAAGTTAATAGTTTGACGTTCTATACTTCAAAATAACTAAGTCTTATTTTAGAATAGTGAACTTGTAAATCAAAACTAAGTTATTAGTTAGAAGTACTTTACTTAAAAATAGCTACTTCTGATTTTAAAAATGACAATTTGAAAATCAGATCTAAGTTAATAGTTTGACGTTCTTTACTTCAAAATAGATAAGTCTTATTTTAAACTAGTGAATTTGTAAATCAATACTTAGTTGTTAGTTTGAAGTTTTTTATTACAAATTTTCTAATTCGGATCTTAGTAATGTAAATATCGAAATCAAATCTAAGGTTGTAGTTTGAAGTTCTTTACTTGAAAATATCTACTTCTGATTTTAAAAATGATAATTTGAAAATCAGATCTAAGTTAATAGTTTGACGTTCTTTACTTCAAAATAACTAAGTCTTATTTTAGAATAGTGAATTTGTAAATCAAAGCTAAGTTATTAATTTGAAGTTTTTTAGCTGAACATATCTCCTTCTGATTTTAGAAATGACAATTTGAAAGTCAAGTCTAAGTTAATAGTTTGACGTTTTTTACTTCAAAATAACTAAAACTTATTTTAGACTAGTAAATTTGTAAATCAAAACTAAGTTATTAGTTTGAAGTACTTTACTTAAAAATAGCTACTTCTGATTTTAAAAATGACAATTTGAAAATCAGATCTAAGTTAATAGTTTGACGTTCTTTACTTCAAAATAGATAAGTCTTATTTTAAACTAGTGAATTTGTAAATCAATACTTAGTTGTTAGTTTGAAGTTTTTTATTTCAAATTTTCTAATTCGGATCTTAGTAATGTAAATATCGAAATCAAATCTAAGGTTGTAGTTTGAAGTTCTTTACTTGAAAATATCTACTTCTGATTTTAAAAATGATAATTTGAAAATCAGATCTAAGTTAATAGTTTGACGTTCTTTACTTCAAAATAACTAAATCTTATTTTAGAATAGTGAATTTGTAAATCAAAGCTAAGTTATTAATTTGAAGTTTTTTAGTTGAACATATCTACTTCTGATTTTAGAAATGACAATTTGAAAATCAAGTCTAAGTTAATAGTTTGACGTTTTTTACTTCAAAATAACTAAAACTTATTTTAGACTAGTAAATTTGTAAATCAAAACTAAGTTATTAGTTTGAAGTTCTTTACTTGAAAATATCTACTCCTGATTTTAGAAATGACAATTTGTAAATAAGATCTAAGTTAATAGTTTGACGTTCCTTTCTTCAAAATAACTTAGTCTTATTTTAGAATAGTGAATTTGTAAATCAAAACTAAGTTGTTAGTTTCAAATTCTTTATTTGAAAATATCTGCTTTAGATTTTAGAAATGACAAATTGAAAAACAGATCTGAATTAATAGTTTGACGTTTTTTACATCAAAATAACTAAATTTTGTTTTAGAATAGTTAATTTGTAAATCAAAACTAAGTTATTAGTTTGAAGTTTTTTACTTGAAAATATCTACTTCTGACTTTAGAAATGACAATTTGAAAATCAGATCTAAGTTAATAGTTTGACGTTCTTTACTTCTAAATAACTAAATCTTATTTTAGTATAGTGAATTTGTAAATCAAATCTAAGTTATTAGTTTGAAGTTCTGTACTTGAAAATATATATTTCTGATTTTAGAAATGACAATTTGAAAATCAGATCTAAGTTAATAGTTTGACGTTCTTTACTTCAAAACAACTAAGTCTTATTTTAGTATAGTGAATTTGTAAATCAAAACTAGGTTATTAGTTTGAAACCTATACTTGAAAAAATCTGCTACTGATTTTAGAAATGACATTTTGAAAATCAGATCTAAGTTTATAGTTTGACGTTCTTTACTTCAAAATAACTAAGTCTTATTTTAGACTAGTAAATTTGTTAATCAAAACTAAGTTGTTAGTTTCAAGTTCTCTACTTGAAAATATCTACTATTTATTTTAGAAATGACAATTTGAAAATCAGATCTAAGTTAATAGTTTGACGTTCTTTACTTCAAAATAACTATGTCTAATTTTAGAATAGAGAATTTCTAAATCAAAACTAAGTTATTTGTTTGAAGTTCATAACTTTGAAATATCTACTTCTTTTTTAAGAACTGACAATTTGAAAATCAGATATAAGTTAATAGTATGACGTTCTTTACTTCAAAATAGATAAGTCTTATTTTAGAATACTGTATTTGTAAATCAAAACTAAGATGTTAGTTTGAAGTACTTTATTTGAAAATAACTGCTTCAGATTTTAGAAATGACAATTTGAAAATCAGATCTAAGTTAATAGTTTGACGTTCTTTACTTCAAACCAACTAAGTCTTATTTTAGTATAGTGAATTTGTAAATCAAAAATAAGTTATTGGTCTGAAGTTCTTTACTTGAAATTATCTACTACTGATCTTAGAAATGATAATTTGAAAATCAGATCTAAGTTAGTAGTTTGACGTTCTTTACTTCAAAATAGATTAGTCTTATTTTAGAATACTGTATTTGTAAATCAAAACTAAGTTAGTAGTTTGAAGTTCTTTACTTGAAAATATCTACTTCTGATTTTGGAAATGACAATTTGAAAATCAGATTTAAGTTAATAGTTTGACGTTCTTTACTTCAAAATAACTAAGTCTTATTTTAAACTAGTGAATTTGTAAATAAAAACTAAGTTATTAGTTTAAAGTTTTTTACTTCAAATTTACTAATTCGGATCTTAGTAATGTAAATTTGGAAATCAAATCTAAGGTTGTAGTTTGAAGTTCTTTACTTGAAATTATCTACTTCTGATTTTAGAAATGACAATTTGAAATTCAGATCTAAGTTAACAGTATGACGTTCTCTACTTCAAAATAACTAAGTCTTAATTTAGACTAGTGAATTTGTAAATCAAAACTAAGTTATTAGTTTAAAGTTATTTATTTCAAATTTACTAATTCGGATCTTAGTAATGTAAATTTGGAAATCAAATCTAAGGTTGTAGTTTGACGTTCTTTACTTCAAAATAACTAAGTCTTATTTTAGAATAGTGAACTTGTAAATCAAAACTAAGTTATTAGTTAGAAGTACTTTACTTAAAAATAGCTACTTCTGATTTTAAAAATGACAATTTGAAAATCAGATCTAAGTTAATAGTTTGACGTTCTTTACTTCAAAATAGATAAGTCTTATTTTAAACTAGTGAAGTTGTAAATCAATACTTAGTTGTTAGTTTGAAGTTTTTTATTTCAAATTTTCTAATTCGGATCTTAGTAATGTAAATATCGAAATCAAATCTAAGGTTGTAGTTTGAAGTTCTTTACTTGAAAATATCTACTTCTGATTTTAAAAATGATAATTTGAAAATCAGATCTAAGTTAATAGTTTGACGTTCTTTACTTCAAAATAACTAAATCTTATTTTAGAATAGTGAATTTGTAAATCAAAGCTAAGTTATTAATTTGAAGTTTTTTAGTTGAACATATCTACTTCTGATTTTAGAAATGACAATTTGAAAATCAAGTCTAAGTTAATAGTTTGACGTTTTTTACTTCAAAATAACTAAAACTTATTTTAGACTAGTAAATTTGTAAATCAAAACTAAGTTATTAGTTTGAAGTTCTTTACTTGAAAATATCTACTCCTGATTTTAGAAATGACAATTTGTAAATAAGATCTAAGTTAATAGTTTGACGTTCCTTTCTTCAAAATAACTTAGTCTTATTTTAGAATAGTGAATTTGTAAATCAAAACTAAGTTGTTAGTTTCAAATTCTTTATTTGAAAATATCTGCTTTAGATTTTAGAAATGACAAATTGAAAAACAGATCTGAATTAATAGTTTGACGTTTTTTACATCAAAATAACTAAATTTTGTTTTAGAATAGTTAATTTGTAAATCAAAACTAAGTTATTAGTTTGAAGTTTTTTACTTGAAAATATCTACTTCTGACTTTAGAAATGACAATTTGAAAATCAGATCTAAGTTAATAGTTTGACGTTCTTTACTTCTAAATAACTAAATCTTATTTTAGTATAGTGAATTTGTAAATCAAATCTAAGTTATTAGTTTGAAGTTCTGTACTTGAAAATATATATTTCTGATTTTAGAAATGACAATTTGAAAATCAGATCTAAGTTAATAGTTTGACGTTCTTTACTTCAAAACAACTAAGTCTTATTTTAGTATAGTGAATTTGTAAATCAAAACTAGGTTATTAGTTTGAAACCTATACTTGAAAAAATCTGCTACTGATTTTAGAAATGACATTTTGAAAATCAGATCTAAGTTTATAGTTTGACGTTCTTTACTTCAAAATAACTAAGTCTTATTTTAGACTAGTAAATTTGTTAATCAAAACTAAGTTGTTAGTTTCAAGTTCTCTACTTGAAAATATCTACTATTTATTTTAGAAATGACAATTTGAAAATCAGATCTAAGTTAATAGTTTGACGTTCTTTACTTCAAAATAACTATGTCTAATTTTAGAATAGAGAATTTCTAAATCAAAACTAAGTTATTTGTTTGAAGTTCATAACTTTGAAATATCTACTTCTTTTTTAAGAACTGACAATTTGAAAATCAGATCTAAGTTAATAGTATGACGTTCTTTACTTCAAAATAGATAAGTCTTATTTTAGAATACTGTATTTGTAAATCAAAACTAAGATGTTAGTTTGAAGTACTTTATTTGAAAATAACTGCTTCAGATTTTAGAAATGACAATTTGAAAATCAGATCTAAGTTAATAGTTTGACGTTCTTTACTTCAAACCAACTAAGTCTTATTTTAGTATAGTGAATTTGTAAATCAAAAATAAGTTATTGGTCTGAAGTTCTTTACTTGAAATTATCTACTACTGATCTTAGAAATGATAATTTGAAAATCAGATCTAAGTTAGTAGTTTGACGTTCTTTACTTCAAAATAGATTAGTCTTATTTTAGAATACTGTATTTGTAAATCAAAACTAAGTTAGTAGTTTGAAGTTCTTTACTTGAAAATATCTACTTCTGATTTTGGAAATGACAATTTGAAAATCAGATTTAAGTTAATAGTTTGACGTTCTTTACTTCAAAATAACTAAGTCTTATTTTAAACTAGTGAATTTGTAAATAAAAACTAAGTTATTAGTTTAAAGTTTTTTACTTCAAATTTACTAATTCGGATCTTAGTAATGTAAATTTGGAAATCAAATCTAAGGTTGTAGTTTGAAGTTCTTTACTTGAAATTATCTACTTCTGATTTTAGAAATGACAATTTGAAATTCAGATCTAAGTTAACAGTATGACGTTCTCTACTTCAAAATAACTAAGTCTTAATTTAGACTAGTGAATTTGTAAATCAAAACTAAGTTATTAGTTTAAAGTTATTTATTTCAAATTTACTAATTCGGATCTTAGTAATGTAAATTTGGAAATCAAATCTAAGGTTGTAGTTTGACGTTCTTTACTTCAAAATAACTAAGTCTTATTTTAGAATAGTGAACTTGTAAATCAAAACTAAGTTATTAGTTAGAAGTACTTTACTTAAAAATAGCTACTTCTGATTTTAAAAATGACAATTTGAAAATCAGATCTAAGTTAATAGTTTGACGTTCTTTACTTCAAAATAGATAAGTCTTATTTTAAACTAGTGAAGTTGTAAATCAATACTTAGTTGTTAGTTTGAAGTTTTTTATTTCAAATTTTCTAATTCGGATCTTAGTAATGTAAATATCGAAATCAAATCTAAGGTTGTAGTTTGAAGTTCTTTACTTGAAAATATCTACTTCTGATTTTAAAAATGATAATTTGAAAATCAGATCTAAGTTAATAGTTTGACGTTCTTTACTTCAAAATAACTAAGTCTTATTTTAGAATAGTGAATTTGTAAATCAAAGCTAAGTTATTAATTTGAAGTTTTTTAGTTGAACATATCTACTTCTGATTTTAGAAATGACAATTTGAAAATCAAGTCTAAGTTAATAGTTTGACGTTTTTTACTTCAAAATAACTAAAACTTATTTTAGACTAGTAAATTTGTAAATCAAAACTAAGTTATTAGTTTGAAGTTCTTTACTTGAAAATATCTACTCCTGATTTTAGAAATGACAATTTGTAAATCAGATCTAAGTTAACAGTTTGACGTTCCTTTCTTCAAAATAACTTAGTCTTATTTTAGAATAGTAAATTTGTAAATCAAAACTAAGTTGTTAGTTTGAAATTCTTTATTTGAAAATATCTGCTTTAGATTTTAGAAATGACAATTTGAAAAACAGATCTAAGTTAATAGTTTGACGTTTTTTACATCAAAATAACTAAATTTTGTTTTAGAATAGTTAATTTGTAAATCAAAACTAAGTTATTAGTTTGAAGTTTTTTGCTTGAAAATATCTACTTCTGTTTTAGAAATGACAATTTGAAAATCAGATCTAAGTTAATAGTTTGACGTTCTTTACTTCTAAATAACTAAATCTTATTTTAGTATAGTGAATTTGTAAATCAAATCTAAGTTATTAGTTTGAAGTTCTGTACTTGAAAATATATATTTCTGATTTTAGAAATGACAATTTGAAAATCAGATCTAAGTTAGTAGTTTGACGTTCTTTACTTCAAAACAACTAAGTCTTATTTTAGTATAGTGAATTTGTAAATCAAAACTAGTTATTAGTTTGAAACCTATACTTGAAAAAATCTGCTACTGATTTTAGAAATGACATTTTGAAAATCAGATCTAAGTTTATTGTTTGACGTTCTTTACTTCAAAATAACTAAGTCTTATTTTAGACTAGTAAATTTGTTAATCAAAACTAAGTTGTTAGTTTCAAGTTCTCTACTTGAAAATATCTACTACTTATTTTAGAAATGACAATTTGAAAAACAGATCTAAGTTAATAGTTTGACGTTCTTTACTTCAAAATAACTATGTCTTATTTTAGAATAGAGAATTTCTAAATCAAAACTAAGTTATTAGTTTGAAGTTCTTTACTTTGAAATATCTACTTCTTTTTTAAGAACTGACAATTTGAAAATCAGATCTAAGTTAATAGTTTGACGTGCTTTACTTCTAAATAACTAAGTCTTATTTTAGACTAGTGAATTTGTAAATCAAAACTAAGTTATTAGTTTAAAGTTCTTTACTTTGAAATATCTACTTCTTTTTTAAGAACTGACAATTTGAAAATCAGATCTAAGTTAATAGTATGACGTTTTTTAATTCAAAATAGATAAGTCTTATTTTAGAATACTGTATTTGTAAATCAAAACTAAGATGTTAGTGTGAAGTACTTTATTTGAAAATATCTGCTTCAGATTTTAGAATTGACAATTTGAAAATCAGATTTAAGTTAATAGTTTGACGTTCTTTACTTCAAACCAACTAAGTCTTATTTTAGTATAGTGAATTTGTAAATTAAAACTAAGTTATTAGTTTGAAGTTCTTAACTTGAAAATATCTACTACTAATTTTAGAAATGACAATTTGAAAATCAGATCTAAGTTAATAGTTTGACATTTTTCACTACAAAATAACTAAGACTTATTTTAGACTAGTGAATTTGTAAATCAAAACTAAGTTATTACTTTAAAGTATTTTACTTGAAATTTACTAATTCGGATCTTAGTAATGTAAATTTGGAAATCAAATCTAAGGTTGTAGTTTAAAGTTCTTTACTTGAAAATATCTACTTCTGATTTTAGAAATGACAATTTGAAAATCACGCCTATGTTAAAAGTTTGACGTTCTTTACTTCTAAACAGATAAGTCTTATTTTAGTGTAGTGAAATTGTAAATCAAAACTAAGTTATTAGTTTAAAGTTTTTTACTTCAAATTTACTAATTCGGATCTTAGTAATGTAAACTTGGAAATCAAATTTAAGGTTGTAGTTTGACGTTCTTTACTTCAAAATAACTAAGTCTTATTTTAGAATAGTGAATTTGTAAATCAAAGCTAAGTTATTAGTTTGAAGTTGTTTACTTGAGAATATCTACTTCTGATTTTAGAAATGACAATTTGAAAATCAGATCTAAGTTAATAGTTTGACGTTCTTTACTTCAAAACAACTAAGTCTTATTTTAGTATAGTGAATTTGTAAATCAAAACTAGGTTATTAGTTTGAAACCTATACTTGAAAAAATCTACTACTGATTTTAGAAATGACATTTTGAAAATCAGATCTAAGTTAATAGTTTAACGTTCTTTACTTCAAAATAACTAAGTCTTATTTTAGACTAGTGAATTTCTAAATCAAAACTAAGTTATTAGTTTAAAGTTTTTTACTTCAAATTTACTAATTCGGCTCTTAGTAATCTAAATTTGGAAATCAAATCTAAGGTTGTAGTTTGAAGTTCTTTACTTGAAATTATCTATTTATGATTTTAGAAATGAAAATTTGAAGATCAGGTTTAATTTAATAGTTTGACGTTTTTACTTCAAAATAACTAAGTCTTATTTTAGACTAGTAAATTTGTAAATCAAAACAAAGTTATTAGTTTCAAGTTCTCTACTTGAAAATATCTACTACTGATTTCAGAAATGACAATTTGAAAATCAGATCTAAGTTAATAGCTTGACGTTCTTTACTTCAAAATAACTATGTCTTATTTTAGAATATAGAATTTCTAAATCAAAAGTAAGTTATTAGTTTGAAGTTCTTTACTTTGAAATATCTACTTCTATTTTAAGAACTGACCATTTGAAAATCAGATCTAAGTTAATAGTATGACGTTCTTTACTTCAAAATAGATAAGTCTTATTTTAGAATACTGTATTTGTAAATCAAAACTAAGTTGTTAGTTTGAAGTACTTTATCTGAAGTACTAATATCTGCTTCAGATTTTAGAAATGACAATTTGAAAATCAGATCTAAGTTAATAGTTTGACGTTCTTTACTTCAAACCAACTAAGTCTTATTGTAGTATAGTGAATTTGTAAATCAAAACTAAGTTATTAGTATGAAGTTCTTTACTTGAAAAAAACAACTACTGATTTTAGAAATGACAGTTTGAAAATCAGATCAAAGTTAATAGTTTGACGTTCTTTACTTCAAAATAGATAAGTCTTATTTTAGAATAGAGAATTTCTAAATCAAAAGTAAGTTATTAGTTTGAAGTTCTTTACTTTGAAATATCTACTTCTATTTTAAGAACTGACAATTTGAAAATCAGATCTAAGTTAATAGTATGACGTTCTTTACTTCAAAATAGATAAGTCTTATTTTAGAATACTGTATTTGTAAATCAAAACTAAGTTATTAGTATGAAGTTCTTTACTTGAAAAAAACTACTACTGATTTTAGAAATGACAGTTTGAAAATCAGATCAAAGTTTATAGTTTGACGTTCTTTACTTCAAAATAACTAAGTCTTATTTTAGACTAGTAAATTTGTAAATCAAAACTAAGTTATTAGTTTAAGGTTTTTTATTTCAAATTTACTAATTCGGATCTTAGTAATGTAAATATCGAAATCAAATCTAAGGTTGTAGTTTGAAGTTCTTTACTTGAAAATATCTACTACTGATTTTAGAAATGACAATTTAATAATCAGAGCTAAGTTAATAGTTTGACGTTCTTTACTTCAAAATAACTAAGTCTTATTTTAGAATAGTGAATTTGTAAATAAAAGCTAAGTTATTAATTTGAAGTTCTTTACTTGAACATATCTACTACTGATTTTAGAAATAACAATTTGAAAATCAGGTCTAAGTTAATAGTATGAGGTTTTTTCTTCAAAATAACTAAGTTTTATTTCACACTAGTGAATTTGTAAATCAAAACTAAGTTATAAGTTTGAAGTTATTTACATGAAAATATCTACTACTGATTTTAGAAATGACAATTTGAAAATCAGATCTAAGTTTATAGTTTGACGTTCTTTACTTCAAAATAACTAAGTCTTATTTTAGACTAGTAAATTTGTTAATCAAAACTAAGTTATTAGTTTCAAGTTCTCTACTTGAAACTATCTACTACTTATTTTAGAAATGACAATTTGAAAATCAGATCTAAGTTAATAGTTTGACGTTCTTTACTTCAAATTAACTATGTCTTATTTTAGAATAGAGAATTTCTAAATCAAAACTAAGTTATTAGTTTGAAGTTCTTTACTTTGAAATATCTACTTCTTTTTTAAGAACTGACAATTTGAAAATCAGATCTAAGTTAATAGTATGACGTTCTTTACTTCAAAATAGATAAGTCTTATTTTAGAATACTGTATTTGTAAATCAAAACTAAGATGTTAGTTTGAAGTACTTTATTTGAAAATAACTGCTTCAGATTTTAGAAATGACAATTTGAAAATCAGATCTAAGTTAATAGTTTGACGTTCTTTAGTTCAAACCAACTAAGTCTTATTTTAGTATAGTGAATTTGTAAATCAAAACTAAGTTATTGGTATGAAGTTCTTTACTTGAAAAAAACAACTGCTGATTTTATAAATGACAGTTTGAAAATCAGATCTAAGTTAATAGTTTGACGTGCTTTACTTCTAAATAACTAAGTCTTATTTTAGACTAGTGAATTTGTAAATCAAAACTAAGTTATTAGTTTAAAGTTCTTTACTTTGAAATATCTACTTCTTTTTTAAGAACTGACAATTTGAAAATCAGATCTAAGTTAATAGTATGACATTCTTTACTTCAAAATAGATAAGTCTTATTTTAGAATACTGTATTTGTAAATCAAAACTAAGATGTTAGTGTGAAGTACTTTATTTGAAAATATCTGCTTCAGATTTTAGAATTGACAATTAGAAAATCAGATCTAAGTTAATAGTTTGACGTTCTTTACTTCAAACCAACTAAGTCTTATTTTAGTATAGTGAATTTGTAAGTCAAAACTAAGTTATTAGTATGAAGTTCTTTACTTGAAAATATCTACTACTAATTTTAGAAATGACAATTTGAAAATCAGATCTAAGTTAAAAGTTTGAAGTTTTTCACTTCAAAATAACTAAGACTTATTTTAGACTAGTGAATTTGTAAATCAAAACTAAGTTATTAGTTTAAAGTTTTTTACTTCAAATTTACTAATTCGGATCTTAGTGATGTAAATTTGGAAATCAAATCTAAGGTTGTAGTTTGAAGTTCTTTACTTGAAATTATCTACTTCTGATTTTAGAAATGACAACTTAAAAATCAAATCTAAGTTAATAGTTTGACGTTCTTTACTTCAAAATAACTAAGTCTTATTTTAGAATAGTGAATTTGTAAATCAAAGCTAAGTTATTAGTTTGAAGTTCTTTACTTGAAAATATTTACTTCTGATTTTAGAAATGACAATTTGAAATTCAGATCTAAGTTAATAGTTTGACGTTCTTTACTTCTAAATAACTAACTCTTATTTTAGTATAGTGAATTTGTAAATTAAAACTAAGTTATTAGTTTGAAGTTCTTTACTTTGAAATATCTACTTCTTTTTTAAGAACTGACAATTTGAAAATCAGATCTAAGTTAATAGTATAACGTTCTTTACTTCAAAATAGATAAGTTTTATTTTAGAATACTGTATTTGTAAATCAAAACTAAGATGTTAGTTTGAAGTACTTTATTTGAAAATAACTGCTTCAGATTTTAGAAATGACAATTTGAAAATCAAATCTAAGTTAATAGTTTGACGTTCTTTACTTCAAACCAACTAAGTCTTATTTTAGTATAGTGAATTTGTAAATCAAAACTAAGTTATTCGTCTGAAGTGCTTTACTTGAAAAAAACTACTACTGATTTTAGAAATGACAGTTTGAAAATCAGATCTAAGTTAATAGTTTGACGTATAGGTTTTTTATGGCTATTTTAGAATAGTGAATTTGTAAATCAAAGCTAAGTTATTAGTTTGAAGTTGTTTACTTGAAAATATCTACTTCTGATTTTAGAAATGACAATTTGAAAATCAGATCTAAGTTAATAGTTTGACGTTCTTTACTTCAAAATTACTAAGTCTTATTTTAGAATAGTGAATTTGGATATCAAAGCTAAGTTATTAGTTTAAAGTTCTTTACTTGAAAATTTCTACATCTGATTTTAGAAATGACAATTTGAAATTCAGATCTAAGTTAATTGTGTGACGTTCTTTACTTCTAAATAACTAAGTCTTATTTTAGTATAGTGAATTTGTAAATTAAAACTAAGTTATTAGTTTGACGTTCTTTACTTGAATATATCTACTACTGATCTTAGAAATGACAATTTGAAAATCAGATCTAAGTTAGTAGTTTGACATTCTTTACTTCAAAATAGATTAGTCTTATTTTAGAATACTGTATTTGTAAATCAAAACTAAGTTAGTAGTTTGAAGTTCTTTACTTGAAAATATCTACTTCTGATTTTGGAAATGACAATTTGAAAATCAGTTTTAAGTTAATAGTTTGACGTTCTTTACTTCAAAATAACTAAATCTTATTTTAAACTAGTGAATTTGTAAATAAAATCTAAGTTATTAGTTTAAAGTTTTTTACTTCAAATTTACTAATTCGGATCTTAGTAATGTAAATTTGGAAATCAAATCTAAGGTTGTAGTTTGAAGTTATTTACTTGAAATTATCTACTTCTGATTTTAGAAATGACAATTTGAAATTCAGATCTAAGTTAACAGTATGACGTTCTTTACTTCAAAATAGATAAATCTTATTTTAGAATACTGTATTTGTAAGTCAAAACTAAGTTGTTAGTTTAAAGTATTTTATTTGAAAATATCTGCTTCAGATTTTAGTAATGACAATTTGAAAATAAGATCTAATTTAATAGTTTGACGTTCTTTACTTCAAAATAACTAAGTCTTATTTTAGAATAGTGAATTTGTAAATCAAAGCTAAGTTATTAGTTTAAAGTTCTATACTTGAAAATATCTACTTCTGATTGTAGAAATGACAATTTGAAAATCAGATCTAAGTTAATAGTTTGAAGTTCTTTACTTCTAAATAACTAAGTTTTATTTTAGTATAGTGAATTTGTAAATCAAAACTAAGTTATTAGTTTGAAGTTCATTACTTGAAAATATCTACTACTGATTTTAGAAATGACAATTTGAAAATCAGATCTCTGTTAATAGTTTGACGTTCTTTTCTTCAAAATATATAAATCTTATTTTAGAATACTGTATTTGTAAGTCAAAACTAAGTTGTTAGTTTGAAGTATTTTATTTGAAAATATCTGCTTCAGATTTTAGAAATGACAATTTGAAAATCAGATTTAAGTTAATAGTTTGACGTTCTTTACTTCAAAATAGCTAAGTATTATTTTAGACTAGTGAATTTGTAAATCAACACTAAGTTATTAGTTCAAAGTTCTTTACTTAAAAGTAACTGCTTCAGATTTTAGAAATGACAATTTGTAAATCAGATCTATGTTAATATTTTAACGTTCTTTACATCAAAATAATTAAATTTTATTTTAGAATAGTAAATTTGTAAATCAAAACTGAGTTATTAGTTTGAAGTTCTTTACTTGAAAATATCTACTTTTGATTTTTGAAATGACAATTTGAAAATCAGATCTAAGTTAATAGTTTGACGTTCTTTACTTCGAAACAACTAAGTCTTATTTTAGTATTGCGAATTTGTAAATCAAAACTAAGTTATTAGTGTGAAGTTCTTTACTTGAAAAAAATTACTACCGATTTTAGAAATGACAATTTGAAAATCAGATCTAAGTTAATAGTTTGACGTTCTTTACTTCAAAATAACTAAGTCTTATTTTAGACTAGTGAATTTGTAAATCAAAACTAAGTTATTAGTTTAAAGTTTTTTACTTCAAATTTAGTAATTCGGATCTTGGAAATGTAAATTTGATAATTAAATCTAAGGTTGTAGTTTGAAGTTTTTTACTTGAAAATATCTACTTCTGATTTTAGAAATAACAATGTGAAAATCAGATCTAGTTATTAGTTTGACATTCTTTACTTCTAAACAACTAAGTCTTATTTTAGTATAGTGAATTTGTTAATCAAAACTAAGTTATTAGTTTGAAGTTTTTACTTGAAAATATCTACTTCTTATTTTAGAAATGCCAATTTGAAAATCACATCTAAGTTAATAGATTGACGTTCTTTACTTCAAAATAGATAAGTCTTATTTTAGAATAGTGTATTCGTAAATCAAAACTAAATTATTAGATTGAAGTTCTTTACTTGAAAAAATTTACTACTGATTTTATAACTGACAATTTGAAAATCAGATCTAAGTTAGTAGTTTGACGTTCTTTACTTCTAAAGCACTAAGTCTTATTTGAGTATAGTGAAGTTGTAAATCAAAACTAAGTTATTAGTATGAAGTTCTTTACTTGAAAAAATCTAATACTGATTTTAGAACTGACAATTTGAAAATCAGATCTAAGTTAATAGTTTGACGGTTTTTACTTCTAAACAACTAAGTCTTATTTTAGTATAGTGAATTTGTAAATCAAAACTAAGTTATTAGTTTGAAGTTCTGTACTTGAAAATATCTACTACTGGTTTTAGAAATGACAATTTGAAAATCAGATATAGTTATTAGTTTGACGTTCTTTACTTCAAAATAACTATGTCTTATTTTAGATTAGTGAATTTGATATTCAGAGCTAAGTTATAATTTGAAGTTCTTTACGTGAAAATATCTACTCCTGATTTTATAAATGACAATTTGAAAATCAGATCTAAGTTAATATTTTGACGTTCTTTACTTCTAAATAACTAAGTCTTATTTTAGTATTGTGAATTTGTAAATCAAAACTAAGTTATTAGTTTAACGTTCTTTACTTCAAAATAACTAAGTCTTATTTTAGAATAGTGAATTTGTAAATCAAAACTAAGCTATTAGTTTAAAGTTTTTACTTAAAATTTACTGATTCGGATCTTAGTAATGTAAATTTGGAAATCAAATCTAAGGTTGTAGTTTGAAGTTCTTTACTTGAAAATATCTACTGCTGATTTTAGAAATGACAATTTGAAAATCAGAGCTAAGTTAATAGTTTAACGTTCTTTACTTCAAAATAACTAAGTCTTATTTTAGAATAGTGAATTTGTAAATCAAAACTAAGTTATTAGGTTAAAGTTTTTACTTCAAATTTACTAATTCGGATCTTAGTAATGTAAATTTGGAAATCAAATCTAAGGTTGTAGTTTGAAGTTCTTTACTTGAAAATATATACTACTGATTTTAGAAATTACAATTTGAAAATCAGATTTAAGTTATTAGTTTGACGTTCTTTACTTCAAAATAACTAAGACTTATTTTAGAATAGTCCATTTATAAATCAAAGCTAAGTTATTAGTTTGAAGGTCTTTACATCAAAATAACTAAGACTTATTTTAGAATAGTCCATTTGTAAATCAAAACTAAGTTTCTAGTTTGAAGTTCCTTATTTAAAAATATCTACTTCTGATTTTAGAAATGACAATTTGAAAATCAGATCTAAGTTAATTGTTTGACGTTTTTTACTTCTAAATAACTAAGTCTTATTTTAGTATAGTGAATTTGAAAATCAAAACTAACTTATTAGTTTGAAGTTCTTTACTTGAAAATATCTACTTCTTATTTTAGAAATGACAATTTGAAAAATAGATCTAAGTTAATAGTTTGACGTTCTTTACTTCTAAATAACTAAGTCTTATTTTAGTATAGTGAATTTGTAAATCAAAACTAACTTATTAGTTTAAAGTTCTTTACTTGAAAATATATACTACTGATTTTAGAAATGGCAATTTGAAAATCAGATTTAAGTTAATAGTTTGACGTTCTTTACTTCAAAATAACTAAGTCTTATTTTAGATTAGTGAATTTGTAAATCAAAGCTAAGTTATTAATTTGAAGTTCTTTACTTGAAAATATCTACTTCTGATATTAGAAATAACAATTTGAAAATCAGGTCTAAGTTAATAGTTTGACGTTTTTTTCTTAAAAATAACTAAGTCTTATTTTACGCTAGTGCATTTGTAAATCAAAACTAAGTTATAAATTTGAAGTTCTTTACTTTAAAATATCTACTACTGATTTTGGAAATGACAATTTGAAAAACAGATCTAAGTTAATAGTTTGACGTTCTTTACTTCAAAATAGATAAGTGTTATTTTAGAATACTGTATTTCTAAATCAAAACTAAGTTATTAGTTTAACGTTCTTTACTTCAAAATAACTAAGTCTTATTTTAGAATAGTGAATTTGTAAATCAAAACTAAGCTATTAGTTTAAAGTTTTTACTTAAAATTTACTGATTCGGATCTTAGTAATGTAAATTTGGAAATCAAATCTAAGGTTGTAGTTTGAAGTTCTTTACTTGAAAATATCTACTGCTGATTTTAGAAATGACAATTTGAAAATCAGAGCTAAGTTAATAGTTTAACGTTCTTTACTTCAAAATAACTAAGTCTTATTTTAGAATAGTGAATTTGTAAATCAAAACTAAGTTATTAGGTTAAAGTTTTTACTTCAAATTTACTAATTCGGATCTTAGTAATGTAAATTTGGAAATCAAATCTAAGGTTGTAGTTTGAAGTTCTTTACTTGAAAATATATACTACTGATTTTAGAAATAACAATTTGAAAATCAGGTCTAAGTTAATAGTTTGACGTTTTTTTCTTAAAAATAACTAAGTCTTATTTTACGCTAGTGCATTTGTAAATCAAAACTAAGTTATTAATTTGAAGTTCTTTACTTGAAAATATCTACTTCTGATATTAGAAATGACAATTTGAAAATCAGATCTAAGTGAATAGTTTGACGTTCTTTACTTCAAAATAGATAAGTGTTATTTTAGAATACTGTATTTCTAAATCAAAACTAAGTTATTAGTTTGAAGTTCTTTACTTTAAAATATCTACTACTGATTTTGGAAATGACAATTTGAAAAACAGATCTAAGTTAATAGTTTGACGATCTTTACTTCATTAGAGATAAGTCTTATTTTAGAATACTGTATTTGTAAATCAAAACAAAGTTGTTAGTTTGAAGTTTTTTATTTGAAAAAATCTGCTTCAGATTTTAGAAATGACTATTTGAAAATCAGAACTAAGTTAATAGTTTGACGTTCTTTACTTCAAAATAACTAATTCTTATTTTACACTAGTGAATTTGTAAATCAAAAATAAGTTATAAGTTTAAAGCAATTTACTTTGAAATATCTACTTCTGATTTAAGAAATGAAATTTGAAAATCAGATCTAAGTGAATAGCTTGACGTTCTTTACATCAAAATAGATAAGTCTTATTTTAGAATACTGTTTTTGTAAATCAAAACTAAGTTTTTAGTTTGAAGTTCTTTACTTTAAAATATCTACTTCTGATTTTGGAAATGACAATTTGAAAATCAGATCTAAGTTAATAGTTTGACGTTCTTTACTTCTAAACAAATAAGTCTTATTTTAGTATAGTGAATTTGTAAATCAAATCTAAGTTATTAGTTTGAAGTTCTTTACTTGAAAATATCTACTTCTTATTTTAGAAATGACAATTTAAAAATCAGATCTAAGTTAATAGTTTGACGTTCTTTACTTCTAAATAACTAAGTCTTATTTTAGTATAGTGAATTTTTAAATCAAAACTAACTTATTAGTTTAAAGTTCTTTACTTGAAAATATCTACTACTGATTTTAGAAATGACTATTTGAAAATCAGATTTAAGTTAATAGTTTGACGTTCTTTACTTTGAAATAACTACTTCTGATTTTAGAAATGCCTATTTGAAAATCAAATCTAAGTTAATAGTTTGACGTTCTTTACTTCTAAATAACTAGATCTTATTTTAGTATAGTGAATTTGTAAATCAAAACTAAGTTATTAGTTTGAAGTTCTTTACTTGAAAATATCTACTACTGATTTTAGAAATGACAATTTGAAAATCAGATCTAAGTTAATAGTTCGACGTTCTTTACTTCAAAATAACTAAGTCTTACTTTAGACTAGTAAATTTGTAAATCAAAACTAAGTTATTAGTTTAAAGTTTTTACTTCAAATTTACTAATTCGGAACTTAGTAATGTAAATTTGGAAATCAAATCTAAAGTTGTAGTTTGAAGTTCTTAACTTGAAAATATCTACTTCTGATTTTAGAAATGACAATTTGAAAATCAGATCTAAGTTAATAGTTTGACGTTCTTTACATCTAAATAACTAAGTCTTATTTTAGTATTCTGAATTTGTAAATCAAAACTAAGTTATTAGTTCAAAGTTCTTTACTTGAAAATATCTACTGCTGATTTTAGAAATGATAATTTAAATATCAGATCTAAGTTAATAGTTTAACGTTCTTTACTTCAAAATAACTATGTCTTATTTTAGAATAGTGAATTTGTAAATCAAAACTAAGTTATTAGTTTGAAGATCTTTACTTTGAAATATCTAGTACTTCTGATTTAAGAAATGACAATTTAAAAATCAGATCTAAGTGCATAGTTTGACGATCTTTACTTTATAAGAGATAACTCTTATTTTAGAAAACTGTATTTTTAAATCAAAACAAAGTTGTTAGTTTGAAGTTCCTTATTTGAAAATATCTGCTTCAGATTTTAGAAATGCCAATTTGAAAATCAGATCTAAGTTAATAGTTTGACGTCCCTTACTTTAAAATAACTAAGTCTTATTTTAGACTAGTGAATTTGTAAATCAAAACTAAGTTATTAGTTCAATGTTTTTTACTTCAAATTTACAAATTCGGATCATAGTAATGTAAATTTTGAAATCAAATCTAAGGTTCTAGTATGAAGTTCTTTACATGAAAATATCTACTTCTGATTTTAGAAATGACAATTTGAAAATCAGATATAAGGTAATAGTTTGACGTTCCTTACTTCAAAATAACTAAGTCCTATTTTAGTATAGTGAATTTGTAAATCAAAACTAAGTTATTAGTTTGAAGTTCATTACTTGAAAATATCTACTACTGATTTTAGAAATGACAATTTGAAAATCAGATCTCTGTTAATAGTTTGACGTTCTTTTCTTCAAAATATATAAATCTTATTTTAGAATACTGTATTTGTAAGTCAAAACTAAGTTGTTAGTTTGAAGTATTTTATTTGAAAATATCTGCTTCAGATTTTAGAAATGACAATTTGAAAATCAGATTTAAGTTAATAGTTTGACGTTCTTTACTTCAAAATAGCTAAGTATCATTTTAGACTAGTGAATTTGTAAATCAACACTAAGTTATTAGTTCAAAGTTCTTTACTTGGAAGTAACTGCTTCAGATTTTAGAAATGACAATTTGTAAATCAGATCTATGTTAATATTTTAACGTTCTTTACATCAAAATAATTAAATTTTATTTTAGAATAGTAAATTTGTAAATCAAAACTGAGTTATTAGTTTGAAGTTCTTTACTTGAAAATATCTACTTTTGATTTTTGAAATGACAATTTGAAAATCAGATCTAAGTTAATAGTGTAACATGCATTTTGCATGTTACAATTACGTTCTCCGCTCGATGTGTTTACTCGGCTTTATTTAAAGTTAGGTATGAACATCGCCTAACAAAACACATTTTTCACTTGGTGATAAGAGAAAAATCGAATTCGAATATATTCATAGAGTCGAATAGTTGAACACGGTAGAATATCAAGAGCCCGTAAATTTGCAATTAAGAAATCCTTCCTGTGGATTCTTAAGGGTATTGAGATATTTTTTTAGCCGATTAGTTTCCGTTATTTTGGAATCATCGTTTGGATGACTATTTGAATTATTGAGGTAGAGATAACATCCAGCTGTGGACGCCATTTTGGAGAGCAATTTTAAAATTTTAATTTTGGAAAATATTCATTATTCTGGAGCTCTTCCCGTCACTGCGAATCCCTACCGATGACAATCAATTATATGGAACAACATCGATTTAGTATCCGTATTATAATATCGATTAGTGTGACTTAATCAGTGGCAAATATCATTTCGATTGCTTCCGTGAAGTCGGAGATAATATTAGTGGAGGTTGGCTCCTGTACCAATACTGTGTATCAGCTACTTCACATACACGCAGTGGACGATAATGTGCTTTAATGGTTATTTTGCAGCTATTTATTTTGTAGATTACCAACAGTTACTAATTGGAATACCAAGGAATCGAGGCAGATCTGTATCGAATGAACCTTTTATCACCTCTAAGGTAAACTGGGTAAGTGGCTTGCAAGATTCTATTTTAGCATACCTATTGTCATTTATTTGCTGCTTTGCTTTAATTTTGTGCATATTGCACTGTTACACAAGTTGGTACTGTGAGTTGCTACTTCACTGGTCTCCATTTAGACTTTTTTGTTATTTCTTTTTTTGAGCAACTGATTATCAGTTTACATAGCCAATCGCTACTGGTAATTTTGTCACACTGCCTGCAACAATACTACCACCATCCAGAAGTGATACACGAGTGTGGATTGGAATTTTCCAATCATTATAAAATTGTTACGTCTACGAATACCAGTGCCAGTTATCCATCTTGTAACTATCTTTCAATTTCATTTAATAATACGAAAAATAAATCTCTTTTCCTGTTCTATTTGTTTTATTTTGAGTTTTGGCGCCGCAATTCTTCTAGGTGGATCGTCAACCATTTTAAACACAAGCAGAAGCCAAACAAATCTCACCCCCTGAGGTAACATCTCATTGCCACCGAATTTTCTGAATTAGCCGTTACGTAAAGTACACCCACGAACGCTAATAGGGCCGTGCTAGTGCAATTGGTGCTACACGAAATTGACGACCAACGTTTAGGCTAGATTTTTTTGGACTTCAACGTCTAAGTTTAAAGCTTGGCGCGAGGATTCTGTTTGTGTTGATAGTCGTGAGCAATATAACATCTCGATCACCTAAATTCTTCTCTATAATACTATACTATTTCTTATTTCCGCTTTACTTTAAATCTTATTCTTAGGGTAACAGCACTGTGTAATTTTGAGCGAATTTATTGTTTTATTTAAGTATATTCATTTTGTGAACATGAAATATATTAATCGTTTATCAGCCGACGAATTGGCGTGGGAATTAAGGGTTCGAGGTAGAAAACCCGAAGGAAAAAATGTAGACGAACGCAGAGCGGAGTTGAGAGCTGCGCTTAGAGCAGAAAGTTTAGATCCACGAGTAACAGCTACTTATCCGGAGTTAGGCATTGATATGGAAGTACTGTTTAAAACATGTATTGACCAATTTGCTACTTTACAACCCAGGTTAGATTTATTTTATGATGATCCTAACACGAACGAAGGAGAATCGCTTAGTGCTAAATTGAATCACATATTAGGTAAATTAACAATCTGTGTACCTAAAGTTTCTTCCTTGGATGAAGGCAACCGCGTACAAGGTATGCAAACGCAATTAGTTAAAGTTATTGAAAAAGTCGATTCAATTATGCAATCTCCTCATGCTAAGGCTAATGATCTGGCCATCGAATTAAAAAATTTGACTCTCGATCAAGTTGTAAATCAATTGTCTCCTCAGGTTTTAGACGCTATTCGCAAGCCTGCAGCAACGCTCAATCCATCCGTTATGTCAGTCCCCACCAATTATTCTTTAAATGTTCAACCTAATGCTGTCGTAGCCCAAAATAATGATCCAAATCAGTATGATCAAATGCCAACACCTACCGCTGCAAATTTAAATATGATGCAACCGCGCACCATGTTTAAGGAACCTCTTCCGTATTACCGTCACAAGCCCGACGCTATTAGTCGGTGAAATTTAAAATTTTCAGGCAGTAACGATATTGCCACAGTTATTAGTTTTCTCGAAAGAGTCGAGGAGTTGAAAACTTCACGTGAGGTTTCGGATGAGTTGCTTTTTCAAAGCGCGTTTGACCTGTTCGAGGGTGATGCTTTAGTTTGGTGCCGAGCTACCAAACCAACGGTTAGCAATTGGATTGAATTAGTAGCCGAGTTAAACTATTATTACTTGCCAATTGATTATGACGACGCTATTTGGGAAGAAATTAGAAATCGCACCCAAGGGTACGATGAACAAGCTTTTATATATGTGTCACATTTGCGTAGGCTATTTAGTCGCCTAACTCATGTTCCTTCAGAAGATGAGCAGGTAAAACTCATGAAAAAGAATTTACAGCCGCGATATCATATACAGCTAGCATTTCAATCTATTAATTCAATCAAGTCTTTAATGGAAGCTTGCAAATTGATCTCGGAAGAGGAGCGACATAGTAAAAATTTTAAGGGTGAAACTAGTTCAAAGGTAGAACCAGCTGCTACTTCAGTTAAAGCAGAAATTCACGCGATGCCTAGTAATTCTTGGCGAGGTTCGTACTACTCTAGAAATTACCATCGTACTCCACCAGCTCACACTCACTGCTTTAATTGCAAAAAGTCTGGTCATTTTTACCAGCGTTGTCCCTCAACCGAGAGGAACTTGTTTTGTTATGTTTGTGGTACGCAGGATGTCACCTATATAAATTGTCCTAAATGTTCAAAAAACGCAGAAAGGCGGGAGTAAGACGCAGCCCTTACGTCCCAAGTCCTTTTAGACTTAAGGCTGACAGTCTCGAGTGGAGAAATTGGTTAGGTCGGGTTAGCTTGTTTTGTAAATCCCACACTAAAGACATTAATGCTTTATTCACGCACCGTCCATTAGATAACAGGGCGTATATTCCGTTATCCATTAGTGACGAAAGTATTTTAGGATTTATGGATCCGGGCGCCAACCAGTCAGTTTTAGGCCACGACGGACTTTATTTATTACACAAATTAGACATACAATTGAATAAAGAGAAAAAAGTTTCACTGCGTTCTGCCGATGGAACATTACAGGATGTGATTGGTTCTGTTCGTTTACCTATTACTGTTGAAGGTGTTACTAAATTTTTAGATTGTATCGTTGTTAATTCAATAAAATATCCACTGATCTTGGGTTACGACTTTTGTAAACTTTTCAAGTTGAAAACTGACTTTGAAAGAGACACTTTCACCGTTCCTCCTGAAGTTAGTAGTTTATCGAAAGATCAAGGTATAAATAGTAGATCAGATTTAACACCCGATCAGATAGCGGCACTCGAGGCGATCACAGTTAAGTTTAGTCAAATAGGTTCTCCAAAATTAGGTCGCACTTCTCTAGTAGAACATGTAATCGACACCGGCGATGCTAGACCCATCAAGCAACGTCATTATCCCTTGTCACCAGCGATGCTAGACAAACTTAATGTAGAAGTTGACAAAATGCTAGAATTAGGCGCTATCCAACCCTCACAATCTGCTTGGTCTTCGCCGATTGTTTTGGTTAAAAAGAAGAGCGGAGAAACTCGTTGTTGCTTTGATGCTAGACGTCTGAACGAAGTCTCAAAATCTGACGCTTACCCTCTTCATTATATCAGTGACATTTTAAACCAGTTAGGGGATGCAAGTTACTTATCGTCTATTGATTTAAGCAAAGCATTTTGGCAAATCCCTCTTGCTCAGGAGTCAATGGAAAAGACAGCTTTTACTGTGCCACGACGCGGTCTGTTTGAATTTACTGTCCTTCCTTTCGGATTAAAGAATAGTCCACAAACGCTGCAAAGATTAATGGACCGTCTTTTTGCTAACTATCCCAACATCTTTGTATATCTCGACGATATAATAATTGTGTCCAAAACATTTAAAGAACACTTATCACTTTTACAACTGGTCTTTGATAAACTTAAGTACGCAGGTCTTAAAGTTAATTTTAGTAAGTGCGAGTTTTGTAGAGACTCGATAAAATACCTTGGTTTTGTAGTAGATCGCAAAGGGTTACGAACTGATCCTGATAAAGTGGAGGCTATCGTTAGCTTTCCAACTGCCAATACGGCGACAGAAATTAAACGTTTTCTCGGCATGGCCGGTTGGTATCGACGATTTATACCAAATTTTTCAACTATAGTTGCGCCAATTTTGCGGTTACTGAAAGGTAAAGCTAAACGCCAAAAAGTATTGTGGGGGGACGAAGCTGAAGATGCCTTCAGAAATTTAAAAAACCATCTTATCTCAGCTCCTATATTGAGCAGCCCAGATTTTAGCCAACCTTTTTTTGTGCAAACTGACGCCTCAGATTACGGTCTAGGTGCCATTTTAGTTCAGGGAGAAGGTGAACATGAAAAGGTTATTGCTTATGCAAGTCGATCACTGACCAAACATGAGAAAAATTATCACGCTATGGAGAAGGAATGCGCAGCCATAATATTCGGCATCGAAAAGTTTAGGTCATACATTGAGGGAGTTCATTTCACGGTGATTACTGACAACCAAGCCCTTAAGTGGTTAGGGACTGTGAAAAGCCCTTTAGGTCGTCTCGCTCGTTGGTCAGTACGCCTGAATCAATTCGATTTTACCATCCTCCATCGAAAAGGCAAACTCAATGTTGTGGCCGATGCTCTTTCTCGTGCACCAGTGAATATTCACTTAATTACTTTGAATCCTGAGGACAAAAGCGAATGGTACCAAGCATTCATAGTTAAAATTAATTCCCAACCACAAAAGTTTCCAAACTTTAAGGTTGAGGATGGCTACATTTTTAAGTTTGTACCAAACAAGCACAATATTGTTTCGAATTTGGTAGAATGGAAGCTATTGGTACCTAAGTCACGCCGTCGCGAAGTGATGTCCGATAGTCACGACAATCCTCTTAGCGGTCATCTCGGTAATTTTAAAACTTTTAACAAAATTGCAGAAATGTACTATTGGCCACGCATGAAATTCGATATTTCACGTTATGTGCTTAAATGCGAAGTTTGTATCGCGAGTAAAGCTTCTAATTTACTGCGACCAGGTTTTATGGGTAAGGCGAAGCGAGTCGAATATCCATTTCAGATATTGTCTATGGATTTGATGGGTCCATTCCCACGGACGAAAAAGGGGAACTCCTTTTTGTTAGTCATATCTGATTGGTTTTCGAAATTCGTTATCGTCCATCCATTAAGACATGCCACCGCACCTGCTATAGTACAAAAGGTTGAGGAGACTTTCTTGTTGTTTGGAGTTCCACAGATTGTTATGTGTGACAACGGTACACAGTTCACTAGTAAACTGTTTAAAGACCTGATAAACCAGTACGAGGTACAGAAGTTGTGGTATTCAGCTTCTTACCACCCACAGTCCAACGCAGTAGAACGATCCAATCGCGTGATAGGGACGTGTCTGCGATCTTTTGTTGAAGACGACCATCGTACTTGGGATCAATATGTGTACAAAGTCGCACATGCAATTAGAAACGCGGTTCACGAAGTTACTGGGTACACTCCCTCGTTTCTTAACTTAGGTCGGTCCGTGCCGAATAGTGGTGCTTATTACGGTCGCCTAGATAAAGCGGAGCCCCATGAGTTTCAATTAGGTGATCAGGAAAGGGTAGTTTCTGACGTAAATAACTATAGCGAACTTTATAAATCTGTGGTCTCTAGATTGCAACTAGCATATGAACGTAGCAAAGCAAGGTATAATCTGCGTAAACGTCCTTTAGCTTTCAAGAAGGATGATATAGTATGGAAAAGGAACTTTTCTCTTTCCAGCGCTGTTGACAACTTTTCGAAAAAGTTAGCGCCAAAGTACATAAAATGTAAAGTTGCTGAAGTCACCGGTTCATTGACTTACCGTTTGAAAGACTTACAAGGTAAAAATCTTGGAGTATTCCATGTTAAAGATTTAAAGGCCAATCCTGAGTGAATACATGTTATTAATTTTGTGTGCAATAGTTAATGAGAATCTCATTAGGGTTTTAGTTTGGAAATTAATCCAAAATTTTTTTGATTCTTTTACGGTGTAATTTTTTTGTGATTGTCAGATCACCACCTCATTTGTTGCTTAGATTAAGCTGTCTTCTTAAAAGACATTGTTATTATTTGTAGAGCATTGTGACGCCTGAGGCTAAATACTATGGTAGTATTAGTCCTGTCCAATCTCTATGGCATTGGATGAGTTTTCCCACTGCGCAAAATTCCTTAAGGTATAATTGTGTGCCTTACACTCAAACCTTTTTATGGGAACTGACATTCCTAGGTATTAATACAAATGTTAATCTCTTAGTAGGTGTTGTGCTTATATGTGACATATTTGCTTAATTTGTACTATTCTTTTGATACAATTTATTTTAGGCGGTTAGTAGTAGCAATTGCTATCGTATCAGCTCTAATTGTACTTTCGGAATCAAACTCCTGAGAGGGAAGTTAATCTATTCACACAAATTATAACATAATTTTGTATTTGTGATTTTATGTTAGACGCATCGAAGGGACATTAGGATTATTAAACCATTTAACATCAATGTCCGTAATAACTATACTTTTATGAAAATACTGTAACATTGGTAACAATTCACTTAGTCTAATAAGGCGGTATTCCAATTAATGATCTTTCTTTGAACTTTTGAAAAATATATATATATCTATTGTAGTGATGTGCTCAAACAAGTGGTCTTCTTTTAAACTTGTTGATCACAGGGGTTTATCTTTCTTTGAAAACCTCCTGGGTTTCCATTAAGTGGGGGGAGTGTGTAACATGCATTTTGCATGTTACAATTACGTTCTCCGCTCGATGTGTTTACTCGGCTTTATTTAAAGTTAGGTATGAACATCGCCTAACAAAACACATTTTTCACTTGGTGATAAGAGAAAAATCGAATTCGAATATATTCATAGAGTCGAATAGTTGAACACGGTAGAATATCAAGAGCCCGTAAATTTGCAATTAAGAAATCCTTCCTGTGGATTCTTAAGGGTATTGAGATATTTTTTTAGCCGATTAGTTTCCGTTATTTTGGAATCATCGTTTGGATGACTATTTGAATTATTGAGGTAGAGATAACATCCAGCTGTGGACGCCATTTTGGAGAGCAATTTTAAAATTTTAATTTTGGAAAATATTCATTATTCTGGAGCTCTTCCCGTCACTGCGAATCCCTACCGATGACAATCAATTATATGGAACAACATCGATTTAGTATCCGTATTATAATATCGATTAGTGTGACTTAATCAGTGGCAAATATCATTTCGATTGCTTCCGTGAAGTCGGAGATAATATTAGTGGAGGTTGGCTCCTGTACCAATACTGTGTATCAGCTACTTCACATACACGCAGTGGACGATAATGTGCTTTAATGGTTATTTTGCAGCTATTTATTTTGTAGATTACCAACAGTTACTAATTTGAATACCAAGGAATCGAGGCAGATCTGTATCGAATGAACCTTTTGTCACCTCTAAGGTAAACTGGGTAAGTGGCTTGCAAGATTCTATTTTAGCATACCTATTGTCATTTATTTGCTGCTTTGCTTTAATTTTGTGCATATTGCACTGTTACACAAGTTGGTACTGTGAGTTGCTACTTCACTGGTCTCCATTTAGACTTTTTTGTTATTTCTTTTTTTGAGCAACTGATTATCAGTTTACATAGCCAATCGCTACTGGTAATTTTGTCACACTGCCTGCAACAATACTACCACCATCCAGAAGTGATACACGAGTGTGGATTGGAATTTTCCAATCATTATAAAATTGTTACGTCTACGAATACCAGTGCCAGTTATCCATCTTGTAACTATCTTTCAATTTCATTTAATAATACGAAAAATAAATCTCTTTTCCTGTTCTATTTGTTTTATTTTGAGTTTTGGCGCCGCAATTCTTCTAGGTGGATCGTCAACCATTTTAAACACAAGCAGAAGCCAAACAAATCTCACCCCCTGAGGTAACATCTCATTGCCACCGAATTTTCTGAATTAGCCGTTACGTAAAGTACACCCACGAACGCTAATAGGGCCGTGCTAGTGCAATTGGTGCTACAATAATTTGACGTTCTTTACTTCGAAACAACTAAGTCTTATTTTAGTATTGTGAATTTGTAAATCAAAACTAAGTTATTAGTTTAAAGTTTTTTACTTCAAATTTAGTAATTCGGATCTTGGAAATGTAAATTTGATAATTAAATCTAAGGTTGTAGTTTGAAGTTTTTTACTTGAAAATATCTACTTCTGATTTTAGAAATAACAATGTGAAAATCAGATCTAGTTATTAGTTTGACATTCTTTACTTCTAAACAACTAAGTCTTATTTTAGTATAGTGAATTTGTTAATCAAAACTAAGTTATTAGTTTGAAGTTTTTACTT
The DNA here is from genome assembly GCA_911387805.1 of Cantharis rustica. NCBI lineage: Eukaryota > Metazoa > Arthropoda > Insecta > Coleoptera > Cantharidae > Cantharis > Cantharis rustica. Next base: position 36,021,403 of record OU426878.1, read on the forward strand.
GAAAATATCTACTTCTTATTTTAGAAATGCCAATTTGAAAATCACATCTAAGTTAATAGATTGACGTTCTTTACTTCAAAATAGATAAGTCTTATTTTAGAATAGTGTATTCGTAAATCAAAACTAAATTATTAGATTGAAGTTCTTTACTTGAAAAAATTTACTACTGATTTTAGAACTGACAATTTGAAAATCAGATCTAAGTTAGTAGTTTGACGTTCTTTACTTCTAAAGCACTAAGTCTTATTTGAGTATAGTGAAGTTGTAAATCAAAACTAAGTTATTAGTATGAAGTTCTTTACTTGAAAAAATCTAATACTGATTTTAGAACTGACAATTTGAAAATCAGATCTAAGTTAATAGTTTGACGGTTTTTACTTCTAAACAACTAAGTCTTATTTTAGTATAGTGAATTTGTAAATCAAAACTAAGTTATTAGTTTGAAGTTCTGTACTTGAAAATATCTACTACTGGTTTTAGAAATGACAATTTGAAAATCAGATATAGTTATTAGTTTGACGTTCTTTACTTCAAAATAACTATGTCTTATTTTAGATTAGTGAATTTGATATTCAGAGCTAAGTTATAATTTGAAGTTCTTTACGTGAAAATATCTACTCCTGATTTTATAAATGACAATTTGAAAATCAGATCTAAGTTAATATTTTGACGTTCTTTACTTCTAAATAACTAAGTCTTATTTTAGTATTGTGAATTTGTAAATCAAAACTAAGTTATTAGTTTAACGTTCTTTACTTCAAAATAACTAAGTCTTATTTTAGAATAGTGAATTTGTAAATCAAAACTAAGTTATTAGTTTAAAGTTTTTACTTAAAATTTACTAATTCGGATCTTAGTAATGTAAATTTGGAAATCAAATCTAAGGTTGTAGTTTGAAGTTCTTTACTTGAAAATATCTACTGCTGATTTTAGAAATGACAATTTGAAAATCAGATCTAAGTTAATAGTTTAACGTTCTTTACTTCAAAATAACTAAGTCTTATTTTAGAATAGTGAATTTGTAAATCAAAACTAAGTTATTAGGTTAAAGTTTTTACTTCAAATTTACTAATTCGGATCTTAGTAATGTAAATTTGGAAATCAAATCTAAGGTTGTAGTTTGAAGTTCTTTACTTGAAAATATATACTACTAATTTTAGAAATTACAATTTGAAAATCAGATTTAAGTTATTAGTTTGACGTTCTTTACTTCAAAATAACTAAGACTTATTTTAGAATAGTCCATTTATAAATCAAAGCTAAGTTATTAGTTTGAAGGTCTTTACATCAAAATAACTAAGACTTATTTTAGAATAGTCCATTTGTAAATCAAAACTTAATTTCTAGTTTGAAGTTCTTTATTTAAAAATATCTACTTCTGATTTTAGAAATGACAATTTGAAAATCAGATCTAAGTTAATTGTTTGACGTTTTTTACTTCTAAATAACTAAGTCTTATTTTAGTATAGTGAATTTGAAAATCAAAACTAACTTATTAGTTTGAAGTTCTTTACTTGAAAATATCTACTTCTTATTTTAGAAATGACAATTTGAAAATCCGATCTAAGTTAATAGTTTGACGTTCTTTACTTCGAAATAACTAAGTCTTATTTTAGTATAGTGAATTTGTAAATCAAAACTAACTTATTAGTTTAAAGTTCTTTACTTGAAAATATATACTACTGATTTTAGAAATGGCAATTTGAAAATCAGATTTAAGTTAATAGTTTGACGTTCTTTACTTCAAAATAACTAAGTCTTATTTTAGATTAGTGAATTTGTAAATCAAAGCTAAGTTATTAATTTGAAGTTCTTTACTTGAAAATATCTACTTCTGATATTAGAAATAACAATTTGAAAATCAGGTCTAAGTTAATAGTTTGACGTTTTTTTCTTAAAAATAACTAAGTCTTATTTTACGCTAGTGCATTTGTAAATCAAAACTAAGTTATAAATTTGAAGTTATTTACTTTGAAATATCTACTTCTGATTTAAGAAATGACAATTTGAAAATCAGATCTAAGTGAATAGTTTGACGTTCTTTACTTCAAAATAGATAAGTGTTATTTTAGAATACTGTATTTCTAAATCAAAACTAAGTTATTAGTTTGAAGTTTTTTACTTTAAAATATCTACTACTGATTTTGGAAATGACAATTTGAAAAACAGATCTAAGTTAATAGTTTGACGATCTTTACTTCATTAGAGATAAGTCTTATTTTAGAATACTGTATTTGTAAATCAAAACAAAGTTGTTAGTTTGAAGTTCTTTATTTGAAAAAATCTGCTTCAGATTTTAGAAGTGACTATTTGAAAATCAGAACTAAGTTAATAGTTTGACGTTCTTTACTTCACAATAACTAATTCTTATTTTACACTAGTGAATTTGTAAATCAAAAATAAGTTATAAGTTTAAAGCAATTTACTTTGAAATATCTACTTCTGATTTAAGAAATGAAATTTGAAAATCAGATCTAAGTGAATAGCTTGACGTTCTTTACATCAAAATAGATAAGTCTTATTTTAGAATACTGTTTTTGTAAATCAAAACTAAGTTTTTAGTTTGAAGTTCTTTACTTTAAAATATCTACTTCTGATTTTGGAAATGACAATTTGAAAATCAGATCTAAGTTAATAGTTTGACGTTCTTTACTTCTAAACAAATAAGTCTTATTTTAGTATAGTGAATTTGTAAATCAAATCTAAGTTATTAGTTTGAAGTTCTTTACTTGAAAATATCTACTTCTTATTTTAGAAATGACAATTTGAAAATCAGATCTAAGTTAATAGTTTGACGTTCTTTACTTCTAAATAACTAAGTCTTATTTTAGTATAGTGAATTTTTAAATCAAAACTAACTTATTAGTTTAAAGTTCTTTACTTGAAAATATCTACTACTGATTTTAGAAATGAGTATTTGAAAATCAGATTTAAGTTAATAGTTTGACGTTCTTTACTTTGAAATAACTACTTCTGATTTTAGAAATGCCTATTTGAAAATCAAATCTAAGTTAATAGTTTGACGTTCTTTACTTCTAAATAACTAGATCTTATTTTAGTATAGTGAATTTGTAAATCAAAACTAAGTTATTAGTTTGAAGTTCTTTACTTGAAAATATCTACTACTGATTTTAGAAATGACAATTTGAAAATCAGATCTAAGTTAATAGTTCGACGTTCTTTACTTCAAAATAACTAAGTCTTACTTTAGACTAGTAAATTTGTAAATCAAAACTAAGTTATTAGTTTAAAGTTTTTACTTCAAATTTACTAATTCGGAACTTAGTAATGTAAATTTGGAAATCAAATCTAAAGTTGTAGTTTGAAGTTCTTAACTTGAAAATATCTACTTCTGATTTTAGAAATGACAATTTGAAAATCAGATCTAAGTTAATAGTTTGACGTTCTTTACATCTAAATAACTAAGTCTTATTTTAGTATTCTGAATTTGTAAATCAAAACTAAGTTATTAGTTCAAAGTTCTTTACTTGAAATTATCTACTGCTGATTTTAGAAATGATAATTTAAATATCAGATCTAAGTTAATAGTTTAACGTTCTTTACTTCAAAATAACTATGTCTTATTTTAGAATAGTGAATTTGTAAATCAAAACTTTGTTATTAGTTTGAAGATCTTTACTTTGAAATATCTAGTACTTCTGATTTAAGAAATGACAATTTAAAAATCAGATCTAAGTGCATAGTTTGACGATCTTTACTTTATAAGAGATAACTCTTATTTTAGAAAACTGTATTTTTAAATCAAAACAAAGTTGTTAGTTTGAAGTTCCTTATTTGAAAATATCTGCTTCAGATTTTAGAAATGCCAATTTGAAAATCAGATCTAAGTTAATAGTTTGACGTCCCTTACTTCAAAATAACTAAGTCTTATTTTAGACTAGTGAATTTGTAAATCAAAACTAAGTTATTAGTTCAATGTTTTTTACTTCAAATTTACAAATTCGGATCATAGTAATGTAAATTTTGAAATCAAATCTAAGGTTCTAGTATGAAGTTCTTTACATGAAAATATCTACTTCTGATTTTAGAAATGACAATTTGAAAATCAGATATAAGGTAATAGTTTGACGTTCCTTACTTCAAAATAACTAAGTCCTATTTTAGTATATTGAATTTGTAAATCAAAGCTATGTTATTAGTTTGAAGTACTTTACTTGAAAATATCTACTTCTTATTTTAGAAATGACAATTTGAAAATCAGATCTAAGTTAAAAGTTTGACGTTTTTTACTTCACAATAACTAAGTCTTATTTTAGACTAGTAAATTTGTAAATCAAAACTAAGTTATTAGTTTGAAGTTCTTTACTTTGAAATATCTACTTCTGATTTAAGAAATGACAATTGGAAAATCAGATCTAAGTGAATAGTTTGACGTACTTTACTTCAAAATAGATAAGTCTTATTTTAGAATTGTGTATTCGTAAATAAAACTAAGTTATTAGTTTGAAGTACTTTACTTAAAAATATCTACTTCTGATTTTAGAAATGACAATTTGAAAATCAGATCTAAGTTAATAGTTTGACGATCTTTACTTCATAAGAGATAAGTCTTACTTTAGAATACTGTATTTGTAAATCAAAACAAAGTTGTTAGTTTGAAGTTCTTTATTTGAAAATATCTGCTTCAGATTTTAGAAATGACAATTTGAAAATTAGATCTAAGTTAATAGTTTGACGTTCTTTACTTCAAAATAACTAAGTCTTATTTTACACTAGTGAATTTGTAAATGAAAACTAAGTTATAAGTTTAAAGTTATTTACTTTGAAATATCTACTTCTGATTTAAGAAATGAAATTTGAAAATCAGATCTAAGTGAATAGCTTGACGTTCTTTACATCAAAATGGATAAGTCTTATTTTAGAATACTGTTTTTGTAAATCAAAACTAAGTTTTTAGTTTGAAGTTCTTTACTTTAAAATATCTACTTCTGATTTTGGAACTGACAATTTGAAAATCAGATCTAAGTTAATAGTTTGACGTTCTTTACTTCTAAACAAATAAGTCTTATTTTAGTATAGTGAATTTGTAAATCAAATCTAAGTTATTAGTTGAAGTTCTTTACTTGAAAATATCTACTTCTGATTTAAGAAATAACAATTTGAAAATCAGATCTAAGTGAATAGTTTGAGGTTCTTTACTTCAAAATAGATAAGTCTTATTTTAAAATAGTGTATTTCTAAATCAAAACAAAGTTATTAGTTTGAAGTTCTATACGTGAAAATAGCAACTTCTGATTTTAGAAATGGCAATTTGAAAATCAGATCTAAGTTAATAGTTTGACGTTCTTTACTTCTCAATAACTAACTCTTATTTTAGTATAGTGAATTTGTAAATCAATACTAAGTTATTAGTTTGAAGTTCTTTACTTGAAAATATCTACTACTGATTTTAGAAATGACAATTTGAAAATCAGATCTAAGTTAATAGTTTGACGTTCTTTACTTCAAAATAACTAAGTCTTACTTTAGACTAGTGAATTTGTAAATCAAAACTAAGTTATTAGTTTAAAGTTTTTACTTCAAATTTACTAATTCGGATCTTAGTAATGTAAATGTGGAAATCAAATCTAAGGTTGTAGTTTGAAGTTCTTTACTTGAAAATATCTACTACTGATTTTAGAAATAACAATTTGAAAATCAAATCTAAGTTAATAGTTTGACGTTCTTTACTTCAAAATAACTAAGACTTATTTTAGAATAGTCCATTAGTAAATCAAACCTAAGTTATTAGTTTGAAGTTCTTTACTTGAAAATATCTACTTCTGATTTTAGAAATGACAATTTGAAAATCAGGTCTAAGTTAATAGTTTGACGCACTTTACTTCAAAATAACTATGTCTTATTTTAGAATAGTGAATTTGTAATTCAGGGCTAAGTTATAATTTCAAGTTCTTTACGTGAAATAATCTACTCCTGATTTTAGAAATGACAATTTGAAAATCAGATCTAAGTTAATAGTTTAACGTTCTTTTCTTCTAAATAACTAAGTCTTATTTTAGTATTGTGAATTTGTAAATCAAAACTAAGTTATTAGTTCGAAGTTCTTTAGTTGAAAATATCTAATGCTGATTTTAGAAATGATAATTTGAAAATCAGATCTAAGTTAATAGTTTAACGTACTTTACTACAAAATAACTAAGTCTTATTTTAGAATAGTGAATTTGTAAATTAAAACTAAGTTATTAGTTTGAAGTTCTTTACTTTGAAATATCTACTTCTGATTAAAAAATGACAATTTGAAAATCAGATCTTAGTGAATAGTTTGACGTACTTTACTTCAAAATAGATAAGTCTTATTTTAGAATTGTGTATTCGTAAATCAAAACTAAGTTATTAGTTTGAAGTTCTTTACTTAAAAATATCTACTACTGATTTTAGAAATAACAATTTGAAAATCAAATCTAAGTTAATAGTTTGATGTTCTTTACTTCAAAATAACTAAGACTTATTTTAGAATAGTCCATTTGTAAATCAAACCTAAGTTATTAGTTTGAAGTTCTTTACTTAAAAATATCTACTTCTGATTTTAGAAATGACAATTTGAAAATCAGATCTAAGTTAATAGTTTGACGATCTTTACTTCATAAGAGATAAGTTTTATTTTAGAATACTGTATTTGTAAATCAAAACAAAGTTGTTAGTTTGAAGTTCTTTATTTGAAAATATCTGCTTCAGATTTTAGAAATGACAATTTGCAAATTAGATATAATTTAATAGTTTGACGTTCTTTACTTCAAAATAACTAAGTCTTATTTTACACTAGTGAATTTGTAAATCAAAACTAAGTTATAAGTTTAAAGTTATTTACTTTGAAATATCTACTTCTGATTTAAGAAATGAAATTTGAAAATCAGATCTAAGTGAATAGCTTGACGTTCTTTACATCAAAATAGATAAGTCTTATTTTAAAATACTGTTTTTGTAAATCAAAACTAAGTTTTTAGTTTGAAGTTCTTTACTTTAAAATATCTACTTCTGATTTTGGAAATGACAATTTGAAAATCAGTTTTAAGTTAATAGTTTGACGTTCTTTACTTCTAAATAACTAAGTCTTATTTTAGTATAGTGAATTTGTAAATCAAAACTAACTTATTAGTTTAAAGTTCTTTACTTGAAAATATCTACTACTGATTTTAGAAATGACAATTTGAAAATCAGATTTAAGTTAATAGTTTGCCGTTCTTTACTTCAAAATTACTAAGTCTTATTTTAGAATAGTGAATTTGTAAATCAATGCGAAGTTATTAATTTGAATTTCTTTACTTTGAAATAACTACTTCTGATTTTAGAAATGCCAATTTGAAAGTCAGATCTAAGTTAATAGTTTGACGTTCTTTACTTCTAAATAACTAGATCTTATTTTAGTATAGTGAATTTCTAAATCAAAACTAAGTTATTAGTTTGAAGTTCTTTACTTGAAAATATCTACTACTGATTTTAGAAATGACAATTTGAAAATCAGATCTAAGTTAATAGTTAGACGTTTTTTACTTCACAATAACTAAGTCTTATTTTAGACTAGTAAATTTCTAAATCAAAACTAAGTTATTAGTTTGAAGTTCTTTACTTGAAAATATCTACTACTGATTTTACAAATGACAATTTGAAAATCAGATCTAAGTTAATAGTTTGACGTTCTTTACTTCAAAATAACTAAGTCTTACTTTAGACTAGTGAATTTGTAAATCAAAACTAAGTTATTAGTTTAAAGTTTTTACTTCAAATTTACTAATTCGGATCTTAGTAATGTAAATTTGGAAATCAAATCTAAGGTTGTAGTTTGAAGTTCTTTACTTGAAAATGTCTACTACTGATTTTAGAAATTACAATTTGAAAATCAGATCTAAGTTAATAGTTTGACGTTCTTTACTTCAAAATAACTAAGACTTATTTTAGAATAGTCCATTTGTAAATCAAAGCTAAGTTATTAGTTTGACGTTCTTAACTTGAAAATATCTACTTCTGATTTTAGAAATGACAATTTGAAAATCAGATCTAAGTTAATAGTTTGACGTTCTTTACATCTAAATAACTAAGTCTTATTTTAGTATTCTGAATTTGTAAATCAAAACTAAGTTATTAGTTCAAAGTTCTTTACTTGAAAATATCTACTGCTGATTTTAGAAATGATAATTTAAAGATCAGATCTAAGTTAATAGTTTAACGTTCTTTACTTCAAAATAACTATGTCTTATTTTAGAATAGTGAATTTGTAAATCAAAACTAAGTTATTAGTTTGAAGATCTTTACTTTGAAATATCTAGTACTTCTGATTTAAGAAATGACAATTTAAAAATCAGATCTAAGTGCATAGTTTGACGATCTTTACTTCATAAGAGATAACTCTTATTTTAGAAAACTGTATTTTTAAATCAAAACAAAGTTGTTAGTTTGAAGTTCCTTATTTGAAAATATCTGCTTCAGATTTTAGAAATGCCAATTTGAAAATCAGATTTAAGTTAATAGTTTGACGTCCCTTACTTCAAAATAACTAAGTCTTATTTTAGACTAGTGAATTTGTAAATCAAAACTAAGTTATTAGTTCAATGTTTTTTACTTCAAATTTACAAATTCGGATCATAGTAATGTAAATTTTGAAATCAAATCTAAGGTTCTAGTATGAAGTTCTTTACATGAAAATATCTACTTCTGATTTTAGAAATGACAATTTGAAAATCAGATATAAGTTTGACGTTCCTTACTTCAAAATAACTAAGTCCTATTTTAGTATAGTGAATTTGTAAATCAAAGCTATGTTATTAGTTTGAAGTTCTTTACTTGAAAATATCTACTTCTTATTTTAGAAATGACAATTTGAAAATCAGATCTAAGTTAAAAGTTTGACGTTTTTTACTTCACAATAACTAAGTCTTATTTTAGACTAGTAAATTTGTAAATCAAAACTAAGTTATTAGTTAGAAGTTCTTTACTTGAAAATATCTACTTCTTATTTTAGAAATGACAATTTGAAAATCAGATCTAAGTTAAAAGTTTGACGTTTTTTACTTCACAATAACTAAGTCTTATTTTACACTAGTAAATTTGTAAATCAAAACTAAGTTATAAGTTTAAAGTATCTTACTTTGAAATATCTACTTCTGATTTAAGAAATGAAATTTGAAAATCAGATCTAAGTTAATAGTTTGACGTTTTTTACTTCACAATAACTAAGTCTTATTTTAGACTAGTAAATTTGTAAATTAAAACTAAGTTATTAGTTTGAAGTTTTTTACTTGAAAATATCTACTACTGATTTTAGAAATGACAATTTGAAAATCAGATATAGTTATTAGTTTGACGTTTTTTACTTCAAAATAACTAAGTCTTATTTTAGTATAGTGAATTTGTAAATCAAAGCTATGTTATTAGTTTGAAGTTCTTTACTTGAAAATTTCTACTACTGATTTTACAAATGACAATTTGAAAATCAGATATAGTTATTAGTTTAACGTTCTTTACTTCAAAATAACTAAGTCTTATTTTAGTATAGTGAATTTGTAAATCAAAGCTATGTTATTAGTTTGAAGTTCTTTACTTGAAAATATCTACTACTGATTTTAGAAATGACAATTTGAAAATCAGATCTAAGTTAATAGTTTGACGTTCTTTACTTCAAAATAACTAAGTCTTACTTTAGTCTAGTGAATTTGTAAATCAAAACTAAGTTATTAGTTTAAAGTTTTTACTTCATATTTACTAATTCGGATCTTAGTAATGTAAATTTGGAAATCAAATCTAAGGTTGTAGTTTGAAGTTCTTTACTTGAAAATATCTACTACTGATTTTAGAATTTACAATCTGAAAACTAAGTTATTAGTTCAAAGTTCTTTACTTGAAAATATCTACAGCTGATTTTAGAAATGATAATTTAAAGATCAGATCTAAGTTAATAGTTTAACGTTCTTTACTTCAAAATAACTATGTCTTATTTTAGAATAGTGAATTTGTAAATCAAAACTAAGTTATTAGTTTGAAGATCTTTACTTTGAAATATCTAGTACTTCTGATTTAAGAAATGACAATTTAAAAATCAGATCTAAGTGCATAGTTTGACGATCTTTACTTCATAAGAGATAACTCTTATTTTAGAAAACTGTATTTTTAAATCAAAACAAAGTTGTTAGTTTGAAGTTCCTTATTTGAAAATATCTGCTTCAGATTTTAGAAATGCCAATTTGAAAATCAGATCTAAGTTAATAGTTTGACGTTCTTTACTTCAAAATAACTAAGACTTAATTTAGAATAGCCCATTTGTAAATCAAAGCTAAGTTCTTAATTTGAAGTTCTTTACTTGAAAATTTCTACTACTGATTTTAGAAATGACAATTTGAAAATCAGATATAGTTATTAGTTTGACGTTCTTTACTTCAAAATAACTAAGTCTTATTTTACACTAGTAAATTTGTAAAACAAAACTAAGTTATAAGTTTAAAGTATCTTACTTTGAAATATCTACTTCTGATTTAATAAATGAAATTTGAAAATCAGATCTAAGTTAAAAGTTTGACGTTTTTTACTTCACAAGAACTAAGTCTTATTTTAGACTAGTAAATTTGTAAATCAAAACTAAGTTATTAGTTTGAAGTTCTTTACTTGAAAGTATCTACTACTGATTTTAGAAATGACAATTTGAAAATCAGATCTAAGTTAATTGTTTGACGATTTTTACTTCAAAATAACTAAGTCTTCCTTTAGTATAGTGAATTTGTAAATCACAACCAACTTATTAGTTTTTAGTTTTTTACTTGTAAATATCTACTTCTGATTTTAGTAATCACAATTTGAAAATCAGATCTAAGTTAATAGTTTGACGTTTTTTACTTCAAAATAGATAAGTCTTATTTTAGAATATTGTATTTGTAAATAAGAACTAATTTATTTGTTTGAAGCTCTTTACTTGAAATTATCTACTTCTGATTTTAGAAATAACAATTTGAAAATCAAATCTAAGTTAATATAGTTTGACGTTCTTTACTTCAAAATAACTAAGTCTCATTTTAGAATAGTGACTTCTTAAATCAAAACTAAGTTATTAGTTTGAAGTACTTTACTTAAAAATAACTACTTCTGATTTTAGAAATAACAATTTGAAAATCAGATCTAAGTTAACAGTTTGACGTTCTTTACTTCAAAATAGATAAGTCTTATTTTAGTATACTGTATTTTTAAATCAAAACTAAGTTGTTAGTTTGAAGTTCTTTATTTGAAAATATCTGCTTCAGATTTTAGAAATGACAATTTGTAAATCAGATCTAAGTTAATAGTTTGACGTTCTTTACTTCAATATAATTAAGTCTTATTTTAGACTAGTAAATTTGTAAATCAAAACTTAGTTATTAGCTTAAAGTTTTTTATTTCAAATTTACTAATTCGGATCTTGGTAATGTAAATATCGAAATCAAATCTAAGGTTGTATTTTGAAGTTCTTTGCTTGAAAATATCTACTTATTTTAAACATGATAATTTGATAATCATATCTAAGTTAGTAGTTTGACGTTCTTTACTTCAATATAACTAAGTCTTATTTAAGTATAGTGAATTTGTAAATCAAATCTATGTTATTAGTTTGAAGTTTTTTACTCGAAAATATCTTCTACTGATTTTAGAAATGACAATTTGAACATAAGAGCTAAGTTAATAGTTAGACGTTCTTTACTTCAAAATAACTAAGTCTTATTTTAGACTAGTAAACTTTTAAATCAAAACGAAGTTTTAGTGTGAAGTTTTCTACTTGAAAATATCTACTACTGATTTTAGAAAAGACAATTTGAAAATCAGAGCTAAGTTAATAGTTTGACGTTTTTTACTTCAAAATAACTAAGTCTTATTTTAGACTAGTAAACTTGTAAATCAAACTAAGTTATTAGTTTGAAGTTCTCTACTTGAAAATATCTACTACTGATTTTAGAAATGACAATTTGAAAATCAGACCTAAGTTAATAGTATGACGTTCTTTACTTCAAAATAGATAAGTCTTATTTTAGAATACTGTATTTGTAAATCAAAACTAAGTTGTTAGTTTGAAGTACTTTATTTGAAAATATCTGCTTTAGATTTTATAAATGACAATTTAAAAATCAGATCTAAGGTAATAGTTTGACGTTCTTTACTTCAAAATACATAAGTCTTATTTTAGAATAATGTATTTCTAAATCCAAACTAAGTTATTAGTTTGAAGTACTTTACTTAAAAATATCTACTTCTGATTTTAGAAATGACAATTTAAAAATCAGATCTAAGTTAATAATTTGACGTTCTTTACTTCAAAATAGGTAAGTCTTATTTTAGAATACTGTATTTGTAAATCGCAACTAAGTTGTTAGTTTGAAGTTCTTTATTTGAAAATATCTGCTTCAGATTTTAGAAATGACAATTTGAAAATCAGATCTAAGTTAATAGTTTGACGTTCTTTACTTCAAACCAACTAAGTCTTATTTTAGTATAGTGAATTTCTAAATCAAAACTAAGTTATTAGTATGAAGTTTTTTACTTGTTAAAAACTACTACTGATTTTTGAAATGACAATTTGAAAATCAGATCTAAGTTAATAGTTTGACGTTTTTTACTTCAAAATAACTAAGTCTTTTTTGAGACTATTGAATACTAAATCAAAACTAAGTTATTAGTTTAAAGTTTTTTATTTCAAATTTACTAATTCGGATCTTAGTAATGTAAATATCGAAATCAAATCCAAGGTTGTAGTTTGAAGTTCTTTACTTGAAACTATCTACTTCTGATTTTAAAAATGATAGTTTGAAAATCAGATCTAAGTTAATAGTTTGACGTTCTTTACTACAATATAACTAAGTCTTATTTTAGTATAGTGAATTTGTAAATCAAAACTATGTTATTAATTTGAAGTTCTTTACTTGAACATATCTACTTCTGATTTTAGAAATAACAATTTGAAAATCAGGTCTAACTTAATAGTATGCCGTTTTTTACTTCAAAATAACTAAGTTTTATTTCACACTAGTGAATTTGTAAATCAAAACTAAGGTATAAGTTAGAAGTTATTTACTTGAAAATATCTACTACTGATCTTAGAAATGACAATTTGAAAATTAGATCTAAGTTAATAGTTTGACGTTCTTTACTTCAAAATAGATAAGTCTTATTTTAGAATACTGTATTTGTAAATCAAAACTAAGTTATTAGTTTGAAGTACTTTACTTAAAAATATCTACTTCTGATTTTAGAAATGACAATTTGAAAATCAGATCTAAGTTAATAATTTGACGTTCTTTACTTCAAAATAGATAAGTCTTATTTTAGAATACCGTATTTGTAAATCGCAACTAAGTTGTTAGTTTGAAGTTCTTTATTTGAAAATATCTGCTTCTGATTTTAGAAATGACAATTTGAAAATCAGATCTAAGTTAATAGTTTTACGTTCTTTACTTCAAACCAACTAAGTCTTATTTAAGTATAGTGAATTTCTAAATCAAAATTAAGTTATTAGTATGAAGTTCTTTACTTGATAAAAACTACTACTGATTTTTGAAATGACAATTTGAAAATCAGATCTAAGTTAATAGTTTGACGTTCTTTACTTCAAAATAACTAAGTCTTTTTTGAGACTATTGAATTTGTAAATCAAAACTAAGTTATTAGTTTAAAGTTTTTTTATTTCAAATTTACTAATTCGGATCTTAGTAATGTAAATATCAAAATTAAATCTAAGGTTGTAGTTTGAAGTTCTTTACTTGAAAATATCTACTTCTGATTTCAAAAATGATAATTTGAAAATCAGATCTAAGTTAATAGTTTGACGTTCTTTACTTTAAAATAGATAAGTCTTATTTTAGAATAGTGTATTTCTAAATCCAAACTAAGTTATTAGTTTGAAGTACTTTACTTAAAAATAACTACTTCTGATTTTAGAAATAACAATTTGAAAATCAGATCTAAGTTAATAGTTTGACGTTCTTTACTTCAAAATAGATAAGTCTTATTTTAGAATACTGTATTTGTAAATCAAAACTAAGTTATTAGTTTGAAGTACTTTACTTAAAAATAACTACTTCTGATTTTAGAAATAACAATTTGAAAATCAGATCTAAGTTAATAGTTTGACGTTCTTTATTTCAAAATAAATAAGTCTTATTTTAGACTAGTAAACTTGTAAATCAAAACGAAGTTTTAGTTTGAAGTTCTCTACTTGAAAATATCTACTACTGATTTTAGAAATGACAATTTGAAAATCAGAGCTAAGTTAATAGTTTGACGTTTTTTACTTCAAAATAACTAAGTCTTATTTTAGACTAGTAAACTTGTAAATCAAACTAAGTTATTAGTTTGAAGTTTTCTACTTGAAAATATCTACTACTGATTTTAGAAATGACAATTTGAAAATCAGATCTAAGTTAATAGTTTGACGTTCTTTACTTCAAAATAGATAAGTCTTATTTTAGAATACTGTATTTGTAAATCAAAACTAAGTTATTAGTTTGAAGTACTTTACTTAAAAATATCTACTTCTGATTTTAGAAATAACAATTTGAAAATCAGATCTAAGTTAATAGTTTGACGTTCTTTACTTCAAAATAGATAAGTCTTATTTTAGAATACTGTATTTTTAAATCAAAACTAAGTTGTTAGTTTGAAGTTCTTTATTTGAAAATATCTGCTTCAGATTTTAGAAATGACAATTTGTAAATCAGATCTAAGTTAATAGTTTGACGTTCTTTACTTCAATATAATTAAGTCTTATTTTAGACTAGTGAATTTGTAGATCAAAACTTAGTTATTAGTTTAAAGTTTTTTATTTCAAATTTACTAATTCGGATCTTAGTAATGTAAATATCGAAATCAAATCTAAGGTTGTAGTTTGAAGTTCTTTGCTTGAAAATATCTACTTATTTTAAAAATGATAATTTGATAATCAGATCTAAGTTAGTAGTTTGACGTTCTTTACTTCAAAATAGATAAGTCTTATTTTAGAATACTGTATTTTTAAATCAAAACTAAGTTGTTAGTTTGAAGTTCTTTATTTGAAAATATCTGCTTCATATTTTAGAAATGACAATTTGTAAATCAGATCTAAGTTAATAGTTTGACGTTCTTTACTTCAATATAATTAAGTCTTATTTTAGACTAGTGAATTTGTAAATCAAAACTTAGTTATTAGTTTAAAGTTTTTTATTTCAAATTTACTAATTCGGATCTTAGTAATGTAAATATCGAAATCAAATCTAAGGTTGTAGTTTGAAGTTCTTTGCTTGAAAATATCTACTTATTTTAAAAATGATAATTTGATAATCAGATCTAAGTTAGTAGTTTGACGTTCTTTACTTCAATATAACTAAGTCTTATTTTAGTATATTGAATTTGTAAATCAAAGCTATGTTATTAGTTTGAAGTTTTTTAATCGAAAATATCTTCTACTGATTTTAGAAATGACAATTTGAAAATCAAAGCTAAGTTAATAGTTTGACGTTCTTTACTTCAAAATAACTAAGTCTTATTTTAGACTAGTAAACTTGTAATTCAAAACAAAGTTTTAGTTTGAAGTTCTCTACTTGAAAATATCTACTACTGATTTTAGAAATGACAATTTGAAAATCAGAGCTAAGTTAATAGTTTGACGTATTTTACTTCAAAATAACTAAGTCTTATTTTAAACTAGTAAACTTGTAAATCAAACTAAGTTATTAGTTTGAAGTTCTCTACTTGAAAATATCTACTACTGATTTTAGAAACGACAATTTGAAAATCAGATCTAAGTTAATAGTATGACGTACTTTACTTCAAAATAGATAAGTCTTATTTTAGAATACTGTATTTGTAAATCAAAACTAAGTTGTTAGTTTGAAGTACTTTATTTGAAAATATCTGCTTTAGATTTTAGAAATGACAATTTAAAAATCAGATCTAAGTTAATAGTTTGACGTTCTTTACTGCAAAATAGATAAGTCTTATTTTAGAATAATGTATTTCTAAATCCAAACTAAGTTATTAGTTTGAAGTACTTTACTTAAAAATATCTACTTCTGATTTTAGAAATGACAATTTGAAAATCAGATCTAAGTTAATAATGTGACGTTCTTTACTTCAAAATAGATAAGTCTTTATTTAGAATACTGTATTTGTAAATCGCAACTAAGTTGTTAGTTTGAAGTTCTTTATTTGAAAATATCTGCTTCAGATTTTAGAAATGACAATTTGAAAATCAGATCTAAGTTAAAACTTTGACGTTCTTTACTTCAAACCAACTAAGTCTCATTTTAGTATAGTGAATTTCTAAATCAAAATAAAGTTATTAGAATGAAGTTCTTTACTTGATAAAAACTACTACTGATTTTTGAAATGACAATTTGAAAATCAGATCTAAGTTAATAGTTTGACGTTCTTTACTTCATAATAACTAAGTCTTTTTTGAGACTATTGAATTTCTAAATCAAAACTAAGTTATTAGTTTAAAGTTTTTTATTTCAAATTAACTAATTCGGATCTTAGTAATGTAAATATCAAAATCAAATCTAAGGTTGTAGGTTGAAGTTCTTTACTTGAAAATATCTACTTCTGATTTTAAAAATGATAATTTGAAAATCAGATCTAAGTTAATAGTTTGACGTTCTTTACTTCAATATAACTAAGTTGTATTTTAGTATAGTGAATTTGTAAATCAAAGCTAAGTTATTAATTTGAAGTTTTTTACTTGAACATATCTACTTCTGATTTTAGAAATAACAATTTGAAAATCAGGTCTAAGTTAATAGTATGCCGTTTTTTACTTCAAAATAACTAAGTCTTATTTCACACTAGTGAATTTGTAAAACAAAACTAAGGTATAAGTTTGAAGTTATTTACTTGAAAATATCTACTACTGATCTTAGAAATGACAATTTGAAAATTAGATCTAAGTTAATAGTTTGACGTTCTTTACTTCAAAATAGATAAGTCTTATTTTAGAATACTGTATTTTTAAATCAAAACTAAGTTGTTAGTTTGAAGTTCTTTATTTGAAAATATCTGCTTCAGATTTTAGAAATGCCAATTTGTAAATCAGATCTAAGTTAATAGTTTGACGTTCATTACTTCAATATAACTAAGTCTTATTTTAGACTAGTGAATTTGTAAATCAAAACTTAGTTATTAGTTTAAAGTTTTTTATTTCAAATTTACTAATTCGGATCTTAGTAATGTAAATATCGAAATCAAATCTAAGGTTGTAGTTTGAAGTTCTTTGCTTGAAAATATCTACTTATTTTAAAAATGATAATTTGATAATCAGATCTAAGTTAGTAGTTTGACGTTCTTTACTTCAAAATAACTAAGTCTTATTTTAGTATAGTGAATTTGTAAATCAAAGTTATGTTATTAGTTTGAAGTTTTTTACTTGAAAATATCTTCTAGGGATTTTAGAAATGACAATTTGAAAATCAGAGCTAGGTTAATAGTTTTACGTTCTTTACTTCAAAATAACTAAGGCTTATTTTAGACTAGTAAACTTGTAAATCAAAACTAAGTTTTAGTTTGAAGTTCTCTACTTGAAAATATTTACTACTGATTTTAGAAATGACAATTTGAAGATCAGATCTAAGTTAATAGTTTGACGTTTTTTACTTAAAAATAACTATGTGTTATTTTAGAATAGAGAATTTGTAAATCAAAACTAAGTTATTAGTTTGAAGTTCTTTACTTTGAAATATCTACTTCTTTTTTAAGAAAAGACAATTTGAAAATCAGATCTAAGTTAATAGTATGGCGTTCTTAACTTCAAAATAGATAAGTCTTATTTTAGAATACTGTATTTGTAAATCAAAACTAAGTTGTTAGTTTGAAGTAATTTATTTGAAAATATCTACTTCTGATTTTAGAAATGATAATTTGAAAATCAGATCTAAGTTAATAGTTTGACGTTCTTTACTTCAAAATAGATAAGTTTTATTTTAGAATACTGTTTTTGTAAATCAAAACTAATTTATTAGTTTAAAGTATTTTACTTGAAAATATCTAAGTCTGATTTTAGAAATGACAATTTGAAAATCAGATCTAAGTTAATAATTTGACGTTCTTTACTTCAAAACAACTAAGTCTTATTTTAGTATAGTGAATTTGTAAATCAAAACTAAGTTGTTAGTTTGAAGTCTATACTTGAAAAAATCTACTACTGCTTTTATAAATGACAATTTGAAAATCAGATCTAAGTTAATAGTTTGACGTTCTTTACATCAAAATAACTAAGCCTTATTTTAGAATAGTGAATTTGTAAATCAAAACCAAGTTATTAGTTTGAAGTTCTTTACTTGAAAATATCTACTTCTGATTTTAGATATACAATTTGAATATCAGATCTAAGTCAATAGTTTGACGTTTTTTACTTAATAATAACAAAGTTTTATTTTAGAATAGTGAATTTGTAAATCAAAACTAATTTATTAGTTTAAAGTATTTTACTTGAAAATATCTAAGTCTGATTTTAGAAATGACAATTTGAAAATCAGATCTAAGTTAATAGTTCGATGTTCTTTAATTCAATAGAACTAAGTCTTATTTGAGAATAGTGAATTTGTAAATCAAAACTAAGTTATTAGTTTGAAGTTTTTCACATTGAAATAACTAATACGTATTTTTGTAATCTAAATTTGTAAATCAAAGCTAAGGTTATAGTTTGTAGTTCTTTACTTGAAAATATCTACTTCTGGTATTGGAAATGACAATTTGAAAATCAGAGCTAAGTTAATTTTTTGACGTTCTTTACTTCAAAATACCTAAGTCTTATTTTAGAATTGTGAATTTGTAAATCAGAACTAAGTTTTTAATTTGAAGCTTTTTACTTGAAAAAATCTACTTCTGATTTTAGAAATGGCACTTTGAAAATCAGATCTAAGTTAAAACTTTGACGATCTTAACTTTAAAATAACTAAGTCTTATTGTAAATAGTGAATTTGTATATCAAAACTAAGTTATTAGTTTGAAGTTCTTTATTTGAAAATATTTGCTTCAGATTTTAGAAATGACAATTTGAAAATCAGATCTAAGTTAATAGTTTGATGTTCTTTACTTCAAACCAACTAAGTCTTATTTTAGTATAGTGAATTTCTAAATCAAAATTAAGTTATTAGCATGAAGTTCTTTACTTGATAAAAACTACTTCTGATTTTTGAAATGACAATTTGAAAATCAGATCTAAGTTAATAGTTTGACGTTCTTTACTTCAATATAACTAAGTCTTATTTTAGTATAGTGAATTTGTAAATCAAAGCGAAGTTAATAATTTGAAGTTCTTTACTTGAAAATATCTACTACTGATCTTAGAAATGACAATTTGAAATATAGATCTAAGTTAATAGTTTGACGTTCTTTACTTCAAAATAGATAAGTCTTATTTTAGAATACTGTATTTGTAAATCAAAACTAAGTTATTAGTTTGAAGTACTTTACTTACAAATATCTACTTCTGATTTTAGAAATAACAATTTGAAAATCAGATCTAAGTTAATAGTTTGAGGTTCTTTACTTCAAAATAGATAAGTCTTACTTTAGAATACTGTATTTTGAAATCAAAACTAAGTTGTTAGTTTGAGGTTCTTTATTTGAAAATATCTGCTTCAGATTTTAGAAATGACAATTTGTAAATCAGATCTAAGTTAATAGTTTGACGTTCATTACTTCAATATAACTAAGTCTTATTTTAGACTAGTGAATTTGTAAATCAAAACTAAGTTATTAGTTTAAAGTGTTTTACTTCAATTTTACTAATTCGGATCTTAGTAATGTAAATTTGGAAATCAAATCTAAGGTTGTTGTTTGAAGTCCTTTACCTGAAAATATCTACTTCTGATTTTAGAAATTACAATTTAAAAATCAGGTGTAAGTTAATAGTTTGACGTTTTTACTTCAAAATAACTAAGTCTTATTTTAGACTAGTTAACTTGTAAATCAAAACTAAGCTATTAGTTTGAAGTTTTTTACTTGAAAATATCTACTTCTGATTTTATAAATGACAATTTGAAAATCAGATCTAAGTCAATAGTTTGACGTTCTTTACTTCAAAATAACTAAATTTTATTTTAGAATAGTTAACTTGTAAATCAAAACTAAGTTATTAGTTTGAAGTTTTTTACTTGAAAATATCTACTTCTGATTTTAGAAATCACAATTTGTAAATCAGATCTAAGTTAATAGTTTGACGTTCTTTACTTCAAAATAACTAAGTCTTATTTTAGACTAGTAAACTTGTAAATCAAAACTAAGTTTTAGTTTGAAGTTCTCTACTTGAAAATATCTACTACTGATTTTAGAAATGACAATTTGAAAATCAGATCTAAGTTAATAGTTTGACGTTTTTTACTTAAAAATAACTATGTGTTATTTTAGAATAGAGAATTTGTAAATCAAAACTAAGTTATTAGTTTGAAGTTTTTTACTTGAAAATATCTACTTCTGATTTTAGAAATGACAATTTGTAAATCAGATCTAAGTTAATAGTTTGACGTTCTTTACTTCAAAATAACTAAGTCTTATTTTAGACTAGTAAACTTGTAAATCAAAACTAAGTTTTAGTTTGAAGTTCTCTACTTGAAAATATCTACTACTGATTTTAGAAATGACAATTTGAAAATCAGATCTAAGTTAATAGTTTGACGTTCCTTACTTCAAAATAGATAAGTTTTATTTTAGAATACTGTTTTTGTAAATCAAATCTAAGTTATTAGTTTGAAGTTCTTTACTTGAAAATAACTACTTCTGATTTTAGAAATGACAATTTGAAAATCAGATCTAAGTTAATAATTTGACGTTCTTTACTTCAAAACAACTAAGTCTTATTTTAGTATAGTGAATTTGTAAATCAAAACTAAGTTGTTAGTTTGAAGTCTATACTTGAAAAAATCTACTACTGATTTTATAAATGACAATTTGAAAATCAGATCTAAGTTAATAGTTTGACGTTCTTTACATCAAAATAACTAAGCCTTATTTTAGAATAGTGAATTTGTAAATCAAAACCAAGTTATTAGTTTGTAGTTCTTTACTTGAAAATATCTACTTCTGATTTTAGATATACAATTTGAATATCAGATCTAAGTCAATAGTTTGACGTTTTTTACTTAATAATAACAAAGTTTTATTTTAGAATAGTGAATTTGTAAATCAAAACTAATTTATTAGTTTAAAGTATTTTACTTGAAAATATCTAAGTCTGATTTTAGAAATGACAATTTGAAAATCAGATCTAAGTTAATAGTTCGATGTTCTTTAATTCAATAGAACTAAGTCTTATTTGAGAATAGTGAATTTGTAAATCAAAACTAAGTTATTAGTTTGAAGTTTTTCACATTGAAATTACTAATACGTATTTTTGTAATCTAAATTTGTAAATCAAAGCTAAGGTTATAGTTTGTAGTTCTTCACTTGAAAATATCTACTTCTGGTATTAGAAATGACAATTTGAAAATCAGATCTAAGTTAATATTTTGACGTTCTTTACTTCAAAATACCTAAGTCTTATTTTAGAATACCGTATTTGTAAATCGCAACTAAGTTGTTAGTTTGAAGTTCTTTATTTGAAAATATCTGCTTCAGATTTTAGAAATGACAATTTGAAAATCAGATCTAAGTTAATAGTTTTACGTTCTTTACTTCAAACCAACTAAGTCTTATTTAAGTATAGTGAATTTCTAAATCAAAATTAAGTTATTAGTATGAAGTTCTTTACTTGATAAAAACTACTACTGATTTTTGAAATGACAATTTGAAAATCAGATCTAAGTTAATAGTTTGACGTTCTTTACTTCAAAATAACTAAGTCTTTTTTGAGACTATTGAATTTGTAAATCAAAACTAAGTTATTAGTTTAAAGTTTTTTTATTTCAAATTTACTAATTCGGATCTTAGTAATGTAAATATCAAAATCAAATCTAAGGTTGTAGTTTGAAGTTCTTTACTTGAAAATATCTACTTCTGATTTTAAAAGTGATAATTTGAAAATCAGATCTAAGTTAATAGTTTGACGTTCTTTACTTCAAAATAGATAAGTCTTATTTTAGAATAGTGTATTTCTAAATCCAAACTAAGTTATTAGTTTGAAGTACTTTACTTTAAAATAACTACTTCTGATTTTAGAAATAACAATTTGAAAATCAGATCTAAGTTAATAGTTTGACGTTCTTTACTTCAAAATAGATAAGTCTTATTTTAGAATACTGTATTTGTAAATCAAAACTAAGTTATTAGTTTGAAGTACTTTACTTAAAAATAACTACTTCTGATTTTAGAAATAACAATTTGAAAATCAGATCTAAGTTAATAGTTTGACGTTCTTTATTTCAAAATAGATAAGTCTTATTTTAGACTAGTAAACTTGTAAATCAAAACGAAGTTTTAGTTTGAAGTTCTCTACTTGAAAATATCTACTACTGATTTTAGAAATGACAATTTGAAAATCAGAGCTAAGTTAATAGTTTGATGTTTTTTACTTCAAAATAACTAAGTCTTATTTTAGACTAGTAAACTTGTAAATCAAACTAAGTTATTAGTTTGAAGTTTTCTACTTGAAAATATCTACTACTGATTTTAGAAATGACAATTTGAAAATCAGATCTAAGTTAATAGTTTGACGTTCTTTACTTCAAAATAGATAAGTCTTATTTTAGAATACTGTATTTTTAAATCAAAACTAAGTTGTTAGTTTGAAGTTCTTTATTTGAAAATATCTGCTTCAGATTTTAGAAATGACAATTTGTAAATCAGATCTAAGTTAATAGTTTGACGTTCTTTACTTCAATATAATTAAGTCTTATTTTAGACTAGTGAATTTGTAGATCAAAACTTAGTTATTAGTTTAAAGTTTTTTATTTCAAATTTACTAATTCGGATCTTAGTAATGTAAATATCGAAATCAAATCTAAGGTTGTAGTTTGAAGTTCTTTGCTTGAAAATATCTACTTATTTTAAAAATGATAATTTGATAATCAGATCTAAGTTAGTAGTTTGACGTTCTTTACTTCAAAATAGATAAGTCTTATTTTAGAATACTGTATTTTTAAATCAAAACTAAGTTGTTAGTTTGAATTTCTTTATTTGAAAATATCTGCTTCATATTTTAGAAATGACAATTTGTAAATCAGATCTAAGTTAATAGTTTGACGTTCTTTACTTCAATATAATTAAGTCTTATTTTAGACTAGTGAATTTGTAAATCAAAACTTAGTTATTAGTTTAAAGTTTTTTATTTCAAATTTACTAATTCGGATCTTAGTAATGTAAATATCGAAATCAAATCTACGGTTGTAGTTTGAAGTTCTTTGCTTGAAAATATCTACTTATTTTAAAAATGATAATTTGATAATCAGATCTAAGTTAGTAGTTTGACGTTCTTTACTTCAATATAACTAAGTCTTATTTTAGTATAGTGAATTTGTAAATCAAAGCTATGTTATTAGTTTGAAGTTTTTTAATCGAAAATATCTTCTACTGATTTTAGAAATGACAATTTGAAAATCAAAGCTAAGTTAATAGTTTGACGTTCTTTACTTCAAAATAACTAAGTCTTATTTTAGACTAGTAAACTTGTAATTCAAAACAAAGTTTTAGTTTGAAGTTCGCTACTTGAAAATATCTACTACTGATTTTAGAAATGACAATTTGAAAATCAGAGCTAAGTTAATAGTTTGACGTATTTTACTTCAAAATAACTAAGTCTTATTTTAGACTAGTAAACTTGTAAATCAAACTAAGTTATTAGTTTGAAGTTCTCTACTTGAAAATATCTACTACTGATTTTAGAAACGACAATTTGAAAATCAGATCTAAGTTAATAGTATGACGTACTTTACTTCAAAATAGATAAGTCTTATTTTAGAATACTGTATTTGTAAATCAAACCTAAGTTGTTAGTTTGAAGTACTTTATTTGAAAATATCTGCTTTAGATTTTAGAAATGACAATTTAAAAATCAGATCTAAGTTAATAGTTTGACGTTCTTTACTGCAAAATAGATAAGTCTTATTTTAGAATAATGTATTTCTAAATCCAAACTAAGTTATTAGTTTGAAGTACTTTACTTAAAAATATCTACTTCTGATTTTAGAAATGACAATTTGAAAATCAGATCTAAGTTAATAATGTGACGTTCTTTACTTCAAAATAGATAAGTCTTATTTTAGAATACTGTATTTGTAAATCGCAACTAAGTTGTTAGTTTGAAGTTCTTTATTTGAAAATATCTGCTTCAGATTTTAGAAATGACAATTTGAAAATCAGATCTAAGTTAATACTTTGACGTTTATTTACTTCAAACCAACTTAGTCTCATTTTAGTATAGTGAATTTCTAAATCAAAATTAAGTTATTAGAATGAAGTTCTTTACTTGATAAAAACTACTACTGATTTTTGAAATGACAATTTGAAAATCAGATCTAAGTTAATAGTTTGACGTTCTTTACTTCATAATAACTAAGTCTTTTTTGAGACTATTGAATTTGTAAATCAAAACTAAGTTATTAGTTTAAAGTTATTTATTTCAAATTAACTAATTCGGATCTTAGTAATGTAAATATCAAAATCAAATCTAAGGTTGTAGGTTGAAGTTCTTTACTTGAAAATATCTACTTCTGATTTTAAAAATGATAATTTGAAAATCAGATCTAAGTTAATAGTTTGACGTTCTTTACTTCAATATAACTAAGTATTATTTTAGTATAGTGAATTTGTAAATCAAAGCTAAGTTATTAATTTGAAGTTTTTTACTTGAACATATCTACTTCTGATTTTAGAAATAACAATTTGAAAATCAGGTCTAAGTTAATAGTATGCCGTTTTTTACTTCAAAATAACTAAGTCTTATTTCACACTAGTGAATTTGTAAAACAAAACTAAGGTATAAGTTTGAAGTTATTTACTTGAAAATATCTACTACTGATCTTAGAAATGACAATTTGTAAATCAGATCTAAGTTAATAGTTTGACCTTCATTACTTCAATATAACTAAGTCTTATTTTAGACTAGTGAATTTGTAAATCAAAACTTAGTTATTAGTTTAAAGTTTTTTATTTCAAATTTACTAATTCGGATCTTAGTAATGTAAATATCGAAATCAAATCTAAGGTTGTAGTTTGAAGTTCTTTGCTTGAAAATATCTACTTATTTTAAAAATAATAATTTGATAATCAGATCTAAGTTAGTAGTTTGACGTTCTTTACTTCAAAATAACTAAGTCTTATTTTAGTATAGTGAATTTGTAAATCAAAGCTATGTTATTAGTTTGAAGTTTTTTACTCGAAAATATCTTCTAGTGATTTTAGAAATGACAATTTGAAAATCAGAGCTAAGTTAATAGTTTTACGTTCTTTACTTCAAAATAACTAAGGCTTATTTTAGACTAGTAAACTTGTAAATCAAAACTAAGTTTTAGTTTGAAGTTCTCTACTTGAAAATATCTACTACTGATTTTAGAAATGACAATTTGAAGATCAGATCTAAGTTAATAGTTTGACGTTTTTTACTTAAAAATAACTATGTGTTATTTTAGAATAGAGAATTTGTAAATCAAAACTAAGTTATTAGTTTGAAGTTCTTTACTTTCAAATATCTACTTCTTTTTTAAGAAATGACAATTTGAAAATCAGATCTAAGTTAATAGTATGGCGTTCTTAACTTCAAAATAGATAAGTCTTATTTTAGAATACTGTATTTGTAAATCAACACTAAGTTGTTAGTTTGAAGTAATTTATTTGAAAATATCTACTTCTGATTTTAGAAATGATAATTTGAAAATCAGATCTAAGTTAATAGTTTGACGTTCTTTACTTCAAAATAGATAAGTTTTATTTTAGAATACTGTTTTTGTAAATCAAATCTAAGTTATTAGTTTGAAGTTCTTTACTTGAAAATAACTACTTCTGATTTTAGAAATAACAATTTGAAAATCAGATCTAAGTTAATAATTTGACGTTCTTTACTTCAAAACAACTAAGTCTTATTTTAGTATAGTGAATTTGTAAATCAAAACTAAGTTGTTAGTTTGAAGTCTATACTTGAAAAAATCTACTACTGCTTTTATAAATGACAATTTGAAAATCAGATCTAAGTTAATAGTTTGACGTTTTTTACATCAAAATAACTAAGCCTTATTTTAGAATAGTGAATTTGTAAATCAAAACCAAGTTATTAGTTTGAAGTTCTTTACTTGAAAATATCTACTTCTGATTTTAGATATACAATTTGAATATCAGATCTAAGTCAATAGTTTGACGTTTTTTACTTAATAATAACAAAGTTTTATTTTAGAATAGTGAATTTGTAAATCAAAACTAATTTATTAGTTTAAAGTATTTTACTTGTTAATATCTAAGTCTGATTTTAGAAATGACAATTTGAAAATCAGATCTAAGTTAATAGTTCGATGTTCTTTAATTCAATAGAACTAAGTCTTATTTGAGAATAGTGAATTTGTAAATCAAAACTAAGTTATTAGTTTGAAGTTTTTCACATTGAAATAACTAATACGTATTTTTGTAATCTAAATTTGTAAATCAAAGCTAAGGTAATAGTTTGTAGTTCTCTACTTGAAAATATCTACTTCTGGTATTGGAAATGACAATTTGAAAATCAGATCTAAGTTAATATTTTGACGTTCTTTACTTCAAAATACCTAAGTCTTATTTTAGACTAGTAAATTTGTAAATCATAAATTAGTTATTAGTTTGAAGTTCTTTACTTGAAATTATCTACTACTGATTTTAGAAATGACAATTTGAAAATCAGATATAGCTATTAGTTTGACGTCTTTTACTTCAAAATAACTAAGTCTTATTTTAGACTATTAAATTTGTAAATCATAAATAAGTTATTAGTTTGAAGATCTTTACTTGAAAATATCTACTTCTGATTTTATAAATGACAATTTGAAAATCAGATCTAAGTTAATAGTTTGACGTTCTTTACTTCAAAATAACTAAATTTTATTTTAGAATAGTTAACTTGTAAATCAAAACTAAGCTATTAGTTTGAAGTTTTTTACTTGAAAATATCTACTTCTGATTTTATAAATGACAATTTGAAAATCAGATCTAAGTCAATAGTTTGACGTTCTTTACTTCAAAATAACTAAATTTTATTTTAGAATAGTTAACTTGTAAATCAAAACTAAGTTATTAGTTTGAAGTTTTTTACTTGAAAATATCTACTTCTGATTTTAGAAATGACAATTTGTAAATCAGATCTAAGTTAATAGTTTGACGTTCTTTACTTCAAAATAACTAAGTCTTATTTTAGACTAGTAAACTTGTAAATCAAAACTAAGTTTTAGTTTGAAGTTCTCTACTTGAAAATATCTACTACTGATTTTAGAAATGACAATTTGAAAATCAGATCTAAGTTAATAGTTTGACGTTTTTTACTTAAAAATAACTATGTGTTATTTTAGAATAGAGAATTTGTAAATCAAAACTAAGTTATTAGTTTGAAGTTTTTTACTTGAAAATATCTACTTCTGATTTTCGAAATGACAATTTGTAAATCAGATCTAAGTTAATAGTTTGACGTTCTTTACTTCAAAATAACTAAGTCTTATTTTAGACTAGTAAACTTGTAAATCAAAACTAAGTTTTAGTTTGAAGTTCTCTACTTGAAAATATCTACTACTGATTTTAGAAATGACAATTTGAAAATCAGATCTAAGTTAATGGTTTGACGTTCTTTACTTCAAAATAGATAAGTTTTATTTTAGAATACTGTTTTTGTAAATCAAATCTAAGTTATTAGTTTGAAGTTCTTTACTTGAAAATAACTACTTCTGATTTTAGAAATGACAATTTGAAAATCAGATCTAAGTTAATAATTTGACGTTCTTTACTTCAAAACAACTAAGTCTTATTTTAGTATAGTGAATTTGTAAATCAAAACTAAGTTGTTAGTTTGAAGTCTATACTTGAAAAAATCTACTACTGATTTTATAAATGACAATTTGAAAATCAGATCTAAGTTAATAGTTTGACGTTCTTTACATCAAAATAACTAAGCCTTATTTTAGAATAGTGAATTTGTAAATCAAAACTTAGTTATTAGTTTAAAGTTTTTTATTTCAAATTTACTAATTCGGATCTTAGTAATGTAAATATCGAAATCAAATCTAAGGTTGTAGTTTGAAGTTCTTTGCTTGAAAATATCTACTTATTTTAAAAATGATAATTTTGATAATCAGATCTAAGTTAGTAGTTTGACGTTCTTTACTTCAATATAACTAAGTCTTATTTTAGTATAGTGAATTTGTAAATCAAAGCTATGTTATTAGTTTGAAGTTCTTTACTCGAAAATATCTTCTAGTGATTTTAGAAATGACAATTTGAAAATCAGAGCTAAGTTAATAGTTTGACGTTCTTGACTTCAAAGTAACTAAGTCTTATTTTAGACTAGTAAACTTGTAAATCAAAACTAAGTTTTAGTTTGAAGTTCTCTACTTGAAAATATCTACTACTGATTTTAGAAATAACAATTTGAAAATCAGGTCTAAGTTAATAGTATGCCGTTTTTTACTTCAAAATAACTAAGTCTTATTTCACACTAGTGAATTTGTAAATCAAAACTAAGGTATAAGTTTGAAGTTATTTACTTGAAAATATCTACTACTGATCTTAGAAATGACAATTTGAAAATTAGATCTAAGTTAATAGTTTGACGTTCTTTACTTCAAAATAGATAAGTCTTATTTTAGAATACTGTATTTGTAAATCAAAACTAAGTTATTAGTTTGAAGTACTTTACTTAAAAATATCTACTTCTGATTTTAGAAATAACAATTTGAAAATCAGATCTAAGTTAATAGTTTGACGTTCTTTACTTCAAAATAGATAAGTTTTATTTTAGAATGCTGTTTTTGTAAATCAAATCTAACTTATTAGTTTGAAGTTCTTTACTTGAAAATAACTACTTCTGATGTTAGAAATGACAATTTGAAAATCAGCTCTAAGTTAATAATTTGACGTTTTTTACTTCAAAACAACTAAGTCTTATTTTGGTATAGTGAATTTGTAAATCAAAACTAAGTTGTTAGTTTGAAGTCTATAGTTGAAAAAATCTACTACTGATTCTATAAATGACAATTTGAAAATTAGATCTAAGTTAATAGTTTGACGTTCTTTTCTTCAAAATAACAAAGCCTTATTTTAGAATAGTAAATTTGTAAATCAAAACCAAGTTATTAGTTTGAAGTTCTTTACTTGAAAATATCTACTTCTGATTTTAGATATACAATTTGAATATCAGATCTAAGTCAATAGTTTGACGTTTTTTACTTAATAATAACAAAGTTTTATTTTAGAATAGTGAATTTGTAAATCAAAACTAATTTATTCGTTTAAAGTATTTTACTTGAAAATATCTAAGTCTGATTTTAGAAATGACAATTTGAAAATCAGAACTAAGTTAATAGTTCAATGTTCTTTAATTCAATAGAACTAAGTCTTATTTTAGAATAGTGAATTTGTAAATCAAAACTAAGTTATTAGTTTGAAGTTTTTCACATTGAAATAACTAATACGGTTTTTTGTAATCTAAATTTTATAAATCAAAGCTAAGGTTATAGTTTGAACTTCTTCACTTGAAAATATCTACTTCTGGTATTAGAAATGACAATTTGAAAATCAGATCTAAGTTAATAGTTTGACGTTCTTTACTTCAAAATAACTAAGTCTTATTTTAGACTAGTAAACTTGTAAATCAAAACTAAATTTTAGTTTGAAGTTCTCTACATGAAAATATCTACTACTGATTTTAGAAATGACAATTTGAAAATCAGATCTAAGTTAATAGTTTGACGTCTTTTACTTCAAAATAACTATGTGTTATTTTAGAATAGAGAATTTGTAAATCAAAACTAAGTTATTAGTTTGAAGTTTTCTACTTTGAAATATCTACTTCTTTTTTAAGAAATGACAATTTGAAAATCAGATCTAAGTTAATAGTATGACGTTCTTAACTTCAAAATAGATAAGTCTTATTTTAGAATACTGTATTTGTAAATCAAAACTAAGTTGTTAGTTTGAAGTTCTTCACTTGAAAATATCTACTTCTGGTATTAGAAATGACAATTTGAAAATCAGATCTAAGTTAATATTTTGACGTTCTTTACTTTAAAATACCTAAGTCTTATTTTAGAATTGTGAATTTGTAAATCAGAACTAAGTTTTTAATTTGAAGCTTTTTACTTGAAAAAATCTACTTCTGATTTTAGAATAGTGTATTTGTAAATAAAAACTAAGTTATTAGTTTGAAGCTCTTTACTTGAAATAATCTACTTCTGATTTTAGAAATGACAATTTGAAAATCAGATCTAAGTTAAAACTTTGACCATCTTTACTTCAAAATAACTAAGTCTTATTTGAAATAGTGAATTTGTATATCAAAACTAAGTTATTAGTTTGAAGTTCTTTATTTGAAAATATCCGCTTCAGATTTTAGAAATGACAATTTGTAAATCAGATCTAAATTAATAGTTTGACGTTCTTTACTTCAATATAACTAAGTCTTATTTTAGACTAGTGAATTTGTAAATCAGAACTAAGTTTTTAATTTGAAGCTTTTTACTTGAAAAAATCTACTTCTGGTATTAGAAATGACAGTTTGAAAATCAGATCTAAGTTAATATTTTGACGTTCTTTACTTCAAAATACCTAAGTCTTATTTTAGAAATGACAATTTGAAAATCAGAACTAAGTTAATAGTTCAATGTTCTTTAATTCAATAGAACTAAGTCTTATTTTAGAATAGTGAATTTGTAAATCAAAACTAAGTTATTAGTTTGAAGTTTTTCACATTGAAATAACTAATACGGTTTTTTGTAATCTAAATTTTTTAAATCAAAGCTAAGGTTATAGTTTGAAGTTCTTCACTTGAAAATATCTACTTCTGGTATTAGAAATGACAATTTGAAAATCAGATCTAAGTTAATAGTTTGACGTTCTTTACTTCAAAATAACTAAGTCTTATTTTAGACTAGTAAACTTGTAAATCAAAACTAAGTTTTAGTTTGAAGTTCTCTACTTGAAAATATCTACTACTGATTTTAGAAATGACAATTTGAAAATCAGATCTAAGTTAATAGTTTGTGTTTTTTACTTCAAAATAACTATGTGTTATTTTAGAATAGAGAATTTGTAAATCAAAACTAAGTTATTAGTTTGAAGTTTTCTACTTTGAAATATCTACTTCCTTTTTAAGAAATGACAATTTGAAAATCAGATCTAAGTTAATAGTATGACGTTCTTAACTTCAAAATAGATAAGTCTTATTTTAGAATACTGTATTTGTAAATCAAAACTAAGTTGTTAGTTTGAAGTTCTTCACTTGAAAATATCTATTTCTGGTATTAGAAATGACAATTTGAAAATCAGATCTAAGTTAATATTTTGACGTTCTTTACTTCAAAATACCTAAGTCTTATTTTAGAATTGTGAATTTGTAAAACAGAACTAAGTTTTTAATTTGAAGCTTTTTACTTGAAAAAATCTACTTCTGATTTTAGAAATGGCACTTTGAAAATCAGATCTAAGTTAATAGTTTGACGTTTTTGACTTCAAAATAGATAAGTCTTATTTTAGAATAGTGTATTTGTAAATAAAAACTAAGTTATTAGTTTGAAGCTCTTTACTTGAAATAATCTACTTCTGATTTTAGAAATGACAATTTGAAAATCAGATCTAAGTTATAACTTTGACGATCTTTACTTCAAAATAACTAAGTCTTATTTGAAATAGTGAATTTGTATATCAAAACTAAGTTATTAGTTTGAAGTTCTTTATTTGAAAATATCTGCTTCAGATTTTAGAAATGACAATTTGTAAATCAGATCTAAATTAATAGTTTGACGTTCTTTACTTCAATATAACTAAGTCTTATTTTAGACTAGTGAATTTGTAAATCAGAACTAAGTTTTTAATTTGAAGCTATTTACTTGAAAAAATCTACTTCTGGTATAAGAAATGACAATTTGAAAATCAGATCTAAGTTAATATTTTGACGTTCTTTACTTCAAAATACCTAAGTCTTATTTTAGAATTGTGAATTTGTAAATCAGAACTAAGTTTTTAATTTGAAGCTTTTTACTTGAAAAAATCTACTTCTGATTTTAGAAATGACAATTTGAAAATCAGATCTAAGTTAAAACTTTGACGATCTTTACTTCAAAATAACTAAGTCTTATTTGAAATAGTGAATTTGTATATCAAAACTAAGTTATTAGTATGAAGTTCTTTACTTGATAAAAACTACTTCTGATTTTTGAAATGACAATTTGAAAATCAGATCTAAGTTAATAGTTTGACGTTCTTTACTTCAAAATAACTAAGTCTTTTTTGAGACTATTGAATTTGTAAATCAAAACTAAGTTATTAGTTTAAAGTTTTTTATTTCAAATTTACTAATTCGGATCTTAGTAATGTAAATATCAAAATCAAATCTAAGGTTGTACGTTGAAGTTCTTTACTTGAAAATATCTACTTCTGATTTTAAAAATGATAATTTGAAAATCAGATCTAAGTTAATAGTTTGACGTTCTTTACTTTAATATAACTAAGTCTTATTTTAGTATAGTGAATTTGTAAATCAAAGCGAAGTTAATAATTTGAAGTTCTTTACTTGAACATATCTACTTCTGATTTTAGAAATAACAATTTGAAAATCAGGTCTAAGTTAATAGTATGCCGTTTTTTACTTCAAAATAACTAAGTCTTATTTCACACTAGTGAATTTGTAAATCAAAACTAAGGTATAAGTTTGAAGTTATTTACTTGAAAATATCTACTACTGATCTTAGAAATGACAATTTGAAAATTAGACCTAAGTTAATAGTTTGACGTTCTTTACTTCAAAATAGATAAGTCTTATTTTAGAATACTGTATTTGTAAATCAAAACTAAGTTATTAGTTTGAAGTACTTTACTTAAAAATATCTACTTCTGATTTTAGAAATAACAATTTGAAAATCAGATCTAAGTTAATAGTTTGACGTTCTTTACTTCAAAATAGATAAGTCTTATTTTAGAATACTGTATTTTTAAATCAAAACTAAGTTGTTAGTTTGAAGTTCTTTATTTGAAAATATCTGCTTCAGATTTTAGAAATGACAATTTGTAAATCAGATCTAAGTTAATAGTTTGACGTTCTTTACTTCAAAATAACTAAGTCTTATTTTAGACTAGTAAACTTGTAAATCAAAACTAAGTTTTAGTTTGAAGTTCTCTACTTGAAAATATCTACTACTGATTTTAGAAATGACAATTTGAAAATCAGATCTAAGTTAATAGTTTGACGTTTTTTACTTCAAAATAACTATGTGTTTTTTAGAATAGAGAATTTGTAAATCAAAACTAAGTTATTAGTTTGAAGTTTTTCACATTGAAATAACTAATACGGATTTTTGTAATCTAAATTTGTAAATCAAAGCTAAGGTTATAGTTTGAAGTTCTTCACTTGAAAATATCTACCTCTGGTATTAGAAATGAAAATTTGAAAATCAGAGCTAAGTTAATAGTTTGACGTTCCGTACTTCAAAATAACTAAGTCTTATTTTAGACTAGTAAACTTGTAAATCAAAACTAACTTTTAGTTTGAAGTTCTCTACTTGAAAATATCTACTACTGATTTTAGAAATGACAATTTGAAAATCAGATCTAAGTTAATAGTTTGACGTTCTTTACTTCAAAATAACTATGTGTTATTTTAGAATAGAGAATTTGTAAATCAAAACTAAGTTATTAGTTTAAAGTTCTTTACTTTGAAATATCTACTTTTTTTTAAGAAATGACAATTTGAAAATCAGATCTAAGTTAATAGTATGACGTTCTTTACTTCAAAATAGATAAGTCTTATTTTAGAATACTGGATTTGTAAATCAAAACTAAGTTGTTAGTTTGAAGTACTTTATTTGAAAATATCTGCTTTAGACTTTAGAAATGACAATTTAAAAATCAGATCTAAGTTAATAGTTTGACGTTCTTTACTTCAAAATAGATAACTCTTATTTTAGAATAGTGTATTTCTAAATCCAAACTAAGTTATTAGTTTGAAGTACTTTACTTAAAAATATCTACTTCTGATTTTAGGAATGATAATTTGAAAATCAGATCTAAGTTAATAGTTTGACGTTCTTTACTTCAAAATAGATAAGTTTTATTTTAGAATGCTGTTTTTGTAAATCAAATCTAACTTATTAGTTTGAAGTTCTTTACTTGAAAATAACTACTTCTGATGTTAGAAATGACAATTTGAAAATCAGCTCTAAGTTAATAATTTGACGTTTTTTACTTCAAAACAACTAAGTCTTATTTTGGTATAGTGAATTTGTAAATCAAAACTAAGTTGTTAGTTTGAAGTCTATAGTTGAAAAAATCTACTACTGATTCTATAAATGACAATTTGAAAATTAGATCTAAGTTAATAGTTTGACGTTCTTTTCTTCAAAATAACAAAGCCTTATTTTAGAATAGTAAATTTGTAAATCAAAACCAAGTTATTATTTTGAAGTTCTTTACTTGAAAATATCTACTTCTGATTTTAGATATACAATTTGAATATCAGATCTAAGTCAATAGTTTGACGTTTTTTACTTAATAATAACAAAGTTTTATTTTAGAATAGTGAATTTGTAAATCAAAACTAATTTATTCGTTTAAAGTATTTTACTTGAAAATATCTAAGTCTGATTTTAGAAATGACAATTTGAAAATCAGAACTAAGTTAATAGTTCAATGTTCTTTAATTCAATAGAACTAAGTCTTATTTTAGAATAGTGAATTTGTAAATCAAAACTAAGTTATTAGTTTGAAGTTTTTCACATTGAAATAACTAATACGGTTTTTTGTAATCTAAATTTTATAAATCAAAGCTAAGGTTATAGTTTGAACTTCTTCACTTGAAAATATCTACTTCTGGTATTAGAAATGACAATTTGAAAATCAGATCTAAGTTAATAGTTTGACGTTCTTTACTTCAAAATAACTAAGTCTTATTTTAGACTAGTAAACTTGTAAATCAAAACTAAATTTTAGTTTGAAGTTCTCTACATGAAAATATCTACTACTGATTTTAGAAATGACAATTTGAAAATCAGATCTAAGTTAATAGTTTGACGTCTTTTACTTCAAAATAACTATGTGTTATTTTAGAATAGAGAATTTGTAAATCAAAACTAAGTTATTAGTTTGAAGTTTTCTACTTTGAAATATCTACTTCTTTTTTAAGAAATGACAATTTGAAAATCAGATCTAAGTTAATAGTATGACGTTCTTAACTTCAAAATAGATAAGTCTTATTTTAGAATACTGTATTTGTAAATCAAAACTAAGTTGTTAGTTTGAAGTTCTTCACTTGAAAATATCTACTTCTGGTATTAGAAATGACAATTTGAAAATCAGATCTAAGTTAATATTTTGACGTTCTTTACTTTAAAATACCTAAGTCTTATTTTAGAATTGTGAATTTGTAAATCAGAACTAAGTTTTTAATTTGAAGCTTTTTACTTGAAAAAATCTACTTCTGATTTTAGAAATGGCACTTTGAAAATCAGATCTAAGTTAATAGTTTGACGTTTTTGACTTCAAAATAGATAAGTCTTATTTTAGAATAGTGTATTTGTAAATAAAAACTAAGTTATTAGTTTGAAGCTCTTTACTTGAAATAATCTACTTCTGATTTTAGAAATGACAATTTGAAAATCAGATCTAAGTTAAAACTTTGACCATCTTTACTTCAAAATAACTAAGTCTTATTTGAAATAGTGAATTTGTATATCAAAACTAAGTTATTAGTTTGAAGTTCTTTATTTGAAAATATCCGCTTCAGATTTTAGAAATGACAATTTGTAAATCAGATCTAAATTAATAGTTTGACGTTCTTTACTTCAATATAACTAAGTCTTATTTTAGACTAGTGCATTTGTAAATCAGAACTAAGTTTTTAATTTGAAGCTTTTTACTTGAAAAAATCTACTTCTGGTATTAGAAATGACAGTTTGAAAATCAGATCTAAGTTAATATTTTGACGTTCTTTACTTCAAAATACCTAAGTCTTATTTTAGAAATGACAATTTGAAAATCAGAACTAAGTTAATAGTTCAATGTTCTTTAATTCAATAGAACTAAGTCTTATTTTAGAATAGTGAATTTGTAAATCAAAACTAAGTTATTAGTTTGAAGTTTTTCACATTGAAATAACTAATACGGTTTTTTGTAATCTAAATTTTTTAAATCAAAGCTAAGGTTATAGTTTGAAGTTCTTCACTTGAAAATATCTACTTCTGGTATTAGAAATGACAATTTGAAAATCAGATCTAAGTTAATAGTTTGACGTTCTTTAGGGGTCCGACGGCTAGTACGGGTCTCGGGGGCTGCATGCCTTGCCAGAAAGTGTGCAGCAACAAAACCCCGAGTAAGGCCTGTCTCACTAAGAGCTCTGCTAGCAAGTACTCTTCCACCTCCTCGTGGTGGACCCTGGGTAATGCCAACGGAAGAGTGCGAAAAGCGAGCTTCCGGCGCTTAAAAACTGGAACAACCTGGCTAAGGGTAGGAGGCCCCGACAGAAATCTCCAAAAGATGAACCTAGCATGAATATGGACAAAGATAATGAAACGATGATTACGGTGCAGGGGAGGGATACCCCAGTACCGGTCGGGTCGGGTGGACTTGGAGCGGGCCCCCACCGACCGTCAGCAAGCGACCGTTCTACGTCTCAAGTAGGCAACCAGGCTGGGACGTACTCACCAGCAACTGGAAGAGGACGAGAAGATCTTAGAAAACATATTTCTAAAATAACTGACTTTCTCCAACAGAAAGAATGTAAGAATGTTCCAGTGTCTTTAAAAACCATGCTGACACAAATGCAAAGAAAAATTGAGAAGATAAGCACTGAAGAAGTTAGAAAACCGTCGGAAGAAGTTTCCCCAATAATGGCGGAGCTAGTACAGGAAATAGGCAAACAGGGAATGCTAATAAAAGATCTGTCATCGCAAGTAGCACTGTGCAACAAGGAAGTCGCAAAGGTAAAGACTGAGGCGCGTCTTTATCAAAATAGACCGGATCCCAACACAGAAGGTGTTGAATTGCAGATCGAAGTGCTGAGAACAGTCGAAATGAATGTAAAGGCTACCCTAGAAAAAGTTCAAACTATGGACGACGCCGTGGGGTCTTTGACTCAGTCGTTGGAAACTATTCATGAAAGGCAGTTTGAGACATCCTTCACACCCGAGCAGATGGATAGGATGCAAGAGCTGGTAGATCAAATGAAGTCGCTAGGCAAAAAAGTGGGCGAAGTACAAAAACACCTAGAAGCCGCAGAAGAAAGATGCACCAAAATCTGCGTCAACCAGTCAACAAGCATCTCGGGACTCAGGCCCGAGCTCGCCGAGGAAACGATGAAAAACAATTTCCCTCAAAGTTTAGCAACCAGGCTGACGCAGAAACCTTTAGCTGCAAGCAGTCCCTACCCAACCGCAAAAGTCGCCAATGAGATAGAAAACAGCCAATCCGAAAAAAACGACGGTTTTATTGACCCTCTTGAGAAGATTCGTAACAAGAGAGCTAAAGCAAAACAACGTACAAAAGAAAGAAAAGAGAAAGCTGAAGAGATGGAGAAGGCTGCAACTATTAATAAAACATCAAAACATAAAGAAAATAAAAAACCTCCGGCGCTACTCATTAAAGCTACCGAGACTCTCTCTTACAAAGAAGTCCTAACAAAGCTAAAAGATTGCCTAAAGAACAGTGGCGACACGGTAGGCAAGGTGGTCAAAACAAAAGGCGGTGACGTCCTTGTCGAACCCGGAATTGGAAATGACAACACGCAGTTCTACGAAAAGCTTAGCGAAAAAATGGGCGAGATACAGATACACAAACTCTTCCACAAAATTGACCTAAAGATATTAGATCTTGACGAACTGGTAGACGAAGAAGAAGTTATAGCATGTCTGAGACGTTATGTTGGCCAAGAGAGATACCTACACCTACGATCTCTCCGCCCAGCATTTGGTGGCACACAAATGGCGGTGGTTAGCTGCGATGAGATGGCAGCGGGTAAACTACTAGAGCTCGGCAGAGTAACTGTTGGAATGATTTCCGGCTGTAGAGTCCGACAGTTTTTTCTTGGGTTCTGCCCAAGATGTTGGGGCGATGGACACCCGGCATCTAGCTGCACAGGAGCTAGAGGCGACAGATGTCTCAACTGCGGCGAACAAGGCCACAAGATCGCAAGCTGCAAAGCGAACACGAAGTGCTACGACTGCGGGGGCGCACACCGAACAAACGGACGGGAGTGCACGGGCCTTAACAGAAGTTCAGATGTTGCAAATTAACCTAAATTGTGCAAAAGCTGCCCAGGACCTCCTGTATGAGACTATGCACAGAAGAAACATTGGTGTCGCGATCATCAGCGAACCAAACCAACGATGGGCAGCAAGTCCGACTGCAGATCGAATTATTAGTCTGGATGGCAAATCGGCTTTAATTGTGGCGGCCGATATAGAGATAAGGGGAAGAGGCATTGGTAACACCTTCGTATGGATAAATCTTGGAGAATACGATGTTTATTCCTGCTACCACTCACCAAACGAGCAGCGGCAAGTAGTAGAGAACGAGTTATTGGCACTGTTTGAGCAAATTAAGACAAGAGGCAGACCTGCTATAATAGGAGGAGATTTCAATGCCAAATCGCCTGAGTGGGGAATCCCCAAAGTAGAAAACTCAGACCATCAGAAAACGGAAGATCAAAGAGGGACTCTGCTATCCGAGCTAATTGTGGAGTATGAAATGGTCGTACTAAACGAAGGCGAACAACCAACCTTCGAAAGAGGAGCGTGTAGATCTATACTTGACGTCACCCTGGCCACCCAATCGCTCTCGAACCGCGTTTCTAATTGGATGGTGCTGGATGAAGAAACGTCTAGTGATCACCGCTACGTGCAGTTTCAAGTCGCAATAAATGCCACGAAGAGGACCCCACAAATGAGATGGACCTGGAAAAAGATAAACGAAGACAAATTAGTCGAGTTTCTATCCACCAAGGAGCCAAATGACGACACCAGCGCATCATTGGACGAGTTTCTGCAGCAAGCGTGCAAAAGCTGCATGCCTAAAACGTCTTGTAAGCGACCGCCGGTATACTGGTGGACGGAAGAAATTGCGACGCTTCGAAAACTCTGCACAAGAGCCAGACGCCAATATTATAGAGCGTTGGCAAGAAACCAGAAAAATTCAGATCTACTCAAAGTGAACTTAAGAGAAGCCAGAAGGAACTTGTCGAAAGAAATTGACAAGAGTAAGAAGAGAAACTGGGACAGCCTTATTAGGGAGCTGGATGACGATGTTTGGGGAAAAGCGTACAAAATCGTGACCAAGAGATTCGGGGCACGAAACAGCACGGGAATAGAGGAAGACCAACTTGAGCCGATATTGGCGGAACTATTTCCACACTGTGCGGAGCAAGTACAACCACAGCCTATAGTACAACAACATAGCACCCCAGCATCTTCTATCCCTCTGTTTACCGAAGCCGAACTGAAAACGGCGCTGGCAATGATAAAAAATAATAAGGCACCCGGCCCAGATGGCATCCCTGCGGTACTGGTTAAGAAGGTGGGAGAGACACAGCCCAAGCACTACATCAACGCCTTCAACAAAATAATTAATAGCGGAACATACCCTAAAAGCTGGAAGGCGGCAAACCTGATCTTGATCCGCAAGGGGGACAAACCTATGGGACAGCCGAATTCCTATAGACCACTATGCCTCTTGAACCATGTGGGGAAGCTTTTCGAAAGGATGCTCCTAGCAAGAATGCATACAGAGATAGAAGAGGGCGAAGGGCTGTCGGATAAGCAATACGGCTTCAGAAAGAAGAAGTCCACAACAAGTGCGATTGAGAAAATCGTAAGCATTGCCCGTGAAGCCAGAGAGGGTACGCGGTATACTCGTAGGTTCCCACTACTGGTGGCCCTGGATGTAAGAAACGCCTTTAACACGGTGAGATGGGGAAACATCACCAGTGAGTTGTCACGCAGAGGTATGAGTCCCTACATTAGGAAAGTTATCGACAGCTACTTTAAGGACAGGTGGATAACTGCTCAGGAAGCAGGAAAGACCATGAGATTTAAGATGACTGGAGGAGTTCCGCAGGGCTCGGTACTTGGGCCGACCTTGTGGAACCTAACCTATGACGGTGTCTTGCGTCTACATATGCCAGAGGGAGTAGAACTGGTAGGTTTTGCGGATGACCTCACATTAGTAGCGGTCGCAAAGACCGAAGAAGAGATTCAGTGGAAAACAGAAGCTGCGGTACAGGCCATCTGCAATTGGTTGCGGGACAATGGCTTAGCAATTGTCCCACAGAAAACAGAAATGCTTCTTGCAAGCGGGAAGAGACAACACTCTCCAATAAAAATTAAAGTAGAGGGCAGCATAGTTAGACCCACCGATAAGAAATCAATTAGAATTTTGGGGATACAAGTTGATAAATATATCAACTTTGGTGACCACATAACCCAATCGGCGGATAGAGCAACCAAGGCGGCGACTATGATCTCCAGATTGCTACCAAACATTGGTGGTCCATCGGAGCCGAAAAGAAGACTTCTGGCCTCAGTAGCACATTCAGTTATGTTGTACGGGGCCCCAATTTGGGCAGACAGCTTGCAGAAATACGCAAGCTATGCCATGCGATACGCGAAAGTGCAGCGAAAGATGGCTTTGAGAGTGGCTAGGGCGTATAGAACAACGTCAACCGATGCTCTGCTAGTCTTGGCGTCTATGGTTCCAATCGATCTCCTGGCAGTAGAAAGGAGCTCAAAATACAAAAAAGTGCTTATGTCGTACAACGAGTTGCGCAAGTGCTCGTTGAACAGCTGGCAGAAAAGATGGGACGACAGCGAGAAGGGCAGGTGGACTCACCGGCTAATTCCCAGCATTGAAGCGTGGTGCAATAGAGCGCACGGCACGCTGTCGTATGAATTAACACAGCTGCTAGGAGGACACGGGTGTTTCCAGAAATATCTCTACCGGTTCCAGAGGGTTGACAACCACTATTGCCCTTACTGTGGCGAAGTTGATACAGTACTCCACACTTTTTTTGAATGCGAAAAATGGCAAACCCAGAGTGGCGAACTCCTGGAGATAGCTGTGAAGAACTTGACACCGGACAACTTGGTAGAATTTATGATGGAAAAAGAAGCAAACTGGACAGCCGTAGCAGCATTTGCAGTAGAAGTGATTTCCACTAAAGAAACTGATCAACGCGAAGCTATGCCCCAATAGACAACCATAAAGCAAGAAAGATACAATAACTTAACAACAAAGAAGCATAAAGACCCGAAAGGGTGAAGCAAGCAATTATGACTTGAAGTGAGCCGTTCGGAAGTAATGCGGAAGCGAATCCCGGCGTCTCTACGGAGTGGGGTTTTAGTCAGTAAGAATCTGACACTCCCTCCCTCTCATTGGGGGGGGCCTATGCAAGGTTTCCCCACTCCCAACGAACACAAAAAAAAAAAAAAAAAAAAAAAAAAAAAAAAAAGTTTGACGTTCTTTACTTCAAAATAACTAAGTCTTATTTTAGACTAGTAAACTTGTAAATCAAAACTAAATTTTAGTTTGAAGTTCTCTACATGAAAATATCTACTACTGATTTTAGAAATGACAATTTGAAAATCAGATCTAAGTTAATAGTTTGACGTCTTTTACTTCAAAATAACTATGTGTTACTTTAGAATAGAGAATTTGTAAATCAAAACTAAGTTATTAGTTTGAAGTTTTCTACTTTGAAATATCTACTTCTTTTTTAAGAAATGACAATTTGAAAATCAGATCTAAGTTAATAGTATGACGTTCTTAACTTCAAAATAGATAAGTCTTATTTTAGAATACTGTATTTGTAAATCAAAACTAAGTTGTTAGTTTGAAGTTCTTCACTTGAAAATATCTACTTCTGGTATTAGAAATGACAATTTGAAAATCAGATCTAAGTTAATATTTTGACGTTCTTTACTTCAAAATACCTAAGTCTTATTTTAGAATTGTGAATTTGTAAATCAGAACTAAGTTTTTAATTTGAAGCTTTTTACTTGAAAAAATCTACTTCTGATTTTAGAAATGGCACTTTGAAAATCAGATCTAAGTTAATAGTTTGACGTTTTTGACTTCAAAATAGATAAGTCTTATTTTAGAATAGTGTATTTGTAAATAAAAACTAAGTTATTAGTTTGAAGCTCTTTACTTGAAATAATCTACTTCTGATTTTAGAAATGACAATTTGAAAATCAGATCTAAGTTAAAACTTTGACGATCTTTACTTCAAAATAACTAAGTCTTATTTGAAATAGTGAATTTGTATATCAAAACTAAGTTATTAGTTTGAAGTTCTTTATTTGAAAACATCCGCTTCAGATTTTAGAAATGACAATTTGTAAATCAGATCTAAATTAATAGTTTGACGTTCTTTACTTCAATATAACTAAGTCTTATTTTAGACTAGTGAATTTGTAAATCAGAACTAAGTTTCTAATTTGAAGCTTTTTACTTGAAAAAATCTACTTCTGGTATTAGAAATGACAATTTGAAAATCAGATCTAAGTTAATATTTTGACGTTCTTTACTTCAAAATACCTAAGTCTTATTTTAGAATTGTGACATTGTAAATCAGAACTAAGTTTTTAATTTGAAGCTTTTTACTTGAAAAAATCTACTTCTGATTTTAGAAATGACAATTTGAAAATCAGATCTAAGTTAAAATTTTGACGATCTTTACTTCGAAATAACTAAGTCTTATTTGAAATAGTGAATTTGTATATCAAAACTAAGTTATTAGTTTGAAGTTCTTTATTTGAAAATATCTGCTTCAGATTTTAGAAATGACAATTTGAAATACAGATCTAAGTTAATAGTTTGACGTTCTTTACTTCAAACCAACTAAGTCTTATTTTAGTATAGTGAATTTCTAAATCAAAATTAAGTTATTAGTATGAAGTTCTTTACTTGATAAAAACTACTTCTGATTTTTGAAATGACAATTTGAAAATCAGATCTAAGTTAATAGTTTGACGTTCTTTACTTCAATATAACTAAGTCTTATTTTAGTATAGTGAATTTGTAAATCAAAGCGAAGTTAATAATTTGAAGTTCCTTACTTGAACATATCTACTTCTGATTTTAGAAATAACAATTTGAAAATCAGGTCTAAGTTAATAGTATGCCGTTTTTTACTTCAAAATAACTAAGTCTTATTCTAGACTAGTGAATTTGTAAAACAAAACTAAGATATGAGTTTAAAGTTTTTTACTTCAAATTTTCTAATTTGGATCTTAATAATGTAAATTTGGAAATTAAATTTAAGGTTGTAGTTTGAAGTTCTTTACTTGAAAATAATTACTTCTGATTTTAGAAATTACAATTTGAAAATCAGATCTAAGTTAATAGTTTGGCGTTGTTTACTTCAAAATTACTAAGTGTTATTATAGAATTGTCAATTTGTAAATCAAAGCTAAGTTATTAGTTTGAAGTTATTTACTTGAAAATATCTACTTGTGATTTTAGAAATGACAATTTGAAAATCAGGTCTAAGTTAATAGTTTGAGGTTTTTTGCTTCAAAATAACTAAGTCTTATTTTAGACTAGTAAATTAATAAATCAAAACTAAGTTATTAGTTTGAAGTTCTTTACTTGAAAATATCTACTACTGATTTTAGAAATGACAATTTGAAAATCAGATCTAAGTTAATAGTTTGACGTTCCTTACTTCAAAATAACTTAGTCTTATTTTAGAATAGAGAATTTGTAAATCAAAACTAAGAAATTAGTATGAAGTTCTTTACTTTGAAATATCTAATTCTGATTTAAGAATTGACAATTTGAAAATCAGATCTAAGTGAATAGTTTGACGTTCGTTACTTTAAAATAGATAAGTCTTATTTTAGAATAGTGCATTTGTAAGTCAAAACTAAGTTATTAGTTTGAAGTACTTTACTTAAAAATATCTACTTCTGATTTAAAAATGACAATTTGAAAATCAGATCTAAGTTAATAGTTTGACGTTCTTTGCTTCAAAATAGATAAGTCTTATTTTAGAATACTGTATTTGTAAATCAAAACTAAGTTGTTAGTTTGAAGTTCTTTATTAGAAAATATCTGCTTCAGATTTTAGAAATGACAATTTGAAAATCAGATCTAAGTTAATAGTTTGATGTTCTTTACATCAAAAAAACTAAATTTTGTTTTAGAATAGTTAACTTGTAAATCAAAAATAAGTTATTAGTTTGAAGTTTTTACTTGAAAATATCTACGTCTGATTTTGGAAATGACAATTTGAAAATCAGATCTAAGTTAATAGTTTGACGTTCTTTACTTCAAAATAACTAAGTCTTATTTTAGAATATTGAATTTATAAATCAAAACTAAGTTATTAGTTTGAAGTTCTTTACTTTGAAATATCCACATCTGATTTAAGAAGTGACAAGTTGAAAATCAGATCTAAGTGAATAGTTTGACGTTTTATACTTCAAAATAGATAAGTCTTATTTTAGAATAGTGTAT
Organism: Cantharis rustica; assembly: GCA_911387805.1. Taxonomy (NCBI): domain Eukaryota; kingdom Metazoa; phylum Arthropoda; class Insecta; order Coleoptera; family Cantharidae; genus Cantharis; species Cantharis rustica. The sequence goes on from OU426878.1 coordinate 36,065,932, forward strand.
TTGTAAATCAAAACTAAGTTATTAGTTTGAAATACTTTACTTAAAAATATCTACTTCTGATTTTATAAATGACAATTGGAAATCAGATCTAAGTTAATAGTTTGACGTTCTTTACTTCAAAATAACTAAGTCTTATTTTAGAATATTGAATTTATAAATCAAAACCAAGTTATTAGTATGAAGCTCTTCACTTGAAAAAAACTACCACTGGTTTTAGAAATGACAAATTGAAAATTAGATCTAAGTTAATAGTTTGACGTTCTTTACTTCAAAATAACTAAGTCTTATTTTAGACTTGTGAATTTGTAAATCAAAACTAAGTTATTAGTTTAAAGTTTTTTACTTCAAATTTTCTAATTCGGATCTTAGTTATGTAAATGTGGAAATTAAATCTAAGGTTGTAGTTTGAAGTTCTTTACTTGAAAATTATTACTTCTGATTTTAGAAATTACAATTTAAAAATCAGATCTAAGTTAATAGCTTGACGTTCTTTACTTCAAAACAACTAAGTCTTATTTTAGTATAGTGAATTTGTAAATCAAAACTAAGTTATTAGTATGAAGTTCTACACTTGAAAAAAACTACCACTGATTTTAGAAATGACAATTTGAAAATCAGATCTAAATTAATAGTTTGACGTTCTTTACTTCAAAATAACTAAGTCTTGATTTAGAATACTCAATTTGTTAATCAAAGCTAAATTATTAGTTTAAAGTTCTTTACTTGAAAATATCTACTTCTGATTTTAGAAATTACAATTTAAAAATCAGATCTAAGTTAATAGCTTGACGTTCTTTACTTCAAAACAACTAAGTCTTATTTTAGTATAGTGAATTTGTAAATCAAAACTAAGTTATTAGTATGAAGTTCTACACTTGAAAAAAACTACCACTGATTTTAGAAATGACAATTTGAAAATCAGATCTAAATTAATAGTTAGACGTTCTTTACTTCAAAATAACTAAGTCTTGATTTAGAATACTCAATTTGTTAATCAAAGCTAAATTATTAGTTTAATGTCATTTACTTGAAAATATCTACTTCTGATTTTAGAAATGACATTTTGAAAATCAGATTTAAGTTAATAGTTTGACGTTCTTTACTCCTAAATAACTAAGTCTTATTTTAGTATAGTGAATTTATAAATTAAAACTAAGTTATTAGTTTGCAGTTCTTTACTTGAAATTATCTACTACTGATTTTAGAAATGACAATTTGAAAATCAGATCTTAGTTAATAGTTTGACGTTTTTTACTTCAAAATAACTAAGTCTTATTCTAGACTAGTGAATTTGTAAAACAAAACTAAGATATGAGTTTAAAGTTTTTTACTTCAAATTTTCTAATTTGGATCTTAATAATGTAAATTTGAAAATCAAATCTAAGGTTGTAGTTTGAAGTTCTTTACTTGAAAATAATTACTTCTGATTTTAGAAATTACAATTTGAAAATCATATCTAAGTTAATAGTTTGACGTTGTTTACTTCAAAATTACTAAGTCTTATTTTAGAATTGTCAATTTGTAAATCAAAGCTAAGTTATCAGTTTGAAGTTATTTACTTGAAAATATCTACTTGTGATTTTAGAAATGACAATTTGAAAATCAGGTCTAAATTAATAGTTTGAGGTTTTTTACTTCAAAATAACTAAGTCTTATTTTAGACTAGTAAATTAATAAATCAAAACTAAGTTATTAGTTTGAAGTTCTTTACTTGAAAATATCTACTACTGATTTAAGAAATGACAATTTGAAAATCAGATCTAAGTTAATAGTTTGACGTTCCTTACTTCAAAATAACTTAGTCTTATTTTAGAATAGAGAATTTGTAAATCAAAACTATGAAATTAGTATGAAGTTCTTTACTTTGAAATATCTAATTCTGATTTAAGAAGTGACAATTTGAAAATCAGATCTAAGTGAATAGTTTGACGTTTTATACTTCAAAATAGATAAGTCTTATTTTAGAATAGTGTATTTGTAAATCAAAACTAAGTTATTAGTTTGAAGTACTTTACTTAAAAATATCTACTTCTGATTTTATAAATGACAATTTGAAAATCAGATCTAAGTTAATAGTTTGACGTTCTTTACTTCAAAATAACTAAGTCTTATTTTAGACTAGTGAATTTGTAAATCAAAACTAAGTTATTATTTTAAAGTTTTTTACTTCAAATTTTCTAATTCGGATCTTAGTAATGTAAATGTGGAAATTAAATCTAAGGTTGTAGTTTGAAGTTCTTTACTTGAAAATTATTACTTCTGATTTTAGAAATTACAATTTAAAAATCAGATCTAAGTTAATAGCTTGACGTTCTTTACTTCAAAACAATTAAGTCTTATTTTAATATAGTGAATTTGTAAATCAAAACTAAATTATTAGTATGAAGTTCTTCACTTGAAAAAATTTACTACTGATTTTAGAAATGACTATTTGAAAATCAGATCTAAATTAATAGTTTGACGTTCTTTACTTCAAAATAACTAAGTCTTATTTTAGAATACTCAATTTGTAAATCAAAGCCAAGTTATTAGTTTAAAGTTCATTACTTTAAAATATCTACTTCTGATTTTAGAAATGACATTTTGAAAATCAGATTTAAGTTAATAGTTTGACGTTCTTTACTCCTAAATAACTAGGTCTTATTTTAGTATAGTGAATTTGTAAATTAAAACTAAGTTATTAATTTGCAGTTCTTTACTTGAAAATATCTACTACTGATTTTAGAAATGACAATTTGAAAATCAGATCTAAGTTATTAGTTTGACGTTTTTTACTTCAAAATAACTAAGTCTTATTTTAGACTAGTGAATTTGTAAATCAAAACTAAGTTATTAGTTTAAAGTTATTTAATTCAAATTTTCTAATTCGGATCTTAGTAATGTAAATGTGGAAATTAAATCTAAGGTTGTAGTTTGAAGTTCTGTACTTGAAAATAATTACTTCTGATTTTAGAAATTACAATTTGAAAATCAGATCTAAGTTAATAGTTTGACGTTGTTTACTTCAAAAATACTAAGTCTTATTTTAGAATTGTCAATTTGTAAATCAAAGCTAAGTTATTAGTTTGGAGTTATTTACTTGAAAATATCTACTTGTGATTTTAGAAATGACAATTTGAAAATCAGGTCTAAGTTAATAGTTTGAGGTTTTTTACTTCAAAATAACTAAGTCTTATTTTAGACTAGTAAAATAATAAATCAAAACTAAGTTATTAGTTTGAAGTTCTTTACTTGAAAATATCTACTACTGATTTTAGATATGACAATTTGAAAATCAGATCTAAGTTAATAGTTTGACGTTCCTTACTTCAAAATAACTTAGTCTTATTTTAGAATAGTTAACTTGTAAATCAAAACTAAGTTATTAGTTTGAAGTTTTTACTTGTAAATATCTACTTCTGATTTTAGAAATGACAATTTGAAAATCAGATATAAGTTAATAGTTTGACGTTCGTTACTTCTGAACAGCTAAGTCTTATTTTAGTATAGTGAATTTGTAAATCAAAACTAAGTTATTAGTTTGAAGTTTTTTACTTGAAAATAACTACTTCTGATTTTGGAAATGACAATTTGAAAATCAGATATAGTTATTAGTTTGACGTTCTTTTCTTCAAAATAATTAAGTCTTACTTTAGAATAGTGAATTTGGAAATCAAAATTAAGTTATTAGTTTGAAGTTCTTTACTTTGAAAAATCTACTTCTGATTTAAGGAGTGACAATTTGAAAATCAGATCTAAGTGAATAGTTTGACGTTTTATACTTCAAAATAGATGAGTCATATTTTAGTAGAGTGAATTTGTAAATCAAAACTAAGTTATTAGTTTAAACTTTTTTACTTCAAATTTTCTAATTCGGATCTTAGTAATGTAAATTTGGAAATCAAATCTAAAGTTGTAGTTTGAAGTTCTTTACTTGAAAAAATCTACTACTGATTTTAGAAATGACAATTTGAAAATCAGATCTAATTTAATAGTTTGACGTTCTTTACTTCAAAAGAACTAAATCTTATTTTAGACTAGTGAATTTGTAAATCAAAACTAAGTTATTAGTTTAAACTTTTTTACTCCAAATTTATTAATTCGGATCTTAGTAATGTAAATTTGGAAATTAAATCTAAAGTTGTAGTTTGAAGTTCTTTACTTAAAAATATATACTTCTGATTTTAGAAATGACAATTTAAAAATCAGATCTAAGTTAACAGTTTGACATTCTTTATATCAAAATAATTAAGTTTTATTTTAGAATAGTCAATTTGTAAATCATAGCTAAGTTATACGGTAAAAGATGTTTACTTGAAAATATCTGCTTTAGATTTTAGAAATGACAATTTGAAAATCAGATCTAAGTTAATATTTTAACGTTCTTTACATCAAAATAACTAAATTTTATTTTAGAACAGTTAATTTGTAAATCAAAACTATATTATTAGTTTGAAGTTATTTACTTTGAAATATCTACTTCTGATTTATCAAATGACGATTTGTAAATCAGATCTAAGTGAATAGTTTGACGTTTTCTACTTCAAAATAGCTAAGTCTTATTTTAGAATTGTCAATTTGTAAATCAAAGCTAAGTTATTAGTTTGAAGTCTATACTTGAAAAAATCTACTACTGATTTTAGAAATGACAATTTGAATATCAAATCTAAGTTATTAGTTTGACGTTCTTTACTTCTAAACAAATAAGTCTTATTTTAGGATAGTGAATTTGTAAATCAAAACTAAGTTATTAGTTTGAGGTTCTTTACTTGAAAATATCTAGTTCAGTTTTAAGAAATGACAATTTGAAAATCAGATCTTAGTTAATAGCTTGACGTTCTTTACTTCAAAATAGACAAGTCTTATTTTAGAATACTGTATTTGTAAAACAAAACTTTGGTTGTTAGTTTAAAATTCTTTATTTGAAAATATCTGCTTCAGATTTTAGAAATAACAATTTAAAAATCAGATCTAAGTTAATAGTTTGACGTTCTTTACTTCAAAATAACTAAGTCTTGTTTTAGACTAGTGAATTTGTAAATCAAAACTAAGTTATTAGTTTAAACTTTTTTAATCCAAATTTATTAATTCGGATCTTAGTAATGTAAATATGGAAATAAAATCTAAAGTTGTAGTTTGAAGATCTTTACTTGAAAATATCTACTTCTGATTTTAGTAATGACAATTTAAAAATCAGATGTAAGGTAACAGTTTGACGTTCTTTATATCAAAATAACTAAGTCTTATTTTAGAAATGATAATTTGAAAATCAGATCTAAGTTTAAAGTTCTTTACTTGAAAATATCTACTTCTGATTTTAGTAATGACAATTTAAAAAGCAGATGTAAGGTAACAGTTTGACGTTCTTTACTTCAAAATAACTAAGTCTTATTTTAGACTAGTGAATTTGTAAATCAAAACTAAGTTATTAGTTTAAAGTTTTTTATTTCAAATTTACTTATTCGGATCTTAGTAATGTAAATTTGGAAATCAAAGCTAAAGTTGTAGTTTGAAGTTCTTTACTTGAAAATATCTACTACTGATTGTAGAAATGACAATTTGAAAAACAAATCTAAATTAATAATTTGACGTTCTTTACTTTAAAATAACTAAGTCTTATTTTAGACTAGTGAATTTGTAAATCAAAACTAAGTTATTAGTTTATAGTTATTTACTTCAAATTTACTAATTCGTCTCTTAGTAATGTAAATTTGGAAATCAAATCTAAAGTTGTAGTTTGAAGTTCTTTACTTGAAAATATCTACTACTGATTGTAGAAATGACAATTTGAAAAACAGATCTAAATTAATAATTTGACGTTCTTTACATCAAAATAACTAAGTCTTAGTTTAGAATAGTTAATTTGTAAATCATAGCTAAGTTATTAGTTTGAAGTTCTTTACTTGAAAATATCTACTTCTAATTTTAGAAATGACAATTTGAAAATCAGATCGAAGTTAATAGTCTGACGTTCCTTACTTCAAAATAGATAAGTCTTATTTTAGAATACTGTATTTGGAAATCAAAACTAAGTTATTAGTATGAAGTTCTTTACTTGAAAAAAACTACCAATGATTTTAGAAATGACAATTTGAAAATGAGATCTAAGTTAATAGTTTGACGTTCTTTACTTCAAAATAGATAAGTCTTATTTTAGAATACTGTATTTGGAAATCAAAACTAAGTTATTAGTTTGAAGTTCTTTACTTGAAAATAGCTACTTCTGATTTTGGAAATGACAATTTGAAAATCAGATTTAAGTTAATAGTTTGACGTTCTTTATTTCAAAACAACTAAGTCTTATTTTAGTATAGTAAATTTGTAAATCAAAACTAAGTTATTAGTATGAAGTTCTTTACTTGAAAAAAACTACCACTGATTTTAGAAATGACAACTTGAAAATCAGTTCTAAGTTAATAGTTTGACGTTCTTTACTTCAAAATAACTAAGTCTTGTTTTAGACTAGTGAATTTGTAAATCAAAACTAAGTTATTAGTTTAAACTTTTTTAATCCAAATTTATTAATTCGGATCTTAGTAATGTAAATATGGAAATAAAATCTAAAGTTGTAGTTTGAAGTTCTTTACTTGAAAATATCTACTTCTGATTTTAGTAATGACAATTTAAAAATCAGATGTAAGGTAACAGTTTGACGTTCTTTATATCAAAATAACTAAGTCTTATTTTAGAAATGATAATTTGAAAATCAGATCTAAGTTTGAAGTTCTTTACTTGAAAATATCTACTTCTGATTTTAGTAATGACAATTTAAAAATCAGATGTAAGGTAACAGTTTGACGTTCTTTACTTCAAAATAACTAAGTCTTATTTTTGACTAGTGAATTTGTAAATCAAAACTAAGTTATTAGTTTAAAGTTTTTTATTTCAAATTTACTTATTCGGATCTTAGTAATGTAAATTTGGAAATCAAATCTAAACTTGTAGTTTGAAGTTCTTTACTTAAAAAATCTACTACTGATTGTAGAAATGACAATTTGAAAAACAGATCTAAATTAATAATTTGACGTTCTTTACTTCAAAGTAACTAAGTCTTATTTTAGATTAGTGAATTTGTAAATCAAAACTAATTTATTAGTTTATAGTTATTTACTTCAAATTTACTAATTCGTTTCTTAGTAATGTAAATTTGGAAATCAAATGTAAAGTTGTAGTTTGAAGTTTTTTACTTGAAAATATCTACTTCTGATTTTAGAAATGATAATTTAAAAATCAGATCTAAGTTAACAGTTTGACGTTCTTTACATCAAAATAACTAAATCTTATTTTAGAATAGTTAATTTGTAAATCATAGCTAAGTTATTAGTTTGAAGTTCTTTACTTGAAAATATCTACTTCTAATTTTAGAAATGACCATTTGAAAATCAGATCGAAGTTAATAGTCTGACGTTCTTTACTTCAAAATAGATAAGTCTTATTTTAGAATATTGTATTTGGAAATCAAAACTAAGTTATTAGTTTGAAGTTCTTTACTTGAAAATACCTACTTCTGATTTTGGAAATGACAATTTGAAAATCAGATTTAAGTTAATAGTTTGACGTTCTTTACTTCAAAACAACTAAGTCTTATTTTAGAGTAGTAAATTTGTAAATCAAAACTAAGTTATTAGTTTGAAGTTCTTTACTTGTAAATATCTACTACTGATTTTAGAAATGATAATTTGAAAACCAGATCTTAGTTAATAGTTTGACGTTCTTTACTTTGTTAAAGTAAAAGCTATGTTATTAGTTTGAAATTCTTTACTTGAAAATATCTACTTCTTGTTTTAGAAATGACAATTTGTAAATCAGATCTAAGTTAATAGTTTCAAGTTCTTTACTTCTATACAAATAAGTCTTATTTTAGTATAGAGAATTTGTAAATCAAAGCTAAGTTTATGTTTGAAGTTCTTTACTTAAAAAAATCTACTTCTGATTTTAGAAATGACAATTTGAAAGTCAGGTCTAAGTTAATAGTTTGACGTTTTTTACTTCAAAATAACCAAGTCTTATTTTAGAGTAGTAAATTTGTAAATCAAAACTAAGTTATTAGTTTGAAGTTCTTTACTTGTAAATATCTACTACTGATATTAGAAATGATAATTTGAAAACCAGATCTTAGTTAATAGTTTGACGTTCTTTACTTCCAAATAGATAAATCTTATTTTAGAATAGTGTATTTGTAAAACATAACTAAGTTATAAGTTTGAAGTACTTTACTTAAAAATATCTACTTCTGATTTTAGAAATGACAATTTGAAAATCAGATCTAAGTTAATAGTTTGACGTTTTTACTTCAAAATAACTAAGTCTTATTTTAGACTAGTGAATTTGTAAATCAAAGTTAATTTATTAGTTTAAACTTTTTTACTTCAAATTTACTAATTCAGATCTTAGAAATGTAAATTTGAAAATCATATCTAAGGTTGTATTTTGAAGTTCTTTACTTGTAAATATCTACTACTGATTTTAGAAATGACAATTTGAAAATCAGATATAGTTATTAGTTTGACGTTCTTTACTTCAAAATAACTAAGTCTTACTATAGAATAGTGAATTAGTAAATCTAAACTAAGTTATTAATTTAAAGTTTTTTACTTCAAATATACTAATTCGGATCTTAGTAATTAAAATTTCGCAATCAAATCTAAGGTTGTAGTTTCAAGTTCTTTACTTAATTATAATTACTTCTGATTTTAGAAATTAGAATTTGAAAATCAGATCTAAGTTAATAGTTTGACGTTCTTTACTTCAAAATAACTAAGTCTTATTTTAGACTAGTGAATTTGTATATCAAAACTAAGTTATTAGTTTAAAGTTTTTTACTTCAAATTTTCTAATTCGGATCTTAGTAATGCAAATTTGAAAATCAAATTTAAGGTAGTAGTTTGTAGTTTTTTACTTGAAAATATCTACTTCTGTTTTTAGAAATGACAATTTGAAAATCAGATCTAAGTTAATAGTTTGACGTTCTTTACTTCTAAATAACTAAGTCTTATTTTAGAATAATGAGTTTGTAAATCAAAATTAAGTTATTAGTATGAATTTCTTTACTTGAAAAAAACTACCACTGATTTTAGAAACGACAAATTGAAAATCAGATCGAAGTTAATAGTTTGACGTTCTTTACTTCTAAATAGATAAGTCTTATTTTAGAATACTGTATTTAGAAAACAAAACTAAGTTATTAGTTTGAAGTTCTTTACTTGAAAATATCTACTTCTGATTTTGGAAATGACAATTTGAAAATCAGATCTAAGTTATTAGTTTGACGTTCTTTACTTCAAAATAACTAAGGCTTATTTTATAATTGTGAATTTGTAAATCAAAGCTATGTTATCAGTTTGAAGTTTCCATATTTGAAAATATCTACTACTGATTTTAGAAATGACAATTTAAAAATCAGATCTAAGTTAATAGTTTGACGTTCTTTACTTCAAAATAACTAAGTCTTATTTTAGACTAGTGAATTTGTAAATTAAAACTAAGTTATTAGTTTAAAGTTTTTAACTTCAAATTTACAAATTCGGATCTTAGTAATGTAAATTTGGAAATCAAATCTAAGGTTGTAGTTTGAAGTTCTTTACTTGAAATTATCTATTTCTGATTTTAGAAATGACAATTTGAAAATTAGATCTAAGTTAATAGTATGACGTTCTTTACTTCAAAATAGATAAGTCTTATTTTAGAATACCGTATTTGTAAATCAAAACTAAGTTGTTAGTTTGAAGTTCTTTATATGAAAATATCTGCTTCGGATTTTAGAAATGACAATTTGAAAATTAGATCTAAGTTAATAGTATGACGTTATTTACTTCAAAATAGATAAGTCTTATTTTAGAATACTGTATTTGTAAATCAAAACTAAGTTGTTAGTTTGAAGTTCTTTATATGAAAATATCTGCTTCGGATTTTAGAAATGACAATTTGAAAATTAGATCTAAGTTAATAGTTTGACTTTCTTTACTTCAAAATAGCTAAGTCTTATTTTAGACTAGTGAATTTGTAAATCAATACTAAGTTATTAATTTAAAGTCCTTTACTTGAAAATATCTGCTTCAGATTTTAGAAATGACAATTTGAAAATCAGATCTAAGTTAATATTTTAACGTTCTTTACATCAAAATAACTAAATTTTATTTTAGGATAGTTAATTTGTAAATCATATCTAAGTCATTAGTTTGAAGTCCTTAACTTGAAAATATCTACTTCTGATTTTAGAAATGACAAATTGAAGATCAGATCGAAGTTAATAGTTTGACGTTCTTTACTTCAAAACAACTAAGTCTTATTTTAGTATAGTGAATTTGTAAATCAAAACTAAGTTATTAGTATGACGTTCTTTACTTGAAAAAAAACTACTACTGATTTTAGAAATGACAATTTGAAAATCAGATCTAAGTTAATAGTTTGACGTTTTTGCCTTAATAATAACAAAGTCTTATTTTAGAATAGTGAATTTGTAAATCAAAACTAATTTATTAGTTTAAAGTATTTTACTTGAAAATATCTAAGTCTGATTTTAGAAATGACAATTTGAAAATCACATCTAAGTTAATAGTTTGACGTTCTTTAATTCAATATAACAAAGTCTTATTTTAGAATAGTGAATTTTTAAATAAAAATAAGTTAATAATTTGAAGTTTTTTACTTCAAATTAACTAATACAGATTTTTGTACTGTTTATTTGAAAATCTAAACTAAGCATGTAGTTTGAAGTTCTTTACTTGAAAATTTCTACTTCTGATTTTAGAAATGACAATTAGAAAATCAGACCTAAGTTGATAGTTTGATTTTCTTTACTTCAAAATAACTAAGTCTTATTTTAAAATAGTAAATTTTTAAATAATAATAAGTTAATAATTTGAAGTTTTTTACTTCAAATTAATTAATACGGATTTCTGTACTGTTTATTTGAAAATCAAAGCTAAGGTTATAGTTTGAAGTTCTTTACTTGGAAATATCTACTGCTGATTTTGGAAATGACAATTTGAAAATCAGATCTACGATAATAGTTTGACGTTCTTTTCTTCAAAATAACTAAGTCTTATTTTAGAATAGTGAATTTGTAAATCTGAACTAAGGTATTAGTTTGAAGTTTTTTACTTGAAAATATCTACTTCTGATTTCAGAAATGACAATTTGAAAATCAGATCTAAGTTGATAGTTTGACGTGCTTTACCTCAAAATAGATAACTCTTATTTTAGAATACTATATTTGTAAATCAAAACTAAGTTCTTAGTTTGAAGTTCTTTACTTGCAAATTTCTGTTACAGATTTTAGAAATGACAAAAATAAAAACAGATCCAAGTTAATAGTTTGACGTTCTTTACTTCAAAATAACTAAATTTTATTTTACAATTGCTAATTAGTAAATCAAAACTAAGTTATTTTTTTGAAGTTATTTGCTTGAAAATATCTACTTCTGATTTTAGAAATGACAATTTGAAAATCTGGTCTAAGGTAATAGTTTGACATTCTTTACTTCAAAATAACTAAGTCTTATTTTAGACTAGTGAATTGGAAAATCAAAACTAAGTTATTAGTTTTAAGTTCTTTACTTGAAAATATGTACTTCTTATTTTAGAAATGACAATTTGAAAGTCAGATCTAAGTTAATAGTTTGACGTTCTTTACTTCTAAATAACTAAGTCTTATTTTAGAATAGTGTATTTGTAAATCAAAACTAAGTTATTAGTTTGAGTTCTGTACTTGAAAATATCCACTGCTGATTTTAGAAATGACACTTTGAAATTCAAATCTAAGTTAATAGTTTGACGTTCTTTACTTTAAAATAACCAAGTCTTATATTACACTAGTAATTTTGTAAATCAAACCTAAGTTATTAGTTTGAAGTTCTTTACTTAAAAATAACTACTTCTGATTTTAGAAATGACAATTTGAAAATCAGATCTAAGTTCATAGTTTGACGTTCTTTACTTCAAAATAGATAAGTCTTATTTTAGAATACTGTATTTGTAAATCAAACCTAAGTTATTAGTTTGAAGTTCTTTACTTAAAAATAACTACTTCTGATTTTAGAAATGACAATTTGAAAATCAGATCTAAGTTCATAGTTTGACGTTCTTTACTTCAAAATAACTAAGTCTTAATTTATAATAGTGAATTTGTAAATCAAAACTAACTTATTAAATTGAAGTTCTATACTTGAAAATATCTACTTCTGATTTTAGAAATGACAATTAGAAAATCAGACCTAAGTTGATAGTTTGACTTTCTTTACTTCAAAATAACTAAGGCTTATTTTAAAATAGTAAATTTTTAAATAATAATAAGTTAATAATTTGAAGTTTTTTACTTCAAATTAACTAATACGGATTTTTGTACTGTTTATTTGAAAATCAAAGCTAAGGTTATAGTTTGAAGTTCTTTACTTGGAAATATCTACTGCTGATTTTAGAAATAACAATTTGAAAATCAGATCTACGATAATAGTTTGACGTTCTTTTCTACAAAATAACTAAGTCTTATTTTAGAATAGTGAATTTGTAAATCTGAACTAAGGTATTAGTTTGAAGTTTTTTACTTGAAAATATCTACTTCTGATTTTAGAAATGACACTTTAAAAATCAGATCCTTAGTTATTAGTTTGATGTGCTTTAGTTCTAAAAAAATAAGTCTTATTTTAGTATAGTGAAGTTGTAAATCAAGACTAAGTTCATAGTTTAAAGATCTTTACTTGAAAATATCTACTTCTGATTTCAGAAATGACAATTTGAAAATCAGATCTAAGTTGATAGTTTGACGTGCTTTACTTCAAAATAGATAACTCTTATTTTAGAATACTATATTTGTAAATCAAAACTAAGTTCTTAGTTTGAAGTTCTTTACTTGCAAATTTCTGTTTCAGATTTTAGAAATGACAAAAATAAAAACAGATCCAAGTTAATAGTTTGACGTTTTTTACTTCAAAATAACTAAGTCTTATTTTAGACTAGTGAATTGGAAAATCAAAACTAAGTTATTAGTCTGAAGTTCTTTACTTGAAAATATCTACTTCTTATTTTAGAAATGACAATTTGAAAGTCAGATCTAAGTTAATAGTTTGACGTTCTTTACTTCAAAATAACTAAGTCTTATTTTAGAATAGTGTATTTGTAAATCAAAACTAAGTTATTAGTTTGAAGTTCTGTACTTGAAAATATCCACTTCTGTTTTTAGAAATGACACTTTGAAAATCAAATCTAAGTTAATAGTTTGACGTTCTTTACTTTAAAATAACCAAGTCTTATATTACACTAGTAATTTTGTAAATCAAAACTAAGTTATTAGTTTGAAATTCTTTACTTAAAAATAAATACTTCTGATTATAGAAATGACAATTTGAAAATCAGATCTAAGTTCATAGTTTGACGTTCTTTACTTCAAAATAGATAAGTCTTATTTTAGAATACTGTATTTGTAAATCAAAACTAAGTTGTTAGTTTGAAGTTCTTTATTTGCAAGTATTTGCTACAGATTTTAGAAATGACAAGTTGAAAATCAGATCTAAGTTAATAGTTTGACGTTCTTTACATCAAAATAACTAAATTTTATTTTAGAATAGCTAACTTGTAAATCAAAACTAAGTTATTAGTTTGAAGTTTTTTACTTGAAAATATCTACTTCTGATTTTAGAAATGACAATTTGAAAATCAGATCTAAGTTAATAGTTTGACGTTCTTCACATCTAAATAACTAAATTTTATTTTAGAATACTTGATTTGTAAATCAAAACTATATTATTAATTTGAAATTCTTTACTTGTAAATATCTACTACTGATTTTAAAAATGTCAATTTGAAAATCAGATCTAAGTTGATAGTTTGTCGTTCTTTACTTCAAAATAAATAATTCTTATTTTCGAATAATGAATTTGTAAATCAAAACTAAGTTATTAGTTTGAAGTTTTTTACTTTAAAATATCTACTTCTGATTTTAAAAGTAACAATTTGAATATCAGATCTAAGTTAATAGTTTGACGATTTTTACTTCAAAATAACTAAGTCTTAATTTATAATAGTAAATTTGTAAATCAAAACTAACTTATTAAATTGAAGTTCTATACTTGAAAATATCTCCTTCTGATTTTAGATATACAATTTGAATATCAAATCTAAGTTAATAGTTTGACGTTTTTTACTTAATAATAACAAAGTTTCATTTTAGAATAGTGAATTTGTAAATCAAAACTAATTTTTTAGTTTAAAGTATTTTACTTGAAAATATCTAAGTCTGATTTTGGAAATGACAATTTGAAAATCAGATCTAAGTTAATAGATTGACATTCTTCACTTCAAAATAAATAAGTCTTATTTTAGACTAGTGAATTTGTAAATCAAACTAAGTTATTAGTTTAAAGTTTTTTATTTCAAATTCACTAATTCGGATCTTAGTAATGTAAATTTCGAAATCAAATCTATGGTTGTAGTTTAAAGTTCTTTACTTGAAAATATCTACTTCAGATTTTAAAAATGATAATTTGAAAATCAGATCTAAGTTAATAGTTTGACGTTCTTTACTTCAAAATAACTAAGTCTTACTTTAGAATAGCGAATTTGTAAATCAAAACTAAGTTTTAGTTTGAAGTTCTTTACTTTGAAATATCTACTTCTGATTTAAGAAATGACAATTTAAAAATCAGATCTAAGTTAATAGTATGACGTTCTTTACTTCAAAATAGATAAGTCTTATTTTAGAATACTGTATTTGTAAATCAAAACTAAGTTGTTAGTTTGAAGTTCTTTATATGAAAATATCTGCTTCGGATTTTAGAAATGACCATTTGAAAATCAGATCTAAGTTAATAGTTTGACGTTCTTAACTTCAAAATAATTAATCTTATTTTAGATTAGTAAATTTGTAAATTAAAACTAAGTTATTAGTTTAAAGTTTTTTACTTCAAATTTACAAATTCGGATCTTAGTAATGTAAATTTGGAAATCAAAGCTAAGGTTGTAGTTTGAAGTTATTTACTTGAAATTATCTATTTCTGATTTTAGAAATGACAATTTGAAAATCAGATCTAAGTTAATAGTTTGACGTTCTGTACTTCAAAATAACTAAGTCTTACTTTAGAATAGCGAATTTGTAAATCAAAACTAAGTTTTAGTTTGAAGTTCTTTACTTTGAAATAACTACTTCTGATTTAAGAAATGACAATTTGAAAATCAGATCTAAGTTAATAGTATGACGTTCTTTACTTCAAAATAGATAAGTCTTATTTTAGAATACTGTATTTGTAAATCAAAACTAAGTTGTTAGTTTGAAGTTCTTTATATGAAAATATCTGCTTCGGATTTTAGAAATGACCATTTGAAAATCAGATCTAAGTTAATAGTTTGATGTTCTTGACTTCAATATAGTTAAGTCTTATTTTAGAATACTGAATATGTAAATCAAAACTAAGTTGTAAGTTTGAAGTTCTTTATTGGAAAATATCTACTACTGATTTTAGAAATGACTATTTGAAAATCAGATCTAAGTTAATAGTTTGACGTTCTTTACTTCAAAATAGATAAGTCTTATTTTAGAATACTGTATTTGTAAATCAAATCTAAGTTATTAATCTGAAGTTCTATACTTGAAATAATCTACTTCTGCTTTTAGAAATGACAATTTGAAAATCAGGTCTAAGTTAATAGTTTGACGTTTTTTACTTCAAAATAACTAAGTCTTATTTTAGACTAGTAAATTTCTAAATCAAAACTAAGTTATTAGTTTGAAGTTCTTTACTTGAAAATATCTACTACTGATTTTAGAAATGTCAATTTGAAAATCAGATCTAAGTTAATAGTATGACGTTCTTTACTTCAAAATAGATAAATCTTATTTTAGAATAGTGAATTTGTAAATCAAAGCTTAGTTATTATATTGAAGTTCTTTACTTGAAAATATCTACTTCTGATTTTGCAAATGACAATTTGAAAATCAGATTTAAGTTTATAGTTTGACGTTATTTACTTCAAAATAACTAAGTCCTATTTTAGGATAGTGAATTTGAAAATCAAAGCTATGTTATTAGTGTGTAGTTCTTTACTTGAAAATATCTACTTTTTATTTTAGAAATGACAATTTGAAAATCAGTTCTAAGTTAATAGTTTGACGTTATTTACTTCAAAATAATTAAGTCTTATTTCACACTAGTAAGTTTGTAAATCTAAACTAAGTTAGAAGTTTGAAGTTATTTACTTTGAAATAACTGCATCTGATATAAGAAATGACAATTTGAAAATCAGATCTAAGTTAATAGTTTGACGTTCTTTACTTCAAAATAGATAAGTCTTATTTTAGAATACTGTATTTGTAAATCAAAACTAAGTTATTAGTTTGAAGTACTTTACTTAAAGATATCTACTTCTGATTTTAGAAATAACATATTGAAAATCAGATCTAAGTTAATAGTTTGACGTTCTTTACTTCAAAATAGATAAGTCTTATTTTAGAATACTGTATTTGTAAATCAAAACTAAGTTGTTACTTTGAAGTTCTTTATTTGAAAATATGTGCTTCAGATTTTAGAAATGACAATTTGAAAATCAGTTCTAAGTTAATAGTTTGACGTTCTTTACTTCAATATAACTATGTCTTATTTTAGTATAGTGAATTTGTAAATCAAAGCTATGTTATTAGTTTGAAGTTCTTTACTTGACCAATATCTACTACTGATTTTAGAAATGACAATTTGAAAAGCAGAGCTAAGTTAATAGTATGACGTTTTTTACTTCAAAATAACTAAGTCTTATTTCACACTAGTGTATTTGTCAATCAAAACTAAGTTATTAATTTGAAGTTATTTACTTGAAAATATCTACTACTGATCTTAGAAATGACAATTTGAAAATCAGATCTAAGTTAATAGTTTGACGTTCTTTACTTCAAAATAACTTAGTCTTATTTTAGAATAGTTAACTTGTAAACCAAAACTAATTTAGTAGTTTGAAGGTTTTTACTTGAAAATATCAACTTCTGATTAAGAAATGACAACTTGAAAATCAGATCTAAGTTAATAGTTTGACGTTCTTTACTTCAGAATAACTAAGTCTTATTTTAGAATAGTGAATTATTAAATCAAAACTAAGTTATTAGTTTGAAGTTCTTTACTTGAAAATATCTACTACTGATTTAGAAATGACAATTTGAAAATCAGATCTTAGTTAATAGTTTGACGTTTTATACTACAAAATAACTAAGTCTTATTTTACACTAGTGAATTTGTAAATCAAAACTAAGTTATAAGTTTAAACTTATTTACTTTGAAATATCTACTAGTGATTTGTAAGTAATAACAATTTGAAAATCAGTTCTAAGTGAATAGTTTGACGTTCTTTACTTCCAAATAACTAAGTCTTATTTTAGACTAGTGTATTGGTAAATCAAAACTAAGTTATTAGTTTAATGTTTTTTACTTTAAATTTACTAATTCGGATCTTAGTAATGTAAATTTGGAAATCAAATCTAAGGTTGTAGTTTGAAGTTCTTTACTAGAAAATATCTACTATTGATTTTAGAAAGACGATTTGAAAAACAGATCTAAGTTAATAGTTTGACGTTTTACACACCAAAATAAGTAAATTTTATTTAAAATAGTTAATTTGTAAATTAAAACTAACTTATTAGTTTGAAGCTCTTTACTTGAAAATATCTACTTCTGATTTTAGAAATGACAATTTGAAAATCAGATCTAAGTTAATAGTTTGACGTTCTTTACTTCAAAATAACTATGTCTTATTTTAGAATAGAGAATTTCTAAATCAAAACTAAGTTATTGGTTTGAAGTTCTGTACTTTGAAATATCTACTCCTTTTTTAAGAACTGACAATTTGAAAATCAGATCTAAGTTAATAGTATGACGTTCTTTACTTCAAAATAGATAAGTTTTATTTTAGAATACTGTATTTGTAAATCAAAACTAAGATGTTAGTTTGAAGTACTTTATTTGAAAATATCTGCTTCAGATTTTAGAAATGACAATTTTAAAATCAGATCTAAGTTAATAGTTTGACGTTCTTTACTTCTAAATATCTAAGTCTTATTTTAGAATTCTGTATTTGTAAATCAACACTAAGTAGTTAGTTTGAAGTTCTTTAATTGAAATATCTACTTCTGATTTTAGAAATGACTATTTGAAAATCAGATCTAAGTTAATAGTTTGACGTTCTTTACATCAAAATAACTAAATTTTGTTTTAGAATAGTAAACTTGTAAATCAAAGCTAAGTTATTAGTTTGAAGTTTTTTACTTGAAAATATCTACTTCTGATTTAAGAAATGACAATTTGAAAATCAGATCTATGTGTATAGTTTAACGTTCTTTACTTTTAAATAGTTAAGTCTTATTTTAGAATAGTGTATTTCTAAATCCAAACTAAGTTATTAGTTTGAAGTACTTTACTTAAAAATATCTAGTTCTGATTTTCGAAATGACAATTTGAAAATCAGATCTAAGTTAATAGTTTGACGTTCTTTACTTCAAAAAAGATAAGTCTTATTTTAGAATACTGTATTTGTAAATCAAATCTAAGTTATTAGTTTAAAGTTCTGTACTTGAAAATATATATTTCTGATTTTAGAAATGACAATTTGAAAATCAGATCTAAGTTAATAGTTTGACGTTCTTTACTTCAAATTAAGTAAGTCTTATTTTAGACTAGTGAATTTCTAAATCAAAACTAAGTTATTGGTTTAAAGTTTTTTACTTCAAATTTACTAATTCGGATCTTAGTATTGTAAATTTGGAAATCAAATCTAAGAATGTAGTTTGAAATTCTTTACTTGCAATTATCTACTTCTGATTTTAGAAATGACAATTTGAAAATCAGATCTAAGTTAATAGTTTGACGTTCTTTACTTCTAAATAACTAAGTCTTATTTTAGTATAGTGAATTTGTAAATCAAATCTAAGTTATTAGTTTGAAGTTCTGTACTTGAAAATATCTATTTCTGATTTTAGAAATGACAATTTGAAAATCAGATCTAAGTTAATAGTTTGACGTTCTTTAGTTCAAAATAACTAAGTCTTATTTTAGAATAGTGAATTTGTAAATCAAAGCTAAGTTATAAATTTGAAGTTCTTTACTTGAAAATATCTACTTCTGATTTTAGAAATGACAATTTGAAAATCAGGTCTAAGTTAATAGTTTGACGCACTATACATCAAAATAACTAAATTTTATTTTAGAATAGTTAACTTGTAAATCAAAACTAAGTTATTAGTTTGAAGTTCTTTACTTGAAAATATCTACTTCTGATTTTAAAAATGACAATTTGAAATTCAGATCTAAGTTAATAGCTTGACGTTCTTTACTTCTAAATAACTAACTCTTATTTTTAGTATAGTAAATTTGTAAATTAAAACTAAGTTATTAGTTTGAAGTTCTTAACTTGAAAATATCTACTACTAATTTTAGAAATGACAATTTGAAAATCAGAACTAAGTTAATAGTTTGACGTTTTTTACTTCAAATTTACTAATTCGGATCTTAGTAATGTAAATTTGGAAATCAAATCTAAGGTTGTAGTTTGACTTTCTTTACTTCAAAATAACTAGGTCTTATTTTAGAATAGTGAATTTGTAAATCAAAACTAAGTTATTAGTTTAAAGTTTTTTACTTCAAATTTACTAATTCGGATCTTAGTAATGTAAATTTGGAAATCAAATCTAAGGTTGTAGTTTGACTTTCTTTACTTCAAAATAACTAGGTCTTATTTTAGAATAGTGAATTTGTAAATCAAAGCTAAGTTATTAGTTTGAAGTTGTTTACTTGAAAATATCTACTTCTGATTTTAGAAATGACAATTTGAAAATCAGATCTAAGGTAATAGTTTGACGTTCTTTACTTCAAAATAACTAAGTCTTATTTTAGAATAGTGAATTTGTAAATCAAAGCTAAGTTATTAGTTTGAAGTTCTTTACTTGAAAATTTCTACTTCTGATTTTAGAAATGACAATTTGAAATTCAGATCTAAGTTAATAGTTTGACGTTCTTTACTTCTAAATAACTAAGTCTTATTTTAGTATAGTGAATTTGTAATATAAACTAAGTTATTAGTTTGACGTTCTTTACTTGAAAATATCTACTACTGATCATAGAAATAACAATTCGAAAATCAGATCTAAGTTAATAGTTTGACGTTCCTTACTTCAAAATAACCTAGTCTTATTTTAGAATAGTGAATTTGTAAATCAAAACTAAGTTGTTAGTTTGAAGTTCTTTATTTGAAAATATCTGCTTTAGATTTTAGAAATGACAATTTGAAAATCGGATCTAAGTTAATAGTTTGACGTTCTTTACATCAAAATAACTAAATTTTGTTTTAGAATAGTTAATTTGTAAATCAAAACTAAGTTATTAGTTTGAAGTTTTTTACTTGAAAATATCTACTTCTGATTTTAGAAATGACAATTTGAAAATCAGATCTAAGTTAATAGTTTGACGTTCTTTACTTCTAAATAACTAAGTCTTATTTTAGTATAGTGAATTTGTAAATCAAATCTAAGTTATTAGTTTGAAGTTCTGGACTTGAAAATATTTATTTCTGATTTTAGAAATGACAATTTGAAAATCAGATCTAAGTTAATAGTTTGACGTTCTTTACTTCAAAATAACTAAGTCTTATTTTAGAATAGTGAATTTGTAAATCAAAGCTAAGTTATTAATTTGAAGTTCTGGACTTGAAAATATTTATTTCTGATTTTAGAAATGACAATTTGAAAATCAGATCTAAGTTAATAGTTTGACGTTATATACTTCAAAATAACTAAGTCTTATTTTAAGATAGTAAATTTGTAAATCAAAGCTATGTTATTAGTGTGTAGTTCTTTACTTGAAAATACCTACTTCTTATTTTAGAAATGAAAATTTAAAAATCAGATCTAAGTTAATAGTTTGACGTTCTTTACTTCAAAACAACTAAGTCTTATTTTAGTATAGTGAATTTGTAAATCAAAACTAAGTTATTAGTTTGAAGTTCTTTACTTGGAAATTTCTACTACTGATTTTAGAAATGAAAATTTGAAAATCAGATGTAAGTTAATAGTTTGACGTTCTTTACTTCAAAATAACTAAGTCTTATTTTAGAATAGTGAATTTGTAAATCAAAGCTAAGTTATTAGTTTGAAGTTGTTTACTTGAAAATTTCTACTACTGATTTTAGAAATGAAAATTTGAAAATCAGATCTAAGTTAATAGTTTGACGTTCTTTACTTCAAAATAACTAAGTCTTATTTTAGAATAGTGAATTTGTAAATCAAAGCTAAGTTATTAGATTGTAGTTGTTTACTTGAAAATATCTACTTCTGATTTTAGAAATGACAATTTGAAAATCAGATCTAAGGTAATAGTTTGACGTTCTTTACTTCAAAATAACTAAGTCTTATTTTAGAATAGTGAATTTGTAAATCAAAGCTAATTCTTAGTTTGAAGATCTTTACTTGAAAATTTCTACTTCTGATTTTAGAAATGATGATCTGAAAAACAGATATAAGTTAATAGTTTGACGTACTTTACTTCTAAATAACTAAGTCTCATTTTAGTATAGTGAATTTGTAAATTAAAACTAAGTTATTAGTTTGACGTTCTTTACTTGAAAATATCTACTAGTGATCTTAGAAATGACAATTTGAAAATCAGATCTAAGTTAATAGTTTGACGTTCCTTACTTCAAAATAACTTAGTCTTATTTTAGAATAGTGAATTTGTAAATCAAAACTAAGTTGTTAGTTTGAATTTCTTTATTTGAAAATATCTGCTTTAGATTTTAGAAATGCCAATTTGTAAATCAGATCTAAGTTAATAGTTTGAAGTTCTGGACTTGAAAATATTTATTTCTGATTTTGGAAATGACAATTTGAAAATCAGATCTAATTTAATAGTTTGACGTTCTTTACTTCAAAATAACTAAGTCTTATTTTAGAATAGTGAATTTGTAAATCAAAGCCAAGTTATTAATTTGAAGTTCTTTACTTGAAAATATCTACTTCCGATTTTGGAAATGACAATTTGAAAATCAGATCTAAGTTAATAGTTTGACGTTATTTACTTCAAAATAACTAAGTCTTATTTTAGGATAGTAAATTTGTAAATCAAAGCTATGTTATTAGTGTGTAGTTCTTTACTTGAAAATATCTACTTCTTATTTTAGAAATGAAAATTTGAAAATCAGATATAAGTTAATAGTTTGACGTTCTTTACTTCTAAATAACTAAGTCTTATTTTAGTATAGTGAATTTGTAAATTAAAACTAAGTTATTAGTTTGACGTTCTTTACTTCAAAATATCTACTACTGATCTTAGAAATGAGAATTTGAAAATCAGATCTAAGTTAATAGTTTGACGTTCCTTACTTCAAAATAACTTAGTCTTATTTTAGAATAGTGAATTTGTAAATCAAAACTAAGCTGTTAGTTTGAAGTTCTTTATTTGAAAATATCTGCTTTAGATTTTAGAAATGACAATTTGAAAATCAGATCTAAGTTAATAGTTTGACGTTCTTTACATCAAAATAACTAAATTTTGTTGTAGAATAGTTAATTTGTAAATCAAAACTAAGTTATTAGTTTGAAGTTTTTTACTTGAAAATATCTACTTCTGATTTTAGAAATGACAATTTGAAAATCAGATCTAAGTTAATAGTTTGACGTTCTTTACTTCTAAATAACTAAGTCTTATTTCAGTATAGTGAACTTGTAAATCAAATCTAAGTTATTAGTTTGAAGTTCTGTACTTGAAAATATTTATTTCTGATTTTAGAAATGACAATTTGAAAATCAGATCTAAGTTAATAGTTTGACGTTATATACTTCAAAATAACTAAGTCTTATTTTAAGATAGTAAATTTGTAAATCAAAGCTATGTTATTAGTGTGTAGTTCTTTACTTGAAAATACCTACTTCTTATTTTAGAAATGAAAATTTAAAAATCAGATCTAAGTTAATAGTTTGACGTTCTTTACTTCAAAACAACTAAGTCTTATTTTAGTATAGTGAATTTGTAAATCAAAACTAAGTTATTAGTTTGAAGTTCTTTACTTGGAAATTTCTACTACTGATTTTAGAAATGAAAATTTGAAAATCAGATCTAAGTTAATAGTTTGACGTTCTTTACTTCAAAATAACTAAGTCTTATTTTAGAATAGTGAATTTGTAAATCAAAGCTAAGTTATTAGTTTGAAGTTGTTTACTTGAAAATTTCTACTACTGATTTTAGAAATGAAAATTTGAAAATCAGATCTAAGTTAATAGTTTGACGTTCTTTACTTCTAAATAACTAAGTCTTATTTTAGTATAGTGAACTTGTAAATCAAATCTAAGTTATTAGTTTGAAGTTCTGTACTTGAAAATATTTATTTCTGATTTTAGAAATGACAATTTGAAAATCAGATCTAAGTTAATAGTTTGACGTTCTTTACTTCAAAATAACTAAGTCTTATTTTAGAATAGTGAATTTGTAAATCAAAGCTAAGTTATTAATTTGAAGTTCTTTACTTGAAAATATCTACTTCTGATTTTGGAAATGACAATTTGAAAATCAGATCTAAGTTAATAGTTTGACGTTATATACTTCAAAATAACTAAGTCTTATTTTAAGATAGTAAATTTGTAAATCAAAGCTATGTTATTAGTGTGTAGTTCTTTAGTTGAAAATACCTACTTCTTATTTTAGAAATGAAAATTTAAAAATCAGATCGAAGTTAATAGTTTGACGTTCTTTACTTCAAAACAACTAAGTCTTATTTTAGTATAGTGAATTTGTAAATCAAAACTAAGTTATTAGTTTGAAGTTCTTTACTTGGAAATTTCTACTACTGATTTTAGAAATGAAAATTTGAAAATCAGATCTAAGTTAATAGTTTGACGTTCTTTACTTCAAAACAACTAAGTCTTATTTTAGAATAGTGAATTTGTAAATCAAAGCTAAGTTATTAGCTTAAAGTTTTTTACTTCAAATTTACTGATTCGGATCTTAGTAATGTAAATTTGGAAAAAAAATCTAAGGTTGTAATTTAAAGTTCTTTACTTTAAAATATCTACTTCTGATTTTAGAAATGACAATTTGAAAATCAGGTCTAAGGTAATAGTTTGACGTTCTTTACTTCAAAATAACTAAGTCTTATTTTAGAATATTGAATTTGTAAATCAAAGCTAATTCTTAGTTTGAAGTTTTTTACTTGAAAATTTCTACTTCTGATTTTAGAAATGATGATTTGAAAATCAGATATAAGTTAATAGTTTGACGTTCTTTACTTTGAATTTGTAAATCAAAACTAAGTTGTTAGTTTGAAGTTCTTTATTTGAAAATATCTGCTTTAGATTTTAGAAATGACAATTTGAAAATCAGATCTAAGTTAATAGTTTGACGTTCTTTACATCAAAATAACTAAATTTTGTTTTAGAATAGTTAATTTGTAAATCAAAACTAAGTTATTAGTTTGAAGTTTTTTACTTGAAAATATCTACTTCTGATTTTAGAAATGACAATTTGAAAATCAGATCTAAGTTAATAGTTTGACGTTCTTTACTTCTAAATAACTAAGTCTTATTTTAGTATAGTGAACTTGTAAATCAAATCTAAGTTATTAGTTTGAAGTTCTGTACTTGAAAATATTTATTTCTGATTTTAGAAATGACAATTTGAAAATCAGATCTAAGTTAATAGTTTGACGTTCTTTACTTCAAAATAACTAAGTCTTATTTTAGAATAGTGAATTTGTAAATCAAAGCTAAGTTATTAATTTGAAGTTCTTTACTTGAAAATATCTACTACTGATCTTAGAAATGACAATTTGAAAATCAGATCTAAGTTAATAGTTTGACGTTCTTTACTTCAAAATAACTTAGTCTTATTTTAGAATAGTTAACTTGTAAACCAAAACTAATTTATTAGTTTGAAGGTTTTTACTTGAAAATATCAACTTCTGATTAAGAAATGACAACTTGAAAATCAGATCTAAGTTAATAGTTTGACGTTCTTTACTTCAGAATAACTAAGTCTTATTTTAGAATAGTGAATTTGTAAATCAAGACTAAGTTCATAGTTTAAAGTTGATTACTTGAAAATATCTACTTCTTATTTTAGAAATGACAATTTGAAAATCAGATCTAAGTTAATAGTTTGACGTTCTTTACTTCTAAATAACTAAGTCTTATTTTAGTATAGTGAATTATTAAATCAAAACTAAGTTATTAGTTTGAAGTTCTTTACTTGAAAATATCTACTACTGATTTAGAAATGACAATTTGAAAATCAGATCTTAGTTAATAGTTTGACGTTTTATACTACAAAATAACTAAGTCTTATTTTACACTAGTGAATTTGTAAATCAAAACTAAGTTATAAGTTTAAACTTATTTACTTTGAAATATCTACTCCTGATTTGTAAGTAATAACAATTTGAAAATCAGTTCTAAGTGAATAGTTTGACGTTTTACACACCAAAATAAGTAAATTTTATTTAAAATAGTTAATTTGTATATTAAAACTAAGTTATTAGTTTGAAGCTCTTTACTTGAAAATATCTACTTCTGATTTTAGAAATGACACTTTGAAAATCAGATCCTTAGTTATTAGTTTGATGTGCTTTAGTTCTAAAAAAATAAGTCTTATTTTAGTATAGTGAAGTTGTAAAACAAGACTAAGTTCATAGTTTAAAGTTGATTACTTGAAAATATCTACTTCTGATTTTAGAAATGACAATTTGAAAATCATATCTAAGTTATTAGTTTGAAGTTTTTTACTTCAGATGAACCAATACGGTTTTTTGTAATGTAAATTTGAAAATCAAAGCTAAGGTTATAGTTTAAAGATCTTTACTTGAAAATATCTACTTCTGATTTCAGAAATGACAATTTGAAAATCAGATCTAAGTTGATAGTTTGACGTGCTTTACTTCAAAATAGATAACTCTTATTTTAGAATACTATATTTGTAAATCAAAACTAAGTTATTAGTTTGAAGTTCTGTACTTGAAAATATCCACTTCTGATTTCAGAAATGACACTTTGAAAATCAAATCTAAGTTAATAGTTTGACGTTCTTTACTTTAAAATAACCAAGTCTTATATTACACTAGTAATTTTGTAAATCAAAACTAAGTTATTAGTTTGAAGTTCTTTACTTAAAAATAACTACTTCTGATTTTAGAAATGACAATTTGAAAATCAGATCTAAGTTCATAGTTTGACGTTCTTTACATCTAAATAACTACATTTTATTTTAGAATAGTTAATTTGCAAATCAAAACTATGTTATTAATTTGAAGTTCTTTACTTGAAAATATCTACTTCTGATTTTAGAAATGACAATTTGAAAATCAGATCTAAGTTAATAGTTTGACGTTCTTTACATCAAAATAACTAAATTTTATTTTAGAATAGTTAATTTGTAAATCAAAACTAAGTTATTAGTATGAAGTTCTTTACTTGAAAAAAACTACCACTGATATTATAAATGATAATTTGAAAATCAGATCTAAGTGAATAGTTTGACGTTCTTTACTTCAAAATAGATAAGACTTATTTTAGAATAGTGCATTTGTAAATCAAAACTAAGTTATTAGTTTGAAGTACTTTACTTAAAATTATCTACTACTAATTTTAAAAATGACAATTTGAAAATCTGATCTAAGTTAATAGTTTGACGTTTTTTACATCAAATTAACTAAATCTTTTTTTAGAGTGGTAAATTTGGAAATCAAAACCAAGTTATTAGTTTGAAGTACTTTACTTGAAAATATCTACATCTGATTTCAGAAATGACAATTTTAAAATCAGATCTAAGTTAATAGTTTGACGTTCTTTACTTCAAAATAACTAAGTCGTATTTTAGAATAGTGAATTTGTAAATCAAAGCTAAGTTATTAGTTTGAAGTTCTTTAATTGAAAATATCTACTTCTGAATTTAAAAATGACAATTTGTAAATCAGATCTAAGTTAATAGTTTGACGTTATTTACTTCAAAATAACTAAGTCTTATTTTAGACTAGTGAATTTGTAAATCGAAACTAAGTTATTAGTTTGTAGTTCTGTTCTTGAAAATATCTACTACTAATTCTAGAAATGACAATTTGAAAATCAGATCTAAGTTAATAGTTTGACGTTTTTTACATCAAATTAACTAAATCTTATTTTAGAGTGGTAAATTTGGAAATCAAAACTAAGTTATGAGCTTGAAGTTTTTTCCTTTCAATTAAATACTTCTGATTTTTTAAGTTTGAAGTTGTAAATCAAAACTAAGTTATTAGTTTGAAGTTCTATACTTGAAAATATCTACTCCTGATTTTAGAAATGACAATTTGCAAATCAGAACTAAGTTAATAGTTTGACGATTTATACTTCAAAATAAGTAAGTCTCTCTTTAGAATAGTGGATTTGTAAATCAAATCTAAGTTATTACATTAAAGTACTATACTTGAAAATAGCTAATCCTGATATTAGAAATGTCAATTTGAATATCAGAACTAAGTTAATAGTTTGACGTTCTTTACTTCAAAATAACTAAATTTTGTTTTAGAATAGTTAACTTGTAAATCAAAACTAAGTTATTAGTTTGAAGTTTTTTACTTGAAGATATCTACTTCTGATTTTAGAAATGACAATTTGAAAATCAGATCTAAGTTAATAGTTTGACGTTCTTTACTTCAAAATAACTAAGTCTTATTTTAGAATAGTGAATTTGTAAATCAAAGCTAAGTTATTATTTTGAAGTTCTTTACTTGAAAATATCTACTTCTGATTTTAGAAATGACAATTTGAAAATCAGGTCTAAGTTAATAGTTTGACGCACTATACATCAAAATAACTAACTTTTATTTTAGAATAGTTAACTTGTAAATCAAAACTAAGTTATTAGTTTGAAGTTGTTTACTTGAAAATATCTACTTCTGATTTTAGAAATGACAATTTGAAAATCAGATCTAAGGTAATCGTTTGACGTTCTTTACTTCTAAATAACTAAGTCTTATTTTAGAATAGTGAATTTGTATATCAAATCTAAGTTATTAGTTTGAAGTTCTGGACTTCAAAATATTTATTTCTGATTTTAGAAATGCCAATTTGAAAATCAGATCTAAGTTAATAGTTTGACGTTCTTTACTTCTAAATAACTAAGTCTTATTTTAGAATAGTGAATTTGTAAATCAAAACTAAGTTGTTAGTTTGAAGTTCTTTATTTGAAAATATCTGCTTTAGATTTTAGAAATGACAATTTGAAAATCGGATCTAAGTTAATAGTTTGACGTTCTTTACATCAAAATAACTAAATTTTGTTTTAGAATAGTTAATTTGTAAATCAAAACTAAGTTATTAGTTTGAAGTTTTTTACTTGAAAATATCTACTTCTGATTTTAGAAATGACAATTTGAAAATCAGATCTAAGTTAATAGTTTGACGTTCTTTACTTCTAAATAACTAAGTCTTATTTTAGTATAGTGAATTTGTATATCAAATCTAAGTTATTAGTTTGAAGTTCTGGACTTCAAAATATTTATTTCTGATTTTAGAAATGCCAATTTGAAAATCAGATCTAAGTTAATAGTTTGACGTTCTTTACTTCAAAATAACTAAGTCTTATTTTAGAATAGTGAATTTGTAAATCAAAGCTAAGTTATTAATTTGAAGTTCTGGACTTGAAAATATTTATTTCTGATTTTAGAAATGACAATTTGAAAATCAGATCTAAGTTAATAGTTTGACGTTCTTTACTTCAAAATAACTAAGTCGTATTTTAGAATAGTGAATTTGTAAATCAAAGCTAAGTTATTAGTTTGAAGTTCTTTAATTGAAAATATCTACTTCTGAATTTAAAAATGACAATTTGTAAATCAGATCTAAGTTAATAGTTTGACGTTATTTACTTCAAAATAACTAAGTCTTATTTTAGACTAGTGAATTTGTAAATCGAAACTAAGTTATTAGTTTGTAGTTCTGTTCTTGAAAATATCTACTACTAATTCTAGAAATGACAATTTGAAAATCAGATCTAAGTTAATAGTTTGACGTTTTTTACATCAAATTAACTAAATCTTATTTTAGAGTGGTAAATTTGGAAATCAAAACTAAGTTATGAGCTTGAAGTTTTTTCCTTTGAATTAAATACTTCTGATTTTTTAAGTGTGAATTTGTAAATCAAAACTAAGTTATTAGTTTGAAATTCTATACTTGAAAATATCTACTCCTGATTTTAGAAATGACAATTTGCAAATCAGAACTAAGTTAATAGTTTGACGATTTAAACTTCAAAATAAGTAAGTCTCTCTTTAGAATAGTGGATTTGTAAATCAAATCTAAGTTATTACATTAAAGTACTATCCTTGAAAATAGCTAATCCTGATATTAGAAATGTCAATTTGAAAATCAGAACTAAGTTAATAGTTTGACGTTCTTTACTTCAAAATAACTAAATTTTGTTTTAGAATAGTTAACTTGTAAATCAAAACTAAGTTATTAGTTTGACGTTTTTTACTTGAAGATATCTACTTCTGATTTTAGAAATGACAATTTGAAAATCAGATCTAAGTTAATAGTTTGACGTTCTTAACTTCAAAATAGATAAGTCTTATTTTAGAAAACTGTATTTGTAAATCAACACTAAGTTGTTAGTTTGAAGTTCTTTATTTGAAAATATCTGTTTTAGATTTTAGAAATGACAATTTGAAAATCAGATCTAAGTTAATAGTTTGACGTTCTTTACTTCAAAATAACTAAGTCTTATTTTAGACTAGTGAATTTCTAAATCAAAACTAAGTTATTAGTTTAAAGTTTTTTACTTCAAATTTACTAATTCGGATCTTAGTAATGTAAATTTGGAAATCAAATCTAAGGTTGTAGTTTGAAGTTCTTTACTTGAAATTATCTACTTCTGATTTTAGAAATGACAATTTGAAAATCAGATCTAAGGTAATAGTATGACGTTCTTTACTTCAAAATAACTAAGTATTATTTTAAAATAGTGAATTTGAAAATCAAAATTAAGTTATTACTTTAAATTTCGAGACTTTGAATTATCTACTTCTGATTTCAGAAATGACAATTTGAAAATCAGATCTTAGTTAATAGTTTGACGTTCCTTACTTCAAAATGACTTAGTCTTATGTTAGAATAGTGAATTTGTAAATCAAAACTAAGTTATTAGTTTGTAGTACTTTACTTTGAAATATCTACTTCTGATTTAAGAAATGACTATTTGAAAATCATATCTAAGTTAATAGTTTGACGTTCCTTACTTCAAAATGACTTAGTCTTATTTTAGAATAGTGATTTTGTAAATCAAATCTAAGTTATTAGTTTGTATTTCTTTACTTTGAAATATCTACTACTGATTTTAGAAATGACAATTTGAAAATCAGATCTAAGTTGATAGTTTGACGTTCTTTGCTTAAAAATAACTAAGTCTTATTTTAGAATAGTGAATTTGTAAATCAAAGCTAAGTTATTTATTTGAAGTTCTTTACATGAAAATATCTACTTCTGATTTTGGAAATGACAATTTGAAAATCAGATCTAGGTTAATAGTTTGACGTTATTTACTTCAAAATAACTAAGGCTTATTTTAGTATAGTAAATTTGTAAATCAAAACTAAGTTATTAGTTTGAAGTACTTTACTTGAAAATATCTACTTCTGATTTTAGAAATGACAACTTGAAAATCAGATCTAAGTTAATAGTTTGACGATCTTTACTTCAAAATAGATAAGGCATATTTTAGAATACTGTCTTTGTAAATCATAACTAAGTTATTTGTTTGAAGTACTTTACTTGAAAATATCGACTTCTGATTTTAGAAATGACAATTTGAAAATTATATCTAAGTTAATAGTTTGACCTTGTTTACTTCAAAATAACTAAGTACTATTATAGAATAGTGCATTTGTAAATCAAAACTAAGTTATTAGTTTAAAGTTTTTTACTTGAAAATATCTACTACTGATTTTAGAAATATCAATTTGAAAATCAGATCTAAGTTAATAATTTTACGTTGTTTACTTCAAAATAACTAAGTACTATTTTAGAATAGTGAATTTGTAAATCAAAATTAAGTTATTACTTTAAATTTCGAGACTTTGAATTATCTACTTCTGATTTCAGAAACGACAATTTGAAAATCAGATCTTAGTTAATAGTTTGATGTTCTTTACTTCAAAGAAACTAAGTCTTATTTTAGAATAGTGAATCTGTAAATGAAAACTAAGTTATTAGTTTAAAGTTCTTTACTTTGAAATATCTACGTCTGATTTCAGAAATGACAATTTGAAAATCAGATCAAAGTTAACAGTTTGACGTATTTTACTTCAAATTAGATAAGTCTTATTTTAGAATACTGTCTTTGTAAATCAAAACTAAGTAATTTGTTTGAAGTTTTTTACTTGAAAATATCTACTTCTGATTTTAGAAATGACAATTTGAAAATCAGACCTAAGTTAATAGTTTGACGTTGTTTACTTCAAAATAACAAAGTACTATTTTAGAATAGTGAATTTCTAAATCAAAATTAAGTTATTACTTTAAATTTCGAGACTTTGAATTATCTACTTCTGATTTCAGAAATGACAATTTGAAAATCAGATCTTAGTTAATAGCTTGATGTTCTTTACTTCACAGAAACTAAGTCTTATTTTAGAATAGTGAATCTGTAAATCAAAACTAAGTTATTAGTTTAAAGTTCTTTACTTTGAAATATCTACTTCTGATTTCAAAAATGACAATTTTAAAATCAGATCTAAGTTAATAGTTTGACGTTCTTTACTTCAAAATAGATAAGTATTATTTTAGAATACAGTATTAATAAAGTAAAACTAAGTTATTAGTTTGAAGTTCTTTACTTGAAATTATCTGCTTCAGATTTTAGAAATCCAAATTTGAAAATCAGATCTAAGTTAATATTTTAACGTTCTTCACTTTAAAGTTACGTAGTGTTAGTTTAGAATAGTGAATTTGTAAATCAAAACTAAGTTCTTAGTTTGAAGTTCTTTACTTTGAAATATCTACGTCTGATTTCAGAAATGACAATTTGAAAATCAGATCTAAGTTAATAGTTTGACGTTTTTTACTTCAAAATAACTAAGTCTTATTTAGACTAGTGAATTTGTAAATCAAAACTAAGCTATTAGTTTAAAGTTCTTTACTTGAAAATATCTACTACTGATTTTAGAAATGACAATTTGAAAATCAGATCTAAGTTAATAGTTTGACGTTTTTTACTTCAAAATAACTAATTCGGATCTTAGTAATGTAAATTTGGAAATCTAATCTAAGGTTGTAGTTTGAAGTTTTTTACTTGAAAATATCTACTTCTGATTTTAGAAATGACAATTTGAAAATCAGATCAAAGTTAACAGTTTGACGTATTTTACTTCAAATTAGATAAGTCTTATTTTAGAATACTGTCTTTGTAAATCAAAACTAAGTTATTAGTTTGAAGTTTTTTACTTGAAAATATCTACTTCTGATTTTAGAAATGACAATTTGAAAATCAGACCTAAGTTAATAGTTTGACGTTTTTTACTTCAAAATAACTAAGTCTTATTTTAGACTAGTTAATTTGTAAATCAAATCTACGTAATTACTTTGCAGTTTTTTACTTGGAAAAATCTATTACTGATTTAAGAAATGACAATTTGAAAATCAGATCTAAATTAATAGTTTGACGTTTTTTACTTCAAAATAACTAAGTCTTATTTTAGAATAGTGAATTTGTAAATCAAAACTAAGTTATTCGTTTGAAGTTTTTTACTTCAAATGAACTAAAACGGATTTTTGACTGATGACTAAAACGGTAAAATTGAAAATCAAACCTTAGGTGGTAGTCTGAAGTTCTTTACTTAAAAATATCTAATTCTGATTTTAGAAATGACAATTTGAAAATCAGATCTAAGTTAATAGTTGACGTTTTTTACTTAAAAATAACTAAGTCTTATTTTAGACTACTGAATTTGTAAATCAAAACTACGTAATTAGTTTGCAGTTTTTTACTTGAAAATATATATTACTGATTTTAGAAATGACAATTTGTAAATCATATTTAAATTAATAGTTTGACGTTCTTAACTTCAAAATAACTAAGTCTTATTTTAGAATAGTGAATTTGTTAATCAAAACTAAGTTATTAGTTTGAAGTTCCTTACTTGGAAATATCTACTTCTGATTTGTGAGGAAGTGAGGAACTTCAAACTAATAACTTAGTATTGATTTACAAATTTACTATACTAAAATAAGGCTTAGTTATTTAGAAGTAAAGAACGTCAAACTATTAACTTAGATCTGATTTTCAAATTGTCATTTCTAAAATCAGGAGTAGAAATTTTCACGTAAAGAACTTCAAACCATTAACTTAGCCTTCAATTAGAAATTTACTATTCTAAAATAAGACTTAGTTATTTTGAAGTAAAGAGCGTCAAACTATTAACTTAGATCTGATTTTCAAATTGTCATTTCTAAAATCAGAAGTAGTTATTTTCAAGTAAAGTACTTCAAACTACAAGCTTGGATTTGATTTCCAAATTTACATTACTAAGATACGAATTAGTAAATTTGAAGTAAAAAATTTTAAACTAATAACTTAGTTTTGATTTACAAATTCACTAGTCTTAAATAAAACTTAGTTATTTTGAAGTAAAGAACGTCAAACTATTAACTTAGATCTGATTTTGAAATTGTCATTTATAAAATCAGTAGTAGATATTTTCAAGTAAAGAACTTCAAACTAATAACTTTGTTTTGATTTACAAATACACTATTCTAAAATAAGACTTATATATTTTGAAGTAAAAAACGACAAACTATTAACTTAGATCTAATTTTCAAATTGTCTTTTCTAAAATCAGTAGTAGATATTTTCAAGCTAAGAACTTGAAACTATAACGTTAACTGGAAAGTAAACAGATTTTCCCCTTACTTCTAATAGTCAATTAAAACGGATATTGGGTATAAAAGGAAGTAAATCAAACAATATTATCTGCTAGCCGACGTTTCGAACTATTTATTAGTCCATCGTCAGGGCTGAAATATATAACAGGGGTGAAAAAATCTATAAACGGCGGCCATAAGGGCGTAAACATACCAGACAGTTTGAGATGGTAAACGTTTGAAGTTACATATATGGTGTCGGGAATTGACATGAATATACAAAAATTAATTGCGTGTACGATCGTAGTCAAAACATAAAAATTAACAATATTGTAAAAACATGTAAACTTAATTTAATTTAAAATCACAATGGTAGTCAATAAATAATTTTACTCTAATACAAAATACGAATAAAAGTAAATAATTAGTAAAAGTAAACAATAACGAATAAAAATAAATATTATCTCGAAAAGTTGGCTAGCAGATAATATTGTTTGATTTACTTCCCTTCATACCCAATATCCGTTTTAATTGACTATAACGTTAACTTTGAATTTCAAAATTACCGTACAAAAATCCGTATTAGTTAATTTGAAGTAAAAAGCTTCAAATTAATAACTTATTTTTATTTACAAATTCACTATTCTAAAATAAGACATAGTTATTTTGAAGTAAAGGAAGACAAACTATTAACTTAGATCTGATTTTCAAATTGTCATTTCTATAATCAGATGTAGATATTTTCATGTAAAAAACTTTAAACTAAAAATTAGTTTTGATTTACAAATTCACTATTCTAAAGTAATAACTTAGTTATTTTGAAGTAAAAATCGAAATGAAATTATCTACTTCTGACTTTAGAAATAACAATTTGAAAATCAGATCTAAGTTAATAGTTTGACGTTCCTTACTTCAAAATAACTTAATCTTATTTTAGAATAGTGAATTTGTAAATCAAAACTAAGTTATTAGTTTGAAGTGCTATACTTGTAAATAAAAACTAAGTTTATAGTTTGAAGCTCTTTACTTGAAATTATCTACTTCTGACTTTAGAAATAACAATTTGAAAATCAGATCTAAGTTAATAGTTTGACGTTCCTTACTTCAAAATAACTTAATCTTATTTTAGAATAGTGAATTTGTAAATCAAAACTAAGTTATTAGTTTGAAGTGCTATACTTGTAAATAAAAACTAAGTTTATAGTTTGAAGCTCTTTACTTGAAATTATCTACTTCTGACTTTAGAAATAACAATTTGAAAATCAGATCTAAGTTAATAGTTTGACGTTCCTTACTTCAAAATAACTTAATCTTATTTTAGAATAGTGAATTTGTAAATCAAAACTAAGTTATTAGTTTGAAGTGCTATACTTGTAAATAAAAACTAAGTTTATAGTATGAAGCTCTTTACTTGAAATTATCTACTTCTGACTTTAGAAATAACAATTTGAAAATCAGATCTAAGTTAATAGTTTGACGTTCCTTACTTCAAAATAACTTAATCTTATTTTAGAATAGTGAATTTGTAAATCAAAACTAAGTTATTAGTTTGAAGTGCTATACTTGTAAATAAAAACTAAGTTTATAGTTTGAAGCTCTTTACTTGAAATTATCTACTTCTGACTTTAGAAATAACAATTTGAAAATCAGATCTAAGTTAATAGTTTGACGTTCTTTACTTCAAAATAATTAAGTCTTATTTTAGATTAGTGAATTTGTAAATCAAAACTAAGTTTTTAGTTTGAAGTTTTTTACTTTAAATATCTACTTCTGATTTTAGAAATAACAATTTGAAAATCAGATCTAAGTTCATAGTTTGACAATTTTTACTTCCAAATAACTAAGTCTTACTTTATAATAGTGAATTTGCAAATCAAAACTAAGTTATTAGTTTATAGTTCTTTACTTGAAAATATCTACTTCTTATTTTGAGAAATACCATTTAAAAATCAGATCTAAGTTAATATTTTGTCGTTCTTCACCTAAAAATAACTAAATTTATTTTATAGATTTTATAGATAAATAAAAATTAATTTTTAAATTATTTAAAAACATATTTTAATTAATTTTCATAGTTAAATTATAATTTTTCTATATCTACCAATTGCAATGGCGGATGCTTCTATGCCAAACATAGATTTCGACTCTTTATCCGATCGTGACAAATCCGATTTGTTAAATGATTTGCAAGTGTCCGATAGCGATTATTCGGAAGAAGAATTCGCAGAGGATATTAATTCACACGACGCAAGGTTCCCAAATGTTTTGATGGGGCTAAGGGTAGAGTCCATACCGGACGCAAGATCCACGCTTCCCGTTATCGTGGAGGTTGAAAAAACCCCGCCAAACGCCGTTAATTTGGCATCATCATCATCTATTGCCGAACGAAACATCGATCACGTCTCACCAACTTCGCGCGAAGCGTCTAAAGACTGTATATCCGACGATAGTGACAGAATCTACTTGTTAGATGCATTGCGATTACTCGATAACGATTGTTCGGACACAGAATTCGCAAATAATATTGACGACATCATAAAGGACGTAAGTTTCCAAATGTTTCGATGGGGCCAAAGGAAGAGCCCATACCTGACGCAAGATCCACGCTTCCCGTGAACGTGGAAGTTGAAAAAACTCCGCGAAACGATCCCGTTGGTTTGGCATCAACATCATCTATTGCCAAAACAAACATCGATCACGTCGCACCATCTCCGCGCGAAAACATTCCGCCCGGTTATTATCTCGTGCGCGTGCCCGAAATCACTTCGACCGAATCTGTAATCTATTACGCGGTTGAGGATTGCAAAGCCGAAAAACTACTAAAGAGTCCTGCAAAAGTTACCACCAACATCTTCAGATGAAAAGGCGGTCGTTGGTTGTAAATCGCGCCTTAAAGAACGCCAAAACCATTCTCATCGTTTCACCCCTTATCCAAGGAATACATCGATCGCTCAGAGACGAGGCGATACTAAAACCAGAAACGTAACGGTTAGTAGAACCGTCTACACTGCCCAACAAACCGCCATCTTAGAAGAAGAGTTTTTGCAAAAATCGCAATATCTTTCTCCCAGCAGGAGGGATGAACTGGCGCTTCAACTTGGTCTTAGAAGCGACGCGGTTTCGAATTGGTTCAAGAACAGGAGAGCCAAGTCGAATAGAATGAAACGAAACTTTTAATATCGACCAACGTTCAAATGAAGAATAGTAAGTTAACATTTAAAACTAACGTAAAACTTCCTTTGGAAGTTACACTTTAAATTCACATGTTTATTGCTTGGAGCGACAAGTGATAGTTTTTCACACATATTGTTCTTACCCCATTACTGCTTCGGGGACAGGCGCGGCGAGGCGTGACATGTCTTTTTGGTGATGCCGAACCACCAAAATTCGGAACAATAACAATTATTAATAAACGATTACATTATTTATTTTTATGCAATCACGAGCATTATTATTTTACGTTAGCGATTTTTATTAACACTCTACAATCTTTTCTATCTTTATAGCAAAGATAATAATTTCAAATTATGTTTAAATTTCATTTACCGTTACATTTCCTCGAAAAACTGCCGCCCGCCCATCCCTCTTCTTTACCGTTACTTTTTCACCGTTATTTTTTACCGTTAAATCGAAAAATTGTATACAACCGAAAGCTCGACTCAATATTCTTCAGAAGGTACTAGCACCTCATCAGAGACAGACGTACTGCTTTTATTTAATTGTGATTTTTTACGATTAAAAATTTTTTAATTTTTACGATTAAAAGAAAATTTATTTACGCTTAAATAATTATTATTTAAAAATTGTAACCAATTTTAAAAAATTATAACAAATTTTTAAATAATAATATAATTTATAATAATAGATCTAGATAAATAAATATTAATTTTTAAATTATTTAAAAACATATTTTAATTAATTTTCATACTTAAATTATAATTTTTCTATATCTACCAATTGCAATGGCGGATGCTTCTATGCCAAACATAGATTTCGATTCTTTATCCGATCGTGACAAATCCGATTTGTTAAATGATTTGCAAGTGTCCGATAGCGATTATTCGGAAGAAGAATTCGCAGAGGATATTAATTCACACGACGCAAGGTTCCCAAATGTTTTGATGGGGCTAAGGGTAGAGTCCATACCGGACGCAAGATCCACGCTTCCCGTGATCGTGGAGGTTGAAAAAACCCCGCCAAACGATTCCGTTAATTTGGCATCATCATCATCTATTGCCGAACGAAACATCGATCACGTCTCACCAACTTCGCGCGAAGCGTCTAAAGACTGTATATCCGACGATAGTGACAGAATCTACTTGTTAGATGCATTGCGATTACTCGATAACGATTGTTCGGACACAGAATTCGCAAATAATATTGACGACATCATAAAGGACGTAAGCTTCCAAAATGTTTCGATGGGGCCAAAGGAAGAGCCCATACCGGACGCAAGATCCACGCTTCCCGTGAACGTGGAAGTTGAAAAAACTCCGCGAAACTATCCCGTTGGTTTGGCATCAACATCATCTATTGCCAAAACAAACATCGATCACGTCGCACCATCTCCGCGCGAAAACATTCCGCCCGGTTATTATCTCGTGCGCGTGCCCGAAATCACTTCGACCGAATCTGTAATCTATTACGCGGTAGAGGATTGGCAAGCCGAAAAACTACTAAAGAGTCCTGCAAAAGTACCAACATCTTCAGATGAAAAGGCGGTCGTTGGTTGTAAATCGCGCCTTAAAGAACGCCAAAACCATTCTCATCGTTTCAGCCCTTATCCAAGGAATACATCGATCGCTCAGAGACGAGGCGATACTAAAACCAGAAACGTAACGGTTAGTAGAACCGTCTACACTGCCCAACAAACCGCCATCTTAGAAGAAGAGTTTTTGCAAAAATCGCAATATCTTTCTCCCAGCAGGAGGGATGAACTGGCGCTTCAACTTGGTCTTAGAAGCGACGCGGTTTCGAATTGGTTCAAGAACAGGAGAGCCAAGTCGAATAGAATGAAACGAAACTCTTAATATCGACAAACGTTCAAATGAAGAATAGTAAGTTAACATTTAAAATTAACGTAAAACTTCCTTTGGAAGTTACACTTTAAATTCACATGTTTATTGCTCGGAGCGACAAGTGATAGTTTTTCACACATATTGTTCTTACCCCATTACTGCTTCGGGGACAGGCGCGGCGAGGCGTGACATGTCTTTTTGGTGATGCCGAACCCCCAAAATTCGGAACAATAACAATTATTAATAAACGATTACATTATTTATTTTTATGCAATCACGAGCATTATTATTTTACGTTAGCGATTTTTATTAACACTCTACAATCTTTTCTATCTTTATAGCAAAGATAATAATTTCAAATTATGTTTAAATTTCATTTACCGTTACATTTCCTCGAAAAACTGCCGCCCGCCCATCCCTCTTTTTTACCGTTACCTTTTTACCGTTAAATCCAAAAATTGTATACAACCGAAAGCTCGACTCAATATTCTTCAGAAGGTACTAGCACCTCATCAGAGACAGACGTACTGCTTTTATTTAATTGTGATTTTTTACGATTAAAAATTTTTTAATTTTTACGATTAAAAGAAAATTTATTTACGCTTAAATAATTATTATTTAAAAATTGTAACCAATTTTAAAAAATTATAACAAATTTTTAAATAATAATATAATTTATAATAATAGAAATAATTTAAATAAAAATTAATTTTTAAATTATTTAAAAACATATTTTAATTAATTTTCATACTTAAACTATAATTTTTTTATATCTACCAATTGCAATGGCGGATGCTTCTATGCCAAACATAGATTTCGACTCTTTATCCGATCGTGACAAATCCGATTTGTTAAATGATTTGCAAGTGTCCGATAGCGATTATTCGGAAGAAGAATTCGCAGAG
This sequence comes from Cantharis rustica, assembly GCA_911387805.1. Taxonomy (NCBI): domain Eukaryota; kingdom Metazoa; phylum Arthropoda; class Insecta; order Coleoptera; family Cantharidae; genus Cantharis; species Cantharis rustica. The sequence continues at coordinate 36,105,669 of OU426878.1, forward strand.
GATATTAATTCACACGACGCAAGGTTCCCAAATGTTTTGATGGGGCTAAGGGTAGAGTCCATACCGGACGCAAGATCCACGCTTCCCGTGATCGTGGAGGTTGAAAAAACCCCGCCAAACGATTCCGTTAATTTGGCATCATCATCATCTATTGCCGAACGAAACATCGATCACGTCTCACCAACTTCGCGCGAAGCGTCTAAAGACTGTATATCCGACGATAGTGACAGAATCTACTTGTTAGATGCATTGCGATTACTCGATAACGATTGTTCGGACACAGAATTCGCAAATAATATTGACGACATCATAAAGGACGTAAGCTTCCAAAATGTTTCGATGGGGCCAAAGGAAGAGCCCATACCGGACGCAAGATCCACGCTTCCCGTGAACGTGGAAGTTGAAAAAACTCCGCGAAACGATCCCGTTGGTTTGGCATCAACATCATCTATTGCCAAAACAAACATCGATCACGTCGCACCATGTCCGCGCGAAAACATTCCGCCCGGTTATTATCTCGTGCGCGTGCCCGAAATCACTTCGACCGAATCTGTAATCTATTACGCGGTTGAGGATTGGCAAGCCGAAAAACTACTAAAGAGTCCTGCAAAAGTACCACTAACATCTTCAGATAAAAGGGCGGTCGTTGGTTGTAAATCGCGCCTTAAAGAACGCCAAAACCATTCTTATCGTTTCAGCCCTTATCCAAGGAATACATCGATCGCTCAGAGACGAGGCGATACTAAAACCAGAAACGTAACGGTTAGTAGAACCGTCTACACTGCCCAACAAACCGCCATCTTAGAAGAAGAGTTTTTGCAAAAATCGCAATATCTTTCTCCCAGCAGGAGGGATGAACTGGCGCTTCAACTTGGTCTTAGAAGCGACGCGGTTTCGAATTGGTTCAAGAACAGGAGAGCCAAGTCGAATAGAATGAAACGAAACTCTTAATATCGACCAACGTTCAAATGAAGAATAGTAAGTTAACATTTAAAACTAACGTAAAACTTCCTTTGGTAGTTACACTTTAAATTCACATGTTTATTGCTCGGAGCGACAAGTGATAGTTTTTCACACATATTGTTCTTACCCCATTACTGCTTCGGGGACAGGCGCGGCGAGGCGTGACATGTCTTTTTGGTGATGCCGAACCACCAAAATTCGGAACAATAACAATTATTAATAAACGATTACATTATTTATTTTTATGCAATCACGAGCATTATTATTTTACGTTAGCGATTTTTATTAACACTCTACAATCTTTTCTATCTTTATAGCAAAGATAATAATTTCAAATTATGTTTAAATTTCATTTACCGTTACATTTCCTCGAAAAACTGCCGCCCGCCCATCCCTTTTTTTTACCGTTACCTTTTTACCGTTAAATCCAAAAATTGTATACAACCGAAAGCTCGACTCAATATTCTTTAGAAGGTACTAGCACCTCATCAGAGACAGACGTACTGCTTTTATTTAATTGTGATTTTTTACGATTAAAAATTTTTTAATTTTTACGATTAAAAGAAAATTTATTTACGCTTAAATAATTATTATTTAAAAATTGTAACCAATTTTAAAAAATTATAACAAATTTTTAAATAATAATATAATTTATAATAATAGAAATAATTTAAATAAAAATTAATTTTTAAATTATTTAAAAACATATTTTAATTAATTTTCATACTTAAACTATAATTTTTCTATATCTACCAATTGCAATGGCGGATGCTTCTATGCCAAACATAGATTTCGACTCTTTATCCGATCGTGACAAATCCGATTTGTTAAATGATTTGCAAGTGTCCGATAGCGATTATTCGGAAGAAGAATTCGCAGAGGATATTAATTCACACGACGCAAGGTTCCCAAATGTTTTGATGGGGCTAAGGGTAGAGTCCATACCGGACGCAAGATCCACGCTTCCCGTGATCGTGGAGGTTGAAAAAACCCCGCCAAACGATTCCGTTAATTTGGCATCATCATCATCTATTGCCGAACGAAACATCGATCACGTCTCACCAACTTCGCGCGAAGCGTCTAAAGACTGTATATCCGACGATAGTGACAGAATCTACTTGTTAGATGCATTGCGATTACTCGATAACGATTGTTCGGACACAGAATTCGCAAATAATATTGACGACATCATAAAGGACGTAAGCTTCCAAAATGTTTCGATGGGGCCAAAGGAAGAGCCCATACCGGACGCAAGATCCACGCTTCCCGTGAACGTGGAAGTTGAAAAAACTCCGCGAAACGATCCCGTTGGTTTGGCATCAACATCATCTATTGCCAAAACAAACATCGATCACGTCGCACCATGTCCGCGCGAAAACATTCCGCCCGGTTATTATCTCGTGCGCGTGCCCGAAATCACTTCGACCGAATCTGTAATCTATTACGCGGTTGAGGATTGGCAAGCCGAAAAACTACTAAAGAGTCCTGCAAAAGTACCACTAACATCTTCAGATAAAAGGGCGGTCGTTGGTTGTAAATCGCGCCTTAAAGAACGCCAAAACCATTCTTATCGTTTCAGCCCTTATCCAAGGAATACATCGATCGCTCAGAGACGAGGCGATACTAAAACCAGAAACGTAACGGTTAGTAGAACCGTCTACACTGCCCAACAAACCGCCATCTTAGAAGAAGAGTTTTTGCAAAAATCGCAATATCTTTCTCCCAGCAGGAGGGATGAACTGGCGCTTCAACTTGGTCTTAGAAGCGACGCGGTTTCGAATTGGTTCAAGAACAGGAGAGCCAAGTCGAATAGAATGAAACGAAACTCTTAATATCGACCAACGTTCAAATGAAGAATAGTAAGTTAACATTTAAAACTAACGTAAAACTTCCTTTGGTAGTTACACTTTAAATTCACATGTTTATTGCTCGGAGCGACAAGTGATAGTTTTTCACACATATTGTTCTTACCCCATTACTGCTTCGGGGACAGGCGCGGCGAGGCGTGACATGTCTTTTTGGTGATGCCGAACCACCAAAATTCGGAACAATAACAATTATTAATAAACGATTACATTATTTATTTTTATGCAATCACGAGCATTATTATTTTACGTTAGCGATTTTTATTAACACTCTACAATCTTTTCTATCTTTATAGCAAAGATAATAATTTCAAATTATGTTTAAATTTCATTTACCGTTACATTTCCTCGAAAAACTGCCGCCCGCCCATCCCTCTTTTTTACCGTTACCTTTTCACCGTTATTTTTTACCGTTAAATCGAAAAATTGTATACAACCGAAAGCTCGACTCAATATTCTTCAGAAGGTACTAGCACCTCATCAGTGACAGACGTACTGCTTTTATTTAATTGTGATTTTTTACGATTAAAAATTTTTTAATTTTTACGATTAAAAGAAAATTTATTTACGCTTAAATAATTATTATTTAAAAATTGTAACTAATTTTAAAAAATTATAACAAATTTTTAAATAATAATATAATTTATAATAATAGAAATAATTTAAATAAAAATTAATTTTTAAATTATTTAAAAACATACTTTAATTAATTTTCATACTTAAATTATAATTTTTCTATATCTACCAATTACAATGGCGGATGCTTCTATGCCAAACATAGATTTCGACTCTTTATCCGATCGTGACAAATCCGATTTGTTAAATGATTTGCAAGTGTCCGATAGCGATTATTCGGAAGAAGAATTCGCAGAGGATATTAATTCACACGACGCAAGGTTCCCAAATGTTTTGATGGGGCTAAGGGTAGAGTCCATACCGGACGCAAGATCCACGCTTCCCGTGATCGTGGAGGTTGAAAAAACCCCGCCAAACGATTCCGTTAATTTGGCATCATCATCATCTATTGCCGAACGAAACATCGATCACGTCTCACCAACTTCGCGCGAAGCGTCTAAAGACTGTATATCCGACGATAGTGACAGAATCTACTTGTTAGATGCATTGCGATTACTCGATAACGATTGTTCGGACACAGAATTCGCAAATAATATTGACGACATCATAAAGGACGTAAGCTTCCAAAATGTTTCGATGGGGCCAAAGGAAGAGCCCATATCGGACGCAAGATCCACGCTTCCCGTGAACGTGGAAGTTGAAAAAACTCCGCGAAACTATCCCGTTGGTTTGGCATCAACATCATCTATTGCCAAAACAAACATCGATCACGTCGCACCATCTCCGCGCGAAAACATTCCGCCCGGTTATTATCTCGTGCGCGTGCCCGAAATCACTTCGACCGAATCTGTAATCTATTACGCGGTTGAGGATTGGCAAGCCGAAAAACTACTAAAGAGTCCTGCAAAAGTACCACCAACATCTTCAGATGAAAAGGCGGTCGTTGGTTGTAAATCGCGCCTTAAAGAACGCCAAAACGATTCTCATCGTTTCAGCCCTTATCCAAGGAATACATCGATCGCTCAGAGACGAGGCGATACTAAAACCAGAAACGTAACGGTTAGTAGAACCGTCTACACTGCCCAACAAACCGCCATCTTAGAAGAAGAGTTTTTGCAAAAATCGCAATATCTTTCTCCCAGCAGGAGGGATGAACTGGCGCTTCAACTTGGTCTTAGAAGCGACGCGGTTTCGAATTGGTTCAAGAACAGGAGAGCCAAGTCGAATAGAATGAAACGAAACTCTTAATATAGACCAACGTTCAAATGAAGAATAGTAAGTTTACATTTAAAACTAACGTAAAACTTCCTGTGGAGGTTACACTTTAAGGTTGTAGTTTGAAGTTTTTTACTTGAAAATATCTACTACTGTTTTTAGAAATGACAATTTCAAAATTATATCTAAGTTAATAGTTTGACCTTGTTTACTTCAAAATAACTAAGTACTATTATAGAATAGTGAATTAGTAAATCAAAACTAAGTTATTAGTTTAAAGTTCGATACTCAGAAATATCTACTGCTGATTTCAGAAATGACAATTTGAAAATCATATTTAAGTTAATAGTTTGATGTTCTTTACTTCAAAGAAACTAAGTCTTATTTTACAATAGTGAATTTGTAAATCAAAACTAAGATATTTGTTTGAAGTTCTTTACTTTCAAAAATCTACTTCTGATTTCAGAAATGAAAATTTGAAAATCAGATCTAAGTTAATAGTTTCACGTTTTTTACTTCAAAATAACTAAGTCTTATTTAGACTAGTGAATTTGTAAATCAAAACTAAGTTATTAGTTTAAAGTTCTTTACTTGAAAATATCTACTACTGATTTTAGAAATATCAATTTGAAAATCAGATCTAAGTTAATAATTTGACGTTGTTTACTTCAAAATAACTAAGTACTATTTTAGAATAGTGAATTTGTAAATCAAAACTAAGTTATTACTTTAAATTTCGAGACTTTGAAATATCTTCTCTTTCTGATTTCAGAAATGACAATTTGAAAATCAGATCTTAGTTAATAGTTTGATGTTCTTTACTTCAAAGACTCTAAGTCTTATTTTAGAATAGTGAATCTGTAAATCAAAACTAAGTTATTAGTTTAAAGTTCTTTACTTTGAAATATCTACTTCTGATTTCAGAAATTAAAATTTGAAAATCAGATCTAAGGTAATAGTTTGACCTTTTTTACTTCAAAATAACTAATTCGGATCTTAGTAATGTAAATTTGGAAATCTAATCTAAGGTTGTAGTTTGAAGTTTTTTACTCGAAAATATCTACTTCTGATTTTAGAAATGACAATTTGAAAATCAGATCTAAATTAATAGTTTGACGTTCTTTACTTCAAAGAAACTAAGTCTTATTTTAGAATAGTGAATTTGTAAATCAAAACTAAGTCATTAGTTTAAAGTTCTTTACTTTGAAATATCTACTTCTGATTTCAAAAATGACGATTTGAAAATCAGATCTAAGTTAATAGTTTGACGTTCTTTACTTGAAATAGATAAGTATTATTTTAGAATACTGTCTTTGTAAATTAAAACTAAGTTATTTGTTTGAAGTTCTTTACTTGAAAATATCTACTACTGATTTTAGAAATGACAATTTGAAAACCATATCTAAGTTAATTGTTTGACGTTGTTTACTTCAAAAACACTAAGTACTATTTTAGAATAGTGAATTTGTAAATCAAAACTAAGTTATTAGTTTGAAACACTTTACTTGAAAATATCTACTTCTGATTTTAGAAATGACAATTTGAAAATCAGCTCTAAGTTAATAGTTTGACGTTTTTTTACCACAAAATAACTAAGTCTTAATTTAGACTAGTGAATTTGTAAATCAAAACTAAGTTATAAGTTTGAAGTTCTTTACTTGAAAATATATACTACTGATTTTAGAAATGACAATTTGAAAATTATATCTAAGTTAAAAATTAATAGTTTGACGTTCTTTACTTCAAAATAGATAAGTATTATTTTAGAATACTGACTTTCTAAATCAAAACTAAGTTATTTGTTTGAAGTACTTTACTTGAAAATATCTACTTCTGATTTAAAAATACCAATATGAAAATCAGATCTAAGTTAATAGTTTGACGTTTTTTACTACAAAATAACTAAGTCTTATTTTACACTAGCGAATTTGTTTATCAAAACTAAGTTATTAGTTTAAGGTTCGCTACTCAGAAATATCTACTTCTGATTTCAGAAATGACAATTTGTAAATCAGATCTAAGTTAATAGTTTGATGTTCTTTACTTCAAAGAAACTAAGTCCTATTTTAGAATAGTGAATTTGTAAATCAAAACTAAGTTATTAGTTTGAAGTTCTTTACTTGTAGAATATTTAATATTTTGATGTTCTTTACTTCAAAGAAACTAAGTCTTATTTTAGAATAGTGTATTTGTAAATAAGAACTAATTTATTAGTTTGAAGTACTTTACTTAAAAATATCTACTTGTGATTTTAGAAATTACATTTTGAAAATCAGATCTAAGTTATTAGTTTCACGTTCTTTACTTCAAAATTGATAAGTCTTATTTTAGAATACTGTATTTGTTAATCAAAACTAATTTATTAATTTGAAGTACCTTACTTAAAAATATATATCTCTGATTTTAGAAATGACAGTTTGAAAATCAGAACTAAGATAATACTTTGCTTCAAAATAACTAAATTTTATTTAAGTATAGTGAAGTTGTAAATCAAAACTAAGTTATTAGTTTGAATTTGTTTACTTGAAAATATCTACTACTGATTTTAGAAATGACAATTTGAAAATAATATCTAAGTTAATAGTTTGACGTTCTTTACTTCAAAGTAACTTAGTGTTATTTTAGAATTGTGAATTTGTAAATCAAAACTAAGTTATTACTTTAGGGTTCGATACTCAGAAATATCTACTTCTGATTTCAGAAATGACAATTTGTAAATCAGATCTAAGTTAATAGTTTGATGTTCTTTACTTCAAAGAAACTAAGTCCTATTTTAGAATAGTGAATTTGTAAATCAAAACTAAGTTATTAGTTTGAAGTTCTTTACTTGAAGAATATTTAATATTTTGATGTTCTTTACTTCAAAGAAACTAAGTCTTATTTTAGAATAGTGTATTTGTAAATAAGAACTAATTTATTAGTTTGAAGTACTTTACTTAAAAATATCTACTTGTGATTTTAGAAATGACAATTTTAAAATCAGATCTAAGTTATTAGTTTCACGTTCTTTACTTCAAAATTGATAAGTCTTATTTTAGAATACTGTATTTGTTAATCAAAACTAATTTATTAATTTTAAGTACCTTACTTAAAAATATATATCTCTGATTTTAGAAATGACAGTTTGAAAATCAGAACTAAGTTAATACTTTGCTTCAAAATAACTAAATTTTATGTAAGTATAGTGAAGTTGTAAATCTAAACTAAGTTATTAGTTTGAATTTGTTTACTTGAAAATATCTACTACTGATTTTAGAAATGACAATTTGAAATTCAGATCTAAGTTAATAGTTTGACGTTCTTTACTTCAAAATAACTAAGTCTTATTTTAGTATAGTGAATTTGTAAATCAAAACTAAATTATTAGTTTAAAGTTTTTTACTTCAACTTTACTAATTCGTATTTTAGTGATGTAAATTTGGAAATCAAATCTAAGGATGTACTTAGAAGTTTTTTACTTGAAAATATCGACTTCTGATTTTAGAAATGGCAATTTGAAAATCAGATCTAAGTTATTAAATTGACGGCATTTACTTCAAAATAGATATGGCTTATTTTAGAATACTTTATTTGTAAATCTAAATTAAGTTATTAGTTTGAAGTTCTTTACTTAAAAATATCTACTTCTAATTTTAGAAATGACAATTTGCAAATCTGATCTAAATTAATAGTTTGACATTTTTTACTGCAAAATAACTAAGTCTTATTTTAGAATAGTTTATTTGTAAATCAAGCTAAATTATTTGTTTGAAGTACTTTACTTGAAAATATCTACTTCTAATTTTAGAAATGACAATTTGAAAATCAGTTCTAACTTAATAGTTTAATGGTCTTTACTTCAAAATAACTAAGTCTTATTTTAGAATAGTGAATTTGTAAATCAAAACTTAGTTATTCCTTTGAAGTTTTTTACTTCAAATGAATTAAAACGGATTTTTGTAAGGTAAATTTGAAAATCAAAGCTAAAGAAATAGTTTGAAGATGTTTACTTGAAAATAACTACATCTTATTTTAGAAATGACAATTTTAAAATCAGATCTAAGTTAATAGTTTGACTTTCTTAACTTCAAAATAAATAAGTCTTATTTTAGACTGGTGAATTTGTAAATCAAAACTAAGTTTTTAGTTTAAAGTTTTTTACTACAAATTTACTAATACGGATCTTAGTAATGTAAATTTGAAAATCAAACCTTAGGTTGTAGTCTGAAGTTCTTTACTTAAAAATATCTAATTCTGATTTTAGAAATGACAATTTGAAAATTAGATCTAAGTTAATAGTTGACGTTATTTACTTAAAAATAACTAAGTCTTAATTTAGACTAGTGAATTTGTAAATCAAAACTACGTAATTAGTTTGCAGTTTTATACTTGAAAATATCTATTACTGATTTTAGAAATGACAATTTGTAAATCAAATTTAAATTAATAGTTTGACGTTCTTAACTTCAAAATAACTAAGTCTTATTTTAGAATAGTGAATTTGTTAATCAAAACTAAGTTTTTAGTTTAAAGTTTTTTACTACAAATTAACTAATACGGATTTTAGTAATGTAAATTTGAAAATCAAATCTAAGGTTATAGTTTGGAGTTCTTTACTTGAAAATATCTACTTCTAATTTTAGAAATGACAATTTGTAAATCAGATCTTAGTTTTTTGACGTTTTGACGTTGGTTTGACGATCTTTACTTCAAAATAACTAAGTCTTATTTTAGAATAGTGAATTTGTAAATCAAGACTTTATTATTAGTTTGAAGTTCTTTACTTGAAAATATCTACTTCTGATTTTAAAAATGACAATTTGAAAATTCAGCTCTAAGTTAATAGTTTGACGTGCTTTACTTCAAAATAACTATGTCTTATTTTGAAATGGTGAATTTGTAAATCAAAACTAAGTTATTAGTTTAAAGTTCGATACTATGAAATATCTACTTCTGATTTCAGAAATTAAATTTGAAAATGAAATCTAAGTTAATAGTTTGATGTTCTTTACTTCAAACAAACTAAATTATTGGTTTGAAGTTCTTTACTTAAAAATATCTATTTCTGATTTTAGAAATGACAATTTGAAATTCAGATCTAAGTTAAAAGTTTGATGGTCTTTACTTCAAAATAACTAAGTCTTATTTTAGAATAGTGAATTTGTAAGTCAAAACTAAGTTTTAAGTTTGAAGTTCTTTACTTGAAAATATCTACTACTGATTTAAGAAATCACAATTTGAAAATCATATCTAAGTTAATAGTTTGACGTTGTTTACTTCAAAATCACTAAGTACTATTTTAGAATAGTGAATTTGTAAATCAAAGCTAAGTTATTAGTTTAAAGTTCGATACTATGAAATATCTACTTCTGATTTCAGAAATTAAATTTGAAAATGAAATCTAAGTTAATAGTTTGATGTTCTTTACTTCAAACAAACTAAATTATTGGTTTGAAGTTCTTTACTTGAAAATATCTACTTCTGCTTTTAGTAATGACAATTTGAAAATCAGATCTAAGGTAATGGTTTGACGTTCTTTACTTCAAAATAACTAAGTCTTATTTTAGAATAGTAAATTAGTAAATCAAAACTAAGTTATTAGTATGAAGTTCTTAACTTGAAAATATTTACTTCTGATTTTAGAAATAGAATTTGAAAGTCAGGTCTAAGTTAATAGTTTGTCGTTCTTTACTTCAAAATAACTAAGCCTTATTGTAGAATAGTGAATTTGTAAAGCAAAACTAAGTTATTAGTTTGAAGTTCTATACTTGAAAATATCTACTCCTGATTTTAGAAATGACAATTTGAAAATCAGAACTAAGTTAAAAGTTTGATGTTCTTGTCTTCAAAATAACTAAGTCTTACTTTAGAATAGTGTATTTGTAAATAAAAACTAAGTTATTAGTTTCAAGTTCTTTACTAGAAAATATCTACTTCTGATTTTAGAAATACAATTTGAAATTCAGATCCAAGTTATTAGTTTGACGTTCTTTAGTTAAACATAACTAAATCTTATTTTAGTATAGTTAATTTGTAAATCAAAACTAAGTTATTAGTTTGAAGTTCCTTACTTGGAAATATCTACTTCTGATTTTAGAAATGCCAATTTGAAATTCAGATCTAAGTAAATAGTTTGACGCTTTTTACTTCAAAATAACTAAGTCTTATTTTAGACTGGGGCATTTGTAAATCTAAGTTATTAGACTAAGTTATTAGTTTAAAGATTTTTAGTTCAAATTTCTAATTCGAATCTTAGTAATGTAAATTTAAAAGGCCAATCTAGGGTTGTAGTTTGAAGTTCTTTACTTGAAAATAGCTAATTCTGATTTTAGAAATGACAATTTGAAAAGCAGATCTAAGTTAATAGTTTGACGTTCTTTACTTTAAAATAACTAAGCCTTATCATAGTGTAGTGAATTAGTAAATCAAATCTAAGTTATTAGTTTGAAGTTCTTTACTTGAAAATATGTACTTCTGATTTTACAAATGGCTATTTGAGAATCAGATCTATGTTAATATTTTCACGCTCTTTGGTTCAACATAACTAAATCTTATTTTAGACTAGCGCATTTGTAAATCAAAACTAAGTTATTAATTTGAAGTGCTTTACTAGATAATAACTACTTCTGATTTTAGAAATGACAATTTGAAAATCAGATCTAAGTTAATAGTTTGACGATTTTTACTTCAAAATTACTAAGTCTTATTTTAGAATAGTGAATTTGTAAATCAAACCTAAGTTATTAGCTTGAAACTATACTTGAAAATATTTACTCCAGATTTTTGAAATTACAATTTGAAAATCAGAACTAAGTTAATAGTTTGACGATCTTTACTTCAAAATAACGAAGTCTTATATTAGAATAGTGAATTTGTAAATCAAAACTAAGTTTTTAGTTTGAAGTTTTTCTCTTTGAAATATCTACTTCTGGTTTTAGATATGACAATTTGAAAATCAGATCTAAGTAAATAGTTAGACGTTTTAACTTCAAAATAAATAAGTCTTATTTTAGAATAGTGTATTTGTAAATCAAAACTAAGTTATTAGTTTGAAGCTCTTTACTTGAATTTATCTACTTCTCATTTTAGAAATGACAATTTGAAAATCAGAACTAAATTAATTGTTTGACGATTTTTACTTCAAAATAACTAAGTCATACTTTAGTATAGTGAATTTGTAAATCAAAACTAACTAATTAGTTTGAAGTATTGTACTTGCAAATATCTACTTCTGATTTTTTGACTTCTGACAATTTGGAAATTAGATCTAAGTTAATAGTTTGACGTTCTTTACTTCAAAATAACTAAGTCTTATTTTGGAATAGTGAATTTGTAAATCAAAACTAATTTATTAGTTTAAAGTTTTTTACTTGAAAATATCTACTTCTAATTTTGGAAATGACATTTTGGAAATCAGATCTAAGTTAATAGTTTGACTATCTTTACTTCAAAATAACTAAGTCTTATTTAAAATAGTGAATTTCTAAATAAAAGTAAGTTATTAATTTGAAGTTTTTTTTTCAAATTAACTAATACGGATTTTTGTACTGAAATTTTAAAAATTAAAGTTAAGGTTATAGTTTCTAGTTCTTTACATGAAAATATCTACTTCTGATTTTAGAAATGACAATTTGAAAATCAGATCTAAGTTAATAGTTAAGTCTTAATTTAGACTAGTGAATTTGTAAATCAAAACTAAGTTATTAGTTTAAAGTTTTTTACTTCAAATTTACTAATTCGGATCTTAGTAATGTAAATTTGGAATTCAAATCTAAAGTTGTAGTTTGAAGTACTTTACTTGAAAATATCTACTACTGATTTTATAAATGACAATTTGAAAATCAGATCTAAGTTAATATTTTGACTTTTTTTACTTCAAAATAACTAAGTCTTATTTAGACTAGTGAATCTGTAAATCAAAACTAAGTTATTAGTTTAAAGTTCTTTACTTTGAAATATCTACTTCTGATTTCAGAAATGACAATTTGAAAATAATATCTAAGTTAATAGTTTGACGTTCTTTACTTCAAAATATATAAGTCTTATTTTAGAATATTGGATTTGTAAATCAAAACTAAGTTATTAGTTTGAAGTTCTTTACTTTGAAATATTTACTACTGATTTCAGAAATGACAACTTGAATATCAGATCTAAGTTAATAGTTTGACGTTCTTTACTTCAAAGAAACTAAGTCTTATTTTAGAATAGTGAAATTGTAAATCAAAACTAAGTTATAAGTTTAAAGTTATTTACTTTGAAATATCTACTTCTGATTTAGGAAATGAAATTTGAAAATCAGATCTAAGTGAATAGTTTGACTTTCTTTACATCAAAATAGATAAATCTTATTTTAGAATACTGTTTTTGTAAATCAAAACTAGGTTTTTAGTTTGAAGTTCTTTACTTTAAAATATCTAATTCTGATTTTGGAAATGACAATTTGAAAATCAAATCTAAGTTAATAGTTTGACGTTCTTTACTTCTAAATAACTAAGTCTTATTTTAGTATAGTGAATTTGTAAATCAAAACTAAGTTATTAGTTTGAAGTTCTTTACTTGAAACTATCTACTTCTTATTTTAGAAATGACAATTTAAAAATCAGATCTAAGTTAATAGTTTGACGTTTTTTACTTCTAAATAACTAAGTCTTATTTTAGAATAGTGAATTTGTAAATCAAAACTAAGTTATTAGTTTGAACTTCTTTACTTTGAAATAACAACTTCTGTTTTTTACTTGAAATTATCTTCTTCAAATTTTAGAAATCATAATTTGAAGATCAGATCTAAGTTAATAGTTTGACGTTCTTTACTTCAAAATAACTAAGTAATATTTTAGAATAGTGAATTTGAAAATCAAAACTAAGTTATAAGTTTAAAGTTCCATACTTTGAAATATCTACTTCTCATTTCAGAAATGACAATTTGAGAATCAGATCTAAGTTAATAGTTTGACGTTTTTTACTTCAAAATAACTAAGTCTTATTTTAGACTAGTGTAATTGTAAATCAAAACTAAGTTATTAATTTAAAGTACGATACTTTAAAATATCTATTTCCGATTTCAGAAATGACAAATTGAAAATCATATCTAAGTTAATAGTTTGACATTGTTTACTTCAAAATAACTAAGTACTATTATAGAATAGTGAATTTGTAAATCAAAACTAAGTTATTAGTTTAAAGTTCGATACTTTAAAATAACTATTTCTGATTTCAGAAATGACAATTTGAAAATCAGATCTAAGTTAATAGTTTGACGTTCTTTACTTCAAAAGAGATAAGTCTTATTTTAGAATATTGGCTCTGTAAATCAAAACTAAGTTATTTGTTTGAAGTACTTTACTTGAAAATATCTACTTCTGATTTCAAAAATGACAATTTGAAAATCAGATCTAAGTTAATAGTTTGACGTTTATTACTTCAAAATAACTAAGTCTTATTTAGACTAGTGAATCTGTAAATCAAAACTAAGTTATTAGTTTAAAGTTCTGTACTTTGAAATATCTACTTCTGATTTCAGAAATGACAATTTGAAAAACAGATCAAAGTTAATAGTTTGACGTTCTTTACTTTAAAATAGATAAGTCTTATTTAAAAAAGTGAATTTCTAAATCAAAACTAAGTTATTAGTTTGAAGTTTTTTACTTTGAAATATCTACTACTGATTTCAGAAATGACAATTTGAATATCAGTTCTAAGTTAATAGTTTGACGTTCTTTACTTCAAAGAAACTAAGTCTTATTTTAGAAAAGTGTAATTGTAAATCAAAACTATGTTATTAGTTTAAAGTACTTTACTTTGAAATTACAACTTCTGATTTCAGAAATGACAATTTGAAAATCAGATGTAAGTTAATAGTTTGACGTTCATTACTTCAAAATAGATAAGTCTTATTTTAGAATACTGTCTTTGTAAATCAAAACTAAGTTATATGTTTGAAGTTCTTTACCTGAAAATATCTACTTCTGATTTTAGAAATGACAAATTGAAAACCAGATCTAAGTTAATAGTTTGACGTTCTTTATATCAAAATAACTAAGTCTTATTTTAGAATTGTAAATTGGTAAATCAAAGCTAAGTTATTAGTTTGAAGTTCTTTACTTGAAAATATCTACTTCTGATTTTAGAAATGACAATTTGAAAATCAGATCTAAGTTAATAGTTTGACGTTCTTACTTCTGAACAACTAAGTCTTATTTTAATATAGTAAATTTGTAAATCAAAACTAAGTTATTAGTTTGAAGTTCTTTACTTGAAAATATCTACTTCTGATTTTGGAAAGGACAATTTGAAAATCAGAGTTAAGTTAATAGTTTGACCTTCTTTACTTCTAAACAAATAAGTCTTATTTTAGCATAGTGTATTTGTAAATCAAAACTAAGTTATTTGTTTGAGGTCTATACTTGAAAAAATCTACTACTGATTTTAGTAATGACAATTTGAAAATCAGATCTAAGTTAACAGTTTGACGTTCTTTACTTCAAAATAACTAAGTCTTATTTTAGACTAGTGAATTTGTAAATCAAAACTAAGTTATTAGTTTGAAGTTCTTTAATTGAAAACATCTACTTCTGATTTTGGAAATGACAATTTGAAAATCAGATCTAAGTTAATAGTTTGACGTTCTTTACTTCATAACAACTAAGTCTTATTTTAGAATACTCAATTTGTAAATCATAGCTAAGTTATTAGTTTGAAGTACTTTAGTTAAAAATATCTACTTCTGATTTTAGAAATGACAATTTGAAAATCAGATATAGTTATTAGTTTGACGTTCTTTACTTCAAAATAATTAAGTCTTACTTTAGAATAGTGAATTTGGAATCAAAACTAAGTTATTAGTTTGAAGTTCTTTACTTTGAAATATCTACTTTTGATTTAAGAAATGACAATTTGAAAAACAGATCTAAGTGAATAGTTTGACGTTCTTTACTTTAAGATAGATAAGTCTTATTTTAGAATAGTGTATTTGTAAATCAAAACTAAGTGATTAGTTTGAAGTACTTTACTTAAAAATATCTACTTCTGATTTTATAAATGACAATTTGAAAATCAGAGTTAAGTTAATAGTTTGACGTTCTTTACTTCAAAATAACTAAGTCTTATTTTAGAATAGTGAATTTGTAAATCAAAACTAAGTTATTAGTTTAAAGATTTTTACTTGAAAATATCTGCTTCAGATTTTAGAAATGACAATTTGAAAATCAGATCTAAGTTAATAATTTGACGTTCTTTACTTCAAAACAACTAAGTCTTATTTTAGTATATCGAATTTGTAAATCAATACTAAGCTATTAGTATGAAGTTCTTCATTTAAAAAAACTACCACTGATTTTAGAAATGACAATTTGAAAATCAGATCTAAGTTAATAGTTTGACGTTCTTAGTTCAAAACAACTAAGTCTTATTTTAGTAGAGTGTATTTGTAAATCAAAACTATGTTATTAGTTTGAAGTACTTTACTTAAAAATATCTACTTCTGATTTTAAAAATGGCAATTTGAAAATCAGAACTAAGTTACTAGTTTGACGTTCTTTACTTCAAAATAATAAGTCTTATTTTAGACTAGTGCATTTGTAAATCAAAACTAAGTTATTAGTTTGAAGTACTTTACTTAAAAATATCTACTTCTGATTTTAAAAATGGCAATTTGAAAATCAGATCTAAGTTAATAGTTTGACGTTCTTTACTTCAAAATTGATACGTCTTATAATAGAATACTGTATTTGTAAAGCAAAACTAAGTTATTAGCTTAAAGTTCTTTGTTTGAAAATATCTGCTTCAGATTTTAGAAATGATAATTTGAAAATCAGATCTTAGTTAATAGTTTGATGTTTTTTACATCAAAATAACTAAACTTTTTTTAGAATAGTTAACTAGTAAATCAAAACTAAGTTATTAGTTTGAAGTTTTTTACTTGAAAATATCTACTTCTGATATTAGAAATGACAATTTGAAAATTAGATCTAAGTTAATAGTTTGACGTTCTTTACTTCTGAACAACTAAGTTTTATTTTAGTATAGTGAATTTGTAAATCAAAACTAAGGTTTTAGTTTGAAGTTCTTTATTTGAAAATATCTGCTTCAGATTTTAGAAATGACAATATGAAAATCAGATATAAGTTAATAGTTTGACGTTCTTTACTTCAAAATAACTAAGTCTTATTTTAGAATAGTTAACTTGTAAATCAAAACTAAGTTATTAGTTTGAAGTTTTTTACTTGAAAATATCTGCTTCAGATTTTAGAAATGACAATTTGAAAATCAGATCTAAGTTAATAATTTGACGTTCTTTACTTCAAAACAACTAAGTCTTATTTTAGTATATCGAATTTGTAAATCAATACTAAGCTATTAGTATGAAGTTCTTCACTTAAAAAAACTACCACTGATTTTAGAAATGACAATTTGAAAATCAGATCTAAGTTAATAGTTTGACGTTCTTTACTTCTAAATAACTAAGTCTTATTTTAGAATACTGAATTTGTAGATCAAAGCTAAGTTATTAGTTTAAAGTTCCTTACTCTAAAATATCTACTTCTGATTTTAGAAATGACAATTTGAAAATCAGATCTAAGTTAATAGTTTGACGTTCTTTACTTCAAAATAACTAAGTCTTATTTTAGACTAGTGAATTTGTAAATCAAAACTAAGTTATTAGTTTAAAGTTTTTTACTTCAAATTTTCTAATTCGGATCTTAGTAATGTAAATGTGGAAATTAAATCTAAGGTTGTAGTTTGAAGTTCTTTACTTGAAAATGATTACTTCTGATTTTAGAAATGACAATTTGAAAAACAGATCTAAGTTAATAGTTTGACGTTCTTTACTTTAAAACAACTAAGTCTTATTTTAGTATAGTGAATTTGTAGATCAAAACTAAGTTATTAGTATGAAGTTCTTCACTTGAAAAAAACTACCACTGATTTTAGAAAGGACAATTTGAAAATCAGAACTGAGTTAATAGCTTGACGTTCTTTACTTCAATATAACTAAGTCTTATTTTAGAATACTCAATTTGTAAAATCAAAGCTAAGTTATTAGTTTAAAGTTCTTTACTTGAAAATATCTACTTCTGATTTTAGAAATGACAATTTGAAAATCAGATTTAAATTAATAGTTTGACTTTCTTTACTTCAAAATAACCAAGTCTTACTTTAGAATAGTGAATTTGTAAATCAAAACTAAGTTATTAGTTTGAAGTTCTTTACTTTGAAATATCTATTTCTGATTTAACAAATGACAATTTGAAAATCAGAACTAAGTGAATAGTTTGACGTTCTTTACTTCTAAATAGATAAGTCTTATTTTAGAATAGTGTATTTGTAAATCAAACCTAAGTTATTAGTTTGAAGTACTTTACTCAAAAATGTCTACTTCAGATTTTAGAAATTAAAATTTGAAAATCAGATCTAAGCTAATAGTTTGATGTTCTTTACATCAAAATAACAAAATTTTATGTTAGAATAGTTAACTAGTAAATCAAAACTAAGTTATTAGTTTGAAGTTTTTTACTTGAAAATATCTACTTCTGATTTTAGAAATGACAATTTGAAAATCAGATCTAAGTTAATAGTTTGACGTTCTTTACTTCTAAATAACTAAGTCTTATTTTACTATAGTGAATTTGTACATTAAAACTAAGTTATTAGTTTGAAGTTCTTTACTTGAAAATATCTACTACTGATTTTAGAAATGACAATTTGAAAATCAGATCTAAGTTAATAGTTTGACGTTTTTTACTTCAAAATAACTAAGTCTTATTTTAGACTAGTGAATTTGTAAACCAAAACTAAGTTATTATTTTAAAGTTTTTTACTTCTAATTTTCTAATTTGGATCTTAATAATGTAAATTTGGAAATCAAATCTAAGGTTGTAGTTTGAAGTTCTTTACTTGAAAATTATTACTCCTGATTTTAGAAATGACACTATGAAAATCAGATCTAAGTTAATAGTTTGACGTTCTTTACTTTAAAATAACTAAGTCTTATTTTAGACTAGTGAATTCGTAAATCAAAACTAAGTTATTAGTTTAAAGTTTTTTACTTCAAATATACTAATTCGAATCTTAGTTATGTAAATTTCGAAATCAAATCTAAGGTTGTTGTTTGAAGTTCTTTACTTGAAAATATCTACTTCTGATTTTAGAAATGACAATTTGAAAATCAGATCTAAGTTAATAGTTTGACGTTCTTAGTTCAAAACAACTAAGTCTTATTTTATAAGAGTGTATTTGTAAATCAAAACTATGTTATTAGTTTGAAGTACTTTACTTAAAAATATCTACTTCTGATTTTAAAAATGGCAATTTGAAAATCAGAACTAAGTTACTAGTTTGACGTTCTTTACTTCAAAATAACTAAGTCTTATTTTAGACTAGTGCATTTGTAAATCAAAACTAAGTTATTAGTTTGAAGTACTTTACTTAAAAATATCTACTTCTGATTTTAGAAATGACAATTTAAAAATCAGATCTAAGTTAGCAGTTTGACGTTCTTTACTTCAAAATAACTAAGTCTTATTTTAGACTAGTGAATTTGTAAATCAAAAATTAAGTTATTAGTTTAAAGTTTTTTACTTCTAATTTACTAATTCGGATCTTAATAATGAAATTTTGGAAATCAAATCTAAGGTTGTAGTTTGAAGTTCTTTACCTGAAAATATCTACTTCTGATTTTAGAAATGACAATTTGAAAATCAGATCTAAGTTAATAGTTTGACGTTCTTTACATCAAAATAACTAAGTCTTATTTTAGAATTGTAAATTGGTAAATCAAAGCTAAGTTATTAGTTTGAAGTTCTTTACTTGAAAATATCTACTTCTGATTTTAGAAATGACAATTTGAAAATCAGATCTAAGTTAATAGTTTGACGTTCTTTACTTCTGAACAACTAAGTCTTATTTTAATATAGTGAATTTGTAAATCAAAACTAAGTTATTAGTTTGAAGTTCTTTACTTGAAAATATCTACTTCTGATTTTGGAAAGGACAATTTGAAAATCAGAGTTAAGTTAATAGTTTGACGTTTTTTACTTCTAAACAAATAAGTCTTATTTTAGCATAGTGTATTTGTAAATCAAAACTAAGTTATTTGTTTGAGGTCTATACTTGAAAAAATCTACTACTGATTTTAGTAATGACAATTTGAAAATCAGATCTAAGTTAACAGCTTGACGTTCTTTACTTTAAAATAACTAAGTCTTATTTTAGACTAGTGAATTTGTAAATCAAAACTAAGTTATTAGTTTGAAGTTCTTTAATTGAAAACATCTACTTCTGATTTTGGAAATGACAATTTGAAAATCAGATCTAAGTTAATAGTTTGACGTTCTTTACTTCATAACAACTAAGTCTTATTTTAGAATACTCAATTTGTAAATCATAGCTAAGTTATTAGTTTGAAGTACTTTACTTAAAAATATCTACTTCTGATTTTATAAATGACAATTTGAAAATCAGAGTTCAGTTAATAGTTTGACGTTCTTTACTTCAAAATAACTAAGTCTTATTTTAGAATAGTGAATTTGTAAATCAAAACTAAGTTATTAGTTTAAAGATTTTTACTTGAAAATATCTGCTTCAGATTTTAGAAATGACAATTTGAAAATCAGATCTAAGTTAATAATTTGACGTTCTTTACTTCAAAACAACTAAGTCTTATTTTAGTATTCGAATTTGTAAATCAATACTAAGCTATTAGTATGAAGTTCTTCACTTGAAAAAAACTACCACTGATTTTAGAAATGACAATTTGAAAATCAGATCTAAGTTAATAGTTTGACGTTCTTTACTTCAAAATAACTAAGTCTTATTTTAGAATACTGAATTTGTAGATCAAAGCTAAGTTATTAGTTTAAAGTTCCTTACTCTAAAATATCTACTTCTGATTTTAGAAATGACAATTTGAAAATCAGATCTAAGTTAATAGTTTGACGTTCTTTACTTCAAAATAACTAAGTCTTATTTTAGACTAGTGAATTTGTAAATCAAAACTAAGTTATTAGTTTAAAGCTTTTTACTTCAAATTTTCTAATTCGGATCTTAGTAATGTAAATGTGGAAATTAAATCTAAGGTTGTAGTTTGAAGTTCTTTACTTGAAAATGATTACTTCTGATTTTAAAAATTACAATTTGAAAAACAGATCTAAGTTAATAGTTTGACGTTCTTTACTTTAAAACAACTAAGTCTTATTTTAGTATAGTGAATTTGTAGATCAAAACTAAGTTATTCGTATGAAGTTCTTCACTTGAAAAAAACTACCACTGATTTTAGAAATGACAATTTGAAAATCAGAACTGAGTTAATAGTTTGACGTTCTTTACTTCAATATAACTAAGTCTTATTTTAGAATACTCAATTTGTAAATCATAGCTAAGTTATTAGTTTAAAGTTCTTTACTTGAAAATATCTACTTCTGATTTTAGAAATGACAATTTGAAAATCAGATTTAAATTAATAGTTTGACGTTCTTTACTTCAGAATAACCAAGTCTTACTTTAGAATAGTGAATTTGTAAATCAAAACTAAGTTATTAGTTTGAAGTTCTTTACTTTGAAATATCTATTTCTGATTTAACAAATGACAATTTGAAAATCAGATCTAAGTGAATAGTTTGACGTTTTTTACTTCTAAATAGATAAGTCTTATTTTAGAATAGTGTATTTGTAAATCAAACCTAAGTTATTAGTTTGAAGTACTTTACTTAAAAATGTCTACTTCAGATTTTAGAAATTAAAATTTGAAAATCAGATCTAAGCTAATAGTTTGATGTTCTTTACATCAAAATAACTAAATTTTATTTTAGAATAGTTAACTTGTAAATCAAAACTAAGTTATTAGTTTGAAGTTTTTTACTTGAAAATATCTACTTCTGATTTTAGAAATGACAATTTGAAAATCAGATCTAAGTTAATAGTTTGACGTTCTTTACTTCTAAATAACTAAGTCTTATTTTACTATAGTGAATTTGTACATTAAAACTAAGTTATTAGTTTGAAGTTCTTTACTTGAAAATATCTACTACTGATTTTAGAAATGACAATTTGAAAATCAGATCTAAGTTAATAGTTTTACGTTTTTTACTTCAAAATAACTAAGTCTTATTTTAGACTAGTGAATTTGTAAATCAAATCTAAGTTATTAGTTTGAAGTTCTTTAATTGAAAACATCTACTTCTGATTTTGGAAATGACAATTTGAAAATCAGATCTAAGTTAATAGTTTGACGTTCTTTACTTCATAACAACTAAGTCTTATTTTAGAATACTCAATTTGTAAATCATAGCTAAGTTATTAGTTTGAAGTACTTTACTTAAAAATATCTACTTCTGATTTTATAAATGACAATTTGAAAATCAGAGTTCAGTTAATAGTTTGACGTTCTTTACTTCAAAATAACTAAGTCTTATTTTAGTATAGTGAATTTGTAGATCAAAACTAAGTTATTAGTATGAAGTTCTTCACTTGAAAAAAACTACCACTGATTTTAGAAAGGACAATTTGAAAATCAGAACTGAGTTAATAGCTTGACGTTCTTTACTTCAATATAACTAAGTCTTATTTTAGAATACTCAATTTGTAAAATCAAAGCTAAGTTATTAGTTTAAAGTTCTTTACTTGAAAATATCTACTTCTGATTTTAGAAATGACAATTTGAAAATCAGATTTAAATTAATAGTTTGACTTTCTTTACTTCAAAATAACCAAGTCTTACTTTAGAATAGTGAATTTGTAAATCAAAACTAAGTTATTAGTTTGAAGTTCTTTACTTTGAAATATCTATTTCTGATTTAACAAATGACAATTTGAAAATCAGAACTAAGTGAATAGTTTGACGTTCTTTACTTCTAAATAGATAAGTCTTATTTTAGAATAGTGTATTTGTAAATCAAACCTAAGTTATTAGTTTGAAGTACTTTACTCAAAAATGTCTACTTCAGATTTTAGAAATTAAAATTTGAAAATCAGATCTAAGCTAATAGTTTGATGTTCTTTACATCAAAATAACAAAATTTTATGTTAGAATAGTTAACTAGTAAATCAAAACTAAGTTATTAGTTTGAAGTTTTTTACTTGAAAATATCTACTTCTGATTTTAGAAATGACAATTTGAAAATCAGATCTAAGTTAATAGTTTGACGTTCTTTACTTCTAAATAACTAAGTCTTATTTTACTATAGTGAATTTGTACATTAAAACTAAGTTATTAGTTTGAAGTTCTTTACTTGAAAATATCTACTACTGATTTTAGAAATGACAATTTGAAAATCAGATCTAAGTTAATAGTTTGACGTTTTTTACTTCAAAATAACTAAGTCTTATTTTAGACTAGTGAATTTGTAAACCAAAACTAAGTTATTATTTTAAAGTTTTTTACTTCTAATTTTCTAATTTGGATCTTAATAATGTAAATTTGGAAATCAAATCTAAGGTTGTAGTTTGAAGTTCTTTACTTGAAAATTATTACTCCTGATTTTAGAAATGACACTATGAAAATCAGATCTAAGTTAATAGTTTGACGTTCTTTACTTTAAAATAACTAAGTCTTATTTTAGACTAGTGAATTCGTAAATCAAAACTAAGTTATTAGTTTAAAGTTTTTTACTTCAAATATACTAATTCGAATCTTAGTTATGTAAATTTCGAAATCAAATCTAAGGTTGTTGTTTGAAGTTCTTTACTTGAAAATATCTACTTCTGATTTTAGAAATGACAATTTGAAAATCAGATCTAAGTTAATAGTTTGACGTTCTTAGTTCAAAACAACTAAGTCTTATTTTATAAGAGTGTATTTGTAAATCAAAACTATGTTATTAGTTTGAAGTACTTTACTTAAAAATATCTACTTCTGATTTTAAAAATGGCAATTTGAAAATCAGAACTAAGTTACTAGTTTGACGTTCTTTACTTCAAAATAACTAAGTCTTATTTTAGACTAGTGCATTTGTAAATCAAAACTAAGTTATTAGTTTGAAGTACTTTACTTAAAAATACCTACTTCTGATTTTAAAAATGGCAATTTGAAAATCAGATCTAAGTTCATAGTTTGACGTTCTTTACTTCAAAATTGATACGTCTTATTATAGAATACTGTATTTGTAAAGCAAAACTAAGTTATTAGCTTAAAGTTCTTTGTTTGAAATTATCTGCTTCAGATTTTAGAAATGATAATTTGAAAATCAGATCTTAGTTAATAGTTTGATGTTTTTTACATCAAAATAACTAAACTTTTTTTAGAATAGTTAACTTGTAAATCAAAACTAAGTTATTAGTTTGAAGTTTTTTACTTGAAAATATCTACTTCTGATATTAGAAATGACAATTTGAAAATTAGATCTAAGTTAATAGTTTGACGTTCTTTACTTCTGAACAACTAAGTTTTATTTTAGTATAGTGAATTTGTAAATCAAAACTAAGGTTTTAGTTTGAAGTTCTTTATTTGAAAATATCTGCTTCAGATTTTAGAAATGACAATATGAAAATCAGATATAAGTTAATAGTTTGACGTTCTTTACTTCAAAATAACTAAGTCTTATTTTAGTATAGTGAATTTGTAAATTAAAACTAAGTTATTAGTTTGAAGTTCTATACTTCAAAATATCTACTACTGATTTTAGAAATGACAATTTAAAAATCAGATCTAAGTTAGCAGTTTGACGTTCTTTACTTCAAAATAACTAAGTCTTATTTTAGACTAGTGAATTTGTAAATCAAAAATTAAGTTATTAGTTTAAAGTTTTTTACTTCTAATTTACTAATTCGGATCTTAATAATGAAATTTTGGAAATCAAATCTAAGGTTGTAGTTTGAAGTTCTTTACCTGAAAATATCTACTTCTGATTTTAGAAATGACAATTTGAAAATCAGATCTAAGTTAATAGTTTGACGTTCTTTACATCAAAATAACTAAGTCTTATTTTAGAATTGTAAATTGGTAAATCAAAGCTAAGTTATTAGTTTGAAGTTCTTTACTTGAAAATATCTACTTCTGATTTTAGAAATGACAATTTGAAAATCAGATCTAAGTTAATAGTTTGACGTTCTTTACTTCTGAACAACTAAGTCTTATTTTAATATAGTGAATTTGTAAATCAAAACTAAGTTATTAGTTTGAAGTTCTTTACTTGAAAATATCTACTTCTGATTTTGGAAAGGACAATTTGAAAATCAGAGTTAAGTTAATAGTTTGACGTTTTTTACTTCTAAACAAATAAGTCTTATTTTAGCATAGTGTATTTGTAAATCAAAACTAAGTTATTTGTTTGAGGTCTATACTTGAAAAAATCTACTACTGATTTTAGTAATGACAATTTGAAAATCAGATCTAAGTTAACAGCTTGACGTTCTTTACTTTAAAATAACTAAGTCTTATTTTAGACTAGTGAATTTGTAAATCAAAACTAAGTTATTAGTTTGAAGTTCTTTAATTGAAAACATCTACTTCTGATTTTGGAAATGACAATTTGAAAATCAGATCTAAGTTAATAGTTTGACGTTCTTTACTTCATAACAACTAAGTCTTATTTTAGAATACTCAATTTGTAAATCATAGCTAAGTTATTAGTTTGAAGTACTTTACTTAAAAATATCTACTTCTGATTTTATAAATGACAATTTGAAAATCAGAGTTCAGTTAATAGTTTGACGTTTTTTACTTCAAAATAACTAAGTCTTATTTTAGAATAGTGAATTTGTAAATCAAAACTAAGTTATTAGTTTAAAGATTTTTACTTGAAAATATCTGCTTCAGATTTTAGAAATGACAATTTGAAAATCAGATCTAAGTTAATAATTTGACGTTCTTTACTTCAAAACAACTAAGTCTTATTTTAGTATTCGAATTTGTAAATCAATACTAAGCTATTAGTATGAAGTTCTTCACTTGAAAAAAACTACCACTGATTTTAGAAATGACAATTTGAAAATCAGATCTAAGTTAATAGTTTGACGTTCTTTACTTCAAAATAACTAAGTCTTATTTTAGAATACTGAATTTGTAGATCAAAGCTAAGTTATTAGTTTAAAGTTCCTTACTCTAAAATATCTACTTCTGATTTTAGAAATGACAATTTGAAAATCAGATCTAAGTTAATAGTTTGACGTTTTTTACTTCAAAATAACTAAGTCTTATTTTAGACTAGTGAATTTGTAAATCAAAACTAAGTTATTAGTTTAAAGCTTTTTACTTCAAATTTTCTAATTCGGATCTTAGTAATGTAAATGTGGAAATTAAATCTAAGGTTGTAGTTTGAAGTTCTTTACTTGAAAATGATTACTTCTGATTTTAAAAATTACAATTTGAAAAACAGATCTAAGTTAATAGTTTGACGTTCTTTACTTTAAAACAACTAAGTCTTATTTTAGTATAGTGAATTTGTAGATCAAAACTAAGTTATTCGTATGAAGTTCTTCACTTGAAAAAAACTACCACTGATTTTAGAAATGACAATTTGAAAATCAGAACTGAGTTAATAGTTTGACGTTCTTTACTTCAATATAACTAAGTCTTATTTTAGAATACTCAATTTGTAAATCATAGCTAAGTTATTAGTTTAAAGTTCTTTACTTGAAAATATCTACTTCTGATTTTAGAAATGACAATTTGAAAATCAGATTTAAATTAATAGTTTGACGTTCTTTACTTCAGAATAACCAAGTCTTACTTTAGAATAGTGAATTTGTAAATCAAAACTAAGTTATTAGTTTGAAGTTCTTTACTTTGAAATATCTATTTCTGATTTAACAAATGACAATTTGAAAATCAGATCTAAGTGAATAGTTTGACGTTTTTTACTTCTAAATAGATAAGTCTTATTTTAGAATAGTGTATTTGTAAATCAAACCTAAGTTATTAGTTTGAAGTACTTTACTTAAAAATGTCTACTTCAGATTTTAGAAATTAAAATTTGAAAATCAGATCTAAGCTAATAGTTTGATGTTCTTTACATCAAAATAACTAAATTTTATTTTAGAATAGTTAACTTGTAAATCAAAACTAAGTTATTAGTTTGAAGTTTTTTACTTGAAAATATCTACTTCTGATTTTAGAAATGACAATTTGAAAATCAGATCTAAGTTAATAGTTTGACGTTCTTTACTTCTAAATAACTAAGTCTTATTTTACTATAGTGAATTTGTACATTAAAACTAAGTTATTAGTTTGAAGTTCTTTACTTGAAAATATCTACTACTGATTTTAGAAAAGACAATTTGAAAATCAGATCTAAGTTAATAGTTTTACGTTTTTTACTTCAAAATAACTAAGTCTTATTTTAGACTAGTGGATTTGTAAATCAAAACTAAGTTATTATTTTAAAGTTTTTTACTTCTAATTTTCTAATTTGGATCTTAATAATGTAAATTTGGAAATCAAATCTAAGGTTATAGTTTGAAGTTCTTTACTTGAAAATTATTACTCCTGATTTTAGAAATTACACTATGAAAATCAGATCTAAGTTAATAGTTTGACGTTCTTTACTTCAAAATAACCAAGTCTTATTTTAGAATACTGAATTTGTAAATCAAAGCTAAGTTATTAGTTTAAAGTTCTTTACTTGAAAATATGAACTTCTGATTTTAGAAATGACAATTTGAAAAACAGATCTAAGTTAATAGTTTGACGTTCTTCACTTGTAAATAACTAAGTCTTATTTTAGTATAGTGAATTTGTAAATTAAAACTAAGTTATTTCTTTAAAGTTCTTTACTTGAAATTATCTACTACTGATTTTAGAAATGACAATTTGAAAATTAGATCTAAGTTAATAGTTTGACGATTTTTATTTCAAAATAACTAAGTCTTATTTTAGACTAGTAAATTTGTAAATCAAAACTAAGTTATTAGTTTGAAGTTTCTTACTTGTAAATATCTACTACTGATTTTAGAAATGACAATTTGAAAATCAGATATAGTTATTAGTTTGACGTTTTTTACTTCAAAATAACTAATTCTTACTTTAGAATAGTGCATTTGTAAATCAAAACTAAGTTATTAGTTGAAAGTTCATTACTTGAAAATATCTACTTCTGATATTAGAAATGACAATTTGAAAATTAGATCTAAGTTAATAGTTTGACGTTCTTTACTTCTGAACAACTAAGTTTTATTTTAGTATAGTGAATTTGTAAATCAAAACTAAGGTTTTAGTTTAGTTTTTAGTTTAGTTTTAGTTTTAGTTTAGTTTAGTTTTAGTTTAGTTTAGTTTGAAGTTCTTTATTTGAAAATATCTGCTTCAGATTTTAGAAATGACAATATGAAAATCAGATCTAAGCTAATAGTTTGACGTTCTTTACTTCAAAATAACTAAGTCTTATTTTAGTATAGTGAATTTGTAAATTAAAACTAAGTTATTAGTTTGAAGTTCTATACTTGAAAATATCTACTACTGATTTTAGAAATGACAATTTGAAAATCAGATCTATGTTAATAGTTTGACGTTCTTTACTTCAAAATAGATACGTCTTATTATAGAATACTGAATTTGTAAATCAAAGCTATGTTATTAGCTTAAAGTTCTTTACTTGAAAATATCTACTTCTGATTTTAGAAATGACAATTTGAAAATCAGATCTCAGTTAATAGTTTGACGTTCTTTACTTCTAAATAACTAAGTCTTATTTTAGTATAGTGAATTTGTAAATTAAAACTTAGTTATTAGTTTGAAGTTCTATACTTCAAAATATTTACTACTGATTTTAGAAATGACAATTTGAAAGTCAGATCTAAGTTAATGGTTTGACGTTCTTTACTTCAAAATAACTAACTCTTATTTTAGTATAGTGAATTTGTAAATTAAAACTAAGTAATTAGTTTGAAGTTCTATACTTCAAAATATCTACTACTGATTTTAGAAATGACAATTTGAAATCAGATCTAAGTTAATGGTTTGACGTTCTTTACTTCAAAATAACTAAGTTTTATTTTAGACTAGTGAATTAGTAAATCAAAACTAAGTTTTTAGTTTAAAGTTTTTTACTTCAAATTTACTAATTTGGATTTTAGAAATGTAAATTTGGAAATCAAATCTAAGGTTGTTGTTTGAAGTTCTTTACCTGAAAATATCTACTTGTGATTTTAGAAATTACAATTTGAAAATCAGATCTAAGTTATAAGTTTGACGTTCTTTACTTCTGAACAACTAAGTTTTATTTTAGTATAGTGAATTTGTAAATCAAAAATAAGTTGTTAGTTTGAAGTTCTTTACTTGAAAATATCTACTTCTGATTTTGGAAATGACAATTTGAAAATCAGATCTAAGTTAATAGTTTGACGTTCTTTACTTCAAAATAGAAAAATCTTATTTTAGAATACTGTATTTGTAAATCAGAACTAAGTTATAAGCTTGAAGTTCTTTACTTGAAAATATCTACTTTTGATTTTGGAAATGACATATTAAAAATCAGATCTAATGTAATAGTTTGACGTTCTTTACTTCAAAATAACCAAGTCTTATTTTAGAATACTGAATTTGTAAATCAAAGCTAAGTTATTAGTTTAAAGTTCTTTACTTGAAAATATACTAATTCGAATCTTAGTTATGTAAATTTCGAAATCAAATCTAAGGTTGTTGTTTGAAGTTCTTTACTTGAAAATATCTACTTCTGATTTTAGAAATGACAATTTGAAAATCAGATCTAAGTTAATAGTTTGACGTTCTTAGTTCAAAACAACTAAGTCTTATTTTAGAAGAGTGTATTTGTAAATCAAAACTATGTTATTAGTTTGAAGTACTTTACTTAAAAATATCTACTTCTGATTTTAAAAATGGCAATTTGAAAATCAGAACTAAGTTACTAGTTTGACGTTCTTTACTTCAAAATAACTAAGTCTTATTTTAGACTAGTGCATTTGTAAATCAAAACTAAGTTATTAGTTTGAAGTACTTTACATAAAAATATCTACTTCTGATTTTAAAAATGGCAATTTGAAAATCAGATCTAAGTTAATAGTTTGACGTTCTTTACTTCAAAATTGATACGTCTTATTATAGAATACTGTATTTGTAAAGCAAAACTAAGTTATTAGCTTAAAGTTCTTTGTTTGAAAATATCTGCTTCAGATTTTAGAAATGATAATTTGAAAATCAGATCTTAGTTAATAGTTTGATGTTTTTTACATCAAAATAACTAAACTTTTTTTAGAATAGTTAATTTGTAAATCAAAACTAAGTTATTAGTTTGAAGTTTTTTACTTGAAAATATCTACTTCTGATATTAGAAATGACAATTTGAAAATTAGATCTAAGTTAATAGTTTGACGTTCTTTACTTCTGAACAACTAAGTTTTATTTTAGTATAGTGAATTTGTAAATCAAAACTAAGGTTTTAGTTTGAAGTTCTTTATTTGAAAATATCTGCTTCAGATTTTAGAAATGACAATATGAAAATCAGATATAAGTTAATAGTTTGACGTTCTTTACTTCAAAATAACTAAGTCTTATTTTAGAATAGTTAACTTGTAAATCAAAACTAAGTTATTAGTTTGAAGTTTTTTACTTGAAAATATCTGCTTCAGATTTTAGAAATGACAATTTGAAAATCAGATCTAAGTTAATAATTTGACGTTCTTTACTTCAAAACAACTAAGTGTTATTTTAGTATATCGAATTTGTAAATCAATACTAAGCTATTAGTATGAAGTTCTTCACTTAAAAAAACTACCACTGATTTTAGAAATGACAATTTGAAAATCAGATCTAAGTTAATAGTTTGACGTTCTTTACTTCTAAATAACTAAGTCTTATTTTAGAATACTGAATTTGTAGATCAAAGCTAAGTTATTAGTTTAAAGTTCCTTACTCTAAAATATCTACTTCTGATTTTAGAAATGACAATTTGAAAATCAGATCTAAGTTAATAGTTTGACGTTCTTTACTTCAAAATAACTAAGTCTTATTTTAGACTAGTGAATTTGTAAATCAAAACTAAGTTATTAGTTTAAAGTTTTTTACTTCAAATTTTCTAATTCGGATCTTAGTAATGTAAATGTGGAAATTAAATCTAAGGTTGTAGTTTGAAGTTCTTTACTTGAAAATGATTACTTCTGATTTTAGAAATGACAATTTGAAAAACAGATCTAAGTTAATAGTTTGACGTTCTTTACTTTAAAACAACTAAGTCTTATTTTAGTATAGTGAATTTGTAGATCAAAACTAAGTTATTAGTATGAAGTTCTTCACTTGAAAAAAACTACCACTGATTTTAGAAAGGACAATTTGAAAATCAGAACTGAGTTAATAGCTTGACGTTCTTTACTTCAATATAACTAAGTCTTATTTTAGAATACTCAATTTGTAAAATCAAAGCTAAGTTATTAGTTTAAAGTTTTTTACTTGAAAATATCTACTTCTGATTTTAGAAATGACAATTTGAAAATCAGATTTAAATTAATAGTTTGACTTTCTTTACTTCAAAATAACCAAGTCTTACTTTAGAATAGTGAATTTGTAAATCAAAACTAAGTTATTAGTTTGAAGTTCTTTACTTTGAAATATCTATTTCTGATTTAACAAATGACAATTTGAAAATCAGAACTAAGTGAATAGTTTGACGTTCTTTACTTCTAAATAGATAAGTCTTATTTTAGAATAGTGTATTTGTAAATCAAACCTAAGTTATTAGTTTGAAGTACTTTACTCAAAGATGTCTACTTCAGATTTTAGAAATTAAAATTTGAAAATCAGATCTAAGCTAATAGTTTGATGTTCTTTACATCAAAATAACAAAATTTTATTTTAGAATAGTTAACTTGTAAATCAAAACTAAGTTATTAGTTTGAAGTTTTTTACTTGAAAATATCTACTTCTGATTTTAGAAATGACAATTTGAAAATCAGATCTAAGTTAATAGTTTGACGTTCTTTACTTCTAAATAACTAAGTCTTATTTTACTATAGTGAATTTGTACATTAAAACTAAGTTATTAGTTTGAAGTTCTTTACTTGAAAATATCTACTACTGATTTTAGAAATGACAATTTGAAAATCAGATCTAAGTTAATAGTTTGACGTTTTTTACTTCAAAATAACTAAGTCTTATTTTAGACTAGTGAATTTGTAAACCAAAACTAAGTTATTATTTTAAAGTTTTTTACTTCTAATTTTCTAATTTGGATCTTAATAATGTAAATTTGGAAATCAAATCTAAGGTTGTAGTTTGAAGTTCTTTACTTGAAAATTATTACTCCTGATTTTAGAAATTACACTATGAAAATCAGATCTAAGTTAATAGTTTGACGTTCTTTACTTTAAAATAACTAAGTCTTATTTTAGACTAGTGAATTCGTAAATCAAAACTAAGTTATTAGTTTAAAGTTTTTTACTTCAAATATACTAATTCGAATCTTAGTTATGTAAATTGCGAAATCAAATCTAAGGTTGTTGTTTGAAGTTCTTTACTTGAAAATATCTACTTCTGATTTTAGAAATGACAATTTGAAAATCAGATCTAAGTTAATAGTTTGACGTTCTTAGTTCAAAACAACTAAGTCTTATTTTATAAGAGTGTATTTGTAAATCAAAACTATGTTATTAGTTTGAAGTACTTTACTTAAAAATATCTACTTCTGATTTTAAAAATGGCAATTTGAAAATCAGAACTAAGTTACTAGTTTGACGTTCTTTTCTTCAAAATAACTAAGTCTTATTTTAGACTAGTGCATTTGTAAATCAAAACTAAGTTATTAGTTTGAAGTACTTTACTTAAAAATACCTACTTCTGATTTTAAAAATGGCAATTTGAAAATCAGATCTAAGTTAATAGTTTGACGTTCTTTACTTCAAAATTGATACGTCTTATTATAGAATACTGTATTTGTGAAGCAAAACTAAGTTATTAGCTTAAAGTTCTTTGTTTGAAAATATCTGCTTCAGATTTTAGAAATGATAATTTGAAAATCAGATCTTAGTTAATAGTTTGATGTTTTTTACATCAAAATAACTAAACTTTTTTTAGAATAGTTAATTTGTAAATCAAAACTAAGTTATTAGTTTGAAGTTTTTTACTTGAAAATATCTACTTCTGATATTAGAAATGACAATTTGAAAATTAGATCTAAGTTAATAGTTTGACGTTCTTTACTTCTGAACAACTAAGTTTTATTTTAGTATAGTGAATTTGTAAATCAAAACTAAGGTTTTAGTTTGAAGTTCTTTATTTGAAAATATCTGCTTCAGATTTTAGAAATGACAATATGAAAATCAGATATAAGTTAATAGTTTGACGTTCTTTACTTCAAAATAACTAAGTCTTATTTTAGTATAGTGAATTTGTAAATTAAAACTAAGTTATTAGTTTGAAGTTCTATACTTCAAAATATCTACTACTGATTTTAGAAATGACAATTTAAAAATCAGATCTAAGTTAGCAGTTTGACGTTCTTTACTTCAAAATAACTAAGTATTATTTTAGACTAGTGAATTTGTAAATCAAAAATTAAGTTATTAGTTTAAAGTTTTTTACTTCTAATTTACTAATTCGGATCTTAATAATGAAATTTTGGAAATCAAATCTAAGGTTGTAGTTTGAAGTTCTTTACCTGAAAATATCTACTTCTGATTTTAGAAATGACAATTTGAAAATCAGATCTAAGTTAATAGTTTGACGTTCTTTACATCAAAATAACTAAGTCTTATTTTAGAATTGTAAATTGGTAAATCAAAGCTAAGTTATTAGTTTGAAGTTCTTTACTTGAAAATATCTACTTCTGATTTTAGAAATGACAATTTGAAAATCAGATCTAAGTTAATAGTTTGACGTTCTTTACTTCTGAACAACTAAGTCTTATTTTAATATAGTGAATTTGTAAATCAAAACTAAGTTATTAGTTTGAAGTTCTTTACTTGAAAATATCTACTTCTGATTTTGGAAAGGACAATTTGAAAATCAGAGTTAAGTTAATAGTTTGACGTTTTTTACTTCTAAACAAATAAGTCTTATTTTAGCATAGTGTATTTGTAAATCAAAACTAAGTTATTTGTTTGAGGTCTATACTTGAAAAAATCTACTACTGATTTTAGTAATGATAATTTGAAAATCAGATCTAAGTTAACAGCTTGACGTTCTTTACTTCAAAATAACTAAGTCTTATTTTAGACTAGTGAATTTGTAAATCAAAACTAAGTTATTAGTTTGAAGTTCTTTAATTGAAAACATCTACTTCTGATTTTGGAAATGACAATTTGAAAATCAGATCTAAGTTAATAGTTTGACGTTCTTTACTTCATAACAACTAAGTCTTATTTTAGAATACTCAATTTGTAAATCATAGCTAAGTTATTAGTTTGAAGTACTTTACTTAAAAATATCTACTTCTGATTTTATAAATGACAATTTGAAAATCAGAGTTCTTTACTTCAAAATAACTAAGTCTTATTTTAGAATAGTGAATTTGTAAATCAAAACTAAGTTATTAGTTTAAAGATTTTTACTTGAAAATATCTGCTTCAGATTTTAGAAATGACAATTTGAAAATCAGATCTAAGTTAATAATTTGACGTTCTTTACTTCAAAACAACTAAGTCTTATTTTAGTATATCGAATTTGTAAATCAATACTAAGCTATTAGTATGAAGTTCTTCACTTGAAAAAAACTACCACTGATTTTAGAAATGACAATTTGAAAATCAGATCTAAGTTAATAGTTTGACGTTCTTTACTTCAAAATTGATACGTCTTATTATAGAATACTGTAGATCAAAGCTAAGTTATTAGTTTAAAGTTCCTTACTCTAAAATATCTACTTCTGATTTTAGAAATGACAATTTGAAAATCAGATCTAAGTTAATAGTTTGACGTTCTTTACTTCAAAATAACTAAGTCTTATTTTAGACTAGTGAATTTGTAAATCAAAACTAAGTTATTAGTTTAAAGCTTTTTACTTCAAATTTTCTAATTCGGATCTTAGAAATGTAAATGTGGAAATTAAATCTAAGGTTGTAGTTTGAAGTTCTTTACTTGAAAATGATTACTTCTGATTTTAAAAATTACAATTTGAAAAACAGATCTAAGTTAATAGTTTGACGTTCTTTACTTTAAAACAACTAAGTCTTATTTTAGTATAGTGAATTTGTAGATCAAAACTAAGTTATTAGTATGAAGTTCTTCACTTGAAAAAAACTACCACTGATTTTAGAAATGACAATTTGAAAATCAGAACTGAGTTAATAGTTTGACGTTCTTTACTTCAATATAACTAAGTCTTATTTTAGAATACTCAATTTGTAAATCATAGCTAAGTTATTAGTTTAAAGTTCTTTACTTGAAAATATCTACTTCTGATTTTAGAAATGACAATTTGAAAATCAGATTTAAATTAATAGTTTGACGTTCTTTACTTCAGAATAACCAAGTCTTACTTTAGAATAGTGAATTTGTAAATCAAAACTAAGTTATTAGTTTGAAGTTCTTTACTTTGAAATATCTATTTCTGATTTAACAAATGACAATTTGAAAATCAGATCTAAGTTAATAGTTTGACGTTCTTTACTTCTAAATAACTAAGTCTTATTTTACTATAGTGAATTTGTACATTAAAACTAAGTTATTAGTTTGAAGTTCTTTACTTGAAAATATCTACTACTGATTTTAGAAATGACAATTTGAAAATCAGATCTAAGTTAATAGTTTTACGTTTTTTACTTCAAAATAACTAAGTCTTATTTTAGACTAGTGGATTTGTAAATCAAAACTAAGTTATTATTTTAAAGTTTTTTACTTCTAATTTTCTAATTTGGATCTTAATAATGTAAATTTGGAAATCAAATCTAAGGTTGTAGTTTGAAGTTCTTTACTTGAAAATTATTACTCCTGATTTTAGAAATTACACTATGAAAATCAGATCTAAGTTAATAGTTTGACGTTCTTTACTTCAAAATAACCAAGTCTTATTTTAGAATACTGAATTTGTAAATCAAAGCTAAGTTATTAGTTTAAAGTTCTTTACTTGAAAATATGAACTTCTGATTTTAGAAATGACAATTTGAAAATCAGATCTAAGTTAATAGTTTGACGTTCTTCACTTGTAAATAACTAAGTCCTATTTTAGTATAGTGAATTTGTAAATTAAAACTAAGTTATTTGTTTGAAGTTCTTTACTTGAAATTATCTACTACTGATTTTAGAAATGACAATTTGAAAATTAGATCTAAGTTAATAGTTTGACGATTTTTATTTCAAAATAACTAAGTCTTATTTTAGACTAGTAAATTTGTAAATCAAAACTAAGTTATTAGTTTGAAGTTTCTTACTTGTAAATATCTACTACTGATTTTAGAAATGACAATTTGAAAATCAGATATAGTTATTAGTTTGACGTTTTTTACTTCAAAATAACTAATTCTTACTTTAGAATAGTGCATTTGTAAATCAAAACTAAGTTATTAGTTGAAAGTTCATTACTTGAAAATATCTACTTCTGATATTAGAAATGACAATTTGAAAATTAGATCTAAGTTAATAGTTTGACGTTCTTTACTTCTGAACAACTAAGTTTTATTTTAGTATAGTGAATTTGTAAATCAAAACTAAGGTTTTAGTTTGAAGTTCTTTATTTGAAAATATCTGCTTCAGATTTTAGAAATGACAATATGAAAATCAGATCTAAGTTAATAGTTTGACGTTCTTTACTTCAAAATAACTAAGTCTTATTTTAGTATAGTGAATTTGTAAATTAAAACTAAGTTATTAGTTTGAAGTTCTATACTTCAAAATATCTACTACTGATTTTAGAAATGACAATTTGAAAATCAGATCTATGTTAATAGTTTGACGTTCTTTACTTCAAAATAGATACGTCTTATTATAGAATACTGAATTTGTAAATCAAAGCTATGTTATTAGCTTAAAGTTCTTTACTTGAAAATATCTACTTCTGATTTTAGAAATGACAATTTGAAAATCAGATCTCAGTTAATAGTTTGACGTTCTTTACTTCTAAATAACTAAGTCTTATTTTAGTATAGTGAATTTGTAAATTAAAACTAAGTTATTAGTTTGAAGTTCTATACTTCAAAATATCTACTACTGATTTTAGAAATGACAATTTGAAAGTCAGATCTAAGTTAATGGTTTGACGTTCTTTACTTCAAAATAACTAACTCTTATTTTAGTATAGTGAATTTGTAAATTAAAACTAAGTAATTAGTTTGAAGTTCTATACTTCAAAATATCTACTACTGATTTTAGAAATGACAATTTGAAATCAGATCTAAGTTAATGGTTTGACGTTCTTTACTTCAAAATAACTAAGTCTTATTTTAGACTAGTGAATTAGTAAATCAAAACTAAGTTTTTAGTTTAAAGTTTTTTACTTCAAATTTACTAATTTGGATTTTAGAAATGTAAATTTGGAAATCAAATCTAAGGTTGTTGTTTGAAGTTCTTTACCTGAAAATATCTACTTGTGATTTTAGAAATTACAATTTGAAAATCAGATCTAAGTTATAAGTTTGACGTTCTTTACTTCTGAACAACTAAGTTTTATTTTAGTATAGTGAATTTGTAAATCAAAAATAAGTTGTTAGTTTGAAGTTCTTTACTTGAAAATATCTACTTCTGATTTTAGAAATGACAATTTGAAAATCAGATCTAAGTTAATAGTTTGACGTTCTTTCCTTCAAAATAGAAAAATCTTATTTTAGAATACTGTATTTGTAAATCAGAACTAAGTTATAAGCTTGAAGTTCTTTACTTGAAAATATCTACTTTTGATTTTGGAAATGACATATTAAAAATCAGATCTAATGTAATAGTTTGACGTTCTTTACTTCAAAATAACCAAGTCTTATTTTAGAATACTGAATTTGTAAATCAAAGCTAAGTTATTAGTTTAAAGTTCTTTACTTGAAAATATGTACTTCTGATTTTAGAAATGACAATTTGAAAATCAGATCTAAGTTAATAGTTTGACGTTCTTCACTTGTAAATAACTAAGTCTTATTTTAGTATAGTGAATTTGTAAATTAAAACTAAGTTATTTGTTTGAAGTTCTTTACTTGAAATTATCTACTACTGATTTTAGAAATGACAATTTGAAAATCAGATCTTAGTTAATAGTTTGACGTTCTTTACTTCTAAATAACTAAGTCTTATTTTAGAATACTGAATTTGTAAATCAAAGCTAAGTTATTAGTTTAAAGTTCTTTACTTGAAAATATGTACTTCTGATTTTAGAAATGACAATTTGAAAATCAGATCTAAGTTAATAGTTTGACGTTCTTAACTTCAAAATAACTAAGTCTTATTTTAGAATACTAAATTTGTAAATCAAAGCTAAGTTATTAGTTTAAAGTTCTTTACTTGTAAATATGTACTTCTGATTTTAGAAATGACAATTTGAAAATCAGATCTAAGTTAATAGTTTGACGTTCTTCACTTGTAAATAACTAAGTCTTATTTTAGTATAGTGAATTTGTAAATTAAAACTAAGTTATTTGTTTGAAGTTCTTTACTTGAAATTATCTACTACTGATTTTAGAAATGACAATTTGAAAATTAGATCTAAGTTAATAGTTTGACGATTTTTATTTCAAAATAACTAAGTCTTATTTTAGACTAGTAAATTTTTAAATCAAAACTAAGTTATTAGTTTGAAGTTCTTTACTTGTAAATATCTACTACTAATTTTAGAAATGACAATTTGAAAATCAGATATAGTTATTAGTTTGACGTTTTTTACTTCAAAATAACTAATTCTTACTTTAGAATAGTGCATTTGTAAATCAAAACTAAGTTATTAGTTGAAAGTTCATTACTTGAAAATATCTACTTCTGATTTTAGAAATGACAACTTGAAAATCAGGTCTAAGTTAATAGTTTGACGATTTTTACTTCAAAATAACTAAGTCTTATTTTAAACTAGTAAATTTGTAAATCAAAACTAAGTTATTAGTTTAAAGTTTTTTACTTCAAATTTTCTAATTTGGATCTTAGTAATGTAAATTTAGAAATCAAATCTAAGCTTGTAGTTTGAAGTTCTTTACTTGAAAATATCTACTTCTGATTTTAGAAATTACAATTTGAAAATCAGGTCTAAGTTAATAGTTTGACGATTTTTACTTCAAAATAACTAAGTCTTATTTTAGACTAGTAAATTTGTAAATCAAAACTAAGTTATTAGTTTGAAGTTTTTTACTTGTAAATATCTACTACTGATTTTAGAAATGACAATTTGAAAATCAGATATAGTTATTAGTTTGACGTTTTTTACTTCAAAATAACTAATTCTTACTTTAGAATAGTGCATTTGTAAATCAAAACTAAGTTATTAGTTTGAAGTTCTTTACTTGAAAATATCTACTTCGGATTTTAGAAATGGCAATTTGAAAATCAGGTCTAAGTTAATAGTTTGACGTTTTTTACTTCAAAATAACTAAGTCTTATTTTAGTATAGTGAATTTGTAAATAAAAACTAAGTTATTAGTTTGAAGTTCTTTACTTGAAAATATCTACTACTGATTTTAGAAATGACAAATAAAAATCAGATCTAAATTAATAGTTTGACGTTCTTTTCTTCTAAATAATTAAGCCTTATTTTAGTATAGTGAATTAGTAAATTAAAACTAAGTTGTTAGTTTGAAGTTCTATACTTCAAAATATCTACTACTGATTTTAGAAATGACAATTTGAAAATCAGATCTCAATTAATGGTTTGACGTTCTTTACTTCAAAATAACTAAGTCTTATTTTAGAATTGTCAATTTGTAAATCAAAGCCAAGTTATTAGTTTGAAGTTCTTTACTTGAAAATATCTACTTCGGATTTTAGAAATGGCAATTTGAAAATCAGGTCTAAGTTAATAGTTTGACGTTTTTTACTTCAAAATAACTAAGTCTTATTTTAGTATAGTGAATTTGTAAATAAAAACTAAGTTATTAGTTTGAAGTTCTTTACTTGAAAATATCTACTACTGATTTTAGAAATGACAAATAAAAATCAGATCTAAGTTAATAGTTTGACGTTCTTTACTTCAAAATAACTAAGTCTTATTTTAGACTAGTGAATTTGTAAATCAAAACTAAGTTATTAGTTTAAAGTTATTTACTTCAAATTTACTAATTCGGATCTTAGTAATGTACTTAGTAATGTACAATCTAAGGTTGTAGTTTGAAGTTCTTTACCTGAAAATATCTACTTCTGATTTTAGAAATTACAATTTGAAAATCAGGTCTAAGTTAATAGTTTGACGTTCTTTACTTCAAAATACCTAAGTCTTACTTTAGAATAGGAAATTTGTAAATCAACACTAAGTTATTAGTTTGAAGTTCTTTACTTTGAAATATCTACTTCTGATTTAAAAAATTACAATTTGAAAATCAGATCTAAGTGAATAGTTTGACGTTCTTCACTTCAAAATAGATAAGTCTTATTTTAGAATAGTGTATTTGTAAATAAAACCTAAGTTATTAGTTTGAAGTACTTTACTTAAAAATATCTATTTCTGATTTTAGAAATAATAATTTGAAAATCAGATCTAAGTTAATAGTTTGGCGTTCTTTACTTTAAGATAACTAAGTCTTATTTTAGACTAGTGAAGTTGTAAATGAAAACTAAGTTATTAGTTTAAAGTTTTTTACTTCAAATTTACTATTTCGGATCTTAGTAATGCAAATTTGGAAATCAAATCTAAGGTTGTAAGAAAATCAGATCAGAAAAAATAGTTATTAGTTTGACGTTTTTTACTTCAAAATAACTAATTCTTACTTTAGAATAGTGCATTTGTAAATCAAAACTAAGTTATTAGTGTGAAGTTCTTGACTTCTTTACTTACTAGATTTAGAAATGACAATTTGAAAATCAGAACTAATTTACTAGTTTGACGTTCCTTACCTTAAAATAGATAAGTCTTATTTTAGAATATTGTATTTGTAAATCAAAACTAAGTTGTTAGTTTGAAGTTCTTTATTTAAAAATATCTGCTTCAGATTCTACAAATGATAATTTGAAAATCAGATCTAAGTTAATAGTTTGACGTTCTTTACTTCTGAACAACTAAGTTTTATTTTAGTATAGTAAATTTGTAAATAAAAACTAAGTTGTTAGTTTGAAGTACTTTACTTAAAATATCTACTTCTGATTTTAAAAATGACAATTTGAAAATCAGATCTAAGTTAATAGTTTGATGTTTTTTACTTCAATATAGATAAGTCTTATTTAAGAATACTGTATATGTAAATCAAAACTAAGTTATTAGTTTGAAGTTCTTTATTTGAAAATATCTGCTTCAGATTTTATAAATGACAATTTGAAAATCAGATCTAAGTTATTAGTTTAAAGTTCTTTACTTGAAAATATCTGCTTCAGATTTTAGAAATGACAATTTGAAAATCAGGTCTAAGTTAATAGTATGACGTTCTTTACTTCAAAATAGATAAGTTTTATTTTAGTATACTGTATTTGTAAATCAAATCTAAGTTATTAGTTTGAAGTTCTTTAATTGAAAACATCTACTTCTGATTTTGGAAATGACAATTCGAAAATCAGATCTAAGTTAATAGTTTGACGTTCTTTACTTCAAAACAACTAAGTCTTATTTTAGTATAGTGAATTTGTAAATCAAAACTAAGTTATTAGTTTGAAGTCTATACTTGAAAAAATCTACTACTGATTTTAGAAATGAGAATTTGAAAATCAGATCTAAGTTAATAGTTTGACGTTCTTTACTTCATAACAACTAAGTCTTATTTTAGAATAGTAAATTTGTAAATCAAAGCTAAGTTATTTGTTTAAAGTTCTTTCCTTAAAAAAATCTACTTCTGATTTTAGAATTGACAATTTGAAAATCAGGTCTAAGTTAATAGTTTGACGTTTTTTACTACAAAATAACTAAATCTTATTTTAGACTAGTAAATTTGTAAATCAAAACTAAGTTATTATTTTGAAGTTCTCTACTTGAAAATATCTACTACTGATTTTAGAAATGACAATTTGAAAATCAGATCTAACTTAATACTTTGAGGTTTTTTACTTCAAAATAACTAAGTCTTTTTTTAGAATATTGAATTTGTAAATCAAAGCTAAGTTATTTGTTTACAAATCTTTCCTTAAAAAAATCTACTTCTGATTTTAGAAATGACAATTTGAAAATCAGATCTAAGTTAATAGTTTGACGTTCTTTACTTCAAAATAGATAAGTCTTATTTTAGATTGCTATATTTGTAAATCAAAACTAAGTTGTTAGTTTGAAGTTCTTTATTTGAAAATATCTGCTTCAGATTTTAGAAATGACAATTTGAAAATCAGATCTAAGTTAATAGTTTTATGTTTTTTACTTCAATATAGATAAGTCTTATTTTAGAATACTGTATATGTAAATCAAAACTAAGTTATTAGTTTGAAGTTCTTTATTAGAAAATATCTGCTTCAGATTTTATAAATGACAATTTGAAAATCAGATCTAAGTTATTAGTTTGTGGTTCATTACTTCAAAATAACTAAGTCTTATTTTAAAATAGTGAATTTGTAAATCAAAACTAAGTTATTAGTTTAAAGTTCTTTACTTGAAAATAGCTGTTTCAGATTTTAGAAATGACAATTTGAAAATCAGGTCTAAGTTAATAGTATGACGTTCTTTACTTCAAAATAACTAAGTCTTA
This sequence comes from Cantharis rustica, assembly GCA_911387805.1. Lineage (NCBI taxonomy): Eukaryota > Metazoa > Arthropoda > Insecta > Coleoptera > Cantharidae > Cantharis > Cantharis rustica. The sequence continues at coordinate 36,147,854 of OU426878.1, forward strand.
TTTTAGACTAGTGCATTTGTAAATAAAAACTAAGTTATTAGTTTGAAGTTCTTTACTTGAAAATATCTACTACTGATTTTAGAAATGACAATTTGTAAATCAGATCTAAGTTAATAGTTTGACGTAATTTACTTCAAAATAACTAAGTCTTATTTTAGACTAGTGAATTTGTAAATCATAGCTAAGTTATTAGTTTAAAGTTCTTTACTTGAAAATATCTACTTCTGATTTTAGAAATGACAATTTGAAAATCAGATCTAAGTTAATAGTTTGACGTTCTTTACTTGAAAATAACTAAGTCTTATTTTAGAATAGTTAATTTGCAAATCATAGCTAAGTTATTAGTTTAAAGTTCTTTACTTGAAAATATCTACTTCGGATTTTAGAAATAAGAATTTGAAAATCAGATCTAAGTTAATAGTTTGACGTTCTTTACTTCAAAACAACTAAGTCTTATTTTAGTATAGTGAATTTGTAAATCAAAACTAAGTTATAAGTCTGAAGTCTATACTTGAAAAAATCTACTTCTGATTTTAGAATTGACAATTTGAAAATCAGGTCTAAGTTAATAGTTTGACGTTCTTTACTACAAAATAACTTAATCTTATTTTAGACTAGTTAATTTGTAAATCAAAACTAAGTTATTAGTTTGAAGTTCTCTACTTGAAAATATCTACTACTGATTTTAGAAATGACAATTTGAAAATCAGATCTAAGTTAATACTTTGACGTTCTTTACTTCAAAATAACTAAGTCTTATTTTAGAATATTGAATTTTTAAATCAAAGCTAAGTTATTTGTTTACAAATCTTTCCTTAAAAAAATCTACTTTTGATTTTAGAAATGACAATTTGAAAATCAGGTCTAAGTTAATAGTTTGACGTTTTTTACTTCTAAATAACTAAGTCTTATTTTAGACTAGTAAACTTGTAAATCCAAACTAAGTTATTAGTTTGAAGTTTTCTACTTGAAAATATCTGCTACTGATTTTAGAAATGACAATTTGAAAATCAGATCTAAGTTAATAGTTTGACGTTTTTTACTTCAAAATAACTAAGTCTTATTTTAGTATAGTGAATTTGTAAATAAAAACTAAGTTATTAGTTTGAAGTTCTTTACTTGAAAATATCTACTACTGATTTTAGAAATGACAAATAAAAATCAGATCTAAGTTAATAGTTTGACGTTCTTTACTTTAAAATAACTAAGTCTTATTTTAGACTAGTGAATTTGTAAATCAAAACTAAGTTATTAGTTTAAAGTTTTTTACTTCAAATTTACTAATTCGGATCTTAGTACTGTACTTAGTAATGTACAATCTAAGGTTGTAGTTTGAAGTTCTTTACCTGAAAATATCTACTTCTGATTTTAGAAATTACAATTTGAAAATCAGGTCTAAGTTAATAGTTTGACGTTCTTTACTTCAAAATACCTAAGTCTTACTTTAGAATAGTAAATTTGTAAATCAACACTAAGTTCTTTAACTAAGAAGTTCTTTACTTTGAAATATCTACTTCTGATTTAAAAAATGACAATTTGAAAATCAGATCTAAGTGAATAGTTTGACGTTCTTTACTTCAAAATAGATAAGTCTTATTTTAGAATAGTGTATTTGTAAATAAAACCTAAGTTATTAGTTTGAAGTACTTTACTTAAAAATATCTATTTCTGATTTTAGAAATAATAATTTGAAAATCAGATCTAAGTTATTAGTTTGGCGTTCTTTACTTTAAAATAACCAAGTCTTATTTTAGAATAGTAAATTTGTAAATCAAAGCTAAGTTATTTGTTTAAAGTTCTTTCCTTAAAAAAATCTACTTCTGATTTTAGAATTGACAATTTGAAAATCAGGTCTAAGTTAATAGTTTGACGTTTTTTACTACAAAATAACTAAATCTTATTTAAGACTAGTAAATTTGTAAATCAAAACTAAGTTATTATTTTGAAGTTCTCTACTTGAAAATATCTACTACTGATTTTAGAAATGACAATTTGAAAATCAGATCTAAGTTAATACTTTGACGTTCTTTACTTCAAAATAACTAAGTCTTATTTTAGAATATTGAATTTGTAAATCAAAGCAAAGTTATTTGTTTACAAATCTTTCCTTAAAAAAATATACTTCTGATTTTAGAAATAACAATTTGAAAATCAGATCTAAGTTAATAGTTTGACGTTCTTTACTTCAAAATAGATAAGTCTTATTTTAGAATGCTGTATTTGTAAATCAAAACTAAGTTGTTAGTTTAAAGTTCTTTATTTGAAAATATCTGCTTCAGATTTTAGAAATGACAATTTGAAAATCAGATCTAAGTTAATAGTTTTATGTTTTTTACTTCAATATAGATAAGTCTTATTTTAGAATACTGTATATGTAAATCGAAACTAAGTTATTAGTTTGAAGTTCTTTATTAGAAAATATCTGCTTCAGATTTTATAAATGACAATTTGAAAATCAGATCTAAGTTATTAGTTTGTGGTTCATTACTTCAAAATAACTAAGTCTTATTTTAAAATAGTGAATTTGTAAATCAAAACTAAGTTATTAGTTTAAAGTTCTTTACTTGAAAATAGCTGTTTCAGATTTTAGAAATGACAATTTGAAAATCAGGTCTAAGTTAATAGTATGACGTTCTTTATTTCAAAATAACTAAGTCTTATTTTAGACTAGTGAATTTGTAAATCATAGCTAAGTTATTAGTTTAAAGTTCTTTACTTGAAAATATCTACTTCTGATTTTAAAAATGACAATTTGAAAATCAGATCTAAGTTAATAGTTTGACGTTCTTTACTTGAAAATAACTAAGTCTTATTTTAGAATAGTTAATTTGCAAATCATAGCTAAGTTATTAGTTTAAAGTTTTTTACTTGAAAATATCTACTTCGGATTTTAGAAATGACAATTTGAAAATCAGATCTAAGTTAATAGTTTGACGTTCTTTACTTCAAAATAGATAAGTCTTATTTTAGAATACTGTATTTGTAAATCAAATCTAAGTTATTAGTTTGAAGTTCTTTAATTGAAAACATCTACTTCTGATTTTGGAAATGACAATTTGAAAATCAGATCTAAGTTAATAGTTTGACGTTCTTTACTTCAAAACAACTAAGTCTTATTTTAGTATAGTGAATTTGTAAATCAAAACTAAGTTATTAGTTTGAAGTCTATACTTGAAAAAATCTACTACTGATTTTAGAAATGAGAATTTGAAAATCAGATCTAAGTTAATAGTTTGACGTTCTTTACTTCAAAACAACTAAGTCTTATTTTAGTATAGTGAATTTGTAAATCAAAACTAAGTTATTAGTTTGAAGTTTTCTACTTGAAAATATCTGCTACTGATTTTAGAAATGACAATTTGAAAATCAGATCTAAGTTAATAGTTTGACGTTCTTTACTTCAAATTAGATAAGTCTTATTTTAGAATGCTGTATTTGTAAATCAAAACTAAGTTGTTAGTTTGAAGTTCTTTATTTGAAAATAATTGCTTCAGATTTTAGAAATGACAATTTGAAAATCAGATCTAAGTTAATAGTTTGATGTTTTTTACTTCAATAAGTCTTATTTTAGAATACTGTATATGTAAATCAAAACTAAGTTATTAGTTTGAAGTTCCCTTTTTGAAAATATCTGCTTCAGATTTTATAAATGACAATTTGAAAATCAGATCTAAGTTATTAGTTTAAAGTTCTTTACTTGAAAATATCAGCTTCAGATTTTAGAAAAGACAATTTGAAAATCAGGTCTAAGTTAATAGTTAGACGTTCTTTACATCTTAACTATTAAGTCTTATTTTAGAATAGTAAATTTGTAAATCAAAACTAAGTTATTAGTTTGAAGTTCTCTACTTGAAAATATCTACTACTGATTTTAGAAATGACAATTTGGAAATCAGATCTAAGTTAATACTTTGACGTTCTTTACTTCAAAATAACTAAGTCTTATTTTAGAATATTGAATATGTAAATCAAAGCTAAGTTATTTGTTACAAATCTTTCCTTAAAAAAATCTACTTCTGATTTTAGAAATGACAATTTGAAAATCAGGTCGAAGTCTTATTTTAGAATAGTTAATTTGTAAATCAAAGCTAAGTTATTTGTTTAAAGTTCTTTCCTTAAAAAAATCTACTTCTGATTTTAGAAATGACAATTTGAAAATCAGATCTAAGTTAATATTTTAACGTTCTTTATATCAAAATAACTAAAATTTATATTAGAATAGTCAATTTGTAAATCATATCTAAGTTATTAGTTTGAAGTTCTGTACTTGTAAATATCTACTTCTTTTTTAAGAAATGACAATTTGAAAATCAGATCTAAGTTAATAGTTTGGACGTTATTTACTTCAAAATAGATAAGTCTTATTTTAGAGTACTGTATTTGTAAATCAAAACTAAGTTGTTAGTTTAAAGTACTTTATTTGAAAATATCTACTTCTGATTATAGAAATGATAATTTGAAAATAAGAACTAAGTTATTAGTTTGACGTTCATTACTTCAAAATAACTAAGTCTTATTTTAAAATAGTGAATTTGTAAATCAAAACTAAGTTATTAGTTTAAAGTTCTTTACTTGAAAATATCTGCTTCAGATTTAAGAAATGACAATTTGAAAATCAGACCAAAGTTAATATTTTAACGTTCTTTACATCAAATTAACTAAATTTTATTTTAGAATGGTTAATTTGTAAATCATATCTAAGTTATTAGTTTGAAGTTCTTTACTTGTAAATATCTACTTCTTTTTTAAGAAATGACAATTTGAAAATCAGATCTAAGTTAATAAGTATGACGTTCTTTACTTCAAAATAGATAAGTCTTATTTTAGAATACTGTATTTGTAAATCAAAAATAAGTTGTTAGTTTGAAGTACTTTATTTGAAAATATCTGCTTTAGATTTTAAAAATGACAATTTAAAAATCAGAACTAAGTTAATAGTTTGACGTTCTTTACTTCAAAATAGATAAGTTTTATTTTAGAAAGTGTATTTCTAAATCTAAACTAAGTCATTAGTTTGAAGTAATTTACTTAATAATATCTACTTCTGATTATAGAAATGATAATTTGAAAATCAGATCTAAGTTAATAGTTTGACGTTCTTTACTTCAAAATAGATAAGTTTAATTTTAGAATACTGTATTTGTAAATCAAATCTAAGTTATTAGTTTGAAGTTCTTTACTTAATAATATCTACTTCTGATTTTAGAAATGACAATTTGAAAATCAGATCTAAGTTAATAATTAGACGTTCTTTACTTCAAAACAACTAAGTCTTATTTTAGTATAGTGAATTTGTAAATCAAAACTAAGTTATTAGTTTGAAGTCTATACTTGAAAAAATCTACTACTGATTTTTGAAATGACAATTTGAAAATCAGATCTAAGTTAATAGTTTGACGTTCTTTACTTCAAAATAACTAAATCTTATTTTAGACTAGTGAATTTGTAAATCAAAACTAAGTTATTAGTTTAAAATTTTTTACTTCAAATTTACTAATTCGAATCTTAGTAATGTAAATTTGGAAATCAAATCTAAGGTTGTAGTTTGAAGTTCTTTACTTAAAATTATCTACTTCTTAATTTAGAAATAACAATTTCAAAATTAGATCTAAGTTAATAGTTTGACGTTCTTTACTTCAAAATACCTAAGTCTTATTTTAGAATAGTGAATTTGTAAATTACAGCTAATTTATTTGTTTAAAGTTCTTTACTTAAAAAAATCTACTTCTGATTTTAGAAATGACAATTTGAAAATAAGGTCTAGGTTAATAGTTTGACGTTGTTTACTTCAAAATAACTAAGTCTTATTTTAGACTAGTGAATTTGTAAATCAAAACAAAGTTATTAGTTTAAAGTTTTTAATTTCCAATTTACTAATTCGGATCTTAGTAATGTAAATATTGAAATCAAATCTAAAGTAGTAGTTTGAAGTTCTTTACTTGATAATATCTACTTCTGATTTTAGAAATGACAATTTGAAAATCAGATCTAAGTTAATAGTTTGACGTTCTTTACTTCTAAATAACTAAGTCTTATTTTAGTATAGTGAATTTGTAAATCAAAACTAAGTTATTAGTTTGAAGTACTTTACTTAAAATATCTACTTCTGATTTTAAAAATGACAATTTGAAAATCAGATCTAAGTTAATAGTTTGACGTTCTTTACTTCAAAATAGATGGGTCTTATTTTAGAATACTGTATTTGTAAATCAAAACTAAGTTGTTAGTTTGAAGTTCTTTATTTGAAAATATCTGCTTTAGATTTTAGAAATGACAATTTGAAAATCAGATCTGAGTTACTAGTTTGACGGTCTCTACATCAAAATAACTAAATTATGTTTTAGAATAGTTAACTTGTAAATCAAAACTAAGTTATTAGTTTGAAGTCTTTTACTTGAAAATATATACTTCTGATTTTAGAAATGACAATTTGAAAATCATATCTAAGTGAATAGTTTGACGTTCTTTACTTCTAAATGACTAAGTGTTATTTTAGTCTAGTGAATTTGTAAATCAAAACTAAGTTATTAGTTTGAAGTTCTTTATTTGAAAATATCTACTACTGATTTTAGAAATGACAATTTGAAAATCAGATCTAAGTTAATAGTTTGACGTTCTTTACTTCAAAATAACTAAGTCTTATTTTAGAATAGTGAATTTGTAAATTAAAGCTAAGTTATTAGTTTGAAGTTCTTTACTTGAAAATATCTACTACTGATTTTAGAAATGACAATTTGAAAATCAGATCTAAGTTAATAGTTTGACGTTCTTTACTTCAATATAACTAAGTCTTATTTTAGTATAGTGAATTGTTAAATCAAAGCTAAGTTATTAATTTGAAGTTCTTTACTTGAACATATCTACTTCTGATTTTAGAAGTGACAATTGTAAATCAGGTCTAAGTTAATAGTATGACGTTTTTTACTTCAAAATAACTAAGTCTTATTTCACACTAGTGAATTTAGTAAATCAAAACTAAGTTATAAGTTTGAAGTTCTCTACTTGAAAATATCTACTACTGATTTTAGAAATGACAATTTGAAAATCAGATCTAAGTTAATACTATGACGTTCTTTACTTCAAAATCACTAAGTCTTATTTTACAATATTGAATTTGTAAATCAAAGCTAAGTTATTTGTTTACAAATCTTTCCTTAAAAAAATCTACTTCTGATTTTAGAAATGACAATTTGAAAATCAGGTCGAAGTCTTATTTTAGAATAGTAAATTTGTAAATCAAAGCTAAGTTATTTGTTTAAAGTTCTATCCTTAAAAAAATCTACTTCTGATTTTAGAAATGACAATTTGAAAATCAGATCGAAGTTAATATTTTAACGTTCTTTATATCAAAATAACTAAAATTTATTTTAGAATAGTTAATTTGTAAATCATATCTAAGTTATTAGTTTGAAGTTCTTTACTTGTAAATATCTACTTCTTTTTTAAGAAATGACAATTTGAAAATCAGATCTAAGTTAATAGTTTGACGTTATTTACTTCAAAATAGATAAGTCTTATTTTAGAATACTGTATTTGTAAATCAAAACTAAGTTGTTAGTTTGAAGTATTTTATTTGAAAATATCTACTTCTGATTATAGAAATGATAATTTGAAAATCAGATCTAAGTTATTAGTTTGACGTTCATTACTTCAAAAGAACTAAGTCTTATTTTTAAATAGTGAATTTGTAAATCAAAACTAAGTTATTAGTTTAAAGTTATTTACTTGAAAATATCTGCTTCTGATTTTAGAAATGACAATTTGAAAATCATGTCTAAGTGAATAGTTTGACGTTCTTTACTTCGAAATGACTAAGTCTTATTTTAGTATAGTGAATTTGTTAATCAATACTAAGTTATTAGTTTGAGGTTCTTTACTTGAAAATATCTACTACTGATCTTAGAAATGACAATTTGAAAATCAGATCTAAGTTAATAGTTTGACGTTCTTTACTTCAAAATAACTAAGTCTTATTTTAGACTAGTGAATTTGTTAATCAAAACTAAGTTATTAGTTTGTAGTTCTTTGCTTGAATAATATTTACTTCTGATATTAGAAATGACAATTTTAAAATCAGATCTAAGTTAATAGTTTGACGTTCTTTACTTCATAACAACTAAGTCTTATTTTAATATAGTGAATTTGTAAATCAAAACTAAGTTATTAGTTTGAAGTACTTTACTTAAAAATATCTACTTCTGATTTTAAAAATGACAATTTGAAAATCAGATCTAAGTTAATGGTTTGACGTTCTTTACTTCAAAATAGATAATTCTTATTTTAGAATACTGTATTTGTAAATCAAAACTAAGTTGTTAGTTTGAAGTTCTTTATTTGAAAATATCTGCTTTAGATTTTAGAAATGACAATTTGAAAATCAGATCTAAGTTAAAAGTTTGACGCTCTTTACATCAAAATAACTAATTTTGTTTTAGAATAGTTAATTTGCAAATCAAAACTAAGTTATTAGTTTGAAGTTATTTACTTGAAAATATCTACTACTGATCTTAGAAATGACAATTTGAAAATCATATCTAAGCGAATAGTTTGACTTTCTTTACATCAAAATAACTAAATTTTATTTTAGAATAGTTAACTTGTAAATCAAAACTAAGTTATTAGTTTGAAGTTCTTTACTTAAAAATATCTACTTCTGATTTTAGAAATGACAATTTGAAAATCAGGTCTAAGTTAATAGTTTGACTTTCTTTACATCAAAATAACTAAATTTTATTTTAGAATAGTGAATTTGTAAATCAAAACAAAGTTATTAGTTTGTAGTTCTTAACTTTGAAATATCTACTTCTGATTTTAGAAATGACAATTTGTAAATCAGATTTAAGTTAATAGTTTGACGTTATTTATTTCTAAATAACTAAGTCTTATTTTAGGATAGTGAATTTGTAAATCAAAACAAAGTTATTAGTATGTAGTTTTAACTTTGAAATATCTACTTCTGATTTTAGAAATGACAATTTGAAAATCAGATCTAAGTTAATAGTTTGACGTTCTTTACTTCAAAATAACTAAGTCTTATTTTAGACTAGTGAATTTGTTAATCAAAACTAACTAATTAGTTTGTAGTTTTTTACTTGAATAATATTTATTTCTGATTTGTAGACTTATCTATCAAAATAGATAAGTCTTATTTTAGAATAGTGTATTTGTAATTCATAATTAAGTTATAAGTTTGAAATACTTTAGTTCAAATATCTACTTCTGATTTTAGAAATGACAATTTGAAAATCAGATCTAAGTTAATAGTTTGACGTTCTTTACTTGAAAATAACTAAGTCTTATTTTAGAATAGTTAATTTGCAAATCATAGCTAAGTTATTAGTTTAAAGTTCTTTACTTGAAAATATCTACTTCGGATTTTAGAAATGACAATTTGAAAATCAGATCTAAGTTAATAGTTTGACGTTCTTTACTTCAAAATAGATAAGTCTTATTTTAGAATACTGTATTTGTAAATCAAATCTAAGTTATTAGTTTGAAGTTCTTTAATTGAAAACATCTACTTCTGATTTTGGAAATGACAATTTGAAAACAGATCTAAGTTAATAGTTTGACGTTCTTTACTTCAAAACAACTAAGTCTTATTTTAGTATAGTGAATTTGTAAATCAAAACTAAGTTATTAGTTTGAAGTCTATACTTGAAAATATCTACTACTGATTTTAGAAATGACAATTTGGAAATCAGTTCTAAGTTAATACTTTGACGTTCTTTACTTCAAAATAACTAAGTCTTATTTTAGAATATTGAATATGTAAATCAAAGCTAAGTTATTTGTTACAAATCTTTCCTTAAAAAAATCTACTTCTGATTTTAGAAATGACAATTTGAAAATCAGGTCGAAGTCTTATTTTAGAATAGTAAATTTGTAAATCAAAGCTAAGTTATTTGTTTAAAGTTCTTTCCTTAAAAAAATCTACTTCTGATTTTAGAAATGACAATTTGAAAATCAGATCTAAGTTAATATTTTAACGTTCTTTATATCAAAATAACTAAAATTTATATTAGAATAGTCAATTTGTAAATCATATCTAAGTTATTAGTTTGAAGTTCTTTACTTGTAAATATCTACTTCTTTTTTAAGAAATGACAATTTGAAAATCAGATCTAAGTTAATAGTTTGGACGTTATTTACTTCAAAATAGATAAGTCTTATTTTAGAGTACTGTATTTGTAAATCAAAACTAAGTTGTTAGTTTGAAGTACTTTATTTGAAAATATCTACTTCTGATTATAGAAATGATAATTTGAAAATAAGAACTAAGTTATTAGTTTGACGTTCATTACTTCAAAATAACTAAGTCTTATTTTAAAATAGTGAATTTGTAAATCAAAACTAAGTTATTAGTTTAAAGTTCTTTACTTGAAAATATCTGCTTCAGATTTAAGAAATGACAATTTGAAAATCAGACCAAAGTTAATATTTTAACGTTCTTTACATCAAATTAACTAAATTTTATTTTAGAATGGTTAATTTGTAAATCATATCTAAGTTATTAGTTTGAAGTTCTTTACTTGTAAAAATCTACTTCTTTTTTAAGAAATGACAATTTGAAAATCAGATCTAAGTTAATAAGTATGACGTTCTTTACTTCAAAATAGATAAGTCTTATTTTAGAATACTGTATTTGTAAATCAAAAATAAGTTGTTAGTTTGAAGTACTTTATTTGAAAATATCTGCTTTAGATTTTAAAAATGACAATTTAAAAATCAGAACTAAGTTAATAGTTTGACGTTCTTTACTTCAAAATAGATAAGTTTTATTTTAGAAAGTGTATTTCTAAATCTAAACTAAGTCATTAGTTTGAAGTACTTTACTTAATAATATCTACTTCTGATTATAGAAATGATAATTTGAAAATCAGATCTAAGTTAATAGTTTGACGTTCTTTACTTCAAAATAGATAAGTTTAATTTTAGAATACTGTATTTGTAAATCAAATCTAAGTTATTAGTTTGAAGTTCTTTACTTAATAATATCTACTTCTGATTTTAGAAATGACAATTTGAAAATCAGATCTAAGTTAATAATTTGACGTTCTTTACTTCAAAACAACTAAGTCTTATTTTAGTATAGTGAATTTGTAAATCAAAACTAAGTTATTAGTTTGAAGTCTTAACTTGAAAAAATCTACTACTGATTTTTGAAATGACAATTTGAAAATCAGATCTAAGTTAATAGTTTGACGTTCTTTACTTCAAAATAACTAAATCTTATTTTAGACTAGTGAATTTGTAAATCAAAACTAAGTTATTAGTTTAAAGTTTTTTACTTCAAATTTACTAATTCGAATCTTAGTAATGTAAATTTGGAAATCAAATCTAAGGTTGTAGTTTGAAGTTCTTTACTTGAAATTATCTACTTCTTAATTTAGAAATAACAATTTCAAAATTAGATCTAAGTTAATAGTTTGACGTTCTTTACTTCAAAATACCTAAGTCTTATTTTACAATAGTGAATTTGTTAATTACAGCTAAGTTATTTGTTTAAAGTTCTTTACTTAAAAAAATCTACTTCTGATTTTAGAAATGACAATTTGAAAATAAGGTCTAGGTTAATAGTTTGACTTTGTTTACTTCAAAATAACTAAGTCTTATTTTAGACTAGTGAATTTGTAAATCAAAACAAAGTTATTAGTTTAAAGTTTTTAATTTCCAATTTACTAATTCGGATCTTAGTAATGTAAATATTGAAATCAAATCTAAAGTAGTAGTTTGAAGTTCTTTACTTGATAATATCTACTTCTGATTTTAGAAATGACAATTTGAAAATCAGATCTAAGTTAATAGTTTGACGTTCTTTACTTCTAAATAACTAAGTCTTATTTTAGTATAGTGAATTTGTAAATCAAAACTAAGTTATTAGTTTGAAGTACTTTACTTAAAATATCTACTTCTGATTTTAAAAATGACAATTTGAAAATCAGATCTAAGTTAATAGTTTGACGTTCTTTACTTCAAAATAGATGGGTCTTATTTTAGAATACTGTATTTGTAAATCAAAACTAAGTTGTTAGTTTGAAGTTCTTTATTTGAAAATATCTGCTTTAGATTTTAGAAATGACAATTTGAAAATCAGATCTGAGTTACTAGTTTGACGTTCTCTACATCAAAATAACTAAATTATGTTTTAGAATAGTTAACTTGTAAATCAAAACTAAGTTATTAGTTTGAAGTCTTTTACTTGAAAATATATACTTCTGATTTTAGAAATGACAATTTGAAAATCATATCTAAGTGAATAGTTTGACGTTCTTTACTGCTAAATGACTAAGTCTTATTTTAGTCTAGTGAATTTGTAAATCAAAACTAAGTTATTAGTTTGAAGTTCTTTATTTGAAAATATCTACTACTGATTTTAGAAATGACAATTTGAAAATCAGATCTAAGTTAATAGTTTGACGTTCTTTACTTCAAAATAACTAAGTCTTATTTTAGAATAGTGAATTTGTAAATTAAAGCTAAGTTATTAGTTTGAAGTTCTTTACTTGAAAATATCTACTACTGATTTTAGAAATGACAATTTGAAAATCAGATCTAAGTTATTAGTTTGTCGTTCATTACTTCAAAATAACTAAGTCTTATTTTAAAATAGTGAATTTGTAAATCAAAACTAAGTTATTAGTTTAAAGTTCTTTACTTGAAAATATCAGCTTCAGATTTTAGAAATGACAATTTGAAAATCAGGTCTAAGTTAATAGTTAGACGTTCTTTACATCTTAACTATTAAGTCTTATTTTAGAATAGTAAATTTGTAAATCAAAGCTATGTTATTTGTTACAAATCTTTCCTTAAAAAAATCTACTTCTGATTTTAGAAATGACAATTTGAAAATCAGGTCGAAGTCTTATTTTAGAATAGTAAATTTGTAAATCAAAGCTAAGTTATTTGTTTAAAGTTCTTTCCTTAAAAAAATCTACTTCTGATTTTAGAAATGACAATTTGAAAATCAGATCTAAGTTAATATTTTAACGTTCTTTATATCAAAATAACTAAAATTTATATTAGAATAGTCAATTTGTAAATCATATCTAAGTTATTAGTTTGAAGTTCTTTACTTGTAAATATCTACTTCTTTTTTAAGAAATGACAATTTGAAAATCAGATCTAAGTTAATAGTTTGGACGTTATTTACTTCAAAATAGATAAGTCTTATTTTAGAGTACTGTATTTGTAAATCAAAACTAAGTTGTTAGTTTGAAGTACTTTATTTGAAAATATCTACTTCTGATTATAGAAATGATAATTTGAAAATAAGAACTAAGTTATTAGTTTGACGTTCATTACTTCAAAATAACTAAGTCTTATTTTAAAATAGTGAATTTGTAAATCAAAACTAAGTTATTAGTTTAAAGTTCTTTACTTGAAAATATCTGCTTCAGATTTAAGAAATGACAATTTGAAAATCAGACCAAAGTTAATATTTTAACGTTCTTTACATCAAATTAACTAAATTTTATTTTAGAATGGTTAATTTGTAAATCATATCTAAGTTATTAGTTTGAAGTTCTTTACTTGTAAAAATCTACTTCTTTTTTAAGAAATGACAATTTGAAAATCAGATCTAAGTTAATAAGTATGACGTTCTTTACTTCAAAATAGATAAGTCTTATTTTAGAATACTGTATTTGTAAATCAAAAATAAGTTGTTAGTTTGAAGTACTTTATTTGAAAATATCTGCTTTAGATTTTAAAAATGACAATTTAAAAATCAGAACTAAGTTAATAGTTTGACGTTCTTTACTTCAAAATAGATAAGTTTTATTTTAGAAAGTGTATTTCTAAATCTAAACTAAGTCATTAGTTTGAAGTACTTTACTTAATAATATCTACTTCTGATTATAGAAATGATAATTTGAAAATCAGATCTAAGTTAATAGTTTGACGTTCTTTACTTCAAAATAGATAAGTTTAATTTTAGAATACTGTATTTGTAAATCAAATCTAAGTTATTAGTTTGAAGTTCTTTACTTAATAATATCTACTTCTGATTTTAGAAATGACAATTTGAAAATCAGATCTAAGTTAATAATTTGACGTTCTTTACTTCAAAACAACTAAGTCTTATTTTAGTATAGTGAATTTGTAAATCAAAACTAAGTTATTAGTTTGAAGTCTTAACTTGAAAAAATCTACTACTGATTTTTGAAATGACAATTTGAAAATCAGATCTAAGTTAATAGTTTGACGTTCTTTACTTTAAAATAACTAAGTCTTATTTTAGAATACTCAATTTGTAAATCAAGGCTAAGTTATTAGTTTAAAGTTGTTTACTTGAAAATATCTACTTCTGATTTTAGAAATGACAATTTGAAAATCAAATCTAAGTTAATAGTTTGACGTTCTTTACTTCAAAACAGCTAAGTCTTATTTTAGTATAGTGAATTTGTAATTTAAAACGAAGTTATTAGTTTGAAATTCTTTACTTGAAAAAAACTACCACTGATTTTAGAAATGACAATTTGAAAATCAGATCTAAGTTAATAGTTTGACGTTCTTTACTTTAAAATAACTAAGTCTTATTTTAGAATACTCAATTTGTAAATCAAGGCTAAGTTATTAGTTTAAAGTTGTTTACTTGAAAATATCTACTTCTGATTTTAGAAATGACAATTTGAAAATCAAATCTAAGTTAATAGTTTGACGTTCTTTACCTCTAAAGAACTAAGTCTTATTTTAGTATAGTGAATTTGTAATTTAAAACTAAGTTATTAGTATAAAGTTCTTCACTTGAAAAAAACTACTACTGATTTTAGAAATGACAATTTGAAAATCAGATCCAAGTTAATAGTTTGACGTTCTTTACTTCAAAATAACTAAGTCTTATTTTAGAATACTCAATTTGTAAATCAAGGCTAAGTTATTAGTTTAAAGTTGTTTACTTGAAAATATCTACTTCTGATTTTAGAAATGACAATTTGAAAATCAGATCTAAGTTAACATTTTGACGTTCTTTACTTTAAAATAACTAAGTCTTATTATAGACTAGTGAATTTGTAAATTAAAACTAAGTTATTAGTAGGCAGTTCTTCACTTGAAAAAAACTACCACTGATTTTAGAAATGACAATTTGAAAATCAGATCTAAGTTAACAGTTTGACGTTCTTTACTTCAAAATAACTAAGTCTTATTTTAGAATACTCAATTTGTAAATCAAGGCTAAGTTATTAGTTTAAAGTTGTTTACTTGAAAATATCTACTTCTTGTTTTAGAAATGACAATTTGAAAATCAGATCTAAGTTAATAGTTTGACGTTCTTCACTTCTAAATAACTAAGTCTTATTTTAGTATAGTGAATTTGTAATTTAAAACAAAGTTATTAGTTTGAAGTTCTTTACTTTAAAATATCTACCACTGATTTTAGAAATGACAATTTGAAAATCAGATCTAAGTTAACAGTTTGACGTTCTTTACTTTAAAATAACTAAGTCTTCTTTTAGACTAGTGAATTTGTAAATTAAAACTAAGTTATTAGTATGAAGTTCTTCACTTGAAAAAAACTACCACTGATTTTAGAAATGACAATTTGAAAATCAGATCTTAGTTAATAGTTTGACGTTCTTTACTTCAAAATAAATAAGTCTTATTTTAGAATACTCAATTTGTAAATCAAGGCTAAGTTATTAGTTTAAAGTTGTTTACTTGAAAATATCTACTTCTGATTTTAGATATGACAATTTGAAAATCAGATCTAAGTTAATAGTTTGACGATCTTTACTTCAAAACAACTAAGTCCTATTTTAGTATAGTGAATTTGTAAACCAAAACTAAGTTATTAGTATGAAGTTCTTCACTTGAAAAAAACTATTACTGATTTTAGAAATGACAATTTGAAAATCAGATCTAAGTTAATAGTTTGACGTTCTTTACTTCAAAATAACTAAGTCTTATTTTAGAATACTCAATTTGTAAATCAAGGCTAAGTTATTAGTTTAAAGTTGTTTACTTGAAAATATCTACTTCTGATTTTAGAAATGACAATTTGAAAATCAGTTCTAAGTTAATAGTTTGACGTTCTTTACTCCAAAACAACTAAGTCTTATTTTAGTATAGTGAATTTGTAAACCAAAACTAAGTTATTAGTATGAAGTTCTTCACTTGAAAAAAACTACCACTGATTTTAGAAATGACAATTTGAAAATCAGATCTAAGTTAATAGTTTGACGTTCTTTACTTCAAAATAACTAAGTCTTTTTTTAGAATACTCAATTTGTAAATCGAGGCTAAGTTATTAGTTTAAAGTTCTTTACTTGAAAATATCTACTTCTTGTTTTAGAAATGACAATTTCAAAATCAGATCTAAGTTAATAGTTTGACGTTCCTTACTTCAAAATAACTAAGTCTTACTTTATAATACTCAATTTGTAAATCAAGGCTAAGTTCTTAGTTTAAAGTTCTTTACTTGAAAATATCTACTTCTTGTTTTAGAAATGACAATTTGAAAATCAGATCTAAGTTAACAGTTTGACGTTTTTTACTTCAAACTAACTAAGTCTTATTTTAGTATAGTGTATTTGTAATTTAAAACTAAGTTATTAGTATGAACTTCTTCACTTGAAAAAAACTACCACTGATTTTAGAAATGACAATTTGAAAATAAGATCTAAGTTAATAGTTTGACGTTTATTACTCTAAAATAACTAAGTCTTATTTTAGTATACTCAATTTGTAAATCAAGGCTAAGTTATTATTTGAAAGTTGTTTACTTGAAAATATCTACTTCTGATTTTAGAAATGACAATTTGAAAATCAAATCTAAGTTAATAGTTTGACGTTCTTTACTTCAAAACAGCTAAGTCTTATTGTAGTATAGTGAATTTGTAATTTAAAACGAAGTTATTAGTTTGAAATTCTTTACTTGAAAATATCTACTACTGATTTTAGAAATGACAATTTGAAAATCAGATCTAAGTTAACAGTTTGACGTTTTTTACTTTAAAATAACTAAGTCTTATTTTAGACTAGTGAATTTGTAAGTTAAAACTAAGTTATTAGTAGGCAGTTCTTCACTTGAAAAAAACTACCACTGATTTTAGAAATGACAATTTGAAAATCAGATCTAAGTTAATAGTTTGACGTTCTTTACTTCAAAATAACTAAGTCTTATTTTAGAATACTCAATTAGTTAATCAAGCCTAAGTTATTAGTTTAAAGTTGTTTACTTGAAAATATCTACTTCTTGTTTTAGAAATGACAATTTGAAAATCAGATCTTAGTTAATAGTTTGACGTTCTTTACTTCTATATAACTAAGTCTTATTTTAGTATAGTGAATTTGTAATTTAAAACAAAGTTATTAGTTTGAAGTTCTTTACTTTAAAATGTCTACTACTGATTTTAGAAATGACAATTTGAAAATCAGATTTAAGTTAACAGTTTGACGTTCTTTACTCCAAAACAACTAAGTCTTATTTTAGTATAGTGAATTTGTAAACCAAAACTAAGTTATTAGTATGTAGTTCTTCACTTGAAAAAAACTCCCACTGATTTTAGAAATGACAATTTGAAAATCAGATCTAAGTTAACAGTTTGACGTTCTTTACTTTAAAATAACTAAGTCTTATTTTAGAATACTCAATTTGTAAATCAAGACTAAGTTCTTAGTTTAAAGTTATTTACTTGAAAATATCTACTTCTTGTTTTAGAAATGACAATTTGAAAATCAGATCTAAGTTAATAATTTGACGTTCTTTACTTCTAAATAACTAAGTCTTATTTTAGAATAGTGAATTTGTAAATTAAAACTAAGTTATTAGTATGAAGTTCTTCACTTGAAAAAAAAAACCACTGATTTTAGAAATGACAATTTGAAAATCAGATCTAAGTTAATAGTTTGACGTTCTTTACTTCAAAATAACTAAGTCTTATTTTAGAATACTCAATTTGTAAATCAAGACTAAGTTCTTAGTTTAAAGTTATTTACTTGAAAATATCTACTTCTTGTTTTAGAAATGACAATTTGAAAATCAGATCTAAGTTAATAATTTGACGTTCTTTACTTCTAAATAACTAAGTCTTATTTTAGAATAGTGAATTTGTAATTTATAACTAAGTTATTAGTATGAAGTTTTTAACTTGAAAAAAACTACCAATGATTTTAGAAATGACAATTTGAAAATCAGATCTAAGTTAATAGTTTGACGTTTTTTACTTCAAAATAGTTAAGTCTTATTTTAGAATGCTGTATTTGTAAATCGCCACTAAGTTGTTAGTTTGAAGTTTTTTATTTAAAAATATCTGCTTCAGATTTTAGAACTGACAATTTGAAAATTAGATCTAAGTTAATAGTTTGTCGTTCTTTACTTCAAACCAACTAAGTCTTATTTTAGTATAGTGAATTTGTAAATCTAAACTAAGTTATTAGTATGAAGTTCTTTACTTGATAAAAACTACTACTGATTTTAGCATAGACAATTTGAAAATCAGATCTAAGTTAATAGTTTGACGTTCTTTACTTCCAAATAACTAAGTCTAATTTTAGACTAGTGATTTTGTAAATCAAAACTAAGTTATTAGTTTAAAGTTTTTTATTTCAAATTTACTAATTCGGATCTTAGTAATGTAAATATCGAAATCAAATCTAAGGTTGTTGTTTGAAGTTCTTTACTTGAAAATAACTACTACTGATTTTAGAAATGACAATTTGAAAATCAGATCTAAGTTAAAAGTTTGACGTACCTTACTTCAAAATAACTTAGTCTTATCTTAGAATAGTGAATTTGTAAATCAAAACTAAGTTATTAGTTTGTAGTTCTTTACTTGAAAATATTTACTTCTGATTTTAAAAATGACAATTTGAAAATCAGATCTAAGTTAATGGTTTGACGTTCTTTACTTCATAACAACTCAGTCTTACTTTAGTATAGTGAATTTGTAAACCAAAACTAAGTTATTAGTATGAAGTTCTTCACTTGAAAAAAACTACCACTGATTTTAGAAATGACAATTTGAAAATCAGATCTAAGTTAATAGTTTGACGTTCTTTACTTCAATATAACTAAGTCTTATTTTAGTATAGTGAATTTGTAAATCAAAGCTAAGCTATTAATTTGAAGTACTTTACTTGAACATATCTACTTCTGATTTTAGAAATAACAATTTGAAAATCAGGTCTAAGTTAATAGTATGACGTTTTTTACTTCAAAATAACTAAGTCTTATTTCACACTAGTGAATTTGCAAATCAAAATTAAGTTATAAGTTAGAAGTTATTTACTTGAAAATATCTACTTCTGATTTTAGAAATTACAATTTGAAAATCAGATCTAAGGTAATAGTTTGACGTTCTTTACTTCAAAATAACTAAGTCTTATTTTAGCATAGTCAATATGTAAATCAAAGCTAAGTTATAAGTTTGAAGTTCTTTACTAGAAAATATCTACTTCTGGTTTTAGAAATGACAAATTGTAAATCAGATCTAAGTTAATAGTTTGACGTTCTTTACTTCAAAATAACTAAGTCTTATTTTAGAATAGTGAATTTGTAAATCAGAACTAAGTTATTAGTTTGTAGTTCTTTACTTGAAAATATTTACTTCTGATTTTAAAAATGACAATTTGAAAATCAGATCTAAGTTAATGGTTTGACGTTCTTTACTTCATAACAACTCAGTCTTACTTTAGTATAGTGAATTTGTAAACCAAAACTAAGTTATTAGTATGAAGTTCTTCACTTGAAAAAAACTACTACTGATTTTAGAAATAACAATTTGAAAATCAGGACTAAGTTAATACTTTGACGTTTTTTATTTCAAACTAACTAAGTCTTATTTCACACTATAGAATTTGTAAATCAAAACTAAGTTATAAGTTTGAAGTTATTTACTTTGAAATATCTACTTCTGATTTAAGAAATGACAATTTGAAAATCAGATCTAAGTTAATAGTTTGACTTTTTTTACTTCAAAATAGATAAGTCTTATTTTAGAATATTGTATTTTTAAATAAGAACTAATTTATTTGTTTGAAGCTCTTTACTTGAAATTATCTACTTCTGATTTTAGAAATAACAATTTGAAAATCAAATCTAAGTTAATATAGTTTGACGTTCTTTACTTCAAAATAACTAAGTCTCATTTTAGAATAGTGACTTCTTAAATCAAAACTTAGTTATTAGTTTGAAGTTCTTTACTTCAAGCAAGATAAGTATTATTGTTGAATAGTGTATTTGTAAATCTAAACTAAGTTATTAGTTTGAAGTTTTTTATTTCAGATTTACTAATTCGGATTTTAGTAATGTAACTTTGAAAAACTAAACTAAGGATGTAGTTTGAAGTTCTTTACTTGAAAATTTCTACTTCTGATTTTAGAAATGACAATTTGAAAATCAGGTCTAAGTTGATAGTTTGACTTTCTTTACTTCCAATCAAATAAGTCTTATTTTAGTATAGTGAATTTGTAAATCAAAACTAAGTTATTAGTTTAAAGTTATTTACTTGAACATCTCTACTTCTGATTTTAGAAATAACAATTTGAAAATTAGACCTAAGTTAATAGTTTGACGTTCTTTACTTCTAAATAACTAAGTCTTATTTTAATATAGTGTATTTGTAAATCAAAACCAAGTTATAAGTTTAAAATTGTTTACTTTGAAATATCTACTTTTGATTTTAGAAATGACCATTTGAAAATCTGATCTAAGTTAATAGTTTGACGATTTTTACTTTAAAATAACTAAGTCTTATTTTAGAATGCTGTATTTGTAAATCGCCACTAAGTTGTTAGTTTGAAGTTTTTTATTTGAAAATATCTGCTTCAGATTTTAGAACTGACAATTTGAAAATTAGATCTAAGTTAATAGTTTGACGTTCTTTACTTCAAACCAACTAAGTCTTATTTTAGTACAGTGAATTTGTAAATCAAAACTAAGTTATTAGTATGAAGTTCTTTACTTGATAAAAACTACTACTGATTTTAGCATAGACAATTTGAAAATCAGTTCTAAGTTAATAGTTTGACGTTCTTTACTTCAAAATAACTAAGTCCTATTTTAGTATAGTGAATTTGTAAACCAAAACTAAGTTATTAGTATGAAGTTCTTCACTTGAAAAAAACTACCACTGATTTTAGAAATGACAATTTGAAAATCAGATCTAAGTTAATAGTTTGACGTTCTTTACTTCAAAACAACTAAGTCCTATTTTAGTATAGTGAATTTGTAAACCAAAACTAAGTTATTAGTATGAAGTTCTTCACTTGAAAAAAACTACCACTGATTTTAGAAATGACAATTTGAAAATCAGATCTAAGTTAATAGTTTGACGTTCTTTACTTCAAAATAACTAAGTCTTATTTTAGAATACTCAATTTGTAAATCAAGGCTAAGTTCTTAGTTTAAAGTTATTTACTTGAAAATATCTATTTCTTGTTTTAGAAATGACAATTTGAAAATCAGATCTAAGTTAATAATTTGACGTTCTTTACTTCTAAATAACTAAGTCTTATTTTAGAATAGTGAATTTGTAATTTATAACTAAGTTATTAGTATGAAGTTCTTCACTTGAAAAAAACTACCAATGATTTTAGAAATGACAATTTGAAAATCAGATCTAAGTTAATAGTTTGACGTTTTTTACTTCAAAATAGTTAAGTCTTACTTTAGAATGCTGTATTTGTAAATCGCCACTAAGTTGTTAGTTTGAAGTTTTTTATTTGAAAATATCTGCTTCAGATTTTAGAACTGACAATTTGAAAATTAGATCTAAGTTAATAGTTTGTCGTTCTTTACTTCAAACCAACTAAGTCTTATTTTAGTATAGTGAATTTGTAAATCAAAACTAAGTTATTAGTATGAAGTTCTTTACTTGATAAAAACTACTACTGATTTTAGCATAGACAATTTGAAAATCAGATCTAAGTTAATAGTTTGACGTTCTTTACTTCAAAATAACTAAGTCTAATTTTAGACTAGTGATTTTGTAAATCAAAACTAAGTTATTAGTTTAAAGTTTTTTATTTCAAATTTACTAATTCGGATCTTAGTAATGTAAATATCGAAATCAAATCTAAGGTTGTTGTTTGAAGTTCTTTACTTGAAAATAACTACTACTGATTTTAGAAATGACAATTTGAAAATCAGATCTAAGTTAAAAGTTTGACGTACCTTACTTCAAAATAACTTAGTCTTATCTTAGAATAGTGAATTTGTAAATCAAAACTAAGTTATTAGTTTGTAGTTCTTTACTTGAAAATATTTACTTCTGATTTTAAAAATGACAATTTGAAAATCAGATCTAAGTTAATGGTTTGACGTTCTTTACTTCATAACAACTCAGTCTTATTTTAGTATAGTGAATTTGTAAACCAAAACTAAGTTATTAGTATGAAGTTCTTCACTTGAAAAAAACTACCACTGATTTTAGAAATGACAATTTGAAAATCAGATCTAAGTTAATAGTTTGACGTTCTTTACTTCAATATAACTAAGTCTTATTTTAGTATAGTGAATTTGTAAATCAAAGCTAAGCTATTAATTTGAAGTTCTTTACTTGAACATATCTACTTCTGATTTTAGAAATAACAATTTGAAAATCAGGTCTAAGTTAATAGTATGACGTTTTTTACTTCAAAATAACTAAGTCTTATTTCACACTAGTGAATTTGCAAATCAAAACTAAGTTATAAGTTTGAAGTTATTTACTTGAAAATATCTACTTCTGATTTTAGAAATTACAATTTGAAAATCAGATCTAAGGTAATAGTTTGCCGTTCTTTACTTCAAAATAATTAAGTCTTATTTTAGAATAGTCAATATGTAAATCAAAGCTAAGTTATAAGTTTGAAGTTCTTTACTAGAAAATATCTACTTCTGGTTTTAGAAATGACAAATTGTAAATCAGATCTAAGTTAATAGTTTGACGTTCTTTACTTCAAAATAACTAAGTCTTATTTTAGAATAGTGAATTTGTAAATCAGAACTAAGTTATTAGTTTGAAGTTGTTTACTTTGAAATATCTACTTCTGATTTTAGAATTGACCATTTGAAAATCAGATCGAAGTTAATAGTTTGACGATTTTTACTTCAAAATAACTAAGTCTTACTTTAAAATAGTGAATTTGTAAATCAATACATACTTATTAAATAGAAGTTCTATACTTGAAAATATCTACTTTTGATTTTAGAAATGACAATTTGAAATACAGGTCTAAAATAATAGTTTGACGTTTTTTACTTCAAACTAACTAAGACTTATTTTAGAATAGTCAATTTGTAAATCAAAGCTAAGTTAAAAATTTGATGTTCTTTACTTGAACATATCTACTTCTGATTTTAGAAATAACAATTTGAAAATCAGGACTAAGTTAATACTTTGACGTTTTTTACTTCAAACTAACTAAGTCTTATTTCACACTATAGAATTTGTAAATCAAAACTAAGTTATAAGTTTGAAGTTATTTACTTTGAAATATCTACTTCTGATTTAAGAAATGACAATTTGAAAATCAGATCTAAGTTAATAGTTTGACGTTTTTTACTTCAAAATAGATAAGTCTTATTTTAGAATATTGTATTTTTAAATAAGAACTAATTTATTTGTTTGAAGCTCTTTACTTGAAATTATCTACTTCTGATTTTAGAAATAACAATTTGAAAATCAAATCTAAGTTAATATAGTTTGACATTCTTTACTTCAAAATAACTAAGTCTCATTTTAGAATAGTGACTTCTTAAATCAAAACTAAGTTATTAGTTTGAAGTTCTTTACTTGAAAATATCTACTTCTGGTTTTAGAAATGATAAAATTGTAAATCAGATCTAAGCTAATAGTTTTACATTCTTTACTTCAAGCAAGATAAGTATTATTGTAGAATAGTGTATTTCTAAATCTAAACTAAGTTATTAGTTTGAAGTTTTTTATTTCAGATTTACTAATTCGGATTTTAGTAATGTAACTTTGAAAAACTAAACTAAGGATGTAGTTTGAAGTTCTTTACTTGAAAATTTCTACTTCTGATTTTAGAAATGACAATTTGAAAATCAGGTCTAAGTTGATAGTTTGACTTTCTTTACTTCCAATCAAATAAGTCTTATTTTAGTATAGTGAATTTGTAAATCAAAACTAAGTTATTAGTTTAAAGTTATTTACTTGAACATCTCTACTTCTGATTTTAGAAATAACAATTTGAAAATTAGACCTAAGTTAATAGTTTGACGTTCTTTACTTCTAAATAACTAAGTCTTATTTTAATATAGTGTATTTGTAAATCAAAACCAAGTTATAAGTTTGAAATTGTTTACTTTGAAATATCTACTTTTGATTTTAGAAATGACCATTTGAAAATCTGATCTAAGTTAATAGTTTGACGATTTTTACTTTAAAATAACTAAGTCTTATTTTAGAATGCTGTATTTGTAAATCGCCACTAAGTTGTTAGTTTGAAGTTTTTTATTTGAAAATATCTGCTTCAGATTTTAGAACTGACAATTTGAAAATTAGATCTAAGTTAATAGTTTGACGTTCTTTACTTCAAACCAACTAAGTCTTATTTTAGTACAGTGAATTTGTAAATCAAAACTAAGTTATTAGTATGAAGTTCTTTACTTGATAAAAACTACTACTGATTTTAGCATAGACAATTTGAAAATCAGATCTAAGTTAATAGTTTGACGTTCTTTACTTCAAAATAACTAAGTCTAATTTTAGACTAGTGATTTTGTAAATCAAAACTAAGTTATTAGTTCAAAGTTTTTTATTACAAATTTACTAATTCGGATCTTAGTAATGTAAATATCGAAATCAAATCTAAGGTTGTTGTTTGAAGTTCTTTACTTGAAAATAACTACTACTGATTTTAGAAATGACAATTTGAAAATCAGATCTAAGTTAAAAGTTTGACGTACCTTACTTCAAAATAACTTAGTCTTATCTTAGAATAGTGAATTTGTAAATCAAAACTAAGTTATTAGTTTGTAGTTCTTTACTTGAAAATATCTACTTCTGATTTTAAAAAGGACAATTTGAAAATCAGATCTAAGTTAACTAATACAAATAAGTATTAGTTTGACGTTCTTTACTTCATAACAACTAGGTCTTATTTTAGTATAGTGAATTTGTAAATCAAAACTAAGTTATTAGTTTCAAGTTCTATACTTGAAAATATCAACTACTGATTTTAGAAATGACAATTTGAAAATCAGATCTAAGGTAATAGTTTGACGTTCTTTACTTCAAAATAACTATGTTTTATTTTAGAATAGAGAATTTGTAAATCAAAACTAAGTTATTAGTTTGAAGTTCTTTACTTTGAAATATCTACTTCTTTTTTAAGAAATGACAATTTGAAAATCAGATCTAAGTTAATAGAATGACGTTCTTTACTTCAAAATAGATAAGTCTTATTTTAGAATACTGTATTTGTAAATCAAAACTAAGTTGTTAGTTTGAAGTACTTTATTTGAAAATATCTACTTCTAGTTTTAGAAATGACAATTTGAAAATTAGATCTAAGTTAATAGTTTGACGTTTTTTACTTCAAAACAGCTAAGTCTTATTTTAGTATAGTGAATTTGTAATTTAAAACGAAGTTATTAGTTTGAAATTCTTTACTTGAAAATATCTACTACTGATTTTAGAAATGACAATTTGAAAATCAGATCTAAGTTAACAGTTTGACGTTCTTTACTTCAAAATAACTAAGTCTTATTTTAGAATACTCAATTTGTAAATCAAGGCTAAGTTATTAGTTTAAAGTTGTTTACTTGAAAATATCTACTTCTTGTTTTAGAAATGACAATTTGAAAATCAGATCTAAGTTAATAGTTTGACGTTCTTCACTTCTAAATAACTAAGTCTTATTTTAGTATAGTGAATTTGTAATTTAAAACAAAGTTATTAGTTTGAAGTTCTTTACTTTAAAATATCTACTACTGATTTTAGAAATGACAATTTGAAAATCAGATCTAAGTTAACAGTTTGACGTTCTTTACTTTAAAATAACTAAGTCTTATTTTAGACTAGTGAATTTGTAAATTAAAACTAAGTTATTAGTATGAAGTTCTTCACTTGAAAAAAACTACCACTGATTTTAGAAATGACAATTTGAAAAGCAGATCTAAGTTAATAGTTTGACGTTCTTTACTTCAAAATAACTAAGTCTTATTTTAGAATACTCAATTTGTAAATCAAGGCTAAGTTATTAGTTTATAGTTGATTACTTGAAAATATCTACTTCTGATTTTAGAAATGACAATTTGAAAATCAGATCTAAGTTAATAGTTTTACGTTCTTTACTTTAAAACAACTAAGTCCTATTTTAGTATAGTGAATTTGTAAACCAAAACTAAGTTATTAGTATGAAGTTCTTCACTTGAAAAAAACTACCACTGATTTTAGAAATGACAATTTGAAAATCAGATCTAAGTTAATAGTTTGACGTTCTTTACTTCAAAATAACTAAGTCTTATTTTAGAATACTCAATTTGTAAATCAAGGCTAAGTTATTAGTTTAAAGATGTTTACTTGAAACTATCTACTTCTTGTTTTAGAAATGACAATTTTAAAATCAGATCTAAGTTAATAGTTTGACGTTATTTACTTCTAAATAACTAAGTCTTATTTTAGTATAGTGAATTTGTAATTTAAAACTAAGTTATTAGTATGAAGTTCTTCACTTGAAAAAAACTACCACTGATTTTAGAAATGACAATTTGAAAATCAGATCTAAGTTAATAGTTTGACGTTCTTTACTTCAAAATAACTAAGTCTTATTTTAGATTACTCAATTTGTAAATCAAGGCTAAGTTCTTAGTTTAAAATTCTTTACTTGAAAAATCTACTTCTTATTTTAGAAATGACAATTTGAAAATTAGATCTAAGTTAATAGTTTGACGTTCTTTACTTCAAACCAACTAAGTCTTATTTTAGTACAGTGAATTTGTAAATCAAAACTAAGTTATTAGTATGAAGTTCTTTACTTGATAAAAACTACTACTGATTTTAGCATAGACAATTTGAAAATCAGATCTAAGTTAATAGTTTGACGTTCTTTACTTCAAAATAACTAAGTCTAATTTTAGACTAGTGATTTTGTAAACCAAAACTAAGTTATTAGTTCAAAGTTTTTTATTTCAAATTTACTAATTCGGATCTTAGTAATGTAAATATCGAAATCAAATCTAAGGTTGTTGTTTGAAGTTCTTTACTTGAAAATAACTACTACTGATTTTAGAAATGACAATTTGAAAATCAGATCTAAGTTAAAAGTTTGACGTACCTTACTTCAAAATAACTTAGTCTTATCTTAGAATAGTGAATTTGTAAATCAAAACTAAGTTATTAGTATGAAGTTCTTCACTTGAAAAAAACTCCCACTGATTTTAGAAATGACAATTTGAAAATCAGATCTAAGTTAATAGTTTGACGTTCTTTACTTCAAAATAACTAAGTCTTATTTTAGAATACTCAATTTGTAAATCAAGGCTAAGTTATTAGTTTAAATTTGTTTACTTGAAAATATCTACTTCTTGTTTTAGAAATGACAATTTGAAAATCAGATCTAAGTTAATAGTTTGACGTTCTTCACTTCTAAATAACTAAGTCTTATTTTAGTATAGTGAATTTGTAATTTAAAACAAAGTTATTAGTTTGAAGTTCTTTACTTTAAAATATCTACTACTGATTTTAGAAATGACAATTTGAAAATCAGATCTAAGTTAATAGTTTGACGTTTTTTACTTCAAAACAGCTAAGTCTTATTTTAGACTAGTGAATTTGTAAATTAAAACTAAGTTATTGGTATGAAGTTCTTCACTTGAAAAAAACTACCACTGATTTTAGAAATGACAATTTGAAAAGCAGATCTAAGTTAAAAGTTTGACGTACCTTACTTCAAAATAACTTAGTCTTATCTTAGAATAGTGAATTTGTAAATCAAAACTAAGTTATTAGTTTGTAGTTCTTTACTTGAAAATATCTACTTCTGATTTTAAAAAGGACAATTTGAAAATCAGATCTAAGTTAACTAATACAAATAAGTATTAGTTTGACGTTCTTTACTTCATAACAACTAGGTCTTATTTTAGTATAGTGAATTTGTAAATCAAAACTAAGTTATTAGTTTCAAGTTCTATACTTGAAAATATCAACTACTGATTTTAGAAATGACAATTTGAAAATCAGATCTAAGGTAATAGTTTGACGTTCTTTACTTCAAAATAACTATGTTTTATTTTAGAATAGAGAATTTGTAAATCAAAACTAAGTTATTAGTTTGAAGTACTTTACTTTGAAATATCTACTTCTTTTTTAAGAAATGACAATTTGAAAATCAGATCTAAGTTAATAGAATGACGTTCTTTACTTCAAAATAGATAAGTCTTATTTTAGAATACTGTATTTGTAAATCAAAACTAAGTTGTTAGTTTGAAGTACTTTATTTGAAAATATCTGCTTCAGATTTTAGAAATGACAATTTGAAAATCAGATCTAAGTTAATAGTTTGACGTTCTTTACTTCAAACCTACTAAGTCTTATTTTAGACTAGTGAATTTGTAAATCAAAACTAAGTTATTAGTTTAAAGTTTTTTATTTCAAATTTATTAATTCGGATCTTAGTAATGTAAATATCGAAATCAAATCTAAGGTTGTAGTTTGAAGTACTTTACTTGAAAATATCTACATCTGATTTTAAAAATGATATTTTGAAAATCAGATGTAAGTTAATAGTTTGACGTTCTTTACTTGAATATAACAAAGTCTTATTTTAGTATAGTGAATTTGAAAATCAAGGCTAAGTTATTAGTTTAAAGTTCTTTACTTGAAAATATCTACTTCTAGTTTTAGAAATGACAATTTGAAAATTAGATCTAAGTTAATAGTTTGACGTTCTTTACTTCAAAATAACTAAGTCTTATTTTAGAATACTCAATTTGTAAATCAAGGCTAAGCTCTTAGTTTAAAGTTCTTTACTTGAAAATATCTACTTCTTGTTTTAGAAATGACAATTTGAAAATCAGATCTAAGTTAACAGTTTGACGTTCTTTACTTCTAAATAACTAAGTCTTATTTTAGTATAGTGAATTTGTAATTTAAAACTAAGTTATTAGTATGAAGTTCTTCACTTGAAAAAAACTACCACTGATTTTAGAAATGACAATTTGCAAATCAGATCTAAGTTAATAGTTTGACGTTCTTTACTTTAAAATAACTAAGTCTTATTTTAGAATACTCAATTTGTAAATCAAGGCTAAGTTATTAGTTTAAAGTTGTTTACTTGAAAATATCTACTTCTGATTTTAGAAATGACAATTTGAAAATCAAATCTAAGTTAATAGTTTGACGTTCTTTACTTCAAAACAGCTAAGTCTTATTTTAGTACAGTGAATTTGTAATTTAAAACGAAGTTATTAGTTTGAAATTCTTTACTTGAAAATATCTACTACTGATTTTAGAAATGACAATTTGAAAATCAGATCTAAGTTAACAGTTTGACGTTCTTTACTTCAAAATAACTAAGTCTTATTTTAGAATACTCAATTTGTAAATCAAGGCTAAGTTATTAGTTTAAAGTTGATTACTTGAAAATATCTACTTCTTGTTTTAGAAATGACAATTTGAAAATCAGATCTAAGTTAATAGTTTGACGTTCTTCACTTCTAAATAACTAAGTCTTATTTTAGTATAGTGAATTTGTAATTTAAAACAAAGTTATTAGTTTGAAGTTCTTTACTTTAAAATATCTACTACTGATTTTAGAAATGACAATTTGAAAATCAGATCTAAGTTAACAGTTTGACGTTCTTTACTTTAAAATAACTAAGTCTTATTTTAGACTAGTGAATTTGTAAATTAAAACTAAGTTATTAGTATGAAGTTCTTCACTTGAAAAAAACTACCACTGATTTTAGAAATGACAATTTGAAAAGCAGATCTAAGTTAATAGTTTGACGTTCTTTACTTCAAAATAACTAAGTCTTATTTTAGAATACTCAATTTGTAAATCAAGGCTAAGTTATTAGTTTATAGTTAATTACTTGAAAATATCTACTTCTGATTTTAGAAATGACAATTTGAAAATCAGATCTAAGTTAATAGTTTTACGTTCTTTACTTCAAAACAACTAAGTCCTATTTTAGTATAGTGAATTTGTAAACCAAAACTAAGTTATTAGTATGAAGTTCTTCACTTGAAAAAAACTACCACTGATTTTAGAAATGACAATTTGAAAATCAGATCTAAGTTAATAGTTTGACGTTCTTTACTTCAAAATAACTAAGTCTTATTTTAGAATACTCAATTTGTAAATCAAGGCTAAGTTATTAGTTTAAAGATGTTTACTTGAAACTATCTACTTCTTGTTTTAGAAATGACAATTTGAAAATCAGATCTAAGTTAATAGTTTGACGTTATTTACTTCTAAATAACTAAGTCTTATTTTAGTATAGTGAATTTGTAATTTAAAACTAAGTTATTAGTATGAAGTTCTTCACTTGAAAAAAACTACCACTGATTTTAGAAATGACAATTTGAAAATCAGATCTAAGTTAATAGTTTGACGTTCTTTACTTCAAAATAACTAAGTCTTATTTTAGAATACTCAATTTGTAAATCAAGGCTAAGTTCTTAGTTTAAAGTTCTTTACTTGAAAATATCTACTTCTTGTTTTAGAAATGACAATTTGAAAATCAGATCTAAGTTAACAGTTTGACGTTCTTTACTTCTAAATAACTAAGTCTTATTTTAGTATAGTGTATTTGTAATTTAAAACTAAGTTATTAGTATGAAGTTCTTCACTTGAAAAACACTACCACTGATTTTGGAATTAACAATTTGAAAATCAGATCTAAGTTAATAGTTTGACGTTCTTTACTTTAAAATAACTAAGTCTTATTTTAGAATACTCAATTTGTAAATCAGATCTAAGTTAATAGTTTGACGTTCTTTACTTCAAAATAACTAAGTCTTATTTTAGAATACTCAATTTGTAAATCAAGGCTAAGTTATTAGTTTAAAGTTGTTTACTTGAAAATATCTACTTCTTGTTTTAGAAATGACAATTTGAAAATCAGATCTAAGTTAATAGTTTGACGTTCTTTACTTCTAAATAACTAAGTCTTATTTTAGTATAGTGAATTTGTAATTTAAAACAAAGTTATTAGTTTGAAGTTCTTTACTTTAAAATGTCTACTACTGATTTTAGAAATGACAATTTGAAAATCAGATTTAAGTTAACAGTTTGACGTTCTTTACTCCAAAACAACTAAGTCTTATTTTAGTATAGTGAATTTGTAAACCAAAACTAAGTTATTAGTATGAAGTTCTTCACTTGAAAAAAACTCCCACTGATTTTAGAAATGACAATTTGAAAATCAGATTTAAGTTAACAGTTTGACGTTCTTTACTCCAAAACAACTAAGTCTTATTTTAGTATAGTGAATTTGTAAACCAAAACTAAGTTATTAGTATGAAGTTCTTCACTTGAAAAAAACTCCCACTGATTTTAGAAATGACAATTTGAAAATCAGATCTAAGTTAACAGTTTGACGTTCTTTACTTCAAAATAACTAAGTCTTATTTTAGAATACTCAATTTGTAAATCAAGGCTAAGTTCTTAGTTTAAAGTTATTTACTTGAAAATATCTACTTCTTGTTTTAGAAATGACAATTTGAAAATCAGATCTAAAATAATAATTTGACGTTCTTTACTTCTAAATAACTAAGTCTTATTTTAGAATAGTGAATTTGTAATTTAAAACTAAGTTATTAGTATGAAGTTCTTCACTTGAAAAAAACTACCAATGATTTTAGAAATGACAATTTGAAAATCAGATCTAAGTTAATAGTTTGACGTTCTTTACTTCAAAATAGATAAGTCTTATTTTAGAATGCTGTATTTGTAAATCGCCACTAAGTTGTTAGTTTGAAGTTTTTTATTTGAAAATATCTGCTTTAGATTTTAGAACTGACAATTTGAAAATTAGATCTAAGTTAATAGTTTGACGTTCTTTACTTCAAAATAACTAAGTCTAATTTTAGAATAGTGATTTTGTAAATCAAAACTAAGTTATTAGTTTAAAGTTTTTTATTTCAAATTTACTAATTCGGATCTTAGTAATGTAAATATCGAAATCAAATCTAAGGTTGTTGTTTGAAGTTCTTTACTTGAAAATAACTACTACTGATTTTAGAAATGACAATTTGAAAATCAGATTTAAGTTAAAAGTTTGACGTACCTTACTTCAAAATAACTTAGTCTTATCTTAGAATAGTGAATTTGTAAATCAAAACTAAGTTATTAGTTTGTAGTTCTTTACTTGAAAATATTTACTTCTGATTTTAAAAATGACAATTTGAAAATCAGATCTAAGTTAATGGTTTGACGTTCTTTACTTCATAACAACTCAGTCTTATTTTAGTATAGTGAATTTGTAAACCAAAACTAAGTTATTAGTATGAAGTTCTTCACTTGAAAAAAACTACCACTGATTTTAGAAATGACAATTTGAAAATCAGATCTAAGTTAATAGTTTGACGTTCTTTACTTCAAAATAACTAAGCCTTATTTTAGAATACTCAATTTGTAAATCAAGGCTAAGTTATTAGTTTAAAGTTGTTTACTTGAAAATATCTACTTCTGATTTTAGAAATGACAATTTGAAAATCAGTTCTAAGTTAATAGTTTGACGTTTTTTACTCCAAAACAACTAAGTCTTATTTTAGTATAGTGAATTTGTAAACCAAAACTAAGTTATTAGTATGAAGTTCTTCACTTGAAAAAAACTACCACTGATTTTAGAAATGACAATTTGAAAATCAGATCTAAGTTAATAGTTTGACGTTTTTTACTTCAAAATAACTAAGTCTTATTTTAGAATACTCAATTTGTAAATCAAGGCTAAGTTATTAGTTTAAAGTTCTTTACTTGAAAATATCTACTTCTTGTTTTAGAAATGACAATTTGAAAATCAGATCTAAGTTAATAGTTTGACGTTCCTTACTTCAAAATAACTAAGTCTTATTTTATAATACTCAATTTGTAAATCAAGGCTAAGATCTTAGTTTAAAGTTCTTTACTTGAAAATATCTACTTCTGATTTTAGAAATGACAATTTGAAAATCAGATCTAAGTTAATAGTTTGACGATCTTTACTTCAAAACAACTAAGTCCTATTTTAGTATAGTGAATTTGTAAACCAAAACTAAGTTATTAGTATGAAGTTCTTCACTTGAAAAAAACTACCACTGATTTTAGAAATGACAATTTGAAAAGCAGATCTAAGTTAATAGTTTGACGTTCTTTACTTCAAAATAACTAAGTCTTATTTTAGAATACTCAATTTGTAAATCAAGGCTAAGTTATTAGTTTAAAGTTCTTTACTTGAAACTATCTACTTCTTGTTTTAGAAATGACAATTTGAAAATCAGATCTAAGTTAATAGTTTGACGTTCTTTACTTCTAAATAACTAAGTCTTATTTTAGAATAGTGAATTTGTAATTTAAAACTAAGTTATTAGTATGAAGTTCTTCACTTGAAAAAAACTACCACTGATTTTAGAAATGACAATTTGAAAATCAGATCTAAGTTAATAGTTTGACGTTCTTTACTTCAAAATAACTAAGCCTTATTTAAGAATACTCAATTTGTAAATCAAGGCTAAGTTATTAGTTTAAAGTTGTTTACTTGTAAATATCTACTTCTGATTTTAGAAATGACAATTTGAAAATCAGTTCTAAGTTAATAGTTTGACGTTTTTTACTCCAAAACAACTAAGTCTTATTTTAGTATAGTGAATTTGTAAACCAAAACTAAGTTATTAGTATGAAGTTCTTCACTTGAAAAAAACTACCACTGATTTTAGAAATGACAATTTGAAAATCAGATCTAAGTTAATAGTTTGACGTTCTTTACTTCAAAATAACTAAGTCTTATTTTAGAATACTCAATTTGTAAATCAAGGCTAAGTTATTAGTTTAAAGTTCTTTACTTGAAAATATCTACTTCTTGTTTTAGAAATGACAATTTGAAAATCAGATCTAAGTTAATAGTTTGACGTTCCTTACTTCAAAATAACTAAGTCTTATTTTATAATACTCAATTTGTAAATCAAGGCTAAGATCTTAGTTTAAAGTTCTTTACTTGAAAATATCTACTTCTTGTTTTAGAAATGACAATTTGAAAATCAGATCTAAGTTAACAGTTTGACGTTCTTTACTTCTAAATAACTAAGTCTTATTTTAGTATAGTGTATTTGTAATTTAAAACTAAGTTATTAGTATGAAGTTCTTCACTTGAAAAAAACTACCACTGATTTTAGAAATGACAATTTGAAAATCAGATCTAAGTTAATAGTTTGACGTTCTTTACTTTAAAATAACTAAGTCTTATTTTAGTATACTCAATTTGTAAATCAAGGCTAAGTTATTATTTGAAAGTTGTTTACTTGAAAATATCTACTTCTGATTTTAGAAATGACAATTTGAAAATCAAATCCAAGTTAATAGTTTGACGTTCTTTACTTCAAAACAGCTAAGTCTTATTTTAGTATAGTGAATTTGTAATTTAAAACGAAGTTATTAGTTTGAAATTCTTTACTTGAAAATATCTACTACTGATTTTAGAAATGACAATTTGAAAATCAGATCTAAGTTAACAGTTTGACGTTCTTTACTTTAAAATAACTAAGTCTTATTTTAGACTAGTGAATTTGTAAGTTAAAACTAAGTTATTAGTAGGCAGTTCTTCACTTGAAAAAAACTACCACTGATTTTAGAAATGACAATTCGAAAATCAGATCTAAGTTAATAGTTTGACGTTCTTTACTTCAAAATAACTAAGTCTTATTTTAGAATACTCAATTAGTAAATCAAGGCTAAGTTATTAGTTTAAAGTTGTTTACTTGAAAATATCTACTTCTTGTTTTAGATATGACAATTTGAAAATCAGATCTAAGTTAATAGTTTGACGTTCTTTACTTCTAAATAACTAAGTCTTATTTTAGTATAGTGAATTTGTAATTTAAAACAAAGTTATTAGTTTGAAGTTCTTTACTTTAAAATGTCTACTACTGATTTTAGAAATGACAATTTGAAAATCAGATTTAAGTTAACAGTTTGACGTTCTTTACTCCAAAACAACTAAGTCTTATTTTAGTATAGTGAATTTGTAAACCAAAACTAAGTTATTAGTATGAAGTTCTTCACTTGAAAAAAACTCCCACTGATTTTAGAAATGACAATTTGAAAATCAGATCTAAGTTAATAGTTTGACGTTCTTTACTTCAAAATAACTAAGTCTTATTTTAGAATACTCAATTTGTAAATCAAGGCTAAGTTCTTAGTTTAAAGTTATTTACTTGAAAATATCTACTTCTTGTTTTAGAAATGACAATTTGAAAATCAGATCTAAGTTAATAATTTGACGTTCTTTACTTCTAAATAACTAAGTCTTATTTTAGAATAGTGAATTTGTAATTTAAAACTAAGTTATTAGTATGAAGTTCTTCACTTGAAAAAAACTACCAATGATTTTAGAAATGACAATTTGAAAATCAGATCTAAGTTAATAGTTTGACGTTTTTTACTTCAAAATAGATAAGTCTTATTTTAGAATGCTGTATTTGTAAATCGCCACTAAGTTGTTAGTTTGAAGTTTTTTATTTGAAAATATCTGCTTCAGATTTTAGAACTGACAATTTGAAAATTAGATCTAAGTTAATAGTTTGACGTTCTTTACTTCAAACCAACTAAGTCTTATTTTAGTATA
Source organism: Cantharis rustica (assembly GCA_911387805.1). Lineage (NCBI taxonomy): Eukaryota > Metazoa > Arthropoda > Insecta > Coleoptera > Cantharidae > Cantharis > Cantharis rustica. The sequence goes on from OU426878.1 coordinate 36,183,570, forward strand.
GTGAATTTGTAAATCAAAACTAAGTTATTAGTATGAAGTTCTTTACTTGATAAAAACTACTACTGTTTTAGCATAGACAATTTGAAAATCAGATCTAAGTTAATAGTTTGACGTTCTTTACTTCAAAATAACTAAGTCTAATTTTAGAATAGTGATTTTGTAAATCAAAACTAAGTTATTAGTTTAAAGTTTTTTATTTCAAATTTACTAATTCGGATCTTAGTAATGTAAATATCGAAATCAAATCTAAGGTTGTTGTTTGTAGTTCTTTACTTGAAAATAACTACTACTGATTTTAGAAATGACAATTTGAAAATCAGATCTAAGTTAAAAGTTTGACGTACCTTACTTCAAAATAACTTAGTCTTATCTTAGAATAGTGAATTTGTAAATCAAAACTAAGTTATTAGTTTGTAGTTCTTTACTTGAAAATATTTACTTCTGATTTTAAAAATGACAATTTGAAAATCAGATCTAAGTTAATGGTTTGACGTTCTTTACTTCATAACAACTCAGTCTTATTTTAGTATAGTGAATTTGTAAACCAAAACTAAGTTATTAGTATGAAGTTCTTCACTTGAAAAAAACTACCACTGATTTTAGAAATGACAATTTGAAAATCAGATCTAAGTTAATAGTTTGACGTTCTTTACTTCAAAATAACTAAGCCTTATTTTAGAATACTCAATTTGTAAATCAAGGCTAAGTTATTAGTTTAAAGTTGTTTACTTGAAAATATCTACTTCTGATTTTAGAAATGACAATTTGAAAATCAGTTCTAAGTTAATAGTTTGACGTTTTTTACTCCAAAACAACTAAGTCTTATTTTAGTATAGTGAATTTGTAAACCAAAACTAAGTTATTAGTATGAAGTTCTTCATACTAATACCACTTGAAAAAAACTACCACTGATTTTAGAAATGACAATTTGAAAATCAGATCTAAGTTAATAGTTTGACGTTCTTTACTTCAATATAACTAAGTCTTATTTTAGTATAGTGAATTTGTAAATCAAAGCTAAGCTATTAATTTGAAGTTCTTTACTTGAACATATCTACTTCTGATTTTAGAAATAACAATTTGAAAATCAGGTCTAAGTTAATAGTATGACGTTTTTTACTTCAAAATAACTAAGTCTTATTTCACACTAGTGAATTTGCAAATCAAAACTAAGTTATAAGTTTGAAGTTATTTACTTGAAAATATCTACTTCTGATTTTAGAAATTACAATTTGAAAATCAGATCTAAGGTAATAGTTTGACGTTCTTTACTTCAAAATAACTAAGTCTTATTTTAGAATAGTCAATATGTAAATCAAAGCTAAGTTATAAGTTTGAAGTTCTTTACTAGAAAATATCTACTTCTGGTTTTAGAAATGACAAATTGTAAATCAGATCTAAGTTAATAGTTTGACGTTCTTTACTTCAAAATAACTAAGTCTTATTTTAGAATAGTGAATTTGTAAATCAGAACTAAGTTATTAGTTTGAAGTTTTTTATTTCAGATTTACTAATTCGGATTTTAGTAATGTAAATTAGAAAATCTAAACTAAGGATGTAGTTAAAGTTCTTTACTTGAAAATTTCTACTTCTGATCTTTAGAAATGACAATTTGTAAATCAGATCTAAGTTGATAGTTTGACTTTCTTTACTTCTAATCAAATAAGTCTTATTTTAGTATAGTGAATTTGTAAATCAAAACTAAGTTATTAGTTTGAAGTTATTTACTTCAACATCTCTACTTCTGATTTTAGAAATAACAATTTGAAAATTAGATCTTAGTTAATAGTTTGACGTTCTTTACTTCTAAATAACTAAGTCTTAGTTTAGTATAGTGTATTTGATAATCAAAACTAAGTTATAAGTTTGAAGTTGTTTACTTTGAAATATCTACTTCTGATTTTAGAATTGACCATTTGAAAATCAGATCGAAGTTAATAGTTTGACGATTTTTACTTCAAAATAACTAAGTCTTACTTTAAAATAGTGAATTTGTAAATCAATACATACTTATTAAATAGAAGTTCTATACTTGAAAATATCTACTTTTGATTTTAGAAATGACAATTTGAAATACAGGTCTAAAATAATAGTTTGACGTTTTTTACTTCAAACTAACTAAGACTTATTTTAGAATAGTCAATTTGTAAATCAAAGCTAAGTTAAAAATTTGATGTTCTTTACTTGAACATATCTACTTCTGATTTTAGAAATAACAATTTGAAAATCAGGACTAAGTTAATACTTTGACGTTTTTTACTTCAAACTAACTAAGTCTTATTTCACACTATAGAATTTGTAAATCAAAACTAAGTTATAAGTTTGAAGTTATTTACTTTGAAATATCTACTTCTGATTTAAGAAATGACAATTTGAAAATCAGATCTAAGTTAATAGTTTGACGTTTTTTACTTCAAAATAGATAAGTCTTATTTTAGAATATTGTATTTTTAAATAAGAACTAATTTATTTGTTTGAAGCTCTTTACTTGAAATTATCTACTTCTGATTTTAGAAATAACAATTTGAAAATCAAATCTAAGTTAATATAGTTTGACATTCTTTACTTCAAAATAACTAAGTCTCATTTTAGAATAGTGACTTCTTAAATCAAAACTAAGTTATTAGTTTGAAGTTCTTTACTTGAAAATATCTACTTCTGGTTTTAGAAATGATAAAATTGTAAATCAGATCTAAGCTAATAGTTTTACATTCTTTACTTCAAGCAAGATAAGTATTATTGTAGAATAGTGTATTTGTAAATCTAAACTAAGTTATTAGTTTGAAGTTTTTTATTTCAGATTTACTAATTCGGATTTTAGTAATGTAACTTTGAAAAACTAAACTAAGGATGTAGTTTGAAGTTCTTTACTTGAAAATTTCTACTTCTGATTTTAGAAATGACAATTTGAAAATCAGGTCTAAGTTGATAGTTTGACTTTCTTTACTTCCAATCAAATAAGTCTTATTTTAGTATAGTGAATTTGTAAATCAAAACTAAGTTATTAGTTTAAAGTTATTTACTTGAACATCTCTACTTCTGATTTTAGAAATAACAATTTGAAAATTAGACCTAAGTTAATAGTTTGACGTTCTTTACTTCTAAATAACTAAGTCTTATTTTAATATAGTGTATTTGTAAATCAAAACCAAGTTATAAGTTTGAAATTGTTTACTTTGAAATATCTACTTTTGATTTTAGAAATGACCATTTGAAAATCTGATCTAAGTTAATAGTTTGACGATTTTTACTTTAAAATAACTAAGTCTTATTTTAGAATGCTGTATTTGTAAATCGCCACTAAGTTGTTAGTTTGAAGTTTTTTATTTGAAAATATCTGCTTCAGATTTTAGAACTGACAATTTGAAAATTAGATCTAAGTTAATAGTTTGACGTTCTTTACTTCAAACCAACTAAGTCTTATTTTAGTACAGTGAATTTGTAAATCAAAACTAAGTTATTAGTATGAAGTTCTTTACTTGATAAAAACTACTACTGATTTTAGCATAGACAATTTGAAAATCAGATCTAAGTTAATAGTTTGACGTTCTTTACTTCAAAATAACTAAGTCTAATTTTAGACTAGTGATTTTGTAAATCAAAACTAAGTTATTAGTTCAAAGTTTTTTATTTCAAATTTACTAATTCGGATCTTAGTAATGTAAATATCGAAATCAAATCTAAGGTTGTTGTTTGAAGTTCTTTACTTGAAAATAACTACTACTGATTTTAGAAATGACAATTTGAAAATCAGATCTAAGTTAAAAGTTTGACGTACCTTACTTCAAAATAACTTAGTCTTATCTTAGAATAGTGAATTTGTAAATCAAAACTAAGTTATTAGTTTGTAGTTCTTTACTTGAAAATATCTACTTCTGATTTTAAAAAGGACAATTTGAAAATCAGATCTAAGTTAACTAATACAAATAAGTATTAGTTTGACGTTCTTTACTTCATAACAACTAGGTCTTATTTTAGTATAGTGAATTTGTAAATCAAAACTAAGTTATTAGTTTCAAGTTCTATACTTGAAAATATCAACTACTGATTTTAGAAATGACAATTTGAAAATCAGATCTAAGGTAATAGTTTGACGTTCTTTACTTCAAAATAACTATGTTTTATTTTAGAATAGAGAATTTGTAAATCAAAACTAAGTTATTAGTTTGAAGTTCTTTACTTTGAAATATCTACTTCTTTTTTAAGAAATGACAATTTGAAAATCAGATCTAAGTTAATAGAATGACGTTCTTTACTTCAAAATAGATAAGTCTTATTTTAGAATACTGTATTTGTAAATCAAAACTAAGTTGTTAGTTTGAAGTACTTTATTTGAAAATATCTACTTCTAGTTTTAGAAATGACAATTTGAAAATTAGATCTAAATTAATAGTTTGACGTTTTTTACTTCAAAACAGCTAAGTCTTATTTTAGTATAGTGAATTTGTAATTTAAAACGAAGTTATTAGTTTGAAATTCTTTACTTGAAAATATCTACTACTGATTTTAGAAATGACAATTTGAAAATCAGATCTAAGTTAACAGTTTGACGTTCTTTACTTCAAAATAACTAAGTCTTATTTTAGAATACTCAATTTGTAAATCAAGGCTAAGTTATTAGTTTAAAGTTGTTTACTTGAAAATATCTACTTCTTGTTTTAGAAATGACAATTTGAAAATCAGATCTAAGTTAATAGTTTGACGTTCTTCACTTCTAAATAACTAAGTCTTATTTTAGTATAGTGAATTTGTAATTTAAAACAAAGTTATTAGTTTGAAGTTCTTTACTTTAAAATATCTACTACTGATTTTAGAAATGACAATTTGAAAATCAGATCTAAGTTAACAGTTTGACGTTCTTTACTTTAAAATAACTAAGTCTTATTTTAGACTAGTGAATTTGTAAATTAAAACTAAGTTATTAGTATGAAGTTCTTCACTTGAAAAAAACTACCACTGATTTTAGAAATGACAATTTGAAAAGCAGATCTAAGTTAATAGTTTGACGTTCTTTACTTCAAAATAACTAAGTCTTATTTTAGAATACTCAATTTGTAAATCAAGGCTAAGTTATTAGTTTATAGTTGATTACTTGAAAATATCTACTTCTGATTTTAGAAATGACAATTTGAAAATCAGATCTAAGTTAATAGTTTTACGTTCTTTACTTTAAAACAACTAAGTCCTATTTTAGTATAGTGAATTTGTAAACCAAAACTAAGTTATTAGTATGAAGTTCTTCACTTGAAAAAAACTACCACTGATTTTAGAAATGACAATTTGAAAATCAGATCTAAGTTAATAGTTTGACGTTCTTTACTTCAAAATAACTAAGTCTTATTTTAGAATACTAAATTTGTAAATCAAGGCTAAGTTATTAGTTTAAAGATGTTTACTTGAAACTATCTACTTCTTGTTTTAGAAATGACAATTTTAAAATCAGATCTAAGTTAATAGTTTGACGTTATTTACTTCTAAATAACTAAGTCTTATTTTAGTATAGTGAATTTGTAATTTAAAACTAAGTTATTAGTATGAAGTTCTTCACTTGAAAAAAACTACCACTGATTTTAGAAATGACAATTTGAAAATCAGATCTAAGTTAATAGTTTGACGTTCTTTACTTCAAAATAACTAAGTCTTATTTTAGAATACTCAATTTGTAAATCAAGGCTAAGTTCTTAGTTTAAAATTCTTTACTTGAAAAATCTACTTCTTATTTTAGAAATGACAATTTGAAAATCAGATCTAAGTTAACAGTTTGACGTTCTTTACTTCTAAATAACTAAGTCTTATTTTAGTATAGTGTATTTGTAATTTAAAACTAAGTTATTAGTATGAAGTTCTTCACTTGAAAAACACTACCACTGATTTTGGAATTAACAATTTGAAAATCAGATCTAAGTTAATAGTTTGACGTTCTTTACTTTAAAATAACTAAGTCTTATTTTAGAATACTCAATTTGTAAATCAAGACTAAGTTAATAGTTTAAAGTTGTTTACTTGAAAATATCTACTTCTGATTTTAGAAATGACAATTTGAAAATCAAATCTAAGTTAATAGTTTGACGTGCTTTACTTCAAAACAACTAAGTCCTATTTTAGTATAGTGAATTTGTAAACCAAAACTAAGTTATTAGTATGAAGTTCTTCACTTGAAAAAAACTACCACTGATTTTAGAAATGACAATTTGAAAATCAGGTCTAAGTTGATAGTTTGACTTTCTTTACTTCCAATCAAATAAGTCTTATTTTAGTATAGTGAATTTGTAAATCAAAACTAAGTTATTAGTTTAAAGTTATTTACTTGAACAGCTCTACTTCTGATTTTAGAAATAACAATTTGAAAATTAGACCTAAGTTAATAGTTTGACGTTCTTTACTTCTAAATAACTAAGTCTTATTTTAATATAGTGTATTTGTAAATCAAAACCAAGTTATAAGTTTGAAATTGTTTACTTTGAAATATCTACTTTTGATTTTAGAACTGACCATTTGAAAATCTGATCTAAGTTAATAGTTTGACGATTTTTACTTTAAAATAACTAAGTCTTATTTTAGAATGCTGTATTTGTAAATCGCCACTAAGTTGTTAGTTTGAAGTTTTTTATTTGAAAATATCTGCTTCAGATTTTAGAACTGACAACTTGAAAATTAGATCTAAGTTAATAGTTTGACGTTCTTTACTTCAAACCAACTAAGTCTTATTTTAGTACAGTGAATTTGTAAATCAAAACTAAGTTATTAGTATGAAGTTCTTTACTTGATAAAAACTACTACTGATTTTAGCATAGACAATTTGAAAATCAGATCTAAGTTAATAGTTTGACGTTCTTTACTTCAAAATAACTAAGTCTAATTTTAGACTAGTGATTTTGTAAACCAAAACTAAGTTATTAGTTCAAAGTTTTTTATTTCAAATTTACTAATTCGGATCTTAGTAATGTAAATATCGAAATCAAATCTAAGGTTGTTGTTTGAAGTTCTTTACTTGAAAATAACTACTACTGATTTTAGAAATGACAATTTGAAAATCAGATCTAAGTTAAAAGTTTGACGTACCTTACTTCAAAATAACTTAGTCTTATCTTAGAATAGTGAATTTGTAAATCAAAACTAAGTTATTAGTTTGTAGTTCTTTACTTGAAAATATCTACTTCTGATTTTAAAAAGGACAATTTGAAAATCAGATCTAAGTTAACTAATACAAATAAGTATTAGTTTGACGTTCTTTACTTCATAACAACTAGGTCTTATTTTAGTATAGTGAATTTGTAAATCAAAACTAAGTTATTAGTTTCAAGTTCTATACTTGAAAATATCAACTACTGATTTTAGAAATGACAATTTGAAAATCAGATCTAAGGTAATAGTTTGACGTTCTTTACTTCAAAATAACTATGTTTTATTTTAGAATAGAGAATTTGTAAATCAAAACTAAGTTATTAGTTTGAAGTACTTTACTTTGAAATATCTACTTCTTTTTTAAGAAATGACAATTTGAAAATCAGATCTAAGTTAATAGAATGACGTTCTTTACTTCAAAATAGATAAGTCTTATTTTAGAATACTGTATTTGTAAATCAAAACTAAGTTGTTAGTTTGAAGTACTTTATTTGAAAATATCTGCTTCAGATTTTAGAAATGACAATTTGAAAATCAGATCTAAGTTAATAGTTTGACGTTCTTTACTTCAAACCTACTAAGTCTTATTTTAGACTAGTGAATTTGTAAATCAAAACTAAGTTATTAGTTTAAAGTTTTTTATTTCAAATTTATTAATTCGGATCTTAGTAATGTAAATATCGAAATCAAATCTAAGGTTGTAGTTTGAAGTACTTTACTTGAAAATATCTACATCTGATTTTAAAAATGATATTTTGAAAATCAGATGTAAGTTAATAGTTTGACGTTCTTTACTTGAATATAACAAAGTCTTATTTTAGTATAGTGAATTTGAAAATCAAGGCTAAGTTATTAGTTTAAAGTTCTTTACTTGAAAATATCTACTTCTAGTTTTAGAAATGACAATTTGAAAATTAGATCTAAGTTAATAGTTTGACGTTCTTTACTTCAAAATAACTAAGTCTTATTTTAGAATACTCAATTTGTAAATCAAGGCTAAGCTCTTAGTTTAAAGTTCTTTACTTGAAAATATCTACTTCTTGTTTTAGAAATGACAATTTGAAAATCAGATCTAAGTTAACAGTTTGACGTTCTTTACTTCTAAATAACTAAGTCTTATTTTAGTATAGTGAATTTGTAATTTAAAACTAAGTTATTAGTTTGAAAGTTCTTCACTTGAAAAAAACTACCACTGATTTTAGAAATGACAATTTGCAAATCAGATCTAAGTTAATAGTTTGACGTTCTTTACTTTAAAATAACTAAGTCTTATTTTAGAATACTCAATTTGTAAATCAAGGCTAAGTTATTAGTTTAAAGTTGTTTACTTGAAAATATCTACTTCTGATTTTAGAAATGACAATTTGAAAATCAAATCTAAGTTAATAGTTTGACGTTCTTTACTTCAAAACAGCTAAGTCTTATTTTAGTACAGTGAATTTGTAATTTAAAACGAAGTTATTAGTTTGAAATTCTTTACTTGAAAATATCTACTACTGATTTTAGAAATGACAATTTGAAAATCAGATCTAAGTTAACAGTTTGACGTTCTTTACTTCAAAATAACTAAGTCTTATTTTAGAATACTCAATTTGTAAATCAAGGCTAAGTTATTAGTTTAAAGTTGTTTACTTGAAAATATCTACTTCTTGTTTTAGAACTGACAATTTGAAAATCAGATCTAAGTTAATAGTTTGACGTTCTTCACTTCTAAATAACTAAGTCTTATTTTAGTATAGTGAATTTGTAATTTAAAACAAAGTTATTAGTTTGAAGTTCTTTACTTTAAAATATCTACTACTGATTTTAGAAATGACAATTTGAAAATCAGATCTAAGTTAACAGTTTGACGTTCTTTACTTTAAAATAACTAAGTCTTATTTTAGACTAGTGAATTTGTAAATTAAAACTAAGTTATTAGTATGAAGTTCTTCACTTGAAAAAAACTACCACTGATTTTAGAAATGACAATTTGAAAAGCAGATCTAAGTTAATAGTTTGACGTTCTTTACTTCAAAATAACTAAGTCTTATTTTAGAATACTCAATTTGTAAATCAAGGCTAAGTTATTAGTTTATAGTTGATTACTTGAAAATATCTACTTCTGATTTTAGAAATGACAATTTGAAAATCAGATCTAAGTTAATAGTTTTACGTTCTTTACTTCAAAACAACTAAGTCCTATTTTAGTATAGTGAATTTGTAAACCAAAACTAAGTTATTAGTATGAAGTTCTTCACTTGAAAAAAACTACCACTGATTTTAGAAATGACAATTTGAAAATCAGATCTAAGTTAATAGTTTGACGTTCTTTACTTCAAAATAACTAAGTCTTATTTTAGAATACTCAATTTGTAAATCAAGGCTAAGTTATTAGTTTAAAGATGTTTACTTGAAACTATCTACTTCTTGTTTTAGAAATGACAATTTGAAAATCAGATCTAAGTTAATAGTTTGACGTTATTTACTTCTAAATAACTAAGTCTTATTTTAGTATAGTGAATTTGTAATTTAAAACTAAGTTATTAGTATGAAGTTCTTCACTTGAAAAAAACTACCACTGATTTTAGAAATGACAATTTGAAAATCAGATCTAAGTTAATAGTTTGACGTTCTTTACTTCAAAATAACTAAGTCTTATTTTAGAATACTCAATTTGTAAATCAAGGCTAAGTTCTTAGTTTAAAGTTCTTTACTTGAAAATATCTACTTCTTGTTTTAGAAATGACAATTTGAAAATCAGATCTAAGTTAACAGTTTGACGTTCTTTACTTCTAAATAACTAAGTCTTATTTTAGTATAGTGTATTTGTAATTTAAAACTAAGTTATTAGTATGAAGTTCTTCACTTGAAAAACACTACCACTGATTTTGGAATTAACAATTTGAAAATCAGATCTAAGTTAATAGTTTGACGTTCTTTACTTTAAAATAACTAAGTCTTATTTTAGAATACTCAATTTGTAAATCAAGACTAAGTTAATAGTTTGACGTTCTTTACTTCAAAATAACTAAGTCTTATTTTAGAATACTCAATTAGTAAATCAAGGCTAAGTTATTAGTTTAAAGTTGTTTACTTGAAAATATCTACTTCTTGTATTAGAAATGACAATTTGAAAATCAGATCTAAGTTAATAGTTTGACGTTCTTTACTTCTAAATAACTAAGTCTTATTTTAGTATAGTGAATTTGTAATTTAAAACAAAGTTATTAGTTTGAAGTTCTTTACTTTAAAATGTCTACTACTGATTTTAGAAATGACAATTTGAAAATCAGATTTAAGTTAACAGTTTGACGTTCTTTACTCCAAAACAACTAAGTCTTATTTTAGTATAGTGAATTTGTAAACCAAAACTAAGTTATTAGTATGAAGTTCTTCACTTGAAAAAAACTCCCACTGATTTTAGAAATGACAATTTGAAAATCAGATTTAAGTTAACAGTTTGACGTTCTTTACTCCAAAACAACTAAGTCTTATTTTAGTATAGTGAATTTGTAAACCAAAACTAAGTTATTAGTATGAAGTTCTTCACTTGAAAAAAACTCCCACTGATTTTAGAAATGACAATTTGAAAATCAGATCTAAGTTAACAGTTTGACGTTCTTTACTTCAAAATAACTAAGTCTTATTTTAGAATACTCAGTTTGTAAATCAAGGCTAAGTTCTTAGTTTAAAGTTATTTACTTGAAAATATCTACTTCTTGTTTTAGAAATGACAATTTGAAAATCAGATCTAAGTTAATAATTTGACGTTCTTTACTTCTAAATAACTAAGTCTTATTTTAGAATAGTGAATTTGTAATTTAAAACTAAGTTATTAGTATGAAGTTCTTCACTTGAAAAAAACTACCAATGATTTTAGAAATGACAATTTGAAAATCAGATCTAAGTTAATAGTTTGACGTTCTTTACTTCAAAATAGATAAGTCTTATTTTAGAATGCTGTATTTGTAAATCGCCACTAAGTTGTTAGTTTGAAATTTTTTATTTGAAAATATCTGCTTCAGATTTTAGAACTGACAATTTGAAAATTAGATCTAAGTTAATAGTTTGACGTTCTTTACTTCAAAATAACTAAGTCTAATTTTAGAATAGTGATTTTGTAAATCAAAACTAAGTTATTAGTTTAAAGTTTTTTATTTCAAATTTACTAATTCGGATCTTAGTAATGTAAATATCGAAATCAAATCTAAGGTTGTTGTTTGAAGTTCTTTACTTGAAAATAACTACTACTGATTTTAGAAATGACAATTTGAAAATCAGATCTAAGTTAAAAGTTTGACGTACCTTACTTCAAAATAACTTAGTCTTATTTTATAATACTCAATTTGTAAATCAAGGCTAAGATCTTAGTTTAAAGTTCTTTACTTGAAAATATCTACTTCTGATTTTAGAAATGACAATTTGAAAATCAGATCTAAGTTAATAGTTTGACGTTCCTTACTTCAAAATAACTAAGTCTTATTTTATAATACTCAATTTGTAAATCAAGGCTAAGATCTTAGTTTAAAGTTCTTTACTTGAAAATATCTACTTCTGATTTTAGAAATGACAATTTGAAAATCAGATCTAAGTTAATAGTTTGACGATCTTTACTTCAAAACAACTAAGTCCTATTTTAGTATAGTGAATTTGTAAACCAAAACTAAGTTATTAGTATGAAGTTCTTCACTTGAAAAAAACTACCACTGGTTTTAGAAATGACAATTTGAAAAGCAGATCTAAGTTAATAGTTTGACGTTCTTTACTTCAAAATAACTAAGTCTTATTTTAGAATACTCAATTTGTAAATCAAGGCTAAGTTATTAGTTTAAAGTTCTTTACTTGAAACTATCTACTTCTTGTTTTAGAAATGACAATTTGAAAATCAGATCTAAGTTAATAGTTTGACGTTCTTTACTTCTAAATAACTAAGTCTTATTTTAGAATAGTGAATTTGTAATTTAAAACTAAGTTATTAGTATGAAGTTCTTCACTTGAAAAAAACTACCACTGATTTTAGAAATGACAATTTGAAAATCAGATCTAAGTTAATAGTTTGACGTTCTTTACTTCAAAATAACTAAGCCTTATTTTAGAATACTCAATTTGTAAATCAAGGCTAAGTTATTAGTTTAAAGTTGTTTACTTGTAAATATCTACTTCTGATTTTAGAAATGACAATTTGAAAATCAGTTCTAAGTTAATAGTTTGACGTTTTTTACTCCAAAACAACTAAGTCTTATTTTAGTATAGTGAATTTGTAAACCAAAACTAAGTTATTAGTATGAAGTTCTTCACTTGAAAAAAACTACCACTGATTTTAGAAATGACAATTTGAAAATCAGATCTAAGTTAATAGTTTGACGTTCTTTACTTCAAAATAACTAAGTCTTATTTTAGAATACTCAATTTGTAAATCAAGGCTAAGTTATTAGTTTAAAGTTCTTTACTTGAAAATATCTACTTCTTGTTTTAGAAATGACAATTTGAAAATCAGATCTAAGTTAATAGTTTGACGTTCCTTACTTCAAAATAACTAAGTCTTATTTTATAATACTCAATTTGTAAATCAAGGCTAAGATCTTAGTTTAAAGTTCTTTACTTGAAAATATCTACTTCTTGTTTTAGAAATGACAATTTGAAAATCAGATCTAAGTTAACAGTTTGACGTTCTTTACTTCTAAATAACTAAGTCTTATTTTAGTATAGTGTATTTGTAATTTAAAACTAAGTTATTAGTATGAACTTCTTCACTTGAAAAAAACTACCACTGATTTTAGAAATGACAATTTGAAAATCAGATCTAAGTTAATAGTTTGACGTTCTTTACTTTAAAATAACTAAGTCTTATTTTAGTATACTCAATTTGTAAATCAAGGCTAAGTTATTATTTGAAAGTTGTTTACTTGAAAATATCTACTTCTGATTTTAGAAATGACAATTTGAAAATCAAATCCAAGTTAATAGTTTGACGTTCTTTACTTCAAAACAGCTAAGTCTTATTTTAGTATAGTGAATTTGTAATTTAAAACGAAGTTATTAGTTTGAAATTCTTTACTTGAAAATATCTACTACTGATTTTAGAAATGACAATTTGAAAATCAGATCTAAGTTAACAGTTTGACGTTCTTTACTTTAAAATAACTAAGTCTTATTTTAGACTAGTGAATTTGTAAGTTAAAACTAAGTTATTAGTAGGCAGTTCTTCACTTGAAAAAAACTACCACTGATTTTAGAAATGACAATTCGAAAATCAGATCTAAGTTAATAGTTTGACGTTCTTTACTTCAAAATAACTAAGTCTTATTTTAGAATACTCAATTAGTAAATCAAGGCTAAGTTATTAGTTTAAAGTTGTTTACTTGAAAATATCTACTTCTTGTTTTAGAAATGACAATTTGAAAATCAGATCTAAGTTAATAGTTTGACGTTCTTTACTTCTAAATAACTAAGTCTTATTTTAGTATAGTGAATTTGTAATTTAAAACAAAGTTATTAGTTTGAAGTTCTTTACTTTAAAATGTCTACTACTGATTTTAGAAATGACAATTTGAAAATCAGATTTAAGTTAACAGTTTGACGTTCTTTACTCCAAAACAACTAAGTCTTATTTTAGTATAGTGAATTTGTAAACCAAAACTAAGTTATTAGTATGAAGTTCTTCACTTGAAAAAAACTCCCACTGATTTTAGAAATGACAATTTGAAAATCAGATTTAAGTTAACAGTTTGACGTTCTTTACTCCAAAACAACTAAGTCTTATTTTAGTATAGTGAATTTGTAAACCAAAACTAAGTTATTAGTATGAAGTTCTTCACTTGAAAAAAACTCCCACTGATTTTAGAAATGACAATTTGAAAATCAGATCTAAGTTAATAGTTTGACGTTCTTTACTTCAAAATAGATAAGTCTTATTTTAGAATGCTGTATTTGTAAATCGCCACTAAGTTGTTAGTTTGAAGTTTTTTATTTGAAAATATCTGCTTCAGATTTTAGAACTGACAATTTGAAAATTAGATCTAAGTTAATAGTTTGACGTTCTTTACTTCAAACCAACTAAGTCTTATTTTAGTATAGTGAATTTGTAAATCAAAACTAAGTTATTAGTATGAAGTTCTTTACTTGATAAAAACTACTACTGTTTTAGCATAGACAATTTGAAAATCAGATCTAAGTTAATAGTTTGACGTTCTTTACTTCAAAATAACTAAATCTAATTTTAGAATAGTGATTTTGTAAATCAAAACTAAGTTATTAGTTTAAAGTTTTTTATTTCAAATTTACTAATTCGGATCTTAGTAATGTAAATATCGAAATCAAATCTAAGGTTGTTGTTTGAAGTTCTTTACTTGAAAATAACTACTACTGATTTTAGAAATGACAATTTGAAAATCAGATCTAAGTTAAAAGTTTGACGTACCTTACTTCAAAATAACTTAGTCTTATCTTAGAATAGTGAATTTGTAAATCAAAACTAAGTTATTAGTTTGTAGTTCTTTACTTGAAAATATTTACTTCTGATTTTAAAAATGACAATTTGAAAATCAGATCTAAGTTAATGGTTTGACGGTCTTTACTTCATAAGAACTCAGTCTTATTTTAGTATAGTGAATTTGTAAACCAAAACTAAGTTATTAGTATGAAGTTCTTCACTTGAAAAAAACTACCACTGATTTTAGAAATGACAATTTGAAAATCAGATCTAAGTTAATAGTTTGACGTTCTTTACTTCAAAATAACTAAGCCTTATTTTAGAATACTCAATTTGTAAATCAAGGCTAAGTTATTAGTTTAAAGTTGTTTACTTGAAAATATCTACTTCTGATTTTAGAAATGACAACTTGAAAATCAGTTCTAAGTTAATAGTTTGACGTTTTTTACTCCAAAACAACTAAGTCTTATTTTAGTATAGTGAATTTGTAAACCAAAACTAAGTTATTAGTATGAAGTTCTTCACTTGAAAAAAACTACCACTGATTTTAGAAATGACAATTTGAAAATCAGATCTAAGTTAATAGTTTGACGTTCTTTACTTCAAAATAACTAAGTCTTATTTTAGAATACTCAATTTGTAAATCAAGGCTAAGTTATTAGTTTAAAGTTCTTTACTTGAAAATATCTACTTCTTGTTTTAGAAATGACAATTTGAAAATCAGATCTAAGTTAATAGTTTGACGTTCTTTACTTCTAAATAACTAAGTCTTATTTTAGTATAGTGAATTTGTAATTTAAAACAAAGTTATTAGTTTGAAGTTCTTTACTTTAAAATGTCTACTACTGATTTTAGAAATGACAATTTGAAAATCAGATTTAAGTTAACAGTTTGACGTTCTTTACTCCAAAACAACTAAGTCTTATTATAGTATAGTGAATTTGTAAACCAAAACTAAGTTATTAGTATGAAGTTCTTCACTTGAAAAAAACTCCCACTGATTTTAGAAACGACAATTTGAAAATCAGATTTAAGTTAACAGTTTGACGTTCTTTACTCCAAAACAACTAAGTCTTATTTTAGTATAGTGAATTTGTAAACCAAAACTAAGTTATTAGTATGAAGTTCTTCACTTGAAAAAAACTCCCACTGATTTTAGAAATGACAATTTGAAAATCAGATCTAAGTTAACAGTTTGACGTTCTTTACTTTAAAATAACTAAGTCTTATTTTAGACTAGTGAATTTGTAAATTAAAACTAAGTTATTAGTATGAAGTTCTTCACTTGAAAAAAAAAACCACTGATTTTAGAAATGACAATTTGAAAATCAGATCTAAGTTAATAGTTTGACGTTCTTTACTTCAAAATAACTAAGTCTTATTTTAGAATACTCAATTTGTAAATCAAGGCTAAGTTCTTAGTTTAAAGTTATTTACTTGAAAATATCTACTTCTTGTTTTAGAAATGACAATTTGAAAATCAGATCTAAGTTAATAATTTGACGTTCTTTACTTCTAAATAACTAAGTCTTATTTTAGAATAGTGAATTTGTAATTTAAAACTAAGTTATTAGTATGAAGTTCTTCACTTGAAAAAAACTACCAATGATTTTAGAAATGACAATTTGAAAATCAGATCTAAGTTAATAGTTTGACGTTCTTTACTTCAAAATAGATAAGTCTTATTTTAGAATGCTGTATTTGTAAATCGCCACTAAGTTGTTAGTTTGAAGTTTTTTATTTGAAAATATCTGCTTCAGATTTTAGAACTGACAATTTGAAAATTAGATCTAAGTTAATAGTTTGACGTTCTTTACTTCAAACCAACTAAGTCTTATTTTAGTATAGTGAATTTGTAAATCAAAACTAAGTTATTAGTATGAAGTTCTTTACTTGATAAAAACTACTACTGTTTTAGCATAGACAATTTGAAAATCAGATCTAAGTTAATAGTTTGACGTTCTTTACTTCAAAATAACTAAGTCTAATTTTAGAATAGTGATTTTGTAAATCAAAACTAAGTTATTAGTTTAAAGTTTTTAATTTCAAATTTACTAATTCGGATCTTAGTAATGTAAATATCGAAATCAAATCTAAGGTTGTTGTTTGAAGTTCTTTACTTGAAAATAACTACTACTGATTTTAGAAATGACAATTTGAAAATCAGATCTAAGTTAAAAGTTTGACGTACCTTACTTCAAAATAACTTAGTCTTATCTTAGAATAGTGAATTTGTAAATCAAAACTAAGTTATTAGTTTGTAGTTCTTTACTTGAAAATATTTACTTCTGATTTTAAAAATGACAATTTGAAAATCAGATCTAAGTTAATGGTTTGACGTTCTTTACTTCATAACAACTCAGTCTTATTTTAGTATAGTGAATTTGTAAACCAAAACTAAGTTATTAGTATGAAGTTCTTCACTTGAAAAAAACTACCACTGATTTTAGAAATGACAATTTGAAAATCAGATCTAAGTTAATAGTTTGACGTTCTTTACTTCAAAATAACTTAGCCTTATTTTAGAATACTCAATTTGTAAATCAAGGCTAAGTTATTAGTTTAAAGTTGTTTACTTGAAAATATCTACTTCTGATTTTAGAAATGACAATTTGAAAATCAGTTCTAAGTTAATAGTTTGACGTTTTTTACTCCAAAACAACTAAGTCTTATTTTAGTATAGTGAATTTGTAAACCAAAACTAAGTTATTAGTATGAAGTTCTTCACTTGAAAAAAACTACCACTGATTTTAGAAATGACAATTTGAAAATCAGATCTAAGTTAATAGTTTGACGTTCTTTACTTCAAAATAACTAAGTCTTATTTTAGAATACTCAATTTGTAAATCAAGGCTAAGTTATTAGTTTAAAGTTCTTTACTTGAAAATATCTACTTCTTGTTTTAGAAATGACAATTTGAAAATCAGATCTAAGTTAATAGTTTGACGTTCCTTACTTCAAAATAACTAAGTCTTATTTTATAATACTCAATTTGTAAATCAAGGCTAAGATCTTAGTTTAAAGTTCTTTACTTGATGACATACTTAATGACAATTTGAAAATCAGATCTAAGTTAAAAGTTTGACGTACCTTACTTCAAAATAACTTAGTCTTATCTTAGAATAGTGAATTTGTAAATCAAAACTAAGTTATTAGTTTGTAGTTCTTTACTTGAAAATATTTACTTCTGATTTTAAAAATGACAATTTGAAAATCAGATCTAAGTTAATGGTTTGACGTTTTTTACTCCAAAACAACTAAGTCTTATTTTAGTATAGTGAATTTGTAAACCAAAACTAAGTTATTAGTATGAAGTTCTTCACTTGAAAAAAACTACCACTGATTTTAGAAATGACAATTTGAAAATCAGATCTAAGTTAATAGTTTGACGTTCTTTACTTCAAAATAACTAAGTCTTATTTTAGAATACTCAATTTGTAAATCAAGGCTAAGTTATTAGTTTAAAGTTCTTTACTTGAAAATATCTACTTCTTGTTTTAGAAATGACAATTTGAAAATCAGATCTAAGTTAATAGTTTGACGTTCCTTACTTCAAAATAACTAAGTCTTATTTTATAATACTCAATTTGTAAATCAAGGCTAAGATCTTAGTTTAAAGTTCTTTACTTGAAAATATCTACTTCTTGTTTTAGAAATGACAATTTGAAAATCAGATCTAAGTTAACAGTTTGACGTTCTTTACTTCTAAATAACTAAGTCTTATTTTAGTATAGTGTATTTGTAATTTAAAACTAAGTTATTAGTATGAACTTCTTCACTTGAAAAAAACTACCACTGATTTTAGAAATGACAATTTGAAAATCAGATCTAAGTTAATGGTTTGACGTTCTTTACTTCATAACAACTCAGTCTTATTTTAGTATAGTGAATTTGTAAACCAAAACTAAGTTATTAGTATGAAGTTCTTCACTTGAAAAAAACTACCACTGATTTTAGAAATGACAATTTGAAAATCAGATCTAAGTTAATAGTTTGACGTTCTTTACTTCAAAATAACTAAGCCTTTATTTAGAATACTCAATTTGTAAATCAAGGCTAAGTTATTAGTTTAAAGTTGTTTACTTGAAAATATCTACTTCTGATTTTAGAAATGACAATTTGAAAATCAGTTCTAAGTTAATAGTTTGACGTTTTTTACTCCAAAACAACTAAGTCTTATTTTAGTATAGTGAATTTGTAAACCAAAACTAAGTTATTAGTATGAAGTTCTTCACTTGAAAAAAACTACCACTGATTTTAGAAATGACAATTTGAAAATCAGATCTAAGTTAATAGTTTGACGTTCTTTACTTCAAAATAACTAAGTCTTATTTTAGAATACTCAATTTGTAAATCAAGGCTAAGTTATTAGTTTAAAGTTCTTTACTTGAAAATATCTACTTCTTGTTTTAGAAATGACAATTTGAAAATCAGATCTAAGTTAATAGTTTGACGTTCCTTACTTCAAAATAACTAAGTCTTATTTTATAATACTCAATTTGTAAATCAAGGCTAAGATCTTAGTTTAAAGTTCTTTACTTGAAAATATCTACTTCTTGTTTTAGAAATGACAATTTGAAAATCAGATCTAAGTTAATAGTTTGACGTTCTTTACTTCTAAATAACTAAGTCTTATTTTAGTATAGTGAATTTGTAATTTAAAACAAAGTTATTAGTTTGAAGTTCTTTACTTTAAAATGTCTACTACTGATTTTAGAAATGACAATTTGAAAATCAGATTTAAGTTAACAGTTTGACGTTCTTTACTCCAAAACAACTAAGTCTTATTTTAGTATAGTGAATTTGTAAACCAAAACTAAGTTATTAGTATGAAGTTCTTCACTTGAAAAAAACTCCCACTGATTTTAGAAATGACAATTTGAAAATCAGATCTAAGTTAACAGTTTGACGTTCTTTACTTTAAAATAACTAAGTCTTATTTTAGACTAGTGAATTTGTAAATTAAAACTAAGTTATTAGTATGAAGTTCTTCACTTGAAAAAAAAAACCACTGATTTTAGAAATGACAATTTGAAAATCAGATCTAAGTTAATAGTTTGACGTTCTTTACTTCAAAATAACTAAGTCTTATTTTATAATACTCAATTTGTAAATCAAGGCTAAGTTCTTAGTTTAAAGTTATTTACTTGAAAATATCTACTTCTTGTTTTAGAAATGACAATTTGAAAATCAGATCTAAGTTAATAATTTGACGTTCTTTACTTCTAAATAACTAAGTCTTATTTTAGAATAGTGAATTTGTAATTTAAAACTAAGTTATTAGTATGAAGTTCTTCACTTGAAAAAAACTACCAATGATTTTAGAAATGACAATTTGAAAATCAGATCTAAGTTAATAGTTTGACGTTCTTTACTTCAAAATAGATAAGTCTTATTTTAGAATGCTGTATTTGTAAATCGCCACTAAGTTGTTAGTTTGAAGTTTTTTATTTGAAAATATCTGCTTCAGATTTTAGAACTGACAATTTGAAAATTAGATCTAAGTTAATAGTTTGACGTTCTTTACTTCAAACCAACTAAGTCTTATTTTAGTATAGTGAATTTGTAAATCAAAACTAAGTTATTAGTATGAAGTTCTTTACTTGATAAAAACTACTACTGTTTTTGGCATAGACAATTTGAAAATCAGATCTAAGTTAATAGTTTGACGTTCTTTACTTCAAAATAACTAAGTCTAATTTTAGAATAGTGATTTTGTAAATCAAAACTAAGTTATTAGTTTAAAGTTTTTTATTTCAAATTTACTAATTCGGATCTTAGTAATGTAAATATCGAAATCAAATCTAAGGTTGTTGTTTGAAGTTCTTTACTTGAAAGTAGCTACAACTGATTTTAGAAATGACAATTTGAAAATCAGATCTAAGTTAAAAGTTTGACGTACCTTACTTCAAAATAACTTAGTCTTATCTTAGAATAGTGAATTTGTAAATCAAAACTAAGTTATTAGTTTGTAGTTCTTTACTTGAAAATATTTACTTCTGATTTTAAAAATGACAATTTGAAAATCAGATCTAAGTTAATGGTTTGACGTTTTTTACTCCAAAACAACTAAGTCTTATTTTAGTATAGTGAATTTGTAAACCAAAACTAAGTTATTAGTATGAAGTTCTTCACTTGAAAAAAACTACCACTGATTTTAGAAATGACAATTTGAAAATCAGATCTAAGTTAATAGTTTGACGTTCTTTACTTCAAAATAACTAAGTCTTATTTTAGAATACTCAATTTGTAAATCAAGGCTAAGTTATTAGTTTAAAGTTCTTTACTTGAAAATATCTACTTCTTGTTTTAGAAATGACAATTTGAAAATCAGATCTAAGTTAATAGTTTGACGTTCCTTACTTCAAAATAACTAAGTCTTATTTTATAATACTCAATTTGTAAATCAAGGCTAAGATCTTAGTTTAAAGTTCTTTACTTGAAAATATCTACTTCTTGTTTTAGAAATGACAATTTGAAAATCAGATCTAAGTTAACAGTTTGACGTTCTTTACTTCTAAATAACTAAGTCTTATTTTAGTATAGTGTATTTGTAATTTAAAACTAAGTTATTAGTATGAACTTCTTCACTTGAAAAAAACTACCACTGATTTTAGAAATGACAATTTGAAAATCAGATCTAAGTTAATAGTTTGACGTTCTTTACTTTAAAATAACTAAGTCTTATTTTAGTATACTCAATTTGTAAATCAAGGCTAAGTTATTATTTGAAAGTTGTTTACTTGAAAATATCTACTTCTGATTTTAGAAATGACAATTTGAAAATCAAATCTAAGTTAATAGTTTTGACGTTCTTTACTTCAAAACAGCTAAGTCTTATTTTAGTATAGTGAATTTGTAATTTAAAACGAAGTTATTAGTTTGAAATTCTTTACTTGAAAATATCTACTACTGATTTTAGAAATGACAATTTGAAAATCAGATCTAAGTTAACAGTTTGACGTTCTTTACTTTAAATAACTAAGTCTTATTTTAGACTAGTGAATTTGTAAGTTAAAACTAAGTTATTAGTAGGCAGTTCTTCACTTGAAAAAAACTACCACTGATTTTAGAAATGACAATTTGAAAATCAGATCTAAGCTAATAGTTTGACGTTCTTTACTTCAAAATAACTAAGTCTAATTTTACACTAGTGATTTTGTAAATCAAAACTAAGTTATTAGTTTAAAGTTTTTTATTTCAAATTTATTAATTCGGATCTTAGTAATGTAAATATCGAAATCAAATCTAAGGTTGTTGTTTGAAGTTCTTTACTTGAAAATAACTACTACTGATTTTAGAAATGACAATTTGAAAATTAGATCTAAGTTAAAAGTTTGACGTACCTTACTTCAAAATAACTTAGTCTTATCTTAGAATAGTGAATTTGTAAATCAAAACTAAGTTATTAGTTTGTAGTTCTTTACTTGAAAATATTTACTTCTGATTTTAAAAATGACAATTTGAAAATCAGATCTAAGTTAATGGTTTGACGTTCTTTACTTCATAACAACTCAGTCTTATTTTAGTATAGTGAATTTGTAAACCAAAACTAAGTTATTAGTATGAAGTTCTTCACTTGAAAAAAACTACCACTGATTTTAGAAATGACAATTTGAAAATCAGATCTAAGTTAATAGTTTGACGTTCTTTACTTCAATATAACTAAGTCTTATTTTAGTATAGTGAATTTGTAAATCAAAGCTAAGCTATTAATTTGAAGTTCTTTACTTGAACATATCTACTTCTGATTTTAGAAATAACAATTTGAAAATCAGGTCTAAGTTAATAGTATGACGTTTTTTACTTCAAAATAACTAAGTCTTATTTCACACTAGTGAATTTGCAAATCAAAACTAAGTTATAAGTTTGAAGTTATTTACTTGAAAATATCTACTTCTGATTTTAGAAATTACAATTTGAAAATCAGATCTAAGGTAATAGTTTGACGTTCTTTACTTCAAAATAACTAAGTCTTATTTTAGAATAGTCAATATGTAAATCAAAGCTAAGTTATAAGTTTGAAGTTCTTTACTAGAAAATATCTACTTCTGGTTTTAGAAATGACAAATTGTAAATCAGATCTAAGTTAATAGTTTGACGTTCTTTACTTCAAAATAACTAAGTCTTATTTTAGAATAGTGAATTTGTAAATCAGAACTAAGTTATTAGTTTGAAGTTTTTTATTTCAGATTTACTAATTCGGATTTTAGTAATGTAAATTAGAAAATCTAAACTAAGGATGTAGTTAAAGTTCTTTACTTGAAAATTTCTACTTCTGATCTTTAGAAATGACAATTTGTAAATCAGATCTAAGTTGATAGTTTGACTTTCTTTACTTCTAATCAAATAAGTCTTATTTTAGTATAGTGAATTTGTAAATCAAAACTAAGTTATTAGTTTGAAGTTATTTACTTCAACATCTCTACTTCTGATTTTAGAAATAACAATTTGAAAATTAGATCTTAGTTAATAGTTTGACGTTCTTTACTTCTAAATAACTAAGTCTTAGTTTAGTATAGTGTATTTGATAATCAAAACTAAGTTATAAGTTTGAAGTTGTTTACTTTGAAATATCTACTTCTGATTTTAGAATTGACCATTTGAAAATCAGATCGAAGTTAATAGTTTGACGATTTTTACTTCAAAATAACTAAGTCTTACTTTAAAATAGTGAATTTGTAAATCAATACATACTTATTAAATAGAAGTTCTATACTTGAAAATATCTACTTTTGATTTTAGAAATGACAATTTGAAATACAGGTCTAAAATAATAGTTTGACGTTTTTTACTTCAAACTAACTAAGACTTATTTTAGAATAGTCAATTTGTAAATCAAAGCTAAGTTAAAAATTTGATGTTCTTTACTTGAACATATCTACTTCTGATTTTAGAAATAACAATTTGAAAATCAGGACTAAGTTAATACTTTGACGTTTTTTACTTCAAACTAACTAAGTCTTATTTCACACTATAGAATTTGTAAATCAAAACTAAGTTATAAGTTTGAAGTTATTTACTTTGAAATATCTACTTCTGATTTAAGAAATGACAATTTGAAAATCAGATCTAAGTTAATAGTTTGACGTTTTTTACTTCAAAATAGATAAGTCTTATTTTAGAATATTGTATTTTTAAATAAGAACTAATTTATTTGTTTGAAGCTCTTTACTTGAAATTATCTACTTCTGATTTTAGAAATAACAATTTGAAAATCAAATCTAAGTTAATATAGTTTGACATTCTTTACTTCAAAATAACTAAGTCTCATTTTAGAATAGTGACTTCTTAAATCAAAACTAAGTTATTAGTTTGAAGTTCTTTACTTGAAAATATCTACTTCTGGTTTTAGAAATGATAAAATTGTAAATCAGATCTAAGCTAATAGTTTTACATTCTTTACTTCAAGCAAGATAAGTATTATTGTAGAATAGTGTATTTGTAAATCTAAACTAAGTTATTAGTTTGAAGTTTTTTATTTCAGATTTACTAATTCGGATTTTAGTAATGTAACTTTGAAAAACTAAACTAAGGATGTAGTTTGAAGTTCTTTACTTGAAAATATCTACTTCTGATTTTAAAAAGGACAATTTGAAAATCAGATCTAAGTTAACTAATACAAATAAGTATTAGTTTGACGTTCTTTACTTCATAACAACTAGGTCTTATTTTAGTATAGTGAATTTGTAAATCAAAACTAAGTTATTAGTTTCAAGTTCTATACTTGAAAATATCAACTACTGATTTTAGAAATGACAATTTGAAAATCAGATCTAAGGTAATAGTTTGACGTTCTTTACTTCAAAATAACTATGTTTTATTTTAGAATAGAGAATTTGTAAATCAAAACTAAGTTATTAGTTTGAAGTTATTTACTTTGAAATATCTACTTCTTTTTTAAGAAATGACAATTTGAAAATCAGATCTAAGTTAATAGAATGACGTTCTTTACTTCAAAATAGATAAGTCTTATTTTAGAATACTGTATTTGTAAATCAAAACTAAGTTGTTAGTTTGAAGTACTTTATTTGAAAATATCTACTTCTAGTTTTAGAAATGACAATTTGAAAATTAGATCTAAGTTAATAGTTTGACGTTTTTTACTTCAAAACAGCTAAGTCTTATTTTAGTATAGTGAATTTGTAATTTAAAACGAAGTTATTAGTTTGAAATTCTTTACTTGAAAATATCTACTACTGATTTTAGAAATGACAATTTGAAAATCAGATCTAAGTTAACAGTTTGACGTTCTTTACTTCAAAATAACTAAGTCTTATTTTAGAATACTCAATTTGTAAATCAAGGCTAAGTTATTAGTTTAAAGTTGTTTACTTGAAAATATCTACTTCTTGTTTTAGAAATGACAATTTGAAAATCAGATCTAAGTTAATAGTTTGACGTTCTTCACTTCTAAATAACTAAGTCTTATTTTAGTATAGTGAATTTGTAATTTAAAACAAAGTTATTAGTTTGAAGTTCTTTACTTTAAAATATCTACTACTGATTTTAGAAATGACAATTTGAAAATCAGATCTAAGTTAACAGTTTGACGTTCTTTACTTTAAAATAACTAAGTCTTATTTTAGAATACTCAATTTGTAAATCAAGGCTAAGTTATTAGTTTATAGTTGATTACTTGAAAATATCTACTTCTGATTTTAGAAATGACAATTTGAAAATCAGATCTAAGTTAATAGTTTTACGTTCTTTACTTTAAAACAACTAAGTCCTATTTTAGTATAGTGAATTTGTAAACCAAAACTAAGTTATTAGTATGAAGTTCTTCACTTGAAAAAAACTACCACTGATTTTAGAAATGACAATTTGAAAATCAGATCTAAGTTAATAGTTTGACGTTCTTTACTTCAAAATAACTAAGTCTTATTTTAGAATACTCAATTTGTAAATCAAGGCTAAGTTATTAGTTTAAAGATGTTTACTTGAAACTATCTACTTCTTGTTTTAGAAATGACAATTTTAAAATCAGATCTAAGTTAATAGTTTGACGTTATTTACTTCTAAATAACTAAGTCTTATTTTAGTATAGTGAATTTGTAATTTAAAACTAAGTTATTAGTATGAAGTTCTTCACTTGAAAAAAACTACCACTGATTTTAGAAATGACAATTTGAAAATCAGATCTAAGTTAATAGTTTGACGTTCTTTACTTCAAAATAACTAAGTCTTATTTTAGAATACTCAATTTGTAAATCAAGGCTAAGTTCTTAGTTTAAAATTCTTTACTTGAAAAATCTACTTTTTATTTTAGAAATGACAATTTGAAAATCAGATCTAAGTTAACAGTTTGACGTTCTTTACTTCTAAATAACTAAGTCTTATTTTAGTATAGTGTATTTGTAATTTAAAACTAAGTTATTAGTATGAAGTTCTTCACTTGAAAAACACTACCACTGATTTTGGAATTAACAATTTCAAAATCAGATCTAAGTTAATAGTTTGACGTTCTTTACTTTAAAATAACTAAGTCTTATTTTAGAATACTCAATTTGTAAATCAAGACTAAGTTAATAGTTTAAAGTTGTTTACTTGAAAATATCTACTTCTGATTTTAGAAATGACAATTTGAAAATCAAATCTAAGTTAATAGTTTGACGTGCTTTACTTCAAAACAACTAAGTCCTATTTTAGTATAGTGAATTTGTAAACCAAAACTAAGTTATTAGTATGAAGTTCTTCACTTGAAAAAAACTACCACTGATTTTAGAAATGACAATTTGAAAATCAGGTCTAAGTTGATAGTTTGACTTTCTTTACTTCCAATCAAATAAGTCTTATTTTAGTATAGTGAATTTGTAAATCAAAACTAAGTTATTAGTTTAAAGTTATTTACTTGAACAGCTCTACTTCTGATTTTAGAAATAACAATTTGAAAATTAGACCTAAGTTAATATTTTGACGTTCTTTACTTCTAAATAACTAAGTCTTATTTTAATATAGTGTATTTGTAAATCAAAACCAAGTTATAAGTTTGAAATTGTTTACTTTGAAATATCTACTTTTGATTTTAGAACTGACCATTTGAAAATCTGATCTAAGTTAATAGTTTGACGATTTTTACTTTAAAATAACTAAGTCTTATTTTAGAATGCTGTATTTGTAAATCGCCACTAAGTTGTTAGTTTGAAGTTTTTTATTTGAAAATATCTGCTTCAGATTTTAGAACTGACAATTTGAAAATTAGATCTAAGTTAATAGTTTGACGTTCTTTACTTCAAACCAACTAAGTCTTATTTTAGTACAGTGAATTTGTAAATCAAAACTAAGTTATTAGTATGAAGTTCTTTACTTGATAAAAACTACTACTGATTTTAGCATAGACAATTTGAAAATCAGATCTAAGTTAATAGTTTGACGTTCTTTACTTCAAAATAACTAAGTCTAATTTTAGACTAGTGATTTTGTAAACCAAAACTAAGTTATTAGTTCAAAGTTTTTTATTTCAAATTTACTAATTCGGATCTTAGTAATGTAAATATCGAAATCAAATCTAAGGTTGTTGTTTGAAGTTCTTTACTTGAAAATAACTACTACTGATTTTAGAAATGACAATTTGAAAATCAGATCTAAGTTAAAAGTTTGACGTACCTTACTTCAAAATAACTTAGTCTTATCTTAGAATAGTGAATTTGTAAATCAAAACTAAGTTATTAGTTTGTAGTTCTTTACTTGAAAATATCTACTTCTGATTTTAAAAAGGACAATTTGAAAATCAGATCTAAGTTAACTAATACAAATAAGTATTAGTTTGACGTTCTTTACTTCATAACAACTAGGTCTTATTTTAGTATAGTGAATTTGTAAATCAAAACTAAGTTATTAGTTTCAAGTTCTATACTTGAAAATATCAACTACTGATTTTAGAAATGACAATTTGAAAATCAGATCTAAGGTAATAGTTTGACGTTCTTTACTTCAAAATAACTATGTTTTATTTTAGAATAGAGAATTTGTAAATCAAAACTAAGTTATTAGTTTGAAGTACTTTACTTTGAAATATCTACTTCTTTTTTAAGAAATGACAATTTGAAAATCAGATCTAAGTTAATAGAATGACGTTCTTTACTTCAAAATAGATAAGTCTTATTTTAGAATACTGTATTTGTAAATCAAAACTAAGTTGTTAGTTTGAAGTACTTTATTTGAAAATATCTGCTTCAGATTTTAGAAATGACAATTTGAAAATCAGATCTAAGTTAATAGTTTGACGTTCTTTACTTCAAACCTACTAAGTCTTATTTTAGACTAGTGAATTTGTAAATCAAAACTAAGTTATTAGTTTAAAGTTTTTTATTTCAAATTTATTAATTCGGATCTTAGTAATGTAAATATCGAAATCAAATCTAAGGTTGTAGTTTGAAGTACTTTACTTGAAAATATCTACATCTGATTTTAAAAATGATATTTTGAAAATCAGATGTAAGTTAATAGTTTGACGTTCTTTACTTGAATATAACAAAGTCTTATTTTAGTATAGTGAATTTGAAAATCAAGGCTAAGTTATTAGTTTAAAGTTCTTTACTTGAAAATATCTACTTCTAGTTTTAGAAATGACAATTTGAAAATTAGATCTAAGTTAATAGTTTGACGTTCTTTACTTCAAAATAACTAAGTCTTATTTTAGAATACTCAATTTGTAAATCAAGGCTAAGCTCTTAGTTTAAAGTTCTTTACTTGAAAATATCTACTTCTTGTTTTAGAAATGACAATTTGAAAATCAGATCTAAGTTAACAGTTTGACGTTCTTTACTTCTAAATAACTAAGTCTTATTTTAGTATAGTGAATTTGTAATTTAAAACTAAGTTATTAGTATGAAGTTCTTCACTTGAAAAAAACTACCACTGATTTTAGAAATGACAATTTGCAAATCAGATCTAAGTTAATAGTTTGACGTTCTTTACTTTAAAATAACTAAGTCTTATTTTAGAATACTCAATTTGTAAATCAAGGCTAAGTTATTAGTTTAAAGTTGTTTACTTGAAAATATCTACTTCTGATTTTAGAAATGACAATTTGAAAATCAAATCTAAGTTAATAGTTTGACGTTCTTTACTTCAAAACAGCTAAGTCTTATTTTAGTACAGTGAATTTGTAATTTAAAACGAAGTTATTAGTTTGAAATTCTTTACTTGAAAATATCTACTACTGATTTTAGAAATGACAATTTGAAAATCAGATCTAAGTTAACAGTTTGACGTTCTTTACTTCAAAATAACTAAGTCTTATTTTAGAATACTCAATTTGTAAATCAAGGCTAAGTTATTAGTTTAAAGTTGTTTACTTGAAAATATCTACTTCTTGTTTTAGAAATGACAATTTGAAAATCAGATCTAAGTTAATAGTTTGACGTTCTTCACTTCTAAATAACTAAGTCTTATTTTAGTATAGTGAATTTGTAATTTAAAACAAAGTTATTAGTTTGAAGTTCTTTACTTTAAAATATCTACTACTGATTTTAGAAATGACAATTTGAAAATCAGATCTAAGTTAACAGTTTGACGTTCTTTACTTTAAAATAACTAAGTCTTATTTTAGACTAGTGAATTTGTAAATTAAAACTAAGTTATTAGTATGAAGTTCTTCACTTGAAAAAAACTACCACTGATTTTAGAAATGACAATTTGAAAAGCAGATCTAAGTTAATAGTTTGACGTTCTTTACTTCAAAATAACTAAGTCTTATTTTAGAATACTCAATTTGTAAATCAAGGCTAAGTTATTAGTTTATAGTTGATTACTTGAAAATATCTACTTCTGATTTTAGAAATGACAATTTGAAAATCAGATCTAAGTTAATAGTTTTACGTTCTTTACTTCAAAACAACTAAGTCCTATTTTAGTATAGTGAATTTGTAAACCAAAACTAAGTTATTAGTATGAAGTTCTTCACTTGAAAAAAACTACCACTGATTTTAGAAATGACAATTTGAAAATCAGATCTAAGTTAATAGTTTGACGTTCTTTACTTCAAAATAACTAAGTCTTATTTTAGAATACTCAATTTGTAAATCAAGGCTAAGTTATTAGTTTAAAGATGTTTACTTGAAACTATCTACTTCTTGTTTTAGAAATGACAATTTGAAAATCAGATCTAAGTTAATAGTTTGACGTTATTTACTTCTAAATAACTAAGTCTTATTTTAGTATAGTGAATTTGTAATTTAAAACTAAGTTATTAGTATGAAGTTCTTCACTTGAAAAAAACTACCACTGATTTTAGAAATGACAATTTGAAAATCAGATCTAAGTTAATAGTTTGACGTTTTTTACTTCAAAATAACTAAGTCTTATTTTAGAATACTCAATTTGTAAATCAAGGCTAAGTTATTAGTTTAAAGTTCTTTACTTGAAAATATCTACTTCTTGTTTTAGAAATGACAATTTGAAAATCAGATCTAAGTTAATAGTTTTACGTTCTTTACTTCAAAACAACTAAGTCCTATTTTAGTATAGTGAATTTGTAAACCAAAACTAAGTTATTAGTATGAAGTTCTTCACTTGAAAAAAACTACCACTGATTTTAGAAATGACAATTTGAAAATCAGATCTAAGTTAATAGTTTGACGTTCTTTACTTCAAAATAACTAAGTCTTATTTTAGAATACTCAATTTGTAAATCAAGGCTAAGTTATTAGTTTAAAGATGTTTACTTGAAACTATCTACTTCTTGTTTTAGAAATGACAATTTGAAAATCAGATCTAAGTTAATAGTTTGACGTTATTTACTTCTAAATAACTAAGTCTTATTTTAGTATAGTGAATTTGTAATTTAAAACTAAGTTATTAGTATGAAGTTCTTCACTTGAAAAAAACTACCACTGATTTTAGAAATGACAATTTGAAAATCAGATCTAAGTTAATAGTTTGACGTTTTTTACTTCAAAATAACTAAGTCTTATTTTAGAATACTCAATTTGTAAATCAAGGCTAAGTTATTAGTTTAAAGTTCTTTACTTGAAAATATCTACTTCTTGTTTTAGAAATGACAATTTGAAAATCAGATCTAAGTTAATAGTTTGACGTTCCTTACTTCAAAATAACTAAGTCTTATTTTATAATACTCAATTTGTAAATCAAGGCTAAGATCTTAGTTTAAAGTTCTTTACTTGAAAATATCTACTTCTGATTTTAGAAATGACAATTTGAAAATCAGATCTAAGTTAATAGTTTGACGATCTTTACTTCAAAACAACTAAGTCCTATTTTAGTATAGTGAATTTGTAAACCAAAACTAAGTTATTAGTATGAAGTTCTTCACTTGAAAAAAACTACCACTGATTTTAGAAATGACAATTTGAAAAGCAGATCTAAGTTAATAGTTTGACGTTCTTTACTTCAAAATAACTAAGTCTTATTTTAGAATACTCAATTTGTAAATCAAGGCTAAGTTATTAGTTTAAAGTTCTTTACTTGAAACTATCTACTTCTTGTTTTAGAAATGACAATTTGAAAATCAGATCTAAGTTAATAGTTTGACGTTCTTTACTTCTAAATAACTAAGTCTTATTTTAGAATAGTGAATTTGTAATTTAAAACTAAGTTATTAGTATGAAGTTCTTCACTTGAAAAAAACTACCACTGATTTTAGAAATGACAATTTGAAAATCAGATCTAAGTTAATAGTTTGACGTTCTTTACTTCAAAATAACTAAGCCTTATTTTAGAATACTCAATTTGTAAATCAAGGCTAAGTTATTAGTTTAAAGTTGTTTACTTGTAAATATCTACTTCTGATTTTAGAAATGACAATTTGAAAATCAGTTCTAAGTTAATAGTTTGACGTTTTTTACTCCAAAACAACTAAGTCTTATTTTAGTATAGTGAATTTGTAAACCAAAACTAAGTTATTAGTATGAAGTTCTTCACTTGAAAAAAACTACCACTGATTTTAGAAATGACAATTTGAAAATCAGATCTAAGTTAATAGTTTGACGTTCTTTACTTCAAAATAACTAAGTCTTATTTTAGAATACTCAATTTGTAAATCAAGGCTAAGTTATTAGTTTAAAGTTCTTTACTTGAAAATATCTACTTCTTGTTTTAGAAATGACAATTTGAAAATCAGATCTAAGTTAATAGTTTGACGTTCCTTACTTCAAAATAACTAAGTCTTATTTTATAATACTCAATTTGTAAATCAAGGCTAAGATCTTAGTTTAAAGTTCTTTACTTGAAAATATCTACTTCTTGTTTTAGAAATGACAATTTGAAAATCAGATCTAAGTTAACAGTTTGACGTTCTTTACTTCTAAATAACTAAGTCTTATTTTAGTATAGTGTATTTGTAATTTAAAACTAAGTTATTAGTATGAACTTCTTCACTTGAAAAAAACTACCACTGATTTTAGAAATGACAATTTGAAAATCAGATCTAAGTTAATAGTTTGACGTTCTTTACTTTTAAATAACTAAGTCTTATTTTAGTATACTCAATTTGTAAATCAAGGCTAAGTTATTATTTGAAAGTTGTTTACTTGAAAATATCTACTTCTGATTTTAGAAATGACAATTTGAAAATCAAATCCAAGTTAATAGTTTGACGTTCTTTACTTCAAAACAGCTAAGTCTTATTTTAGTATAGTGAATTTGTAATTTAAAACGAAGTTATTAGTTTGAAATTCTTTACTTGAAAATATCTACTACTGATTTTAGAAATGACAATTTGAAAATCAGATCTAAGTTAACAGTTTGACGTTCTTTACTTTAAAATAACTAAGTCTTATTTTAGACTAGTGAATTTGTAAGTTAAAACTAAGTTATTAGTAGGCAGTTCTTCACTTGAAAAAAACTACCACTGATTTTAGAAATGACAATTCGAAAATCAGATCTAAGTTAATAGTTTGACGTTCTTTACTTCAAAATAACTAAGTCTTATTTTAGAATACTCAATTAGTAAATCAAGGCTAAGTTATTAGTTTAAAGTTGTTTACTTGAAAATATCTACTTTTTGTTTTAGAAATGACAATTTGAAAATCAGATCTAAGTTAATAGTTTGACGTTCTTTACTTCTAAATAACTAAGTCTTATTTTAGTATAGTGAATTTGTAATTTAAAACAAAGTTATTAGTTTGAAGTTCTTTACTTTAAAATGTCTACTACTGATTTTAGAAATGACAATTTGAAAATCAGATTTAAGTTAACAGTTTGACGTTCTTTACTCCAAAACAACTAAGTCTTATTTTAGTATAGTGAATTTGTAAACCAAAACTAAGTTATTAGTATGAAGTTCTTCACTTGAAAAAAACTCCCACTGATTTTAGAAATGACAATTTGAAAATCAGATTTAAGTTAATAGTTTGACGTTCTTTACTCCAAAACAACTAAGTCTTATTTTAGTATAGTGAATTTGTAAACCAAAACTAAGTTATTAGTATGAAGTTCTTCACTTGAAAAAAACTCCCACTGATTTTAGAAATGACAATTTGAAAATCAGATCTAAGTTAATAGTTTGACGTTCTTTACTTCAAAATAACTAAGTCTTATTTTAGAATACTCAATTTGTAAATCAAGGCTAAGTTCTTAGTTTAAAGTTATTTACTTGAAAATATCTACTTCTTGTTTTAGAAATGACAATTTGAAAATCAGATCTAAGTTAATAATTTGACGTTCTTTACTTCTAAATAACTAAGTCTTATTTTAGAATAGTGAATTTGTAATTTAAAACTAAGTTATTAGTATGAAGTTCTTCACTTGAAAAAAACTACCAATGATTTTAGAAATGACAATTTGAAAATCAGATCTAAGTTAATAGTTTGACGTTCTTTACTTCAAAATAGATAAGTCTTATTTTAGAATGCTGTATTTGTGAATCGCCACTAAGTTGTTAGTTTGAAGTTTTTTATTTGAAAATATCTGCTTCAGATTTTAGAACTGACAATTTGAAAATTAGATCTAAGTTAATAGTTTGACGTTCTTTACTTCAAACCAACTAAGTCTTATTTTAGTATAGTGAATTTGTAAATCAAAACTAAGTTATTAGTATGAAGTTCTTTACTTGATAAAAACTACTACTGTTTTAGCATAGACAATTTGAAAATCAGATCTAAGTTAATAGTTTGACGTTCTTTACTTCAAAATAACTAAGTCTAATTTTAGAATAGTGATTTTGTAAATCAAAACTAAGTTATTAGTTTAAAGTTTTTTATTTCAAATTTACTAATTCGGATCTTAGTAATGTAAATATCGAAATCAAATCTAAGGTTGTTGTTTGAAGTTCTTTACTTGAAAATAACTACTACTGATTTTAGAAATGACAATTTGAAAATCAGATCTAAGTTAAAAGTTTGACGTACCTTACTTCAAAATAACTTAGTCTTATCTTAGAATAGTGAATTTGTAAATCAAAACTAAGTTATTAGTTTGTAGTTCTTTACTTGAAAATATTTACTTCTGATTTTAAAAATGACAATTTGAAAATCAGATCTAAGTTAATGGTTTGACGTTCTTTACTTCATAACAACTCAGTCTTATTTTAGTATAGTGAATTTGTAAACCAAAACTAAGTTATTAGTATGAAGTTCTTCACTTGAAAAAAACTACCACTGATTTTAGAAATGACAATTTGAAAATCAGATCTAAGTTAATAGTTTGACGTTCTTTACTTCAAAATAACTAAGCCTTATTTTAGAATACTCAATTTGTAAATCAAGGCTAAGTTATTAGTTTAAAGTTGTTTACTTGAAAATATCTACTTCTGATTTTAGAAATGACAATTTGAAAATCAGTTCTAAGTTAATAGTTTGACGTTTTTTACTCCAAA
This sequence comes from Cantharis rustica, assembly GCA_911387805.1. Classification (NCBI taxonomy): domain Eukaryota; kingdom Metazoa; phylum Arthropoda; class Insecta; order Coleoptera; family Cantharidae; genus Cantharis; species Cantharis rustica. Next base: position 36,217,889 of record OU426878.1, read on the forward strand.
ACAACTAAGTCTTATTTTAGTATAGTGAATTTGTAAACCAAAACTAAGTTATTAGTATGAAGTTCTTCACTTGAAAAAAACTACCACTGATTTTAGAAATGACAATTTGAAAATCAGATCTAAGTTAATAGTTTGACGTTCTTTACTTCAATATAACTAAGTCTTATTTTAGTATAGTGAATTTGTAAATCAAAGCTAAGCTATTAATTTGAAGTTCTTTACTTGAACATATCTACTTCTGATTTTAGAAATAACAATTTGAAAATCAGGTCTAAGTTAATAGTATGACGTTTTTTACTTCAAAATAACTAAGTCTTATTTCACACTAGTGAATTTGCAAATCAAAACTAAGTTATAAGTTTGAAGTTATTTACTTGAAAATATCTACTTCTGATTTTAGAAATTACAATTTGAAAATCAGATCTAAGGTAATAGTTTGACGTTCTTTACTTCAAAATAACTAAGTCTTATTTTAGAATAGTCAATATGTAAATCAAAGCTAAGTTATAAGTTTGAAGTTCTTTACTAGAAAATATCTACTTCTGGTTTTAGAAATGACAAATTGTAAATCAGATCTAAGTTAATAGTTTGACGTTCTTTACTTCAAAATAACTAAGTCTTATTTTAGAATAGTGAATTTGTAAATCAGAACTAAGTTATTAGTTTGAAGTTTTTTATTTCAGATTTACTAATTCGGATTTTAGTAATGTAAATTAGAAAATCTAAACTAAGGATGTAGTTAAAGTTCTTTACTTGAAAATTTCTACTTCTGATCTTTAGAAATGACAATTTGTAAATCAGATCTAAGTTGATAGTTTGACTTTCTTTACTTCTAATCAAATAAGTCTTATTTTAGTATAGTGAATTTGTAAATCAAAACTAAGTTATTAGTTTGAAGTTATTTACTTCAACATCTCTACTTCTGATTTTAGAAATAACAATTTGAAAATTAGATCTTAGTTAATAGTTTGACGTTCTTTACTTCTAAATAACTAAGTCTTAGTTTAGTATAGTGTATTTGATAATCAAAACTAAGTTATAAGTTTGAAGTTGTTTACTTTGAAATATCTACTTCTGATTTTAGAATTGACCATTTGAAAATCAGATCGAAGTTAATAGTTTGACGATTTTTACTTCAAAATAACTAAGTCTTACTTTAAAATAGTGAATTTGTAAATCAATACATACTTATTAAATAGAAGTTCTATACTTGAAAATATCTACTTTTGATTTTAGAAATGACAATTTGAAATACAGGTCTAAAATAATAGTTTGACGTTTTTTACTTCAAACTAACTAAGACTTATTTTAGAATAGTCAATTTGTAAATCAAAGCTAAGTTAAAAATTTGATGTTCTTTACTTGAACATATCTACTTCTGATTTTAGAAATAACAATTTGAAAATCAGGACTAAGTTAATACTTTGACGTTTTTTACTTCAAACTAACTAAGTCTTATTTCACACTATAGAATTTGTAAATCAAAACTAAGTTATAAGTTTGAAGTTATTTACTTTGAAATATCTACTTCTGATTTAAGAAATGACAATTTGAAAATCAGATCTAAGTTAATAGTTTGACGTTTTTTACTTCAAAATAGATAAGTCTTATTTTAGAATATTGTATTTTTAAATAAGAACTAATTTATTTGTTTGAAGCTCTTTACTTGAAATTATCTACTTCTGATTTTAGAAATAACAATTTGAAAATCAAATCTAAGTTAATATAGTTTGACATTCTTTACTTCAAAATAACTAAGTCTCATTTTAGAATAGTGACTTCTTAAATCAAAACTAAGTTATTAGTTTGAAGTTCTTTACTTGAAAATATCTACTTCTGGTTTTAGAAATGATAAAATTGTAAATCAGATCTAAGCTAATAGTTTTACATTCTTTACTTCAAGCAAGATAAGTATTATTGTAGAATAGTGTATTTGTAAATCTAAACTAAGTTATTAGTTTGAAGTTTTTTATTTCAGATTTACTAATTCGGATTTTAGTAATGTAACTTTGAAAAACTAAACTAAGGATGTAGTTTGAAGTTCTTTACTTGAAAATTTCTACTTCTGATTTTAGAAATGACAATTTGAAAATCAGGTCTAAGTTGATAGTTTGACTTTCTTTACTTCCAATCAAATAAGTCTTATTTTAGTATAGTGAATTTGTAAATCAAAACTAAGTTATTAGTTTAAAGTTATTTACTTGAACATCTCTACTTCTGATTTTAGAAATAACAATTTGAAAATTAGACCTAAGTTAATAGTTTGACGTTCTTTACTTCTAAATAACTAAGTCTTATTTTAATATAGTGTATTTGTAAATCAAAACCAAGTTATAAGTTTGAAATTGTTTACTTTGAAATATCTACTTTTGATTTTAGAAATGACCATTTGAAAATCTGATCTAAGTTAATAGTTTGACGATTTTTACTTTAAAATAACTAAGTCATATTTTAGAATGCTGTATTTGTAAATCGCCACTAAGTTGTTAGTTTGAAGTTTTTTATTTGAAAATATCTGCTTCAGATTTTAGAACTGACAATTTGAAAATTAGATCTAAGTTAATAGTTTGACGTTCTTTACTTCAAACCAACTAAGTCTTATTTTAGTACAGTGAATTTGTAAATCAAAACTAAGTTATTAGTATGAAGTTCTTTACTTGATAAAAACTACTACTGATTTTAGCATAGACAATTTGAAAATCAGATCTAAGTTAATAGTTTGACGTTCTTTACTTCAAAATAACTAAGTCTAATTTTAGACTAGTGATTTTGTAAATCAAAACTAAGTTATTAGTTCAAAGTTTTTTATTTCAAATTTTCTAATTCGGATCTTAGTAATGTAAATATCGAAATCAAATCTAAGGTTGTTGTTTGAAGTTCTTTACTTGAAAATAACTACTACTGATTTTAGAAATGACAATTTGAAAATCAGATCTAAGTTAAAAGTTTGACGTACCTTACTTCAAAATAACTTAGTCTTATCTTAGAATAGTGAATTTGTAAATCAAAACTAAGTTATTAGTTTGTAGTTCTTTACTTGAAAATATTTACTTCTGATTTTAAAAATGACAATTTGAAAATCAGATCTAAGTTAATGGTTTGACGTTCTTTACTTCATAACAACTCAGTCTTATTTTAGTATAGTGAATTTGTAAACCAAAACTAAGTTATTAGTATGAAGTTCTTCACTTGAAAAAAACTACCACTGATTTTAGAAATGACAATTTGAAAATCAGATCTAAGTTAATAGTTTGACGTTCTTTACTTCAAAATAACTAAGCCTTATTTTAGAATACTCAATTTGTAAATCAAGGCTAAGTTATTAGTTTAAAGTTGTTTACTTGAAAATATCTACTTCTGATTTTAGAAATGACAATTTGAAAATCAGTTCTAAGTTAATAGTTTGACGTTTTTTACTCCAAAACAACTAAGTCTTATTTTAGTATAGTGAATTTCTAAACCAAAACTAAGTTATTAGTATGAAGTTCTTCACTTGAAAAAAACTACCACTGATTTTAGAAATGACAATTTGAAAATCAGATCTAAGTTAATAGTTTGACGTTCTTTACTTCAATATAACTAAGTCTTATTTTAGTATAGTGAATTTGTAAATCAAAGCTAAGCTATTAATTTGAAGTTCTTTACTTGAACATATCTACTTCTGATTTTAGAAATAACAATTTGAAAATCAGGTCTAAGTTAATAGTATGACGTTTTTTACTTCAAAATAACTAAGTCTTATTTCACACTAGTGAATTTGCAAATCAAAACTAAGTTATAAGTTTGAAGTTATTTACTTGAAAATATCTACTTCTGATTTTAGAAATTACAATTTGAAAATCAGATCTAAGGTAATAGTTTGACGTTCTTTACTTCAAAATAACTAAGTCTTATTTTAGAATAGTCAATATGTAAATCAAAGCTAAGTTATAAGTTTGAAGTTCTTTACTAGAAAATATCTACTTCTGGTTTTAGAAATGACAAATTGTAAATCAGATCTAAGTTAATAGTTTGACGTTCTTTACTTCAAAATAACTAAGTCTTATTTTAGAATAGTGAATTTGTAAATCAGAACTAAGTTATTAGTTTGAAGTTTTTTATTTCAGATTTACTAATTCGGATTTTAGTAATGTAAATTAGAAAATCTAAACTAAGGATGTAGTTAAAGTTCTTTACTTGAAAATTTCTACTTCTGATCTTTAGAAATGACAATTTGTAAATCAGATCTAAGTTGATAGTTTGACTTTCTTTACTTCTAATCAAATAAGTCTTATTTTAGTATAGTGAATTTGTAAATCAAAACTAAGTTATTAGTTTGAAGTTATTTACTTCAACATCTCTACTTCTGATTTTAGAAATAACAATTTGAAAATTAGATCTTAGTTAATAGTTTGACGTTCTTTACTTCTAAATAACTAAGTCTTAGTTTAGTATAGTGTATTTGATAATCAAAACTAAGTTATAAGTTTGAAGTTGTTTACTTTGAAATATCTACTTCTGATTTTAGAATTGACCATTTGAAAATCAGATCGAAGTTAATAGTTTGACGATTTTTACTTCAAAATAACTAAGTCTTACTTTAAAATAGTGAATTTGTAAATCAATACATACTTATTAAATAGAAGTTCTATACTTGTAAATATCTACTTTTGATTTTAGAAATGACAATTTGAAATACAGGTCTAAAATAATAGTTTGACGTTTTTTACTTCAAACTAACTAAGACTTATTTTAGAATAGTCAATTTGTAAATCAAAGCTAAGTTAAAAATTTGATGTTCTTTACTTGAACATATCTACTTCTGATTTTAGAAATAACAATTTGAAAATCAGGACTAAGTTAATACTTTGACGTTTTTTACTTCAAACTAACTAAGTCTTATTTCACACTATAGAATTTGTAAATCAAAACTAAGTTATAAGTTTGAAGTTATTTACTTTGAAATATCTACTTCTGATTTAAGAAATGACAATTTGAAAATCAGATCTAAGTTAATAGTTTGACGTTTTTTACTTCAAAATAGATAAGTCTTATTTTAGAATATTGTATTTTTAAATAAGAACTAATTTATTTGTTTGAAGCTCTTTACTTGAAATTATCTACTTCTGATTTTAGAAATAACAATTTGAAAATCAAATCTAAGTTAATATAGTTTGACATTCTTTACTTCAAAATAACTAAGTCTCATTTTAGAATAGTGACTTCTTAAATCAAAACTAAGTTATTAGTTTGAAGTTCTTTACTTGAAAATATCTACTTCTGGTTTTAGAAATGATAAAATTGTAAATCAGATCTAAGCTAATAGTTTTACATTCTTTACTTCAAGCAAGATAAGTATTATTGTAGAATAGTGTATTTGTAAATCTAAACTAAGTTATTAGTTTGAAGTTTTTTATTTCAGATTTACTAATTCGGATTTTAGTAATGTAACTTTGAAAAACTAAACTAAGGATGTAGTTTGAAGTTCTTTACTTGAAAATTTCTACTTCTGATTTTAGAAATGACAATTTGAAAATCAGGTCTAAGTTGATAGTTTGACTTTCTTTACTTCCAATCAAATAAGTCTTATTTTAGTATAGTGAATTTGTAAATCAAAACTAAGTTATTAGTTTAAAGTTATTTACTTGAACATCTCTACTTCTGATTTTAGAAATAACAATTTGAAAATTAGACCTAAGTTAATAGTTTGACGTTCTTTACTTCTAAATAACTAAGTCTTATTTTAATATAGTGTATTTGTAAATCAAAACCAAGTTATAAGTTTGAAATTGTTTACTTTGAAATATCTACTTTTGATTTTAGAAATGACCATTTGAAAATCTGATCTAAGTTAATAGTTTGACGATTTTTACTTTAAAATAACTAAGTCTTATTTTAGAATGTTGTATTTGTAAATCGCCACTAAGTTGTTAGTTTGAAGTTTTTTATTTGAAAATATCTGCTTCAGATTTTAGAACTGACAATTTGAAAATTAGATCTAAGTTAATAGTTTGACGTTCTTTACTTCAAACCAACTAAGTCTTATTTTAGTACAGTGAATTTGTAAATCAAAACTAAGTTATTAGTATGAAGTTCTTTACTTGATAAAAACTACTACTGATTTTAGCATAGACAATTTGAAAATCAGATCTAAGTTAATAGTTTGACGTTCTTTACTTCAAAATAACTAAGTCTAATTTTAGACTAGTGATTTTGTAAATCAAAACTAAGTTATTAGTTCAAAGTTTTTTATTTCAAATTTACTAATTCGGATCTTAGTAATGTAAATATCGAAATCAAATCTAAGGTTGTTGTTTGAAGTTCTTTACTTGAAAATAACTACTACTGATTTTAGAAATGACAATTTGAAAATCAGATCTAAGTTAAAAGTTTGACGTACCTTACTTCAAAATAACTTAGTCTTATCTTAGAATAGTGAATTTGTAAATCAAAACTAAGTTATTAGTTTGTAGTTCTTTACTTGAAAATATCTACTTCTGATTTTAAAAAGGACAATTTGAAAATCAGATCTAAGTTAACTAATACAAATAAGTATTAGTTTGACGTTCTTTACTTCATAACAACTAGGTCTTATTTTAGTATAGTGAATTTGTAAATCAAAACTAAGTTATTAGTTTCAAGTTCTATACTTGAAAATATCAACTACTGATTTTAGAAATGACAATTTGAAAATCAGATCTAAGGTAATAGTTTGACGTTCTTTACTTCAAAATAACTATGTTTTATTTTAGAATAGAGAATTTGTAAATCAAAACTAAGTTATTAGTTTGAAGTTCTTTACTTTGAAATATCTACTTCTTTTTTAAGAAATGACAATTTGAAAATCAGATCTATGTTAATAGAATGACGTTCTTTACTTCAAAATAGATAAGTCTTATTTTAGAATACTGTATTTGTAAATCAAAACTAAGTTGTTAGTTTGAAGTACTTTATTTGAAAATATCTACTTCTAGTTTTAGAAATGACAATTTGAAAATTAGATCTAAGTTAATAGTTTGACGTTTTTTACTTCAAAACAGCTAAGTCTTATTTTAGTATAGTGAATTTGTAATTTAAAACGAAGTTATTAGTTTGAAATTCTTTACTTGAAAATATCTACTACTGATTTTAGAAATGACAATTTGAAAATCAGATCTAAGTTAACAGTTTGACGTTCTTTACTTCAAAATAACTAAGTCTTATTTTAGAATACTCAATTTGTAAATCAAGGCTAAGTTATTAGTTTAAAGTTGTTTACTTGAAAATATCTACTTCTTGTTTTAGAAATGACAATTTGAAAATCAGATCTAAGTTAATAGTTTGACGTTGTTCACTTCTAAATAACTAAGTCTTATTTTAGTATAGTGAATTTGTAATTTAAAACAAAGTTATTAGTTTGAAGTTCTTTACTTTAAAATATCTACTACTGATTTTAGAAATGACAATTTGAAAATCAGATCTAAGTTAACAGTTTGACGTTCTTTACTTTAAAATAACTAAGTCTTATTTTAGACTAGTGAATTTGTAAATTAAAACTAAGTTATTAGTATGAAGTTCTTCACTTGAAAAAAACTACCACTGATTTTAGAAATGACAATTTGAAAAGCAGATCTAAGTTAATAGTTTGACGTTCTTTACTTCAAAATAACTAAGTCTTATTTTAGAATACTCAATTTGTAAATCAAGGCTAAGTTATTAGTTTATAGTTGATTACTTGAAAATATCTACTTCTGATTTTAGAAATGACAATTTGAAAATCAGATCTAAGTTAATAGTTTTACGTTCTTTACTTTAAAACAACTAAGTCCTATTTTAGTATAGTGAATTTGTAAACCAAAACTAAGTTATTAGTATGAAGTTCTTCACTTGAAAAAAACTACCACTGATTTTAGAAATGACAATTTGAAAATCAGATCTAAGTTAATAGTTTGACGTTCTTTACTTCAAAATAACTAAGTCTTATTTTAGAATACTCAATTTGTAAATCAAGGCTAAGTTATTAGTTTAAAGATGTTTACTTGAAACTATCTACTTCTTGTTTTAGAAATGACAATTTTAAAATCAGATCTAAGTTAATAGTTTGACGTTATTTACTTCTAAATAACTAAGTCTTATTTTAGTATAGTGAATTTGTAATTTAAAACTAAGTTATTAGTATGAAGTTCTTCACTTGAAAAAAACTACCACTGATTTTAGAAATGACAATTTGAAAATCAGATCTAAGTTAATAGTTTGACGTTCTTTACTTCAAAATAACTAAGTCTTATTTTAGAATACTCAATTTGTAAATCAAGGCTAAGTTCTTAGTTTAAAATTCTTTACTTGAAAAATCTACTTCTTATTTTAGAAATGACAATTTGAAAATCAGATCTAAGTTAACAGTTTGACGTTCTTTACTTCTAAATAACTAAGTCTTATTTTAGTATAGTGTATTTGTAATTTAAAACTAAGTTATTAGTATGAAGTTCTTCACTTGAAAAACACTACCACTGATTTTGGAATTAACAATTTGAAAATCAGATCTAAGTTAATAGTTTGACGTTCTTTACTTTAAAATAACTAAGTCTTATTTTAGAATACTCAATTTGTAAATCAAGACTAAGTTAATAGTTTAAAGTTGTTTACTTGAAAATATCTACTTCTGATTTTAGAAATGACAATTTGAAAATCAAATCTAAGTTAATAGTTTGACGTGCTTTACTTCAAAACAACTAAGTCCTATTTTAGTATAGTGAATTTGTAAACCAAAACTAAGTTATTAGTATGAAGTTCTTCACTTGAAAAAAACTACCACTGATTTTAGAAATGACAATTTGAAAATCAGGTCTAAGTTGATAGTTTGACTTTCTTTACTTCCAATCAAATAAGTCTTATTTTAGTATAGTGAATTTGTAAATCAAAACTAAGTTATTAGTTTAAAGTTATTTACTTGAACAGCTCTACTTCTGATTTTAGAAATAACAATTTGAAAATTAGACCTAAGTTAATAGTTTGACGTTCTTTACTTCTAAATAACTAAGTCTTATTTTAATATAGTGTATTTGTAAATCAAAACCAAGTTATAAGTTTGAAATTGTTTACTTTGAAATATCTACTTTTGATTTTAGAACTGACCATTTGAAAATCTGATCTAAGTTAATAGTTTGACGATTTTTACTTTAAAATAACTAAGTCTTATTTTAGAATGCTGTATTTGTAAATCGCCACTAAGTTGTTAGTTTGAAGTTTTTTATTTGAAAATATCTGCTTCAGATTTTAGAACTGACAATTTGAAAATTAGATCTAAGTTAATAGTTTGACGTTCTTTACTTCAAACCAACTAAGTCTTATTTTAGTACAGTGAATTTGTAAATCAAAACTAAGTTATTAGTATGAAGTTCTTTACTTGATAAAAACTACTACTGATTTTAGCATAGACAATTTGAAAATCAGATCTAAGTTAATAGTTTGACGTTCTTTACTTCAAAATAACTAAGTCTAATTTTAGACTAGTGATTTTGTAAACCAAAACTAAGTTATTAGTTCAAAGTTTTTTATTTCAAATTTACTAATTCGGATCTTAGTAATGTAAATATCGAAATCAAATCTAAGGTTGTTGTTTGAAGTTCTTTACTTGAAAATAACTACTACTGATTTTAGAAATGACAATTTGAAAATCAGATCTAAGTTAAAAGTTTGACGTACCTTACTTCAAAATAACTTAGTCTTATCTTAGAATAGTGAATTTGTAAATCAAAACTAAGTTATTAGTTTGTAGTTCTTTACTTGAAAATATCTACTTCTGATTTTAAAAAGGACAATTTGAAAATCAGATCTAAGTTAACTAATACAAATAAGTATTAGTTTGACGTTCTTTACTTCATAACAACTAGGTCTTATTTTAGTATAGTGAATTTGTAAATCAAAACTAAGTTATTAGTTTCAAGTTCTATACTTGAAAATATCAACTACTGATTTTAGAAATGACAATTTGAAAATCAGATCTAAGGTAATAGTTTGACGTTCTTTACTTCAAAATAACTATGTTTTATTTTAGAATAGAGAATTTGTAAATCAAAACTAAGTTATTAGTTTGAAGTACTTTACTTTGAAATATCTACTTCTTTTTTAAGAAATGACAATTTGAAAATCAGATCTAAGTTAATAGAATGACGTTCTTTACTTCAAAATAGATAAGTCTTATTTTAGAATACTGTATTTGTAAATCAAAACTAAGTTGTTAGTTTGAAGTACTTTATTTGAAAATATCTGCTTCAGATTTTAGAAATGACAATTTGAAAATCAGATCTAAGTTAATAGTTTGACGTTCTTTACTTCAAACCTACTAAGTCTTATTTTAGACTAGTGAATTTGTAAATCAAAACTAAGTTATTAGTTTAAAGTTTTTTATTTCAAATTTATTAATTCGGATCTTAGTAATGTAAATATCGAAATCAAATCTAAGGTTGTAGTTTGAAGTACTTTACTTGAAAATATCTACATCTGATTTTAAAAATGATATTTTGAAAATCAGATGTAAGTTAATAGTTTGACGTTCTTTACTTGAATATAACAAAGTCTTATTTTAGTATAGTGAATTTGAAAATCAAGGCTAAGTTATTAGTTTAAAGTTCTTTACTTGAAAATATCTACTTCTAGTTTTAGAAATGACAATTTGAAAATTAGATCTAAGTTAATAGTTTGACGTTCTTTACTTCAAAATAACTAAGTCTTATTTAAGAATACTCAATTTGTAAATCAAGGCTAAGCTCTTAGTTTAAAGTTCTTTACTTGAAAATATCTACTTCTTGTTTTAGAAATGACAATTTGAAAATCAGATCTAAGTTAACAGTTTGACGTTCTTTACTTCTAAATAACTAAGTCTTATTTTAGTATAGTGAATTTGTAATTTAAAACTAAGTTATTAGTATGAAGTTCTTCACTTGAAAAAAACTACCACTGATTTTAGAAATGACAATTTGCAAATCAGATCTAAGTTAATAGTTTGACGTTCTTTACTTTAAAATAACTAAGTCTTATTTTAGAATACTCAATTTGTAAATCAAGGCTAAGTTATTAGTTTAAAGTTGTTTACTTGAAAATATCTACTTCTGATTTTAGAAATGACAATTTGAAAATCAAATCTAAGTTAATAGTTTGACGTTCTTTACTTCAAAACAGCTAAGTCTTATTTTAGTACAGTGAATTTGTAATTTAAAACGAAGTTATTAGTTTGAAATTCTTTACTTGAAAATATCTACTACTGATTTTAGAAATGACAATTTGAAAATCAGATCTAAGTTAACAGTTTGACGTTCTTTACTTCAAAATAACTAAGTCTTATTTTAGAATACTCAATTTGTAAATCAAGGCTAAGTTATTAGTTTAAAGTTGTTTACTTGAAAATATTTACTTCTTGTTTTAGAAATGACAATTTGAAAATCAGATCTAAGTTAATAGTTTGACGTTCTTCACTTCTAAATAACTAAGTCTTATTTTAGTATAGTGAATTTGTAATTTAAAACAAAGTTATTAGTTTGAAGTTCTTTACTTTAAAATATCTACTACTGATTTTAGAAATGACAATTTGAAAATCAGATCTAAGTTAACAGTTTGACGTTCTTTACTTTAAAATAACTAAGTCTTATTTTAGACTAGTGAATTTGTAAATTAAAACTAAGTTATTAGTATGAAGTTCTTCACTTGAAAAAAACTACCACTGATTTTAGAAATGACAATTTGAAAAGCAGATCTAAGTTAATAGTTTGACGTTCTTTACTTCAAAATAACTAAGTCTTATTTTAGAATACTCAATTTGTAAATCAAGGCTAAGTTATTAGTTTATAGTTGATTACTTGAAAATATCTACTTCTGATTTTAGAAATGACAATTTGAAAATCAGATCTAAGTTAATAGTTTTACGTTCTTTACTTCAAAACAACTAAGTCCTATTTTAGTATAGTGAATTTGTAAACCAAAACTAAGTTATTAGTATGAAGTTCTTCACTTGAAAAAAACTACCACTGATTTTAGAAATGACAATTTGAAAATCAGATCTAAGTTAATAGTTTGACGTTCTTTACTTCAAAATAACTAAGTCTTATTTTAGAATACTCAATTTGTAAATCAAGGCTAAGTTATTAGTTTAAAGATGTTTACTTGAAACTATCTACTTCTTGTTTTAGAAATGACAATTTGAAAATCAGATCTAAGTTAATAGTTTGACGTTATTTACTTCTAAATAACTAAGTCTTATTTTAGTATAGTGAATTTGTAATTTAAAACTAAGTTATTAGTATGAAGTTCTTCACTTGAAAAAAACTACCACTGATTTTAGAAATGACAATTTGAAAATCAGATCTAAGTTAATAGTTTGACGTTCTTTACTTCAAAATAACTAAGTCTTGTTTTAGAATACTCAATTTGTAAATCAAGGCTAAGTTCTTAGTTTACAGTTCTTTACTTGAAAATATCTACTTCTTGTTTTAGAAATGACAATTTGAAAATCAGATCTAAGTTAACAGTTTGACGTTCTTTACTTCTAAATAACTAAGTCTTATTTTAGTATAGTGTATTTGTAATTTAAAACTAAGTTATTAGTATGAAGTTCTTCACTTGAAAAACACTACCACTGATTTTGGAATTAACAATTTGAAAATCAGATCTAAGTTAATAGTTTGACGTTCTTTACTTTAAAATAACTAAGTCTTATTTTAGAATACTCAATTTGTAAATCAAGACTAAGTTAATAGTTTGACGTTCTTTACTTCAAAATAACTAAGTCTTATTTTAGAATACTCAATTAGTAAATCAAGGCTAAGTTATTAGTTTAAAGTTGTTTACTTGAAAATATCTACTTCTTGTTTTAGAAATGACAATTTGAAAATCAGATCTAAGTTAATAGTTTGACGTTCTTTACTTCTAAATAACTAAGTCTTATTTTAGTATAGTGAATTTGTAATTTAAAACAAAGTTATTAGTTTGAAGTTCTTTACTTTAAAATGTCTACTACTGATTTTAGAAATGACAATTTGAAAATCAGATTTAAGTTAACAGTTTGACGTTCTTTACTCCAAAACAACTAAGTCTTATTTTAGTATAGTGAATTTGTAAACCAAAACTAAGTTATTAGTATGAAGTTCTTCACTTGAAAAAAACTCCCACTGATTTTAGAAATGACAATTTGAAAATCAGATTTAAGTTAACAGTTTGACGTTCTTTACTCCAAAAAACAACTAAGTCTTATTTTAGTATAGTGAATTTGTAAAGCAAAACTAAGTTATTAGTATGAAGTTCTTCACTTGAAAAAAACTCCCACTGATTTTAGAAATGACAATTTGAAAATCAGATCTAAGTTAACAGTTTGACGTTCTTTACTTCAAAATAACTAAGTCTTATTTTAGAATACTCAATTTGTAAATCAAGGCTAAGTTCTTAGTTTAAAGTTATTTACTTGAAAATATCTACTTCTTGTTTTAGAAATGACAATTTGAAAATCAGATCTAAGTTAATAATTTGACGTTCTTTACTTCTAAATAACTAAGTCTTATTTTAGAATAGTGAATTTGTAATTTAAAACTAAGTTATTAGTATGAAGTTCTTCACTTGAAAAAAACTACCAATGATTTTAGAAATGACAATTTGAAAATCAGATCTAAGTTAATAGTTTGACGTTCTTTACTTCAAAATAGATAAGTCTTATTTTAGAATGCTGTATTTGTAAATCGCCACTAAGTTATTAGTTTGAAGTTTTTTATTTGAAAATATCTGCTTCAGATTTTAGAACTGACAATTTGAAAATTAGATCTAAGTTAATAGTTTGACGTTCTTTACTTCAAAATAACTAAGTCTAATTTTAGAATAGTGATTTTGTAAATCAAAACTAAGTTATTAGTTTAAAGTTTTTTATTTCAAATTTACTAATTCGGATCTTAGTAATGTAAATATCGAAATCAAATCTAAGGTTGTTGTTTGAAGTTCTTTACTTGAAAATAACTACTACTGATTTTAGAAATGACAATTTGAAAATCAGATCTAAGTTAAAAGTTTGACGTACCTTACTTCAAAATAACTTAGTCTTATCTTAGAATAGTGAATTTGTAAATCAAAACTAAGTTATTAGTTTGTAGTTCTTTACTTGAAAATATTTACTTCTGATTTTAAAAATGACAATTTGAATATCAGATCTAAGTTAATGGTTTGACGTTCTTTACTTCATAACAACTCAGTCTTATTTTAGTATAGTGAATTTGTAAACCAAAACTAAGTTATTAGTATGAAGTTCTTCACTTGAAAAAAACTACCACTGATTTTAGAAATGACAATTTGAAAATCAGATCTAAGTTAATAGTTTGACGTTCTTTACTTCAAAATAACTAAGCCTTATTTTAGAATACTCAATTTGTAAATCAAGGCTAAGTTATTAGTTTAAAGTTGTTTACTTGAAAATATCTACTTCTGATTTTAGAAATGACAATTTGAAAATCAGTTCTAAGTTAATAGTTTGACGTTTTTTACTCCAAAACAACTAAGTCTTATTTTAGTATAGTGAATTTGTAAACCAAAACTAAGTTATTAGTATGAAGTTCTTCACTTGAAAAAAACTACCACTGATTTTAGAAATGACAATTTGAAAATCAGATCTAAGTTAATAGTTTGACGTTTTTTACTTCAAAATAACTAAGTCTTATTTTAGAATACTCAATTTGTAAATCAAGGCTAAGTTATTAGTTTAAAGTTCTTTACATGAAAATATCTACTTCTTGTTTTAGAAATGACAATTTGAAAATCAGATCTAAGTTAAAAGTTTGACGTTCCTTACTTCAAAATAACTAAGTCTTATTTTATAATACTCAATTTGTAAATCAAGGCTAAGATCTTAGTTTAAAGTTCTTTACTTGAAAATATCTACTTCTGATTTTAGAAATGACAATTTGAAAATCAGATCTAAGTTAATAGTTTGACGATCTTTACTTCAAAACAACTAAGTCCTATTTTAGTATAGTGAATTTGTAAACCAAAACTAAGTTATTAGTATGAAGTTCTTCACTTGAAAAAAACTACCACTGATTTTAGAAATGACAATTTGAAAAGCAGATCTAAGTTAATAGTTTGACGTTCTTTACTTCAAAATAACTAAGTCTTATTTTAGAATACTCAATTTGTAAATCAAGGCTAAGTTATTAGTTTAAAGTTCTTTACTTGAAACTATCTACTTCTTGTTTTAGAAATGACAATTTGAAAATCAGATCTAAGTTAATAGTTTGACGTTCTTTACTTCTAAATAACTAAGTCTTATTTTAGAATAGTGAATTTGTAATTTAAAACTAAGTTATTAGTATGAAGTTCTTCACTTGAAAAAAACTACCACTGATTTTAGAAATGACAATTTGAAAATCAGATCTAAGTTAATAGTTTGACGTTCTTTACTTCAAAATAACTAAGCCTTATTTTAGAATACTCAATTTGTAAATCAAGGCTAAGTTATTAGTTTAAAGTTGTTTACTTGTAAATATCTACTTCTGATTTTAGAAATGACAATTTGAAAATCAGTTCTAAGTTAATAGTTTGACGTTTTTTACTCCAAAACAACTAAGTCTTATTTTAGTATAGTGAATTTGTAAACCAAAACTAAGTTATTAGTATGAAGTTCTTCACTTGAAAAAAACTACCACTGATTTTAGAAATGACAATTTGAAAATCAGATCTAAGTTAATAGTTTGACGTTCTTTACTTCAAAATAACTAAGTCTTATTTTAGAATACTCAATTTGTAAATCAAGGCTAAGTTATTAGTTTAAAGTTCTTTACTTGAAAATATCTACTTCTTGTTTTAGAAATGACAATTTGAAAATCAGATCTAAGTTAATAGTATGACGTTCCTTACTTCAAAATAACTAAGTCTTATTTTATAATACTCAATTTGTAAATCAAGGCTAAGATCTTAGTTTAAAGTTCTTTACTTGAAAATATCTACTTCTTGTTTTAGAAATGACAATTTGAAAATCAGATCTAAGTTAACAGTTTGACGTTCTTTACTTCTAAATAACTAAGTCTTATTTTAGTATAGTGTATTTGTAATTTAAAACTAAGTTATTAGTATGAACTTCTTCACTTGAAAAAAACTACCACTGATTTTAGAAATGACAATTTGAAAATCAGATCTAAGTTAATAGTTTGACGTTCTTTACTTTAAAATAACTAAGTCTTATTTTAGTATACTCAATTTGTAAATCAAGGCTAAGTTATTATTTGAAAGGTGTTTACTTGAAAATATCTACTTCTGATTTTAGAAATGACAATTTGAAAATCAAATCCAAGTTAATAGTTTGACGTTCTTTACTTCAAAACAGCTAAGTCTTATTTTAGTATAGTGAATTTGTAATTTAAAACGAAGTTATTAGTTTGAAATTCTTTACTTGAAAATATCTACTACTGATTTTAGAAATGACAATTTGAAAATCAGATCTAAGTTAACAGTTTGACGTTCTTTACTTTAAAATAACTAAGTCTTATTTTAGACTAGTGAATTTGTAAGTTAAAACTAAGTTATTAGTAGGCAGTTCTTCACTTGAAAAAAACTACCACTGATTTTAGAAATGACAATTCGAAAATCAGATCTAAGTTAATAGTTTGACGTTCTTTACTTCAAAATAACTAAGTCTTATTTTAGAATACTCAATTAGTAAATCAAGGCTAAGTTATTAGTTTAAAGTTGTTTACTTGAAAATATCTACTTCTTGTTTTAGAAATGACAATTTGAAAATCAGATCTAAGTTAATAGTTTGACGTTCTTTACTTCTAAATAACTAAGTCTTATTTTAGTATAGTGAATTTGTAATTTAAAACAAAGTTATTAGTTTGAAGTTCTTTACTTTAAAATGTCTACTACTGATTTTAGAAATGACAATTTGAAAATCAGATTTAAGTTAACAGTTTGACGTTCTTTACTCCAAAACAACTAAGTCTTATTTTAGTATAGTGAATTTGTAAACCAAAACTAAGTTATTAGTATGAAGTTCTTCACTTGAAAAAAACTCCCACTGATTTTAGAAATGACAATTTGAAAATCAGATTTAAGTTAACAGTTTGACGTTCTTTACTCCAAAACAACTAAGTCTTATTTTAGTATAGTGAATTTGTAAACCAAAACTAAGTTATTAGTATGAAGTTCTTCACTTGAAAAAAACTCCCACTGATTTTAGAAATGACAATTTGAAAATCAGATCTAAGTTAATAGTTTGACGTTCTTTACTTCAAAATAACTAAGTCTTATTTTAGAATACTCAATTTGTAAATCAAGGCTAAGTTCTTAGTTTAAAGTTATTTACTTGAAAATATCTTCTTCTTGTTTTAGAAATGACAATTTGAAAATCAGATCTAAGTTAATAATTTGACGTTCTTTACTTCTAAATAACTAAGTCTTATTTTAGAATAGTGAATTTGTAATTTAAAACTAAGTTATTAGTATGAAGTTCTTCACTTGAAAAAAACTACCAATGATTTTAGAAATGACAATTTGAAAATCAGATCTAAGTTAATAGTTTGACGTTCTTTACTTCAAAATAGATAAGTCTTATTTTAGAATGCTGTATTTGTAAATCGCCACTAAGTTGTTAGTTTGAAGTTTTTTATTTGAAAATATCTGCTTCAGATTTTAGAACTGACAATTTAAAAATTAGATCTAAGTTAATAGTTTGACGTTCTTTACTTCAAACCAACTAAGTCTTATTTTAGTATAGTGAATTTGTAAATCAAAACTAAGTTATTAGTATGAAGTTCTTTACTTGATAAAAACTACTACTGTTTTAGCATAGACAATTTGAAAATCAGATCTAAGTTAATAGTTTGACGTTCTTTACTTCAAAATAACTAAGTCTAATTTTAGAATAGTGATTTTGTAAATCAAAACTAAGTTATTAGTTTAAAGTTTTTTATTTCAAATTTACTAATTCGGATCTTAGTAATGTAAATATCGAAATCAAATCTAAGGTTGTTGTTTGAAGTTCTTTACTTGAAAATAACTACTACTGATTTTAGAAATGACAATTTGAAAATCAGATCTAAGTTAAAAGTTTGACGTACCTTACTTCAAAATAACTTAGTCTTATCTTAGAATAGTGAATTTGTAAATCAAAACTAAGTTATTAGTTTGTAGTTCTTTACTTGAAAATATTTACTTCTGATTTTAAAAATGACAATTTGAAAATCAGATCTAAGTTAATGGTTTGACGGTCTTTACTTCATAACAACTCAGTCTTATTTTAGTATAGTGAATTTGTAAACCAAAACTAAGTTATTAGTATGAAGTTCTTCACTTGAAAAAAACTACCACTGATTTTAGAAATGACAATTTGAAAATCAGATCTAAGTTAATAGTTTGACGTTCTTTACTTCAAAATAACTAAGCCTTATTTTAGAATACTCAATTTGTAAATCAAGGCTAAGTTATTAGTTTAAAGTTGTTTACTTGAAAATATCTACTTCTGATTTTAGAAATGACAATTTGAAAATCAGTTCTAAGTTAATAGTTTGACGTTTTTTACTCCAAAACAACTAAGTCTTATTTTAGTATAGTGAATTTGTAAACCAAAACTAAGTTATTAGTATGAAGTTCTTCACTTGAAAAAAACTACCACTGATTTTAGAAATGACAATTTGAAAATCAGATCTAAGTTAATAGTTTGACGTTCTTTACTTCAAAATAACTAAGTCTTATTTTAGAATACTCAATTTGTAAATCAAGGCTAAGTTATTAGTTTAAAGTTCTTTACTTGAAAATATCTACTTCTTGTTTTAGAAATGACAATTTGAAAATCAGATCTAAGTTAATAGTTTGACGTTCCTTACTTCAAAATAACTAAGTCTTATTTTATAATACTCAATTTGTAAATCAAGGCTAAGATCTTAGTTTAAAGTTCTTTACTTGAAAATATCTACTTCTGATTTTAGAAATGACAATTTGAAAATCAGATCTAAGTTAATAGTTTGACGATTTTTACTTCAAAACAACTAAGTCCTATTTTAGTATAGTGAATTTGTAAACCAAAACTAAGTTATTAGTATGAAGTTCTTCACTTGAAAAAAACTACCACTGATTTTAGAAATGACAATTTGAAAAGCAGATCTAAGTTAATAGTTTGACGTTCTTTACTTCAAAATAACTAAGTCTTATTTTAGAATACTCAATTTGTAAATCAAGGCTAAGTTATTAGTTTAATGTTCTTTATTTGAAACTATCTACTTCTTGTTTTAGAAATGACAATTTGAAAATCAGATCTAAGTTAATAGTTTGACGTTCTTTACTTCTAAATAACTAAGTCTTATTTTAGAATAGTGAATTTGTAATTTAAAACTAAGTTATTAGTATGAAGTTCTTCATTTGAAAAAAACTACCACTGATTTTAGAAATGACAATTTGAAAATCAGATCTAAGTTAATAGTTTGACGTTCTTTACTTCAAAATAACTAAGCCTTATTTTAGAATACTCAATTTGTAAATCAAGGCTAAGTTATTAGTTTAAAGTTGTTTACTTGTAAATATCTACTTCTGATTTTAAAAATGACAATTTGAAAATCAGTTCTAAGTTAATAGTTTGACGTTTTTTACTCCAAAACAACTAAGTCTTATTTTAGTATAGTGAATTTGTAAACCAAAACTAAGTTATTAGTATGAAGTTCTTCACTTGAAAAAAACTACCACTGATTTTAGAAATGACAATTTGAAAATCAGATCTAAGTTAATAGTTTGACGTTCTTTACTTCAAAATAACTAAGTCTTATTTTAGAATACTCAATTTGTAAATCAAGGCTAAGTTATTAGTTTAAAGTTCTTTACTTGAAAATATCTACTTCTTGTTTTAGAAATGACAATTTGAAAATCAGATCTAAGTTAATAGTTTGACGTTCCTTACTTCAAAATAACTAAGTCTTATTTTATAATACTCAATTTGTAAATCAAGGCTAAGATCTTAGTTTAAAGTTCTTTACTTGAAAATATCTACTTCTTGTTTTAGAAATGACAATTTGAAAATCAGATCTAAGTTAACAGTTTGACGTTCTTTACTTCTAAATAACTAAGTCTTATTTTAGTATAGTGTATTTGTAATTTAAAACTAAGTTATTAGTATGAACTTCTTCACTTGAAAAAAACTACCACTGATTTTAGAAATGACAATTTGAAAATCAGATCTAAGTTAATAGTTTGACGTTCTTTACTTTAAAATAACTAAGTCTTATTTTAGTATACTCAATTTGTAAATCAAGGCTAAGTTATTATTTGAAAGTTGTTTACTTGAAAATATCTACTTCTGATTTTAGAAATGACAATTTGAAAATCAAATCCAAGTTAATAGTTTGACGTTCTTTACTTCAAAACAGCTAAGTCTTATTTTAGTATAGTGAATTTGTAATTTAAAACGAAGTTATTAGTTTGAAATTCTTTACTTGAAAATATCTACTACTGATTTTAGAAATGACAATTTGAAAATCAGATCTAAGTTAACAGTTTGACGTTCTTTACTTTAAAATAACTAAGTCTTATTTTAGACTAGTGAATTTGTAAGTTAAAACTAAGTTATTAGTAGGCAGTTCTTCACTTGAAAAAAACTACCACTGATTTTAGAAATGACAATTCGAAAATCAGATTTAAGTTAATAGTTTGACGTTCTTTACTTCAAAATAACTAAGTCTTATTTTAGAATACTCAATTAGTAAATCAAGGCTAAGTTATTAGTTTAAAGTTGTTTACTTGAAAATATCTACTTCTTGTTTTAGAAATGACAATTTGAAAATCAGATCTAAGTTAATAGTTTGACGTTCTTTACTTCTAAATAACTAAGTCTTATTTTAGTATAGTGAATTTGTAATTTAAAACAAAGTTATTAGTTTGAAGTTCTTTACTTTAAAATGTCTACTACTGATTTTAGAAATGACAATTTGAAAATCAGATTTAAGTTAACAGTTTGACGTTCTTTACTCCAAAACAACTAAGTCTTATTTTAGTATAGTGAATTTGTAAACCAAAACTAAGTTATTAGTATGAAGTTCTTCACTTGAAAAAAACTCCCACTGATTTTAGAAACGACAATTTGAAAATCAGATTTAAGTTAACAGTTTGACGTTCTTTACTCCAAAACAACTAAGTCTTATTTTAGTATAGTGAATTTGTAAACCAAAACTAAGTTATTAGTATGAAGTTCTTCACTTGAAAAAAACTCCCACTGATTTTAGAAATGACAATTTGAAAATCAGATCTAAGTTAACAGTTTGACGTTCTTTACTTTAAAATAACTAAGTCTTATTTTAGACTAGTGAATTTGTAAATTAAAACTAAGTTATTAGTATGAAGTTCTTCACTTGAAAAAAAAAACCACTGATTTTAGAAATGACAATTTGAAAATCAGATCTAAGTTAATAGTTTGACGTTCTTTACTTCAAAATAACTAAGTCTTATTTTAGAATACTCAATTTGTAAATCAAGGCTAAGTTCTTAGTTTAAAGTTATTTACTTGAAAATATCTACTTCTTGTTTTAGAAATGACAATTTGAAAATCAGATCTAAGTTAATAATTTGACGTTCTTTACTTCTAAATAACTAAGTCTTATTTTAGAATAGTGAATTTGTAATTTAAAACTAAGTTATTAGTATGAAGTTCTTCACTTGAAAAAAACTACCAATGATTTTAGAAATGACAATTTGAAAATCAGATCTAAGTTAATAGTTTGACGTTCTTTACTTCAAAATAGATAAGTCTTATTTTAGAATGCTGTATTTGTAAATCGCCACTAAGTTGTTAGTTTGAAGTTTTTTATTTGAAAATATCTGCTTCAGATTTTAGAACTGACAATTTGAAAATTAGATCTAAGTTAATAGTTTGACGTTCTTTACTTCAAACCAACTAAGTCTTATTTTAGTATAGTGAATTTGTAAATCAAAACTAAGTTATTAGTATGAAGTTCTTTACTTGATAAAAACTACTACTGTTTTAGCATAGACAATTTGAAAATCAGATCTAAGTTAATAGTTTGACGTTCTTTACTTCAAAATAACTAAGTCTAATTTTAGAATAGTGATTTTGTAAATCAAAACTAAGTTATTAGTTTAAAGTTTTTTATTTCAAATTTACTAATTCGGATCTTAGTAATGTAAATATCGAAATCAAATCTAAGGTTGTTGTTTGAAGTTCTTTACTTGAAAATAACTACTACTGATTTTAGAAATGACAATTTGAAAATCAGATCTAAGTTAAAAGTTTGACGTACCTTACTTCAAAATAACTTAGTCTTATCTTAGAATAGTGAATTTGTAAATCAAAACTAAGTTATTAGTTTGTAGTTCTTTACTTGAAAATATTTACTTCTGATTTTAAAAATGACAATTTGAAAATCAGATCTAAGTTAATGGTTTGACGTTCTTTACTTCATAGCAACTCAGTCTTATTTTAGTATAGTGAATTTGTAAACCAAAACTAAGTTATTAGTATGAAGTTCTTCACTTGAAAAAAACTACCACTGATTTTAGAAATGACAATTTGAAAATCAGATCTAAGTTAATAGTTTGACGTTCTTTACTTCAAAATAACTAAGCCTTATTTTAGAATACTCAATTTGTAAATCAAGGCTAAGTTATTAGTTTAAAGTTGTTTACTTGAAAATATCTACTTCTGATTTTAGAAATGACAATTTGAAAATCAGTTCTAAGTTAATAGTTTGACGTTTTTTACTCCAAAACAACTAAGTCTTATTTTAGTATAGTGAATTTGTAAACCAAAACTAAGTTATTAGTATGAAGTTCTTCACTTGAAAAAAACTACCACTGATTTTAGAAATGACAATTTGAAAATCAGATCTAAGTTAATAGTTTGACGTTCTTTACTTCAAAATAACTAAATCTTATTTTAGAATACTCAATTTGTAAATCAAGGCTAAGTTATTAGTTTAAAGTTCTTTACTTGAAAATATCTACTTCTTGTTTTAGAAATGACAATTTGAAAATCAGATCTAAGTTAATAGTTTGACGTTCCTTACTTCAAAATAACTAAGTCTTATTTTATAATACTCAATTTGTAAATCAAGGCTAAGATCTTAGTTTAAAGTTCTTTACTTGAAAATATCTACTTCTTGTTTTAGAAATGACAATTTGAAAATCAGATCTAAGTTAATAGTTTGACGTTCTTTACTTCTAAATAACTAAGTCTTATTTTAGTATAGTGAATTTGTAATTTAAAACAAAGTTATTAGTTTGAAGTTCTTTACTTTAAAATGTCTACTACTGATTTTAGAAATGACAATTTGAAAATCAGATTTAAGTTAACAGTTTGACGTTTTTTACTCCAAAACAACTAAGTCTTATTTTAGTATAGTGAATTTGTAAACCAAAACTAAGTTATTAGTATGAAGTTCTTCACTTGAAAAAAACTCCCACTGATTTTAGAAATGACAATTTGAAAATCAGATCTAAGTTAACAGTTTGACGTTCTTTACTTTAAAATAACTAAGTCTTATTTTAGACTAGTGAATTTGTAAATTAAAACTAAGTTATTAGTATGAAGTTCTTCACTTGAAAAAAAAAACCACTGATTTTAGAAATGACAATTTGAAAATCAGATCTAAGTTAATAGTTTGACGTTCTTTACTTCAAAATAACTAAGTCTTATTTTAGAATACTCAATTTGTAAATCATGGCTAAGTTCTTAGTTTAAAGTTATTTACTTGAAAATATCTACTTCTTGTTTTAGAAATGACAATTTGAAAATCAGATCTAAGTTAATAATTTGACGTTCTTTACTTCTAAATAACTAAGTCTTATTTTAGAATAGTGAATTTGTAATTTAAAACTAAGTTATTAGTATGAAGTTCTTCACTTGAAAAAAACTACCAATGATTTTAGAAATGACAATTTGAAAATCAGATCTAAGTTAATAGTTTGACGTTCTTTACTTCAAAATAGATAAGTCTTATTTTAGCATGCTGTATTTGTAAATCGCCACTAAGTTGTTAGTTTGAAGTTTTTTATTTGAAAATATCTGCTTCAGATTTTAGAACTGACAATTTGAAAATTAGATCTAAGTTAATAGTTTGACGTTCTTTACTTCAAACCAACTAAGTCTTATTTTAGTATAGTGAATTTGTAAATCAAAACTAAGTTATTAGTATGAAGTTCTTTACTTGATAAAAACTACTACTGTTTTTGGCATAGACAATTTGAAAATCAGATCTAAGTTAATAGTTTGACGTTCTTTACTTCAAAATAACTAAGTCTAATTTTAGAATAGTGATTTTGTAAATCAAAACTAAGTTATTAGTTTAAAGTTTTTTATTTCAAATATACTAATTCGGATCTTAGTAATGTAAATATCGAAATCAAATCTAAGGTTGTTGTTTGAAGTTCTTTACTTGAAAGTAGCTACAACTGATTTTAGAAATGACAATTTGAAAATCAGATCTAAGTTAAAAGTTTGACGTACCTTACTTCAAAATAACTTAGTCTTATCTTAGAATAGTGAATTTGTAAATCAAAACTAAGTTATTAGTTTGTAGTTCTTTACTTGAAAATATTTACTTCTGATTTTAAAAATGACAATTTGAAAATCAGATCTAAGTTAATGGTTTGACGTTTTTTACTCCAAAACAACTAAGTCTTATTTTAGTATAGTGAATTTGTAAACCAAAACTAAGTTATTAGTATGAAGTTCTTCACTTGAAAAAAACTACCACTGATTTTAGAAATGACAATTTGAAAATCAGATCTAAGTTAATAGTTTGACGTTCTTTACTTCAAAATAACTAAGTCTTATTTTAGAATACTCAATTTGTAAATCAAGGCTAAGTTATTAGTTTAAAGTTCTTTACTTGAAAATATCTACTTCTTGTTTTAGAAATGACAATTTGAAAATCAGATCTAAGTTAATAGTTTGACGTTCCTTACTTCAAAATAACTAAGTCTTATTTTATAATACTCAATTTGTAAATCAAGGCTAAGATCTTAGTTTAAAGTTCTTTACTTGAAAATATCTACTTCTTGTTTTAGAAATGACAATTTGAAAATCAGATCTAAGTTAACAGTTTGACGTTCTTTACTTCTAAATAACTAAGTCTTATTTTAGTATAGTGTATTTGTAATTTAAAACTAAGTTATTAGTATGAACTTCTTCACTTGAAAAAAACTACCACTGATTTTAGAAATGACAATTTGAAAATCAGATCTAAGTTAATAGTTTGACGTTCTTTACTTTAAAATAACTAAGTCTTATTTTAGTATACTCAATTTGTAAATCAAGGCTAAGTTATTATTTGAAAGTTGTTTACTTGAAAATATCTACTTCTGATTTTAGAAATGACAATTTGAAAATCAAATCTAAGTTAATAGTTTGACGTTCTTTACTTCAAAACAGCTAAGTCTTATTTTAGTATAGTGAATTTGTAATTTAAAACGAAGTTATTAGTTTGAAATTCTTTACTTGAAAATATCTACTACTGATTTTAGAAATGACAATTTGAAAATCAGATCTAAGTTAACAGTTTGACGTTCTTTACTTTAAATAACTAAGTCTTATTTTAGACTAGTGAATTTGTAAGTTAAAACTAAGTTATTAGTAGGCAGTTCTTCACTTGAAAAAAACTACCACTGATTTTAGAAATGACAATTTGAAAATCAGATCTAAGCTAATAGTTTGACGTTCTTTACTTCAAAATAACTAAGTCTAATTTTACACTAGTGATTTTTTAATCAAAACTAAGTTATTAGTTTAAAGTTTTTTATTTCAAATTTATTAATTCGGATCTTAGTAATGTAAATATCGAAATCAAATCTAAGGTTGTTGTTTGAAGTTCTTTACTTGAAAATAACTACTACTGATTTTAGAAATGACAATTTGAAAATTAGATCTAAGTTAAAAGTTTGACGTACCTTACTTCAAAATAACTTAGTCTTATCTTAGAATAGTGAATTTGTAAATCAAAACTAAGTTATTAGTTTGTAGTTCTTTACTTGAAAATATTTACTTCTGATTTTAAAAATGACAATTTGAAAATCAGATCTAAGTTAATGGTTTGACGTTCTTTACTTCATAACAACTCAGTCTTATTTTAGTATAGTGAATTTGTAAACCAAAACTAAGTTATTAGTATGAAGTTCTTCACTTGAAAAAAACTACCACTGATTTTAGAAATGACAATTTGAAAATCAGATCTAAGTTAATAGTTTGACGTTCTTTACTTCAATATAACTAAGTCTTATTTTAGTATAGTGAATTTGTAAATCAAAGCTAAGCTATTAATTTGAAGTTCTTTACTTGAACATATCTACTTCTGATTTTAGAAATAATAATTTGAAAATCTGGTCTAAGTTAATAGTATGACGTTTTTTACTTCAAAATAACTAAGTCTTATTTCACACTAGTGAATTTGCAAATCAAAACTAAGTTATAAGTTTGAAGTTATTTACTTGAAAATATCTACTTCTGATTTTAGAAATTACAATTTGAAAATCAGATCTAAGGTAATAGTTTGACGTTCTTTACTTCAAAATAACTAAGTCTTAATTTAGAATATTCAATATGTAAATCAAAGCTAAGTTATAAGTTTGAAGTTCTTTACTAAAAAATAACTACTACTGATTTTAGAAATGACAATTTGAAAATCAGATCTAAGTTAAAAGTTTGACGTACCTTACTTCAAAATAACTTAGTCTTATCTTAGAATAGTGAATTTGTAAATCAAAACTAAGTTATTTGTTTGTAGTTCTTTACTTGAAAATATCACCTTCTGATTTTAAAAAGGACAATTTGAAAATCAGATCTAAGTTAATGGTTTGACATTCTTTATTTCATAACAACTAGGTCTTATTTTAGTATAGTGAATTTGTAAATCAAAACTAAGTTATTAGTTTCAAGTTCTATACTTGAAAATATCAACTACTGATTTTAGAAATGACAATTTGAAAATCAGATCTAAGGTAATAGTTTGACGTTCTTTACTTCAAAATAACTATGTTTTATTCTAGAATAGAGAATTTGTAAATCAAAACTAAGTTATTAGTTTGAAGTTCTTTACTTTGAAATATCTACTTCTTTTTTAAGAAATGACAATTTGAAAATCAGATCTAAGTTAATAGAATGACGTTCTTTACTTCAAAATAGATAAGTCTTATTCTAGAATACTGTATTTGTAAATCAAAACTAAGTTGTTAGTTTGAAGTACTTTATTTGAAAATATCTGTTTCAGATTTTAGAAATGACAATTTGAAAATCAGATCTAAGTTAATAGTTTGACGTTCTTTACTTCAAACTTACTAAGTCTTATTTTAGACTAGTGAATTTGTAAATCAAAACTAAGTTATTAGTTTAAAGTTTTTTATTTCAAATTTAATAATTCGGATCTTAGTAATGTAAATATCGAAATCAAATCTAAGGTTGTAGTTTGAAGTACTTTACTTGAAAATATCTACATCTGATTTTAAAAATGATAATTTGAAAATCAGATGTAAGTTAATAGTTTGACGTTCTTTACTTCAATATAACAAAGTCTTATTTTAGTATAGTGAATTTGTAAATCAAAGCTAAGCTATTAATTTGAAGTTCTTTACTTGAACATGTCTACTTCTGATTTTAGAAATAACAATTTGAAAATCAGGTCTAAGTTAATAGTATGACTTTTTTACTTCAAAATAACTAACTCTTATTTCACACTAGTGAATTTGTAAATCAAAACTAAGTTATAAGTTTGAAGTTATTTACTTGAAAATATCTACTTCTGATTTTAGAAATTACAATTTGAAAATCAGTTCTAAGGTAATAGTTTGACGTTCTTTACTTCAAAATAACTAAGTCTTATTTTAGAATAGTCAATATGTAAATCAAAGCTAAGTTATTAATTTGAAGTTCTTTACTTGAAAATATGTACTTGTGATTTTAGAAATGATAATTTGAAAATCAGATCTAAGTTAATAGTTTGACGTTCTTTACTTCAAAATAGATAAATTTTATTTTAGAATACTGTTTTTGTAAATCAAATCTAAGTTATTAGTTTGAAGTTCTTTACTTGAAAATAACTACTTCTGATTTTAGAAATGACAATTTGAAAATCAGATCTAAGTTAATAATTTGACGTTCTTTACTTCAAAACAACTAAGTCTTATTTTAGTATAGTGAATTTGTAAATCAAAACTAAGTTGTTAGTTTGAAGTCTATACTTGAAAAAATCTACTACTGATTTTATAAATGACAATTTGAAAATCAGATCTAAGTTAATAGTTTACCGTTTATTACTTCAAAATAACTAAGCCTTATTTTAGAATAGTGAATTTGTAAATCAAAACCAAGTTATTAGTTTGAAGTTTTTTACTTGAAAATATCTACTTCTGAGTTTAGATATACATTTTGAATATCAGATCTAAGTCAATAGTTTGACATTTTTTACTTAATAATAACAAAGTTTTATTTTAGAATAGTAAATTTGTAAATCAAAACTAATTTATTAGTTTAAAGTATTTTACTTGAAAATATCTAAGTCTGATTTTAGAAATGACAATTTGAAAATCAGATCTAAGTTAATAGTTCGATGTTCTTTAATTTAATAGAACTAAGTCTTATTTTAGAATAGTGAATTTGTAAATCAAAACTAAGTTATTAGTTCGAAGTTCTTTACTTGAAAATATCTACTTCTGAGTTTAGATATACAATTTGAATATCAGATCTAAGTTAATAGTTTGACGTTCTTTACTTCAAAATAACTAAGTCTTATTTTAGAATAGTGAATTTGTAAATTGGAACTAAGTTATTAGTTTGAAGTTTTTTACTTGAAAAAATCTACTTCTGATTTTAGAAATGACACTTTGAAAAACTGATCTAAGTTAATAGTTTTACGTTCTTTACTTCAAACAAGATAAGCATTATTGTAGAATAGCGTATTTGTAAATCTAAACTAAGTTATTAGTTTGAAGTTTTTTATTTCAGATTTACAAATTCGGATTTTAGTAATGTAAATTTGAAAATCTAAACTAAGGATGTAGTTTTAAGTTCTATATTTGAAAATATCTATTGCTGATTTTAGAAATGACAATTTGAAAATTAGGTCCACGTTAATAGTTTGACGTTCTTTTCTTCAAAATAACTAAGTCTTATTTTAGACTAGTAAATTTGTAAATCAAAACTAAGTTATTAGTTCGAAGTTCTCTACTTGAAAATATCTACTACTGATTTTAGAAATGACACATTGAAAATCAGATCTAAGTTAATAGTTTGACATTATTTTCTTCAAAATAACTATGTGTTATTTTAGAATAGAGAATTTGTAAATCAAAACTAAGTTATTAGTTTGAAGTTCTTTACTTTGAAATATCTACTTTTTTTTTAAAAAATGACAATTTTAAATCAGATCTAAGTTAATAGTATGACGTTCTTTACTTCAAAATAGATAAGTCTTATTTTAGAATACTGTATTTGTAAATCAAAACTAAGTTGTTATTTTGAAGTACTTTATTTGAAAATATCTACTACTGATTTTAGAATTGACAATTTGAAAATCAGATCTAAGTTAATAGTTTGACGTTCTTTACTTCAAAATAGCTAAGTATTACTTTAGACTAGTGTATTTGTAAATCAAAACTAAGTTATTAGTTTAAAGTTTTTTACTTCAAATTTACTAATTCAGATCTTAGTAATGTAAATTAGGAAATCAAATCTAAGGTTGTAGTTTGAAGTTCTTTACTTCAAAAATATCTACTACTGATTTTAGAAATTACAATTTGAAAATCAGATCTAAGTTAATAGTTTGACGTTTTTTACTTCAAAATAACTAAGACTTATTTTAGAATAGTCAATTTGTAAATCAAAGCTAAGTTATTAATTTAAAAATCAGAAGTTACTTCTGATTTTAGAAATGACAATTTGAAATACAGGTCTAAGTTAATAGTTTGACGTTTTTTACTTTAAAATAACTAAGTCTTACTTTAAAATAGTGAATTTGTTAATCAAAATTAACTTATCAAATAGAAGTTCTATACTTGAAAATATCTACTTCTGATTTTAGTAATCGCAATTTAAAGAACACATCTAAGTTAATAGTTTGACGTTCTTTACTTTAAAATAACTAAGTCTTATTTTAGAATAGTGAATTTGTAAATCAAAACTAAGTTTTTAGTTTGAAGTTTCTTACTTTGAATTATCTACTTCTAATTTTAGAAATGACAATTTGAAAATCAGATCTAAGTTAATAGTTTGTCGTTTTCTACTTCAAAATAGATAAGTCTTATTTTAGAATATTGTATTTGTAAATAAGAACTAATTTATTTGTTTGAAACTCTTTACTTGAAATTATCTACTTCTGATTTTCGAAATAACAATATGTAAATCAAATCTAAGTTAATATAGTTTGACGTTCTTTACTTAAAAATAACTAAGTCTCAATTTAGAATACTGACTTTTTAAATCAAAACTAAGTTATTACTTTGAAGTTTTACACATTGAAATAACTAATACCGAATTTTGGAATGTAACTTTGTAAATCAAAGCTAAGGTTATAGTTTGAAGTTCTTTACTAGAAAATATCTACTTCTGGTTTTAGAAATGACAAATTGTAAATCAGATCTAAGTTAATAGTTTGACGTTCTTTACTTCAAAATAACTAAGTCTTATTTTAGAATAGTGAATTTGTAAATCAGAACTAAGTTATTAGTTTGAAGTTTTTTATTTCAGATTTACTAATTCGGATTTTAGTAATGTAAATTTGAAAATCTAAACTAAAGATGTAGTTAAAGTTCTTTACTTGAAAATTTCTACTTCTGATTTTTAGAAATGACAATTTGTAAATCAGATCTAAGTTGATAGTTTGACGTTCATTACTTCAAAATAACTAAGGCTTATTTTAGAATACTCAATTTGTAAATCAAGGTTAAGTTATTAGTTTAAAGTTCTTTACTTGAAAATATCTACTTCTTGTTTTAGAAGTGACAATTTGAAAATCAGATCTAAGTTAATAGTTTGACGTTCTTTACTTCAAAACAACTAAGTCTTATTTTAGTATAGTGAATTTGTAAACCAAAACTAAGTTATTAGTATGAAGTTCTACACTTGAAAAAAACTACCACTGATTTTAGAAATGACATTTTGAAAATCAGATCTAAGTTAATAGTTTGACGTTCATTACTTCAAAATAACTAAGGATTATTTTAGAATACTCAATTTGTAAATCAAGGTTAAGTTATTAGTTTAAAGTTCTTTACTTGAAAATATCTACTTCTTGTTTTAGAAATGACAATTTGAAAATCAGTTCTAAGTTAATAGTTTGACGTTCTTTACTTTAAAATAACTAAGTCTTATTTTAGACTAGTGAATTTGTAACTCAGAACTAAGTTATTAGTTTGAAGTTTTTTACATTGAAATAACTAATACGGATTTTTGTACTGTATATTTGAAAATCAAAGCTAAGGTTATAGTTTGAAGTTCTTTACTTGAAAATATCTACTGCTGATTTTAGAAATGACAATTTGAAAATCAGATCTAGTTTAATAGTTTGACGTTCGTTACTTCAAAATAACTAAGTCTTATTTTAGAATAGTGAATTTGTAAATCAGAACTAAGTTATTTGTTTGAAGTTTTCTACTTGAAAATATCTACTTCTGATTTTAGGCATGACCATTTGAAAATCAGATCTAAATTAATAGTTTGACGATTTTTACTTCAAAATAACTAAGTCTTACTTTAAAATATTGAATTTGTAAATCAAAACTAAGTTATTAGTTTGCAGTTTTCTACTTTGAAATATCTACTTCTGATTTTAGAAATTACAATTTGAAAATCAGATCTAGATTAATTGTTTGACATTCTTTACTACAAATTATTTAAGTCTTATTTTAGAATAGTGAATTCATAAATCAAAACTAAGTTATTAGTTTGAAGTTCTTTACATTGAAATAACTAATACCGATTTTTGTACTGTATATTTGAAAATCAAAGCTAAGGTTATAGTTTGAAGTTCTTTACTTGAAAATATCTACTGCTGATTTTAGAAATGATACTTTGAAAATCAGATCTAAGTTAATAGTTTGACGTTCTTTCCTTCAATATAACTAAGTCTTACTTTAGTATAGTGAATTTGTAAAGCACAACCAACTTATTAGTTTTTAGTTCTTTACTTGTAAATATCTACTTCTGATTTTAGTAATCACAATTTAAAGAACAGATCTAAGTTAATAGTTTGACGTTCTTAACTTCAAAATAACTAAGTCTTACTTTAGAATAGAGAATTTGTAAATCAAAACTAAGTTATTAGTTTGACGTTCTTTACTTCAAAATAGATAAATCTAATTTTAGAATACTGTATTTGTAAATCAAAACTAAGTTATTAGTTTGAAGTACTTTACTTAAAAATATCTAAGTCTGATTTTAGAAATGACAATTTGAAAATCAGATCTAAGTTAATAGTTTGACGTTCTTTACTACAAAATAACTAAGTCTTATTTTAGAATAGTGTATTTGTAAATCAGACCTAAGTTATTAGTTTGATGTTTTTTACATTGAAATAACTAATACGGATTTTTGTACTGTATATTTGAAAATCAAAGCTAAGGTTATAGTTTGAAGTTCTTTACTTGAAAATATCTACTGCTGATTTTAGAAATGACAATTTGAAAATCACATCAAAATTAATAGTTTGACGTTCTTTACTTCAAAATAGATAAGTCTTATTTTAGAATGCTGTATTTGTAAATCGCCACTAAGTTGTTAGTTTGAAGTTTTTTATTTGAAAATATCTGCTTCAGATTTTAGAACTGACAATTTGAAAATTAGATCTAAGTTAATAGTTTGACGTTCTTTACTTCAAACCAACTAAGTCTTATTTTAGTATAGTGAATTTGTAAATCAAAACTAAGTTATCAGTATGCAGTTCTTTACTTGATAAAAACTACTACTGATTTTAGCATAGACAATTTGAAAATCAGATCTCAGTTAATAGTTTGACGTTCTTTACTTCAAAATAACTAAGTCTAATTTTAGACTGGTGATTTTGTAAATCAAAACTAAGTTATTAGTTTAAAGTTTTTTATTTCAAATTTACTAATTCGGATCTTAGTAATGTAAATATCGAAATCAAATCTAAGGTTGTTGTTTGAAGTTCTTTACTTGAAAATAACTACTACTGATTTTAGAAATGACAATTTGAAAATCAGATCTAAGTTAATGGTTTGACGTTCTTTACTTCATAACAACTAAGTCTTATTTTAGTATAGTGAATTTGTAAATCAAAACTAAGTTATTAGTTTCAAGTTCTATACTTGAAAATATCAACTACTGATTTTAGAAATGACAATTTGAAAATCAGATCTAAGTTAATAGTTTGCCGTTTATTACTTCAAAATAACTAAGCCTTATTTTAGAATAGTGAATTTGTAAATCAAAACCAAGTTATTAGTTTGAAGTTTTTTACTTGAAAATATCTACTTCTGAGTTTAGTTATACAATATGAATATCAGATCTAAGTCAATAGTTTGACATTTTTTACTTAATAATAACTAAGTTTTATTTTAGAATAGTGAATTTGTAAATCAAAACTAATTTATTAGTTTAAAGTATTTTACTTGAAAATATCTAAGTCTGATTTTAGAAATGACAATTTGAAAATCAGATCTAAGTTAATAAGTTCGATGTTCTTTAATTTAATAGAACTAAGTCTTATTTTAGAATAGTGAATTTGTAAATCAAAACTAAGTTATTAGTTCGAAGTTCACTACTTGAAAATATCTACTTCTGAGTTTAGATATACAAGTTGAATATCAGATCTTAGGTAATAGTTTGACTTCTTTACTTCAAAATAACTAAGTCTTATTTTAGAATTGTGAATTTGTAAATCGGAACTAAGTTATTAGTTTGAAGTTTTTTACTTGAAAAAATCTACTTCTGATTTTAGAAATGACACTTTGAAAATCTGATCTAAGTTAATAGTTTTACGTTCTTTACTTCAAACAAGATAAGCATTATTGTAGAATAGTGTATTTGTAAATCTAAACTAAGTTATTAGTTTGAAGTTTTTTATTTCAGATTTACTAATTCGGATTTTAGTAATGTAAATTTGAAAATCTAAACTAAGGATGTAGTTTTAAGTTCTTTATTTGAAAATATCTACTGCTGATTTTAGAAATGACAATTTGAAAATTAGATCCACGTTAATAGTTTGACGTGCTTTTCTTCAAAATAACTAAGTCTTATTTTAGACTAGTAAATTTGTAAATCAAAACTAAGTTATTAGTTCGAAGTTCTCTACTTGAAAATATCTACTACTGATTTTAGAAATGACACATTGAAAATCAGATCTAAGTTAATAGTTTGACATTCTTTACTTCTAAATAACTATGTGTTATTTTAGAATAGAAAATTTGTAAATCGAAACTAAGTTATTAGTTTGAAGTTCTTTACTTTGAAATATCTACTTTTTTTTAAAAAATGACAATTTTAAATCAGATCTAAGTTAATAGTATGACGTTCTTTACTTCAAAATAGATAAGTCTTATTTTAGAATAGTGAATTTGTAAATCAGAACTAAGTTATTAGTTTGAAGTTTTTTATTTCAGATTTACTAATTCGGATTTTAGTAATGTAAATTTGAAAATCTAAACTAAAAATGTAGTTAAAGTTCTTTACTTGAAAATTTCTACTTCTGATTTTTAGAAATGACAATTTGTAAATCAGATCTAAGTTGATAGTTTGACTTTCTTTACTTCTAATCAAATAAGTCTTATTTTAGTATAGTGAATTTGTAAATCAAAACTAAGTTATTAGTTTGAAGTTATTTACTTCAGCATCTCTACTTCTGATTTTAGAAATAGCAATTTGAAAATTAGATCTTAGTTAATAGTTTGACGTTCTTTACTTCTAAATAACTAAGTCTTAGTTTAGTATAGTGTATTTGATAATCAAAACTAAGTTATAAGTTTGAAGTTGTTTACTTTGAAATATCCACTTCTGATTTTAGAATTGACCATTTGAAAATCAGATCGAAGTTAATAGTTTGACGATTTTTACTTCAAAATAACTAAGTCTTACTTTAAAATAGTGAATTTGTAAATCAATACATACTTATTAAATAGAAGTTCTATACTTGAAATTATCTACTTTTGATTTTAGTAATCACAATTTAAAAATCAGATCTAAGTTAATAGTTTGACGTTCTTTACTTTTAAACAAATAAGTCTTATTTTAGTATAGTGAATTTGTAAATCAAAACTAAGTTATTAGTTTGAAGTTATTAACTTGAACATCTCTAATTCTGATTTTGTAAAATAACAATTTGAAAATCAGATCTAAGTTAATAGTTTGACGTTCTTTACTTCTAAATAACTAAGTCTTATTTTAGTATAGTGTATTTTTAAATCAAAACTAAGTTATTAGTTTGAAGTTCTTTACTTGAAAATACCTACTATTGATTTTAGAATTGACAATTTGAAAATCTGATCTAAGTTAATAGTTTGACGATTTTTACTTTAAAATAACTAAGTCTTACTTTAAAGTAGTGCATTTGTAAATCAATACAAACTTATCAAATAGAAGTTCTATACTTGAAAATATCTACTTCTGATTTTAGTAATCACAATTTAAAATTCAGATCTAAGTTAATAGTTTGACGTTCTTTATTTCTAAACAAATAAGTCTTATTTTAGTATAGTGAATTTGTAAATGAAAACTAAGTTATTAGTTTGAAGTTATTTACTTGAACATCTCTACTTCTGATTTTGTAAAATAATAATTTGAAAATCAAATCTAAGTTATTAGTTTGAAGTTCTTTACTTGAAAATATGTACTACTGATTTAGAAATGACAATTTGAAAATCAGATATAGTTATTAGTTTGACGTTCTTTACTTAAAAATAATTAAGTCTTACTTTAGAATAGTGAATTTGTAAATCAAAACTAAGTTATTAGTTGGAAGTTCTTTACTTTGAAATATCTACTTCTGATTTGAGAAATGACAATTTGAAAATCAGATCTAAGTGAATAGTTTGACGTTCTTTACTTCAAACTAACTAAGTCTTATTTTAGAATAGTGAATTTGTAAATCAAAACTAAGTTATTAGTTTAAAGATCTTTATTTGAAAATATTTGCTTTAGATTTTAGAAATGACAATTTGAAAATCAGATATAAGTTAATAGTTTGCCGTTTTTTACTTCAAAATAACTAAGTCTTATTTTAGACTAGTAAATTTGTAAATCATAAATAAGTTATTAGTTTGAAGTTCTTTACTTGAAAATATCTACTACTGATTTTAGCAATGACAATTTGAAAATCGGATATAGTTATTAGTTTGACGTTCTTTACTTCAAAATAATTAAGTCTTACTTTAGAATAGTGAATTTGGAAATCAAAACTAAGTTATTAGTTTGAAGTTCTTTACTTTGA
Source organism: Cantharis rustica (assembly GCA_911387805.1). Taxonomy (NCBI): domain Eukaryota; kingdom Metazoa; phylum Arthropoda; class Insecta; order Coleoptera; family Cantharidae; genus Cantharis; species Cantharis rustica. The sequence continues at coordinate 36,254,236 of OU426878.1, forward strand.
AATATCAACTTCTGATTTAAGAAATGACAATTTGAAAATCAGATCTAAGTGAATAGTTTGACGTACTTTACTTCAAAATAGATAAATCTTATTTTAGAATAGTGTATTTGTAAATCAAAACTAAGTTATTAGTTTGAAGTACTTTACTTAAAAATATCTACTTCTGATTTTATAAATGACAATTTGAAAATCAGAGTTAAGTTAATAGTTTGACGTTCTTTACTTCAAAATAACTAAGTATTATTTTAGAATAACGAATTTGTAAATCAAAACTAAGTTATTAGTTTAAAGATCTTTACTCGAAAATATCTGCTTTAGATTTTAGAAATGAAAATTTGAAAATCAGATCTAAATTAATAATTTGACGTTCTTTACTTAAAAACAACTAAGTCTTATTTTAGTATAGTGAATTTGTAAATTAAAACTTAGTTATTAGTATGAAGTTCTTCACTTGAAAAAAACTACCACTGATTTTAGAAATGGCAATTTGAAAATCAGATCTAAGTTAATAGTTTGACGTTTTTTACTTCAAAATAGATAAGTCTTATTTTAGAATATTGTATTTTTAAATAAGAACTAATTTATTTGTTTAAAGCTCTTTACTTGAAATTATCTACTTCTGATTTTAGAAATAACAATTTGAAAATCAAATCTAAGTTAATATAGTTTGACGTTCTTTACTTCAAAATAACTAAGTCTCATTTTAGAATAGTGACTTCTTAAATCAAAACTAAGTTATTAGTTTGAAGTTCTTTACTTAAAAATATCTACTTCTGGTTTTAGAAATGACAAATTGTAAATCAGATCTAAGCTAATAGTTTTACGTTCTTTACTTCAAGCAAGATAAGTATTATTGTAGAATAGTGTATTTCTAAATCTAAACTAAGTTATTAGTATGAAGTGCTTCACTTGAAAAAAACTACCACTGATTTTAGAAATGACAATTTGAAAATCTGATCTAAGTTAATAGTTTGACGTTCTTTACTTCAAAATAACTAAGTCTTATTTTAGAATAGTGAATTTGTAAATCAAAGCTAAGTTATTGGTCTGAAGTTCTTTACTTGAAAAAAACTACTACTGATTTTAGAAATGACAGTTTGAAAATCAGATCTAAGTTAATAGTTTGACGTGCTTTAATTCTAAATAACTAAGTCTTATTTTGGACTAGTGAATTTGTAAATCAAAACTAAGTTATTAGTTTAAAGTTCTTTACTTTGAAATATCTACTTCTTTTTTAAGAACTGACAATTTGAAAATCAGATCTAAGTTAATAGTATGACGTTCTTTACTTCAAAATAGATAAGTCTTATTTTAGAATACTTTATTTGTAAATCAAAACTAAGATGTTAGTGTGAAGTACTTTATTTGAAAATATCTGCTTCAGATTTTAGAATTGACAATTTGAAAATCAGATCTAAGTTAATAGTTTGACGTTCTTTACTTCAAACCAACTAAGTCTTATTTTAGTATAGTGAATTTGTAAATCAAAACTAAGTTATTAGTATGAAGTTCTTTACTTGAACATATCTACTACTGATTTTAGAAATAACAATTTGAAAATCAGGTCTAAGTTAATAGTATGAGGTTTTTTCTTCAAAATAACTAAGTTTTATTTCACACTAGTGAATTTGTAAATCAAAACTAAGTTATAAGTTTGAAGTTATTTACATGAAAATATCTACTACTGATCTTAGAAATGACAATTTGAAAATCAGATCTAAGTTTATAGTTTGACGTTCTTTACTTCAAAATAACTAAGTCTTATTTTAGACTAGTAAATTTGTTAATCAAAACTAAGTTGTTAGTTTCAAGTTCTCTACTTGAAAATTTCTACTACTTATTTTAGAAATGACAATTTGAAAATCAGATCTAAGTTAATAGTTTGACGTTCTTTACTTCAAAATAACTATGTCTTATTTTAGAATAGAGAATTTCTAAATCAAAACTAAGTTATTAGTTTGAAGTTCTTTACTTTGAAATATCTACTTCTTTTTTAAGAACTGACAATTTGAAAATCAGATCTAAGTTAATAGTATGACGTTCTTTACTTCAAAATAGATAAGTCTTATTTTAGAATACTGTATTTGTAAATCAAAACTAAGATGTTAGTTTGAATTACTTTATTTGAAAATAACTGCTACAGATTTTAGAAATGACAATTTGAAAATCAGATCTAAGTTAATAGTTTGACGTTCTTTACTTCAAACCAACTAAGTCTTATTTTAGTATAGTGAATTTGTAAATCAAAACTAAGTTATTGGTCTGAAGTTCTTTACTTGAAAAAAACTACTACTGATTTTAGAAATAACAGTTTGAAAATCAGATCTAAGTTAATAGTTTGACGTGCTTTACTCCTAAATAACTAAGTCTTATTTTGGACTAGTGAATTTGTAAATCAAAACTAAGTTATTAGTTTAAAGTTCTTTACTTTGAAATATCTACTTCTTTTTTAAGAACTGACAATTTGAAAATCAGATCTAAGTTAATAGTATGACGTTCTTTACTTCAAAATAGATAAGTCTTATTTTAGAATACTGTATTTGTAAATCAAAACTAAGATGTTAGTGTGAAGTACTTTATTTGAAAATATCTGCTTCAGATTTTAGAATTGACAATTTGAAAATCAGATCTAAGTTAATAGTTTGACGTTCTTTACTTCAAACCAACTAAGTCTTATTTTAGTATAGTGAATTTGTAAATCAAAACTAAGTTATTAGTATGAAGTTCTTTACTTGAAAATATCTACTACTAATTTTAGAAATGACAATTTGAAAATCAGATCTAAGTTAAAAGTGTGACGTTTTCTACTTCAAAATAACTAAGTCTTATTTTAAACTAGTGAATTTGTAAATAAAAACTAAGTTATTAGTTTAAAGTTTTTTACTTCAAATTTACTAATTCGGATCTTAGTAATGTAAATTTGGAAATCAAATCTAAGGTTGTAGTTTGAAGTTCTTTACTTGAAATTATCTACTTCTGATTTTAGAAATGACAATTTGAAATTCAGATCTAAGTTAACAGTATGACGTTTTCTACTTCAAAATAACTAAGTCTTAATTTAGACTAGTGAATTTGTAAATCAAAACTAAGTTATTAGTTTAAAGTTATTTATTTCAAATTTACTAATTCGGATCTTAGTAATGTAAATTTGGAAATCAAATCTAAGGTTGTAGTTTGACGTTCTTTACTTCAAAATAACTAAGTCTTATTTTAGAATAGTGAACTTGTAAATCAAAACTAAGTTATTAGTTAGAAGTACTTTACTTAAAAATAGCTACTTCTGATTTTAAAAATGACAATTTGAAAATCAGATCTAAGTTAATAGTTTGACGTTCTTTACTTCAAAATAGATAAGTCTTATTTTAAACTAGTGAATTTGTAAATCAATACTTAGTTGTTAGTTTGAAGTTTTTTATTTCAAATTTTCTAATTCGGATCTTAGTAATGTAAATATCGAAATCAAATCTAAGGTTGTAGTTTGAAGTTCTTTACTTGAAAATATCTACTTCTGATTTTAAAAATGATAATTTGAAAATCAGATCTAAGTTAATAGTTTGACGTTCTTTACTTCAAAATAACTAAGTCTTATTTTAGAATAGTGAATTTGTAAATCAAAGCTAAGTTATTAATTTGAAGTTTTTTAGTTGAACATATCTACTTCTGATTTTAGAAATGACAATTTGAAAATCAAGTCTAAGTTAATAGTTTGACGTTTTTTACTTCAAAATAACTAAAACTTATTTTAGACTAGTAAATTTGTAAATCAAAACTAAGTTATTAGTTTGAAGTTCTTTACTTGAAAATATCTACTCCTGATTTAATAAATGACAATTTGTAAATCAGATCTAAGTTAATAGTTTGACGTTCCTTTCTTCAAAATAACTTAGTCTTATTTTAGAATAGTGAATTTGTAAATCAAAACTAAGTTGTTAGTTTCAAATTCTTTATTTGAAAATATCTGCTTTAGATTTTAGAAATGACAATTTGAAATTCAGATCTAAGTTAATAGTGTGACGTTCTAAACTTCTAAATAACTAAGTCTTTTTTTAGTATAGTGAATATGTAAATTAAAACTAAGTTATTAGTTTGACGTTCTTTACTTGAATATATCTACTACTGATCTTAGAAATGACAATTTGAAAATCAGATCTAAGTTAGTAGTTTGACGTTCTTTACTTCAAAATAGATTAGTCTTATTTTAGAATACTGTATTTGTAAATCAAAACTAAGTTAGTAGTTTGAAGTTCTTTACTTGAAAATATCTACTTCTGATTTTGGAAATGACAACTTGAAAATCAGATTTAAGTTAATAGTTTGACGTTCTTTACTTCAAAATAACTAAGTCTTATTTTAAACTAGTGAATTTGTAAATAAAAACTAAGTTATTAGTTTAAAGTTTTTTACTTCAAATTTACTAATTTGGATCTTAGTAATGTAAATTTGGAAATCAAATCTAAGGTTGTAGTTTGAAGTTCTTTACTTGAAATTATCTACTTCTGATTTTAGAAATGACAATTTGAAATTCAGATCTAAGTTAACAGTATGACGTTCTCTACTTCAAAATAACTAAGTCTTAATTTAGACTAGTGAATTTGTAAATCAAAACTAAGTTATTAGTTTAAAGTTATTTATTTCAAATTTACTAATTCGGATCTTAGTAATGTAAATTTGGAAATCAAATCTAAGGTTGTAGTTTGACGTTCTTTACTTCAAAATAACTAAGTCTTATTTTAGAATAGTGAACTTGTAAAACAAAACTAAGTTATTAGTTAGAAGTACTTTACTTCAAAATAGCTACTTCTGATTTTAAAAATGACAATTTGAAAATCAGATCTATGTTAATAGTTTGACGTTCTTTACTTCAAAATAGATAAGTCTTATTTTAAACTAGTGAATTTGTAAATCAATACTTAGTTGTTAGTTTGAAGTTTTTTATTTCAAATTTTCTAATTCGGATCTTAGTAATGTAAATATCGAAATCAAATCTAAGGTTGTAGTTTGAAGTTCTTTACTTGAAAATATCTACTTCTGATTTTAAAAATGATAATTTGAAAATCAGATCTAAGTTAATAGTTTGACGTTCTTTACTTCAAAATAACTAAGTCTTATTTTAGAATAGTGAATTTGTAAATCAAAGCTAAGTTATTAATTTGAAGTTTTTTAGTTGAACATATCTACTTCTGATTTTAGAAATGACAATTTGAAAATCAAGTCTAAGTTAATAGTTTGACGTTTTTTACTTCAAAATAACTAAAACTTATTTTAGACTAGTAAATTTGTAAATCAAAACTAAGTTATTAGTTTGAAGTTCTTTACTTGAAAATATCTACTCCTGATTTTAGAAATGACAATTTGTAAATCAGATCTAAGTTAATAGTTTGACTTTCCTTTCTTCAAAATAACTTAGTCTTATTTTAGAATAGTGAATTTGTAAATCAAAACTAAGTTGTTAGTTTCAAATTCTTTATTTGAAAATATCTGCTTTAGATTTTAGAAATGACAATTTGAAAAACAGATCTAAGTTAATAGTTTGACGTTTTTTACATCAAAATAACTAAATTTTGTTTTAGAATAGTTAATTTGTAAATCAAAACTAAGTTATTAGTTTGAAGTTTTTTACTTGAAAATATCTACTTCTGACTTTAGAAATGACAATTTGAAAATCAGATCTAAGTTAATAGTTTGACGTTCTTTACTTCTAAATAACTAAATCTTATTTTAGTATAGTGAATTTGTAAATCAAATCTAAGTTATTAGTTTGAAGTTTTGTACTTGAAAATATATATTTCTGATTTTAGAAATGACAATTTGAAAATCAGATCTAAGTTAATAGTTTGACGTTCTTTACTTCAAAACAACTAAGTCTTATTTTAGTATAGTGAATTTGTAAATCAAAACTAGGTTATTAGTTTGAAACCTATACTTGAAAAAATCTGCTACTGATTTTAGAAATGACATTTTGAAAATCAGATCTAAGTTTATAGTTTGACGTTCTTTACTTCAAAATAACTAAGTCTTATTTTAGACTAGTAAATTTGTTAATCAAAACTAAGTTGTTAGTTTCAAGTTCTCTACTTGAAAATATCTACTACTTATTTTAGAAATGACAATTTGAAAATCAGATCTAAGTTAATAGTTTGACGTTCTTTACTTCAAAATAACTATGTCTTATTTTAGAATAGAGAATTTCTAAATCAAAACTAAGTTATTAATTTGAAGTTCTTTACTTTGAAATATCTACTTCTTTTTTAAGAACTGACAATTTGAAAATCAGATCTAAGTTAATAGTATGACGTTCTTTACTTCAAAATAGATAAGTCTTATTTTAGAATACTGTATTTGTAAATCAAAACTAAGATGTTAGTTTGAAGTACTTTATTTGAAAATAACTGCTTCAGATTTTAGAAATAACAATTTGAAAATCAGATCTAAGTTAATAGTTTGACGTTCTTTACTTCAAACCAACTAAGTCTTATTTTAGTATAGTGAATTTGTAAATCAAAACTAAGTTATTGGTCTGAAGTTCTTTACTTGAAAAAAACTACTACTGATTTTAGAAATGACAGTTTGAAAATCAGATCTAAGTTAATAGTTTGACGTGCTTTACTTCTAAATAACTAAGTCTTATTTTAGACTAGTGAATTTGTAAATCAAAACTAAGTTATTAGTTTAAAGTTCTTTACTTTGAAATATCTACTTCTTTTTTAAAAACTGACAATTTGAAAATCAGATCTAAGTTAATAGTATGACGTTCTTTACTTCAAAATAGATAAGTCTTATTTTAGAATACTGTATTTGAAAATCAAAACTAAGATGTTAGTGTGAAGTACTTTATTTGAAAATATCTGCTTCAGATTTTAGAATTGACAATTTGAAAATCAGATTTAAGTTAATAGTTTGACGTTCTTTACTTCAAACCAACTAAGTCGTATTTTAGTATAATGAATTTGTAAATTAAAACTAAGTTATTAGTTTGAAGTTCTTAACTTGAAAATATCTACTACTAATTTTAGAAATGACAATTTGAAAATCAGATCTAAGTTAATAGTTTGACATTTTTCACTACAAAATAACTAAGACTTATTTTAGACTAGTGAATTTGTAAATCAAAACTAAGTTATTACTTTAAAGTATTTTACTTGAAATTTACTAATTCGGATCTTAGTAATGTAAATTTGGAAATCAAATCTAAGGTTGTAGTTTAAAGTTCTTTACCTTAAAATAACTAAGTCTTATTTTAGAATAGTGAATTTGTAAATCAAAGCTAAGTTATTAGTTTGAAGTTGTTTACTTGAAAATATCTACTTCTGATTTTACAAATGACAATTTGAAAATCAGATCTAAGTTAATAGTTTGACGTTCTTTACTTCAAAATTACTAAGTCTTATTTTAGAATAGTGAATTTGGATATCAAAGCTAAGTTATTAGTTTGAAGTTCTTTACTTGAAAATTTCTACATCTGATTTTAGAAATGACAATTTGAAATTCAGATCTAAGTTAATTGTGTGACGTTCTTTACTTCTAAATAACTAAGTCTTATTTTAGTATAGTGAACTTGTAAATTAAAACTAAGTTATTAGTTTGACGTTCTTTACTTGAATATATCTACTACTGATCTTAGAAATGACAATTTGAAAATCAGATCTAAGTTAGTAGTTTGACATTCTTTACTTCAAAATAAATTAGTCTTATTTTAGAATACTGTATTTGTAAATCAAAACTAAGTTAGTAGTTTGAAGTTCTTTACTTGAAAATATCTACTTCTGATTTTGGAAATGACAATTTGAAAATCAGTTTTAAGTTAATAGTTTGACGTTCTTTACTTCAAAATAACTAAATCTTATTTTAAACTAGTGAATTTGTAAATAAAATCTAAGTTATTAGTTTAAAGTTTTTTACTTCAAATTTACTAATTCGGATCTTAGTAATGTAAATTTGGAAATCAAATCTAAGGTTGTAGTTTGAAGTTCTTTACTTGAAATTATCTACTTCTGATTTTAGAAATGACAATTTGAAATTCAGATCTAAGTTAACAGTATGACGTTCTTTACTTCAAAATAGATAAATCTTATTTTAGAATACTGTATTTGTAAGTAAAATCTAAGTTGTTAGTTTAAAGTATTTTATTTGAAAATATCTGCTTCAGATTTTAGAAATGACCATTTGAAAATAAGATCTAATTTAATAGTTTGACGTTCTTTACTTCAAAATAACTAAATCTTATTTTAGAATAGTGAATTTGTAAATCAAACCTAAGTTATTAGTTTAAAGTTCTATACTTGAAAATATCTACTTCTGATTGTAGAAATGACAATTTGAAAATCAGATCTAAGTTAATAGTTTGACGTTCTTTACTTCTAAATAACTAAGTTTTATTTTAGTATAGTGAATTTGTAAATCAAAACTAAGTTATTAGTTTGAAGTTCTGTACTTGAAAATATCTACTACTGGTTTTAGAAATGACAATTTGAAAATCAGATATAGTTATTAGTTTGACGTTCTTTACTTCAAAATAGATAAATCTTATTTTAGAATACTGTATTTGTAAGTCAAAACTAAGTTGTTAGTTTAAAGTATTTTATTTGAAAATATCTGCTTCAGATTTTAGAAATGACAATTTGAAAATAAGATCTAATTTAATAGTTTGACGTTCTTTACTTCAAAATAACTAAGTCTTATTTTAGAATAGTGAATTTGTAAATCAAAGCTAAGTTATTAGTTTAAAGTTCTATACTTGAAAATATCTACTTCTGATTTTAGAAATGACAATTTGAAAATCAGATCTAAGTTAATAGTTTGACGTTCTTTACTTCTAAATAACTAAGTTTTATTTTAGTATAGTGAATTTGTAAATCAAAACTAAGTTATTAGTTTGAAGTTCATTACTTGAAAATATCTACTACTGATTTTAGAAATGACAATTTGAAAATCAGATCTCAGTTAATAGTTTGACGTTCTTTACTTCAAAATAGATAAATCTTATTGTAGAATACTGTATTTGTAAGTCAAAACTAAGTGGTTAGTTTGAAGTATTTTATTTGAAAATATCTGCTTCAGATTTTAGAAATGACAATTTGAAAATCAGATTTAAGTTAATAGTTTGACGTTCTTTACTTCAAAATAGCTAAGTATTATTTTAGACTAGTGAATTTGTAAATCAACACTAAGTTATTAGTTTAAAGTTTTTTACTTCAAATTTACTAATTCGGATCTTAGAAATCTAATTTGAAAATCAAATCTAAGGTTGTATTTTGAAGTTCTTTACTTGAAAATATCTACTTCTGATTTTAGAAATGACAATTTGTAAATCAGATCTATGTTAATATTTTAACGTTCTTTACATCGAAATAATTTAATTTTATTTTAGAATAGTTAATTTGTAAATCAAAACTAAGTTATTAGTTTGAAGTTCTTTACTTGTAAATATCTACTTTTGATTTTTGAAATGACAATTTGAAAATCAGATCTAAGTTAATAGTTTGACGTTCTTTATTTCAAAATATCTAAGTATTATTTTAGACTAGTGAATTTGTAAATCAACACTAAGTTATTAGTGCAAAGTTCTTTACTTGAAAGTAACTGCTTCAGATTTTAGAAATGACAATTTGTAAATCAGATCTATGTTAATATTTTAACCTTCTTTACATCAAAATAATTAAATTTTATTTTAGAATAGTTAATTTGTAAATCAAAACTAAGTTATTAGTTTGAAGTTCTTTACTTGAAAATATCTACTTCTGATTTTAAAAATGATAATTTGAAAATCAGATCTAAGTTAATAGTTTGACGTTCTTTACTTCAAAATAACTAAGTCTTATTTTAGAATAGTGAATTTGTAAATCAAAGCTAAGTTATTAATTTGAAGTTTTTTAGTTGAACATATCTACTTCTGATTTTAGAAATGACAATTTGAAAATCAAGTCTAAGTTAATAGTTTGACGTTTTTTACTTCAAAATAACTAAAACTTATTTTAGACTAGTAAATTTGTAAATCAAAACTAAGTTATTAGTTTGAAGTTCTTTACTTGAAAATATCTACTCCTGATTTTAGAAATGACAATTTGTAAATCAGATCTAAGTTAATAGTTTGACTTTCCTTTCTTCAAAATAACTTAGTCTTATTTTAGAATAGTGAATTTGTAAATCAAAACTAAGTTGTTAGTTTCAAATTCTTTATTTGAAAATATCTGCTTTAGATTTTAGAAATGACAATTTGAAAAACAGATCTAAGTTAATAGTTTGACGTTTTTTACATCAAAATAACTAAATTTTGTTTTAGAATAGTTAATTTGTAAATCAAAACTAAGTTATTAGTTTGAAGTTTTTTACTTGAAAATATCTACTTCTGACTTTAGAAATGACAATTTGAAAATCAGATCTAAGTTAATAGTTTGACGTTCTTTACTTCTAAATAACTAAATCTTATTTTAGTATAGTGAATTTGTAAATCAAATCTAAGTTATTAGTTTGAAGTTCTGTACTTGAAAATATATATTTCTGATTTTAGAAATGACAATTTGAAAATCAGATCTAAGTTAATAGTTTGACGTTCTTTACTTCAAAACAACTAAGTCTTATTTTAGTATAGTGAATTTGTAAATCAAAACTAGGTTATTAGTTTGAAACCTATACTTGAAAAAATCTGCTACTGATTTTAGAAATGACATTTTGAAAATCAGATCTAAGTTTATAGTTTGACGTTCTTTACTTCAAAATAACTAAGTCTTATTTTAGACTAGTAAATTTGTTAATCAAAACTAAGTTGTTAGTTTCAAGTTCTCTACTTGAAAATATCTACTACTTATTTTAGAAATGACAATTTGAAAATCAGATCTAAGTTAATAGTTTGACGTTCTTTACTTCAAAATAACTATGTCTTATTTTAGAATAGAGAATTTCTAAATCAAAACTAAGTTATTAATTTGAAGTTCTTTACTTTCGAATATCTACTTCTTTTTTAAGAACTGACAATTTGAAAATCAGATCTAAGTTAATAGTATGACGTTCTTTACTTCAAAATAGATAAGTCTTATTTTAGAATACTGTATTTGTAAATCAAAACTAAGATGTTAGTTTGAAGTACTTTATTTGAAAATAACTGCTTCAGATTTTAGAAATGACAATTTGAAAATCAGATCTAAGTTAATAGTTTGACGTTCTTTACTTCAAACCAACTAAGTCTTATTTTAGTATAGTGAATTTGTAAATCAAAACTAAGTTATTGGTCTGAAGTTCTTTACTTGAAAAAAACTACTACTGATTTTAGAAATGACAGTTTGAAAATCAGATCTAAGTTAATAGTTTGACGTGCTTTACTTCTAAATAACTAAGTCTTATTTTAGACTAGTGAATTTGTAAATCAAAACTAAGTTATTAGTTTAAAGTTCTTTACTTTGAAATATCTACTTCTTTTTTAAAAACTGACAATTTGAAAATCAGATCTAAGTTAATAGTATGACGTTCTTTACTTCAAAATAGATAAGTCTTATTTTAGAATACTGTATTTGAAAATCAAAACTAAGATGTTAGTGTGAAGTACTTTATTTGAAAATATCTGCTTCAGATTTTAGAATTGACAATTTGAAAATCAGATTTAAGTTAATAGTTTGACGTTCTTTACTTCAAACCAACTAAGTCGTATTTTAGTATAATGAATTTGTAAATTAAAACTAAGTTATTAGTTTGAAGTTCTTAACTTGAAAATATCTACTACTAATTTTAGAAATGACAATTTGAAAATCAGATCTAAGTTAATAGTTTGACATTTTTCACTACAAAATAACTAAGACTTATTTTAGACTAGTGAGTTTGTAAATCAAAACTAAGTTATTACTTTAAAGTATTTTACTTGAAATTTACTAATTCGGATCTTAGTAATGTAAATTTGGAAATCAAATCTAAGGTTGTAGTTTAAAGTTCTTTACCTTAAAATAACTAAGTCTTATTTTAGAATAGTGAATTTGTAAATCAAAGCTAAGTTATTAGTTTGAAGTTGTTTACTTGAAAATATCTACTTCTGATTTTAGAAATGACAATTTGAAAATCAGATCTAAGTTAATAGTTTGACGTTCTTTACTTCAAAATTACTAAGTCTTATTTTAGAATAGTGAATTTGGATATCAAAGCTAAGTTATTAGTTTGAAGTTCTTTACTTGAAAATTTCTACATCTGATTTTAGAAATGACAATTTGAAATTCAGATCTAAGTTAATTGTGTGACGTTCTTTACTTCTAAATAACTAAGTCTTATTTTAGTATAGTGAATTTGTAAATTAAAACTAAGTTATTAGTTTGACGTTCTTTACTTGAATATATCTACTACTGATCTTAGAAATGACAATTTGAAAATCAGATCTAAGTTAGTAGTTTGACATTCTTTACTTCAAAATAAATTAGTCTTATTTTAGAATACCGTATTTGTAAATCAAAACTAAGTTAGTAGTTTGAAGTTCTTTACTTGAAAATATCTACTTCTGATTTTGGAAATGACAATTTGAAAATCAGTTTTAAGTTAATAGTTTGACGTTCTTTACTTCAAAATAACTAAATCTTATTTTAAACTAGTGAATTTGTAAATAAAATCTAAGTTATTAGTTTAAAGTTTTTTACTTCAAATTTACTAATTCGGATCTTAGTAATGTAAATTTGGAAATCAAATCTAAGGTTGTAGTTTGAAGTTCTTTACTTGAAATTATCTACTTCTAATTTTAGAAATGACAATTTGAAATTCAGATCTAAGTTAACAGTATGACGTTCTTTACTTCAAAATAGATAAATCTTATTTTAGAATACTGTATTTGTAAGTAAAATCTAAGTTGTTAGTTTAAAGTATTTTATTTGAAAATATCTGCTTCAGATTTTAGAAATGACAATTTGAAAATAAGATCTAATTTAATAGTTTGACGTTCTTTACTTCAAAATAACTAAATCTTATTTTAGAATAGTGAATTTGTAAATCAAACCTAAGTTATTAGTTTAAAGTTCTATACTTGAAAATATCTACTTCTGATTGTAGAAATGACAATTTGAAAATCAGATCTAAGTTAATAGTTTGACGTTCTTTACTTCTAAATAACTAAGTTTTATTTTAGTATAGTGAATTTGTAAATCAAAACTAAGTTATTAGTTTGAAGTTCTGTACTTGAAAATATCTACTACTGGTTTTAGAAATGACAATTTGAAAATCAGATATAGTTATTAGTTTGACGTTCTTTACTTCAAAATAGATAAATCTTATTTTAGAATACTGTATTTGTAAGTCAAAACTAAGTTGTTAGTTTAAAGTATTTTATTTGAAAATATCTGCTTCAGATTTTAGAAATGACAATTTGAAAATAAGATCTAATTTAATAGTTTGACGTTCTTTACTTCAAAATAACTAAGTCTTATTTTAGAATAGTGAATTTGTAAATCAAAGCTAAGTTATTAGTTTAAAGTTCTATACTTGAAAATATCTACTTCTGATTTTAGAAATGACAATTTGAAAATCAGATCTAAGTTAATAGTTTGACGTTCTTTACTTCTAAATAACTAAGTTTTATTTTAGTATAGTGAATTTGTAAATCAAAACTAAGTTATTAGTTTGAAGTGCATTACTTGAAAATATCTACTACTGATTTTAGAAATGAGAATTTGAAAATCAGATCTCAGTTAATAGTTTGACGTTCTTTACTTCAAAATAGATAAATCTTATTGTAGAATACTGTATTTGTAAGTCAAAACTAAGTGGTTAGTTTGAAGTATTTTATTTGAAAATATCTGCTTCAGATTTTAGAAATGACAATTTGAAAATCAGATTTAAGTTAATAGTTTGACGTTCTTTACTTCAAAATAGCTAAGTATTATTTTAGACTAGTGAATTTGTAAATCAACACTAAGTTATTAGTTTAAAGTTTTTTACTTCAAATTTACTAATTCGGATCTTAGAAATCTAATTTGAAAATCAAATCTAAGGTTGTATTTTGAAGTTCTTTACTTGAAAATATCTACTTCTGATTTTAGAAATGACAATTTGTAAATCAGATCTATGTTAATATTTTAACGTTCTTTACATCGAAATAATTTAATTTTATTTTAGAATAGTTAATTTGTAAATCAAAACTAAGTTATTAGTTTGAAGTTCTTTACTTGTAAATATCTACTTTTGATTTTTGAAATGACAATTTGAAAATCAGATCTAAGTTAATAGTTTGACGTTCTTTACTTCAAAATAGATAAGTCTTATTTTAAACTAGTGAATTTGTAAATCAATACTTAGTTGTTAGTTTGAAGTTTTTTATTTCAAATTTTCTAATTCGGATCTTAGTAATGTAAATATCGAAATCAAATCTAAGGTTGTAGTTTGAAGTTCTTTACTTGAAAATATCTACTCCTGATTTTAGAAATGACAATTTGTAAATCAGATCTAAGTTAATAGTTTGACTTTCCTTTCTTCAAAATAACTTAGTCTTATTTTAGAATAGTGAATTTGTAAATCAAAACTAAGTTGTTAGTTTCAAATTCTTTATTTGAAAATATCTGCTTTAGATTTTAGAAATGACAATTTGAAAAACAGATCTAAGTTAATAGTTTGACGTTTTTTACATCAAAATAACTAAATTTTGTTTTAGAATAGTTAATTTGTAAATCAAAACTAAGTTATTAGTTTGAAGTTTTTTACTTGAAAATATCTACTTCTGACTTTAGAAATGACAATTTGAAAATCAGATCTAAGTTAATAGTTTGACGTTCTTTACTTCTAAATAACTAAATCTTATTTTAGTATAGTGAATTTGTAAATCAAATCTAAGTTATTAGTTTGAAGTTCTGTACTTGAAAATATATATTTCTGATTTTAGAAATGACAATTTGAAAATCAGATCTAAGTTAATAGTTTGACGTTCTTTACTTCAAAACAACTAAGTCTTATTTTAGTATAGTCAATTTGTAAATCAAAACTAGGTTATTAGTTTGAAACCTATACTTGAAAAAATCTGCTACTGATTTTAGAAATGACATTTTGAAAATCAGATCTAAGTTTATAGTTTGACGTTCTTTACTTCAAAATAACTAAGTCTTATTTTAGACTAGTAAATTTGTTAATCAAAACTAAGTTGTTAGTTTCAAGTTCTCTACTTGAAAATATCTACTACTTATTTTAGAAATGACAATTTGAAAATCAGATCTAAGTTAATAGTTTGACGTTCTTTACTTCAAAATAACTATGTCTTATTTTAGAATAGAGAATTTCTAAATCAAAACTAAGTTATTAATTTGAAGTTCTTTACTTTGAAATATCTACTTCTTTTTTAAGAACTGACAATTTGAAAATCAGATCTAAGTTAATAGTATGACGTTCTTTACTTCAAAATAGATAAGTCTTATTTTAGAATACTGTATTTGTAAATCAAAACTAAGATGTTAGTTTGAAGTACTTTATTTGAAAATAACTTCTTCAGATTTTAGAAATGACAATTTGAAAATCAGATCTAAGTTAATAGTTTGACGTTCTTTACTTCAAACCAACTAAGTCTTATTTTAGTATAGTGAATTTGTAAATCAAAACTAAGTTATTGGTCTGAAGTTCTTTACTTGAAAAAAACTACTACTGATTTTAGAAATGACAGTTTGAAAATCAGATCTAAGTTAATAGTTTGACGTGCTTTACTTCTAAATAACTAAGTCTTATTTTAGACTAGTGAATTTGTAAATCAAAACTAAGTTATTAGTTTAAAGTTCTTTACTTTGAAATATCTACTTCTTTTTTAAAAACTGACAATTTGAAAATCAGATCTAAGTTAATAGTATGACGTTCTTTACTTCAAAATAGATAAGTCTTATTTTAGAATACTGTATTTGAAAATCAAAACTAAGATGTTAGTGTGAAGTACTTTATTTGAAAATATCTGCTTCAGATTTTAGAATTGACAATTTGAAAATCAGATTTAAGTTAATAGTTTGACGTTCTTTACTTCAAACCAACTAAGTCGTATTTTAGTATAATGAATTTGTAAATTAAAACTAAGTTATTAGTTTGAAGTTCTTAACTTGAAAATATCTACTACTAATTTTAGAAATGACAATTTGAAAATCAGATCTAAGTTAATAGTTTGACATTTTTCACTACAAAATAACTAAGACTTATTTTAGACTAGTGAGTTTGTAAATCAAAACTAAGTTATTACTTTAAAGTATTTTACTTGAAATTTACTAATTCGGATCTTAGTAATGTACATTTGGAAATCAAATCTAAGGTTGTAGTTTAAAGTTCTTTACCTTAAAATAACTAAGTCTTATTTTAGAATATTGAATTTGTAAATCAAAGCTAAGTTATTAGTTTGAAGTTGTTTACTTGAAAATATCTACTTCTGATTTTAGAAATGACAATTTGAAAATCAGATCTAAGTTAATAGTTTGACGTTCTTTACTTCAAAATTACTAAGTTTTATTTTAGAATAGTGAATTTGGATATCAAAGCTAAGTTATTAGTTTGAAGTTCTTTACTTGAAAATTTCTACATCTGATTTTAGAAATGACAATTTGAAATTCAGATCTAAGTTAATTGTGTGACGTTCTTTACTTCTAAATAACTAAGTCTTATTTTAGTATAGTGAATTTGTAAATTAAAACTAAGTTATTAGTTTGACGTTCTTTACTTGAATATATCTACTACTGATCTTAGAAATGACAATTTGAAAATCAGATCTAAGTTAGTAGTTTGACATTCTTTACTTCAAAATAAATTAGTCTTATTTTAGAATACTGTATTTGTAAATCAAAACTAAGTTAGTAGTTTGAAGTTCTTTACTTGAAAATATCTACTTCTGATTTTGGAAATGACAATTTGAAAATCAGTTTTAAGTTAATAGTTTGACGTTCTTTACTTCAAAATAACTAAATCTTATTTTAAACTAGTGAATTTGTAAATAAAATCTAAGTTATTAGTTTAAAGTTTTTTACTTCAAATTTACTAATTCGGATCTTAGTAATGTAAATTTGGAAATCAAATCTAAGGTTGTAGTTTGAAGTTCTTTACTTGAAATTATCTACTTCTGATTTTAGAAATGACAATTTGAAATTCAGATCTAAGTTAACAGTATGACGTTCTTTACTTCAAAATAGATAAATCTTATTTTAGAATACTGTATTTGTAAGTAAAATCTAAGTTGTTAGTTTAAAGTATTTTATTTGAAAATATCTGCTTCAGATTTTAGAAATGACAATTTGAAAATAAGATCTAATTTAATAGTTTGACGTTCTTTACTTCAAAATAACTAAATCTTATTTTAGAATAGTGAATTTGTAAATCAAACCTAAGTTATTAGTTTAAAGTTCTATACTTGAAAATATCTACTTCTGATTGTAGAAATGACAATTTGAAAATCAGATCTAAGTTAATAGTTTGACGTTCTTTACTTCTAAATAACTAAGTTTTATTTTAGTATAGTGAATTTGTAAATCAAAACTAAGTTATTAGTTTGAAGTTCTGTACTTGAAAATATCTACTACTGGTTTTAGAAATGACAATTTGAAAATCAGATATAGTTATTAGTTTGACGTTCTTTACTTCAAAATAAATAAATCTTATTTTAGAATACTGTATTTGTAAGTCAAAACTAAGTTGTTAGTTTAAAGTATTTTATTTGAAAATATCTGCTTCAGATTTTAGAAATGACAATTTGAAAATAAGATCTAATTTAATAGTTTGACGTTCTTTACTTCAAAATAACTAAGTCTTATTTTAGAATAGTGAATTTGTAAATCAAAGCTAAGTTATTAGTTTAAAGTTCTATACTTGAAAATATCTACTTCTGATTTTAGAAATGACAATTTGAAAATCAGATCTAAGTTAATAGTTTGACGTTCTTTACTTCTAAATAACTAAGTTTTATTTTAGTATAGTGAATTTGTAAATCAAAACTAAGTTATTAGTTTAAAGTTCATTACTTGAAAATATCTACTACTGATTTTAGAAATGACAATTTGAAAATCAGATCTCAGTTAATAGTTTGACGTTCTTTACTTCAAAATAGATAAATCTTATTGTAGAATACTGTATTTGTAAGTCAAAACTAAGTGGTTAGTTTGAAGTATTTTATTTGAAAATATCTGCTTCAGATTTTAGAAATGACAATTTGAAAATCAGATTTAAGTTAATAGTTTGACGTTCTTTACTTCAAAATAGCTAAGTATTATTTTAGACTAGTGAATTTGTAAATCAACACTAAGTTATTAGTTTAAAGTTTTTTACTTCAAATTTACTAATTCGGATCTTAGAAATCTAATTTGAAAATCAAATCTAAGGTTGTATTTTGAAGTTCTTTACTTGAAAATATCTACTTCTGATTTTAGAAATGACAATTTGTAAATCAGATCTATGTTAATATTTTAACGTTCTTTACATCGAAATAATTTAATTTTATTTTAGAATAGTTAATTTGTAAATCAAAACTAAGTTATTAGTTTGAAGTTCTTTACTTGTAAATATCTACTTTTGATTTTTGAAATGACAATTTGAAAATCAGATCTAAGTTAATAGTTTGACGTTCTTTATTTCAAAATAGCTAAGTATTATTTTAGACTAGTGAATTTGTAAATCAACACTAAGTTATTAGTTCAAAGTTCTTTACTTGAAAGTAACTGCTTCAGATTTTAGAAATGACAATTTGTAAATCAGATCTATGTTAATATTTTAACCTTCTTTACATCAAAATAATTAAATTTTATTTTAGAATAGTTAATTTGTAAATCAAAACTAAGTTATTAGTTTGAAGTTCTTTACTTGAAAATATCTACTTTTGATTTTTGAAATGACAATTTGAAAATCAGATCTAAGTTAATAGTTTGACGTTCTTTACTTCAAAACAACTAAGTCTTATTGTAGTATTGTGATTTTGTAAATCAAAACTAAGTTATTAGTGTGAAGTTCTTTACTTGAAAAAAACTACTACCGATTTTAGAAATGACAATTTGAAAATCAGATCTAAGTTAATCGTTTGAAGTTCTTTACTTCAAAATAACTAAGTCTTATTTTAGACTACTGAATTTGTAAATCAAAACTAAGTTATTAGTTTAAAGTTTTTTACTTGAAAATATGAACTACTGATTTTAGAAATGACAATTTGAAAATAAGATCTATGTTAATTGATTGAAGCTTTTTACTTCAAATGAACCAATAAAAAAAGAAAAATATCTACTACTGATCTTAGAAATGACAATTTGAAAATCAGATCTAAGTTTATAGTTTGACGTTCTTTACTTCAAAATAACTATGTCTTATTTTAGAATAGAGAATTTCTAAATCAAAACTAAGTTATTAGTTTGAAGTTCTTTACTTTGAAATATCTACTTCTTTTTTAAGAACTGACAATTTGAAAATCAGATCTAGGTTAATAGTATGACGTTCTTTACTTCAAAATAGATAAGTCTTATTTTAGAATACTGTATTTGTAAATCAAAACTAAGATGTTAGTTTGAAGTACTTTATTTGAAAATAACTGCTTCAGATTTTAGAAATGACAATTTGAAAATCAGATCTAAGTTAATAGTTTGACGTTCTTTAGTTCAAACCAACTAAGTCTTATTTTAGTATAGTGAATTTGTAAATCAAAACTAAGTTATTGGTATGAAGTTCTTTACTTGAAAAAAACAACTACTGATTTTATAAATGACAGTTTGAAAATCAGATCTAAGTTAATAGTTTGACGTGATTTACTTCTAAATAACTAAGTCTTATTTTAGACTAGTGAATTTGTAAATCAAAACTAAGTTATTAGTTTGAAGTTCTTTACTTGAAATTATCTACTTCTGATTTTAGAAATGACAATTTGAAATTCAGATCTAAGTTAACAGTATGACGTTCTTTACTTCAAAATAGATAAATCTTATTTTAGAATACTGTATTTGTAAGTCAAAACTAAGTTGTTAGTTTGAAGTATTTTATTTGAAAATATCTGCTTCAGATTTTAGAAATGACAATTTGAAAATCAGATTTAAGTTAATAGTTTGACGTTCTTTACTTCAAAATAGCTAAGTATTATTTTAGACTAGTGAATTTGTAAATCAACACTAAGTTATTAGTTCAAAGTTTTTTACTTGAAAGTAACTGCTTCAGATTTTAGAAATGACAATTTGTAAATCAGATCTATGTTAATATTTTAACGTTCTTTACATCAAAATAATTAAATTTTATTTTAGAATAGTTAATTTGTAAATCAAAACTAAGTTATTAGTTTGAAGTTCTTTACATGAAAATATCTACTTTTGATTTTTGAAATGACAATTTGAAAATCAGATCTAAGTTAATAGTTTGACGTTCTTTACTTCAAAACAACTAAGTCTTATTTTAGTATTGTGAATTTGTAAATCAAAACTAAGTTATTAGTGTGAAGTTCTTTACTTGAAAAAAACTACTACCGATTTTAGAAATGACAATTTGAAAATCAGATCTAAGTTAATCGTTTGAAGTTCTTTACTTCAAAATAACTAAGTCTTATTTTAGACTAGTGAATTTGTAAATCAAAACTAAGTTATTAGTTTAAAGTTTTTTACTTGAAAATATGAACTACTGATTTTAGAAATGACAATTTGAAAATAAGATCTATGTTAACAGTTTGACGTTCTTTACTTCTAAATAACTAAGTCTTATTTTAGAATTATCAATTTGTAAATCAAAGCTAAGTTATTAGTTTGAAGGTCTTTACTTGAAAATATTTACTTCTGATTTTAGAAATGACAATTTGAAAATCAGGTCTAAGTTAATAGTTTGACGTTTTTAATTCAAAATAACTAAGTCTTATTTTAGACTAGTAAATTTGTAAATTAAAACTAAGTTATTAGTTTGAAGTTCTTTACTTGAAAATATCTACTAGTGATTTTAGAAATGACAATTTGCAAATCAGATCTAAGTTAAAATTTTAACGTTCTTTACATCGAAATAACTAAATTTTACTTTAGAATAGTTAATTTGTAAATCAAAGCTAAGTTATTAGTTTAAAGTTTTTTACTTGAAAATATCTACTACTGATTTTAGAAATGACAATTTGCAAATCAGATCTAAGTTAAAATTTTAACGTTCTTTACATCGAAATAACTAAATTTTACTTTAGAATAGTTAATTTGTAAATCAAAACTAAGTTATTAGTTTAAAGTTCTTTACTTGAAAATATCTACTTCTGATTTTAGAAATGACATTTTGCAAATCAGATCTAAGTTAAAATTTTAACGTTCTTTACTTCAAAATAACTAAGTCTTATTTTATACTAGTGAATTTGTAAATCAAAACTAAGTTATTAGTTTAAAGTTTTTTACTTCAAATTTACTAATTCGGATCTTAGTTATGTAAATTTGGAAATCAAATCTAAAGTTGTAGTTTGAAGTTCTTTACTTGAAAATATCTACTTCTGATTTTAAAAATGACAATTTGTAAATCAGATCTAAGTTAATAGCTTGACGGTCTTTACTTCAAAATAACTAAATTTTATTTTACAATAATTAATTTGTAAATCAAAACTAAGTTATTAGTTTGAAGTTCTTTACTTTGAAATATCTACTTCTTATTTAAGAGATGACAATTTGAAAATCAGATCTAAGTGAATAGTTTCACGTTCTTTACTTTAAAATAAATAAGTCTTATTTTAGAATAGCGTAATATATCGTTAGCGTAAAATATCTACGTCTGATTTTAGAAATGACAATTTGAAAATCAGATCTATGTTAATAGTTTGACGTTCTTTACTTCAAAATAACTAAGACTTATTTTAGAATAGTAAATTTGTAAATCAAAACTAAGTTGGTAGTTTGAAGTTCTTTATCTGAAAATATCTGCTTCAGATTTTAGAAATGACAATTTGAAAATCAGATCTAAGTTAATAGTTTGACGTTTTTTACTTCAAAATAACTAAGTCTTATTTTAGACAAGTGAATTAGTAAATGAAAACTAAGTTATTAGTCTAAGGTTTTTTACTTCAAGCTTACTAATTCGGATCTTAGAAATGTAAATTTGAAAATCAAATGTAAGGTTGTAGTTTGAAGTTTTTTACTTGAAATTATCTACTTTTGATTTTAGCAATGACAATTTGAAAATCAGATCTAGTTATTAGTTAGTCGTTCTTTACTTCAAAATAACTAAGTCTTATTTTAGAATAGTGAATTTGTAGATCAAAACTAAGTTATTAGTTTGAAGTTCTTTACTTGAAAATATCTGCTTCAGATTTTATAAATGACAATTTGAAAATCAGATCTAAGTTAATATTTTAACATTCTTTACATCAAAATAACTAAATTTTATTTTAGAATAGTTAATTTGTAAATCACAACTAAGTTATTAGGTTGAAGACCTTTCTTGAAAATATCTACTTCTGATTTTAGAAATGACAATTTGAAAATCAGGTCTAAGTTAATAGTTTGACGTTTTTGAGATAAAAATAACTAAATTTTGTTTTAGAATAGTTAATTTGCAAATCAAAACTAAGTTATTAATTAGAAGTTTTTTACTTGATAATATCTACTACAGATCTTAGTAATGACAATTTGAAAATCAGATCTAAGTTAATAGTTTGGACGTTATTTACTTAAAAATAGATAAGATTTATTTTAGAATACTGTATTTGTAAATCAAAACTAAGTTGTTAGTTTGAAGGTCTTTATTTGAAAATATCTGCTTTAGATTTTAGAAATGATAATTTGAAAATCAGATCTAAGTTAAAAGTTTGACGTTCTTTACATCAAAATAACTAAATTTTGTTTTAAAATAGTTAATTTGCAAATCAAAACAAAGTTATTAGTTTGAAGTTATTTACTTGAAAATATCTACTAGTGATCTTAGAAATGACAATTTGAAAATCACATCTAAGTGCATAGTTTGACTTTCTTTACATCAAAATAACTAAACTTTATTTTAGAATAGTTTACTTGTAAATCAAAACTAAGTTATTAGTTTGAAGTACTTTACTTCAAAATATCTACTTGTGATTTTAAAAATGACAATTTGAAAATTAGAACTAAGTTAATAGTTTGACGTTCTTTACTTCAAAATAACTAAGTCTTATTTTAGTATAGTGAATTTGTAAATCAAAACTAAGTTATCAGTTTGAAGTACTTTACTTAAAAATATCTACTTCTGCTTTTAAAAATGACAATTTTAAAATCAGATCTAAGTTAATAGTTTGACGTTTTTTACTTCAAAATAGATAAGTCTTATTTTAGTATACTGTATTTCTAAATCCAAACGAAGTTATTAGTTTGAAGTACTTTACTTAAAAATATCTACTTCTGATTTTAGAAATGACAATTTGAAAATCAGATCTAACTTAATAGTTTGACGTTCTTTACTTCAAAATAGATAAGTCTTATTTTAGAATACTGTATTTGTGAATCAAAACTAAGTTATTAGTTTGAAGTTCTTTACTTAAAAATATCTACTTCTGATTTTATAAATGACAATTTGAAAATCAGAGTTAAGTTAATAGTTTGACGTTCTTTACTTCAAAATAACTAAGCCTTATTTTAGAATACTCAATTTGTAAATCAATGCTAAGTTATTAGTTTAAAGTTGTTTACTTGAAATTATCTACTTGTGATTTTAGAAATGCCAATTTGAAAATCAGTTCTAAGTTAATAGTTTGACGTTTTCTACTTCCAAATAACTAACTCTTATTTTAGTATAGTGAATTTGTAAATTAAAACTCAGTTATTAGTTTGAAGTTCTTAACTTGAAAATATCTACTACTAATTTTAGAAAAGACAATTTGAAAATCAGATCTAAGTTAATAGTTTGACTTTTTTCACTTCAAAATAACTAAGATTTATTTTAGACTAGTGAATTTGTTAATCAAAACTAAGTTAATAGTTTGAAGATTTTTACTTCAAATTTACTGATTCGGATCTTAGTAACGTAAATTTGGAAATCAAATCTAAGGTTGTAGTTTAAAGTTCTTTACTTGAAAATATCTACTACTAATTTTAGAAAAGACAATTTGAAAATCAGATCTAAGTTAATAGTTTGACGTTTTTCACTTCAAAATAACTAAGATTTATTTTAGACTAGTGAATTTGTTAATCAAAACTAAGTTAATAGTTTGAAGATTTTTACTTCAAATTTACTGATTCGGATCTTAGTAACGTAAATTTGGAAATCAAATCTAAGGTTGTAGTTTAAAGTTCTTTACTTGAAAATATCTACTTCTCATTTTAGAAATTACAATTTGAAAATCAGATCTAAGTTAATAGTTTGACGTTCTTTACTTCAAAATAGATAAGTCTTATTTTAGAATACTGTATTTGTATATCAAAACTAAGTTGTTAGTTTGAAGTTCTTTATTTGAAAATATCTGCTTCAGATTTTAGAAATGACAATTTGAAAATCAGATATAAGTTAATAGTTTGACGTTCTTTACCTCAAACCAACTAAGACTTATTTTAGACTAGTAAATTTGTAAATCAAAACTAAGTTA
The DNA here is from genome assembly GCA_911387805.1 of Cantharis rustica. Classification (NCBI taxonomy): domain Eukaryota; kingdom Metazoa; phylum Arthropoda; class Insecta; order Coleoptera; family Cantharidae; genus Cantharis; species Cantharis rustica. The sequence continues at coordinate 36,278,666 of OU426878.1, forward strand.
TTAGCTTGAAGTTCTTTACTTGAAAATATCTACTACTGATTTTAGAAATGACAATTTGAAAATCAGATCTAAGGTAATAGTTTGACGTTCCTTACTTCAAACTAACTTAGTCTTATTTTAGAATAGTGAATTTGTAAATCAAAGCTAAGTTATTAGTTTAAAGTTCTTTACTTTGAAATATCTACTTCTTTTTTAAGAAATGACAATTTGAAAATCAGATGTAAGTTAATAGTTTGACGTTCTTTACATCAAAATAACTAAATTTTGTTTTAGAATAGTTAACTTGTAAATCAAAACTAAGTTATTAGTTTGAAGCTCTTTACTTAAAATTATCTACTTCTGTTTTAGAAATGACAGTTTGAAAATCAGATCTAAGTTAATTGTTTGACGATTTTTACTTCAAAATAACTAAGTCATACTTTAGTATAGTGAATTTGTAAATCAAAACTAACTTATTAGTTTGAAGTTCTTTACTTGAACATATCTACTGCTGCTTGTAGAAATGACAATTTGAAAACCAGAACTAAGTTAATAGTTTGTCGTTTTTTACTTCAAAATAGATAAGTCTTATTTTAGAATAGTGTATTTGTAAATCAAAACTAAGTTATTAGTTTGAAGTTCTATACTTGAAAATATATACTCCTGATTTTAGAAATGACAATTTGCAAATCAGAACTAAGTTAATAGTTTGACGTTCTTCTCTTCAAAATAGCTAATTCATATTTTAGAATAGTGAATTTGTAAATCAGAACTAAGTTGTTAGCTTGAAGTTTTTTACTTGAAAATATCTACTTCTGCTTTTAGAAATGACAATTTGAAAATCAGAACTAATTTAATAGTTTGTCGTTTTTTACTTCAAAATAGATAAGTCTTATTTTAGAATAGTGTATTTGTAAATCAAAACTAAGTTATTAGTTTGAAGTTCTATACTTGAAAATATCTACTCCTGATTTTAGAAATGACAATTTGCAAATCAGAACTATGTTAATAGTTTGTCGTTTTTTACTTCAAAATAGATAAGTCTTACTTTAGTATAGTGAATTTGTAAATCAAAACTAAGTTATTAGTATGAAGTTCTTTGCTTGAAAAAAACTACTACTGATTTCAGAAATAACAATTTGAAAATCATATTTAAGTTAATAGTTTGACGTTCTTTACTTCAAAATAACTAAGTCTTATTTTAGACTAGTAAATTTGTAAATCAAAACAAAGTTATTAGTTTGAAGTTCTTTACTTGAAAATATCTACTACTGATTTTAGAAATGACAATTTGAAAATCAGATCTGAGTTAATAGTTTGACGTTCCTTACTTCAAAATAACTTAGTCTTATTTTAGAATAGTTAATTTGTAAATCAAAACTAAGTTATTAGATTGTAGTTCTTTACTTTGAAATATCTACTTCTGATTTAAGAAATGACAATTTGAAAATAATATCTAAGTGAGTAGTTTGACGCTCTTTACATCAAAATAACTAAATTTTATTTTATAATAGTTAACTTGTAAATCAACACTAAGTTATTAGTGTGTAGTTCTTTACTTGAAGATATCAACTTTCTATTTTAGAAATGACAATTTGAAAATCAGATCTAAGTTAATAGTTTGATGTTTTTTACTTCAAAATAACTAAGTCTTATTTTAGACTAGTAAATTTGTAAATCAAAACTAAGTTCTTAGTTTGAACTTCTCTACTTGAAAATATCTACTACTGATTTTAGAAATGACAATTTAAAAATCAGATCTAAGTTAATAGTATGACGTTCTATACTTCAAAATAGATAAGTCTTATTTTAGAATACTGTATTTGTAAATCAAAACTAAGTTGTTAGTTTGAAGTACTTTATTTGAAAATGTCTGCTTCAGATTTTAGAAATGACAATAAGAAAATCAGATCTAAGGTAATAGTTTGACGTTCTTTACTTCAAAATAAGTAAGTCTTATTTTAGAATAGTGAATTTGTAAATCAAAGCTAAGTTATTAGTTTGAAGTTCTTTACTTGAAAATTTCTACTTCTGATTTTAGAAATGATGATTTGAAAATCAGATATAAGTTAATAGTTTGACGTTCTTTAGTTCTTAATAACTAAGTCTTATTTTAGTATAGTGAATTTGTAAATTAAAACTAAGTTATTAGTTTGAAGATCTTTACTTGAAAATATCTACTTCTGATTTCAGAAATGACAATTTTAAAATCAGATCTAAGTTAATAGTTTGACGTTCTTTCCTTAAAAATAACTAAGTATTATTTTAGAATAGTGAATTTGTAAATCAAAACTAAGTTATTAGTTTTAAGTTCTTTACTTGAAAATATCTAATTCTGATTTTAGAAATGACAATTTGAAAATCAGATCTAAGTAAATAGTTTGACGTTATTTACTTTAAAATATTTAGGTCGTATTTTAGAATAGTGAATTTGTAAATCAAAGCTAAGTTATTAGTTTGAAGTTTTTCAATTGAAAATATCAAATTCTGATTTTAGAAATGACAATTTGTAAATCAGATCTAAGTTAATAGTATGACGTTATTTACTTCAAAATAACTAAGTCTTATTTTAGACTAGTGAATTTGTAAATCGATACTAAGTTATTAATTTGAAGTACTTTATTTGAAAATGTCTGCTTCAGATTTTAGAAATGACAATTTGAAAATTAGGTCTAAGTTAATAGTTTGACGTATTTTACTTCAAAATAGATAAGTCTTATTTTAGAATACTGTATTTGTAAATCAAAACTAAGTTATTAGTTTGAAGGACTTTACTTAAAAATATCTACTACTGATTTTAGAAATGACAATTTGAAAGTTAGATCTAAGTCAATAGTTTGACGTTCTTTACTTCAAAATTGATAAGTCTGAATTTAGAAATCTGTATTTGTAAATCAAAACTAAGTTGTTAGTTTGAAGTTCTTTATTTGAAAATATCTGCTTCAGATTTTAGAAATGACAATTTAAAAATCAGATTTAAGTTAATAGTTTGACGTTCTTTCCTTCAAAATAGATAAGTCTTACTTTAGTATAGTGAGTTTGTAAATCAAAACTAAGTTATTAGTATGAAGTTCTTTGCTTGAAAAAAACTACTACTGATTTTAGAAATAACAATTTGAAAATCAGATCTAAGTTAATAGTTTGACGTTCTTTACTTCAAAATAACTATGTCTTATTTTAGAATAGTCAATATGAAAATCAAAGCTAAGTTATTAGTTTGAAGTTCTTCACTAGAAAATATCTACTTCTGATTTTAGAAATGACAATTTGAAAATCAAGTCTAAGTTAATAGTTTGACGTTTTTTACTTCAAAATAACTAAGTCTTATTTTAGACTAGTAAATTTGTAAATCAAAATGTTATTATTTTATTATTAGTTATTAGTTTGAAGTTCTTTACTTGAAAATATCTACTACTGATTTTAGAAATGACAATTTGAAAATCAGATCTAAGTTAATAGTTTGACGTTCCTTACTTCAAAATAACTTAGTCTTATTTTAGAATAGTGAATTTGTAAATCAAAACTAAGTTATTAGATTGTAGTTCTTTACTTTGAAATATCTACTTCTGATTTAAAAAATGACAATTTGAAAATAATATCTAAGTGAATAGTTTGACGCTCTTTACATCAAAATAACTAAATATAATTTTATAATAGGTAACTTGTAAATCAAAACTAAGTTATTAGTTTGAAGTTTTTTACTTGAAAATATCTACTTCTCATTTTAGAAATGACAATTTGAAAATCAGATCTAAGGTAATAGTTTGACGTTCTTTACTTCAAAATAACTAAGTCTTATTTTAGAATAGTGAATTTGTAAATCAAAGCTAAGTTATTAGTTTGAAGTTCTTTACTTGAAAATTTCTACTTCTGATTTTAGAAATGATGATATGAAAATCAGATATAAGTTAATAGTGTGACGTTCTTTACTTCTAAATAACTAAGTCTTATTTTAGTATAGTGAATTTGTAAATTAAAACTAAGTTATTAGTTTGAAGTTCTTTACTTGAAAATATCTACTACTGATCTTAGAAATGACAATTTGAAAATCACATCTAAGTTAATAGTTTGACGTTCTTTACTTCAAAATAACTACGTCTTATTTTAGACTAGTGAATTTGTTAATCAAAACTAAGTTATTAGTTTAAAGTTTTTTAATTCAAATTTACTAATTGGGATCTTAGTAATGTAAATTAGGAAATGAAATCTAAGGTTATAGTTTGAAGATCTTTACTTGAAAATATCTACTTCTGATTTCAGAAATGACAATTTTAAAATCAGATTTAAGTTAATAGTTTGACGTTCTTTACTTTAAAATATATAAGTAATATTTTAGAATAGTGAATTTGTAAATCAAAACTAAGTTATTAGTTAAAAGTTTTTTACTTCAAATTTACTAATTCGGATCTTAGTAATGTAAATTTGGTAATCAAATCTAAGGTTGTAGCTTGAAGTTCTTTACTTTGAAATATCTACTTCTGATTAAAAAATTACAATTTGAAAATCAGATCTAAGTTAACAGTTTGACGTTCTTTACTTCAAAATAACTAAGTCTTATTTTAGAATTATCAATTTGTAAATCAAAGCTAAGTCATTAGTTTGAAGGTCTTTACTTGAAAATATTTACTTCTGATTTTAGAAATGACAATTTGAAAATCAGGTCTAAGTTAATAGTTTGACGTTTTTAATTCAAAATAACTAAGTCTTATTTTAGACTAGTAAATTTGTAAATTAAAACTAAGTTATTAGTTTGAAGTTTTTTACTTGAAAATATCTACTAGTGATTTTAGAAATGACAATTTGCAAATCAGATCTAAGTTAAAATTTTAACGTTCTTTACTTCAAAATAACTAAGTCTTATTTTAGACTAGTGAATTTGTAAATCAAAACTAAGTTATTAGTTTAAAGTTTTTTACTTCAAATTTACTAATTCGGATCTTAGTAATGTAAATTTGGAAATCAAATCTAAAGTTGTAGTTTGAAGTTCTTTACTTGAAAATATCTACTTCTGATTTTAAAAATGACAATTTGTAAATTAGATCTAAGTTAATAGCTTGACGGTCTTTACTTCAAAATAACTAAATTTTATTTTACAATAATTAATTTGTAAATCAAAACTAAGTTATTAGTTTGAAGTTCTTTACTTTGAAATATCTACTTCTGATTTAAGATATGACAATTTGAAAATCAGATCTAAGTGAATAGTTTCACGTTCTTTACTTTAAAATAAATAAGTCTTATTTTAGAATAGCGTAATATATCGTTAGCGTAAAATATCTACGTCTGATTTTAGAAATGACAATTTGAAAATCAGATCTATGTTAATAGTTTGACGTTCTTTACTTCAAAATAACTAAGACTTATTTTAGAATAGTAAATTTGTAAATCAAAACTAAGTTGGTAGTTTGAAGTTCTTTATCTGAAAATATCTGCTTCAGATTTTAGAAATGACAATTTGAAAATCAGATCTAAGTTAATAGTTTGACGTTCTTTACTTCAAAATAACTAAGTCTTATTTTAGACAAGTGAATTAGTAAATGAAAACTAAGTTATTAGTCTAAGGTTTTTTACTTCAAGCTTACTAATTCGGATCTTAGAAATGTAAATTTGAAAATCAAATGTAAGGTTGTAGTTTGAAGTTTTTTACTTGAAATTATCTACTTCTGATTTTAGCAATGACAATTTGAAAATCAGATCTAGTTATTAGTTAGTCGTTCTTTACTTCAAAATAACTAAGTCTTATTTTAGAATAGTGAATTTGTAGATCAAAACTAAGTTATTAGTTTGAAGTTCTTTACTTGAAAATATCTGCTTCAGATTTTATAAATGACAATTTGAAAATCAGATCTAAGTTAATATTTTAACATTCTTTACATCAAAATAACTAAATTTTATTTTAGAATAGTTAATTTGTAAATCACAACTAAGTTATTAGGTTGAAGACCTTTCTTGAAAATATCTACTTCTGATTTTAGAAATGACAATTTGAAAATCAGGTCTAAGTTAATAGTTTGACGTTTTTTATTTCAAAATAACTAAGTCTTATTTTAGTCTAGTAAATTTGTAAATCAAAACTAAGTTATTAGTTTGAAGTTCTTTACTTTGAAATATCTACTTCTGATTTAAGAAATGACAATTTGAAAATCAGATCTAAGTTAATAGTTTGACGTTCTTTACTTCAAAACAACTAAGACTTATTTTAGAATAGTAAATTTGTAAATCAAAACTAAGTTGGTAGTTTGAAGTTCTTTACTTGAAAATATCTACTTCTGATTTTAGAAATGACAATTCCAAAATCAGATCTAAGTTAATAGTTTGACGTTCTTTACATCAAAATAACTAAATTTTATTTTAGAATAGTTAATTTGTAAATCAAAACTAAGTTATTAGTTTGAAGTTTTTTACTTGAAAATATCTACTTCTGATTTTAGAATTGACAACTTGAAAATCAGATCTAAGTTAATAGTTTGACGTTCTTTACTTCAAAACCACTAAGTATTATTTTAGTATAGTGAATTTGTAAATCAAAACTAAGTTATTAGTATGAAGTTCTTTACTTGACACAAACTACCACTGATTTTAGAAATAACAATTTGAAAAGCAGATCTAAGTTAGGCGTTTGATGTTCTTTACTTTAAAGTAACTAAGTCTTATTTTAGACTAGTGAATTTGTAAATCAAAACTGAGTTATTAGTTTAAAATTTTTTACTTCAAATTTACTAATTCGGATCTTAGTAATGTAAATTTGGAAATCAAATCTAAGGTTGTAGTTTGAAGTTCTTTACTTTAAAATATCTACTTCTGATTTAAAAATTACAATTTGAAAATCAGATCTAAGTTAACAGTTTGACGTTCTTTACTTCAAAATAACTAAGTCTTATTTGAGAATTATCAATTTGTAAATCAAAGCTAAGTTATTAGTTTGAAATTCTTTACTTGAAAATATATACTTCTGATTTTAGAAATGATAATTTGAAAATCAGGTCTAAGTTAATAGTTTGACGTTTTTAATTCATAATAACTAAGTCTTATTTTAGACTAGTAAATTTGTAAATTAAAACTAAGTTATTAGTTTGAAGTTCTTTACTTGAAAATATCTACTACTGATTTTAGAAATGACAATTTGCAAATCAGATCTAAGTTAAAATTTTAACGTTCTTTACATCGAAATAACTAAATTTTACTTTAGAATAGTTAATTTGTAAATCAAAACTAAGTTATTAGTTTGAAGTTCTTTACTTGAAAATATCTACTTCTGATTTTAGAAATGACAATTTGAAAATCAGATCTAAGTTAATAGTTTGACGTTCTTTACTTCAAAACAACTAAGACTTATTTTAGTATAGTGAATTTGTAAATCAAAACTAAGTTATTAGTATGAAGTTGTTTACTTGAAACAAACTACCACTGATTTTAGAAATAACAATTTGAAAAGCAGATCTAAGTTAGGTGTTTGACGTTCTTTACTTTAAAGTAACTATGTCTTATTTTAGACTAGTGAATTTGTAAATCAAAACTAAGTTATTAGTTAAAAGTTTTTTACTTCAAATTTACTAATTCGGATCTTAGTAATGTAAATTTGGTAATCAAATCTAAGGTTGTAGCTTGAAGTTCTTTACTTTGAAATATCTACTTCTGATTAAAAAATTACAATTTGAAAATCAGATCTAAGTTAACAGTTTGACGTTCTTTACTTCAAAATAACTAAGTCTTATTTTAGAATTATCAATTTGTAAATCAAAGCTAAGTCATTAATTTGAAGGTCTTTACTTGAAATAATTTACTTCTGATTTTAGAAATGACAATTTGAAAATCAGGTCTAAGTTAATAGTTTGACGTTTTTAATTCAAAATAACTAAGTCTTATTTTAGACTAGTAAATTTGTAAATTAAAACTAAGTTATTAGTTTGAAGTTTTTTACTTGAAAATATCTACTAGTGATTTTAGAAATGACAATTTGCAAATCAGATCTAAGTTAAAATTTTAACGTTTTTTACTTCAAAATAACTAAGTCTTATTTTGGACTAGTGTATTTGTAAATCAAAACTAAGTTATTAGTTTAAAGTTTTTTACTTCAAATTTACTAATTCGGATCTTAGTAATGTAAATTTGGAAATCAAATCTAAAGTTGTAGTTTGAAGTTCATTACTTGAAAATATCTACTTCTGATTTTAAAAATGACAATTTGAAAATCAGATCTAAGTTAATAGCTTGACGGTCTTTACTTCAAAATAACTAAATTTTATTTTACAATATTTAATTTGTAAATCAGAACTAAGTTATTAGTTTGAAGTTCTTTACTTTGAAATATCTACTTCTGATTTAAGAGATGACAATTTGAAAATCAGATCTAAGCGAATAGTTTCACGTTCTTTACTTTAAAATAACTAAGTCTTATTTTAGACTAGTGAATTTGTAAATTAAAACTAAGTTATTAGTATGAAGTTCTTCACTTGAAAAAAACTACCACTGATTTTAGAAATCACAATTTGAAAATCAGATCTAAGTTAATAGTTTGACGTTCTTTACTTCAAAACAACTAAGTCTTATTTTAGTATAGTGAATTTGTAAACCAAAACTAAGTTATTAGTATGAAGTTCTTCACTTGAAAAAAACTACCACTGATTTTAGAAATGACAATTTGAAAATCAGATCTAAGTTAATAGTTTGACGTTCTTTACTTCAAAATAACTAAGTCTTATTTTAGAATACTCAATTTGTAAATCAAGGCTAAGTTATTAGTTTAAAGTTGTTTACTTGGAAATATCTACTTCTTGTTTTAGAAATGACAATTTGAAAATCAGATCTAAGTTAATAGTTTGACGTTGTTTACTTCTAAATAACTAAGTCTTATTTTAGTATAGTGAATTTGTAATTTAAAACTAAGTTATTAGTATGAAGTTCTTCACTTGAAAAAAACTACCACTGATTTTAGAAATGACAATTTGAAAATCAGATCTAAGTTAATTGTTTGACATTCTTTACTTCAAAACAACTAAGTCTCATTTTAGTATAGTGAATTTGTAAACCAAAACTAAGTTGTTAGTATGAAGTTCTTTACTTGACACAAACTACCACTGATTTTAGAAATAACAATTTGAAAAGCAGATCTAAGTTAGGCGTTTGACGTTCTTTACTTTAAAGTAACTAAGTCTTATTTTAGACTAGTGAATTTGTAAATCAAAACTGAGTTATTAGTTTAAAATTTTTTACTTCAAATTTACTAATTCGGATCTTAGTAATGTAAATTTGGAAATCAAATCTAAAATTGTAGTTTGAAGTTCTTTACTTTAAAATATCTACTTCTGATTTAAAAATTACAATTTGAAAATCAGATCTAAGTTAACAGTTTGACGTTCTTTACTTCAAAATAACTAAGTCTTATTTTAGAATTATCAATTTGTAAATCAAAGCTAAGTTATTAGTTTGAAATTCTTTACTTGAAAATATTTACTTCTGATTTTAGAAATGACAATTTGAAAATCAGGTCTAAGTTAATAGTTTGACGTTTTTAATTCAAAATAACTAAGTCTTATTTTAGACTAGTAAATTTGTAAATTAAAACTAAGTTATTAGTATGAAGTTCTTTACTTGAAAATATCTACTACTGATTTTAGAAATGACAATTTGCAAATCAGATCTAAGTTAAAATTTTAACGTTCTTTACATCGAAATAACTAAATTTTACTTTAGAATAGTTAATTTGTAAATCAAAACTAAGTTATTAATTTGAAGTTCTTTACTTGAAAATATCTACTTCTGATTTTAAAAATGACAATTTGAAATACACATCTAAGTTAATAGCTTGAGGGTCTTTACTTCAAAATAACTAAATTTTATTTTACAATAGTTAATTTGTAAATCAAAACTAAGTTATTAGTTTGAAGTTCTTTACTTTGAAATATCTACTTCTGATTTAAGAGATGACAATTTGAAAATCAGATCTAAGTGAATAGTTTCACGTTCTTTACTTTAAAATAACTAAGTCTTATTTTAGACTAGGGAATTTGTAAATTAAAACTAAGTTATTAGTATGAAGTTCTACACTTGAAAAAAACTACCACTGATTTTAGAAATGACAATTTGAAAATCAGATCTAAGTTAATAGTTTGACGTTCTTTACTTCAAAACAACTAAGTCTTATTTTATAGTGTATAGTGAATTTGTAAACCAAAACTAAGTTATTAGTATGAAGTTCTTCACTTGAAAAAAACTACCACTGATTTTAGAAATGACAATTTGAAAATCAGATCTAAGTTAATAGTTTGACGTTCTTTACTTCAAAATAACTAAGTCTTATTTTAGAAAACTCAATTTGTAAATCAAAGGCTAAGTTATTAGTTTAAAGTTCTTTACTTGAAAATATCTACTTCTTGTTTTAGAAATGACAATTTGAAAATCAGATCTAAGTTAATAGTTTGACGTTCTTTACTTCTAAATAACTAAGTCTTATTTTAGTATAGTGAATTTGTAATTTAAAACAAAGTTATTAGTTTGATGTTCTTTACTTGAAAATATCTACTACTGATTTTAGAAATGACAATTTGAAAATCAGATCTAAGTTAACAGTTTGACGTTCTTTACTTAAAAATAACTAAGTCTTATTTTAGACTAGTGAATTTGTAAATTAAAACTAAGTTATTAGTATGAAGTTCTTCACTTGAAAAAAACTACCACTGATTTTAGAAATGACAATTTGAAAATCAGATCTAAGTTAATAGTTTGACGTTCTTTACTTCAAACTAACTAAGTATTATTTTAGAATACTCAATTTGTAAATCAAGGCTAAGTTATTAGTTTAAAGTTGTTTACTTGAAGATATCTACTTCTGATTTTAGAAATGACAATTTGAAAATCAGATCTAAGTTAATAGTTTGACGTTCTTTACTTCAAAACAACTAAGTCTTATTTTAGTATAGCGAATTTGTAAACCAAAACTAAGTTATTAGTATGAAGTTCATCACTTGAAAAAAACTACCACTGATTTTAAAAATGACAATTTGAAAATCAGATCTAAGTTAATTGTTTGACGTTCTTTACTTCAAAACAACTAAGTCTTATTTTAGTATAGCGAATTTGTAAACCAAAACTAAGTTATTAGTATGAAGTTCTTCACTTGAAAAAAACTACCACTGATTTTAGAAATGACAATTTGAAAATCAGATCTAAGTTAATAGTTTGACGTTCTTTACTTCAAAATAACTAAGTCTTATTTTAGAATACTCAATTTGTAAATCAAGGCTAAGTTATTAGTTTAAAGTTCTTTACTTGAAAATATCTACTTCTTGTTTTAGAAATGACAATTTGAAAATCAGATCTAAGTTAATAGTTTGACGTTCTTTAATTCTAAATAACTAAGTCTTATTTTAGTATAGTGAATTTGTAATTTAAAACAAAGTTATTAGTTTGAAGTTCTTTACTTGAAAATATCTACTACTGATTTTAGAAATGACAATTTGAAAATCAGATCTAAGTTAACAGTTTGACGTTCTTTACTTTAAAATAACTAAGTCTTATTTTAGACTAGTGAATTTGTAAACTAAAACTAAGTTATTAGTATGAAGTTCTTCACTTGAAAAAAACTACCACTGATTTTAGAAATGACAATTTGAAAATCAGATCTAAGTTAATAGTTTGACGTTCTTTACTTCAAACTAACTAAGTCTTATTTAAGAATAGTCAATTTGTAAATCAAGGCTAAGTTATTAGTTTAAAGTTGTTTACTTGAAGATATCTACTTCTGATTTTAGAAATGACAATTTGAAAATCAGATCTAAGTTAATAGTTTGACGTTCTTTACTTCAAAACAACTAAGTCTTATTTTAGTATAGCGAATTTGTAAACCAAAACTAAGTTATTAGTATGAAGTTCTTCACTTGAAAAAAACTACCACTGATTTTAGAAATGACAATTTGAAAATCAGATCTAAGTTAATAGTTTGACGTTCTTTATTTCAAAATAACTAAGTCTTATTTTAGAATACTCAATTTGTAAATCAAGGCTAAGTTATTAGTTTAAAGTTCTTTACTTGAAAATATCTACTTCTAGTTTTAGAAATGACAATTTGAAAATCAGATCTAAGTTAATAGTTTGACGTTCTTTATTTCTAAATAACTAAGTCTTATTTTAGTATAAGGAATTTGTAATTTAAAACACAGCTATTAGTTTGAAGTTTTTTACTTGAAAATATCTACTTCTTGTTTTTGAAATGACAATTTGAAAATCAGATCTAAGTTAATAGTTTGACGTTCTTTACTTCTAAATAACTAAGTCTTATTTTAGTATATTGAATTTGTAATTTAAAACTAAGTTATTAGTATGAAGTTCTTCACTTGAAAAAAACTACTACTGATTTTAGAAATGACAATTTGAAAATCAGATCTAAGTTAATAGTTTGACGTTCTTTACTTCAAAATAACTAAGTCTTATTTTAGAATACTCAATTTGTAAATCAACGCTAAGTTATTAGTTTAAAGTTGTTTACTTGAAAATATCTACTTCTGATTTTAGAAATGACAATTTGAAAATTAGATCTAAGTTAATAGTTTGACGTTCTTTACTTTAAAACAACTAAGTCTTATTTTAGTATAGTGAACTTGTAAACCAAAACTAAGTTGTTAGTATGAAGTTCTTCATTTGAAAAAAACTACCACTGATTTTAGAAATGACAATTTGAAAATCAGATCTAAATTAACAGTTTGACGTTCTTTACTTTAAAATAACTAAGTCTTATTTTAGAATACTCAATTTGTAAATCAAGGCTAAGTTATTAGTTTAAAGTTCTTTACTTAAAAATATCTACTTCTTGTTTTAGAAATGACAATTTGAAAATCAGATCTAAGTTAACAGTTTGACGTTCTTTACTTCTAAATAACTAAGTCTTATTTTAGACTAGTGAATTTGTAAATCAAAGCTTGGTTATTAGTTTGAAGTTCTTTACTTGTGATTTTAAAAATGACAATTTGAAAATTAGATCTAAGTTAATAGTTTGACGTTCTTTACTTCTAAATAACTAAGTCTTATTTTAGAATAGTGAATTTAAAATCAAAGCTAAGTTATTTGTTTGAAGTTCTTTACTTAAAAAAATCTGCTTCTGATTTTAGAAATCACAATTTGAAAATCAGGTCTAAGTTAATAGTTTGACATTTTTTACTTCATAATAACTCAGTCTTATTTTAGAGTAGTTAATTTGTAAATCAAAACTAAGTTATTAGTTTGAAGTTCTTTACTTGAAAATATCTACTACTGATTTTAGAAATGACAATTTAAAAATCAGATCTAAGTTAACAGTTTGACGTTCTTTACATCTAAATAACTAAGTCTTATTTTAGACTAGTGAATTTGTAAATCTAAACTAAGTTATTAGTTTAAACTTTTTTACCTCAAATTTACTAATTCGGATCTTAGTAATGTAAATTTGGAAATCAAATCTAAAGTTGTAGTTTGAAGTTCTTTACTTGAAAATATCTACTACTGATTTTAGAAATGATAATTTGAAAATCAGATCTAAGTTAATAGTTTGACGTTCTTTACTTCAAAATAACTAAGTCTTATTTTAGACTAGTAAATTTGTAAATCAAAACTAAGTTATTAGTTTGAAGTTCATTACTTGAAAATATCTACTTCTGATTTTAGAAATGACAATTTGAAATTCAGATCTAAGTTAAGAGTTTGACGTTCTTTACTTCAAAATAACTAGGTCTTATTTTAGTATAGTGAATTTGTAAATTAAAACTAAGTTATTAGTTTGAAGTTTTTTACTTGTAAATATCTACTACTGATTTTAGAAATGACAATTTGAAAATAAGATCTAAGTTAATAGTTTGACGCTCTTTACTACAAAATATCTAAGTCTTATTTTAGTATAGTGAATTTGTAAATTAAAACTAAGTTATTAATTTGAAGTTCTTTACTTAAAAATATCTACTTCTGATTTTAAAAATGACAATTTGAAAATCAGATCTAAGTTAATCGTTTAATATTTTTTACTTCATAATAACTAAGTCTTATTGTAGACTAGTAAACTTGTAAATCAAAACTAAGTTATTAGTTTGAAGTTCTTTACTTGAAAATATCTACTACTGATTTTAGAAATGACAACTTGAAAATCAGCTCTAAGTTAATAGTTTGACGTTCTTTACATCAAAATAACTAAGTCTTATTTTAGAATAGTGAATTTGTAAATCATAGCTAAGTTGTTAGTTTGAAGTTCTTTACTTGGAAATCTCCACTTCTGATTTTGGAAATGACAATTTGAAAATCAGATCTAAGTTAATAGTTTGACGTTCTTTACTTCAAAATAACTAAGTCTTATTTTAGAATAATGAATTTGTTAATCAACACTTAGTTATTAATTAGAAGTTCTTTACTTGAAAATAACTACTACTGATTTTGGAAATGACAATTTGAAAATCAGATCTAAGTTAATAGTTTGACGTTCTTTACTTCAAAATAACTAAGTCTTATTTTAGAATAGTGAATTTGTAAATCAAAGCTAAGTTATTAGTATGAAGTTTTTACTTGAAAATATCTACTTCTGATTTTAGAAATGACAATTTGAAAATCAGATCTAAGTTAATAGTTTGACGTTTTTTACTTCTAAATAACTAAGTCTTATTTTAGACTAGTGAATTTGTAAATCAAAACTAAGTTATTAGTTTAAAGTTTTGTACTTCAAATTTACTAATTCGGATCTTAGTAATGTAAATTTGGAAATCAAATCTAAGGTTGTAGTTTGAAGTTCTTTACTTGAAAATATCTACTTCTGATTTTAGAAATGACAATTTGAAAATCAGATCTAAGTGAATAGTTTGACGTTCTTTACTTCAAAATAGATAAGTCTTATTTTAGAATAGTGCATTCGTAAATCAAAACTAAGTTTATTAGTTTGAAGTACTTTACTGAAAAATATCTACTTCGGATTTTAAAAATGACAATTTGTAAATCAGATCTAAGTTAATAGTTTGACGTTCTTTACTTCAAAATAACTAAGTCTTATTTTAGACTAGTGAATTTGTAAATCAAAACTAAGTTATTAGTTTAAAGTTTTTTACTTCAAATTTACTAATTCGGTTCATAGTAATGTAAATTTGGAAATCAAATCTAAAGTTGTAGTTTAAAATTCTTTACTTGAAAATATCTACTTCTGATTTTAAAAATTACAATTTGAAAATCAGATCCAAGTTAATAGTTTGACGTTCTTTACTTCTAAATAATTAAGTCTTATTTTAGACTAGTAAATTTGTAAATCAAAACTAAGTTGTTAGTTTGAAGTTCTTTATTTGAAAATATCTACTTCTGATTTTGGAAATGACAATTTGAAAATCAGATCTAAATTAATAATTTGACGTTCTTTACTTCAAAACAACTAAGTCTTATTTTAGTATAGTGAATTTGTAAATTAAAACTAAGTTATTAGTATGAAGTTCTTCACTTGAAAAAAACTACCACTGATTTTAGAAATGACAATTTGAAAATCTGATCTAAGTTAATAGTTTGACGTTCTTTACTTCAAAATAACTAAGTCTTATTTTAGAATAGTGAATTTGTAAATCAAAGCTAAGTTATTGGTCTGAAGTTCTTTACTTGAAAAAAACTACTACTGATTTTAGAAATGACAGTTTGAAAATCAGATCTAAGTTAATAGTTTGACGTTCTTTACTTCAAAATAACTAAGTCTTATTTTAGACTAGTAAATTTTTAAATCAAACCTAAGTTGTTAGTTTGAAGTTCTTTATTTGAAAATATCTACTTCTGATTTTGGAAATGACAATTTGAAAATCAGATCTAAGTTAATAGTTTGACGTTCTTTACTTCAAAATAACTAAGTCTTAGCTTAGAATAGTGAATTTGTTAATCAAAACTTAGTTATTAATTAGAAGTTCTTTACTTGAAAATAACTACTACTGATTTTGGAAATGACAATTTGAAAATCAGATCTAAGTTAATAGTTTGACGTACTTTACTTCTAAATAACTAAGTCTTATTTTAGACTAGTGAATTTGTAAATCAAAGCTTGGTTATTAGTTTGAAGTTCTTTACTTGAAATTATCTACTTGTGATTTTAAAAATGACAATTTGAAAATTAGATCTAAGTTAATAGTTTGACGTTCTTTACTTCTAAATAACTAAGTCTTATTTTAGAATAGTGAATTTAAAATCAAAGCTAAGTTATTCGTTTGAAGTTCTTTACTTAAAAAAATCTGCTTCTGAGTTTAGAAATCACAATTTGAAAATCAGGTCTAAGTTAATAGTTTGACATTTTTTACTTCATAATAACTAAGTCTTATTTTAGACTAGTAAATTTGTAAATCAAAACTAAGTTATTAGTTTGAAGTTCTTTACTTGAAAATATCTACTACTGATTTTAGAACTGACAATTTGAAAATCAGATCTAAGTTAACAGTTTGACGTTCTTTACTTTTAAATAACTAAGTCTTATTTTAGACTAGTGAATTTGTAAATCAAAACTAAGTTATTAGTTTGAAGGTCTTTACTTGAAAATATCTACGTTTGATTTTAGAAATGACAATTTGAAAATCAGATCTAAGTTAATAGTTTTACGTTTTTTACTTCAAATTAACTAAGTCTTATTTTAGACTAGTGAATTTGTAAATGTAAACTAGGTTATTAGTTTGAAGTACTTTACTTACAAATATCTACTTCTGATTTTATAAATGACAATTTGAAAATCAGAGTTAAGTTAATAGTTTGACGTTCTTTACTTCAAATTAACTAAGTATTATTTTAGAATATTGAATTTGTAAATCAAAACTAAGTTATTAGTTTAAAGATCTTTACTTGAAAATATGTGCTTTAGATTTTAGAAATGACAATTTGAAAATCAGATCTAAATTAATAATTTGACGTTCTTTACTTCAAAACAACTAAGTCTTATTTTAGTATAGTGAATTTGTAAATTAAAACTAAGTTATTAGTATGAAGTTCTTCACTTGAAAAAAACTACCACTGATTTTAGAAATGACAATTTGAAAATCTGATCTAAGTTAATAGTTTGACGTTCTTTACTTCAAAATAACTAAGTCTTATTTTAGAATAGTGAATTTGTAAATCAAAGCTAAAATATTGGTCCGAAGTTCTTTACTTGAAAAAAACTACTACTGATTTTAGAAATGACAGTTTGAAAATCAGATCTAAGTTAATAGTTTGACGTGCTTTACTTCTAAATAACTAAGTCTTATTTTAGACTAGTGAATTTGTAAATCAAAACTAAGTTATTAGTTTAAAGTTCTTTACTTTGAAATATCTACTTCTTTTTTAAGAACTGACAATTTGAAAATCAGATCTAAGTTAATAGTATGACGTTCTTTACTTAAAAATAGATAAGTCTTATTTTAGAATACTGTATTTGTAAATCAAAACTAAGATGTTAGTGTGAAGTACTTTATTTGAAAATATCTGCTTGAGATTTTAGAATTGACAATTTGAAAATCAGATCTAAGTTAATAGTTTGACGTTCTTTACTTCAAACCAACTAAGTCTTATTTTAGTATAGTGAATTTGTAAATCAAAACTAAGTTATTAGTATGAAGTTCTTTACTTGAAAATATCTACTACTAATTTTAGAAATGACAATTTGAAAATCAGTTCTAAGTTAAAAGTTTGACGTTTTTCACTTCAAAATAACTAAGACTTATTTTAGACTAGTGAATTTGTAAATCAAAACTAAGTTATTAGTTTAAAGTTTTTTACTTCAAATTTACTAATTCGGATCTTAGTAATGTAAATTTGGAAATCAAATCTAAGGTTGTAGTTTGAAGTTCTTTACTTGAAATTATCTACTTCTGATTTTAGAAATTACAATTTAAAAATCAAATCTAAGTTAATAGTTTGACGTTCTTTACTTCAAAATAACTAAGTATTATTTTAGAATAGTGAATTTGTAAATCAAAGCTAAGTTATTAGTTTGCAGTTCTTTACTTGAAAATATTTACTTCTGATTTTAGAAATGACAATTTGAAATTCAGATCTAAGTTAATAGTTTGACGGTCTTTACTTCGAAATAACTAACTCTTATTTTAGTATAGTGAATTTGTAAATTAAAACTAAGTTATTAGTTTGAAGTTCTTAGCTTGAAAATATCTACTACTAATTTTAGAAATGACAATTTGAAAATCAGATCTAAGTTAATAGTTTGACATTTTTCACTTCAAAATAACTAAGACTTATTTTAGACTAGTGAATTTGTAAATCAAAACTAAGTTATTACTTTAAAGTTTTTTACTTCAAATTTACTAATTCGGATCTTAGTAATGTAAATTTGGAAATCAAATCTAAGGTTGTAGTTTAAAGTTCTTTACTTGAAAATATCTACTTCTGATTTTAGAAATGACAATTTGAAAATCACGCCTATGTTAAAAGTTTGACGTTCTTTACTTCTAAACAAATAAGTCTTATTTTAGAGTAGTGAATTTGTAAATCAAAACTAAGTTATTAGTTTAAAGTTTTTTACTTCAAATTTACTAATTCGGATCTTAGTAATGTAAACTTGGAAATCAAATCTAAGGTTGTAGTTTGACGTTCTTTACTTCAAAATAACTAAGTCTTATTTTAGAATAGTGAATTTGTAAATCAAAGGTAAGTTATTAGTTTGAAGTTGTTTACTTGAAAATATCTACTTCTGATTTTAGAAATGACAATTTGAAAATCAGATCTAAGTTAATAGTTTGACGTTCTATACTTCAAAATTACTAAGTCTTATTTTAGAATAGTGAATTTGGAAATCAAAGCTAAGTTATTAGTTTGAAGTTCTTTACTTGAAAATTTCTACATCTGATTTTAGAAATGACAATTTGAAATTCAGATCTAAGTTAATAGTGTGACGTTCTTAACTTCTAAATAACTAAGTCTTATTTTAGTATAGTGAATTTGTAAATTAAAACTAAGTTATTAGTTTGACGTTCTTTACTTGAATATATCTACTACTGATCTTAGAAATGACAATTTGAAAATCAGATCTAAGTTAGTAGTTTGACGTTCTTTACTTCAAACTAGATTAGTCTTATCTTAGAATACTGTATTTGTAAATCAAAACTAAGTTATTACTTTAAAGTTTTTTACTTCAAATTTACAAATTCGGAATCTAGTAATGTAAATTTGGAAATCAAATCTAAGGTTGTAGTTTAAAGTTCTTTACTTGAAAATATCTACTTCTGATTTTAAAAATGATAATTTGAAAATCAGATCTAAGTTAATAGTTTGACGTGCTTTACTTCTAAATAACTAAGTCTTATTTTAGACTAGTGAATTTGTAAATCAAAACTAAGTTATTAGTTTAAAGTTCTTTACTTTGAAATATCTACTTCTTTTTTAAGAACTGACAATTTGAAAATCAGATCTAAGTTAATAGTATGACGTTCTTTACTTAAAAATAGATAAGTCTTATTTTAGAATACTGTATTTGTAAATCAAAACTAAGATGTTAGTGTTTAGTACTTTATTTGAAAATATCTGCTTGAGATTTTAGAATTGACAATTTGAAAATCAGATCTAAGTTAATAGTTTGACGTTCTTTACTTCAAACCAACTAAGTCTTATTTTAGTATAGTGAATTTGTAAATCAAAACTAAGTTATTAGTATGAAGTTCTTTACTTGAAAATATCTACTACTAATTTTAGAAATGACAATTTGAAAATCAGTTCTAAGTTAAATGTTTGACGTTTTTCACTTCAAAATAACTAAGACTTATTTTAGACTAGTGAATTTGTAAATCAAAACTAAGTTATTAGTTTAAAGTTTTTTACTTCAAATTTACTAATTCGGATCTTAGTAATGTAAATTTGGAAATCAAATCTAAGGTTGTAGTTTGAAGTTCTTTACTTGAAATTATCTACTTCTGATTTTAGAAATGACAATTTGAAATTCAGATCTAAGTTAACAGTATGACGTTCTCTACTTCAAAATAACTAAGTCTTAATTTAGACTAGTGAATTTGTAAATCAAAACTAAGTTATTAGTTTAAAGTTATTTATTTCAAATTTACTAATTCGGATCTTAGTAATGTAAATTTGGAAATCAAATCTAAGGTTGTAGTTTGACGTTCTTTACTTCAAAATAACTAAGTCTTATTTTAGAATAGTGAACTTGTAAATCAAAACTAAGTTATTAGTTAGAAGTACTTTACTTTAAAATAGCTACTTCTGATTTTAAAAATGACAATTAGAAATCAGATCTAAGTTAATAGTTTGACGTTCTTTACTTCAAAATAGATAAGACTTATTTTAAACTAGTGAATTTGTAAATCAATACTTAGTTGTTAGTTTGAAGTTTTTTATTTCAAATTTTCTAATTCGGATCTTAGTAATGTAAATATCGAAATCAAATCTAAGATTGTAGTTTGAAGTTCTTTACTTGAAAATATCTACTTCTGATTTTAAAAATGATAATTTGAAAATCAGATCTAAGTTAATAGTTTGACGTTCTTTACTTCAAAATAACTAAGTCTTATTTTAGAATAGTGAATTTGTAAATCAAAGCTAAGTTATTAATTTGAGGTTTTTTAGTTGAACATATCTACTTCTGATTTTAGAAATTACAATTTGAAAATCAAGTCTAAGTTAATAGTTTGACGTTTTTTACTTCAAAATAACTAAAACTTATTTTAGACTAGTAAATTTGTAAATCAAAACTAAGTTATTAGTTTGAAGTTCTTTACTTGAAAATATCTACTCCTGATTTTAGAAATGACAATTTGTAAATCAGATCTAAGTTAATAGTTTGACGTTCCTTTCTTCAAAATAACTTAGTCATATTTTAGAATAGTGAATTTGTAAATCAAAACTAAGTTGTTAGTTTCAAATTCTTTATTTGAAAATATCTGCTTTAGATTTTAGAAATGACAATTTGAAATTCAGATCTAAGTTAATAGTGTGACGTTCTAAACTTTTAAAGAACTAAGTCTTATTTTAGTATAGTGAATTTGTAAATTAAAACTAAGTTATTAGTTTGACGTTCTTTACTTGAATATATCTACTACTGATCTTAGAAATGACAATTTGAAAATCAGATCTAAGTTAGTAGTTTGACGTTCTTTACTTCAAAATAGATTAGTCTTATTTTAGAATACTGTATTTGTAAATCAAAACTAAGTTAGTAGTTTGAAGTTCTTTACTTGAAAATATCTACTTCTGATTTTGGAAATGACAATTTGAAAATCAGATTTAAGTTAATAGTTTGACGTTCTTTACTTCAAAATAACTAAGTCTTATTTTAAACTAGTGAATTTGTAAATAAAAACTAAGTTATTAGTTTAAAGTTTTTTACTTCAAATTTACTAATTCGGATCTTAGTAATGTAAATTTGGAAATCAAATCTAAGGTTGTAGTTTGAAGTTCTTTACTTGAAATTATCTACTTCTGATTTTAGAAATGACAATTTGAAATTCAGATCTAAGTTAACAGTATGACGTTCTCTACTTCAAAATAACTAAGTCTTATTTTAGAATAGTGAACTTGTAAATCAAAACTAAGTTATTAGTTAGAAGTACTTTACTTTAAAATAGCTACTTCTGATTTTAAAAATGACAATTAGAAATCAGATCTAAGTTAATAGTTTGACGTTCTTTACTTCAAAATAGATAAGACTTATTTTAAACTAGTGAATTTGTAAATCAATACTTAGTTGTTAGTTTGAAGTTTTTTATTTCAAATTTTCTAATTCGGATCTTAGTAATGTAAATATCGAAATCAAATCTAAGATTGTAGTTTGAAGTTCTTTACTTGAAAATATCTACTTCTGATTTTAAAAATGATAATTTGAAAATCAGATCTAAGTTAATAGTTTGACGTTCTTTACTTCAAAATAACTAAGTCTTATTTTAGAATAGTGAATTTGTAAATCAAAGCTAAGTTATTAATTTGAAGTTTTTTAGTTGAACATATCTACTTCTGATTTTAGAAATGACAATTTGAAAATCAAGTCTAAGTTAATAGTTTGACGTTTTTTACTTCAAAATAACTAAAACTTATTTTAGACTAGTAAATTTGTAAATCAAAACTAAGTTATTAGTTTGAAGTTCTTTACTTGAAAATATCTACTCCTGATTTTAGAAATGACAATTTGTAAATCAGATCTAAGTTAATAGTTTGACGTTCCTTTCTTCAAAATAACTTAGTCATATTTTAGAATAGTGAATTTGTAAATCAAAACTAAGTTGTTAGTTTCAAATTCTTTATTTGAAAATATCTGCTTTAGATTTTAGAAATGACAATTTGAAATTCAGATCTAAGTTAATAGTGTGACGTTCTAAACTTTTAAAGAACTAAGTCTTATTTTAGTATAGTGAATTTGTAAATTAAAACTAAGTTATTAGTTTGACGTTCTTTACTTGAATATATCTACTACTGATCTTAGAAATGACAATTTGAAAATCAGATCTAAGTTAGTAGTTTGACGTTCTTTACTTCAAAATAGATTAGTCTTATTTTAGAATACTGTATTTGTAAATCAAAACTAAGTTAGTAGTTTGAAGTTCTTTACTTGAAAATATCTACTTCTGATTTTGGAAATGACAATTTGAAAATCAGATTTAAGTTAATAGTTTGACGTTCTTTACTTCAAAATAACTAAGTCTTATTTTAAACTAGTGAATTTGTAAATAAAAACTAAGTTATTAGTTTAAAGTTTTTTACTTCAAATTTACTAATTCGGATCTTAGTAATGTAAATTTGGAAATCAAATCTAAGGTTGTAGTTTGAAGTTCTTTACTTGAAATTATCTACTTCTGATTTTAGAAATGACAATTTGAAATTCAGATCTAAGTTAACAGTATGACGTTCTCTACTTCAAAATAACTCAGTCTTAATTTAGTCTAGTGAATTTGTAAATCAAAACTAAGTTATTAGTTTAAAGTTATTTATTTCAAATTTACTAATTCGGATCTTAGTAATGTAAATTTGGAAATCAAATCTAAGGTTGTAGTTTGACGTTCCTTTCTTCAAAATAACTTAGTCTTATTTTAGAATAGTGAATTTGTAAATCAAAACTAAGTTGTTAGTTTCAAATTCTTTATTTGAAAATATCTGCTTTAGATTTTAGAAATGACAATTTGAAAAACAGATCTAAGTTAATAGTTTGACGTTTTTTACATCAAAATAACTAAATTTTGTTTTAGAATAGTTAATTTGTAAATCAAAACTAAGTTATTAGTTTGAAGTTTTTTACTTGAAAATATCTACTTCTGACTTTAGAAATGACAATTTGAAAATCAGATCTAAGTTAATAGTTTGACGTTCTTTACTTCTAAATAACTAAATCTTATTTTAGTATAGTGAATTTGTAAATCAAATCTAAGTTATTAGTTTGAAGTTCTGTACTTGAAAATATATATTTCTGATTTTAGAAATGACAATTTGAAAATCAGATCTAAGTTAATAGTTTGACGTTCTTTACTTCAAAACAACTAAGTCTTATTTTAGTATAGTGAATTTGTAAATCAAAACTAGGTTATTAGTTTGAAACCTATACTTGAAAAAATCTGCTACTGATTTTAGAAATGACAGTTTGAAAATCAGATCAAAGTTTATAGTTTGACGTTCTTTACTTCAAAATAACTAAGAATTATTTTAGACTAGTAAATTTGTAAATCAAAACTAAGTTATTAGTTTAAGGTTTTTTATTTCAAATTTACTAATTCGGATCTTAGTAATGTAAATATCGAAATCAAATCTAAGGTTGTAGTTTGAAGTTCTTTACTTGAAAATATCTACTACTGATTTTAGAAATGACAATTTAATAATCAGAGCTAAGTTAATAGTTTGACGTTCTTTACTTCAAAATAACTAAGTCTTATTTTAGAATAGTGAATTTGTAAATAAAAGCTAAGTTATTAATTTGAAGTTCTTTACTTGAACATATCTACTACTGACTTTAGAAATAACAATTTGAAAATCAGGTCTAAGTTAATAGTATGAGGTTTTTTCTTCAAAATAACTAAGTTTTATTTCACACTAGTGAATTTGTAAATCAAAACTAAGTTATAAGTTTGAAGTTATTTACATGGAAATATCTACTACTGATCTTAGAAATGACAATTTGAAAATCAGATCTAAGTTTATAGTTTGACGTTCTTTACTTCAAAATAACTAAGTCTTATTTTAGACTAGTAAATTTGTTAATCAAAACTAAGTTATTAGTTTCAAGTTCTCTACTTGAAACTATCTACTACTTATTTTAGAAATGACAATTTGAAAATCAGATCTAAGTTAATAGTTTGACGTTCTTTACTTCAAAATAACTATGTCTTATTTTAGAATAGAGAATTTCTAAATCAAAACTAAGTTATTAGTTTGAAGTTCTTTACTTTGAAATATCTACTTCTTTTTTAAGAACTGACAATTTGAAAATCAGATCTAAGTTAATAGTATGACGTTCTTTACTTCAAAATAGATAAGTCTTATTTTAGAATACTGTATTTGTAAATCAAAACTAAGATGTTAGTGTCAAGTACTTTATTTGAAAATATCTGCTTCAGATTTTAGAATTGACAATTTGAAAATCAGATTTAAGTTAATAGTTTGACGTTCTTTACTTCAAACCAACTAAGTCTTATTTTAGTATAGTGAATTTGTAAATCAAAACTAAGTTATTAGTATGAAGTTCTTTACTTGAAAATATCTACTACTAATTTTAGAAATGACAATTTGAAAATCAGATCTAAGTTAAAAGTTTGACGTTTTTCACTTCAAAATAACTAAGACTTATTTTAGACTAGTGAATTTGTAAATCAAAACTAAGTTATTAGTTTAAAGTTTTTTACTTCAAATTTACTAATTCGGATCTTAGTAATGTAAATTTGGAAATCAAATCTAAGGTTGTAGTTTGAAGTTCTTTACTTGAAATTATCTACTTCTGATTTTAGAAATGACAATTTAAAAATCAAATCTAAGTTAATAGTTTGACGTTTTTTACTTCAAAATAACTAAGTCTTATTTTAGAATAGTGAATTTGTAAATCAAAGCTAAGTTATTAGTTTGAAGTTCTTTACTTGAAAATATTTACTTCTGATTTTAGAAATGACAATTTGAAATTCAGATCTAAGTTAATAGTTTGACGTTCTTTACTTCTAAATAACTAACTCTTATTTTAGTATAGTGAATTTGTATATTAAAACTAAGTTATTAGTTTGAAGTTCTTAACTTGAAAATATCTACTACTAATTTTAGAAATGACAATTTGAAAATCAGATCTAAGTTAATAGTTTGACATTTTTCACTTCAAAATAACTAAGACTTACTTTAGACTAGTGAATTTGTAAATCAAAACTAGGTTATTAGTTTGAAACCTATACTTGAAAAAATCTACTACTGATTTTAGAAATGATATTTTGAAAATCAGATCTAAGTGATTAGTTTAACGTTCTTTACTTCAAAATAACTAAGTCTTATTTTAGACTAGTGAATTTCTAAATCAAAACTAAGTTATTACTTTAAAGTATTTTACTTGAAATTTACTAATTCGGATCTTAGTAATGTAAATTTGGAAATCAAATCTAAGGTTGTAGTTTAAAGTTCTTTACTTGAAAATATCTACTTCTGATTTTAGAAATGACAATTTGAAAATCACGCCTATGTTAAAAGTTTGACCTTCTTTACTTTTTAACAAATAAGTCTTATTTTAGTGTAGTGAAATTGTAAATCAAAACTAAGTTATTAGTTTAAAGTTTTTTACTTCAAATTTACTAATTCGGATCTTAGTAATGTAAACTTGGAAATCAAATCTAAGGTTGTAGTTTGACGTTCTTTACTTCAAAATAACTAAGTCTTATTTTAGAATAGTGAATTTGTAAATCAAAGCTAAGTTATTAGTTTGAAGTTGTTTACTTGAAAATATCTACTTCTGATTTTAGAAATGACAATTTGAAAATCAGATCTAAGTTAATAGTTTGACGTTCTTTACTTCAAAACAACTAAGTCTTATTTTAGTATAGTGAATTTGTAAATCAAAACTAAGTTATTAGTTTGAAACCTATACTTGAAAAAATCTACTACTGATTTTAGAAATGACATTTTGAAAATCAGATCTAAGTTAATGGTTTAACGTTCTTTACTTCAAAATAACTAAGTCTTATTTTAGACTAGTAAATTTGTAAATCAAAACTAAGTTATTAGTTTCAAGTTCTCTACTTGAAAATATCTACTACTGATTTTAGAAATGACAATTTGAAGATCAGATCTAAGTTAATAATTTGACGTTCTTTACTTCTAAATAACTAAGTATTATTTTAAAATAGTGAATTTGTAAATTAAAGCTAAGTTATTTGTTTAAAGTTCTTTACTGAAAGAAATCTACTTCTGATTTTAGAAATGACAATTTGAAAAGCAGGTTTAATTTAATAGTTTGACGTTTTTACTTCAAAATAACTAAGTCTTATTTTAGACTAGTAAATTTGTAAATCAAAACTAAGTTATTAGTTTCAAGTTCTCTACTTGAAAATATCTACTACTGATTTTAGAAATGACAATTTGAAAATCAGATCTAAGTTAATAGCTTGACGTTCTTTACTTCAAAATAACTATGTCTTATTTTAGAATAGAGAATTTCTAAATCAAAAGTAAGTTATTAGTTTGAAGTTCTTTACTTTGAAATATCTACTTCTATTTTAAGAACTGACAATTTGAAAATCAGATCTAAGTTAATAGTATGACGTTCTTTACTTCAAAATAGATAAGTCTTATTTTAGAATACTGTATTTGTAAATCAAAACTAAGTTGTTAGTTTGAAGTACTTTATCTAAAGTAGTTTATCTGAAGTACTAATATCTGCTTCAGATTTTAGAAATGACAATTTGAAAATCAGATCGAAGTTAATAGTTTGACGTTCTTTACTTCAAACCAACTAAGTCTTATTGTAGTATAGTGAATTTGTAAATCAAAACTAAGTTATTAGTATGAAGTTCTTTACTTGAAAAAAACTACTACTGATTTTAGAAATGACAGTTTGAAAATCAGATCAAAGTTTATAGTTTGACGTTCTTTACTTCAAAATAACTAAGTCTTATTTTAGACTAGTAAATTTGTAAATCAAAACTAAGTTATTAGTTTAAGGTTTTTTATTTCAAATTTACTAATTCGGATCTTAGTAATGTAAATATCGAAATCAAATCTAAGGTTGTAGTTTGAAGTTCTTTACTTGAAAATATCTACTACTGATTTTAGAAATGACAATTTAATAATCAGAGCTAAGTTAATAGTTTGACGTTCTTTACTTCAAAATAACTAAGTCTTATTTTAGAATAGTGAATTTGTAAATAAAAGCTAAGTTATTAATTTGAAGTTCTTTACTTGAACATATCTACTACTGATTTTAGAAATAACAATTTGAAAATCTGGTCTAAGTTAATAGTATGAGGTTTTTTCTTCAAAATAACTAAGTTTTATTTCACACTAGTGAATTTGTAAATCAAAACTAAGTTATAAGTTTGAAGTTATTTACATGAAAATATCTACTACTGATCTTTGAAATGACAATTTGAAAATCAGATCTAAGTTTATAGTTTGACGTTCTTTACTTCAAAATAACTAAGTCTTATTTTAGACTAGTAAATTTGTTAATCAAAACTAAGTTATTAGTTTCAAGTTTTCTACTTGAAACTATCTACTACTTATTTTAGAAATGACAATTTGAAAATCAGATCTAAGTTAATAGTTTGACGTTCTTTACTTCAAAATAACTATGTCTTATTTTAGAATAGAGAATTTCTAAATCAAAACTAAGTTATTAGTTTGAAGTTCTTTACTTTGAAATATCTACTTCTTTTTTAAGAACTGACAATTTGAAAATCAGATCTAAGTTAATAGTATGACGTTCTTTACTTCAAAATAGATAAGTCTTATTTTAGAATACTGTATTTGTAAATCAAAATCAAGATGTTAGTTTGAAGTACTTTATTTGAAAATAACTGCTTCAGATTTAAAAATGACAATTTGAAAATCAGATCTAAGTTAATAGTTTGACGTTCTTTAGTTCAAACCAACTAAGTCTTATTTTAGTATAGTGAATTTGTAAATCAAAACTAAGTTATTGGTATGAAGTTCTTTACTTGAAAAAAACAACTACTGATTTTATAAATGACAGTTTGAAAATCAGATCTAAGTTAATAGTTTGACGTGCTTTACTTCTAAATAACTATGTCTTATTTTAGAATAGAGAATTTCTAAATCAAAACTAAGTTATTAGTTTGAAGTTCTTTACTTTGAAATATCTACTTCTTTTTTAAGAACTGACAATTTGAAAATCAGATCTAAGTTAATAGTATGACGTTCTTTACTTCAAAATAGATAAGTCTTATTTTAGAATACTGTATTTGTAAATCAAAACTAAGATGTTAGTGTCAAGTACTTTATTTGAAAATATCTGCTTCAGATTTTAGAATTGACAATTTGAAAATCAGATCTAAGTTAATAGTTTGACGTTCTTTACTTCAAACCAACTAAGTCTTATTTTAGTATAGTGAATATGTAAATCAAAACTAAGTTATTAGTATGAAGTTCTTTACTTGAAAATATCTACTACTAATTTTAGAAATGACAATTTGAAAATCAGATCTAAGTTAAAAGTTTGACGTTTTTCACTTCAAAATAACTAAGACTTATTTTAGACTAGTGAATTTGTAAATCAAAACTAAGTTATTAGTTTAAAGTTTTTTACTTCAAATTTACTAATTCGGATCTTAGTAATGTAAATTTGGAAATCAAATCTAAGGTTGTAGTTTGAAGTTCTTTACTTGAAATTATCTACTTCTGATTTTAGAAATGACAAATTAAAAATCAAATCTAAGTTAATAGTTTGACGTTCTTTACTTCAAAATAACTAAGTCTTATTTTAGAATAGTGAATTTGTAAATCAAAGCTAAGTTATTAGTTTGAAGTTTTTTACTTGAAAATATTTACTTCTGATTTTAGAAATGACAATTTGAAATTCAGATCTAAGTTAATAGTTTGACGTTCTTTACTTCTAAATAACTAATTCTTATTTTAGTATAGTGAATTTGTAAATTAAAACTAAGTTATAAGATTGAAGTTATTTACATGAAAATATCTACTACTGATCTTAGAAATGACAATTTGAAAATCAGATCTAAGTTTATAGTTTGACGTTCTTTACTTCAAAATAACTAAGTCTTATTTTAGAATAGTGAATTTGTAAATCAAAGCTAAGTTATTAGTTTGTAGTTCTTTACTTGAAAATATTTACTTCTGATTTTAGAAATGATAATTTGAAATTCAGATCTAAGTTAATAGTTTGACGTTCTTTACTTCTAAATAACTAACTCTTATTTTAGTATAGTGAATTTGTAAATTAAAACTAAGTTATAAGTTTGAAGTTATTTACATGAAAATATCTACTACTGATCTTAGAAATGACAATTTGAAAATCAGATCTAAGTTTATAGTTTGACGTTGTTTACTTCAAAATAACTAAGTCTTATTTTAGAATAGTGAATTTGTAAATCAAAGCTAAGTTATTAGTTTGTAGTTCTTTACTTGAAAATATTTACTTCTGATTTTAGAAATGACAATTTGAAAATCAGATCTAAGTTAAAAGTTTGACGTTTTTCACTTCAAAATAACTAAGACTTATTTTAGACTAGTGAATTTGAAAATCAAAACTAAGTTATTAGTTTAAAGTTTTTTACTTCAAATTTACTAATTCGGATCTTAGTAATGTAAATTTGGAAATCAAATCTAAGGTTGTAGTTTGAAGTTCTTTACTTGAAATTATCTACTTCTGATTTTAGAAATGACAATTTAAAAATCAAATCTAAGTTAATAGTTTGACGTTCTTTACTTCAAAATAACTAAGTCTTATTTTAGAATAGTGAATTTGTAAATCAAAGCTAAGTTATTAGTTTGAAGTTTTTTACTTGAAAATATTTACTTCTGATTTTAGAAATGACAATTTGAAATTCAGATCTAAGTTAATAGTTTGACGTTCTTTACTTCTAAATAACTACCTCTTATTTTAGTACAGTGAATTTGTAAATTAAAACTAAGTTATAAGATTGAAGTTATTTACATGAAAATATCTACTACTGATCTTTGAAATGACAATTTGAAAATCAGATCTAAGTTTATAGTTTGACGTTCTTTACTTCAAAATAACTAAGTCTTATTTTAGACTAGTAAATTTGTTAATCAAAACTAAGTTATTAGTTTCAAGTTCTCTACTTGAAACTATCTACTACTTATTTTAGAAATGACAATTTGAAAATCAGATCTAAGTTAATAGTTTGACGTTCTTTACTTCAAAATAACTATGTCTTATTTTAGAATAGAGAATTTCTAAATCAAAACTAAGTTATTAGTTTGAAGTTCTTTACTTTGAAATATCTACTTCTTTTTTAAGAACTGACAATTTGAAAATCAGATCTAAGTTAATAGTATGACGTTCTTTACTTCAAAATAGATAAGTCTTATTTTAGAATACTGTATTTGTAAATCAAAATCAAGATGTTAGTTTGAAGTACTTTATTTGAAAATAACTGCTTCAGATTTAAAAATGACAATTTGAAAATCAGATCTAAGTTAATAGTTTGACGTTCTTTAGTTCAAACCAACTAAGTCTTATTTTAGTATAGTGAATTTGTAAATCAAAACTAAGTTATTGGTATGAAGTTCTTTACTTGAAAAAAACAACTACTGATTTTATAAATGACAGTTTGAAAATCAGATCTAAGTTAATAGTTTGACGTGCTTTACTTCTAAATAACTAAGTCTTATTTTAGACTAGTGAATTTGTAAATCAAAACTAAGTTATTAGTTTAAAGTTCTTTACTTTGAAATATCTACTTCTTTTTTAAGAACTGACAATTTGAAAATCAGATCTAAGTTAATAGTATGACGTTCTTTACTTCAAAATAGATAAGTCTTATTTTAGAATACTGTATTTGTAAATCAAAACTAAGATGTTAGTGTGAAGTACTTTATTTGAAAATATCTGCTTCAGATTTTAGAATTGACAATTTGAAAATCAGATCTAAGTTAATAGTTTGACGTTCTTTACTTCAAACCAACTAAGTCTTATTTTAGTATAGTGAATATGTAAATCAAAACTAAGTTATTAGTATGAAGTTCTTTACTTGAAAATATCTACTACTAATTTTAGAAATGACAATTTGAAAATCAGATCTAAGTTAAAAGTTTGACGTTTTTCACTTCAAAATAACTAAGACTTATTTTAGACTAGTGAATTTGTAAATCAAAACTAAGTTATTAGTTTAAAGTTTTTTACTTCAAATTTACTAATTCGGATCTTAGTAATGTAAATTTGGAAATCAAATCTAAGGTTGTAGTTTGAAGTTCTTTACTTGAAATTATCTACTTCTGATTTTAGAAATGACAATTTAAAAATCAAATCTAAGTTAATAGTTTGACGTTCTTTACTTCAAAATAACTAAGTCTTATTTTAGAATAGTGAATTTGTAAATCAAAGCTAAAAAAATTGTTTAAAGTTCTTTACTGAAAGAAATCTACTTCTGATTTTAGAAATGACAATTTGAAAATCAGGTTTAATTTAATAGTTTGACGTTTTTACTTCAAAATAACTAAGTCTTATTTTAGACTAGTAAATTTGTAAATCAAAACTAAGTTATTAGTTTCAAGTTCTCTACTTGAAAATATCTACTACTGATTTTAGAAATGACAATTTGAAAATCAGATCTAAGTTAATAGCTTGACGTTCTTTACTTCAAAATAACTATGTCTTATTTTAGAATAGAGAATTTCTTAATCAAAAGTAAGTTATTAGTTTGAAGTTCTTTACTTTGAAATATCTACTTCTATTTTAAGAACTGACAATTTGAAAATCAGATCTAAGTTAATAGTATGACGTTCTTTACTTCAAAATAGATAAGTCTTATTTTAGAATACTGTATTTGTAAATCAAAACTAAGTTGTTAGTTTGAAGTACTTTATCTAAAGTACTTTATCTGAAGTACTAATATCTGCTTCAGATTTTAGAAATGACAATTTGAAAATCAGATCGAAGTTAATAGTTTGACGTTCTTTACTTCAAAATAACTAAGTCTTATTTTAGAATAGTGAATTTGTAAATCAAAGCTAAGTTATTAGTTTGAAGTTTTTTACTTGAAAATATATACTTCTGATTTTAGAAATGACAATTTGAAATTCAGATCTAAGTTAATAGTTTGACGTTCTTTACTTCTAAATAACTAACTCATATTTTAGTATAGTGAATTTGTAAATTAAAACTAAGTTATAAGATTGAAGTTATTTACATGAAAATATCTACTACTGATCTTAGAAATGACAATTTGAAAATCAGATCTAAGTTTATAGTTTGACGTTCTTTACTTCAAAATAACTAAGTCTTATTTTAGAATAGTGAATTTGTAAATCAAAGCTAAGTTATTAGTTTGTAGTTCTTTACTTGAAAATATTTACTTCTGATTTTAGAAATGACAATTTGAAATTCAGATCTAAGTTAATAGTTTGACGTTCTTTACTTCTAAATAACTAACTCTTATTTTAGTATAGTGAATTTGTAAATTAAAACTAAGTTATAAGTTTGAAGTTATTTACATGAAAATATCTACTACTGATCTTAGAAATGACAATTTGAAAATCAGATCTAAGTTTATAGTTTGACGTTCTTTACTTCAAAATAACTAAGTCTTATTTTAGAATAGTGAATTTGTAAATCAAAGCTAAGTTATTAGTTTGAAGTACTTTACTTGAAAATATTTACTTCTGATTTTAGAAATGACAATTTGAAAATCACGCCTATGTTAAAAGTTTGACGTTCTTTACTTCTAAACAAATAAGTCTTATTTTAGTGTAGTGAAATTGTAAATCAAAACTAAGTTATTAGTTTAAAGTTTTTTACTTCAAATTTACTAATTCGGATCTTAGTAATGTAAACTTGGAAATCAAATCTAAGGTTGTAGTTTGACGTTCTTTACTTCAAAATAACTAAGTCTTATTTTAGAATAGTGAATTTGTAAATCAAAGCTAAGTTATTAGTTTGAAGTTGTTTACTTGAAAATATCTACTTCTGATTTTAGAAATGACAATTTGAAAATCAGATCTAAGGTAATAGTTTGACGTTCTTTACTTCAAAATTACTAAGTCTTATTTTAGAATAGTGAATTTGGAAATCAAAGCTAAGTTATTAGTTTGAAGTTCTTTACTTGAAAATTTCTACATCTGATTTTAGAACTGACAATTTGAAAATCAGATCTAAGTTAATAGTTTGACGTTCTTTACTTCAAAATAACTAAGTCTTATTTTAGACTAGTGAATTTGTAAATCAAAAATAAGTTACTAGTTTAAAGTTTTTTACTTCAAATTTAGTAATTCGGATCTTAGAAATGTAAATTTGATAATTAAATCTACGGTTGTAGTTTGAAGTTTTTTACTTGAAAATATCTACTTCTGATTTTAGAAATAACAATCTGAAAATCAGATCTAGTTATTAGTTTGACATTCTTTACTTCTAAACAACTAAGTCTTATTTTAGTATAGTGAATTTGTAAATCAAAACTAAGTTATTAGTTTGAAGTTTTTACTTGAAAATATCTACTTCTTATTTTAGAAATGCCAATTTGAAAATCACATCTAAGTTAATAGTTTGACGTTCTTTACGTCAAAATAGATAAGTCTTATTTTAGAATTGTGTATTCGTAAATCAAAACTAAATTATTAGATTGAAGTTCTATACTTGAAAAAATTTAC
This sequence comes from Cantharis rustica, assembly GCA_911387805.1. Taxonomy (NCBI): domain Eukaryota; kingdom Metazoa; phylum Arthropoda; class Insecta; order Coleoptera; family Cantharidae; genus Cantharis; species Cantharis rustica. Next base: position 36,312,356 of record OU426878.1, read on the forward strand.
TACTGATTTTAGAACTGACAATTTGAAAATCAGATCTAAGTTAGTAGTTTGACGTTCTTTACTTCTAAAGCACTAAGTCTTATTTGAGTATAGTGAAGTTGTAAATCAAAACTAAGTTATTAGTATGAAGTTCTTTACTTGAAAAAATCTAATACTGATTATAGAACTGACAATTTGAAAATCAGATCTAAGTTAATAGTTTGACGGTTTTTACTTCTAAACAACTAAGTCTTATTTTAGTATAGTGAATTTGTAAATCAAAACTAAGTTATTAGTTTGAAGTTCTGTACTTGAAAATATCTACTACTGGTTTTAGAAATGACAATTTGAAAATCAGATATAGTTATTAGTTTGACGTTCTTTACTTCAAAATAGATAAATCTTATTTTAGAATACTGTATTTGTAAGTCAAAAATAAGTTGTTAGTTTAAAGTATTTTATTTGAAAATATCTGCTTCAGATTTTAGAAATGACAATTTGAAAATAAGATCTAATTTAATAGTTTGACGTTCTTTACTTCAAAATAACTAAGTCTTATTTTAGAATAGTGAATTTGTAAATCAAAGCTAAGTTATTAGTTTGAAGTTGTTTACTTGAAAATATCTACTACTGATTTTAGAAATGACAATTTGAAAATCAGATCTAAGTTAATAGTTTGACGTTCTTTACTTCTAAATAACTAAGTTTTATTTTAGTATAGTGAATTTGTAAATAAAATCTAAGTTATTAGTTTAAAGTTTTTTACTTCAAATTTACTAATTCGGATCTTAGTAATGTAAATTTGGAAATCAAATCTAAGGTTGTACTTTGAAGTTCTTTACTTGAAATTATCTACTTCTGATTTTAGAAATGACAATTTGAAATTCAGATCTAAGTTAACAGTATGACGTTCTTTACTTCAAAATTGATAAATCTTATTTTAGAATACTGTATTTGTAAGTCAAAACTAAGTTGTTAGTTTAAAGTATTTTATTTGAAAATATCTGCTTCAGATTTTAGAAATGACAATTTGAAAATAAGATCTAATTTAATAGTTTGACGTTCTTTACTTCAAAATAACTAAGTCTTATTTTAGACTAGTGAATTTGTAAATCAAAACTAAGTTATTAGTTTAAAGTTTTTTACTTCAAATTTAGTAATTCGGATCTTGGAAATGTAAATTTGATAATTAAATCTAAGGTTGTAGTTTGAAGTTTTTTACTTGAAAATATCTACTTCTGATTTTAGAAATAACAATGTGAAAATCAGATCTAGTTATTAGTTTGACATTCTTTACTTCTAAACAACTAAGTCTTATTTTAGTATAGTGAATTTGTTAATCAAAACTAAGTTATTAGTTTGAAGTTTTTACTTGAAAATATCTACTTCTTATTTTAGAAATGCCAATTTGAAAATCACATCTAAGTTAATAGATTGACGTTCTTTACTTCAAAATAGATAAGTCTTATTTTAGAATAGTGTATTCGTAAATCAAAACTAAATTATTAGATTGAAGTTCTTTACTTGAAAAAATTTACTACTGATTTTAGAACTGACAATTTGAAAATCAGATCTAAGTTAGTAGTTTGACGTTCTTTACTTCTAAAGCACTAAGTCTTAATTGAGTATAGTGAAGTTGTAAATCAAAACTAAGTTATTAGTATGAAGTTCTTTACTTGAAAAAATCTAATACTGATTTTAGAACTGACAATTTGAAAATCAGATCTAAGTTAATAGTTTGACGGTTTTTACTTCTAAACAACTAAGTCTTATTTTAGTATAGTGAATTTGTAATTCAAAACTAAGTTATTAGTTTGAAGTTCTGTACTTGAAAATATCTACTACTGGTTTTAGAAATGACAATTTGAAAATCAGCTATAGTTATTAGTTTGACGTTCTTTAATTCAAAATAGATAAATCTTATTTTAGAATACTGTATTTGTAAGTCAAAACTAAGTTGTTCGTTTAAAGTAATTTATTTGAAAATATCTGCTTCAGATTTTAGAAATGACAATTTGAAAATAAGATCTAATTTAATAGTTTGACGTTCTTTACTTCAAAATAACTAAGTCTTATTTTAGAATAGTGAATTTGTAAATCAAAGCTAAGTTATTAGTTTAAAGTTCTATACTTGAAAATATCTACTTCTGATTTTAGAAATGACAATTTGAAAATCAGATCTAAGTTAATAGTTTGACGTTCTTTACTTCTAAATAACTAAGTTTTATTTTAGTATAGTGAATTTGTAAATCAAAACTAAGTTATTAGTTTGAAGTTCATTACTTGTAAATATCTACTACTGATTTTAGAAATGACAATTTGAAAATCAGATCTCAGTTAATAGTTTGACGTTCTTTACTTCAAAATAGATAAATCTTATTTTAGAATACTGTATTTGTAAGTCAAAACTAAGTGGTTAGTTTGAAGTATTTTATTTGAAAATATCTGCTTCAGATTTTAGAAATGACAATTTGAAAATCAGATTTAAGTTAATAGTTTGACGTTCTTTACTTCAAAATAGCTAAGTATTATTTTAGACTAGTGAATTTGTAAATCAACACTAAGTTATTAGTTTAAAGTTTTTTACTTCAAATTTACTAATTCGGATTTTAGAAATCTAATTTGAAAATCAAATCTAAGGTTGTATTTTGAAGTTCTTTACTTGAAAATATCTACTTCTGATTTTAGAAATGACGGTTTGTAAATCAGATCTATGTTAATATTTTAACGTTCTTTACATCGAAATAATTTAATTTTATTTTAGAATAGTTAATTTGTAAATCAAAACTAAGTTATTAGTTTGAAGTTCTTTACTTGTAAATATCTACTTTTGATTTTTGAAATGACAATTTGAAAATCAGATCTAAGTTAATAGTTTGACGTTCTTTACTTCAAAATAGCTAAGTATTATTTTAGACTAGTGAATTTGTAAATCAACACTAAGTTATTAGTTCAAAGTTCTTTACTTGAAAGTAACTGCTTCAGATTTTAGAAATGACCATTTGTAAATCAGATCTATGTTAATATTTTAACTTTCTTTACATCAAAATAATTAAATTTTATTTTAGAATAGTTAATTTGTAAATCAAAACTAAGTTATTAGTTTGAAGTTCTTTACTTGAAAATATCTACTTTTGATTTTTGAAATGACAATTTGAAAATCAGATCTAAGTTAATAGTTTGATGTTCTTTACTTCAAAACAACTAAGTCTTATTGTAGTATTGTGATTTTGTAAATCAAAACTAAGTTATTAGTGTGAAGTTCTTTACTTGAAAATATGAACTACTGATTTTAGAAATGACAATTTGAAAATAAGATCTATGTTAATTGTTTGAAGTTTTTGACTTCAAATGAACCAATACGGTTTTTTACCAATTTGTAATGAAAATTTTAAAATCAAAGCTATAGTTATAGTTTGAAGATCTTTACTTGAAAATATCTACTTCTAATTTTAGAAATGACTATTTTAAAATCAGATCTAAGTTAATAGTTTGCCGTTCTTTACTTCAAAATATATAAGTCTTATTTTAGAATACTGTATTTGTAAATCAAAACTTAGTTATTTGTTGTAGGTTCTTTACTTGTAAATATCTACTTCTGATTTTTGAAATGACAATTTGAAAATCAGATCTAAGTTAATAGTTTGGACGTTCTTTACTTCGAAACAACTAAGTCTTATTTTAGTATTGTGAATTTGTAAATCAAAACTAAGTTATTAGTGTGAAGTTCTTTACGTGAAAAAAACTACTACCGATTTAAGAAATGACAATTTGAAAATCAGATCTAAGTTAATAGTTTGACGTTCTTTACTTCAAAATAACTAAGTCTTATTTTAGACTAGTGAATTTGTAAATCAAAACTAAATTATTAGTTTAAAGTTTTTTACTTCAAATTTAGTAATTCGGATCTTGGAAATGTAAATTTGATAATTAAATCTAAGGTTGTAGTTTGAAGTTTTTTACTTGAAAATATCTACTTCTGATTTTAGAAATAACAATGTGAAAATCAGATCAAGTTATTAGTTTGACATTCTTTACTTCTAAACAACTAAGTCTTATTTTAGTATAGTGAATTTGTTAATCAAAACTAAGTTATTAGTTTGAAGTTTTTACTTGAAAATATCTACTTCTTATTTTAGAAATGCCAATTTGAAAATCACATCTAAGTTAATAGATTGACGTTCTTTACTTCAAAATAGATAAGTCTTATTTTAGAATAGTGTATTCGTAAATCAAAACTAAATTATTAGATTGAAGTTCTTTACTTGAAAAAATTTACTACTGATTTTAAAACTGACAATTTGAAAATCAGATCTAAGTTAGTAAATTGACGTTCTTTACTTCTAAAGCACTAAGTCTTATTTGAGTATATTGAAGTTGTAAATCAAAACTAAGTTATTAGTATGAAGTTCTTTACTTGAAAAAATCTAATACTGATTTTAGAACTGACAATTTGAAAATCAGATCTAAGTTAATAGTTTGACGGTTTTTAGTTCTAAACAACTAAGTCTTATTTTAGTATAGTGAATTTGTAAATCAAAACTAAGTTATTAGTTTGAAGTTCTGTACTTGAAAATATCTACTACTGGTTTTAGAAATGACAATTTGAAAATCAGATATAGTTATTAGTTTGACGTTCTTTACTTCAAAATAGATAAATCTTATTTTAGAATACTGTATTTGTAAGTCAAAACTAAGTTGTTAGTTTAAAGTATTTTATTTGAAAATAACTGCTTCAGATTTTAGAAATGACAATTTGAAAATAAGATCTAATTTAATAGTTTGACGTTCTTTACTTCAAAATAACTAAGTCTTATTTTAGAATAGTGAATTTGTAAATCAAAGCGAAGTTATTAGTTTAAAGTTCTATACTTGAAAATATCTACTTCTGATTATAGAAATGACAATTTGAAAATCAGATCTAAGTTAATAGTTTGACGTTCTTTACTTCTAAATAACTAAGTTTTATTTTAGTATAGTGAATTTTTAAATCAAAACTAAGTTATTAGTTTGAAGTTCATTACTTGAAAATATCTACTACTGATTTTAGAAATGACAATTTGAAAATCAGATCTCAGTTAATAGTTTGACGTTCTTTACTTCAAAATAGATAAATCTTATTTTAGAGTACTGTATTTGTAAGTCAAAACTAAGTGGTTAGTTTGAAGTATTTTATTTGAAAATATCTGCTTCAGATTTTAGAAATGACAATTTGAAAATCAGATTTAAGTTAATAGTTTGACGTTCTTTACTTCAAAATAGTTAAGTATTATTTTAGACTAGTGAATTTGTAAATCAACACTAAGTTATTAGTTTAAAGTTTTTTACTTCAAATTTACTAATTCGGATCTTAGAAATCTAATTTGAAAATCAAATCTAAGGTTGTATTTTGAAGTTCTTTACTTGAAAATATCTACTTCTGATTTTAGAAATGACAATTTGTAAATCAGATCTATGTTAATATTTTAACGTTCTTTACATCGAAATAATTTAATTTTCTTTTAGAATAGTTAATTTGTAAATCAAAACTAAGTTATTAGTTTGAAGTTCTTTACTTGTAAATATCTACTTTTGATTTTTGAAATGACAATTTGAAAATCAGATCTAAGTTAATAGTTTGACGTTCTTTACTTCAAAATAGCTAAGTATTATTTTAGACTAGTGAATTTGTAAATCAACACTAAGTTATTAGTTCAAAGTTCTTTACTTGAAAGTAACTGCTTCAGATTTTAGAAATGACAATTTGTAAATCAGATCTATGTTAATATTTTAACCTTCTTTACATCAAAATAATTAAATTTTATTTTAGAATAGTTAATTTGTAAATCAAAACTAAGTTAATAGTTTGAAGTCTATACTTGAAAAAATCTACTACTGAATTGAGAAATGACAATTTGAATATCAGATCTAAGGTAATAGTTTGACGTTCTTTACTTCAAAATAGATAAGTCTTATTTTAGAATACTGTATTTGTAAATCAAAACTAAGTTATAAGTTTGAGGTTCTTTACTTGAAAATATCTACTTCTGATTTGAGAAATGACAATTTGAAATACAGATCTAAGGAAATAGTTTAACGTTCTTTACTTCAAAATAGATAAATCTTAGTTTACAATAGTGTATTTGTAAATGAAAACTAAGGTATTAGTTTGAGGTGCTTTACTTAAAAATATCAACTTTTGATTTTTGAAATGACAATTTGAAAATTAGATCTTAGTCAATAGTTTGACGTTCTTTACTTCAAAATAGAGAAGTCTTATTTTAGAATATTGTATTTGTAAAACAAAACTAAGTTGTTAGTTTGAAGTTCTTTATTTGAAAATATCTGCTTCAGATTTTAGAAATGACAATTTGAAAATCAGATCTAAGTTAATAGTTTGACGTTTTTTACTTCAAAATAACTAAGTCTTATTTTAGACTAATGAATTTGTAAATCAAAACTAAGTTATTAGTTTAAACTTTTTTACTTCAAATTTACTAATTCGGACTTTAGTAATGTAAATTTGGAAATCAAATCTAAAGTTGTAGTTTGAAGTTCTTTACTTGAAAATATCTACTACTGATTTTAGAAATGATAATTTGAAAATCAAATCTAAGTTAATAGTTTAACGTTCTTTACTTCAAAATAACTAAGTCTTATTTTAGACTACTGAATTTGTAAATTAAAACTAAGTTATTAGTTTAAAGTTTTTTACTTCAAATTTACTTATTCGGATCTTAGTAATGTAAATTAGGAAATCAAATCTAAAGTTGTAGTTTGAAGTTCTTTACTTGAAAATAACTACAACTGATTGTAGAAATGACAATTTGAAAATCAGATCTAAGTTAATAGTTTGCGTTCTTTACTTCAAAATAACTAAGTCTTATTTTAGACTAGTGAATTTGCAAATCAATACTAAGTTAATAGTTTTAATCTGTTTACTTCCAATTAACTAATACGGATTTTAGTAATGTGCATTTGAAAATCAAAGCGAAGGTTATAGTTTGAAGTTCTTTACTTGAAAATATCTACTTCTGATTTTAGAAATAAAAATTTGAAAATCAGATCTAAGTTATTAGTTTGAAGTTATTTACTTTGAAATATCTACTTCTGATTTAAGAAATGACAATTTGTAAATCAGATCTAAGTGAATAGTTTGACGTTTTTTACTTCAAAATAGATAAGTTTATTTTAGAATATTGTATTTGTAAATCAAAATTAAGTTCTTAGTTTGAAGTACTTTACTAAAAAATTTCTACTTCTGATTTTAGAAATTACAATTTAAAAATCAGATCTAAGTTAACAGTTTGACGTTCTTTACATCTAAATAACTAAGTCTTATTTTAGACTAGTGAATTTGTAAATCTAAACTAAGTTAATAGTTTAAACTTTTTTACCTCAAATTTACTAATTCGGATCTTAGTAATGTAAATTTGGAAATCAAATCTAAAGTTGTAGTTTGAAGTTCTTTACTTGAAAATATCTACTACTGATTTTAGAAATGATAATTTGAAAATCAGATCTAAGTTAATAGTTTGACGTTCTTTACTTCAAAATAACTAAGTTTAGTTTAGACTAGTGAATTTGTAAATTAAAACTAAGTTATTAGTTTAAAGTTTTTTACTTCAAATTTACTTATTCGGATCTTAGTAATGTAAATTTGGAAATCAAATTTAAAGTTGTAGTTTGAAGTTCATTACTTGAAAATATCAACTACTGATTGTAGAAATGACAATTTTAAAATCAGATCTAAGTTAATAGTTTGACGCTCTGTACTTCAAAATAACTAAGTATTAATTTAGCATAGTGAATTTAAAATCAAAAATAAGTTATTAGTTTAAAGTTTTTTATTTCAAATTTACTAGTTCGAATATTAGTAATGTAAACTTCGAAATTAAATCTAAGGTTGTAGTTTAAAGTTCTTTACTTGAAAATATCTATTTCTGATTTTAAAAATGATAATTTAAAAATTAGATCTAAGTTAATAGTTTGACGTTCTTTATTTGAAAATAACTAAGTTTTATTTTAGTATAGTGAATTTGTAAATCAAAGCTATGTTATTAGTTTGAAGTTCTTTACTTGAAAATATCTACTACTGATTTTAGAAATGACAATTTGAAAATCAGAGCTAAGTTAATAGTTTGACGTTCTTTACTTCAAAATAACTAAGTCTTATTTTAGAATAGTGTATTTGTAAATCAAAGCTAAGTTATTAATTTGAAGTTCTTTACTTTGAAATATCTACTTCTTTTTTAAGAAATGATAATTTGAAAATCCAATCTAAGTTAATAGTATGACGTTCTTTACTTCAAAATAGATAAGTCTTATTTTAGAATACTGTATTTGTAAATCAAAACTAAGTTGTTAGGTTGAAGTTCTTTATTTGAAAATATCTACTTCTGATTTTAGAAATGACAATTTGAAAATCAGTTCTAAGTTAATAGTTTGACGTTCTTTACTTCTAAATAACTAAATATATTAAATTTGTAAATCAAAACTAAGTTATTAGTTTGAAGTTCACTAATTGAAAATATCTACTTTTGATTTAGGAAATGACAATTAGAAAAACAGATCTAAGTTAATAGTTTGACGTTCTATACTTCTAAACAAATAAGTCTTATTATAGTATAGTGATGTTGTAAATCAAAACTAAGTTATTAGTTTAAAGTTTATACTTGAAAAAATCTACTACTGATTTTAGAAATGACAATTTGATAATCAGATTTAAGTTAATAGTTTGACGGTTTTTACTTCTAAACAACTAAGTCTTATTTTAGTATAGTGAATTTGTAAATCAAAACTAAGTTATTAGTTTGAAGTTCTGTACTTGAAAATATCTACTACTGGTTTTAGAAATGACAATTTGAAAATCAGATATAGTTATTAGTTTGACGTTCTTTACTTCAAAATAGATAAATCTTATTTTAGAATACTGTATTTGTAAGTCAAAACTAAGTTGTTATTTTAAAGTATTTTATTTGAAAATATCTGCTTCAGATTTTAGAAATGACAATTTGAAAATAAGATCTAATTTAATAGTTTGACGTTCTTTACTTCAAAATAACTAAGTCTTATTTTAGAATAGTGAATTTGTAAATCAAAGCTATGTTATTAGTTTAAAGTTCTATACTTGAAAATATCTACTTCTGATTTTAGAAATGACAATTTGAAAATCAGATCTAAGTTAATAGTTTGACGTTCTTTACTTCTAAATAACTAAGTTTTATTTTAGTATAGTGAATTTGTAAATCAAAACTAAGTTATTAGTTTGAAGTTCATTACTTAAAAATATCTACTACTGATTTTAGAAATGACAACTTGAAAATCAGATCTAAGTTAATAGTTTGACGTTCTTTACTTCAAAACAACTAAGTCTTATTTTAGTATTGTGAATTTGTAAATCAAAACTAAGTTATTAGTGTGAAGTTCTTTACTTGAAAAAAACTACTACCGATTTTAGAAATGACAATTTGAAAATCAGATCTAAGTTAATCGTTTGAAGTTCTTTACTTCAAAATAACTAAGTCTTATTTTAGACTAGTGAATTTGTAAATCAAAACTAAGTTATTATTTTAAAGTTTTTTACTTGAAAATATGAACTACTGATTTTAGAAATGACAATTTGAAAATAAGATCTATGTTAATTGTTTGAATTTTTTTACTTCAAATGAACCAATACGGTTTTTTACCAATTTGTAATGAAAATTTTAAAATCAAAGCTATAGTTATATTTTGAAGATCTTTACTTTAAATATCTACTTCTAATTTTAGAAATGACTATTTTAAAATCAGATCTAAGTTAATAGTTTGCCGTTTTTTACTTCAAAATATATAAGTCTTATTTTAGAATACTGTATTTGTAAATCAAAACTTAGTTATTTGTTGTAGGTTCTTTACTTGAAAATATCTACTTCTGATTTTGGAAATGACAATTTGAAAATCAGATCTATGTTAACAGTTTGACGTTTATTAGTCAAAAGTCTTCTTTTAGTATAGTGAATTTGTAAATCAAGACTAAGTTACTAGTTTGAAGTCTATACTTGAAAAAATCTACTACTGATTTTAGAAATGACAATTTGAAAATCAGATCTAAGTTAATAGTTTGACGTTCTTTACTTCTAGATAACTAAGTTTTATTTTAGTATAGTGAATTTGTAAATCAAAACTAAGTTATTAGTTTGAAGTTCATTACTTGAAAATATCTACTACTGAGTTTAGAAATGACTATTTGAAAATCAGATCTATGTTAATAGTTTGACGTTCTTTACTTCAAAATAGATAAATCTTATTTTAGAATACTGTATTTGTAAGTCAAAACTAAGTTGTTAGTTTGAAGTATTTTATTTGAAAATATCTGCTTCAGATTTTAGAAATGACAATTTGAAAATCAGATCTAAGTTAATACTTTGACGTTCTTTACTTCAAAACAACTAAGTCTTATTTTAGTATTGTGAATTTGTAAATCAAAACTAAGTTATTAGTATGAAGTTCTTTACTTAAAAAAAACTACTACCGATTTTAGAAATGACAATTTGAAAATCAGATCTAAGTTAATCGTTTGAAGTTCTTTACTTCAAAATAACTAAGTCTTATTTTAGACTAGTGAATTTGTTAATCAAAACTAAGTTATTAGTTTAAAGTTTTTTACTTTAAAATATGAACTACTGATTTTAGAAATGACAATTTGAAAATAAGATCTATGTTAATTGTTTGAAGTTTTTTACTTCAAATGAACCAATACGGTTTTTTACCAATTTGTAATGTAAATTTTAAAATCTAAGCTATAGTTATAGTTTGAAGATCTTTACTTGAAAATATCTACTTCTGATTTTAGAAATGACAATTTGAAAATCAGATCTAAGTGAATAGTTTGACGTTCTTTACTTCAAAATAGATAAGTCTTACTTTAGAATAGAGCATTCGTAAAATAAAACTAAGTTATAAGTTTGAAGTACTTTACTTAAAAATATCTACTTCTGATTTTAATAGTGACTATTTGAAAATCAGTTCTAAGTTAATAGTTTGCGTTCTTTACTTCAAAATAACTAAGTCTTATTTTAGAATAGTGAATTAGTAAATCAAAACTAAGTTATTAGTTTGAAGTTCTTTACTTGAAAATAACTAGTTCTGATTTTAGAAATGACAATTTGAAAATCAGATCTAAGTTAATAGTTTGACGTTCTTTACTTTAAAATAACTAAATCTTATTTTAGACTAGTGAATTTGTAAATCAAAACTAAGTTATTAGTTTAAAGTTTTTTACTTCAAATTTACTAATTCGGATCTTAGTAATGTAAATTTGGAAATCAAATCTAAGGTTGCAGTGTGAAGTTCTTTACTAGAAATTATCTACGCCTGAATTTAGATATGACAATATGAAAATCAGATCTAAGTTAATAGTTTGACGTTCTTTAATTCAATATAACTAAATGTTATTTCAGAATAGTGAATTTGTAAATCAAAATTAAGTTATTAGTTTGAAGTTCTTTACTTGAAAATATTTACTTCTGATTTTAGAAATGACAATTTGAAAATCAGATCTAAGTTAACAGTTTGACGTTCTTTACTTCAAAATAACTAAGTCTTATTTTAGAATACTGTATTTGTAAATCAAAACTAAGTTGTTAGTTTGAAGTTGTTTATCTGAAAATATCTGCTTCAGGATTTGGAAATGACAATTTCAAAATCAGATCTAAGTTAATAGTTTGACGTTCTTTACTTTAAAATAACTAAGTCTTATTTTAGACTAGTGAATTTGTAAATCAAAACTAGGTTATTAGTTTAAAGTTTTTTACTTCAAGCTTACTAATTCGGATCTTAGAAATGTAAATTTGAAAATGAAATCTAAGGTTGTAGTTTGAAGTTATTTACTTGAAATTATCAACTTCTGATTTTAGAAATGACAATTTGAAAATCAGATCTAAGTTAATAGCTTGACGGTCTTTACTTCAAAATAACTAAATTTTATTTTACAATAGTTAATTTGTAAATCAAAACTAAGTTATTAGTTTAAAGTTTTTTACTTCAAATTTACTAATTCGGATCTTAGTAATGTAAATTTGGTAATCAAATCTAAGGTTGTAGTTTGAAGTTCTTTACTTTGAAATATCTAGTTCTGATTTAAAAATTACAATTTGAAAATCAGATCTAAGTTAACAGTTTGAAGTTCTTTACTTCAAAATAACTAAGTCTTATTTTAGAATTATCAATTTGTAAATCAAAGCTAAGTCATTAGTTTGAAGGTCTTTACTTGAAAAAATTTACTTCTGATTTTAGAAATGACAATTTGAAAATCAGGTCTAAGTTAATAGTTTGACGTTTTTAATTCAAAATAACTAAGTCTTATTTTAGACTAGTAAATTTGTAAATTAAAACTAAGTTATTAGTTTGAAGTTTTTTACTTGAAAATATCGACTACTGATTTTAGAAATGACAATTTGCAAATCAGATGTAAGTTAAAATTTTAACGTTCTTTACTTCAAAATAACTAAGTCTTATTTTAGACTAGTGAGTTTGTAAATCAAAACTAAGTTATTAGTTTAAAGTTTTTTACTTCAAATTTACTTATTCGGATCTTAGTAATGTAAATTTGGAAATCAAATCTAAAGTTGTAGTTTGAAGTTCTTTACTTGAAAATATCTACTTCTGATTTTAAAAATGACAATTTGAAAATCAGATCTAAGTTAATGGCTTGACGGTCTTTACTTCAAAATAACTAAATTTTTTTTTAAAATAGTTAATTTGTAAATCAAAACTAAGTTATTAGTTTGAAGTTTTTTACTTTGAAATATCTACTTCTGATTTAAGAGATGACAATTTGAAAATCAGATCTAAGTGAATAGTTTCACGTTCTTTACTTTAAAATAGATAAGTCTTATTTTAGAATAGCGTAATATATCGTTAGCGTAAAATATCTACTTCTGATTTTAGAAATGACAATTTGAAAATCAGATCTAAGTTAATAGTTTGACGTTCTTTACTTCAAAATAACTAAGACTTATTTTAGAATAGTAAATTTGTAAATCAAAACTAAGTTGGTAGTTCGAAGTTCTTTATCTGAAAATATCTGCTTCAGATTTAGAAATGACAATTTGAAAATCAGATCTAAGTTAATAGTTTGACGTTCTTTACTTCAAAATAACTAAGTCTTCTTTTAGACTAGTGAATTAGTAAATGAAAACTAAGTTATTAGTCTAAGGTTTTTTACTTCAAGCTTACTAATTCGGATCTCAGAAATGTAAATTTGAAAATCAAATGTAAGGTTGTAGTTTGAAGTTTTTTACTTGAAATTATCTACTTCTGATTTTAGAAATGACAATTCGAAAATCAGATCTAAGTTAATAGTTTGACGTTCTTTACATCAAAATAACTAAATTTTATTTTAAATAGTTAATTTGTAAATCAAAACTAAGTTATTAGTTTGAAGTTCTTTACTTGAACATATCTACTACTGATTTTAGAAATGACAATTTGCAAATCAGATCTAAGTTAAAATTTTAACGTTCTTTACATCGAAATAACTAAATTTTACTTTAGAATAGTTAATTTGTAAATCAAAACATAGTTATTAGTTTAAAGTTCTTTACTTGAAAATATCTACTTCTGATTTTAGAAATTACATTTTGCAAATCAGATCTAAGTTAAAATTTTAACGTTCTTTACTTCAAAATAACTAAGTCTTATTTTAGACTAGTGAATTTGTAAATCAAAACTAAGTTATTAGTTTAAAGTTTTTTACTTCAAATTAACTAATTCGGATCTTAGTAATGTAAATTTGGAAATCAAATCTAAAGTTGTAGTTTGAAGTTCTTTACTTGAAAATATCTACTTCTGATTTTAAAAATGACAATTTGTAAATCAGATCTAAGTTAATAGCTTGACGGTCTTTACTTCAAAATAACTAAATTTTATTTTACAATAATTAATTTGTAAATCAAAACTAAGTTATAAGTTTGAAGTTCTTTACTTTGAAATATCTACTTCTGATTTAAGAGATGACAATTTGAAAATCAGATCTAAGTGAATAGTAAATAAGTCTTATTTTAGAATAGCGTAATATATCGTTAGCGTAAAATATCTACGTCTGATTTTAGAAATGACAATTTGAAAATCAGATCTATGTTAATAGTTTGACGTTCTTTACTTCAAAATAACTAAGACTTATTTTAGAATAGTAAATTTGTAAATCAAAACTAAGTTGGTAGTTTGAAGTTCTTTATCTGAAAATATCTGCTTCAGATTTTAGAAATGACAATTTGAAAATCAGATCTAAGTTAATAGTTTGACGTTCTTTACTTCAAAATAACTAAGTCTTATTTTAGACAAGTGAATTAGTAAATGAAAACTAAGTTATTAGTCTAAGGTTTTTTACTTCAAGCTTACTAATTCGGATCTTAGAAAAGTAAATTTGAAAATCAAATGTAAGGTTGTAGTTTGAAGTTTTTTACTTGAAATTATCTACTTCTGATTTTAGCAATGACAATTTGAAAATCAGATCTAGTTATTAGTTAGTCGTTCTTTACTTCAAAATAACTAAGTCTTATTTTAGAATAGTGAATTTGTAGATCAAAACTAAGTTATTAGTTTGAAGTTCTTTACTTGAAAATATCTGCTTCAGATTTTATAAATGACAATTTGAAAATCAGATCTAAGTTAATATTTTAACATTCTTTACATCAAAATAACTAAATTTTATTTTAGAATAGTTAATTTGTAAATCACAACTAAGTTATTAGGTTGAAGACCTTTCTTGAAAATATCTACTTCTGATTTTAGAAATGACAATTTGAAAATCAGATCTAAGTTAATAGTTTGACGTTTTTTATTTCAAAATACCTAAGTCTTATTTTAGTCTAGTAAATTTGTAAATCAAAACTAAGTTATTAGTTTGAAGTTCTTTACTTTGAAATATCTACTTCTGATTTAAGAAATGACAATTTGAAAATCAGATCTAAGTTAATAGTTTGACGTTCTTTACTTCAAAACAACTAAGTCTTATTTTAGTAGAGTGAATTTGTAAATCAAAACTAAGTTATTAGTTTGATGTTCTTTACTTGAAAATATCTACTACTGATTTTAGAAATGACAATTTGAAAATCAGATCTAAGTTAACAGTTTGACGTTCTTTACTTTAAAATAACTAAGTCTTATTTTAGACTAGTGAATTTGTAAATTAAAACTAAGTTATTAGTATGAAGTTCTTCACTTGAAAAAAACTACCACTGATTTTAGAAATGACAATTTGAAAATCAGATCTAAGTTAATAGTTTGACGTTCTTTACTTCAAACTAACTAAGTCTTATTTTAGAATACTCAATTTGTAAATCAAGGCTAAGTTATTAGTTTAAAGTTGTTTACTTGAATATATCTACTTCTGATTTTAGAAATGACAATTTGAAAATCAGATCTAAGTTAATAGTTTGACGTTCTTTACTTCAAAACAACTAAGTCTTATTTTAGTATAGTGAATTTGTAAACCAAAACTAAGTTATTAGTATGAAGTTCTTCACTTGAAAAAAACTACCACTGATTTTAGAAATGACAATTTGAAAATCAGATCTAAGTTAATAGTTTGACGTTCTTTACTTCAAAATAACTAAGTCTTATTTTAGAATACTCAATTTGTAAATAAAGGCTAAGTTATTAGTTTAAAGTTCTTTACTTGAAAATATCTACTTCTTGTTTTAGAAATGACAATTTGAAAATCAGATCTAAGTTAATAGTTTGACGTTCTTTACTTCTAAATAACTAAGTCTTATTTTAGTATAGTGAATTTGTAATTTAAAACAAAGTTATTAGTTTGAAGTTCTTTACTTGAAAATTTCTACTACTGATTTTAGAAATAACAATTTAAAAATCAGATCTAAGTTAACAGTTTGACGTTCTTTACTTTAAAATAACTAAGTCTTATTTTAGACTAGTGAATTTGTAAATTAAAACTAAGTTATTAGTATGAAGTTCTTCACTTGAAAAAAACTACCACTGATTTTAGAAATGACAATTTGAAAATCAGATCTAAGTTAATAGTTTGACGTTCTTTACTTCAAACTAACTAAGTCTTATTTTAGAATACTCAATTTGTAAATCAAGGCTAAGTTATTAGTTTAAAGTTGTTTACTTGAAGATATCTACTTCTGATTTTAGAAATGACAATTTGAAAATCAGATCTAAGTTAATAGTTTGACGTTCTTTACTTCAAAACAACTAAGTCTTATTTTAGTATAGCGAATTTGTAAACCAAAACTAAGTTATTAGTATGAAGTTCTTCACTTGAAAAAAACTACCACTGATTTTAGAAATGACAATTTGAAAATCAGATCTAAGTTAAAAGTTTGACTTTCTTTATTTCAAAATAACTAAGTCTTATTTTAGAATACTCAATTTGTAAATCAAGGCTAAGTTATTAGTTTAAAGTTCTTTACTTGAAAATATCTACTTCTAGTTTTAGAAATGACAATTTGAAAATCAGATCTAAGTTAATAGTTTGACGTTCTTTATTTCTAAATAACTAAGTTTTATTTTAGTATAGTGAATTTGTAATTTAAAACACAGCTATTAGTTTGAAGTTCTTTACTTGAAAATATCTACTTCTTGTTTTTGAAATGACAATTTGAAAATCAGATCTAAGTTAATAGTTTGACGTTCTTTACTTCTAAATAACTAAGTCTTATTTTAGTATAGTGAATTTGTAATTTAAAACTAAGTTATTAGTATGAAGTTCTTCACTTGAAAATAACTACTACTGATTTTAGAAATGACAATTTGAAAATCCGAACTAAGTTAATAATTTGACGTTCTTTACTTCAAAATAACTAAGTCTTATTTTAGAATACTCAATTTGTAAATCAACGCTAAGTTATTAGTTTAAAGTTGTTTACTTGAAAATATCTACTTCTGATTTTAGAAATGACAATTTGAAAATCAGATCTAAGTTAATAGTTTGACGTTCTTTACTTCTAAATAACTAAGTCTTATTTTAAACTAGTGAATTTGTAAATCAAAGCTTGGTTATTAGTTTGAAGTTCTTTACTTGAAAATATCTACTACTGATTTTAGAAATGACAATTTAAAAATCAGATCTAAGTTAACAGTTTGACGTTCTTTACATCTAAATAACTAAGTCTTATTTTAGACTAGTGAATTTGTAAATCTAAACTAAGTTATTAGTTTAAACTTTTTTACCTCAAATTTACTAATTCGGATCTTAGTAATGTAAATTTGGAAATCAAATCTAAAGTTGTAGTTTGAAGTTCTTTACTTGAAAATATCTACTACTGATTTTAGAAATGATAATTTGAAAATCAGATCTAAGTTAATAGTTTGACGTTCTTTACTTCAAAATAACTAAGTCTTATTTTAGACTAGTAAATTCGTAAATCAAAACTAAGTTATTAGTTTGAAGTTCATTACTTGAAAATATCTACTTCTGATTTTAGAAATGACAATTTGAAATTCAGATCTAAGTTAAGAGTTTGACGTTCTTTACTTCAAAATAACTAGGTCTTATTTTAGTATAGTGAATTTGTAAATTAAAACTAAGTTATTAGTTTGAAGTTCTTTACTTGAAAATATCTACTACTGATTTTAGAAATGACAATTTGAAAATAAGATCTAAGTTAATAGTTTGACGCTCTTTACTACAAAATAACTAAGTCTTATTTTAGTATAGTGAATTTGTAAATTAAAACTAAGTTATTAATTTGAAGTTCTTTACTTAAAAATATCTACTTCTGATTTTAAAAATGACAATTTGAAAATCAGATCTAAGTTAATCGTTTAATATTTTTTACTTCATAATAACTAAGTCTTATTGTAGACTAGTAAATTTGTAAATCAAAACTAAGTTATTAGTTTGAAGTTCTTTACTTGAAAATATCTACTACTGATTTTAGAAATGACAACTTGAAAATCAGCTTTAAGTTAATAGTTTGACGTTCTTTACGTCAAAATAACTAAGTCTTATTTTAGAATAGTGAATTTGTAAATCATAGCTAAGTTGTTAGTTTGAAGTTCTTTACTTGGAAATCTCCACTGCTGATTTTAGAAATGACAATTTGAAAATCAGATCTAAGTTAAGAGTTTGACGTTCTTTACTTCTAAATAACTAAGCCTTATTTTAGTATAGTGAATTTGTAAATTAAAACTAAGTTATTAGTTTGAAGTTCTCTACTTAAAAATATCTACTTCTGATTTTAAAAATGACAATTTGAAAATCAGAACTAAGTTAATCGTTTGACGTTTTTTACTTCAAAATAGATAAGTCTTATTTTAGAATACTGTATTTGTAAATCAAAACTAAGTTGTTAGTTTGAAGTTCTTTATTTGAAAATATCTACTTCTGATTTTGGAAATGACAATTTGAAAATCAGATCTAAGTTAATAGTTTGACGTTCTTTACTTCAAAATAACTATGTCTTATCTTAGAATAGTGAATTTGTTAATCAAAACTTAGTTATTAATTAGAAGTTCTTTACTTGAAAATATCTACTACTGATTTTGGAAATGACAATTTGAAAATCAGATCTAAGTTAATAGTTTGACGTTCTTTACTTCTAAATAACTAAGTCTTATTTTAGACTAGTGAATTTGTAAATCAAAGCTTGGTTATTAGTTTGAAGTTCTTTACTTGAAATTATCTACTTGTGATTTTAAAAATGACAATTTGAAAATTAGATCTAAGTTAATAGTTTGACGTTCTTTACTTCTAAATAACTAAGTCTTATTTTAGAATAGTGAATTTAAAATCAAAGCTAAGTTATTCGTTTGAAGTTCTTTACTTAAAAAAATCTGCTTCTGATTTTAGAAATCACAATTTGAAAATCAGGTCTAAGTTAATAGTTTGACATTTTTTACTTCATAATAACTCAGTCTTATTTTAGAGTAGTGAATTTGTAAATCAAAACTAAGTTATTAGTTTGAAGTACTATACTTAAAATTAGCTACTTCAGATTATAGAGATGACAATTTAAAAATCAGATCTAAGTTAATTGTTTGACGTTCTTTACTTCAAAATAACTAAGTCTTATTTTAGAATAGTCAAGTTGTAAATCAAAGCTAAGTTATTAGTTTGAAGTTCTTTACATGAAAATATCTACTTCTGATTTTAGAAAAAACAACTTGTAAATTAGGTCTAAGTTAATAGTTTGACGTTTTTTACTTCAAAATAACTAAGTCTTATTTTAGACTAGTAAATTTGTAAATCAAAACTAAGTTATTAGTTTGAAGTTCATTACTTGAAAATATCTACTTCTGATTTTAGAAATGACAATTTGAAATTCAGATCTAAGTTAAGAGTTTGACGTTCTTTACTTCAAAATAACTAAGTTCTATTTTAGTATAGTGAATTTGTAAATTAAAACTAAGTTATTAGTTTGAAGTTCTTTACTTTAAAATATCTACTACTGATTTTAGAAATGACAATTTGAAAATAAGATGTAAGTTAATAGTTTGACGCTATTTACTACAAAATAACTAAGTCTTATTTTAGAATAGTGAATTTGTAAATCATAGCTAAGTTGTTAGTTTGAAGTTCTTATCTTGGAAATATCGACTTCTGATTTTAGAAATGACAATTTAAAAAACAGATCTAAGTTAATAGTTTGCCGTTCTTTACTTCTAAATAACTAAGCCTTATTTTAGTATAGTGAATTTATAAATTAAAACTAAGTTATTAGTTTGAAGTACTTTACATAAAAATATCTACTTCTCATTTTAAAAATGACAATTTGAAAATCAGATCTAAGTTAATCGTTTGACGTTTTTTACTTCAATATAGATAAGTCTTATTTTAGATTACTGTATTTGTAAATCAAAACTAAGTTGTTAGTTTGAAGTTCTTTATTTGAAAATATCTACTTCTGATTTTGGAAATGACAATTTGAAGATCAGATCTAAGTTAATAGTTTGACGTTCTTTACTTCAAAATAACTAAGTCTTATCTTAGAAAAGTGAATTTGTTAATCAAAACTTAGTTATTAATTAGAAGTTCTTTACTTGAAAATATCTATTACTGATTTTGGAAATGACAATTTGAAAATCAGATCTAAGTTAATAGTTTGACGTTCTTTACTTCAAAATAACTAAGTCTTATTTTAGAATAGTGAATTTGTAAATCAAAGCTAAGTTATTAGTTTGAAGTTTTTACTTGAAAATATCTACTTCTGATTTTAGAAATGACAATTTGAAAATCAGATCTAAGTTAATAGTTTGACTTTTATTACTTCTAAATAACTAAGTCTTATTTTAGACTAGTGAATTTGTAAATCAAAACTAAGTTATTAGTTTAAAGTTTTGTACTTCAAATTTACTAATTCGGATCTTAGTAATGTAAATTTGGAAATCAAATCTAAGGTTGTAGTTTGAAGTTCTTTACTTGAAAATATCTACTTCTGATTTTAGAAATGACAATTTGAAAATCAGATCTAAGTGAATAGTTTGACGTTCTTTACTTCAAAATAGATAAGTCTTATTTTAGAATAGTGCATTCGTAAATCAAAACTAAGTTTATTAGTTTGAAGTACTTTACTGAAAAATATCTACTTCGGATTTTAAAAATGACAATTTGAAAATTAGATCTAAGTTAATAGTTTGACGTTCTTTACTTCAAAATAGATAAGTCTTATTTTAGAATACTGTATTTCTAAATCAAAACTAACTTATTAGTTTAAAATTCTTCACTTGAAAATATCTACTTCTGGTTTTGGAAATGACAATTTGATAATCAGATTTAAGTTAAGAGTTTAACGTTCTTTACTTCAAAATAAGTAAGTCCTATTTTAGACTAGTAAATTTGTAAATCAAAACTAAGTTATTAGTTTGAAGTTTTTTACTTGAAAATATCTACTACTGATTTTAGAAATGACAACTTGAAAATCAGATCAAAGTTAATAGTTTGACGTTCTTTACTTCAAAATAACTAAGTCTTATTTTAGACTAGTGAATTTGTAAATCAAAACTAAGTTATTAGTTTAAAGTTTTTTACTTCAAATTTACTAATTCGGATCATAGTAATGTAAATTTGGAAATCAAATCTAAGGTTGTAGTTTGAAATTCTTTACTTGAAAATATCTACTTCTGATTTTAAAAATTACAATTTGAAAATCAGATCCAAGTTAATAGTTTGACGTTCTTTACTTCTAAATAACTAAGTCCTATTTTAGACTAGTAAATTTGTAAATCAAAACTAAGTTGTTAGTTTGAAGTTCTTTATTTGAAAATATCTACTTCTGATTTTGGAAATGACAAATTGAAAATCAGATCTAAGTTAATAGTTTGACGTTCTTTACTTCAAAATAACTAAGTCTTATTTTAGACTAGTAAATTTGTAAATCAAAACTAAGTTGTTAGTTTGAAGTTCTTTATTTGAAAATATCTACTTCTGATTTTGGAAATGACAATTTGAAAATCAGATCTAAGTTAATAGTTTGACGTTCTTTACTTCAAAATAACTAAGTCTTATCTTAGAATAGTGAATTTGTTAATCAAAACTTAGTTATTAATTAGAAGTTCTTTACTTCAAAATAACTACTACTGATTTTGGAAATGACAATTTGAAAATCAGATCTAAGTTAATAGTTTGACGTACTTTACTTCTAAATAACTAAGTCTTATTTTAGACTAGTGAATTTGTAAATCAAAGCTTGGTTATTAGTTTGAAGTTCTTTACTTGAAATTATCTACTTGTGATTTTAAAAATGACAATTTGAAAATTAGATCTAAGTTAATAGTTTGACGTTCTTTACTTCTAAATAACTAAGTCTTATTTTAGAATAGTGAATTTAAAATCAAAGCTAAGTTATTCGTTTGAAGTTCTTTACTTAAAAAAATCTGCTTCTGAGTTTAGAAATCACAATTTGAAAATCAGGTCTAAGTTAATAGTTTGACATTTTTTACTTCATAATAACTAAGTCTTATTTAAGGCTAGTAAATTTGTAAAACAAAACTAAGTTATTAGTTTGAAGTTCTTTACTTAAAAATATCTACTACTGATTTTAGAAATTACAACTTGAAAATCAGATCTAAGTTAATAGTTTGACGTTCCTTACTTCAAAATAACTAAGTCTTATTTTAGACTAGTGAATTTGTAAATCAAAACTAAGTTATTAGTTTAAAGTTTTTTACTTCAAATTTACTAATTCGGATCATAGTAATGTAAATTTGGAAATCAAATCTAAGGTTGTAGTGTGAAGTTCTTTACTTGAAAATATCTACTTCTGATTTTAAAAATTACAATTTGAAAATTAGATCTAACTTAATAGTTTGACGTTCGATACTTTAAAATAACTAAGTCTTATTTTAGACTAGTGAATTTGTAAATCAAAACTAAGTTATTAGTTTGAAGTACTTTACTTAAAATTAGCTACTTCAGATTATAGAAATGACAATTTAAAAATCAGATCTAAGTTAATAGTTTGACGTTCTTTACTTCAAAATAACTAAGTCTTATTTTAGAATAGTCAATTTGTAAATCAAAGCTAAGTTATTAGTTTGAAGTTCTCTACTTGAAAATATCTACTACTGATTTTAGAAATGACAATTTGAAAATCAGATATAAGTTAATAGTTTGACATTCTTTACTTCAAAATAACTATGTTTTATTTTAGAATAGAGAATTTGTAAATCAAAACTAAGTTACTAGTTTGAAGTTCTTTACTTTGAAATATCTACTTCTTTTTTAAGAAATGACAATTTGAAAATCAGATCTAAGTTAATAGTATGACGTTCTTTACTTCAAAATAGATAAGTCTTATTTTAGAATACTGTATTTGTAAATCAAAACTAAGTTGTTAGTTTGAAGTACTTTATTTGAAAATATCTGCTTCAGATTTTAGAAATGACAATTTGAAAATCAGATTTAAGTTAATAGTTTGACGTTCTTTACTTCAAACCAACTAAGTCTTATTTTAGTATAGTGAATTTGTAAATCAAAACTAAGTTATAAGTTTGAAGTTATTTACTTGAAAATATCTACTTCTGATTTTAGAAATTACAATTTGAAAATCAGATCTAAGGTAATAGTTTGACGTTCTTTACTTCAAAATAACTAAGTCTTATTTTAGAATAGTCAAAATGTAAATTAAAGCTAAGTTATTAGTTTGAAGTTCTTTACTTGAAAATATGTACTTGTGATTTTAGAAATGATAATTTGAAAATCAGATCTAAGTTAATAGTTTGACATTCTTTACTTCAAAATAGATAAGTTTTATTTTAGAATACTGTTTTTGTAAATCAAATCTAAGTTATTAGTTTGAAGTTCTTTACTTGAAAATAACTACTTAATAGTTAATAATTTATACTAGTTAATACTAGTTAAGAATTTGACGTTCTTTGCTTCAAAACAACTAAGTCTTATTTTAGTATAGTGAATTTGTAAATCAAAACTAAGTTGTTAGTTTGAAGTCTAAACTTGAAAAAATCTACTACTGATTTTATAAATGACAATTTGAAAATCAGATCTAAGTTAATAGTTTGCCGTTCTTTACTTCAAAATAACTAAGCCTTATTTTAGAATAGTGAATTTGTAAATCAAAACCAAGTTATTAGTTTGAAGTTTTTTACTTGAAAATATCTACTTCTGAGTTTAGATATACAATTTGAATATCAGATCTAAGTCAATAGTTTGACTTTTTTTACTTAATAATAACAAAGGTTTATTTTAGAATAAAAATTTTGTAAATCAAAACTAAGTTATTAGTTTGAAGTTTTTTATTTCAGATTTACTAATTCGGATTTTAGTAATATAAATTTGAAAATCTAAACTAAGGATGTAGTTTTAAGTTCTTTACTTGAAAATATCTACTGCTGATTTTAGAAATGACAATTTGAAAATTAGATCCACGTTAATAGTTTGACGTTCTTTTCTTCAAAATAACTAAGTCTTATTTTAGACTAGTAAATTTGTAAATCAAAACTAAGTTATTAGTTTGAAGTTCTCTACTTGAAAATATCTACTACTTATTTTAGAAATGCCATTTGAAAATCAGATCTAAGTTAATAGTATGACGTTCTTTACTTCAAAATAGATAAGTCTTATTTTAGAATACTGTATTTGTAAATCAAAACTAAGTTGTTAGTTTGAAGTACTTTATTTGAAAATATCTGCTTCAGATTTTAGAAATGACAATTTGAAAATCAGATCTAAGTTAATATTTTGACGTTCTTTACTTCAAAATAACCAAGTCATATTTTAGAATACTCAATTTGTAAATCAAGGCTAAGTTATTAGTTTAAAGTTCTTTAATTGAAAATATCTACTTCTTGTTTTAGAAATGACAATTAGAAAATCAAATCTAAGTTAATAGTTTGACGTTCTTTACTTCTTAATAACTAAGTCTTATTTTAGTATAGTGAATTTGTAATTTAAATCAAAGTTATTAGTTTGAAGTTCTTTACTTGAAAATATCTACTACTGATTTTAGAAATGACAATTTGAAAATCAGATCTAAGTTAACAGTTTGACGTTCTTTACTTTAAAATAACTAAGTCTTATTTTAGACTAGTGAATTTGTAAATTAAAACTAAGTTATTACTATGAAGTTCTTCACTTGAAAAAAACTACCACTGATTTTAGAAATGACAATTTGAAAATCAGATCTAAGTTAATATTTTGACGTTCTTTACTTCAAAATAACCAAGTCATATTTTAGAATACTCAATTTGTAAATCAAGGCTAAGTTATTGGTTTAAAGTTCTTTACTTGAAAATATCTACTTCTTGTTTTAGAAATGACAATTAGAAAATCAAATCTAAGTTAATAGTTTGACGTTCTTTACTTCTAAATAACTAAGTCTTATTTTAGTATAGTGAATTTGTAATTTAAAGCAAAGTTATTAGTTTGAAGTTCTTTACTTGAAAATATCTACTACTGATTTTAGAAATGACAATTAGAAAATCAGATCTAAGTTAATAGTTTGACGTTCTTTACTTCTAAATAACTAAGTCTTATTTTAGTATAGTGAATTTTTAATATAAAACAAAGTTATTAGTTTGAAGTTCTTTACTTGAAAATATCTACTACTGATTTTAGAAATAACAATTTGAAAATCAGATCTAAGTTAACAGTTTGACGTTTTTTACTTTAAAATAACTAAGTCTTATTTTAGACTAGTGAATTTGTAAATTAAAACTAAGTTATTAGTATGAAGTTCTTCACTTGAAAAAAACTACCACTGATTTTAGAAATGACAATTAAAAATCAGATCTAAGTTAATAGTTTGACGTTCTTTACTTCAAAATAACCAAGTCTTATTTTAGAATACTCAATATGTAAATCAAGGCTAAGTTATTAGTTTAAAGTTGTTTACTTGAAAATATCTACTTCTGATTTTAGAAATGACAATTTGAAAATCAGATCTAAGTTAATAGTTTGACGTTCTTTACTACTAAGAAAACACGTTCAAAACAACTAACAAGGGAAACGTCAGGTATGCGAAATTTTGTTTTGGTTTATACTTATACTACGTAAAGATTACACCTAAGACATTACGTGAATGAAATAGTAGCGCGCCATATTCAGCCAATTTTGAGAAAATTGAATTTAAAAATTTCATCTTTTTGCCTGAAATAACGTGAAAAAAGATAAAACTTGCAACAAAGGTTCCGTGGTAACGTGGTAGAGTGATGGCTTTAATAAGCGAGGGTTCTAGGTTCAATTCTAGTATCGGTACTTTTTTTTTTCAAATATTTTTTTTTTAATTAATTTTCTTTTTAAGTAATATGTAAATTAACATATATTTAATAATTATTCGAAATTATTAATTTTTCAGATCTCAACATTCGGACGATATCGTTTTGTCTTACTAACAGTATTTTCAAACATTTCTTAAATTGATTATTATTCGAAACGTTCAAAAATTTTTGAAATTTGTTAAAAATTATATTTTTTAATTAAATAAGTATTTATTTATATATTTTTCGTATTTTATTTATATATTTAATAAGAAATGAAAAGTTACATAATTGAATAAGTATTTACATATTATATGAAGTATATTATTATTATACATATTAATTATTTTCGATAAAATGGTAAAAGTTATTAACATGTGATAATATTTATATTAAAATTGATTTTTACATGTTATATGAAATTGAAAAATAATTAAAATCCATAACTTACATAAAATTGTGCAAAAACTATACATTTTTTTTTACTTTACATTTTCTACATTTTTCCAGGTTTGCCTGATGAGATTCCGAAAATCGAAACACCAAGTTATAACAGGGTGTCGCAGACTAATTCATTTAAATAGTTTTTGCACAATTTTATGTAAGTTATGGATTTTAATTATTTTTCAATTTCATATAACATGTAAAAATCAATTTTAATATTAATTATTTTCTGATCATTTTACATTGTATAATTTTTTACACCGACGTTTCGCACGATCCCGGGTGGTATTCATCGTAAAAACAGGGAAAACAGTAAGTTTTACGGGATCTAGTAATTAATAATTAATTAAAAATTAATAATTTCGAATAATTATTAAATATTTGTTAATTTACATATTACTTAAAAAGAAAATTAATTAAAAAAAATATTTGAAAAAAAAAGTGCGGATGCTGGAATCGAACCTAGAAACCTTGCTTATTAAAGCCACCACTCTACCTCGTTACCACGGAACCTTTGTTGCAAGTTTTATCTTTTATTATTTAGTTATTTCGTGCAAAAAGAAGAAATTTTCAAATTCGATTTTCTCAAAATTGGCTGAATATGGCGCGCTACTATTTCGTTCACGTAATGCCTTAGGTGTAATCTTTACGTAATGTAAGTATAAACCAAAACAAAATTTCGCATACCTGACGTTTCCCTTGTAAGTTTTATTTTAGTATAGTGAATTTGTAAACCAAAACTAAGTTATTAGTATGAAGTTCTTCACTTGAAAACAACGACCACTGATTTCAGAAATGACAATTTGAAAATCAGATCTAAGTTAATAGTTTGACGTTCTTTACTTCAAAACAACTAAGTCTTTTTTTCGAATACTCAATTTGCAAATCAAGGCTAAGTTATTAGTTTAAAGTTCCTTACTTGAAAATATCTACTTCTTGTTTTAGAAATGACAAATTGAAAATCAGATCTAAGTTAATAGTTTGACGTTCTTTACTTCTAAATAACTAAGTCTTATTTTAGTATAGTGAATTTGTAATTTAAACCAAAGTTATTAGTTTGAAGTTCTTTACTTGAAAATATCTACTACTGATTTTAGAAATGACAATTTGAAAATCAGATCTAAGTTAACAGTTTGACGTTCTTTACTTTAAAATAACTAAGTCTTATTTTAGTATAGTGAATTTGTAAACCAAAACTAAGTTATCAGTATGAAGTTCTTCACTTGAAAAAAACTACCACTGATTTTAGAAATGACAATTTGAAAATCAGATCTAAGTTAATAGTTTGACGTTCTTTACTTCAAAATAACTAAGTCTTATTTTAGAATACTCAATTTGTAAATCAAGGCTAAGTTATTAGTTTAAAGTTGTTTACTTGAAAATATCTACTTCTGATTTTAGAAATGACAATTTGAAAATCAGATCTAAGTTAATAGTTTGACGTTCTTTACTTCAGAACAACTAAGTCTTATTTTAGTATAGTGTATTTGTAAACCAAAACTAAGTTATTAGTATGAAGTTCTTCACTTGAAAAAAACTACCACTGATTTTAGAAATGACAATTTGAAAATCAGATCTAAGTTAATATTTTGACGTTCTTTACTTCAAAATAACCAAGTCATATTTTAGAATACTCAATTTGTAAATCAAGGCTAAGTTATTAGTTTAAAGTTCTTTACTTGAAAATATCTACTTCTTGTTTTAGAAATGACAATTAGAAAATCAAATCTAAGTTAATAGTTTGACGTTCTTTACTTCTTAATAACTAAGTCTTATTTTAGTATAGTGAATTTGTAATTTAAATCAAAGTTATTAGTTTGAAGTTCTTTACTTGAAAATATCTACTACTGATTTTAGAAATGACAATTTGAAAATCAGATCTAAGTTAACAGTTTGACGTTCTTTACTTTAAAATAACTAAGTCTTATTTTAGACTAGTGAATTTGTAAATTAAAACTAAGTTATTACTATGAAGTCATATTTTAGAATATTCAATTTGTAAATCAAGGCTAAGTTATTAGTTTAAAGTTCTTTACTTGAAAATATCTACTTCTTGTTTTAGAAATGACAATTAGAAAATCAAATCTAAGTTAATAGTTTGACGTTCTTTACTTCTTAATAACTAAGTCTTATTTTAGTATAGTGAATTTGTAATTTAAATCAAAGTTATTAGTTTGAAGTTCTTTACTTGAAAATATCTACTACTGATTTTAGAAATGACAATTTGAAAATCAGATCTAAGTTAACAGTTTGACGTTCTTTACTTTAAAATAACTAAGTCTTATTTTAGACTAGTGAATTTGTAAATTAAAACTAAGTTATTACTATGAAGTTCTTCACTTGAAAAAAACTACCACTGATTTTAGAAATGACAATTTGAAAATCAGATCTAAGTTAATAGTTTGACGTTCCTTACTTCAAAATAACTAAGTCTTATTTTAGAATACTCAATTTGTAAATCAAGGCTAAGTTATTAGTTTAAAGTTGTTTACTTGAAAATATCTACTTCTAATTTTAGAAATGACAAGTTGAAAATCAGATCTAAGTTAATAGTTTGACGTTCTTTACTTCAAAACAAGTAAGTCTTATTTTAGTATAGTGAATTTGTAAACCAAAACTAAGTTATCAGTATGAAGTTCTTCACTTGAAAAAAACTACCACTGATTTTAGAAATGACAATTTGAAAATCAGATCTAAGTTAATAGTTTGACGTTCTTTACTTCAAAATAACTAAGTCTTATCTCTGATAAGACTAAGACTAGTGAATTTGTAAATCAAAACTAAGTTATTAGTTTAAAGTTTTGTACTTCAAATTTACTAATTCGGATCTTAGTAATGTAAATTTGGAAATCAAATCTAAGGTTGTAGTTTGAAGTTCTTTACTTGAAAATATCTACTTCTGATTTTAGAAATGACAATTTGAAAATCAGATCTAAGTGAATAGTTTGACGTTCTTTACTTCAAAATAGATAAGTCTTATTTTAGAATAGTGCATTCGTAAATCAAAACTAAGTTTATTAGTTTGAAGTACTTTACTGAAAAATATCTACTTCGGATTTTAAAAATGACAATTTGAAAATTAGATCTAAGTTAATAGTTTGACGTTCTTTACTTCAAAATAGATAAGTCTTATTTTAGAATACTGTATTTCTAAATCAAAACTAACTTATTAGTTTGAAATTCTTCACTTGAAAATATCTACTTCTGGTTTTGGAAATGACAATTTGATAATCAGATTTAAGTTAAGAGTTTAACGTTCTTTACTTCAAAATAAGTAAGTCCTATTTTAGACTAGTAAATTTGTAAATCAAAACTAAGTTATTAGTTTGAAGTTTTTTACTTGAAAATATCTACTACTGATTTTAGAAATGACAACTTGAAAATCAGATCAAAGTTAATAGTTTGACGTTTTTTACTTCAAAATAACTAAGTCTTATTTTAGACTAGTGAATTTGTAAATCAAAACTAAGTTATTAGTTTAAAGTTTTTTACTTCAAATTTACTAATTCGGATCATAGTAATGTAAATTTGGAAATCAAATCTAAGGTTGTAGTTTGAAATTCTTTATTTGAAAATATCTACTTCTGATTTTGGAAATGACAATTTGAAAATCAGATCTAAGTTAATAGTTTGACGTTCTTTACTTCAAAATAACTAAGTCTTATTTTAGACTAGTAAATTTGTAAATCAAAACTAAGTTGTTAGTTTGTAGTTCTTTATTTGAAAATATCTACTTCTGATTTTGGAAATGACAATTTGAAAATCAGATCTAAGTTAATAGTTTGACGTTCTTTACTTCAAAATAACTAAGTCTTATCTTAGAATAGTGAATTTGTTAATCAAAACTTAGTTATTAATTAGAAGTTCTTTACTTGAAAATAACTACTACTGATTTTGGAAATGACAATTTGAAAATCAGATCTAAGTTAATAGTTTGACGTACTTTACTTCTAAATAACTAAGTCTTATTTTAGACTAGTGAATTTGTAAATCAAAGCTTGGTTATTAGTTTGAAGTTCTTTACTTGAAATTATCTACTTGTGATTTTAAAAATGACAATTTGAAAATTAGATCTAAGTTAATAGTTTGACGTTCTTTACTTCTAAATAACTAAGTCTTATTTTAGAATAGTGAATTTAAAATCAAAGCTAAGTTATTCGTTTGAAGTTCTTTACTTAAAAAAATCTGCTTCTGAGTTTAGAAATCACAATTTGAAAATCAGGTCTAAGTTAATAGTTTGACATTTTTTACTTCATAATAACTAAGTCTTATTTAAGGCTAGTAAATTTGTAAATCAAAACTAAGTTATTAGTTTGAAGTTCTTTACTTAAAAATATCTACTACTGATTTTAGAAATTACAACTTGAAAATCAGATCTAAGTTAATAGTTTGACGTTCTTTACTTCAAAATAACTAAGTCTTATTTTAGACTAGTGAATTTGTAAATCAAAACTAAGTTATTAGTTTAAAGTTTTTTACTTCAAATTTACTAATTCGGATCATAGTAATGTAAATTTGGAAATCAAATCTAAGGTTGTAGTGTGAAGTTCTTTACTTGAAAATATCTACTTCTGATTTTAAAAATTACAATTTGAAAATTAGATCTAACTTAATAGTTTGACGTTCGATACTTTAAAATAACTAAGTCTTATTTTAGACTAGTGAATTTGTAAATCAAAACTAAGTTATTAGTTTGAAGTACTTTACTTAAAATTAGCTACTTCAGATTATAGAAATGACAATTTAAAAATCAGATCTAAGTTAATAGTTTGACGTTCTTTACTTCAAAATAACTAAGTCTTATTTTAGAATAGTCAATTTGTAAATCAAAGCTAAGTTATTAGTTTGAAGTTCTTTACATGAAAATTTCTACTTCTGATTTTAGAAAAAACAACTTGTAAATTAGGTCTAAGTTAATAGTTTGACGTTTTTTACTTCAAAATAACTAAGTCTTATTTTAGACTAGTAAATTTGTAAATCAAAATTAAGTTATTAGTTTGAAGTTCATTACTTGAAAATATCTACTTCTGATTTTAGAAATGACAATTTGAAATTCAGATCTAAGTTAATAGTTTGACGCTCTTTACTACAAAATAACTAAGTCTTATTTTAGAATAGTGAATTTGTAAATCATAGCTAAGTTGTTAGTTTGAAGTTCTTATCTTGGAAATATTGACTTCTGATTTTAGAAATGACAATTTGAAAATCAGATCTAAGTTAATAGTTTGACGTTCTTTACTTCTAAATAACTAAGCCTTATTTTAGTATAGTGAATTTATAAATTAAAACTAAGTTATTAGGTTGAAGTTCTTTACCTAAAAATATCTACTTCTGATTTTAAAAATGACAATTTGAAAATTAGATCTAAGTTAATCGTTTGACGATTTTTACTTCAAAATAGATAAGTCTTATTTTAGATTACTGTATTTGTAAATCAAAACTAAGTTGTTAGTATGAAGTTCTCTAATTGCAAATATCTACTTCTGATTTTGGAAATGACAAATTGAAAATCAGATCTAAGCTAATAGTTTGACGTTCTTTACTTCAAAATAACTAAGTCTTATTTTAGAATAGTGAATTTGTAAATCAAAGCTAAGTTATTAGTTAGAAGTTTTTACTTAAAAAAATCTGCTTCTGATTTTAGAAATCACAATTTGAAAATCAGGTCTAAGTTAATAGTTTGACATTGTTTACTTCATAATAACTCAGTCTTATTTTAGAGTAGTGAATTTGTAAATCAAAACTAAGTTATTAGTTTGAAGTACTATACTTAAAATTAGCTACTTCAGATTATAGAAATGACAATTTAAAAATCAGATCTAAATTAATAGTTTGACGTTCTTTACTTCAAAATAACTAAGTCTTATTTTAGAATAGTCAAGTTGTAAATCAAAGCTAAGTTATTAGTTTGAAGTTCTTTACATGAAAATATCTACTTCTGATTTTAGAAAAAACAACTTGTAAATTAGGTCTAAGTTAATAGTTTGACGTTTTTTACTTCAAAATAACTAAGTCTTATTTTAGACTAGTAAATTTGTAAATCAAAACTAAGTTATTAGTTTGAAGTTCATTACTTGAAAATATCTACTTCTGATTTTAGAAATGACCATTTGAATTTCAGATCTAAGTTAAGAGTTTGACGTTCTTTACTTCAAAATAACTAAGTTCTATTTTAGTATAGTGAATTTCTAAATTAAAACTAAGTTATTAGTTTGAAGTTCTTTACTTTAAAATATCTACTACTGATTTTAGAAATGACAATTTGAAAATAAGATGTAAGTTAATAGTTTGACGCTCTTTACTACAAAATAACTAAGTCTTATTTTAGAATAGTGAATTTGTAAATCATAGCTAAGTTGTTAGTTTGAAGTTCTTATCTTGGAAATATCGACTTCTGATTTTAGAAATGACAATTTGAAAATCAGATCTAAGTTAATAGTTTGCCGTTCTTTACTTCTAAATAACTAAGCCTTATTTTAGTATAGTGATTTTATAAATTAAAACTAAGTTATTAGTTTGAAGTTCTTTACATAAAAATATCTACTTCTGATTTTAAAAATGACAATTTGAAAATCAGATCTAAGTTAATCGTTTGACGTTTTTTACTTCAATATAGATAAGTCTTATTTTAGATTACTGTATTTGTAAATCAAAACTAAGTTGTTAGTTTGAAGTTCTCTAATTGAAAATATCTACTTCTGATTTTGGAAATGACAAATTGAAAATCAGATCTAAGTTAATAGTTTGACGTTCTTTACTTCAAAATAACTAAGTCTTATTTTAGAATAATGAATTTGTTAATCAACACTTAGTTATTAATTAGAAGTTCTTTACTTGAAAATAACTACTACTGATTTTGGAAATGACAATTTGAAAATCAGATCTAAGTTAATAGTTTGACGTTCTTTACTTCAAAATAACTAAGTCTTATTTTAGAATAGTGAATTTGTAAATCAAAGCTAAGTTATTAGTTTGAAGTTTTTACTTGAAAATATCTACTTCTGATTTTAGAAATGACAATTTGAAAATCAGATCTAAGTTAATAGTTTGACGTTTTTTACTTCTAAATAACTAAGTCTTATTTTAGACTAGTGAATTTGTAAATCAAAACTAAGTTATTAGTTTAAAGTTTTGTACTTCAAATTTACTAATTCGGATCATAGTAATGTAAATTTAGAAATCAAATCTAAGGTTGTAGTTTGAAATTCTTTACTTGAAAATATCTACTTCTGATTTTAGAAATGACAATTTGAAAATCAGATCTAAGTTAATAGTTTGACGTTCTTTACTTCTAAATAACTAAGCCTTATTTTAGTATAGTGAATTTATAAATTAAAACTAAGTTATTAGGTTGAAGTTCTTTACATAAAAATATCTACTTCTGATTTTAAAAATGACAATTTGAAAATTAGATCTAAGTTAATCGTTTGACGTTTTTTACTTCAAAATAGATAAGTCTTATTTTAGATTACTGTATTTGTAAATCAAAACTAAGTTGTTAGTATGAAGTTCTCTAATTGAAAATATCTACTTCTGATTTTGGAAATGACAAATTGAAAATCAGATCTAAGTTAATAGTTTGACGTTCTTTACTTCAAAATAACTAAGTCTTATTTTAGAATAATGAATTTGTTAATCAAAACTTAGTTATTAATTAGAAGTTCTTTACTTGAAAATAACTACTACTGATTTTGGAAATGACAATTTGAAAATCAGATCTAAGCTAATAGTTTGACGTTCTTTACTTCAAAATAACTAAGTCTTATTTTAGAATAGTGAATTTGTAAATCAAAGCTAAATTATTAGTTAGAAGTTTTTACTTGAAAATATCTACTTCGGATTTTAGAAATGACAATTTGAAAATCAGATCTAAGTTAATAGTTTGACGTTCTTTACTTCTAAATAACTAAGTCTTATTTTAGACTAGTGAATTTGTAAATCAAAACTAAGTTATTAGTTTAAAGTTT
Source organism: Cantharis rustica (assembly GCA_911387805.1). Lineage (NCBI taxonomy): Eukaryota > Metazoa > Arthropoda > Insecta > Coleoptera > Cantharidae > Cantharis > Cantharis rustica. Next base: position 36,346,390 of record OU426878.1, read on the forward strand.
TGTACTTCAAATTTACTAATTCGGATCTTAGTAATGTAAATTTGGAAATCAAATCTAAGGTTGTAGTTTGAAGTTCTTTACTTGAAAATATCTACTTCTGATTTTAGAAATGACAATTTGAAAATCAGATCTAAGTGAATAGTTTGACGTTCTTTACTTCAAAATAGATAAGTCTTATTTTAGAATAGTGCATTCGTAAATCAAAACTAAGTTTATTAGTTTGAAGTACTTTACTGAAAAATATCTACTTCGGATTTTAAAAATGACAATTTGAAAATCAGATCTAAGTTAATAGTTTGACGTTCTTTACTTCAAAATAGATAAGTCTTATTTTAGAATTCTGTATTTCTAAATCAAAACTAACTTATTAGTTTGAAATTCTTCACTTGAAAATATCTACTTCTGGTTTTGGAAATGACAATTTGAAAATCAGATCTATGTTAATAGTTTGACGTTCTTTACTTCAAAATAACTAAGTCTTATTTTAGACTAGTGAATTTGTAAATCAAAACTAAGTTATTAGTTTAAAGTTTTTTACTTCAAATTTACTAATTCGGAACATAGTAATGTAAATTTGGAAATCAAATCTAAGGTTGTAGTATGAAGTTCTTTACTTGAAAATAACTACTTCTGATTTTAAAAATTACAATTTGAAAATCAGATCTAAGTTAATAGTTTGAAGTTCGTTACTTCAAAATAACTAAGTCTTATTTTAGACTAGTGAATTTGTAAATCAAAACTAAGTTATTAGTTTGAAGTTCTTTACTTGAAAATATCTACTTCTGATTTTAAAAATTACAATTTGAAAATTAGATCTAACTTAATAGTTTGACGTTCGTTACTTCAAAATAACTAAGTCTTATTTTAAACTAGTGAATTTGTAAATCAAAACTAAGTTATTAGTTTGAAGTACTTTACTTAAAATTATCTACTTCAGATTATAGAAATGACAATTTAAAAATCAGATCTAAATTAACAGTATGACGTTCTTTACTTCAAAATAGATAAACCTTATTATAGAATACTGTATTTGTAAATCAAAACTAAGTAGTTAGTTTGAAGTTTTTTATTTGAAAATATCTGCTTCAGATTTTAGAAATGATAATTTGAAAATCATATCTAAGTTAATAGTTTGACGTTCTTTACATCAAAATAACTAAATTTTATTTTAGAATAGTTAACTTGTAAATCAAAACTAAGTGATTAGTTTAAAGTTTTTTACTTGAAAATATCTACTTCTGATTTTAGAAATGACAATTTGAAAAGTTTGACGTTCTTTACTTCGAAATAACTAAGTCTTATTTTAGTATAGTAAATTTGTAGATCAAAGTTATGTTATTAGTGTGAAGTTCTTTATTTGAAAATATCTACTTCTTATTTTAGAAATCACAATTTGATAATTAGATCTAAGTTAATAGTTTGACGTTCTTTACTTCTAAATAACTAAGTCTTATTTTAGTATAGTGAATTTGTAAATCAAAACTAAGTTATTAGTTTAAAGTGTTCTACTTCAAATTTACTAATTCGGATCTTAGTAATGTAAATTTGAAAATGAAATCTAATGTTGTAGTTTGAAGCACTTTACTTAAAAATATCTACTACTGATTTTAGAAATGACAATTTGAAAATCAGATCTAAGTTAATAGTTTGACGTTCTTTACTTCAAAATTACTAAGTTTTATTTTAGACTAGTGAATTTGTAAATCAAAACTAAGTTATTAGTTTAAAGTTTTCTACTTCAAATTTACTAATTCGGATCTTAGTAATGTAAATTTGGAAATCAAATCTAAGGTTGTAGTTTGAAGATCTTTACTTGAAAATATCTACTAATGATTTTAGAAAAAACAATTTGAAAATCAGATCTAAGTTAATAGTTTGACGTTCCTTACTTCAAAATAACTTAGTCTTATTTTAGAACAGTGAATTTGTAAATCAAAACTAAGTTATTAGTTTGAAGTTCTTAACTTTGAAATATCTACTTCTGATTTAAAAATGACAATTTGAAAATCAGATCTAAGTTAATAGTTTGACGTTCTTTACTTCGAAATAGATAAGTCTTATTTTAGAATAGTGCATTTGGCAATCAAAACTAAGTTATTAGTTTGAAGTTCTTTACATGAAAATATCTACTACTGGTTTTAGAAATGACAATTTGAAAAACAGATCTTAGTTAATAGTTTGAAGTTCTTTACTTTGAAATATCTACTTCTGATTTAAGAAATGACAATTTGAAAATCAGATCTAAGTGAATAGTTTGACGTTCTTTACTTCAAAATAGATAAGTCTTATTTTAGAATAGTGCATTCGTAAATCAAAACTAAGTTTATTAGTTTGAAGTACTTTACTGAAAAATATCTACTTCTGATTTTAAAAATGACAATTTGAAAATCAGATCTAAGTTAATAGTTTGACGTTATTTACTTCTAAATAACTAAGTCTTATTTTAGTATAGTGAATTTGTAAATCAAAACTAAGTTATTAGTTTGAAGTTCTTTACTTGAAAATATCTACTACTGATTTTAGAAATGACAATTTGAAAATCAGATCTAAGTTAATAGTTTGACGTTTTATACTTAAAAATAACTAAGTCTTATTTTACACTAGTGAATTTGTAAATCAAATCTAAGTTATAAGTTTGAAGTTATTTACTTTGAAATATCTACTTCTGATTTAAGTAATGACAATTTGAAAATCAGATCTAAGTGAATAGTTTGAGGTTCCTTACTTTAAAATAGATAAGTCTTATTTTAGAATAGTGCATTCGTAAATCAAAACTAAGTTTATTAGTTTGAAGTACTTTACTGAAAAATATCTACTTCTGATTTTAAAAAAGACAATTTGAAAATCAGATCTAAGTTAATAGTTTGACGTTCTTTACTTCAAAATAACTAAGTCTTATTTTAGAATAGTAAATTTGTAAATCAAAGCTATGTTATTAGTTTGAAGTTCTTTATTTGAAAATATCTACTTCTGATTTCAGAAATGAGAATTTGAAACTCAGATCTAAGTTAATAGTTTGACCAACTTTACTTCTAAATAACTAAGTTTTATTTTAGTATAGTGACTTTGTAAATTAAAACTAAGTTTATAGTTTGAAGTTCTTTACTTGAAAATATATACTACTGATTTTAGAAATGACTATTTGAAAATAAGATCTAAGTTAATAGTTTGACGTTCTATACTACTAAATAACTAAGTCTTATTTTAGTATAGTGACTTTGTAAATTAAAACTAAGTTAATAGTTTGAAGTTCTTTACTTCAAAATATCTACTTCTGATTTCAGAAATGACAATTTGAAACTCAGATCTAAGTTAATAGTTTGACGTTCTTTACTTCTAAATAACTAAGTCTTATTTTAGTATAGTGAATTTGTAAATCAAAACTAAGTTATTAGTTTAAAGTGTTCTACTTCAAATTTACTAATTCGGATCTTAGTAATGTAAATTTGAAAATGAAATCTAATGTTGTAGTTTGAAGCACTTTACTTAAAAATATCTACTACTGATTTTAGAAATGACAATTTGAAAATCAGATCTAAGTTAATAGTTTGACGTTCTTTACTTCAAAATTACTAAGTTTTATTTTAGACTAGTGAATTTGTAAATCAAAACTAAGTTATTAGTTTAAAGTTTTCTACTTCAAATTTACTAATTCGGATCTTAGTAATGTAAATTTGGAAATCAAATCTAAGGTTGTAGTTTGAAGATCTTTACTTGAAAATATCTACTAATGATTTTAGAAAAAACAATTTGAAAATCAGATCTAAGTTAATAGTTTGACGTTCCTTACTTCAAAATAACTTAGTCTTATTTTAGAACAGTGAATTTGTAAATCAAAACTAAGTTATTAGTTTGAAGTTCTTAACTTTGAAATATCTACTTCTGATTTAAAAATGACAATTTGAAAATCAGATCTAAGTTAATAGTTTGACGTTCTTTACTTCGAAATAGATAAGTCTTATTTTAGAATAGTGCATTTGGCAATCAAAACTAAGTTATTAGTTTGAAGTTCTTTACATGAAAATATCTACTACTGGTTTTAGAAATGACAATTTGAAAAACAGATCTTAGTTAATAGTTTGAAGTTCTTTACTTTGAAATATCTACTTCTGATTTAAGAAATGACAATTTGAAAATCAGATCTAAGTGAATAGTTTGACGTTCTTTACTTCAAAATAGATAAGTCTTATTTTAGAATAGTGCATTCGTAAATCAAAACTAAGTTTATTAGTTTGAAGTACTTTACTGAAAAATATCTACTTCTGATTTTAAAAATGACAATTTGAAAATCAGATCTAAGTTAATAGTTTGACGTTATTTACTTCTAAATAACTAAGTCTTATTTTAGTATAGTGAATTTGTAAATCAAAACTAAGTTATTAGTTTGAAGTTCTTTACTTGAAAATATCTACTACTGATTTTAGAAATGACAATTTGAAAATCAGATCTAAGTTAATAGTTTGACGTTTTATACTTAAAAATAACTAAGTCTTATTTTACACTAGTGAATTTGTAAATCAAATCTAAGTTATAAGTTTGAAGTTATTTACTTTGAAATATCTACTTCTGATTTAAGTAATGACAATTTGAAAATCAGATCTAAGTGAATAGTTTGAGGTTCCTTACTTTAAAATAGATAAGTCTTATTTTAGAATAGTGCATTCGTAAATCAAAACTAAGTTTATTAGTTTGAAGTACTTTACTGAAAAATATCTACTTCTGATTTTAAAAAAGACAATTTGAAAATCAGATCTAAGTTAATAGTTTGACGTTCTTTACTTCAAAATAACTAAGTCTTATTTTAGAATAGTAAATTTGTAAATCAAAGCTATGTTATTAGTTTGAAGTTCTTTATTTGAAAATATCTACTTCTGATTTCAGAAATGAGAATTTGAAACTCAGATCTAAGTTAATAGTTTGACCAACTTTACTTCTAAATAACTAAGTTTTATTTTAGTATAGTGACTTTGTAAATTAAAACTAAGTTTATAGTTTGAAGTTCTTTACTTGAAAATATATACTACTGATTTTAGAAATGACTATTTGAAAATAAGATCTAAGTTAATAGTTTGACGTTCTATACTACTAAATAACTAAGTCTTATTTTAGTATAGTGACTTTGTAAATTAAAACTAAGTTAATAGTTTGAAGTTCTTTACTTCAAAATATCTACTTCTGATTTCAGAAATGACAATTTGAAACTCAGATCTAAGTTAATAGTTTGACGTTCTTTACTTCTAAATATCTAAGTCTTATTTTAGTATAGTGACTTTGTAAATTTAAGCTAAGTAGGTAGTTTGAAATTCTTTACTTGAAAATATCTACTTCTGATTTAAAAGATGACAATTTGAAAATCAGATCTAAGTGAATAGTTTCACGTTCTTTACTTTAAAATCGATAAGTCTTATTTTAGAATAGCGTAATATATCGTTAGCGTAAAATATCTACTTCTGATTTTAGAAATGACAATTTGAAAATCAGATCTAAGTTAATAGTTTGACGTTCTTTACTTCAAAATAACTAAGACTTATTTTAGAATAGTAAATTTGTAAATCAAAACTAAGTTGGTAGTTCGAAGTTCTTTATCTGAAAATATCTGCTTCAGATTTTAGAAATGACAATTTGAAAATCAGATCTAAGTTAATAGTTTGACGTTCTTTACTTCAAAATAACTAAGTCTTATTTTAGTATAGTGAAGTTGTAAATCAAAACTAAGTTATTAGTATGAAGTTCTTTACTTGACACAAACTACCACTGATTCTAGAAATAACAATTTGAAAAGCAGATCTAAGTTAGGCGTTTGACGTTCTTTACTTTAAAGTAACTAAGTCTTATTTTAGACTAGTGAATTGGTAAATCAAAACTGAGTTATTAGTTTAAAATTTTTTACTTCAAATTTACTAATTCGGATCTTAGTAATGTAAATTTGGAAATCAAATCTAAGGTCGTAGTTTGAAGTTCTTTACTTTAAAATATCTACTTCTGATTTAAAAATTACAATTTGAAAATCAGATCTAAGTTAACAGTTTGACGTTCTTTACTTCTAAATAACTAAGTCTTATTTTAGAATTATCAATTTGTAAATCAAAGCTAAGTTATTAGTTTGAAGGTCTTTACTTGAAAATATTTACTTCTGATTTTAGAAATGACAATTTGAAAATCAGGTCTAAGTTAATAGTTTGACGATTTTAATTCAAAATAACTAAGTCTTATTTTAGACTAGTAAATTTGTAAATTAAATATAAGTTATTAGTTTGAAGTTCTTTACTTGAAAATATCTACTACTGATTTTAGAAATGACAATTTGCAAATCAGATCTAAGTTAAAATTTTAACGTTCTTTACATCGAAATAACTAAATTTTACTTTAGAATAGTTAATTTGTAAATCAAAACTAAGTTATTAGTTTAAAGTTCTTTACTTGAAAATATCTACTACTGATGTTAGAAATGACAATTTGCAAATCAGATCTAAGTTAAAATTTTAACGTTCTTTACATCGAAATAACTAAATTTTACTTTAGAATAGTTAATTTGTAAATCAAAACTAAGTTATTAGTTTAAAGTTCTTTACTTGAAAATATCTACTTCTGATTTTAGAAATGACTTTTTGCAAATCAGATCTAAGTTAAAATTTTAACGTTCTTTACTTCAAAATAACTAAGTCTTATTTTAGACTAGTGAATTTGTAAATCAAAACTAAGTTATTAGTTTAAAGTTTTTTACTTCAAATTTACTAATTCGGATCTTAGTAATGTAAATTTGGAAATCAAATCTAAAGTTGTAGTTTGAAGTTCTTTACTTGAAAATATCTACTTCTGATTTTAAAAATGACAATTTGTAAATCAGATCTAAGTTAATAGCTTGACGGTCTTTACTTCAAAATAACTAATATTTATTTTACAATAATTAATTTGTAAATCAAAACTAAGTTATTAGTTTGAAGTTCTTTACTTTGAAATATCTACTCCTGATTTAAGAGATGACAATTTGAAAATCAGATCTAAGTGAATAGTTTCACGTTCTTTACTTTAAAATAGATAAGTCTTATTTTAGAATAGCGTAATATATCGTTAGCGTAAAATATCTACGTCTGATTTTAGAAATGACAATTTGAAAATCAGATCTATGTTAATAGTTTAACGTTCTTTACTTCAAAATAACTAGGACTTATTTTAGAATAGTAAATTTGTAAATCAAAACTAAGTTGGTAGTTTGAAGTTCTTTAGCTGAAAATATCTGCTTCAGATTTTAGAAATGACAATTTGAAAATCAGATCTAAGTTAATAGTTTGACGTTCTTTACTTCAAAATAACTAAGTCTTATTTTAGACTAGTGAATTAGTAAATGAAAACTAAGTTATTAGTCTAAGGTTTTTTACTTCAAGCTTACTAATTCGGATCTTAGAAATGTAAATTTGAAAATCAAATGTAAGGTTGTAGTTTGAAGTTTTTTACTTGAAATTATCTACTTCTGATTTTAGCAATGACAATTTGAAAATCAGATCTAGTTATTAGTTAGTCGTTCTTTACTTCAAAATAACTAAGTCTTATTTTAGAATAGTGAATTTGTAGATCAAAACTAAGTTATTAGTTTGAAGTTCTTTACTTGAAAATATCTGCTTCAGATTTTATAAATGACAATTTGAAAATCAGATCTAAGTTAATATTTTAACATTCTTTACATCACAATAACTAAATTTTATTTCAGAATAGTTAATTTGTAAATCACAACTAAGTTATTAGGTTGAAGACCTTTCTTGAAAATATCTACTTCTGATTTTAGAAATGACAATTTGAAAATCAGGTCTAAGTTAATAGTTTGACGTTTTTTATCTCAAAATACCTAAGTCTTATTTTAGTCTAGTAAATTTGTAAATCAAAACTAAGTTATTAGTTTGAAGTTCTTTACTTTGAAATATCTACTTCTGATTTAAGAAATGACAATTTGAAAATCAGATCTAAGTTAATAGTTTGACGTTCTTAACTTCAAAACAACTAAGTCTTATTTTAGTAGAGTGAATTTGTAAATCAAAACTAAGTTATTAGTTTGAAGTTCTTTACTTGAAAATATCTACTTCTGATTTTAGAAATGACAATTCTAAAATCAGATCTAAGTTAATAGTTTGACGTTCTTTACTTCTAAATACCTAAGTCTTATTTTAGTCTAGTAAATTTGTAAATCAAAACTAAGTTATTAGTTTGAAGTTTTTTACTTTGAAATATCTACTTCTGATTTTAGAAATGACAATTTGAAAATCAGGTCTAAGTTAATAGTTTGACGTTTTTAATTCAAAATATTTAAGTCTTATTTTAGACTAGTAAATTTGTAAATTAAAACTAAGTTATTAGTTTGAAGTTCTTTACTTGAAAATATCTACTACTGATTTTAGAAATGACAATTTGCAAATCAGATCTAAGTTAAAATTTTAACGTTCTTTACATCGAAATAATTAAATTTTACTTTAGAATAGTGAATTTGTAAATCAAAACTAAGTTATTAGTTTGAAGTTCTTTACTTGAAAATATCTACTTCTGATTTTAGAAATGACAATTTGAAAATCAGATCTAAGTTAATAGTTTGACGTTCTTTACTTCAAAACAACTAAGTCTTATTTTAGTATAGTGAATTTGTAAATCAAAACTAAGTTATTAGTATGAAGTTGTTTACTTGAAACAAACTACCACTGATTTTAGAAATAACAATTTGAAAAGCAGATCTAAGTTAGTTGTTTGACGTTCTTTACTTTAAAGTAACTAAGTCTTATTTTAGACTAGTGAATTTGTAATCCAAAACTAAGTTATTAGTTTAAAGTTTTTTACTTCAAATTTACTAATTCGGATCTTAGTAATGTAAATTTGGTAATCAAATCTAAGGTTGTAGCTTGAAGTTCTTTACTTTGAAATATTTACTTCTGATTAAAAAATTACAATTTGAAAATCAGATCTAAGTTAACAGTTTGACGTTCTTTACTTCAAAATAACTAAGTCTTATTTTAGAATTATCAATTTGTAAATCAAAGCTAAGTCATTAGTTTGAAGGTCTTTACTTGAAAATATTTACTTCTGATTTTAGAAATGACAATTTGAAAATCAGGTCTAAGTTAATAGTTTGACTTTTTTAATTCAAAATAACTAAGTCTTATTTTAGACTAGTAAATTTGTAAATTAAAACTAAGTTATTAGTTTGAAGTTCTTTACTTGAAAATATCTACTACTGATTTTAGAAATGACAATTTGCAAATCAGATCTAAGTTAAAATTTTAACGTTCTTTACATCGAAATAATTAAATTTTACTATAGAATAGTTAATTTGTAAATCAAAACTAAGTTATTAGTTTGAAGTTCTTTACTTGAAAATATCTACTTCTGATTTTAGAAATGACAATTTGAAAATCAGATCTAAGTTAATAGTTTGACGTTCTTTACTTCAAAAACAACTAAGTCTTATTTTAGTATAGTGAACTTGTAAACCAAAACTAAGTTATTAGTATGAAGTTCTTCACTTGATAAAAACTACCACTGATTTTAGAAATGACAATTTGAAAATCAGATCTAAGTTAATAGTTTGACGTTCTTTACTTGAAAATATCTACTACTGATTTTAGAAATGACAATTTGAAAATCAGATCTAAGTGACGTTCTTTACTTCAAAATAACTAATTCTTATTTTAGAATACTCAATTTGTAAAGCAAGGCTAAGTTATTAGTTTAATGTTCTTTACTTAAAAATATCTACTTCTTGTTTTAGAAATAACAATTTGAAAGTCAGATCTAAGTTAATAGTTTGACGTTCTTTACTTCTAAATAACTAAGTCTTATTTTAGTATAGTGAATTTGTAATTTAAAACAAAGTTATTAGTTTGAAGTTCTTTACTTGAAAACATCTACTACTGATTTTAGAAATGACAATTTGAAAATCAGATCTAAGTTAACAGTTTGAAGTTCTTTACTTTAAAATAACTAAGTCTTATTTTAGACTAGTGAATTTGTAAATTAAAACTAAGTTATTAGTATGAAGTTCTTCACTTGAAAAAAACTACCACTGATTTTAGAAATGACAATTTGAAGATCAGATCTAAGTTAATAGTTTGACGTTCTTTACTTCAAAATAACTAAGTCTTATTTTAGAATACTCAATTTGTAAATCAAGGCTAAGCTATTAGTTTAAAGTTCTTTACTTGAAAATATCTACTTCTTGTTTTAGAAATGACAATTTGAAAATCAGATCTAAGTTAATAGTTTGACGTTCTTTACTTCTAAATAACTAAGTCTTATTTTAGTATAGTGAATTTGTACTTTAAAACAAAGTTATTAGTTTGAAGTTCTTTACTTGCAAATATCTACTACTGATTTTAGAAATGACAATTTGAAAATCAGATCTAAGTTAACAGTTTGACGTTCTTTACTTTAAAATAACTAAGACTTATTTTAGACTAGTGAATTTGTAAATTAAAACTAAGTTATTAGTATGAAGTTCTTCACTTGAAAAAAACTACCACTGATTTTAGAAATGACAATTTGAAAATCAGATCTAAGTTAGTAGTTTGACGTTCTTTACTTCAAAATAACTAAGTCTTACTTTAGAATACTCAATTTGTAAATCAGAACTAAGTTATTAGTTTGATGTTTTTTACATTGAAATAACTAATACGGATTTTTGTAATGTATATTTGAAAATCGAAGCTAAGGTTATAGTTTGAAGTTCTTTACTTGAAAATATCTACTGCTGATTTTAGAAATGACAATTTGAAAATCAGATCTAAGTTAATAGTTTGACGTTCTTTACTTCAAAATAGATAAGTCTTATTTTAGAATGCTGTATTTGTAAATCGCCACTAAGTTGTTAGTTTGAAGTTTTTTATTTGAAAATATCTGCTTCAGATTTTAGAACTGACAAGTTGAAAATTAGATCTAAGTTAATAGTTTGACGTTCCTTACTTCAAACCAACTAAGTCTTATTTGAGTATAGTGAATTTGTAAATCAAAACTAAGTTATTAGTATGAAGTTCTTTACTTGATAAAAACTACTACTGATTTTAGAAATGACAATTTGAAAATCAGATCTAAGTTAATAGTTTGACGTTCTTTACTTCAAAATAACTATGTTTTATTTTAGAATAGAGAATTAGTAAATTAAAACTAAGTTATTAGTTTGAAGTTCTTTACTTTGAAATATCCACTTCTTTTTTAAGAAATGGCAATTTGAAAAGCAGATCTAAGTTAATAGAGTGACGTTCTTTACTTCAAAATAGATAAGTCTTATTTTAGAATACCGTATTTGTAAATCAAAACTAAGTTGTTAGTTTAAAGTACTTTATTTGAAAATATCTGCTTCAGATTTTAGAAATGACAATTTAAAAATCAGATCTAAGTTAATAGTTTGACGTTCTTTACTTCAAACCTACTAAGTATTATTTTAGTATAGTGAATTTGTAAATCAAAACTAAGTTATAAGTTTGAAGTTATTTACTTGAAAATATCTACTACTGATCTTAGAAATGACATATTGAAAATCAGAGCTAAGTTAATAGTTTGACGTTCTTTACTTCAATATAACTAAGTCTTATTTTAGAATACTCAATTTGTAAATCAAGGCTAAGTTATTAGTTTAAAGTTGTTTACTTGAAAATATCTACTTCTGATTTTAGAAATGACAATTTGAAAATCAGATCTAAGTTAATAGTTTGAAGTTCTTTACTTCAAAACAACTAAGTCTTATTTTAGTATAGTAAATTTGTAGATCAAAACTAAGTTATTAGTTTGAAGTTCTTTACTTGAAAATATCTGCTTCAGATTTTATAAATGACAATTTGAAAATCAGATCTAAGTTAATATTTTAACATTCTTTACATCACAATAACTAAATTTTATTTCAGAATAGTTAATTTGTAAATCACAACTAAGTTATTAGTTTAAAGTTTTTTACTTGAAATTATCTACTTCTGATTTTAGCAATGACAATTTGAAAATCAGATCTAGTTATTAGTTAGTCGTTCTTTACTTCAAAATAACTAAGTCTTATTTTAGAATAGTGAATTTGTAGATCAAAACTAAGTTATTAGTTTGAAGTTCTTTACTTGAAAATATCTACTTCTGATTTTAGAAATGACAATTTGAAAATCAGATCTAAGTTAATAGTTTGACGTTCTTTACTTCAAAACAACTAAGTCTTATTTTAGTATAGTGAATTTGTAAATCAAAACTAAGTTATTAGTATGAAGTTGTTTACTTGAAACAAACTACCACTGATTTTAGAAATAACAATTTGAAAAGCAGATCTAAGTTAGTTGTTTGACGTTCTTTACTTTAAAGTAACTAAGTCTTATTTTAGACTAGTGAATTTGTAAATCAAAACTAAGTTATTAGTTTAAAGTTTTTTACTTCAAATTTACTAATTCGGATCTTAGTAATGTAAATTTGGTAATCAAATCTAAGGTTGTAGCTTGAAGTTCTTTACTTTGAAATATCTACTTCTGATTAAAAAATTACAATTTGAAAATCAGATCTAAGTTAACAGTTTGACGTTCTTTACTTCAAAATAACTAAGTCTTATTTTAGAATTATCAATTTGTAAATCAAAGCTAAGTCATTAGTTTGAAGGTCTTTACTTGAAAATATTTACTTCTGATTTTAGAAATGACAATTTGAAAATCAGGTCTAAGTTAATAGTTTGACTTTTTTAATTCAAAATAACTAAGTCTTATTTTAGACTAGTAAATTTGTAAATTAAAACTAAGTTATTAGTTTGAAGTTCTTTACTTGAAAATATCTACTACTGATTTTAGAAATGACAATTTGCAAATCAGATCTAAGTTAAAATTTTAACGTTCTTTACATCGAAATAATTAAATTTTACTTTAGAATAGTTAATTTGTAAATCAAAACTAAGTTGTTAGTTTGAAGTTCTTTACTTGAAAATATCTACTTCTGATTTTAGAAATGACAATTTGAAAATCAGATCTAAGTTAATAATTTGACGTTCTTTACTTCAAAACAACTAAGTCTTATTTTAGTATAGTGAACTTGTAAACCAAAACTAAGTTATTAGTATGAAGTTTTTCACTTGATAAAAACTACCACTGATTTTAGAAATGACAATTTGAAAATCAGATCTAAGTTAATAGTTTGACGTTCTTTACTTGAAAATATCTACTACTGATTTTAGAAATGACAATTTGAAAATCAGATCTAAGTGACGTTCTTTACTTCAAAATAACTAATTCTTATTTTAGAATACTCAATTTGTAAAGCAAGGCTAAGTTATTAGTTTAAAGTTCTTTACTTAAAAATATCTACTTCTTGTTTTAGAAATAACAATTTGAAAGTCAGATCTAAGTTAATAGTTTGACGTTCTTTACTTCTAAATAACTAAGTCTTATTTTAGTATAGTGAATTTGTAATTTAAAACAAAGTTATTAGTTTGAAGTTCTTTACTTGAAAACATCTACTACTGATTTTAGAAATGACAATTTGAAAATCAGATCTAAGTTAACAGTTTGAAGTTCTTTACTTTAAAATAACTAAGTCTTATTTTAGACTAGTGAATTTGTAAATTAAAACTAAGTTATTAGTATGAAGTTCTTCACTTGAAAAAAACTACCACTGATTTTAGAAACGACAATTTGAAGATCAGATCTAAGTTAATAGTTTGACGTTCTTTACTTCAAAATAACTAAGTCTTATTTTAGAATACTCAATTTGTAAATCAAGGCTAAGCTATTAGTTTAAAGTTCTTTACTTGAAAATATCTACTTCTTGTTTTAGAAATGACAATTTGAAAATCAGATCTAAGTTAATAGTTTGACGTTCTTTACTTCTAAATAACTAAGTCTTATTTTAGTATAGTGAATTTGTAATTTAAAACAAAGTTATTAGTTTGAAGTTCTTTACTTGCAAATATCTACTACTGATTTTAGAAATGACAATTTGAAAATCAGATAGTAAGTTAACAGTTTGACGTTCTTTACTTTAAAATAACTAAGACTTATTTTAGACTAGTGAATTTGTAAATTAAAACTAAGTTATTAGTATGAAGTTCTTCACTTGAAAAAAACTACCACTGATTTTAGAAATGACAATTTGAAAATCAGATCTAAGTTAGTAGTTTGACGTTCTTTACTTCAAAATAACTAAGTCTTATTTTAGAATACTCAATTTGTAAATCAGAACTAAGTTATTAGTTTGATGTTTTTTACATTGAAATAACTAATACGGATTTTTGTAATGTATATTTGAAAATCGAAGCTAAGGTTATAGTTTGAAGTTCTTTACTTGAAAATATCTACTGCTGATTTTAGAAATGACAATTTGAAAATCAGATCTAAGTTAATAGTTTGACGTTCTTTACTTCAAAATAGATAAGTCTTATTTTAGAATGCTGTATTTGTAAATCGCCACTAAGTTGTTAGTTTGAAGTTTTTTATTTGAAAATATCTGCTTCAGATTTTAGAACTGACAAGTTGAAAATTAGATCTAAGTTAATAGTTTGACGTTCCTTACTTCAAACCAACTAAGTCTTATTTTAGTATAGTGAATTTGTAAATCAAAACTAAGTTATTAGTATGAAGTTCTTTACTTGATAAAAACTACTACTGATTTTAGAAATGACAATTTGAAAATCAGATCTAAGTTAATAGTTTGACGTTCTTTACTTCAAAATAACTATGTTTTATTTTAGAATAGAGAATTAGTAAATTAAAACTAAGTTATTAGTTTGAAGTTCTTTACTTTGAAATATCCACTTCTTTTTTAAGAAATGGCAATTTGAAAAGCAGATCTAAGTTAATAGAGTGACGTTCTTTACTTCAAAATAGATAAGTCTTATTTTAGAATACCGTATTTGTAAATCAAAACTAAGTTGTTAGTTTAAAGTACTTTATTTGAAAATATCTGCTTCAGATTTTAGAAATGACAATTTAAAAATCAGATCTAAGTTAATAGTTTGACGTTCTTTACTTCAAACCTACTAAGTATTATTTTAGTATAGTGAATTTGTAAATCAAAACTAAGTTATAAGTTTGAAGTTATTTACTTGAAAATATCTACTACTGATCTTAGAAATGACATATTGAAAATCAGAGCTAAGTTAATAGTTTGACGTTCTTTACTTCAATATAACTAAGTCTTATTTTAGAATACTCAATTTGTAAATCAAGGCTAAGCTATTAGTTTAAAGTTGTTTACTTGAAAATATCTACTTCTGATTTTAGAAATGACAATTTGAAAATCAGATCTAAGTTAATAGTTTGAAGTTCTTTACTTCAAAACAACTAAGTCTTATTTTAGTATAGTAAATTTGTAAACCAAAACTAAGTTATTAGTATGAAGTTCTTCACTTGAAAAAAACTACCACTGATTTTAGAAATGACAATTTGAAAATCAGATCTAAGTTAATAGTTTGACGTTCTTTACTTCAAAATAACTAAGTCTTATTTTAGAATACTCAATTTGTAAATCAAGGCTAAGTTATTAGTTTAAAGTTCTTTACTTGAAAATATCTACTTCTTGTTTAAGAAATGACAATTTGAAAATCAGATCTAAGTTAATAGTTTGACGTTCTTTACTTCTAAATAACTAAGTCTTATTTTAGTATGGTGAATTTGTAATTTAAAACAAAGTTATTAGTTTGAAGTTCTTTACTTGAAAATATTTACTACTGATTTTAGAAATGACAATTTGAAAATCAGATCTAAGTTAACAGTTTGACGTTCTTTACTTTAAAATAACTAAGTCTTATTTTAGACTAGTGAATTTGTAAATTAAAACTAAGTTATTAGTATGAAGTTCTTCACTTGAAAAAAACTACCACTGATTTTAGAAATGACAATTTGAAAATCAGATCGAAGTTAATAGTTTGACGTTCTTTACTTGAAAATATCTACTACTGATTTTAGAAATGACAATTTGAAAATCAGATCTAAGTGACGTTCTTTACTTCAAAATAACTAATTCTTATTTTAGAATACTCAATTTGTAAATCAAGGCTAAGTTATTAGTTTAAAGTTCTTTACTTAAAAATATCTACTTCTTGTTTTAGAAATAACAATTTGAAAGTCAGATCTAAGTTAATAGTTTGACGTTCTTTACTTCTAAATAACTAAGTCTTATTTTAGTATAGTGAATTTGTAATTTAAAACAAAGTTATTAGTTTGAAGTTCTTTACTTGAAAATATCTACTATTGATTTTAGAAATGACAATTTGAAAATCAGATCTAAGTTAACAGTTTGACGTTCTTTACTTTAAAATAACTAAGTCTTATTTTAGACTTGTGAATTTGTAAATTAAAACTAAGTTATTAGTATGAAGTTCTTCACTTGAAAAAAACTACCACTGATTTTAGAAATGACAATTTGAAGATCAGATCTAAGTTAACAGTTTGACGTTCTTTACTTTAAAATAACTAAGACTTATTTTAGACTAGTGAATTTGTAAATTAAAACTAAGTTATTAGTATGAAGTTCTTCACTTGAAAAAAACTACCACTGATTTTAGAAATGACAATTTGAAAATCAGATCTAAGTTAATAGTTTGACGTTCTTTACTTCAAAACAACTAAGTCTTATTTTAGTATAGTGAATTTGTAAACCAAAACTAAGTTATTAGTATGAAGTTCTTCACTTGAAAAAAACTACCACTGATTTTAGAAATGACAATTTGAAAATCAGATCTAAGTTAATAGTTTGACGTTCTTTACTTCAAAATAACTAAGTTTTATTTTACAATACTCAATTTGTAAATCAAGGCTAAGTTATTAGTTTAAAGTTCTTTACTTGAAAATATCTACTTCTTGTTTTAGAAATGACAATTTGAAAATCAGATCTAAGTTAATAGTTTGACGTTCTTTACTTCTAAATAACTAAGTCTTATTTTAGTATAGTGAATTTGTAATTTAAAACTAAGTTATTAGTATGAAGTTCTTCACTTGAAAAAACTACCACTGATTTTAGAAATGACAATTTGAAAATCAGATCTAAGTTAATAGTTTGACGTTCTTTACTTCAAAATAACTAAGTCTTATTTTAGAATACTCAATTTGTAAATCAAGGCTAAATTATTAGTTTAAAGTTGTTTACTTGAAAATATCTACTTCTGATTTTAGAAATGACAATTTGAAAATCAGATCTAAGTTAATAGTTTGACGTTCTTTACTTTAAAACAACTAAGTCATATTTTAGTATAGTGAATTTGTAAATTAAAACTAAGTTATTAGTATGAAGTTCTTCACTTGAAAAAAACTACCACTTATTTTAGAAATGACAATTTGAAAATCAGATCTAAGTTAATAGTTTGACGTTCTTTACTTCAAAATAACTAAGTCTTATTTTAAAATACACAATTTGTAAATCAAGGCTAAGTTATTAGTTTAAAGTTCTTTACTTGAAAATATCTACTTCTTGTTTTAGAAATGACAATTTGAAAATCAGATCTAAGTTAATAGTTTGACGTTCTTTACTTCTAAATAACTAAGTCTTATTTTAGTATAGTGAATTTGTAATTTAAAACTAAGTTATTAGTATGAAGTTCTTCACTTGAAAAAAACTACCACTGATTTTAGAAATGACAATTTGAAAATCAGATCTAAGTTAATAGTTTGACGTTCTTTACTTCAAAATAACTAAGTCTTATTTTAGACTAGTGAATTTGTAAATTAAAACTAAGTTATTAGGATAAAGTTCTGCACTTGAAAAAAACTACCACTGATTTTAGAAATGACAATTTGAAAATCAGATCTAAGTTAATAGTTTGACGTTCTTTACTTCAAAACAACTAAGTCTTATTTTAGTATAGTGAATTGGTAAACCAAAACTAAGTTATTAGTATGAAGTTCTTCACTTGAAAAAAACTACCACTGATTTTAGAAATGACAATTTGAAAATCAGTTCTAAGTTAATAGTTTGACGTTCTTTACTTCAAAATAACCAAATCTTATTTTAGAATACTCAATTTGTAAATCAAGGCTAAGTTATTAGTTTAAAGTTGTTTACTTGAAAATATCTACTTCTGATTTTAGAAATGACAATTTGAAAATCAGATCTAAGTTAATAGTTTGACGTTCTTTACTTCAAAATAACTAAGTCTTATTTTAGAATACTCAATTTGTAAATCAAGGCTAAGTTATTAGTTTAAAGTTCTTTACTTGAAAATATCTACGTCTTGTTTTAGAAATGACAATTTGAAAATCAGATCTAAGTTAATAGTTTGACGTTGTTTACTTCAAAATAACCAAGTCATATTTTAGAATACTCAATTTGTAAATCAAGGCTAAGTTATTAGTTTAAAGTTCTTTACTTGAAAATATCTACTTCTTGTTTTAGAAATGACAATTTGAAAATCAAATCTAAGTTAATAGTTTGACGTTCTTTACTTCTAAATAACTAAGTCTTATTTTAGTATAGTGAATTTGTAATTTAAAGCAAAGTTATTAGTTTGAAGTTCTTTACTTGAAAATATCTACTACTGATTTTAGAAATGACAATTTGAAAATCAGATCTAAGTTAATAGTTTGACGTTCTTTACTTCTAAATAACTAAGTCATATTTTTGTATAGTGAATTTGTAATTTAAAACAAAGTTATTAGTTTGAAGTTCTTTACTTGAAAATATCTACTACTAATTTTGAAATGACAATTTGAAAATCAGATCTAAGTTAACAGTTTGACGTTTTTTATTTTAAAATAACTAAGTCTTATTTTAAACTAGTGAATTTGTAAATTAAAACTAAGTTATTAGTATGAAGTTCTTCACTTGAAAAAAGCTACCACTGATTTTAGAAATGACAATTTGAAAATTAGATCTAAGTTAATAGTTTGACGTTCTTTACTTCAAAATAACCAAATCTTATTTTAGAATACTGAATTTGTAAATCAAGGCTAAGTTATTAGTTTAAAGTTGTTTACTTGAAAATATCTACTTCTGATTTTAGAAATGACAATTTGAAAATCAGATCTAAGTTAATAGTTTGACGTTCTTTACTTCAAAACAACTAAGTCTTATTTTAGTATAGTGAATTTGTAAACCAAAACTAAGTTATTAGAATGAAATTCTTCACTTGACAAAAACTACCACTGATTTTAGAAATGACAATTTGAAAATCAGATCTAAGTTAATAGTTTGACGTTCTTTACTTCAAAATAACTAAGTCTTATTTTAGAATACTCAATTTGTAAATCAAGGCTAAGTTATTAGTTTAAAGTTCTTTACTTGAAAATATCTACTTCTTGTTTTAGAAATGACAATTTGAAAATCAGATCTAAGTTAATAGTTTGACGTTCTTTACTTCTAAATAACTAAGTCTTATTTTAGTATAGTGAATTTGTAATTTAAAACAAAGTTATTAGTTTGAAGTTCTTTACTTGAAAATATCTACTACTGATTTTAGAAATGACAATTTGAAAATCAGATCTAAGTTAACAGTTTGACGTTCTTTACTTTAAAATAACTAAGTCTTATTTTAGACTAGTGAATTTGTAAATTAAAACTAAGTTATTAGTATGAAGTTCTTCACTTGAAAAAAACTACCACTGATTTTAGAAATCACAATTGGAAGATCAAATCTAAGTTAATAGTTTGACGTTCTTTACTTCAAAACAACTAAGTCTTATTTTAGTATAGTGAATTTGTAAACCAAAACTAAGTTATTAGTATGAAGTTCTTCACTTGACAAAAACTACCACTGATTTTAGAAATGACAATTTGAAAATCAGATCTAAGTTAATAGTTTGACGTTCTTTACTTCAAAACAACTAAGTCTTATTTTAGTATAGTGAATTTGTAAACCAAAACTAAGTTATCAGTATGAAGTTCTTCACTTGAAAAAAACTACCGCTGATTTTAGAAATGACAATTTGAAAATCAGATCTAAGTTAATAGTTTGACGTTCATTATTTCAAAATAACTAAGTCTTATTTTAGAATACTCAATTTGTAAATCAAGGCTAAGTTATTAGTTTAAAGTTCTTTACTTGAAAATATCTACTTCTTGTTTTAGAAATGACAATTTGAAAATCAGATCTAAGTTAATAGTTTGACGTTCTTTACTTCTAAATAACTAAGTCTTATTTTAGTATAGTGAATTTGTAATTTAAAACAAAGTTATTAGTTTGAAGTTCTTTACTTGAAAATTTCTACTACTGATTTTAGAAATGACAATTTGAAAATCAGATCTAAGTTAAAAGTTTGACGTTCTTTACTTTAAAATAACTAAGTCTTATTTTAGAATAGTGAATTTGTAAATCAAGGCTAAGTTATTAGTTTAAAGTTCTTTACTTGAAAATATCTACTTCTTGTTTTAGAAATGACAATTTGAAAATCAGATCTAAGTTAAAAGTTTGACGTTCTTTACTTTAAAATAACTAAGTCTTATTTTAGAATAGTGAATTTGTAAACCAAAACTAAGTTATTAGTATGAAGTTTTTCACTTGAAAAAAACTGCCACTGATTTTAGAAATGACAATTTGAAAATCAAGGCTAAGTTATTAGTTTAAAGTTGTTTACTTGAAAATATCTACTTCTGATTTTAGAAATGACAATTTGAAAATCAGATCTAAGTTAATAGTTTGACGTTCTTTACTTCAAAACAACTAAGTCTTATTTTAGTATAGTGAATTTGTAAACCAAAACTAAGTTGTTAGTATGAAGTTCTTCACTTGAAAAAAACTACCAATGATTTTAGAAATGACAATTTGAAAATCAGATCTAAATTAACAGTTTGACGTTCTTTACTTTAAAATAACTAAGTCTTATTTTAGACTAGTGAATTTGTAAATTAAAACTAAGTTATTAGTATGAAGTTCTTCACTTGAAAAAAACTACCACTGATTTTAGAAATGACAATTTGAAAATCAGATCTAAGTTAATAGTTTGACGTTCTTTACTTCAAAACAACTAAGTCTTATTTTAGTATAGTGAATTTGTAAACCAAAACTAAGTTATTAGTATGAAGTTCTTCACTTGAAAAAAACTACCACTGATTTTAGAAATGACAATTTGAAAATCAGATCTAAGTTAATAGTTTGACGTTCTTTACTTCAAAATATCTAAGTCTTATTTTAGAATACTCAATTTGTAAATCAAGGCTAAGTTATTAGTTTAAAGTTGTTTACTTGAAAATATCTACTTCTGATTTTAGAAATGACAATTTGAAAATCAGATCTAAGTTAATAGTTTGACGTTCTTTACTTCAAAACAACTAAGTTTTATTTTAGTATAGTGAATTGGAAAACCAAAACTAAGTTATTAGTATGAAGCTCTTCACTTGAAAAAAACTACCACTGATTTTAGAAATGACAATTTGAAAATCAGAGCTAAGTTAATAGTTTGACGTTCTTTACTTCAAAATAACTAAGTCTTATTTTAAAATACTCAATTTGTAAATCAAGGCTAAGTTATTAGTTTAAAGTTGTTTACTTGAAAATATCTACTTCTGATTTTAGAAATAACAATTTGAAAATCAGATCTAAGTTAATAGTTTGACGTTCTTTACTTCAGAACAACTAAGTCTTATTTTAGTATAGTGAATTTGTAAACCAAAACTAAGTTGTTAGTATGAAGTTCTTCACTTGAAAAAAACTACCAATGATTTTAGAAATGACAATTTGAAAATCAGATCTAAATTAACAGTTTGACGTTCTTTACTTTAAAATAACTAAGTCTTATTTTAGAATACTCAATTTGTAAATCAAGGCTAAGTTATTAGTTTAAAGTTCTTTACTTGAAATTATCTACTTCTTGTTTTAGAAATGACAATTTGAAAAGCAGATCTAAGTTAATAGTTTGACGTTCTTTACTTCTAAATAACTAAGTCCTATTTTAGTATAGTGAATTTGTAATTTAAAACAAAGTTATTAGTTTGAAGTTCTCTACTTGAAAATATCTACTATTGATTTAAGAAATGACAATTTGAAAATCAGATCTAATTTAACAGTTTGACGTTCTTTACTTTAAAATAACTAAGTCTTATTTTAGACTAATGAATTTGTAAATTAAAACTAAGTTATTAGTATGAAGTTCTTCACTTGAAAAAAACTACCACTGATTTTAGAAATGACAATTTGAAAATCAGAGCTAAGTTAATAGTTTGACGTTCTTTACTTCAAAATAACTAAGTCTTATTTTAAAATACTCAATTTGTAAATCAAGGCTAAGTTATTAGTTTAAAGTTGTTTACTTGAAAATATCTACTTCTGATTTTAGAAATAACAATTTGAAAATCAGATCTAAGTTAATAGTTTGACGTTCTTTACTTCAGAACAACTAAGTCTTATTTTAGTATAGTGAATTTGTAAACCAAAACTAAGTTGTTAGTATGAAGTTCTTCACTTGAAAAAAACTACCAATGATTTTAGAAATGACAATTTGAAAATCAGATCTAAATTAACAGTTTGACGTTCTTTACTTTAAAATAACTAAGTCTTATTTTACACTATTAGTATGTAGTTCTTCACTTGAAAAAAACTACTACTGATTTTAGAAATGACAATTTGAAAATCAGATCTAAGTTAATAGTTTGACGTTCTTTACTTCAAAATAACTAAGTCTTATTTTAGAATACTCAATTTGTAAATCAAGGCTAAGTTATTAGTTTGAAGTTCTTTACTTGAAATTATCTACTTCTTGTTTTAGAAATGACAATTTGAAAATCAGATCTAAGTTAATAGTTTGACGTTCTTTACTTCTAAATAACTAAGTCCTATTTTAGTATAGTGAATTTGTAAGTTAAAACAAAGTTATTAGTTTGAAGTTCTTTACTTGAAAATATCTACTATTGATTTTAGAAATGACAATTTGAAAATCAGATCTAAGTTAACAGTTTGACGTTCTTTACTTTAAAATAACTAAGTCTTATTTTAGACTAGTGAATTTGTAAATTAAAACTAAGTTATTAGTATGAAGGTCTTCACTTGAAAAGAACTACCACTGATTTTAGAAATGACAATTTGAAAATCAGAGCTAAGTTAATAGTTTGACGTTCTTTACTTCAAAATAACTAAGTCTTATTTTAAAATACTCAATTTGTAAATCAAGGCTAAGTTATTAGTTTAAAGTTGTTTACTAGAAAATATCTACTTCTGATTTTAGAAATGACAATTTGAAAATCAGATCTAAGTTAATAGTTTGACGTTCTTTACTTCAGAACAACTAAGTCTTATTTTAGTATAGTGTATTTGTAAACCAAAACTAAGTTATTAGTATGAAGTTCTTCACTTGAAAAAAACTACCACTGATTTTAGAAATGACAATTTGAAAATCAGATCTAAGTTAATAGTTTGACGTTCTTTACTTCAAAATAACTAAGTCTTATTTTAAAATACTCAATTTGTAAATCAAGACTAAGTTATTAGTTTAAAGTTGTTTACTTGAAAATATCTACTTCTGTTTTTAGAAATGACAATTTGAAAATCAGATCTAAGTTAATAGTTTGACGTTCTTTACTTCAAAACAACTAAGTCTTATTTTAGTATAGTGAATTTGTAAACCAAAACTAAGTTATTAGTATGAAGTTCTTCACTTGAAAACAACTACCACTGATTTTAGAAATGACAATTTGAAAATCAGATCTAAGTTAATAGTTTGACGTTCTTTACTTCAAAATAACTAAGACTTTTTTTAGAATACTCAATTTGTAAATCAAGGCTAAGTTATTAGTTTAAAGTTCTTTACTTGAAAATATCTACTTCTTGTTTTAGAAATGACAATTTGAAAATCAGATCTAAGTTAACAGTTTGACGTTCTTTACTTTAAAATAACTAAGTCTTATTTTAGACTAGTGAATTTGTAAATTAAAACTAAGTTATTAGTATGAAGTTCTTCACTTGAAAAAAACTACCACTGATTTTAGAAATGACAATTTGAAAATCAGATCTAAGTTAATAGTTTGACGTTCTTTACTTCAAAATACCTAAGTCTTATTTTAGAATGCCCAATTTGTAAATCAAGGCTAAGTTATTAGTTTAAAGTTGTTTACTTGAAAATATCTACTTCTTGTTTTAGAAGTGACAATTTGAAAATCAGATCTAAGTTAATAGTTTGACGTTCTTTACTTCTAAATAACTAAGTCTTATTTTAGTATAGTGAATTTGTAATTTAAAACTAAGTTATTAGTGTGAAGTTCTTCACTTGAAAAAAACTACCACTGATTTTAGAAATGACAATTTGAAAATCAGATCTAAGTTAATAGTTTGACGTTCTTTACTTTAAAATAACTAAGTCTTATTTTAGAATACTCAATTTGTAAATCAAGGCTAAGTTATTAGTTTAAAAATGTTTACTTGAAAATATCTACTACTGATTTTAGAAATGACAATTTGAAAATCAAATCTAAGTTAATAGTTAGACGTTCTTTACTTCAAAACAACTAAGTCTTATTTTAGTATAGTGAATTTGTAATTTAAAACGAAGTTATTAGTTTGAAATTCTTTACTTGAAAATATCTACTACTGATTTTAGAAATGACAATTTGAAAATCAGATCTAAGTTAATAGTTTGACGTTCTTTACTTCAAAATAACTAAGTCTTATTTTAGAATATTCAATTTGTAAATCAAGGCTAAGTTATTAGTTTAAAGTTCTTTACTTGAAAATAACTACTTCTTGTTTTAGAAATGACAATTTGAAAATCAGATCTAAGTTAATAGTTTGACGTTCTTTACTTCTAAATAACTAAGCCTTATTTTAGTATAGTGAATTTGTAATTTAAAACAAAGTTATTAGTTTGAAGTTCTTTACTTGAAAATATCTACTACTGATTTTAGAAATGACAATTTGAAAATCAGATCTAAGTTAAAAGTTTGACGTTCTTTACTTTAAAATAACTAAGTCTTATTCTAGACTAGTGAATTTGTAAATTACAACTAAGTTATTAGTATGAAGTTCTTCACTTGAAAAAAACTACCACTGATTTTAGAAATGACAATTTGAAAATCAGATCTAAGTTAATAGTTTGACGTTCTTTACTTCAAAATAACTAAGTCTTATTTTAGAATACTCAATTTGTAAATCAAGGCTAAGTTATTAGTTTAAAAATGTTTACTTGAAAATATCTACTTCTGATTTTAGAAATGACAATTTGAAAATCAAATCTAAGTTAATAGTTTGACGTTCTTTACTTCAAAACAACTAAGTCTTATTTAGACTAGTGAATTTGTAAATTAAAACTAAGTTATTAGTATGAAGTTCTTCACTTGAAAAAAACTACCACTGATTTTAGACATGACAATTTGAAAATCAGATCTAAGTTAATAGTTTGACGTACTATACTTCAAAATAACTAAGTCTTATTTTAGAATACTCAATTTGTAAATCAAGGCTAAGTTATTAGTTTAAAGTTCTTTACTTGAAAATATCTACTTCTTGTTTTAGAAATAACAATTTGAAAATCAGATCTAAGGTAATAGTTTGACGTTCTTTACTTTTAAATAACTAAGTCCTATTTTAGTATAGTGAATTTGTAATTTAAAACAAAGTTATTAGTTTGAAGTTCTTTACTTGAAAATATCTACTACTGATTTTAGAAATGACAATTTGAAAATCAGATCTAAGTTAATAGTTTGACGTTCTTTACTTCAAAACAACTAAGTCTTATTTTAGTATAGCGAATTTGTAAACCAAAACTAAGTTATTAGTATGAAGTTCTTCACTTGAAAAAAACTACCACTGATTTTAGAAATGACAATTTGAAAATCAGATCTAAGTTAATAGTTTGACGTTCTTTACTTCAAAATAACTAAGTCTTATTTTAGAATACTCAATTTGTAAATCAAGGCTAAGTTATTAGTTTAAAGTTCTTTACTTGAAAATATCTACTTCTTGTTTTAGAAATAACAATTTGAAAATCAGATCTAAGGTAATAGTTTGACGTTCTTTACTTCTAAATAACTAAGTCCTATTTTAGTATAGCGAATTTGTAATTTAAAACAAAGTTATTAGTTTGAAGTTCTTTACTTGAAAATATCTACTACTGATTTTAGAAATGACAATTTGAAAATCAGATCTAAGTTAATAGTTTGACGTTCTTTACTTCAAAACAACTAAGTCTTATTTTAGTATAGCGAATTTGTAAACCAAAACTAAGTTATTAGTATGAAGTTCTTCACTTGAAAAAAACTACCACTGATTTTAGAAATGACAATTTGAAAATCAGATCTAAGTTAATAGTTTGACGTTCTTTATTTCAAAATAACTAAGTCTTATTTTAGAATACTCAATTTGTAAATCAAGGCTAAGTTATTAGTTTAAAGTGTTTTACTTGAAAATATCTACTTCTTGTTTTAGAAATGACAATTTGAAAATCAGATCTAAGTTAATAGTTTGACGTTCTTTACTTCAAAATAACTAAGTCTTATTTTAGAATACTCAATTTGTAAATCAAGGCTAAGTTATTAGTTTAAAAATGTTTACTTGAAAATATCTACTTCTGATTTTAGAAATGACAATTTGAAAATCAAATCTAAGTTAATAGTTTGACGTTCTTTACTTCAAAACAACTAAGTCTTATTTAGACTAGTGCATTTGTAAATTAAAACTAAGTTATTAGTATGAAGTTCTTCACTTGAAAAAAACTACCACTGATTTTAGAAATGACAATTTGAAAATCAGATCTAAGTTATTAGTTTGACGTACTATACTTCAAAATAACTAAGTCTTATTTTAGAATACTCAATTTGTAAATCAAGGCTAAGTTATTAGTTTAAAGTTCTTTACTTGAAAATATCTACTTCTTGTTTTAGAAATAACAATTTGAAAATCAGATCTAAGGTAATAGTTTGACGTTCTTTACTTCTAAATAACTAAGTCCTATTTTAGTATAGTGAATTTGTAATTTAAAACAAAGTTATTAGTTTGAAGTTCTTTACTTGAAAATATCTACTACTGATTTTAGAAATGACAATTTGAAAATCAGATCTAAGTTAATAGTTTGACGTTCTTTACTTCAAAACAACTAAGTCTTATTTTAGTATAGCGAATTTGTAAACCAAAACTAAGTTATTAGTATGAAGTTCTTCACTTGAAAAAAACTACCACTGATTTTAGAAATTACAATTTGAAAATCAGATCTAAGTTAATAGTTTGACGTTCTTTACTTCAAAATAACTAAGTCTTATTTTAGAATACTCAATTTGTAAATCAAGGCTAAGTTATTAGTTTAAAGTTCTTTACTTGAAAATATCTACTTCTTGTTTTAGAAATAACAATTTGAAAATCAGATCTAAGGTAATAGTTTGACGTTCTTTACTTCTAAATAACTAAGTCCTATTTTAGTATAGCGAATTTGTAATTTAAAACAAAGTTATTAGTTTGAAGTTCTTTACTTGAAAATATCTACTACTGATTTTAGAAATGACAATTTGAAAATCAGATCTAAGTTAATAGTTTGACGTTCTTTACTTCAAAACAACTAAGTCTTATTTTAGTATAGCGAATTTGTAAACCAAAACTAAGTTATTAGTATGAAGTTCTTCACTTGAAAAAAACTACCACTGATTTTAGAAATGACAATTTGAAAATCAGATCTAAGTTAATAGTTTGACGTTCTTTATTTCAAAATAACTAAGTCTTATTTTAGAATACTCAATTTGTAAATCAAGGCTAAGTTATTAGTTTAAAGTGTTTTACTTGAAAATATCTACTTCTTGTTTTAGAAATGACAATTTGAAAATCAGATCTAAGTTAATAGTTTGACGTTCTTTATTTCTAAATAACTAAGTCTTATTTTAGTATAGTGAATTTGTAATTTAAAACACAGTTATTAGTTTGAAGTTCTTTACTTGAAAATATCTACTACTGATTTTAGAAATGACAATTTGAAAATCAGATCTAAGTTAACAGTTTGACGTTCTTTACTTTAAAATAACTAAGTCTTATTTTAGACTAGTGAATTTGTAAATTAAAACTAAGTTATTAGTATGAAGTTCTTCACTTGAAAAAAACTACCACTGATTTTAGAAATGACAATTTGAAAATCAGATCTAAGTTAATAGTTTGACGATCTTTACTTCAAAATAACTAAGTCTTATTTTAGAATACTCAATTTGTAAATCAAGGCTAAGTTATTATTTTAAAGTTGTTTACTTGAAAATATCTACTTCTGATTTTAGAAATGACAATTTCAAAATCAGATCTAAGTTTATAGTTTGACGTTCTTTACTTCAAAACAACTAAGTCTTATTTTAGTATAGTGAATTTATAAACCAAAACTAAGTTATCAGTATGAAGTTCTTCACTTGAAAAAAACTACCGCTGATTTTAGAAATGACAATTTGAAAATCAGATCTAAGCTAATAGTTTGACGTTCTTTATTTCAAAATAACTAAGTCTTATTTTAGAATACTCAATTTGTAAATCAAGGCTAAGTTATTAGTTTAAAGTTCTTTACTTGAAAATATCTACTTCTTGTTTTAGAAATGACAATTTGAATATCAGATCTAAGTTAATAGTTTGACGTTCTTTACTTCAAAACAACTAAGTCTTATTTAGACTAGTGAATTTGTAAATTAAAACTAAGTTATTAGTATGAAGTTCTTCACTTGAAAAAAACTACCACTGATTTTAGAAATGACAATTTGAAAATCAGATCTAAGTTAATAGTTTGACGTACTATACTTCAAAATAACTAAGTCTTATTTTAGAATACTCAATATGTAAATCAAGGCTAAGTTATTAGTTTAAAGTTCTTTACTTGAAAATATCTACTTCTTGTTTTAGAAATAACAATTTGAAAATCAGATCTAAGGTAATAGTTTGACGTTCTTTACTTCTAAATAACTAAGTCCTATTTTAGTATAGTGAATTTGTAATTTAAAACAAAGTTATTAGTTTGAAGTTCTTTACTTGAAAATATCTACTACTGATTTTAGAAATGACAATTTGAAAATCAGATCTAAGTTAATAGTTTGACGTTCTTTACTTCAAAACAACTAAGTCTTATTTTAGTATAGCGAATTTGTAAACCAAAACTAAGTTATTAGTATGAAGTTCTTCACTTGAAAAAAACTACCACTGATTTTAGAAATTACAATTTGAAAATCAGATCTAAGTTAATAGTTTGACGTTCTTTACTTCAAAATAACTAAGTCTTATTTTAGAATACTCAATTTGTAAATCAAGGCTAAGTTATTAGTTTAAAGTTCTTTACTTGAAAATATCTACTTCTTGTTTTAGAAATAACAATTTGAAAATCAGATCTAAGGTAATAGTTTGACGTTCTTTACTTCTAAATAACTAAGTCCTATTTTAGTATAGCGAATTTGTAATTTAAAACAAAGTTATTAGTTTGAAGTTCTTTACTTGAAAATATCTACTACTGATTTTAGAAATGACAATTTGAAAATCAGATCTAAGTTAATAGTTTGACGTTCTTTACTTCAAAACAACTAAGTCTTATTTTAGTATAGCGAATTTGTAAACCAAAACTAAGTTATTAGTATGAAGTTCTTCACTTGAAAAAAACTACCACTGATTTTAGAAATGACAATTTGAAAATCAGATCTAAGTTAATAGTTTGACGTTCTTTATTTCAAAATAACTAAGTCTTATTTTAGAATACTCAATTTGTAAATCAAGGCTAAGTTATTAGTTTAAAGTGTTTTACTTGAAAATATCTACTTCTTGTTTTAGAAATGACAATTTGAAAATCAGATCTAAGTTAATAGTTTGACGTTCTTTATTTCTAAATAACTAAGTCTTATTTTAGTATAGTGAATTTGTAATTTAAAACACAGTTATTAGTTTGAAGTTCTTTACTTGAAAATATCTACTACTGATTTTAGAAATGACAATTCGAAAATCAGATCTAAGTTAACAGTTTGACGTTCTTTACTTTAAAATAACTAAGTCTTATTTTAGACTAGTGAATTTGTAAATTAAAACTAAGTTATTAGTATGAAGTTCTTCACTTGAAAAAAACTACCACTGATTTTAGAAATGACAATTTGAAAATCAGATCTAAGTTAATAGTTTGACGATCTTTACTTCAAAATAACTAAGTCTTATTTTAGAATACTCAATTTGTAAATCAAGGCTAAGTTATTATTTTAAAGTTGTTTACTTGAAAATATCTACTTCTGATTTTAGAAATGAAAATTTCAAAATCAGATCTAAGTTTATAGTTTGACGTTCTTTACTTCAAAACAACTAAGTCTTATTTTAGTATAGTGAATTTATAAACCAAAACTAAGTTATCAGTATGAAGTTCTTCACTTGAAAAAAACTACCGCTGATTTTAGAAATGACAATTTGAAAATCAGATCTAAGCTAATAGTTTGACGTTCTTTATTTCAAAATAACTAAGTCTTATTTTAGAATACTCAATTTGTAAATCAAGGCTAAGTTATTAGTTTAAAGTTCTTTACTTGAAAATATCTACTTCTTGTTTTAGAAATGACAATTTGAATATCAGATCTAAGTTAATAGTTTGACGTTCTTTACTTCTAAATAACTAAGTCTTATTTTAGTATAGTGAATTTGTAATTTAAAACAAAGTTATTAGTTTGAAGTTCTTTACTTGAAAATATCTACTACTGATTTTAGAAATGACAATTTGAAAATCAGATCTAAGTTAAAAGATTGACGTTCTTTACTTTAAAATAACTAAGTCTTATTTTAGAATAGTGAATTTGTAAATTAAAACTAAGTTATTAGTATGAAGTTCTTCACTTGAAAAAAACTACCAGTGATTTTAGAAATGACAATTTGAAAATCAGATCTAAGTTAATAGTTTGACGTTCTTTACTTCAAATTAACTAAGTCTTGTTTTAGTATAGTGAATTTGTAAACCAAAACTAAGTTGTTAGTATGAAGTTCTACACTTGAAAAAAACTACCACTGATTTTATAAATGACAATTTGAAAATCAGATCTAAGTTAATAGTTTGACGTTCTTTACTTCCAAATAACTAATTCTTATTTTAGAATACTCAATTTGTAAATCAAGGCTAAGTTATTAGTTTAAAGTTCTTTACTTGAAAATATCTACTTCTTGTTTTAGAAATGACAATTTGAAAATCAGATCTAAGTTAATAGTTTGACGTTCTTTACTTCTAAATAACTAAGTCTTATTTTAGTATAGTGAATTTGTAATTTAAAACTAAGTTATTAGTATGAAGTTCTTCACTTGAAAAAAACTACCACTGATTTTAGAAATGACAATTTGAAAATCAGATCTAAGTTAATAGTTTGACGTTCTTTACTTCAAAATAACTAAGTCTTATTTTAGAATACTCAATTTGTAAATCAAGGCTAAGTTATTAGTTTAAAGTTGTTTACTTGAAAATATCTACTTCTGATTTTAGAAATGACAATTTGAAAATCAGATCTAAGTTAATAGTTTGACGTTCTTTACTTCTAAATAACTAAGTCTTATTTTAGTATAGTGAATTTGCAAACCAAAACTAAGTTGTTAGTATGAAGTTCTTCACTTGAAAAAAACTACCACTGATTTTAGAAATGACAATTTGAAAATCAGATCTAAATTAACAGTTTGACGTTCTTTACTTTAAAATAACTATGTCTTATTTTAGACTAGTGAATTTGTAAATGAAAACTAAGTTATTAGTATGAAGTTCTTCACTTGAAAAAAACTACCACTGATTTTAGAAATGACAATTTGAAAATCAGATCTAAGTTAATAGTTTGACGTTCTTTACTTCTACATAACTAAGTCTTATTTTAGTATAGTGAATTTTTAATTTAAAACTAAGTTATTAGTATGAAGTTCTTCACTTGAAAAAACTACCACTGATTTTAGAAATGACAATTAGAAAATCAGATCTAAGTTAATAGTTTGACGTTCTTTACTTCAAAATAACTAAGTCTTAATTTAAAATACTCAATTTGTAAATCAAGGCTAAGTTATTAGTTTAAAGTTCTTTACTTGAAAATATCTACTTCTTGTTTTAGAAATGACAATTTGAAAATCAGATCTAAGTTAATAGTTTGACGTTCTTTACTTCTAAATAACTAAGTCTTATTTTAGTATAGTGAATTTGTAATTTAAAACAAAGTTATTATTTTGAAGTTCTTTACTTGAAAATATCTACTACTAATTTTAGAAATGACAATTTGAAAATCAGATCTAAGTTAACAGTTTGACGTTCTTTACTTTAAAATAACTAAGTCTTATTTTAGACTAGTGAATTTGTAAATTAAAACTAAGTTATTAGTATGAAGTTCTTCACTTGAAAAAAACTACCACTGATTTTAGAAATGACAATTTGAAAATCAGATCTAAGTTAATAGTTTGACGATCTTTACTTCAAAACAACTAAGTCTTATTTTAGAATACTCAATTTGTAAATCAAGGCTAAGTTATTAGTTTAAAGTTGTTTACTTGAAAATATCTACTTCTGATTTTAGAAATGACAATTTGAAAATCAGTTCTAAGTTAATAGTTTGACGTTCTTTACTTCAAATTAACTAAGTCTTATTTTAGTATAGTGAATTTGTAAACCAAAACTAAGTTGTTAGTATGAAGTTCTACACTTGAAAAAAACTACCACTGATTTTAGAAATGACAATTTGAAAATCAGATCTAAGTTAATAGTTTGACGTTCTTTACTTCCAAATAACTAATTCTTATTTTAGAATACTCAATTTGTAAATCAAGGCTAAGTTATTAGTTTAAAGTTCTTTACTTGAAAATATCTACTTCTTGTTTTAGAAATGACAATTTGAAAATCAGATCTAAGTTAATAGTTTGACGTTCTTTACTTCTAAATAACTAAGTCTTATTTTAGTATAGTGAATTTGTAATTTAAAACTAAGTTATTAGTATGAAGTTCTTCACTTGAAAAAAACTACCACTGATTTTAGAAATGACAATTTAAAAATCAGATCTAAGTTAATAGTTTGACGTTCTTTACTTCAAAATAACTAAGTCTTATTTTAGAATACTCAATTTGTAAATCAAGGCTAAGTTATTAGTTTAAAGTTGTTTACTTGAAAATATCTACTTCTGATTTTAGAAATGACAATTTGAAAATCAGATCTAAGTTAATAGTTTGACGTTTTTTACTTCTAAATAACTAAGTTTTATTTTAATATAGTGTATTTGCAAACCAAAACTAAGTTGTTAGTATGAAGTTCTTCACTTGAAAAAAACTACCACTGATTTTAGAAATGACAATTTGAAAATCAGATCTAAGTTAATAGTTTGACGTTCTTTACTTCAAAACAACTAAGTCTTATTTTAGTATAGCGAATTTGTAAACCAAAACTAAGTTAGTAGTATGAAGTTCTTCACTTGAAAAAAACTACCACTGATTTTAGAAATGACAATTTGAAATTCAGATCTAAGTTAATAGTTTGACGTTCTTTACTTCAAAATAACTAAGTCTTATTTTAGAATACTCAATTTGTAAATCAAGGCTAAGTTATTAGTTTAAAGTTTTTTACTTGAAAATATCTACTTCTTGTTTTAGAAATAACAATTTGAAAATCAGATCTAAGGTAATAGTTTGACGTTCTATACTTCTAAATAACTAAGTCCTATTTTAGTATAGTGAATTTGTAATTTAAAACAAAGTTATTAGTTTGAAGTTCTTTACTTGAAAATATCTACTACTGATTTTAGAAATGACAATTTGAAAATCAGATCTAAGTTAATAGTTTGACGTTCTTTACTTCTAAACAACTAAGTCTTATTTTAGTATAGCGAATTTGTAAACCAAAACTAAGTTATTAGTATGAAGTTCTTCACTTGAAAAAAACTACCACTGATTTTAGAAATGACAATTTGAAAATCAGATCTAAGTTAATAGTTTGACGTTCTTTATTTCAAAATAACTAAGTCTTATTTTAGAATACTCAATTTGTAAATCAAGGCTAAGTTATTAGTTTAAAGTGTTTTACTTGAAAATATCTACTTCTTGTTTTAGAAATGACAATTTGAAAATCAGATCTAAGTTAATAGTTTGACGTTCTTTATTTCTAAATAACTAAGTCTTATTTTAGTATAGTGAATTTGTAATTTAAAACACAGTTATTAGTTTGAAGTTCTTTAATTGAAAATATCTACTACTGATTTTAGAAATGACAATTTGAAAATCAGATCTAAGTTAACAGTTTGACGTTCTTTACTTTAAAATAACTAAGTCTTATTTTAGACTAGTGAATTTGTAAATTAAAACTAAGTTATTAGTATGAAGTTCTTCACTTGAAAAAAACTACCACTGATTTTAGAAATGACAATTTGAAAATCAGATCTAAGTTTATAGTTTGACGTTCTTTACTTCAAAACAACTAAGTCTTATTTTAGTATAGTGAATTTGTAAACCAAAACTAAGTTATCAGTATGAAGTTCTTCACTTGAAAAAAACTACCGCTGATTTTAGAAATGACAATTTGAAAATCAGATCTAAGTTAATAGTTTGACGTTCATTATTTCAAAATAACTAAGTCTTATTTTAGAATACTCAATTTGTAAATCAAGGCTAAGTTATTAGTTTAAAGTTCTTTACTTGAAAATATCTACTTCTTGTTTTAGAAATGACAATTTGAAAATCAGATCTAAGTTAATAGTTTGACGTTCTTTACTTCTAAATAACTAAGTCTTATTTTAGTATAGTGAATTTGTAATTTAAAACAAAGTTATTAGTTTGAAGTTCTTTACTTGAAAATTTCTACTACTGATTTTAGAAATGACAATTTGAAAATCAGATCTAAGTTAAAAGTTTGACGTTCTTTACTTTAAAATAACTAAGTCTTATTTTAGAATAGTGAATTTGTAAATTAACTAAGTTATTAGTATGAAGTTCTTCACTTGAAAAAAACTATCAGTGATTTTAGAAATGACAATTTGAAAATCAGATCTAAGTTAATAGTTTGACGTTCTTTACTTCAAAATAACTAAGGCTTAATTTAGAATACTCAATTTGTAAATCAAGGCTAAGTTATTAGTTTAAAGTTCTTTACTTGAAAATATCTACTTCTTGTTTTAGAAATGACAATTTGAAAATCAGATCTAAGTTAATAGTTTGACGTTCTTTACTTCTAAATAACTAAGTCTTATTTTAGTATAGTGAATTTGTAATTTACAACAAAGTTATTATTTTGAAGTTCTTTACTTGAAAATATCTACTACTAATTTTAGAAATGACAATTTAAAAATCAGATCTAAGTTAACAGTTTGACGTTCTTTACTTTAAAATAACTAAGTCTTATTTTAGACTAGTACATTTGCAAATTAAAACTAAGTTATTAGTATGAAGTTCTTCACTTGAAAAAAACTACCACTGATTTTAGAAATGACAATTTGAAAATCAGATCTAAGTTAATAGTTTGACGTTCTTTACTTCAAAAGAACTAAGTCTTATTTTAGAATACTCAATTTGTAAATCAAGGCTAAGTTATTAGTTTAAAGTTGTTTACTTGAAAATATCTACTTCTGATTTTAGAAATGACAATTTGAAAATCAGTTCTAAGTTAATAGTTTGACGTTCTTTACTTCAAATTAACTAAGTCTTGTTTTAGTATAGTGAATTTATAAACCAAAACTAAGTTGTTAGTATGAAGTTCTACACTTGAAAAAAACTACCACTGATTTTATAAATGACAATTTGAAAATCAGATCTAAGTTAATAGTTTGACGTTCTTTACTTCCAAATAACTAATTCTTATTTTAGAATACTCAATTTGTAAATCAAGGCTAAGTTATTA
The DNA here is from genome assembly GCA_911387805.1 of Cantharis rustica. Taxonomy (NCBI): domain Eukaryota; kingdom Metazoa; phylum Arthropoda; class Insecta; order Coleoptera; family Cantharidae; genus Cantharis; species Cantharis rustica. The sequence goes on from OU426878.1 coordinate 36,382,033, forward strand.
GTTTAAAGTTCTTTACTTGAAAATATCTACTTCTTGTTTTAGAAATGACAATTTGAAAATCAGATCTAAGTTTATAGTTTGACGTTCTTTACTTCAAAACAACTAAGTCTTATTTTAGTATAGTGAATTTGTAAACCAAAGCTAAGTTATCAGTATGAAGTTCTTCACTTGAAAAAAACTACCGCTGATTTTAGAAATGCCAATTTGAAAATCAGATCTAAGTTAATAGTTTGACGTTCATTATTTCAAAATAACTAAGTCTTATTTTAGAATACTCAATTTGTAAATCAAGGCTAAGTTATTAGTTTAAAGTTCTTTACTTGAAAATATCTACTTCTTGTTTTAGAAATGACAATTTGAAAATCAGATCTAAGTTAATAGTTTGACGTTCTTTACTTCTAAATAACTAAGTCTTATTTTAGTATAGTGAATTTGTAATTTAAAACAAAGTTATTAGTTTGAAGTTCTTTACTTGAAAATATCTACTACTGATTTTAGAAATGACAATTTGAAAATCAGATCTAAGTTAAAAGTTTGACGTTCTTTACTTTAAAATAACTAAGTCTTATTTTAGAATAGTGAATTTGTAAATTAAAACTAAGTTATTAGTATGAAGTTCTTCACTTGAAAAAAACTACCATTGATTTTAGAAATGACAATTTGAAAATCAGATCTAAGTTAATAGTTTGACGTTGTTTACTTCAAAATAACTAAGTCTTAATTTAGAATACTCAATTTGTAAATCAAGGCTAAGTAATTAGTTTAAAGTTCTTTACTTGAAAATATCTACTTCTTGTTTTAGAAATGACAATTTGAAAATCAGATCTAAGTTAATAGTTTGACGTTCTTTACTTCTAAATAACTAAGTCTTATTTTAGTATAGCGAATTTGTAATTTAAAACAAAGTTATTATTTTGAAGTTCTTTACTTGAAAATATCTACTACTAATTTTAGAAATGACAATTTGAAAATCAGATCTAAGTTAACAGTTTGACGTTCTTTACTTTAAAATAACTAAGTCTTATTTTAGACTAGTAAATTTGTAAATTAAAACTAAGTTATTAGTATGAAGTTCTTCACTTGAAAAAAACTACCACTGATTTTAGAAATGACAATTTGAAAATCAGATCTAAGTTAATAGTTTGACGTTCTTTACTTCAAAAGAACTAAGTCTTATTTTAGAATACTCAATTTGTAAATCAAGGCTAAGTTATTAGTTTAAAGTTGTTTACTTGAAAATATCTACTTCTGATTTTAGAAATGACAATTTGAAATTCAGTTCTAAGCTAATAGTTTGACGTTCTTTACTTCAAATTAACTAAGTCTTGTTTTAGTATAGTGAATTTGTAAACCAAAACTAAGTTGTTAGTATGAAGTTCTACACTTGAAAAAAACTACCACTGATTTTATAAATGACAATTTGAAAATCAGAACTAAGTTAATAGTTTGACGTTCTTTACTTCTAAATAACTAAGTCTTATTTTAGTATAGTGAATTTGTAATTTAAAACTAAGTTATTAGTATGAAGTTCTTCACTTGAAAAAAACTACCACTGATTTTAGAAATGACAATTTGAAAATCAGATCTAAGTTAATAGTTTGACGTTCTTTACTTCAAAATAACTAAGTCTTATTTTAGCATACTCAATTTGTAAATCAAGGCTAAGTTATTAGTTTAAAGTTGTTTACTTGAAAATATCTACTTCTGATTTTAGAAATGACAATTTGAAAATCAGATCTAAGTTAATAGTTTGATGTTCTTTACTTCTAAATAACTAAGTCTTATTTTAGTATAGTGAATTTGCAAACCAAAATTAAGTTGTTAGTATGAAGTTCTTCACTTGAAAAAAACTACCACTGATTTTAGAAATGACAATTTGAAAATCAGATCTAAATTAACAGTTTGACGTTCTTTACTTTAAAATAACTAAGTCTTATTTTAGACTACTGAATTTGTAAATGTAAACTAAGTTATTAGTATGAAGTTCTTCACTTGAAAAAAACTACCACTGATTTTAGAAATGACAATTTGAAAATCAGATCTAAGTTAATAGTTTGACGTTCTTTACTTCTAAATAACTAAGTCTTATTTTAGTATAGTGAATTTGTAATTTAAAACTAAGTTATTAGTATGAAGTTCTTCACTTGAAAAAAACTACCACTGATTTTAGAAATGACAATTAGAAAATCAGATCTAAGTTAATAGTTTGACGTTCTTTACTTCAAAATAACTAAGTCTTAATTTAAAATACTCAATTTGTAAATCAATGCTAAGTTATTAGTTTAAAGTTCTTTACTTGAAAATATCTACTTCTTGTTTTAGAAATGACAATTTGAAAATCAGATCTAAGTTAATAGTTTGACGTTCTTTACTTCTAAATAACTAAGTCTTATTTTAGTATAGTGAATTTGTAATTTAAAACAAAGTTATTATTTTGAAGTTCTTTACTTGAAAATATCTACTACTAATTTTAGAAATGACAATTTGAACATCAGATCTAAGTTAACAGTTTGACGTTCTTTACTTTAAAATAACTAAGCATTATTTTAGACTAGTGAATTTGAAAATTAAAACTAAGTTATTAGTATGAAGTTCTTCACTTGAAAAAAACTACCACTGATTTTAGAAATGACAATTTGAAAATCAGATCTAAGTTAATAGTTTGACGATCTTTACTTCAAAACAACTAAGTCTTATTTTAGTATAGCGAATTTGTAAACCAAAACTAAGTTAGTAGTATGAAGTTCTTCACTTGAAAAAAACTACCACTGATTTTAGAAATGACAATTTGAAATTCAGATCTAAGTTAATAGTTTGACGTTCTTTACTTCAAAATAACTAAGTCTTATTTTAGAATACTCAATTTGTAAATCAAGGCTAAGTTATTAGTTTAAAGTTTTTTACTTGAAAATATCTACTTCTTGTTTTAGAAATAACAATTTGAAAATCAGATCTAAGGTAATAGTTTGACGTTCTATACTTCTAAATAACTAAGTCCTATTTTAGTATAGTGAATTTGTAATTTAAAACAAAGTTATTAGTTTGAAGTTCTTTACTTGAAAATATCTACTACTGATTTTAGAAATGACAATTTGAAAATCAGATCTAAGTTAATAGTTTGACGTTCTTTACTTCTAAACAACTAAGTCTTATTTTAGTATAGCGAATTTGTAAACCAAAACTAAGTTATTAGTATGAAGTTCTTCACTTGAAAAAAACTACCACTGATTTTAGAAATGACAATTTGAAAATCAGATCTAAGTTAATAGTTTGACGTTCTTTATTTCAAAATAACTAAGTCTTATTTTAGAATACTCAATTTGTAAATCAAGGCTAAGTTATTAGTTTAAAGTGTTTTACTTGAAAATATCTACTTCTTGTTTTAGAAATGACAATTTGAAAATCAGATCTAAGTTAATAGTTTGACGTTCTTTATTTCTAAATAACTAAGTCTTATTTTAGTATAGTGAATTTGTAATTTAAAACACAGTTATTAGTTTGAAGTTCTTTAATTGAAAATATCTACTACTGATTTTAGAAATGACAATTTGAAAATCAGATCTAAGTTAACAGTTTGACGTTCTTTACTTTAAAATAACTAAGTCTTATTTTAGACTAGTGAATTTGTAAATTAAAACTAAGTTATTAGTATGAAGTTCTTCACTTGAAAAAAACTACCACTGATTTTAGAAATGACAATTTGAAAATCAGATCTAAGTTTATAGTTTGACGTTCTTTACTTCAAAACAACTAAGTCTTATTTTAGTATAGTGAATTTGTAAACCAAAACTAAGTTATCAGTATGAAGTTGTTCACTTGAAAAAAACTACCGCTGATTTTAGAAATGACAATTTGAAAATCAGATCTAAGTTAATAGTTTGACGTTCATTATTTCAAAATAACTAAGTCTTATTTTAGAATACTCAATTTGTAAATCAAGGCTAAGTTATTAGTTTAAAGTTCTTTACTTGAAAATATCTACTTCTTGTTTTAGAAATGACAATTTGAAAATCAGATCTAAGTTAATAGTTTGACGTTCTTTACTTCTAAATAACTAAGTCTTATTTTAGTATAGTGAATTTGTAATTTAAAACAAAGTTATTAGTTTGAAGTTCTTTACTTGAAAATTTCTACTACTGATTTTAGAAATGACAATTTGAAAATCAGATCTAAGTTAAAAGTTTGACGTTCTTTACTTTAAAATAACTAAGTCTTATTTTAGAATAGTGAATTTGTAAATTAAAACTAAGTTATTAGTATGAAGTTCTTCACTTGAAAAAAACTATCAGTGATTTTAGAAATGACAATTTGAAAATCAGATCTAAGTTAATAGTTTGACGTTCTTTACTTCAAAATAACTAAGGCTTAATTTAGAATACTCAATTTGTAAATCAAGGCTAAGTTATTAGTTTAAAGTTCTTTACTTGAAAATATCTACTTCTTGTTTTAGAAATGACAATTTGAAAATCAGATCTAAGTTAATAGTTTGACGTTCTTTACTTCTAAATAACTAAGTCTTATTTTAGTATAGTGAATTTGTAATTTACAACAAAGTTATTATTTTGAAGTTCTTTACTTGAAAATATCTACTACTAATTTTAGAAATGACAATTTAAAAATCAGATCTAAGTTAACAGTTTGACGTTCTTTACTTTAAAATAACTAAGTCTTATTTTAGACTAGTACATTTGCAAATTAAAACTAAGTTATTAGTATGAAGTTCTTCACTTGAAAAAAACTACCACTGATTTTAGAAATGACAATTTGAAAATCAGATCTAAGTTAATAGTTTGACGTTCTTTACTTCAAAAGAACTAAGTCTTATTTTAGAATACTCAATTTGTAAATCAAGGCTAAGTTATTAGTTTAAAGTTGTTTACTTGAAAATATCTACTTCTGATTTTAGAAATGACAATTTGAAAATCAGTTCTAAGTTAATAGTTTGACGTTCTTTACTTCAAATTAACTAAGTCTTGTTTTAGTATAGTGAATTTATAAACCAAAACTAAGTTGTTAGTATGAAGTTCTACACTTGAAAAAAACTACCACTGATTTTATAAATGACAATTTGAAAATCAGATCTAAGTTAATAGTTTGACGTTCTTTACTTCCAAATAACTAATTCTTATTTTAGAATACTCAATTTGTAAATCAAGGCTAAGTTATTAGTTTAAAGTTCTTTACTTGAAAATATCTACTTCTTGTTTTAGAAATGACAATTTGAAAATCAGATCTAAGTTTATAGTTTGACGTTCTTTACTTCAAAACAACTAAGTCTTATTTTAGTATAGTGAATTTGTAAACCAAAGCTAAGTTATCAGTATGAAGTTCTTCACTTGAAAAAAACTACCGCTGATTTTAGAAATGCCAATTTGAAAATCAGATCTAAGTTAATAGTTTGACGTTCATTATTTCAAAATAACTAAGTCTTATTTTAGAATACTCAATTTGTAAATCAAGGCTAAGTTATTAGTTTAAAGTTCTTTACTTGAAAATATCTACTTCTTGTTTTAGAAATGACAATTTGAAAATCAGATCTAAGTTAATAGTTTGACGTTCTTTACTTCTAAATAACTAAGTCTTATTTTAGTATAGTGAATTTGTAATTTAAAACAAAGTTATTAGTTTGAAGTTCTTTACTTGAAAATATCTACTACTGATTTTAGAAATGACAATTTGAAAATCAGATCTAAGTTAAAAGTTTGACGTTCTTTACTTTAAAATAACTAAGTCTTATTTTAGAATAGTGAATTTGTAAATTAAAACTAAGTTATTAGTATGAAGTTCTTCACTTGAAAAAAACTACCATTGATTTTAGAAATGACAATTTGAAAATCAGATCTAAGTTAATAGTTTGACGTTGTTTACTTCAAAATAACTAAGTCTTAATTTAGAATACTCAATTTGTAAATCAAGGCTAAGTAATTAGTTTAAAGTTCTTTACTTGAAAATATCTACTTCTTGTTTTAGAAATGACAATTTGAAAATCAGATCTAAGTTAATAGTTTGACGTTCTTTACTTCTAAATAACTAAGTCTTATTTTAGTATAGCGAATTTGTAATTTAAAACAAAGTTATTATTTTGAAGTTCTTTACTTGAAAATATCTACTACTAATTTTAGAAATGACAATTTGAAAATCAGATCTAAGTTAACAGTTTGACGTTCTTTACTTTAAAATAACTAAGTCTTATTTTAGACTAGTAAATTTGTAAATTAAAACTAAGTTATTAGTATGAAGTTCTTCACTTGAAAAAAACTACCACTGATTTTAGAAATGACAATTTGAAAATCAGATCTAAGTTAATAGTTTGACGTTCTTTACTTCAAAAGAACTAAGTCTTATTTTAGAATACTCAATTTGTAAATCAAGGCTAAGTTATTAGTTTAAAGTTGTTTACTTGAAAATATCTACTTCTGATTTTAGAAATGACAATTTGAAATTCAGTTCTAAGCTAATAGTTTGACGTTCTTTACTTCAAATTAACTAAGTCTTGTTTTAGTATAGTGAATTTGTAAACCAAAACTAAGTTGTTAGTATGAAGTTCTACACTTGAAAAAAACTACCACTGATTTTATAAATGACAATTTGAAAATCAGAACTAAGTTAATAGTTTGACGTTCTTTACTTCTAAATAACTAAGTCTTATTTTAGTATAGTGAATTTGTAATTTAAAACTAAGTTATTAGTATGAAGTTCTTCACTTGAAAAAAACTACCACTGATTTTAGAAATGACAATTTGAAAATCAGATCTAAGTTAATAGTTTGACGTTCTTTACTTCAAAATAACTAAGTCTTATTTTAGCATACTCAATTTGTAAATCAAGGCTAAGTTATTAGTTTAAAGTTGTTTACTTGAAAATATCTACTTCTGATTTTAGAAATGACAATTTGAAAATCAGATCTAAGTTAATAGTTTGATGTTCTTTACTTCTAAATAACTAAGTCTTATTTTAGTATAGTGAATTTGCAAACCAAAATTAAGTTGTTAGTATGAAGTTCTTCACTTGAAAAAAACTACCACTGATTTTAGAAATGACAATTTGAAAATCAGATCTAAATTAACAGTTTGACGTTCTTTACTTTAAAATAACTAAGTCTTATTTTAGACTACTGAATTTGTAAATGAAAACTAAGTTATTAGTATGAAGTTCTTCACTTGAAAAAAACTACCACTGATTTTAGAAATGACAATTTGAAAATCAGATCTAAGTTAATAGTTTGACGTTCTTTACTTCTAAATAACTAAGTCTTATTTTAGTATAGTGAATTTGTAATTTAAAACTAAGTTATTAGTATGAAGTTCTTCACTTGAAAAAAACTACCACTGATTTTAGAAATGACAATTAGAAAATCAGATCTAAGTTAATAGTTTGACGTTCTTTACTTCAAAATAACTAAGTCTTAATTTAAAATACTCAATTTGTAAATCAATGCTAAGTTATTAGTTTAAAGTTCTTTACTTGAAAATATCTACTTCTTGTTTTAGAAATGACAATTTGAAAATCAGATCTAAGTTAATAGTTTGACGTTCTTTACTTCTAAATAACTAAGTCTTATTTTAGTATAGTGAATTTGTAATTTAAAACAAAGTTATTATTTTGAAGTTCTTTACTTGAAAATATCTACTACTAATTTTAGAAATGACAATTTGAACATCAGATCTAAGTTAACAGTTTGACGTTCTTTACTTTAAAATAACTAAGCATTATTTTAGACTAGTGAATTTGAAAATTAAAACTAAGTTATTAGTATGAAGTTCTTCACTTGAAAAAAACTACCACTGATTTTAGAAATGACAATTTGAAAATCAGATCTAAGTTAATAGTTTGACGATCTTTACTTCAAAACAACTAAGTCTTATTTTAGAATACTCAATTTGTAAATCAAAGCTAAGTTATTAGTTTAAAGTTGTTTACTTGAAAATATCTACTTCTGATTTTAGAAATGACAATTTGAAAATCAGTTCTAAGTTAATAGTTTGACGTTCTTTACTTCAAATTAACTAAGTCTTATTTTAGTATAGTGAATTTGTAAACCAAAACTAAGTTGTTAGTATGAAGTTCTACACTTGAAAAAAACTACCACTGATTTTAGAAATGACAATTTGAAAATCAGATCTAAGTTAATAGTTTGACGTTCTTTACTTCCAAATAACTAATTCTTATTTTAGAATACTCAATTTGTAAATCAAGGCTAAGTTATTAGTTTAAAGTTCTTTACTTGAAAATATCTACTTCTTGTTTTAGAAATGACAATTTGAAAATCAGATCTAAGTTAATAGTTTGACGTTCTTTACTTCTAAATAACTAAGTCTTATTTTAGTATAGTGAATTTGTAATTTAAAACTAAGTTATTAGTATGAAGTTCTTCACTTGAAAAAAACTACCACTGATTTTAGAAATGACAATTTAAAAATCAGATCTAAGTTAATAGTTTGACGTTCTTTACTTCAAAATAACTAAGTCTTATTTTAGAATACTCAATTTGTAAATCAAGGCTAAGTTATTAGTTTAAAGTTGTTTACTTGAAAATATCTACTTCTGATTTTAGAAATGACAATTTGAAAATCAGATCTAAGTTAATAGTTTGACGTTTTTTACTTCTAAATAACTAAGTCTTATTTTAATATAGTGTATTTGCAAACCAAAACTAAGTTGTTAGTATGAAGTTCTTCACTTGAAAAAAACTACCACTGATTTTAGAAATGACAATTTGAAAATCAGATCTAAATTAACAGTTTGACGTTCTTTACTTTAAAATAACTAAGTCTTATTTTAGACTAGTGAATTTGTAAATGAAAACTAAGTTATTAGTATGAAGTTCTTCACTTGAAAAAAACTACCACTGATTTTAGAAATGACAATTTGAAAATCAGATCTAAGTTAATAGTTTGACGTTTTTTACTTCTAAATAACTAAGTCTTATTTTAGTATAGTGAATTTGTAATTTAAAACAAAGTTATTAGTTTGAAGTTCTTTACTTGAAAATATCTACTACTGATTTTAGAAACGACAATTTGAAAATCAGATCTAAGTTAACAGTTTGACGTTCTTTACTTTAAAATGACTAAGTCTTATTTTAGACTAGTTAATTTGTAAATTAAAACTAAGTTATTAGTATGAAGTTCTTCACTTGAAAAAAACTACCACTGATTTTAGAAAAGACAATTTGAAAATCAGATCTAAGTTAATAGTTTGACGTTCTTTACTTCAAAATAACTAAGTCTTATTTTAGAATACTCAATTTGTAAATCAAGGCTAAGTTATTAGTTTAAAGTTGTTTACTTGAAAATATCTACTACTGATTTTACAAATGACAATTTGAAAATCAGATCTAAGTTAATAGTTTGACGTTCTTTACTTCTAAATTACTAAGTCTTATTTTAGTATAGTGAATTTGTAATTTAAAACAAAGTTATTAGTTTGAAGTTCTTTACTTGAAAATATCTACTTCTGATTTTAGAAATGACAATTTGAAAATCAGATCTAAGTTAACAGTTTGACGTTCTTTAATTTAAAATAACTAAGTCTTATTTTAGACTAGTGAATTTGTAAATTAAAACTAAGTAATTAGTATGAAGTTCTTCACTTGAAAAAAACTACCACTGATTTTAGAAATGACAATTTGAAAATCAGATCTAAGTTAATAGTTTGACGTTCTTTACTTCAAAATAACCAAGTTTTATTTTAGAATACTCAATTTGTAAATCAAGGCTAAGTTATTAGTTTAAAGTTGTTTACTTGAAAATATCTACTTCTGATTTTAGAAAAGACAATTTGAAAATCAGATCTAAGTTAATAGTTTGACGTTCTTTACTTCAAAACAACTAAGTCTTATTTTAGTATAGCGAATTTGTAAACCAAAACTAAGTTATTAGTATGAAGTTCTTCACTTGAAAAAAACTACCACTGATTTTAGAAATGACAATTTGAAAATCAGATCTAAGTTAATAGTTTGACGTTCTTTATTTCAAAATAACTAAGTCTTATTTTAGAATACTCAATTTGTAAATCAAGCCTAAGTTATTAGTTTAAAGTTCTTTACTTGAAAATATCTACTTCTTGTTTTAGAAATGACAATTTGAAAATCAGATCTAAGTTAATAGTTTGACGTTCTTTATTTCTAAATAACTAAGTCTTATTTTAGTATAGTGAATTTGTAATTTAAAACACAGTTATTAGTTTGAAGTTTTTTACTTGAAAATATCTACTACTGATTTTAGAAATGACAATTTGAAAATCAGATCTAAGTTAACAGTTAGACGTTCTTTACTTTAAAATAACTAAGTCTTATTTTAGACTAGTGAATTTGTAAATTAAAACTAAGTTATTAGTATGAAGTTCTTCACTTGAAAAAAACTACCACTGATTTTAGAAATGACAATTTAAAAATCAGATCTAAGTTAATAGTTTGACGTTCTTTACTTCAAAATAACTAAGTCTTATTTTAGAATACTCAATTTGTAAATCAAGGCTAAGTTATTAGTTTAAAGTTGTTTACTTGAAAATATCTACTTCTGATTTTAGAAATGACAATTTGAAAATCAGATCTAAGTTAATAGTTTGACGTTCTTTACTTCTAAATAACTAAGTCTTATTTTAGTATAGTGAATTTGTAATTTAAAACTAAGTTATTAGTATGAAGTTCTTCACTTGAAAAAAACTACCACTGATTTTAGAAATGACAATTTGAAAATCAGATCTAAGTTAATTGTTTGACGTTCTTTACTTCAAAATAACTAAGTCTTATTTTAGAATACTCAATTTGTAAATCAAGGCTAAGTTATTAGTTTAAAGTTGTTTACTTGAAAATATCTACTTCTGATTTTAGAAATGACAATTTGAAAATCAGATCTAAGTTAATAGTTTGACGTTCTTTACTTCTAAATAACTAAGTCTTATTTTAGTATAGTGAATTTGCAAACCAAAACTAAGTTGTTAGTATGAAGTTCTTCACTTGAAAAAAACTACCACTGATTTTAGAAATGACAATTTGAAAATCAGATCTAAATTAACAGTTTGACGTTCTTTACTTTAAAATAACTAAGTCTTATTTTAGACTAGTAAATTTGTAAATGAAAACTAAGTTATTAGTATGAAGTTCTTCACTTGAAAAAAACTACCACTGATTTTAGAAATGACAATTTGAAAATCAGATCTAAGTTAATAGTTTGACGTTCTTTACTTCTAAATAACTAAGTCTTATTTTAGTATAGTGAATTTGTAATTTAAAACTAAGTTATTAGTATGAAGTTCTTCACTTGAAAAAAACTACCACTGATTTTAGAAATGACAATTTGAAAATCAGATCTAAGTTAATTGTTTGACGTTCTTTACTTCAAAATAACTAAGTCTTATTTTAGAATACTCAATTTGTAAATCAAGGCTAAGTTATTAGTTTAAAGTTGTTTACTTGAAAATATCTACTTCTGATTTTAGAAAAGACAATTTGAAATACAGATCTAAGTTAATAGTTTGACGTTCTTTACTTCTAAATTACTAAGTCTTATTTTAGTATAGTGAATTTGTAATTTAAAACAAAGTTATTAGTTTGAAGTTCTTTACTTGAAAATATCTACTTCTGATTTTAGAAATGACAATTTGAAAATCAGATCTAAGTTAACAGTTTGACGTTCTTTAATTTAAAATAACTAAGTCTTATTTTAGACTAGTGAATTTGTAAATTAAAACTAAGTAATTAGTATGAAGTTCTTCACTTGAAAAAAACTACCACTGATTTTAGAAATGACAATTTGAAAATCAGATCTATGTTAATAGTTTGACGTTCTTTACTTCAAAATAACCAAGTTTTATTTTAGAATACTCAATTTGTAAATCAAGGCTAAGTTATTAGTTTAAAGTTGTTTACTTGAAAATATCTACTTCTGATTTTAGAAAAGACAATTTGAAAATCAGATCTAAGTTAATAGTTTGACGTTCTTTACTTCAAAACAACTAAGTCTTATTTTAGTATAGCGAATTTGTAAACCAAAACTAAGTTATTAGTATGAAGTTCTTCACTTGAAAAAAACTACCACTGATTTTAGAAATGACAATTTGAAAATCAGATCTAAGTTAATAGTTTGACGTTCTTTATTTCAAAATAACTAAGTCTTATTTTAGAATACTCAATTTGTAAATCAAGCCTAAGTTATTAGTTTAAAGTTCTTTACTTGAAAATATCTACTTCTTGTTTTAGAAATGACAATTTGAAAATCAGATCTAAGTTAATAGTTTGACGTTCTTTATTTCTAAATAACTAAGTCTTATTTTAGTATAGTGAATTTGTAATTTAAAACACAGTTATTAGTTTGAAGTTTTTTACTTGAAAATATCTACTACTGATTTTAGAAATGACAATTTGAAAATCAGATCTAAGTTAACAGTTAGACGTTCTTTACTTTAAAATAACTAAGTCTTATTTTAGACTAGTGAATTTGTAAATTAAAACTAAGTTATTAGTATGAAGTTCTTCACTTGAAAAAAACTACCACTGATTTTAGAAATGACAATTTAAAAATCAGATCTAAGTTAATAGTTTGACGTTCTTTACTTCAAAATAACTAAGTCTTATTTTAGAATACTCAATTTGTAAATCAAGGCTAAGTTATTAGTTTAAAGTTGTTTACTTGAAAATATCTACTTCTGATTTTAGAAATGACAATTTGAAAATCAGATCTAAGTTAATAGTTTGACGTTCTTTACTTCTAAATAACTAAGTCTTATTTTAGTATAGTGAATTTGTAATTTAAAACTAAGTTATTAGTATGAAGTTCTTCACTTGAAAAAAACTACCACTGATTTTAGAAATGACAATTTGAAAATCAGATCTAAGTTAATTGTTTGACGTTCTTTACTTCAAAATAACTAAGTCTTATTTTAGAATACTCAATTTGTAAATCAAGGCTAAGTTATTAGTTTAAAGTTGTTTACTTGAAAATATCTACTTCTGATTTTAGAAATGACAATTTGAAAATCAGATCTAAGTTAATAGTTTGACGTTCTTTACTTCTAAATAACTAAGTCTTATTTTAGTATAGTGAATTTGCAAACCAAAACTAAGTTGTTAGTATGAAGTTCTTCACTTGAAAAAAACTACCACTGATTTTAGAAATGACAATTTGAAAATCAGATCTAAATTAACAGTTTGACGTTCTTTACTTTAAAATAACTAAGTCTTATTTTAGACTAGTAAATTTGTAAATGAAAACTAAGTTATTAGTATGAAGTTCTTCACTTGAAAAAAACTACCACTGATTTTAGAAATGACAATTTGAAAATCAGATCTAAGTTAATAGTTTGACGTTCTTTACTTCTAAATAACTAAGTCTTATTTTAGTATAGTGAATTTGTAATTTAAAACTAAGTTATTAGTATGAAGTTCTTCACTTGAAAAAAACTACCACTGATTTTAGAAATGACAATTTGAAAATCAGATCTAAGTTAATTGTTTGACGTTCTTTACTTCAAAATAACTAAGTCTTATTTTAGAATACTCAATTTGTAAATCAAGGCTAAGTTATTAGTTTAAAGTTGTTTACTTGAAAATATCTACTTCTGATTTTAGAAATGACAATTTGAAAATCAGATCTAAGTTAATAGTTTGACGTTCTTTACTTCTAAATAACTAAGTCTTATTTTAGTATAGTGAATTTGCAAACCAAAACTAAGTTGTTAGTATGAAGTTCTTCACTTGAAAAAAACTACCACTGATTTTAGAAATGACAATTTGAAAATCAGATCTAAGTTAATAGTTTGACGTTCTTTACTTCAAAATAACCAAGTTTTATTTTAGAATACTCAATTTGTAAATCAAGGCTAAGTTATTAGTTTAAAGTTGTTTACTTGAAAATATCTACTTCTGATTTTAGAAAAGACAATTTGAAATACAGATCTAAGTTAATAGTTTGACGTTCTTTACTTCAAAACAACTAAGTCTTATTTTAGTATAGCGAATTTGTAAACCAAAACTAAGTTATTAGTATGAAGTTCTTCACTTGAAAAAAACTACCACTGATTTTAGAAATGACAATTTGAAAATCAGATCTAAGTTAATAGTTTGACGTTCTTTACTTCAAAATAACCAAGTTTTATTTTAGAATACTCAATTTGTAAATCAAGGCTAAGTTATTAGTTTAAAGTTGTTTACTTGAAAATATCTACTTCTGATTTTAGAAAAGACAATTTGAAAATCAGATCTAAGTTAATAGTTTGACGTTCTTTACTTCAAAACAACTAAGTCTTATATTAGTATAGTGAATTTGTTAACCAAAACTAAGTTGTTAGTATGAAGTTCTTCACTTGAAAAAAACTACCACTGATTTTAGAAATGACAATTTGAAAATCAGATCTAAATTAACAGTTTGACGTTCTTAACTTTAAAATAACTAAGTCTTATTTTAGACTAGTGAATTTGTAAATTAAAACTAAGTTATTAGTATGAAGTTCTTCATTTGAAAAAAACTACCACTGATTATAGAAATGACAATTTGAAAATCAGATCTAAGTTAATAGTTTGACGTTCTTTACTTCAAAATAACTAAGTCTTATTTTAGAATACACAATTTGTAAATCAAGGCTAAGTTATTAGTATGAAGTTCTTCACTTGAAAAAAACTACCACTGATTGTAGAAATGACAATTTGAAAATCAGATCTAAGTTAATAGTTTGACGTTCTTTACTTCAAAATAACTAAGTCTTATTTTAGAATACTCAATTTGTAAATCAAGCCTAAGTTATTAGTTTAAAGTTCTTTACTTGAAAATATCTACTTCTTGTTTTAGAAATGACAATTTGAAAATCAGATCTAAGTTAATAGTTTGACGTTCTTTATTTCTAAATAACTAAGTCTTATTTTAGTATAGTGAATTTGTAATTTAAAACACAGTTATTAGTTTGAAGTTTTTTACTTGAAAATATCTACTACTGATTTTAGAAATGACAATTTGAAAATCAGATCTAAGTTAACAGTTAGACGTTCTTTACTTTAAAATAACTAAGTCTTATTTTAGACTAGTGAATTTGTAAATTAAAACTAAGTTATTAGTATGAAGTTCTTCACTTGAAAAAAACTACCACTGATTTTAGAAATGACAATTTGAAAATCAGATCTAAGTTAATAGTTTGACGTTCTTTACTTCCAAATAACTAATTCTTATTTTAGAATACTCAATTTGTAAATCAAGGCTAAGTTATTAGTTTAAAGTTCTTTACTTGAAAATATCTACTTCTTGTTTTAGAAATGACAATTTGAAAATCAGATCTAAGTTAATAGTTTGACGTTCTTTACTTCTAAATAACTAAGTCTTATTTTAGTATAGTGAATTTGTAATTTAAAACTAAGTTATTAGTATGAAGTTCTTCACTTGAAAAAAACTACCACTGATTTTAGAAATGACAATTTGAAAATCAGATCTAAGTTAATTGTTTGACGTTCTTTACTTCAAAATAACTAAGTCTTATTTTAGAATACTCAATTTGTAAATCAAGGCTAAGTTATTAGTTTAAAGTTGTTTACTTGAAAATATCTACTTCTGATTTTAGAAATGACAATTTGAAAATCAGATCTAAGTTAATAGTTTGACGTTCTCTACTTCCAAATAACTAATTCTTATTTTAGAATACTCAATTTGTAAATTAAGGCTAAGTTATTAGTTTAAAGTTCTTCACTTGAAAATATCTACTTCTTGTTTTAGAAATGACAATTTGAAAATCAGATCTAAGTTAATAGTTTGACGATCTTTACTTCAAAACAACTAAGTCTTATATTAGTATAGTGAATTTGTTAACCAAAACTAAGTTGTTAGTATGAAGTTCTTCACTTGAAAAAAACTACCACTGATTTTAGAAATGACAATTTGAAAATCAGATCTAAATTAACAGTTTGACGTTCTTAACTTTAAAATAACTAAGTCTTATTTTAGACTAGTGAATTTGTAAATTAAAACTAAGTTATTAGTATGAAGTTCTTCATTTGAAAAAAACTACCACTGATTATAGAAATGACAATTTGAAAATCAGATCTAAGTTAATAGTTTGACGTTCTTTACTTCAAAATAACTAAGTCTTATTTTAGAATACACAATTTGTAAATCAAGGCTAAGTTATTAGTATGAAGTTCTTCACTTGAAAAAAACTACCACTGATTGTAGAAATGACAATTTGAAAATCAGATCTAAGTTAATAGTTTGACGTTCTTTACTTCAAAATAACTAAGTCTTCTTTTAGAATACTCAATTTGTAAATCAAGGCTAAGTTATTAGTTTAAAGTTCTTTACTTGAAAATATCTACTTCTTGTTTTAGAAATGACAATTTGAAAATCAGATCTAAGTTAATAGTTTGACGTTTTTTACTTCTAAATAACTAAGTCCTATTTTAGTATAGTGAATTTGTAATTTAAAACAAAGTTATTAGTTTGAAGTTCTTTACCTGAAAATATCTACTACTGATTTTTGAAATGACAATTTGAAAATCAGATCTAAGTTAACAGTTTGACGTTCTTTACTTTAAAATAACTAAGTCTTATTTTAGACTAGTGAATTTGTAAATTAAAACTAAGTTATTAGTATGAAGTTCTTCACTTGAAAAAAACTACCACTGATTTTAGAAATGACAATTTGAAAATCAGAGCTAAGTTAATAGTTTGACGTTCTTTATTTCAAAATAACTAAGTCTTATTTTAGAATACTCAATTTGTAAATCAAGGCTAAGTTATTAGTTTAAAGTTGTTTACTTGAAAATATCTACTTCTGATTTTAGAAATGACAATTTGAAAATCAGATCTAAGTTATTAGTTTGAAGTTCTTTACTTGAAAATATCTACTACTGATTTTAAAATAGACAATTTGAAAATCAGATCTAAGTTAACAGTTTGACGTTCTTTTCTTTAAAATAACTAAGTCTTATTTTAGACTAGTGAATTTGTAAATTAAAACTAAGTTATTAGTATGAAGTTCTTCACTTAAAAAAAACTACCACTGATTTTAGAAATGACAATTTGAAAATCAGATCTAAGTTAATAGTTTGACGTTCTTTACTTCAAAATAACTAAGTCTTATTTTAGAATACTCAATTTGTAAATCAAGCCTAAGTTATTAGTTTAAAGTTCTTTACTTAAAAATATCTACTTCTTCTTTTAGAAATGACAATTTGAAAATCAGATCTAAATTAATAGTTTGACGTTCTTTACTTCTAAATAACTAAGTTTTATTTTAGTATAGTGAATTTGTAATTTAAAACAAAGTTATTAGTTTGAAGTTCTTTACTTGAAAATATCTACTACTGATTTTAAAAATGACAATTTGAAAATCAGATCTAAGTTAACAGTTTGACGTTCTTTACTTTAAAATAACTAAGTCTTATTTTAGACTAGTGAATTTGTAAATTAAAACTAAGTTATTAGTATGAAGTTCTTCACTTGAAAAAAACTACCACTGATTTTAGAAATGACAATTTGAAAATCAGATCTAAGTTAATAGTTTGACGTTCTTTACTTCAAAATAACCAAGTCTTATTTTAGAATACTCAATTTGTAAATCAAAGCTAAGTTATTAGTTTAAAGTTGTTTACTTGAAAATATCTACTTCTTATTTTAGAAATGACAATTTGAAAATCAGATCTAAGTTAATAGTTTGACGTTCTTTATTTCAAAATAACTAAGTCTTATTTTAGAATACTTAATTTATAAATCAAGGCTAAGTTATTAGTTTAAAGTTCTTTACTTGAAAATATCTACTTCTTGATTTAGAAATGACAATTTGAAAATCAGATCTAAGTTAATAGTTTGACGTTCTTTATTTCTAAATAACTAAGTCTCATTTTAGTATAATGAATTTGTAACTTTAAACACAGTTATTAGTTTGAAGTTCTTTACTTGAAAATATCTACTACTGATTTTAGAAATGACAATTTGAAAATCAGATCTAAGTTAACAGTTTGACGTTCTGTACTTTAAAATAACTAAGTCTTATTTTAGACCAGTGAATTTGTAAATTAAAACTAAGTTATTAGTATAAAGTTCTTCACTTGAAAAAAACTACCACTGATTTTAGAAATGACAATTTGAAAATCAGATCTAAGTTAATAGTTTGACGTTCTTTACTTCAAAATAACTAAGTCTAATTTTAGAGTACTCAATTTGTAAATCAAGGCTAAGTTATTAGTTTAAAGTTCTTTACTTGAAAATATCTACTTCTTATTTTAGAAATGACAATTTGAAAATCAGATCTAAGTTAATAGTTTGACGTTCTTTACTTCAAAACAACTAAGTCTTATTTTAGTATAGCGAATTTGTAAACCAAAACTAAGTTATTAGTATGAAGTTCTTCACTTGAAAAAAACTACCACTGATTTTAGAAATGACAATTTGAAAATCAGATCTAAGTTAATAGTTTGACGTTCTTTATTTCAAAATAACTAAGTCTTATTTTAGAATACTCAATTTGTAAATCAAGGCTAAGTTATTAGTTTAAAGTTCTTTACTTGAAAATATCTACTTCTTGATTTAGAAATGACAATTTGAAAATCAGATCTAAGTTAATAGTTTGACGTTCTTTATTTCTAAATAACTAAGTCTTATTTTAGTATAGTGAATTTGTAATTTTAAACACAGTTATTAGTTTGAAGTTCTTTACTTGAAAATATCTACTACTGATTTTAGAAATGACAATTTGAAAATCAGATCTAAGTTAACAGTTTGACGTTCTTTACTTTAAAATAACTAAGTCTTATTTTAGACTACTGAATTTGTAAATGAAAACTAAGTTATTAGTATGAAGTTCTTCACTTGAAAAAAACTACCACTGATTTTAGAAATGACAATTTGAAAATCAGATCTAAGTTAATAGTTTGACGTTCTTTACTTCTAAATAACTAAGTCTTATTTTAGTATAGTGAATTTGTAATTTAAAACTAAGTTATTAGTATGAAGTTCTTCACTTGAAAAAAACTACCACTGATTTTAGAAATGACAATTAGAAAATCAGATCTAAGTTAATAGTTTGACGTTCTTTACTTCAAAATAACTAAGTCTTAATTTAAAATACTCAATTTGTAAATCAATGCTAAGTTATTAGTTTAAAGTTCTTTACTTGAAAATATCTACTTCTTGTTTTAGAAATGACAATTTGAAAATCAGATCTAAGTTAATAGTTTGACGTTCTTTACTTCTAAATAACTAAGTCTTATTTTAGTATAGTGAATTTGTAATTTAAAACAAAGTTATTATTTTGAAGTTCTTTACTTGAAAATATCTACTACTAATTTTAGAAATGACAATTTGAAAATCAGATCTAAGTTAACAGTTTGACGTTCTTTACTTTAAAATAACTAAGCATTATTTTAGACTAGTGAATTTGAAAATTAAAACTAAGTTATTAGTATGAAGTTCTTCACTTGAAAAAAACTACCACTGATTTTAGAAATGACAATTTGAAAATCAGATCTAAGTTAATAGTTTGACGATCTTTACTTCAAAACAACTAAGTCTTATTTTAGAATACTCAATTTGTAAATCAAGGCTAAGTTATTAGTTTAAAGTTGTTTACTTGAAAATATCTACTTCTGATTTTAGAAATGACAATTTGAAAATCAGTTCTAAGTTAATAGTTTGACGTTCTTTACTTCAAATTAACTAAGTCTTATTTTAGTATAGTGAATTTGTAAACCAAAACTAAGTTGTTAGTATGAAGTTCTACACTTGAAAAAAACTACCACTGATTTTAGAAATGACAATTTGAAAATCAGATCTAAGTTAATAGTTTGACGTTCTTTACTTCCAAATAACTAATTCTTATTTTAGAATACTCAATTTGTAAATCAAGGCTAAGTTATTAGTTTAAAGTTCTTTACTTGAAAATATCTACTTCTTGTTTTAGAAATGACAATTTGAAAATCAGATCTAAGTTAATAGTTTGACGTTCTTTACTTCTAAATAACTAAGTCTTATTTTAGTATAGTGAATTTGTAATTTAAAACTAAGTTATTAGTATGAAGTTCTTCACTTGAAAAAAACTACCACTGATTTTAGAAATGACAATTTGTAAATCAGATCTAAGTTAATAGTTTGACGTTTTTTACTTCAAAATAGATAAGTCTTATTTTAAAATACTGTATTTGTAAATCAAAACTAAGTTGTTAGTTTGAAGTTCTTTAATTGAAAATATCTACTTCTGATTTTGGAAATGACAATTTGAAAATCAGATCTAAGTTAATAGTTTGACGTTCTTTACTTCAAAATAACTAAGTCTTATCTTAGAATAGTGAATTTGTTAATCAAAACTTAGTTATTAATTAGAAGTTCTTTACTTGAAAATATCTACTACTGATTTTGGAAATGACAATTTGAAAATCAGATCTAAGTTAATAGTTTGACGTTCTTTACTTCTAAATAACTAAGTCTTATTTTAGACTAGTGAATTTGTAAATCAAAGCTTGGTTATTAGTTTGAAGTTCTTTACTTGAAATTATCTACTTGTGATTTTAAAAATGTCAATTTGAAAATTAGATCTAAGTTAATAGTTTGACGTTCTTTACTTCTAAATAACTAAGTCTTATTTTAGAATAGTGAATTTAAAATCAAAGCTAAGTTATTCGTTTGAAGTTCTTTACTTAAAAAAATCTGCTTCTGATTTTAGAAATCACAATTTGAAAATCAGGTCTAAGTTAATAGTTTGACATTTTTTACTTCATAAGAACTAAGTCTTATTTTAGACTGGTAAATTTGTAAATCAAAACTAAGTTATTAGTTTGAAGTTCTTTACTTGAAAATATCTACTACTGATTTTAGAAATGACAACTTGAAAATCAGATCTAAGTTAACAGTTTGACGTTCTTTATTTCAAAATAACTAAGTCTTATTTTAGACTAGTGAATTTGTAAATCAAAACTAAGTTATTAGTTTAAAGTTTTTTACTTCAAATTTACTAATTCGGAACATAGTAATGTAAATTTGGAAAGCAAATCTAAGGTTGTAGTGTGAAGTACTTTACTTGAAAATATCTACTTCTGATTTTAAAAATTACAATTTGAAAATTAGATCTAACTTAATAGTTTGACGTTCGTTACTTCAAAATAACTAAGTCTTATTTTAGACTAGTGAATTTGTAAATCAAAACAAAATCAAAATCAAAAGTGAATTAGTTTGAAGTACTTTACTTAAAATTAGCTACTTCAGATTATAGAAATGACAATTTAAAAATCAGATCTAAGTTAATAGTTTGACGTTCTTTACTTTAAAATAATTAAGTCTTATTTTAGAATAGTCAATTTGTAAATCAAAACTAAGTTATTAGTTTGAAGTTCTTTACATGAAAATATCTACTTCTGATTTTAGAAAAATCAACTTGTAAATTAGGTCTAAGTTAATAGTTTGACGTTTTTTACTTCAAAAAAACTAAGTCTTATTTTAGACTAGTAAATTTGTAAATCAACACTAAGTTATTAGTTTGTAGTTCATTACTTGAAAATATCTACTTTTGATTTTAGAAATGACAATTTGAAATTCAGATCTAAGTTAAGAGTTTGACGTTCTTTACTTCAAAATAACTAAGTCCTATTTTAGTATAGTGAATTTGTAAATTAAAACTAAGTTATTAGTTTGAAGTTCTTTATTTGAAAATATCTACTTCTGATTTTGGAAATGACAATTTGAAAATCAGATCTAAGTTAATAGTTTGACGTTCTTTACTTCAAAATAACTAAGTCTTATCTTAGAATAGTGAATTTGTTAATCAAAACTTAGTTATTAATTAGAAGTTCTTTACTTGAAAATATCTACTACTGATTTTGGAAATGACAATTTGAAAATCAGATCTAAGTTAATAGTTTGACGTTCTTTACTTCTAAATAACTAAGTCTTATTTTAGACTAGTGAATTTGTAAATCAAAACTTGGTTATTAGTTTAAAGTGCTTTACTTGAAATTATCTACTTGTGATTTTAAAAATGACAATTTGAAAATTAGATCTAAGTGAATAGTTTGACGTTTTTTACTTCTAAATAACTAAGTCTTATTTTAGAATAGTGAATTTAAAATCAAAGCTAAGTTATTCGTATGAAGTTCTTTACTTAAAAAAATCTGCTTCTGATTTTAGAAATCACAATTTGAAAATTAGGTCTAAGTTAATAGTTTGACATTTTTTACTTCATAATAACTAAGTCTTATTTTAGACTAGTAAATTTGTAAATCAAAACTAAGTTATTAGTTTGAAGTTCTTTACTTGAAAATATCTACTGCTGATTTTAGAAATGACAACTTGAAAATCAGATCTAAGTTAATAGTTTGACGTTCTTTACTTCAAAATAACTAAGTCTTATTTTAGACTAGTGAATTTGTAAATCAAAGCTAAGTTATTAGTTTGAAGTTCTTTACATGAAAATATCTACTTCTGATTTTAGAAAAAACAACTTGTAAATTAGGTCTAAGTTAATAGTTTGACGTTTTTTACTTCAAAATAAATAAGTCTTGTTTTAGACTAGTAAACTTGTAAATCAAGGCTAAGTTATTAGTTTAAAGTTGTTTACTTAAAAATATCTACTTCTGATTTTAAAAATGACAATTTGAAAATCAGATCTAAGTTAATAGTTTGACGTTCTTTACTTCAAAACAACTAAGTCTTATTTTAGTATAGCGAATTTGTAAACCAAAACTAAGTTATTAGTATGAAGTTCTTCACTTGAAAAAAACTACCACTGATTTTAGAAATGACAATTTGAAAATCAAATCTAAGTTAATAGTTTGACGTTCTTTATTTCAAAATAACTAAGTCTTATTTTAGAATAGTGAATTTGTTAATCAAAACTTAGTTATTAATTAGAAGTTCTTTACTTGAAAATATCTACTACTGATTTTGGAAATGATAATTTGAAAATCAGATCTAAGTTAATAGTTTGACGATCTTTACTTCTAAATAACTAAGTTTATTTTAGTATAGTTAATTTGTAAATCAAAGCTTGGTTATTAGTTTGAAGTTCTTTACTTGAAATTATCTACTTGTGATTTTAGAAATGACAATTTGAAAATTAGATCTAAGTTATTAGTTTGACGTTCTTTACTTAAAAAAATCTGCTTCTGATTTTAGAAATCACAATTTGAAAATCAGGTCTAAGTTAATAGTTTGACATTTTTTACTTAATAATAACTAAGTCTTATTTTAGAATAGTAAATTTGTAAATCAAAACTAAGTTATTAGTCTGAAGTTCTTTACATGAACATATCTACTACTGATTTTAGAAATGACAACTTGAAAATCAGTTCTAAGTTAATAGTTTGACGTTCTTTACTTCAAAATAACTAAGCTTTATTTTAGACTAGTGAATTTGTAAATCAAAACTAAGTTATTAGTTTAAAGTTTTTTACTTCAAATTTACTAATTCGGATCATAGTAATGTAAATTTGGAAATCAAATCTAAGGTTGTAGTTTGAAATTCTTTACTTGAAAATATCTACTTCTGATTTTAAAAATTTCAATTTGAAAATCAGCTCTAAGTTAATAGTTTGACGTTCTTTGCTTCAAAATAACTAAGTCTTATTTCAGAATAGTCAATTTGTAAATCAAAGCTAAGTTATTAGTTTAAAGTTCTTTACTTGAAAATATCTACTACTGATTTTAGAAATGAAAATTTGAAAATAAGATCTAAGTTAATAGTTTGACGCTCTTTACTACAAAATAACTAAGTTTTATTTTAGAATAGTGAATTTGTAAATCATAGCTAAGTTGTTAGTTTGAAGTTCTTTACTTGGAAATCTCCACTTCTGATTTTAGAAATGACAATTTGAAAATCAGATCTAAGTTAACAGTTTGACGTTCTTTACTACTAAATAACTAAGCCTTATTTTAGTATACTGAATTTGTAAATTAAAACTAAGTTATTAGTTTGAAGTTCTTTACTTGGAAATCTCCACTTCTGATTTTAGAAATGACAATTTGAAAATCAGATCTAAGTTAATAGTTTGACGTTCTTTACTTCTAAATAACTAAGTCTTATTTTAGACTAGTGAATTTGGAAATCAAAGCTTGGTTATTAGTTTGAAGTTCTTTACTTGAAATTATCTACTTGTGATTTTAAAAATGACAATTTGAAAATTAGATCTAAGTTAATAGTTTGACGTTCTTTACTTCTAAATAACTATGTCTTATTTTAGAATAGTGAATTTAAAATCAAAGCTAAGTTATTCGTTTGAAGTTCTTTACTTAAAAAAATCTGCTTCTGATTTTAGAAATCACAATTTGAAAATCAGGTCTAAGTTAATAGTTTGATATTTTTTACTTCATAATAACTAAGTCTTATTTTAGACTAGTAAATTTCTAAATCAAAACTAAGTTATTAGTTAGAAGTTCTTTACTTGAAAATATCTACTACTGATTTTAGAAATGACAACTTGAAAATCAGATCTAAGTTAATAGTTTGACGCTTTATACTTCAAAATAACTAAGTCTTATTTTACACTAGTGAATTTGTAAATCAAAACTAAGTTATAAGTTTGAAGTTATTTACTTTGAAATATCTACTTCTGATTTAAGTAATGACAATTTGAAAATCAGATCTAAGTTAATAGTTTGACGTTCTTTACTTTAAAATAGATAAGTCTTATTTTAGAATAGTGTATTTCTAGATTAAAACTAAGTTATTAGTTTGAAGTACTTTACTTGAAAATATCTACTACTGATTTTAGAAATGACAATTTGAAAATCAGATCTAAGTGAATAGTTTGAAGTTCTTTACTTTAAAATAGATAAGTCTTATTTTAGAATAGTGTATTTCTAGATTAAAACTAAGTTATTAGCTTGAAGTACTTTACTTGAAAATATCTACTACTGATTTTAGAAATGACAATTTGAAAATCAGATCTAAGTTAATAGTTTGACGTTCTTTACTTCAAAATAATTTAGTCTTATTTTAGAATAGTGAATTTGGAAATCAAAACTAAGTTATTAGTTTGAAGTTCTTAACTTTGAAATATCTACTTCTGATTTAAAAATGACAATTGGAAAATCAGATCTAACTTAATAGTTTGACGTTCTTTATTTCAAAATAGATAAGTCTTATTTTAGAATACTGTATTTGTAATTCAAAACTAAGTTATTAGTTTGAAGTTCTTTACTTGAATATATCTACTTCTGATTTTGGAAATGTCAATTTGAAAATCAGATCTAAGTTAATAGTTTGACGTTCTTTACTTCAAAATAACCAAGTCTTATTTTAGACTAGTGAATTTGTAAATCAAAACTAAGTTATTAGTTTAAAGTTTTTTACTTCAAATTTACTAATTCGGATCTTAGTAATGTAAATTTGGAATTCAAATTTAAGGTTTTAGTTTGAAGTTCTTTACTTGAAATTATTTACTTCTGATTTTAGAAATGACAATTTGAAAATCAGATCTAAGTTAATAGTTTGACGTTCTTTACTTCAAAATAACTAAGTCTTATTTTAGAATAGTGAATTTGTAAATCAAAGCTAAGTTATTAGTTTGAAGTTCTTTACTTGAAAATATCTACTTCTGATTTTAGAAATAACAATTTGAAAATCAGATCTAAGTTAATAGTTTGACGTTCTTTACTTCAAAATAACTAAGTCTTATATTAGAATACTGTATTTGTAAATCAAAACTAAGTTATTAGTTTAAAGTTATTTACTTCAAATTTACGTAATGTAAATTTGGAAATCAAATCTAAGGTTGTAGTTTGAAGTTCTTTACTTTGATACGATTGCTTAACGTTATTATTGATGGCCCGGCGTAGCGTAATCGGACCTCCAGGGTCGTACTCAGCGAAATCGCGGCGACTGGGTGACGTCTACGAGAGTCACCCAGGTAGTTGTTTTGCTTATTGCTTATGGCTCGAATCCTTACAATCTTACTCTGAAAAAGAAGTACACAAGAAAACTGCCAATAAGGATTCGTGACGGTATGTATAATGAGTAATAGAATTGTTGTATTACAACGCAGGTTCTTAAAGCTAAATAAAAAGGTCGACCTAGGCATGCATGAAATTAATACTAAACAGTTACACAAAAAATACAATGAAGCCACTCCCACATTTGGAGGGTTAAGGCTGTCGGAGACAGCGGCCTAAATGGCGATATGATAGCGAAATTCGATGCACTTTACAATTTAAAGATTTACTCACATTAGTAAGTCGGATTCGATACACAGCAATTGGCACGCAACAGATGTTTCCTTCGAACGGCAGAACGGTAAATAACTGAGTGTTGTAAAGCGGAATGTTGTCTTACAGAAGCGCGGATTTCCCGACCTTGCGCACAGTAGTCGTAAAGCAGATTCACTTTTAAGTAAGGTGAACGCAATGCGTCTTTACAATTTCTGGTCGTCATAAGTTAATACGTCACTTCGGTAACTCGTGACGGTATGGTAGTACGTCACCATAATAAGGAATACTTGTAATTCGTTCCAGGGTTTCAATCGCTACCTGGATTTATTGTACTACAAGGTAGTCACAAAAAAATGGGCGGAATGGCGTAATCGCCTTTACACAGCGCGGTAGTCACTCACGTGATCTTCGCAAGAAAATCGGAATTAAGCCACAATTACGTAATTCACAATGAGATAAGCATTTATCGGTAACTGCGGTAACTAAACTTATTTGGCAGGAACAACTTCCTCGCGCTCTTAACTTGCAAGCCGTATTCGTTCATCGACGTACCCTGCTTGAATGCCTGGAAAACCAACTGTCGTGCCTACCCTCTCCCAATATTCCGCTTAGGAATGTCCAGGCAGAAACTCGTCGACCAAAAGGGTCGAGCTTATCTGTCGACCTTCAGTAAACTTACGATGCACTTTGCAACTCGAGATTGGAGCGTGTCGGTCGTTCGAGATTGACGCGGAAAATTTACAAAAATTTAAAAATCTAATCATAACCGTAACAAATCCCCTTCTTGTTCCCAAAAAAAAACAAATAAAAAAAGGTCGAAACGTTAAGGAAACCTATCTAAACTATAACTAACGATAACCTTAACTTTACTATACCAAAACTAACTTAACTATACGAAACTAACTTAACTATAGGAAACTAACTTAACTATATAAAAAAACTAATTGATCCCAAAGAAAAACTACGCTATAATACACTGACTGTATACAAGGCAACAAAAAATCCTAACGCAAAAGATAAAAAAAATAACAGATAAGCCGGACTCCTGTTCTCTCCTAGGAGCGTTCCTCTGGGGAGACACTAACGTAAGCGCTGTTGCTATAAACTCCTCCTTCTCCCCATGCGCTTTCCTGTACCAGCGGTAAAAATCTCCGGTCTTATCTTGCAGGTAACAAATTAAATAAGGGCTAGCTCAAGCAAAAAAATAATCGGTAAATACAAATCTATACTAAGTTTAACGTCATCACTATTGACCGCGGAAAGGAAATGGGTACGTGGGTTAACAAGGAAACAAAAAATGAGCGCCACTTGATTTGTAGGGGATCCTAAATCCTGAATCAAGAAACGGAAAAAGGGAAACACTAAAAACTAACTAATACTAACAGTACATAAAAAACTATTACCCTATAAAAACTAACAATACTTAACTTAACTGTACTCTACTGGTTCGGAACAGGTGAATCACTTTTAGAATGCAAAAAAAATTTCCCAGACGGAATTACGACAGACTCGTTCATCATAAGAATTGCTCCTGGTCGAGCCTCAAGCTCGATACTTCTAACAAAAGATTCAATAAACGGTAAGGGATGAAGGTATAATAAGCGTCATGAAGTAAGCGATATAAGGTAAACGTAAAAAGGTAAAAAAATTATCTTCCCAAAAAAAATTCCTAACATTGTCCAAATCATGGACTGACAACAAGCAAGGCCTGAATTCTAACGTTAATAACTGGACTGTCACATATTTGTTAACGCTCTCTTTGGTGCCCCAAATTAAACACAAATACCTAAATACACCCATCAATTAAAATCAAAATTCGCGGACGGTACAGGTTGACAGCCGATAAAACTGGAGTTGCGCAACGGATACTAAACGAAATGCAAAAAAATCTGCTCCTACCCATAAACTAATCCCTTAGTGAATCTTACCCAAAAAATCTAAATACTAAAAAATGGAAACAGTTTTACGCCTTGTCCTGGGCGGGAAAGGTATACTAAAAATTTCGCTAATAAGAAAACTATTTTTTTTCTAATACACAGCCCAAAAAAAAATCTAAAAACTAAAAAATGGAAACAGTTTTACGCCTTGTCCTGGGCGGGGAAATTGGTGAAGCCACATCACACGGACAAAAAAAACAACAAAAAAAAGCAACACGGTACTCCTACAATGACCTTATGAGGGGGATGCCTTAAGGTCCTTGATATGCCAACGCCCAACATTTTTCCCCACGGAATCGACGAGTTCATAGGTTAAGTCGCCATGTTTACGTAGGACTCGGCATTTGAGGAATTTGGGCGCTAATTTAGCCGAGAATTTCTTGGCGGCATCCGATAGTACAAAATTCTTTTTCCAAACGGTATCTCCCACTTGGAAAGATAGCGGGCGCTTCCGCAAATCATAGTGATTTTTGCTAGTGAGGTAAGATTTCTGTAAATGCTCGCGCACTTCGGCATAGAGGGCCGGTAATTGTTGCTGGGTTTCATCCCAGCGAATCCTTTCATCTATTTGTACTACGCTTAAGGGGTCGGGAACGGGACCATAATATGAGCCATCGGTAGGGAGGTATCTTCCAAATACAAGGAAAGACGGAGAAAAATTAGTGACTTCGTGTTTGGCGGTATTTATGGCCAGAGCAATCTTAAAAATATTCTCATCCCATCTAGTGTGGTCCGTCTTAATGTACGACGAGATGGCCGTGACTAATACGCGATTCACCCTTTCCGTCGGGTTAAACTGTGGATGGTAGCGGGCGTTGAACCAAATTTTTTGGACATTGTATTGTTGAGTCAATTCCTTAAAAAGATGCGATGTGAATTGAACTCCATTGTCGCACAGAATGATCTGGGGGATCCCGTAAACTAAAAAAACTTGTTGTTCAACAAAACGCACGATTGACGCAGCGGTAGCTTTCGGTAAGGGCTTGACAATAACGTATTTCGTGAACCAATCGGTAATGACTAGCAAATGCTGGTTACCCTTTTTAGAGCGCGGCAGAGGACCAAGCAAGTCCATCGAAATCAGCTGGAAGGGGTACGAAATTTGTTTGGGTTTACCCATAAACCCTGGCCTCGATTGTTGGGAGCTTTTTTGTGAACAGCAAATGTCACACTTAGATACATAATCTTTAACGTCATTTTTTAACTTGGGCCAATAATAGAGTTCGACAACTCTAGCGATAGTTTTCGAGATTCCAAAATGCCCAGATGTTGCGTCATCGTGGCACTGTTGAAGTATTTCTCCACGATTAGCAAGAGGAACTACCAACTTAAATTCCGGTAAATTGGAAGAGGTAGGAGTGATGGTCGGTAAAAATTTATAAACAAAGTCATCCTTGACCCTAAACTGAGGATACGCCTGTGGATTCTCCTCTATTTTACTCTGTAAATCGGTATACCAAGGATCTTTCACGATATCATGAGCTCTAATCAAACACACATCGCGGGATAGCACATCTGGGACGATATTTAATTTCCCCGGGCGGTGACGTACATCAAAGGTATGTTGGGCCAGTTTTAATGACCAACGGGCTAAGCGTCCTGATGATTCGTTGAATTTATTCAGCCATTGTAAGGCAGAACAATCGGTAATTACAACAAATTGGGTACCCTCGATATACCCCCTAAATTTATTTATGGCGAATAGTATGGCTAATAATTCGCGTTCAGTAGCATGGTATTTTTGTTCGGCCGCTGTTAATGCCCGACTCGCATACGCGATGGGATGCTCTAACCCATCTTTTTCTTGGAACAAGACAACACCTAACCCTACTGCGCTTGAATCTGTTTGCAAAAAAAATTGTTTTGAAAAATCTGGCGATACTAATACGGGAGCAGTCGATATTAAAATTTTAATTTTCTCAAACGCCTCCTCTGCCTCTAAAGTCCAGGAAATGGTTTGCCCTTTTTTCTTATTTTTTATCAAAGCCGTAATCGGGGAAGAGATGGTGGACAAATCTGGCAAGAAAATTCGATAATAGCTCACTAAACCTATGAGGCGTTTGACTTCGGTAGTGGTCTTAGGCGTTTTGAATCGCTGAATGCACTCTACTTTAGCGGGATCGGTACTAATGCCGTTCTGATCTACTACAAATCCTAAAAAGGTTAATGACTTCATACAAAAATGGCATTTTTCGGAATTCACACGGAAACCGGCAGCTCGAAGGCGTTCATAAACTTCGATAAGGGTAGTCATATGTTCTTCAAAAGTTTCGGAAATGATCATGATGTCATCCAGAAAAACAAAAACTCGACCTGAATGTATAAGTGGTCCCAGGATGGCTTCCATAACCCGCTGTAACGTTTGGGGTGAGTTAGATAATCCAAAAGGCATAACCAAGAATTCAAATAACCCGCGGCCTGGTACACAAAATGCGGTCTTTGCTCGAGATCGTTCCGTTAATCTAATCTGCCAAAACGCCTTGCGTAAATCGATGGAGGAAAAAAATTTGACATCTCGCAGCCGATTCAAAATGGCATCTACTCGAGGGAGGGGGTAACTATCGCGGACCGTTATAGCATTCAGCGTTCTTCCATCGAAACAAAAACGGTATTCGCCATTTTTCTTTTTTATAAGTAAAAAAGGGCTGGAAAAAGGCGAGTTCGATGGTTGAATAACTCCGTCCTCTAACATGGAGTCTACTTCTTTATGAAGGTGTGCTTGCATAGCGGGCGATAAGGGATATTGTCTTTTCTTAAAAGGGGGGGCCGTTCCGGTATCGATATCATGCGTGGCTATGGTTACGCAACCTGACGCGGCGGTACCTAATGACTCAAATTTAGCGATAACTTCCAATAAATAAATTTGCTGTTCAGGCGTAAGTGGAACTCTTTCCTCCACAAAAGTTTCTGTCGCATTTGAATTATTTTGGGGATGCACATTCGAAGTTTCTGGATACGAGAAGGGATCTACGGTATCTTGTTTAATCGACAAAACTTTAGCTGGCTGAGGTGGCGGGACACTAATGGAGGTCGGGTTGTTGACCGCTGGTTGCGGCATACTCCACTTGGAAGTTTCATAATCCAGCGTTAAATCAAAAGCGTGTAAAAAATCTGCACCCATTAAAAACGCATGGGGTACCGCGGGAACAATCAAAAAGGTAAGTGACTTGGTCACATTATTTAACTTTATCGGAACCGAAATTTGTCCTAAAACTTTCGAACATGCCCCATTAGCAATATTTATTCCGTACGTACTCGTCTTTTTGTAATTTAATAAATTTTTTGATTTTAAAAACTTAATGCCTTTTTGTCCTATAAGGCTATTAGTCGCTCCCGAATCTAACAAAGATGAAAAAATCCGATTGTTAACTGACACTTCTAAAAAAGGACGATTATCATGGGGTTGCTTTAAGAATAAATTATTTTCGTTATGCTCATCGGCGGTCGAAGGAATTCCAAAAGAAAGCGACAGTCCAAAAAGATGACAAAAATCAGAACCTACAATAAATGATTCTTGCACATCCGGTGCAATTAAAAAAGGAACGGCATTCGTCTTATTATTTATAGTGATTTGGAACACAGCTGTTCCGATAACAGGTGAATCTGATCCATCTGCGATTCTTATTTGCGATACCCCAGTCATTAAAATATGGTGGGCGCGTTGCGTTTGCAAAAATTTTAAACCCTGGGCACCGATAACGGAATTTGTAGCACCTGTATCTAAAAGAGCGGAAATTTTCTGATCAAATAAATCTAATTTTAAAAAATATCTGTTATCACGTAATTTAAGCGAAAACACGGGTTCTAAAGCCGGTCCGATATCATTAAAAAACTCTTCAACTTGCGATAGCCAGCTGGTCCAGTTCTTTTTTTCAAATTCGGAATTGATAAGAGAATTTTTATTAGTCTCTAACACTGGCGGGGTTGGTTTAAAAAATGTCTTTATTGTTTTTAACCAAGTTTCCCAAACGGAATTATTAATCTTGAATTCAGCGGAATTTATTTTTAAATGTTTACTCGCGTTACCTTTTAATTTATTATTTACATTGCTTGATGCGAGGACTTGTCGGTATAATAAAGAGATCCACGGCCGCGTCCTCGAGAGCGCTGGGTAACTCCTCGTACAGCTGGTGGTGTTGTAGATTGCGGGTCGCTTAATTGCAAGTGAGCGGACACGGGCGGGACCCTTGAAGTCGTGCCGCTCCTTTCGTTTCCCGACTTCGCACAACGAGGGCAATTACTTATATACACCTCGGGGTATCCACACGCATAACAAAAAACTCTGCGTTCCGAGGGACAATCGGAATATCGGTGATTAGGTTGATTACAGTTCCAACATATCACATTTAAAATTTTAGCGGTATTTGAAATTGCGATATTAGCATTAGCTGACGGAGCGGTATTTGTAGTTAAAACATTAGAGTTTAAATTTACTACCGGTAAGGGATGATCTTGGGGTGGTTCAAATTCCAAATCGGCCAATTGTCCAGAAAGCGCATCAAGAGATCTCGTAGAGGAGCGATAGGAAGCATTTCTAAGTTTTAATTCGTGAATGCGTTTGCATTTTCGTTTTAACTCTTCTAATGAATTATATTCGGAAGCAATAAGAATTGACGCAAAATACGGGTGTACGCCCCTCAAAATTACCTGAATTAATTCCGGTTCCGAAACCCGACGCTCTAATTTTTTTGAAAGGGATTCAACGGTAGTGAGGTAGTTAAAGATATTTTCGCTACCTTGTGAGCTATTTTGAAATTTTCGTTCTTGTTGAACTTGAAAATCGGACGGTAAATATTCATTTTTTAATAATTCAACAAATTCCTCCCAATTTGTCGCTCTAGTCTTAGCGTTACGGCAAAACTCGAGGGCTTGTTGACTAAATAAATCATAATACGCATCAAAAACATTTTTAGTTGTCGCCGTACGGGCCAGTCGTAAATCTTCAATTTCTTCTAAAAATGTATTAATATCGCGAGGGTCACCATGTCCTTGGAAACGGACAAATTTCCATTTATAAACGGGGACAAATTTATTGGCTGGGGTTATCGGTAATTGCATCGGGATATTTACCCTTGCACCTGCTACATTCTGTCTTTCGTTTTCTAATAAAATACTTTCGAAAGCTACTAATTGTGATTTGAACTCTTGTAAAATTGCTTGACGTTCTTTATGATTTTTTATATTTATGAGGTCGATGCGTTTTCTCACATGCATAATTTGGTTTTCAACGATATTAATTAATTCTTCATCTAAAGTATTTTGTAAGTTACTTTGGATTGAGTCGATTGATGCATTTAACTGTTCATAATTGGTTTCCCAATCACACGGATTTAATTTCTGAGGTGTATTTTCGGTAACGGCAATTTCTAACTGAATTTTCCGAGATACTCGTGTTACTTTAGGTGATATTTTCCTACTTAATAATTCAAAATTTAACTCCGCGTCCGACAAATAATTAAAATCCATTATGAATGACGGTATTGTGTACTTTTAAAATAATGCTCACAGCTGAAAGATAAGCTCGATGTTTACGACTTCCGGTGTAAACTAGATAATGAAACGTATACAAGTATTTCTTTGTTGTGTTATTACCCACGTTTATTATTAATTTAAAATTACATAAATTTGAACCTGCGATACTTTTAATTTCGGCAATTTGGGTTACCGCCCACACGCTTTGGGCGCCATTGATACGATTGCTTAACGTTATTATTGATGGCCCGGCGTAGCGTAATCGGACCTCCAGGGTCGTACTCAGCGAAATCGCGGCGACTGGGTGACGTCTACGAGAGTCACCCAGGTAGTTGTTTTGCTTATTGCTTATGGCTCGAATCCTTACAATCTTACTCTGAAAAAGAAGTACACAAGAAAACTGCCAATAAGGATTCGTGACGGTATGTATAATGAGTAATAGAATTGTTGTATTACAACGCAGGTTCTTAAAGCTAAATAAAAAGGTCGACCTAGGCATGCATGAAATTAATACTAAACAGTTACACAAAAAATACAATGAAGCCACTCCCACATTTGGAGGGTTAAGGCTGTCGGAGACAGCGGCCTAAAAGGCGATATGATAGCGAAATTCGATGCACTTTACAATTTAAAGATTTACTCACATTAGTAAGTCGGATTCGATACACAGCAATTGGCACGCAACAGATGTTTCCTTCGAACGGCAGAACGGTAAATAACTGAGTGTTGTAAAGCGGAATGTTGTCTTACAGAAGCGCGGATTTCCCGACCTTGCGCACAGTAGTCGTAAAGCAGATTCACTTTTAAGTAAGGTGAACGCAATGCGTCTTTACAATTTCTGGTCGTCATAAGTTAATACGTCACTTCGGTAACTCGTGACGGTATGGTAGTACGTCACCATAATAAGGAATACTTGTAATTCGTTCCAGGGTTTCAATCGCTACCTGGATTTATTGTACTACAAGGTAGTCACAAAAAAATGGGCGGAATGGCGTAATCGCCTTTACACAGCGCGGTAGTCACTCACGTGATCTTCGCAAGAAAATCGGAATTAAGCCACAATTACGTAATTCACAATGAGATAAGCATTTATCGGTAACTGCGGTAACTAAACTTATTTGGCAGGAACAACTTCCTCGCGCTCTTAACTTGCAAGCCGTATTCGTTCATCGACGTACCCTGCTTGAATGCCTGGAAAACCAACTGTCGTGCCTACCCTCTCCCAATATTCCGCTTAGGAATGTCCAGGCAGAAACTCGTCGACCAAAAGGGTCGAGCTTATCTGTCGACCTTCAGTAAACTTACGATGCACTTTGCAACTCGAGATTGGAGCGTGTCGGTCGTTCGAGATTGACGCGGGAAATTTACAAAAATTTAAAAATCTAATCATAACCGTAACAACTTGAAAATATCTACTTCTGATTTTAGAAATAACAATTTGAAAATCAGATCTAAGTTAATAGTTTAACGTTCTTTACTTCAAAATAACTAAGTATTATTTTAGACTAGTGAATTTGTAAATGTAAACTAAGTTATTAGTTTAAAGTTTTTTACTTCAAATTTACTAATACGGATCTTAGTAATGTAAATTTGGAAATCAAATCTAAGGTTGTAGTTTGAAGTTCTTTACTTCAAAATATCTACTTCTGATTTTAAAAATTACAATTTGAAAATCAGATCTAAGTTATAGTTTGACGTTCTTTACTTCAAAATAACTAAGTCTTATTTTAGACTAGTGAATTTGAAAATCAAAACTAAGTTATTAGTTTGAAGTTCTTAACTTTGAAATATCTACTTCTGATTTAAAAATGACAATTGGAAAAGCAGATCTAAGTGAATAGTTTGACGTTCTTTTTTTTAAAATAGATAAGTTTTATTTTAGAATAGTGCATTTGAAAATCAAAACTAAGTTATAAGTTTGAAGTTATTTACTTTAAAATATATACTTCTGATTTAAGTAATGTCAATTTGAAAATAAGATTTAAGTGAATAGTTTGACGTTCTTTACTTTAAAATAGATAAGTCTTATTTCAGAATAGTGTATTTCTAAATTAAAGCTAAGTTATTAGTTTAAAGGACTTTACTTAAAAATATCTACTTCTGATTTTAGAAACGACAATTTGAAAATCAGATCTAAGTTAATAGTTTGACGTTCTTTACTTCAAAATAGATAAGTCTTACTTTAGAATAGTGCATTCCTAAATTAAAACTAAGTTATTAGTTTGAAGTACTTTACTTAAAAATATCTACTTCTGATTTTAAAAATGACAATTTGAAAATCAGATCTAAGTTAATAGTTTGACGTTCTTTACTTCTAAATAGATAAACCTTATTTTAGAATACTGTATTTGTAAACCTAAACTAAGTTGTTAGTTTAAAGTTTTTTACTTCAAAATTACTAATTCGGAACTTAGTAATGTAAATTTGGAAATCAAATCTAAGGTTGTAGTTTGAAGTTCTTTACTTGAAAATATCTACTTCTGATTTTAGAAATGACAATTTGAAAATCAGATCTAAGTGAATCGTTTGACGTTCTTTACTTCAAAATAACTAAGTCTTATTTTAGAATAGTGAATTTGTAAATCAAAGCTAAGTTATTAGTTTGAAGTTCTTTACTTGAAAATATTTACTTCTGATTTTAGAAATGACAATTTGAAAATCAGATCTAAGTTAATAGTTTGACGTTCTTTAATTCAAAATAATTAAATCTTATTTTAGAATAGTGTATTTGTAAATCAAAACTAAGTTATTAGTTTGAATCTCTTTACTTGAAAATATCTACTACTGATTTTAGAAATGACAATTTGAAAATCAGAACTTAGTTAATAGTTTGACGTTCTTTACTTCAGAATAACTAAGTCTTGTTTTAGGATAGTGAATAAGTAAATCAAAACTAAGTCATTAGTTTCAAGTTTTTTACTTGAAAATATCTACATCAGATTTTAGAAATAACAATTTGAACATCAGATCTTAGTTAATAGTTTGACGTTCTTTCCTTCAAAATAATTTAGTCTTATTTTAGAATGGTGAATTTTTGAAACAAAACTAACTTATTAGTTTGAGGTTCTTTACTTTGAAATATCTACTTCTGATTTCAGAAATGACCATTTTAAAATCTGATTTAAGTTAATAGTTTGACGTTCTTTACTTCGAAATAACGAAATCTTATTTTAGAATAGTGAATTTATAAATCAAAACTAAGTTTTTACTATGAAGTTTTTTACTTCAAATGAACTAATAAGGATTTTAGTAATTAAAATTTGAAAATCAAAGCTAAGGTTATAGTTTGTAGATATTAACTTGAAAATATCTACTTCTGTTTTCAGAAACGACAATTAGAAAAACAGATGTTAGTTAATAGTTTCACGTTTTTACTTCTAAATAACTTAGTCTTATTTTAGAATAGTGAATTTGTAAATCAAAACTAAGTTATTAGTTTGAAGATTTTTACTTCAAATGAACTAATACGGATTTTTGTAATAAAAATTTGAAAATCAAAGCTAAGGTTATAGTTTGCAGATCTTTACTTGAAAATATCTACTTCTGATTTCAGAAACGACAAGTTGAAAAACAGATCTAACTTAATAGTTTGACGATCTTTACTTCAAAATAACTAAGTCTTATTTTAGAATAGTGAATTTGTAAACCAAAGCTAAGTTATTAGTTTGAAGTTCTTTACTTGAAAATATTTACTTCTGATTTTAGAAATGACAATTTGAAAATCAGATCTGAGTTAATAGTTAGACGTCTTTTCCTTCAAAATAACTAATTCGGATCCTTAGTAAGGAAAATTTGGAATTCAAGTCTAAGGTTGCATTTTGAAATTTTTTACTTGGAAATATCTAGTTCTGATTTTAGAAATGACAATTTGAAAATTAGTTTTAAATTAATACTTCGACGTTCTTTACTTCAAAATAATTAACTCTGATTTTATAAATGTGAATTTGAAAAAACATTCGAAGTAAATAATTTAAATCTCAATACTTGAACATACTTACTTCTGATTTTAGAATTGACAATTTGAAAATCAGATCTAAGTTTATAGTTTGACGCATTTTACTTCAAAATATCTAAATCTTATTTTAGAATAGTGAATTTGTAAATCAAAACTAACTTATTAGTTTGAGGTTCTTTACTTTGAAATATCTACTTGTGATTTCAGAAATGACAATTTTAAAATCAGATTTAAGTTAATAGTTTGAGTTCTTTACTTCGAAATAACTAAATTTTATTTTAGAATAGTGAATTTGTAAATCAACGCTAAGTTATTAGTTTAAAGTTTTTTACTTTGAAATATCTACTTCTGATTTCAGAAATGACACTTTGAAAATCAGATCTAAGTTAATAGTTTGACTATCTTTACTTCAAAATAGTAAAAATTTATTATAGAATAGTGTATTTGTAAATCAAAACTAAGTTATTTGTTTGAAGTACTCTACTTGAAAATATCTACTTCTGATTTTAGAAATGACAATTTGAAAATCAGATCCAAGTTATTAACTTGACGTTATTAACGATAGTTAGACGTTCATTACCACAAAATAGATAAGTCTTATTTTAGAATAGTGAATTTGTAAATCAAAACTAAGTTATTAGTTTAAATATTTTTACTTCAAATTTACTAATTCGGATCTTAGTAATGTTAATTTGGAAATCAAATTTAAGGTTGTAGTTTGAAGTTGTTTACTTGAAAATATCTACTTCTGATTTTAGAAATGACAATTTCAAAATCAGATCTAAGTTAATATTTTGACGTTCTTTACTTGAAAATATCTAATTCTAATTTCAGAACTGGCAATTTTGAAATCAAATCTAAGTTAATAGTTTGTCGTTCTTTACTTCAAAATAACTAAGTCTTATTTTAGAATAGTGAATTTGTAAAACAAAACTAAGTTATTAGTTGGAGGTACTTTACTTGAAAATATCCACCTCAAATTTTAGAAATGATAATTTGAAAATTAGATCTAAGTTAATAGTTTGACGTTCTTTACTTCAAAATAACTAAATTTTATTTTAGAATAGTGTATTTGTAAATTAAAACTAAGTTATTAGTTTCAAGTTCTTTACTTGAAAATATCTACTTCTGGTTTTAGAAATGACAATTTGAAAAACAGATCTTAGTTAATAGTTTGACGTTTTTTACTTCAAAATAACTAAGTTCTTGTTTTAGAATAGTGAATATGTAAATCAAAACTAAGTCATTAGTTTCAAGTTCTTTAGTTGAAAATATCTACTTCTGATTTTAGAAATGACAATTTGAAAAACAGATCTTAGTTAATAGTTTGACGTTCTTTACTTCAGAATAACTTAGTCTTATTTTAGAATAGTGAATTTGTAAATCAAAACTAAGTTATTACTTTAAAGTTCTTTACTTTGAAATATCTACTTCTGATTTCAGTAATGACCATTTTAAAATCAGATCTAAGTTAATAGTTTGACGTTCTTTACTTTGAAATAACTAAATCTTATTTTAGAATAGTGAATTTGTAAATCAAAACTAAGTTATTAGTTTGAAGTTTTTTACTTCAAATGAACTAATACGGACTTTTGTAATATAAATTTGAAAATCAAAGCTAAGGTAATAGTTTGAAGATCTTTACTTGAAAATATCTACTTCTGATTTCAGAAATGACAATTTGAAAATCAGATCTAAGTTAATACTTTGACGTTCTTTACTTAAAAATAACTAAGTCTTATTTTAGAATAGTGAATTTGTAAAACAAAACTAAGTTATTAGCTTGAGGTACTTTACTTGAAAATATCCACCTCAAATTTTAGAAATGACAATTTGAAAATCAGATCTAAGTTAATAGTTTGACGTTTTTTACTTCAAAATAACTAAATTTTATTTTAGAATAGTGTATTTGTAAATCAAAACTAAGTTATTAGTTTGAATCTCTTTACTTGAATATATCTACTTCTGATTTTAGAAATGACAATTTGAAAATCCGATCTTAGTTAATAGTTTGACGTTCTTTACTTCAAAATAACTACGTCTTGTTTTAGGATAGTGAATATGTAAATCAAAACTAAGTCATTAGTTTCAAGTTCTTTACTTGAAAATATCTACATCAGATTTTAGAAATGACAATTTGAACATCAGATCTTAGTTAATAGTTTGACGTTCTTTCCTTCAAAATAATTTAGTCTTATTTTAGAATAGTGAATTTTTGAAACAAAACTAACTTATTAGTTTGAGGTTCTTTACTTTGAAATATCTACTTCTGATTTCAGAAATGACCATTTTAAAATCTGATTTAAGTTAATAGTTTGAAGTTCTTTACTTCGAAATAACGAAATCTTATTTTAGAATAGTGAATTTGTAAATCAAAACTAAGTTTTTACTATGAAGTTTTTTACTTCAAATGAACTAATAAGGATTTTTGTAATTAAAATTTGAAAATCAAAGCTAAGGTTATAGTTTGTAGATATTAACTTGAAAATATCTACTTCTGTTTTCAGAAACGACAATTTGAAAAACACATCTAAGTTAATAGTTTTTACTTCTAAATAACTTAGTCTTATTTTAGAATAGTGAATTTTTAAATCAAAACTAAGTTAAAAAATTGTTCAAAACTATTTAAATGAATGATATAGCTTGCGGCATTCCAGGCAAGCCTGATGAGATTCCGAAAATCGAAACATCGGTTCTATATATATCATTAAGATATTTGAAGTTATTTTGTTTTTTTTACTTTTTTTTTACAGTTTGAAGATTTTTACTTCAAATGAACTAATACGGATTTTTGTAATAAAAATTTGAAAATCAATGCTAAGGTTATAGTTTGCAGATCTTTACTTGAAAATATATACTTCTGATTTCAGAAACGACAAGTTGAAAAACAGATCTAACTTAATAGTTTGACGATTTTTACTTCAAAATAACTAAGTCTTATTTTTTAATAGTGAATTTGTAAATCAAAACTAAGTTGTTAGTTTTAAGTTCTTTACTTTGAAATATCTACTTCTGATTTTAGAAATGACAATTTGAAAATCAGATCTAAGTTTATAGTTTGACGCATTTTACTTCAAAATATCTAAATCTTATTTTAGAATAGTGAATTTGTAAATCAAAACTAACTTATTAGTTTAAAGTTCGATACTTTAAAATATCTATTTCTGATTTCAAAAATGACAATTGGAAAATCATATCTAAGGTAATAGTGTGATGTTCTATACTTCAAAGAAACTAAGTCTTATTTTAGAATAGTGAGTTTGTAAATCAAAACTAAGTTATTATTTTGAATAACTTTACTTGAAAATATCTACTTCTGATTTCAGAAATGACAATTTGAAAATCATATCTAAGGTAATAGTTTGATGTTCTATACTTCAAAGAAACTAAGTCTTATTTTAGAATAGTGAATTTGTAAATCAAAGCTAAGTTATTAGTTTGAAATACTTTACTTGAAAATATCTACTACTGATTTTAGAAATGGATATTTGAAAATCAGATCTAAGTTAATGGTTTGACGTTTTTTACTTCAAAATAACTAAGTCTTATTTTAGAATACTCTATTTGTAAATCAAAACTTATTTATTAGTTTGAAGTACCTTACTTAAAAATATCTACCTCTGATTTTAGAAATGACAGTTTGAAAATCAGATCTAAGTTAATAGTTTGACGCTCTTTACTTCAAATTGTCATTTCTAAAATCAGTAGTAAATATTTTCAAGTAAAAAACTTCAAACTAATAACTTAGTTTAGATTTACAAATTCACTATTCTAAAATAAGACTTAGTTTCTTTGAAGTAAAGAACATCAAACTATTAACTTAGATCTGATTTTCAAATTGTCATTTCTAAAATCAGTAGTAAATATTTTCAAGTAAAGTATTTCAAACTAATAACTTAGATTTGATTTACGAATTCACTATTCTAAAATAAGACTTATCTATTTTGAAGTAAAGAACGTCAAACTATTAGCTTAGATCTGATTTTCAAATTGTCATTTCTGAAAACAGAAGTAGATATTTCTGAGTATCGAACCTTAAACTAATAACTTAGTTTTGATTTACAAATTCACTATACTAAAATAACACTCAGTTACTTTGAAGTAAAGCACGTCAAACTATTAACTTAGATCTGATTTTCAAATTATGATTTCTAAATTCTGAAGCAGATAATTTCAAGTAAAGAACTTCAAACTAATAGCTTAGTTTTGATTTACAAATTAACAAGTCTAAATAAGACTTAGGTATTTTGAAGTAAAAAACGTCAAACTATTAACTTAGATCTGATTTTCAAATTGTCATTTCTGAAATCAGAAGTACATATTTCATAGTAAAGAACTTCAAACAAATAACTTAGTTTTGATTTACAAATTCACTATTCTAAATTAAGACTTAGTTTCTTTGAAGTAAAGAACATCAAACTATTAACTTAGATATGATTTTCAACCTGTCATTTCTGAAATCAGAAATAGATATTTTAAAGTATCGAACTTTAAACTAATAACTTAGTTTTGATTTACAAATTCACTATTCTATAATAGTACTTAGTTATTTTGAAGTAAACAACGTCAATATATTATCTTAGATATGATTTTCAAATTGTCATTTCTAAAATCAGAAGTAGATATTTTCAAGTAAAAAACTTCAAACTACAACCTTAGATTAGATATCTCAAATTTATATTACTAAGATCCGAATTAGTTATTTTGAACTAAAAAACGTCAAACTATTAACTTATATCTAATATTCAAATTGTCATTTCTGAAATCAGTAGTAGATATTTCAAAGTAAAGAACTTCAAACTAATACCTTAGCTTTGATTTACAAATTCACTATTCTAAAATAAGACTTAGTTTCTTTGAAGTAAAGAACGTCAAACTATTAACTTAGATCTGATATTCAAATTGTCATTTCTGAAATCAGTAGTAGATATTTCAAAGTAAAGAACTTCAAACTAATAGCTTAGCTTTGATTTACAAATTCACTATTCTACAATATGACTTAGTTTCTTTGAAGTAAAGAACATCAAACTATTAACTT
The DNA here is from genome assembly GCA_911387805.1 of Cantharis rustica. NCBI lineage: Eukaryota > Metazoa > Arthropoda > Insecta > Coleoptera > Cantharidae > Cantharis > Cantharis rustica. The sequence continues at coordinate 36,424,546 of OU426878.1, forward strand.
AGATCTGATTTTCAAATTGTCATTTATAAAATCAGAAGTAGATATTTTCAAGTAAAGTACTTCAAACAAATAACTTAGTTTTGATTTACAAAGCCAATATTCTAAAATAAGACTTATCTATTTTGAAGTAAAGAACGTCAAACTATTAACTTAGATCTGATTTTCAAATTGTCATTTCTGAAATCAGAAATAGATATTTTAAAGTATCGAACTTTAAACTAATAACTTAGTTTTTATGTACAAATTCACTATTCTATAATAGTACTTAGTTATTTTGAAGTAAACAACGCCAAACTATTAACTTAGATCTGATTTTCAAATTGTCATTTCTAAAATCAGTAGTAGATATTTTCAAGTAAAATTTTTCAAACTAATAACTTAGTTTTGATTTACAAATTCATTATTCTAAAATAGTACTTAGTTATTTTGAAGTAAACAACGTCAAATTATTAACTTAGAACTGATTTTCAAATTGTCATTTCTGAAATCTTCTGAAATCAGAAGTAGATTTTTCAAAGTAAAGAACTTCAAACAAATAACTTAGTTTTGATTTACAAATTCACTATTCTATAATAAGACTTAGTTTCTTTGAAGTAAAGAACATCAAACTATTAACTTAGATATGATTTTCTAATTGTCCTTTCTGAAATCAGAAATAGATATTTTAAAGTATCGAACTTTAAACTAATAACATAGTTTTGATTTACAAATTCACTAGTCTAAATAAGACTTAGTTATTTTGAAGTAAACAACGTCAAATTATTAACTTAGAACTGATTTTCAAATTGTCATTTCTGAAATCAGAAGTAGATTTTTCAAAGTAAAGAACTTCAAACAAATAACTTAGTTATGATTTACAAATTCACTATTCTATAATAGTACTTAGTTATTTTGAAATAAACAACGTCAAACTATTAACTTAGATATGATTTTCAAATTGTCATTTCTAAAATCAGAAGTAGATATTTTCAAGTAAAAAACTTCAAACTACAACCTTAGATTAGATTTCCAAATTTACATTACTAAGATCCGAATTAGTTATTTTGAAGTAAAAAACGTCAAACTATTAACTTAGATCTGATTCTCTAATTGTCATTTCTAAAATCAGAAGTAGATATTTTCAAGTAAAGTATTTCAAACTAAAAACTTAGTTTTGATTTACAAATTCACTATTCTACAATATGACTTAGTTTCTTTGAAGTAAAGAACATCAAACTATTAACTTAGATATGATTTTCAAATTGTCATTTCTAAAATCATAAGTAGATATTTTCAATTAAGTACTTCAAATAAATAACTTATTTTTGATTTACAAATCCAATATTCTAAAATAAGACTTATCTATTTTGAAGTAAAGAACGTCAAACTATTAACTTAGATCTGATTTTCAAATTGTCATTTCTGAAATTAGAAGTAGATATTTCAAAGTTAAAAACTTTAAACTATAAACTTAGTTTTGATCTACAGATTCACTATTTAAAATAAGACTTAGTTTCTTTGAAGTAAAGAACATCAAACTATTAACTAAGATCTGATTTTCAAATTGTCATATCTGTAATCAGAAGAAGATATTTCAAAGTCCCGAAATTTAAACTAATAACTTATTTTTGATTTACAAATTCACTATTCCAAAATAGTACTTAGTTATTTTGTAGTAAACAAAATCAAATTATTAACTTTGATCTGATTTGCAAATTGTCAATTCTAAAATCAGTAGTAGATATTTTCAAGTAAAGAACTTTAAACTAATAATTTAGTTTTGATTAACAAATTCACTAGTCTAAATAAGACTTAGTTATTTTGAAGTAAATACGTCAAACTACTAACTTAGATCTGATTTTCAAATTGTCATTTCTGAAATCAGAAGTAGATTTTTCAAAGTAAGGAACTTCAAACAAATAACTTAGTTTTGATTTACAAATTCACTATTCTAAAATAAGACTTAGTTTCTTTGAAGTAAAGAACATCAAACTATTAACTTAGATATGATTTTCAAATTGTCATTTCTGAAATCAGAAATTGATATTTTAAAGTATCGAACTTTAAACTAATAACTAAGTTTTGATTTACAAATTCACTATTCTAAAATAGTACTTAGTTATTTTGCAGTAAAGAACGTCAAACTATTAACTTAGATCTGATTTTGTAATTATGATTTCTAAAATCTGAAGGAGATAATTTCAAGTAAAGTACTTCAAACAAATAACTTAGTTTTGATTTACTAAGACAGTATTCTAAAATAAGACTTAACTATTTTGAAGTAAAGAACGTCAAACTATTAACTTACATCTGATTTTCAAATTGTGATTTCTGAAATCAGAAGTACATATTTCAAAGTAAAGTACTTTAAACTAATAGCTTAGTTTTAATTTACAGATTCACTAGTCTAAATAAGAGTTAGTTATTTTGAAGTAAAAAACGTCAAACTATTAACTTAAATCTGATTTTCAAATTGTCATTTCTGAAATCAGAAGTAGTTATTTCAAAGTAAAGAACTTTAAACTAATAACATAGGTTTGATTTACAATTTCACTATTCTAAAATAAGACTTAGTTTCTTTGAAGTAAAGAACGTCAAACTATTAATTTCGATCTGATATTCAAATTGTAATTTCTGAAATCAGTAGTAGATATTTCAAAGTAAAGAACTTCAAACTAATAACTTAGCTTTTATTTACAAATTCACTATTCTACAATATGACTTAGTTTCTTTGAAGTAAAGAACATCAAACTATCAACTTAGATCTGATTTTCAAATTGTCATTTATAAAATCAGAAGTAGATATTTTCAAGTAAAGTACTTCAAACAAATAACTTAGTTTTGATTTACAAAGCCAATATTCTAAAATAAGACTTATATATTTTGAAGTAAAAAACGTCAAACTATTAACTTAGATCTGGTTTTCAAATTGTCATTTCTGAAATCAGAAATAGATATTTTAAAGTATCGAACTTTAAACTAATAACTTAGTTTTGATTTACAAATTCACTATTCTATAATAGTATTTAGTTATTTTGAAGTAAACAACGTCAAACTATTAACTTAGATATGATTTTCAAATTGTCATTTCTAAAATAAGTAGTAGATATTTTCAAGTAAAATATTTCAAACTAATAACTTCGTTTTGATTTGCAAATTTATTATTCTAAAATAGTACTTAGGTATTTTGAAGTAAACAACGTCAAATTATTAACTTAGAACTGATTTTCAAATTGTCATTTCTGAAATCAGAAGTAGATTTTTCAAAGTAAAGAACTTCAAACAACTAACTTAGTTTTGATTTACAAATTCACTATTCTAAACTAAGACTTAGTTTCTTTGAAGTAAAGAACATCAAACTAATAACTTAGATATGATTTTCAAATTGTCTTTTCTGAAAACAGTAATAGATATTTTAAAGTTTCGAACTTTAAACTAATAACTTACTTTTGATTTACAAATTTACTATTCTATAATAGTACTTAGTTATTTTGAAGTAAACAACGTCAAACTATTAACTTAGATATGATTTTCAAATTGTCATTTCTAAAATCAGTAGTAGATATTTTCAAGTAAAGTATTTCAAACTAATAACTTAGTTTTGATTTACAAATTCATTATTCTAAAATAGTACTTAGTTATTTTGAAGTAAACAACGTCAAATTATTAACTTAGAACTGATTTTCAAATTGTCATTTCTGAAATCAGAAGTAGATTTTTAAAGTAAAGAACTTCAAACAAATAACTTAGTTTTGATTTACAAATTCACTATTCTAAAATAAGACTTAGTTTCTTTGAAGTAAAGAACATCAAACTATTAACTTAGATATGATTTTCTAATTGTCCTTTCTGAAATCAGAAATAGATATTTTAAAGTATCGAACTTTAAACTAATAACTTAGTTTTGATTTACAAATTCACTATTCTAAAATAAGACTTAGTTTCTTTGAAGTAAAGAACATCAAACTATTAACTTAGATCTGATTTTCAAATTGTCATTTCTAGAATCAGAAGTAGATATCTTCTAGTAAAGAACTTCAAACTACAATCTAAGATTTGATTTCCAAATTTACATTACTAAGATCCGCATTAGTAAATTTGAAGTAAAAAACTTTAAAATAATAACTTAGGTTTGATTTACAAATTCCCTAGTCTAAAATAAGACTTAGTTATTTTGAAGTAAAGAACGTCAAACTAATAGCTATATCTGATTTTCAAATTGTCGTTTCTAAAATCAGTAGTAGATAATTTCAAGTAAAGTTCTTCAAACTAATAACTTATTTATGATTTACAAATTTACTAGTCTAAAATAAGACTTAGTTATTTTGAAGTAAAGAACGTCAAACTATTAACTTGGATCTGATTTACAAATTGTCATTTCTAAAATCAGAAGTAGATATTTTCAAGTAAAAAACTTCAAACTAATAACTTAGTTTTGATTTACAAGGTAACTATTCTAAAATAAAATTTAGTTATTTTGAAGTAAAGAACGTCAAACTATTAACTTAGATCTGATTTTCAAATTGTCATTTCTAAAATCAGTGGTAGTTTTTTTCAAGAGAAGAACTTCATACTAATAACTTAGTTTTGATTTACATATTCACTATACTAAAATAAGACTTAGTTGTTTTGAAGTAAAGAACGTCAAATTAATAACTTAGATCTGATTTTCAAATTGTCATTTCTGAAATCTGAAGCAGATATTTTCAAGTAAAGATCTTTAAACTAATAACTTAGTTTTGATTTACAAATTCACTATTCTAAACTAAGACTTAGTTATTTTGAAGTAAAGAACGTCAAACTATTAAATTAGATCTGATTTTCAAATTGTCATTTATAAAATCAGAAGTAGATATTTTCAAGTAAAGATCTTCAAACTAATAACTTATTTATGATTTACAAATTTACTAGTCTAAAATAAGACTTAGTTATTTTGAAGTAAAAAACGTCAAACTAATAGCTATATCTGATTTTCAAATCGTCATTTCTAAAATCTGAAGCAGTTATTTTCAGATAAAGAACTTCAAACTTACAACTTAGTTTCGATTTACAAATACGCTATTCTAAAATAAGACTTATCTATTTTAAAGTAAAGAACGTGAAACTATTCAGTTAGATCTAATTTTCAAATTGTCATTTCTTAAATCAGAAGAAGAAATTTCAAAGTAAATAACTTCAAACTAATAACTTAGTTTTGATTTTTAAATTTACTAGTCTAAAATAAGACTTAGGTATTTTGAAGTAAAAAGAGTCAAACTATTAACTTAGACCTGATTTTCAAATTGTCATTTCTAAAGTCAGAAGTAGATATTTTCAAGTAAAAAACTTCAAACTACAACCTTAGATTTGATTTCCTTATTTACATTACTAAGATCTGAATTAGTAAATTTGAAGTAAAAAACTTTAAACTAATAACTTAGTTTTGATTTTCAAATTCACTAGTCTAAAATAAGACTTAGTCATTTTGAAGTAATGAACGTCAAACTATTAACTTAGATCTGATTTTCAAATTGTCATTTATAAAATCAGAGGTAGATATTTTCAAGTAAAGATCTTCAAACTAATAACTTATTTATGATTTACAAATTTACTAGTCTAAAATAAGACTTAGTTATTTTGAAGTAAAAACGTCAATCTATTAACTTAGACCTGATTTTCAAATTGTAATTTCTAAAATCAGATATCGATATTTTCAGGTAAAGAACTTCAAACAACAACCTTAGATTTGATTTCCAAATTTACATTACTAAGATCCGAATTAGTAATTTTGAAGTAAAAAACTTTAAACTAATAACTTAGTTTTGATTTACAAATTCACTAGTCTAAAATAAGACTTAGTTATTTTGAAGTTAAAAACGTCAAACTATTAACTTAGATCTGCTTTTCAATTTGTCATTTCTAAAATCAGAAGTAAATATTTTTAAGTAAAGTACTTCAAACTAATAACTTAGGTTTGATTTACAAATACACTATTCTAAAATAAGACTTATCTATTTTGAAGTAAAGAACGTCAAACTATTCACTTAGATCTGATTTCCAAATTGTCATTTCTTAAATCAGAAGTAGATATTTCAAAGTAAAGAACTTCAAACTAATAACTTAGTTTTGATTTACAAATTTACTATGCTAAAGTAAGACTTAGTTATTTTGAAGTAAAGAACGTCAAACTAATAACTATATCTGATTTTCAAATTGTCATTTCTAAAATCAGTAGTACATATTTTCCAATAAAAAACTTTAAACTAATAACTTATTTTTGATTTACAAACTTACTAGTCTAAAATAAGACTTAGTAATTTTGAAGTAAAAAACGTCAAACAATTAACTTAGACCTGATTATCAAATTGTAATTTCTAAAATTAGAAGTAGATATTTTCAGGTAAAGAACTTCAAACTACAACCTTAGATTGTACATTACTAAGTACATTACGAGATCCGAATTAGTAAATTTGAAGTAAAAAACTTTAAACTAATAACTTAGTTTTGATTTACAAATTCACTATACTAAAATAAGACTTAGTTATTTAGAAGTAAAGAACGTCAAACTATTAAATTAGATCTGATTTTCAAATTGTCATTTCTAAAATAAGAAGTAGATATTTTCCAGTAAAGAGCTACACACTAATAACATAGGTTTGATTTACAAATTCACTATCCTAAAATAAGACTTAGTTATTTTGAAGTAAATAACGTCAAACTATTAACTTAGATCTGATTTTCAAATTGTCATTTCCAAAATCAGAAGTAGATATTTTCAAGTAAAAAACTTCAAACTAATAACTTAGTTTTGATTTACAAATTCACTATTCTAAAATAAGACTCAGTTATTTTGAAGTAAAGAACGTCAAACTATAAACTAAGATCTGATTTTCAATTTGTCATTTCTAATACCAGAAGTAGATATTTTCAAGTAAAGAACTTCAAACTATAACCTAAGCTTTGATTTACAAATTTAGATTACAAAAATCCGTATTAGTTATTTCATTGTGAAAAATTTCAAGCTAATAACTTAGTTTTGATTTACAAATTCACTATTCAAAAATAAGGCTTAGTTATATTGAATTAAAGAACGTCAAACTATTAACTAAGTTCTGATTTTCAAATTGTCATTTCTAAAATCAGACTTAGATATTTACAAGGAAAATACTTTAAACTAATAAATTAGTTTTGATTTACAAATTCACTATTCTAAAATAAGACTCAGTTATTTTGAAGTAAAGAACGTCAAACTATTACCTTAGATCTGATTTTCAAATTGTAATTTCTAAAATCAGAAGTAGATATTTTCAAGTAAATAACTTCAAACTTATAACTGAGTTTTGATTTACAAATTCACTAGTGTGAAATAAGACTTAGTTATTTTGAAGTAAAAAAGTCATACTATTAACTTAGACCTGATTTTCAAATTGTTATTTCTAAAATCAGAAGTAGATATGTTCAAGTAAAGAACTTCAAATTAATAGCTTAGCTTTGATTTACAAATTCACTATACTAAAATAAGACTTTGTTATATTGAAGTAAAGAACGTCAAACTATTAACTTAGACCTGATTTTCAAATTATCATTTTTAAAATCAGAAGTAGATATTTTCAAGTAAAAAACTTCAAACTAATAACTTAGTTCCGATTTACAAATTCACTATTCTAAAATAAGACTTAGTTATTTTGAAGTGAAGAACGTCAAACTATTAACTTGGATCTGATATTCAAATTGTATATCTAAACTCAGAAGTAGATATTTTCAAGTAAAGAACTTCAAACTAAGAACTTAGTTCTGATTTACAAATTCACAATTCTAAAATAAGACTTAGGTATTTTGAAGTAAAGAACGTCAAAATATTAACTTAGATCTGATTTTCAAATTGTCATATCTAATACCAGAAGTAGATATTTTCAAGTGAAGAACTTCAAACTATAACCTTAGCTTTGATTTACAAATTCACTATTCTAAAAGAAGACTTAGGTCTATTGAATTAAAGAACATCGAACTATTAACTTAGATCTGATTTTCAAATTGTCATTTCTAAAATCAGACTTAGATATTTTCAAGTAAAATACTTTAAACTAATAAATTAGTTTTGATTTACAAATTCTCTATTCTAAAATAAAACTTTGTCATTATTAAGTAAAAAATGTCAAACTATTGACTTAGATCTGATATTCAAAATGTATATCTAAACTCAGAAGTAGATATATTCAAGTAAAAAACTTCAAACTAATAACTTGGTTTTGATTTACAAATTCACTATTCTAAAATAAGGCTTAGTTATTTTGAAGTAAAGAACGGCAAACTATTAACTTAGATCTGATTTTCAAATTGTCATTTATAAAATCAGTAGTAGATTTTTTCAAGTTTAGACTTCAAACTAACAACTTAGTTTTGATTTACAAATTCACTATACTAAAATAAGACTTAGTTGTTTTGAAGTAAAGAACGTCAAACTATTACCTTAGATCTGATTTTCAAATTGTAATTTCTAAAATCAGAAGTAGATATTTTCAAGTAAATAACTTCAAACTTATAACTTAGTTTTGATTTACAAATTCACTAGTGAGAAATAAGACGTAGTTATTTTGAAGTAAAAAACGTCATACTATTAACTTAGACCTGATTTTCAAATTGTTATTTCTAAAATCAGAAGTAGATATGTTCAAGTAAAGAACTTCAAATTAATAGCTTAGCTTTGATTTACAAATTCACTATACTAAAATAAGACTTAGTTATATTGAAGTAAAGAACGTCAAACTATTAACTTAGATCTGATTTTCAAATTGTCATTTCTAAGATCAGTAGTAGATATTTTCAAGTAAATAACTTCAAACTTATAACTTAGTTTTGATTTACATATTCACTAGTGTGAAATAAGACTTAGTTATTTTGAAGTAAAAAAGTCATACTATTAACTTAGACCTGATTTTCAAATTGTTATTTCTAAAATCAGAAGTAGATATGTTCAAGTAAAGAACTTCAAATTAATAGCTTAGCTTTGATTTACAAATTCACTATACTAAAATAAGACTATGTTATATTGAAGTAAAGAACGTCAAACTATTAACTTAGACCTGATTTTCAAATTATCATTTTTAAAATCAGAAGTAGATATTTGCAAGTAAAGAACTTCAAACTACAACCTTAGATTTGATTTCGATATTTACATTACTAAGATCCGAATTAGTAAATTTGAAATAAAAAACTTTAAACTAATAACTTAGTTTTGATTTACAAATTCACTAGTCTAAAATAAGACTTAGTTATTTTGAAGTAAAGAACTTCAAACTATTAACTTAGATCTGATTTTAAAATTATCATTTCTAAAATCAGTAGTAGTTTTTATCATGTAAAAAAGTTCATACTAATAACTTAGTTTTGATTTACAAATTCACTATACTAAAATAAGACTTAGTTGCTTTGAAGTAAAGAACGTCAAACTATTAACTTAGATCTGATTTTCAAATTGTCATTTCTAAAATCTGAAGCAGATATTTTCAAATAAAGTACTACAAACTAACAACTTAGTTTTGATTTACAAATACAGTATTCTAAAATAAGACTTATCTATTTTGAAGTAAAGAACGTCATACTATTAACTTAGATCTGATTTTCAAATGGCATTTCTAAAATCAGTAGTAGATATTTTCAAGTAGAGAACTTCAAACTAATAACTTAGTTTTGATTTACAAATTTACTAGTCTAAAATAAGACTTAGTTATTTTGAAGAAAAGAACGTCAAACTATTAACGTGGATCTAATTTTCAAATTGTCATTTCTAAAATCAGCAGTAGTTATTTTCAAGTAAAGAACTTAAAACTACATCCTTAGTTTAGATTTTCAAATTTACATTACTAAAATCCGAATTAGTAAATCTGAAATAAAAAACTTCAAACTAATAACTTAGTTTTGATTTACAAATTCTCTATTCTAAAATAAAACATAGTTATTTTGAAGTAAAGAATGTCAAACTATTAACTTAGATCTGATTTTCAAATTGTCATTTCTGAAATCAGTAGTAGATATTTTCAAGTAGAGAACTTCAAACTAATAACTTAGTTTTGATTTACAATTTTACTAGTCTAAAATAAGACTTAGTTATTTTGAAGAAAAGAACGTCAAACTATTAACGTGGATCTAATTTTCAAATTGTCATTTCTAAAATCAGCAGTAGATATTTTCAAGTAAAGAACTTAAAACTACATCCTTAGTTTAGATTTTCAAATTTACATTACTAAAATCCGAATTAGTAAATCTGAAATAAAAAACTTCAAACTAATAACTTAGTTTAGATTTACAAATACACTATTCTACAATAATGCTTATCTTGTTTGAAGTAAAGAACGTAAAACTATTAACTTAGATCAGATTTTCAAAGTGTCATTTCTAAAATCAGAAGTAGATTTTTTCAAGTAAAAAACTTCAAACTAATGACTTAGTTCCAATTTATAAATTCACTATTCTAAAATAAGACTTAGTTCTATTGAATTAAAGAACATCGAACTATTAACTTAGATCTGATTTTCAAATTGTCATTTCTAAAATCAGACTTAGATATTTTCAAGTAAAATACTTTAAACTAATAAATTAGTTTTGATTTACAAATTCTCTATTCTAAAATAAAACTTTGTTATTATTAAGTAAAAAATGTCAAACTATTGACTTAGATCTGATATTCAAATTGTATATCTAAACTCAGAAGTAGATATTTTCAAGTAAAAAACTTCAAACTAACAACTTGGTTTTGATTTACAAATTCACTATTCTAAAATAAGGCTTAGTTATTTTGAAGTAAAGAAGGGCAAACTATTAACTTAGATCTGATTTTCAAATTGTCATTTATAAAATCAGTAGTAGATTTTTTCAAGTTTAGACTTCAAACTAACAACTTAGTTTTGATTTACAAATTCACTATACTAAAATAAGACTTAGTTGTTTTGAAGTAAAGAACGTCAAATTATTAACTTAGATCTGATTTTCAAATTGTCATTTCTAAAATCAGAAGTAGTTATTTTCAAGTAAAGAACTTCAAACTAATAACTTAGATTTGATTTACAAAAACAGTATTCTAAAATAAAATTTAGCTATTTTGAAGTAAAGAATGTCAAACTATTAACTTAGATCTGATTTTCAAATTATCATTTCTAAAATCACAAGTACATATTTTCAAGTAAAGAACTTCAAACTAATAACTTAGATTTGATTTACAAAAACAGTATTCTAAAATAAAACTTATCTATTTTGAAGTAAAGAATGTCAAACTATTACCTTAGATCTGATTTTCAAATTTTAATTTCTAAAATCAGAAGTAGATATTTTCAAGTAAATAACTTCAAACTTATAACTTAGTTTTGATTTACAAATTCACTAGTGAGAAATAAGACGTAGTTATTTTGAAGTAAAAAACGTCATACTATTAACTTAGACCTGATTTTCAAATTGTTATTTCTAAAATCAGAAGTAGATATGTTCAAGTAAAGAACTTCAAATTAGTAGCTTAGCTTTGATTTACAAATTCACTATACTAAAATAAGACTTAGTTATATTGTAGTAAAGAACGTCAAACTATTAACTTAGATCTGATTTTCAAATTGTCATTTCTAAGATCAGTAGTAGCTATTTTCAAGTAAATAACTTCAAACTTATAACTTAGTTTTGATTTACATATTCACTAGTGTGAAATAAGACTTAGTTATTTTGAAGTAAAAAAGTCATACTATTAACTTAGACCTGATTTTGAAATTGTTATTTCTAAAATCAGAGGTAGTTATGTTCAAGTAAAGAACTTCAAATTAATAGCTTAGCTTTGATTTAAAAATTCACTATACTAAAATAAGACTTTGTTATATTGAAGTAAAGAACGTCAAACTATTAACTTAGACCTGATTTTCAAATTATCATTTTTAAAATCAGAAGTAGATATTTTCAAGTAAAGAACTTCAAACTACAACCTTAGATTTGATTTCGATATTTACATTACTAAGATCCGAATTAGTAAATTTGAAATAAAAAACTTTAAACTAATAACTTAGTTTTGATTTACAAATTTACTAGTCTAAAATAAGACTTAGTTATTTTGAAGAAAAGAACGTCAAACTATTAACGTGGATCTAATTTTCAAATTGTCATTTCTAAAATCAGCAGTAGATATTTTCAAGTAAAGAACTTAAAACTACATCCTTAGTTTAGATTTTCAAATTTACATTACTAAAATCCGAATTAGTAAATCTGAAATAAAAAACTTCAAACTAATAACTTAGTTTAGATTTACAAATACACTATTCTACAATAATGCTTATCTTGTTTGAAGTAAAGAACGTAAAACTATTAACTTAGATCAGATTTTCAAAATGTCATTTCTAAAATCAGAAGTAGATTTTTTCAAGTAAAAAACTTCAAACTTATAACTTAGTTTTGATTTACATATTCACTAGTGTGAAATAAGACTTAGTTATTTTGAAGTAAAAAAGTCATACTATTAACTTAGACCTGATTTTCAAATTGTTATTTCTAAAATCAGAAGTAGATATGTTCAAGTAAAAAACTTCAAATTAATAGCTTAGCTTTGATTTACAAATTCACTATACTAAAATAAGACTTTGTTATATTGAAGTAAAGAACGTCAAACTATTAACTTAGACCTGATTTTCAAATTATCATTTCTAAGATCAGTAGTAGATATTTTCAAGTAAATAACTTCAAACTTATAACTTAGTTTTGATTTACATATTCACTAGTGTGAAATAAGACTTAGTTATTTTGAAGTAAAGAACTTCAAACTATTAACTTAGATCTGATTTTCAAATTATCATTTCTAAAATCAGTAGTAGTTTTTATCATGTAAAAAACTTCATACTAATAACTTAGTTTTGATTTACAAATTCACTATACTAAAATAAGACTTAGTTGGTTTGAAGTAAAGAACGTCAAACTATTAACTTAGATCTGATTTTCAAATTGTCATTTCTAAAATCTGAAGCAGATATTTTCAAATAAAGTACTTCAAACTAACAACTTAGTTTTGATTTACAAATACAGTATTCTAAAATAAGACTTATCTATTTTGAAGTAAAGAACGTCATACTATTAACTTAGATCTGATTTTCAAATGGCATTTCTAAAATCAGTAGTAGATATTTTCAAGTAGAGAACTTCAAACTAATAACTTAGTTTTGATTTACAAATTTACTAGTCTAAAATAAGACTTAGTTATTTTGAAGAAAAAAACGTCAAACTATTAACGTGGATCTAATTTTGAAATTGTCATTTCTAAAATCAGCAGTAGATATTTTCAAGTAAAGAACTTAAAACTACATCCTTAGTTTAGATTTTCAAATTTACATTACTAAAATCCGAATTAGTAAATCTGAAATAAAAAACTTCAAACTAATAACTTAGTTTTGATTTACAAATTCTCTATTCTAAAATAAATCATAGTTATTTTGAAGTAAAGAATGTCAAACTATTAACTTAGATCTGATTTTCAAATTGTCATTTCTAAAATCAGTAGTAAATATTTTCAAGTAGAGAACTTCAAACTAATAACTTAGTTTTGATTTACAATTTTACTAGTCTAAAATAAGACTTAGTTATTTTGAAGAAAAGAACGTCAAACTATTAACGTGGATCTAATTTTCAAATTGTCATTTCTAAAATCAGCAGTAGATATTTTCAAGTAAAGAACTTAAAACTACATCCTTAGTTTAGATTTTCAAATTTACATTACTAAAATCCTAATTAGTAAATCTGAAATAAATAACTTCAAACTAATAACTTAGTTTAGATTTACAAATACACTATTCTACAATAATGCTTATCTTGTTTGAAGTAAAGAACGTAAAACTATTAACTTAGATCAGATTTTCAAAGTGTCATTTTTAAAATCAGAAGTAGATTTTTTCAAGTAAAAAACTACAAACTAATGACTTAGTTCCGATTTATAAATTCACTATTTTAAATAAGACTTAGTTCTATTGAATTAAAGAACATCGAACTATTAACTTAGATCTGATTTTCAAATTGTCATTTCTAAAATCAGACTTAGATATTTTCAAGTAAAATACTTTAAACTAATAAATTAGTTTTGATTTACAAATTCTCTATTCTAAAATAAAACTTTGTTATTATTAAGTAAAAAATGTCAAACTATTGACTTAGATCTGATATTCAAATTGTATATCTAAACTCAGAAGTAGATATTTTCAAGTAAAAAACTTCAAACTAATAACTTGGTTTTGATTTAGAAATTCACTATTCTAAAATAAGGCTTAGTTATTTTGAAGTAAAGAACGGCAAACTATTAACTTAGATCTGATTTTCAAATTGTCATTTATAAAATCAGTAGTAGATTTTTTCAAGTTTAGACTTCAAACTAACAACTTAGTTTTGATTTACAAATTCACTATACTAAAATAAGACTTAGTTGTTTTGAAGTAAAGAACGTCAAATTATTAACTTAGATCTGATTTTCAAATTGTCATTTCTAAAATCAGAAGTAGTTATTTTCAAGTAAAGAACTTCAAACTAATAACTTAGATTTGATTTACAAAAACAGTATTCTAAAATAAAATTTAGCTATTTTGAAGTAAAGAATGTTAAACTATTAACTTAGATCTGATTTTCAAATTATCATTTCTAAAATCACAAGTACATATTTTCAAGTAAAGAACTTCAAACTAATAACTTAGATTTGATTTACAAAAACAGTATTCTAAAATAAAACTTATCTATTTTGAAGTAAAGAATGTCAAACTATTACCTTAGATCTGATTTTCAAATTATCATTTCTAAAATCACAAGTACATATTTTCAAGTAAAGAACTTCAAACTAATAACTTAGTTTTGATTTACAAATTCACTAGTGTGAAATAAGACGTTGTTATTTTGAAGTAAAAAACGTCATACTATTAACTTAGACCTGATTTTCAAATTGTTGTTTCTAAAATCAGAAGTAGATATGTTCAAGTAAAGAACTTCAAATTAATAGCTTAGCTTTGATTTACAAATTCACTATACTAACATAAGACTTAGTTATATTGCAGTAAAGAACGTCAAACTATTAACTTAGATCTGATTTTCAAATTGTCATTTCTAAGATCAGTAGTAGATATTTTCAAGTAAATAACTTCAAACTTATAACTTAGTTTTGATTTACATATTCACTAGTGTGAAATAAGACTTAGTTATTTTGAAGTAAAAAAGTCATACTATTAACTTAGACCTGATTTTCAAATTGTTATTTCTAAAATCAGAAGTAGATATGTTCAAGTAAAGAACTTCAAATTAATAGCTTAGCTTTGATTTACAAATTCACTATACTAAAATAAGACTTAGTTGGTTTGAAGTAACGAACGTCAAACTATTAACTTAGATCTGATTTTCAAATTGTCATTTCTAAAATCTGAAGCAGATATTTTCAAATAAAGTACTTCAAACTAACAACTTAGTTTTGATTTACAAATACAGTATTCTAAAATAAGATTTATCTATTTTGAAGTAAAGAACGTCATACTATTAACTTAGATCTGATTTTCAAATTGTCATTTCTTAAAAAAGAAGTAGATAATTCAAAGTAAGAACTTCAAACTAATAACTAAGAACGTCAAACTATTAACTTAGATCTGATTTTCAAATTGTCATTTCTAAAACAAGAAGTAGATATTTTCAAGTAAAGAACTTTAAACTAATAACTTAGCCTTGATATACAAATTGAGTATTCTAAAATAAGACTTAGTTATTTTGAAGTAAAGAACGTCAAACTATTAACTTAGATCTGATTTTCAAATTGTCATTTCTAAAATCAGTGGTAGTTTTTTTCAAGTGAAGAACTTCATACTAATAACTTAGTTTTGGTTTACAAATTCACTAGTCTAAAATAAGACTTAGTTATTTTAAAGTAAAAAACGTCAAACTGTTAACTTACATCTGATTTTCAAATTCACATTTCTAAAATCATTAGTAGATATTTTCAAGTAAAGAATTTCAAACTAATAACTTCGTTTTAAATTACAAATTCACTATACTAAAATAAGACTTAGTTATTTTAAAGTAAAGAACGTCAAACTGTTAACTTAGATTTGAATTTCAAATTGTCATTTCTAAAATCAGAAGTAGATATTTTCAAGTAAACATTTTTAAACTAATAACTTAGCCTTGATTTACAAATTGAGTATTCTAAATAGAGACTTAGTTATTTTGAAGTAAAGAACGTCAAACTATTAACTTTGATCTGATTTTCAAATTGTCATTTCTAAAATCAATGGTAGTTTTTTTCAAGTGAAGAACTTCATACTAATAACTTAGTTTTGGTTTACAAATTCACTATAGTAAAATAAGACTTAGTTGTTTTGAAGTAGAGAACGTCAAACTATTAACTTAGATCTGATTTTCAAATTGTCATTTCTAAAATCAGAGGTAGTTTTTTTCAAGTGAAGCAGTTCATACTAATAACTTAGTTTTAATTTACAAATTCACTAGTCTAAAATAAGACTTAGTTATTTTTAAGTAAAGAACGTCAAACTGTTAACTTAGATCTGATTTTCAAATTGTCATTTCTAAAATCAGTAGTAGATATTTTCAAGTTAAGAATTTCAAACTAATAACTTCGTTTTAAATTACAAATTCACTATACTAAAATAAGACTTAGTTGTTTTGAAGTAAAGAACGTCAAACTATTAACTTAGATTTGATTTTCAAATTGTCATTTCTAAAATTAGAAGTAGATATTTTCAAGTAAACATTTTTAAACTAATTACTTAGCCTTGATTTACAAATTGAGTATTCTAAAATAAGACTTAGTTATTTTGTAGTAAAGAACGTCAAACTATTAACTTAGATCTGATTTTCTAATTGTCATTTCTAAAATCAATGGTAGTTTTTTTCAAGTGAAGAACTTCATACTAATAACTTAGTTTTGGTTTACAAATTCACTATACTAAAATAAGACTTAGTTGTTTTGAAGTAGAGAACGTCAAACTATTAACTTAGATCTGATTTTCAAATTGTCATTTCTAAAATCAGTGGTAGTTTTTTTTAAGTGAAGCACTTCATACTAATAACTTAGGTTTAATTTACAAATTCACTAGTCTAAAATAAGACTTAGTTATTTTAAAGTAAAGAACGTCAAACTGTTAACTTAGATCTGATTTTCAAATTGTCATTTCTAAAATCAGTAGTAGTTTTTTTCAAGTGAAGAACTTCATACTGATAACTTAGTTTTGGTTTACAAATTCACTATACTAAAATAAGACTTAGTTGTTTTGAAGTAAAGAACGTCAAACTATTAACTTAGATCTGATTTTCAAATTGTCATTTCTAAAATCAGAAGTAGATATTTTCAAGTAAACAACTTTAAACTAATAACTTAGCCTTGATTTACAAATTGAGTATTCTAAAATAAGACTTAGTTATTTTGAAGTAAAGAACGTCAAACTATTAACTTAGATCTGATTTTCAAATTGTCATTTCTAAAATCAGTGGTAGTTTTTTTCAAGTGAAGAACTTCATACTAATAACTTAGTTTTAATTTACAAATTCACTAGTCTAAAATAAGACTTAGTTATTTTAAAGTAAAGAACATCAAACTTTTAACTTAGATCTGATTTTCAAATTGTCATTTCTAAAATCAGTAGTAGATATTTTCAAGTAAAGAACTTCAAACTAATAACTTTGTTTTAAATTACAAATTCACTATACTAAAATAAGACTTAGTTACTTAGAAGTAAAGAACGTCAAACTATTAACTTAGATCTGATTTTCAAATTGTCATTTCTAAAACAAGAAGTAGATATTTTCAAGTAAAGAACTTTAAACTAATAACTTAGCCTTGATTTACAAATTGAGTATTCTAAAATAAGACTTAGTTATTTTGAAGTAAAGAACGTCAAACTATTAACTTAGATCTGATTTTCAAATTGTCATTTCTAAAATCAATGGTAGTTTTTTTCAAGTGAAGAACTTCATACTAATAACTTAGTTTTGGTTTACATATTCACTATACTAAAATAAGACTTAGTTGTTTTGAAGTAAAGAATGTCAAACTATTAACTTCGATCTGATTTTCAAATTGTCATTTCTAAAATCAGTGGTAGTTTTTTTCAAGTGAAGAACTTCATACTAATAACTTAGTTTTAATTTACAAATTCACTAGTCTAAAATAAGACTTAGTTATTTTAAAGTAAAGAACGTCAAACTGTTAATTTAGATCTGATTTTAAAATTGTCATTTCTAAAATCAGTGGTAGTTTTTTTCAAGTGAAGAACTTCATACAAACAACTTAGTTTTGGTTTACAAATTCACTATACTAAAATAAGACTTAGTTGTTTTGAAGTAAATAACGTCAAACTATTAACTTAGATCGGATTTTCAAATTGTCATTTCGAAAATCAGAAGTAGATATTTTGAAGTAAACAACTTTAAACTAATAACTTAGCTTTGATTTACAAATTGAGTATTCTAAAACAAGACTTAGTTATTTTGAAGTAAAGAACGTCAAACTATTAACTTAGATCTGATTTTCAAATTGTCATTTCTAAAATCAGTGGTAGTTTTTTTCAACTGAAAAACTTCATACTGATAACTTAGTTTTGGTTTACAAATTCACTATACTAAAATAAAACTTAGTTGTTTTGAAGTAAAAAACGTCAAACTATTAACTTAGATCTGATTTTCAAATTGTCATTTCTAAAATCAGAAGTAGATATTTTCAAGTAAACAACTTTAAACTAATAACTTAGCCTTGATTTACAAATTGAGTATTCTAAAATAAGACTTAGTTATTTTGAAGTAAAGAACGTCAAACTATTAACTTAGATCTGATTTTCAAATTGTCATTTCTAAAATCAGTGGTAGTTTTTTTCAAGTGAAGAACTTCATACTAATAACTTAGTTTTAATTTACAAATTCACTAGTCTAATATAAGACTTAGTTATTTTAAAGTAAAGAACGTCAAACTGTTAACTTAGATCTGATTTTCAAATTGTTATTTCTAAAATTAGTACTAGATATTTTCAATTAAAGAACTTCAAAATAATAACTTTGTTTTAAATTACAAATTCACTATACTAAAATAAGACTTAGTTATTTAGAAGTAAAGAACGTCAAACTATTAACTTAGATCTGATTTTCAAATTGTCATTTCTAAAATCAGAAGTAGATATTTTCAAGTAAACAACTTTAAACTAATAACTTAGCCTTGATTTACAAATTGAGTATTCTTAAATAAAACTTAGTTATTTTGAAGTAAAGAACTTCAAACTATTAACTTAGATCTTATTTTCAAATTGTCATTTCTAAAATCAGTGGTAGTTTTTTTCAAGTGAAGAACTTCATACTAATAACTTAGTTTTAATTTACAAATTCACTAGTCTAAAATAAGACTTAGTTATTTTAAAGTAAAGAACGTCAAACTTTTAACTTAGATCTGATTTTCAAATTGTCATTTCTAAAATCAGTAGTAGATATTTTCAAGTAAAGAACTTCAAACTAATAACTTTGTTTTAAATTACAAATTCACTATACTAAAATAAGACTTAGTTATTTAGAAGTAAAAAACGTCAAACTATTAACTTAGATCTGATTTTCAAATTGTCATTTCTAAAATCAGAAGTAGATATTTTCAAGTAAAGAACTTTAAACTAATAACTTTGCCTTGATTTACAGATTGGGTATTCTAAAATAAGACTTAGTTATTTTGAAGTAAAGAACGTCAAACTATTAACTTAGATCTGATTTTCAAATTGTCATTTCTAAAATCAGTGGTAGTTTTTTTCAAGTGAAGAACTTCATACTAATAACTTAGTTTTAATTTACAAATTCATTAGTCTAAAATAAGACTTAGTTATTTTAAAGTAAAGAACGTCAAACTTTTAACTTAGATCTGATTTTCAAATTGTCATTTCTAAAATCAGAAGTAGATATTTTCAAGTAAACAACTTTAAACTAATAACTTAGCCTTGATTTACAAATTGGGTATTCTAAAATAAGACTTAGTTATTTTGAAGTAAAGAACGTCAAACTATTAACTTAGATCTGATTTTTAAATTGTCATTTCTAAAATCAGTGGTAGTTTTTTTCAAGTGAAGAACTTCATACTGATAACTTAGTTTTGGATAACAAATTCACTATACTAAAATAAGACTTAGTTGTTTTGAAGTAAAGAACGTCAAACTATTAACTTAGATCTGATTTTCAAATTGTCATTTCTAAAATCAGAAGTAGATATTTTCAAGTAAACAACTTTAAACTAATAACTTAGCCTTGATTTACAAATTGAGTATTCTAAAATAAGACTTAGTTATTTTGAAGTAAAGAACGTCAAACTATTAACTTAGATCTGATTTTCAAATTGTCATTTCTAAAATCAGTGGTAGTTTTTTTCAAGTGAAGAACTTCATACTAATAACTTAGTTTTAATTTACAAATTCACTAGTCTAAAATAAGACTTAGTTATTTTAAAGTAAAGAACATCAAACTTTTAACTTAGATCTGATTTTCAAATTGTCATTTCTAAAATCAGTAGTAGATATTTTCAAGTAAAGAACTTCAAACTAATAACTTTGTTTTAAATTACAAATTCACTATACTAAAATAAGACTTAGTTACTTAGAAGTAAAGAACGTCAAACTATTAACTTAGATCTGATTTTCAAATTGTCATTTCTAAAACAAGAAGTAGATATTTTCAAGTAAAGAACTTTAAACTAATAACTTAGCCTTGATTTACAAATTGAGTATTCTAAAATAAGACTTAGTTATTTTGAAGTAAAGAACGTCAAACTATTAACTTAGATCTGATTTTCAAATTGTCATTTCTAAAATCAATGGTAGTTTTTTTCAAGTGAAGAACTTCATACTAATAACTTAGTTTTGGTTTACATATTCACTATACTAAAATAAGACTTAGTTGTTTTGAAGTAAAGAATGTCAAACTATTAACTTCGATCTGATTTTCAAATTGTCATTTCTAAAATCAGTGGTAGTTTTTTTCAAGTGAAGAACTTCATACTAATAACTTAGTTTTAATTTACAAATTCCCTAGTCTAAAATAAGACTTAGTTATTTTAAAGTAAAGAACGTCAAACTGTTAATTTAGATCTGATTTTAAAATTGTCATTTCTAAAATCAGTGGTAGTTTTTTTCAAGTGAAGAACTTCATACAAACAACTTAGTTTTGGTTTACAAATTCACTATACTAAAATAAGACTTAGTTGTTTTGAAGTAAATAACGTCAAACTATTAACTTAGATCTGATTTTCAAATTGTCATTTCGAAAATCAGAAGTAGATATTTTGAAGTAAACAACTTTAAACTAATAACTTAGCTTTGATTTACAAATTGAGTATTCTTAAATAAAACTTAGTTATTTTGAAGTAAAGAACTTCAAACTATTAACTTAGATCTTATTTTCAAATTGTCATTTCTAAAATCAGTGGTAGTTTTTTTCAAGTGAAGAACTTCATACTAATAACTTAGTTTTAATTTACAAATTCACTAGTCTAAAATAAGACTTAGTTATTTTAAAGTAAAGAACGTCAAACTTTTAACTTAGATCTGATTTTCAAATTGTCATTTCTAAAATCAGTAGTAGATATTTTCAAGTAAAGAACTTCAAACTAATAACTTTGTTTTAAATTACAAATTCACTATACTAAAATAAGACTTAGTTATTTAGAAGTAAAGAACGTCAAACTATTAACTTAGATCTGATTTTCAAATTGTCATTTCTAAAATCAGAAGTAGATATTTTCAAGTAAAGAACTTTAAACTAATAACTTAACCTTGATTTACAGATTGGGTATTCTAAAATAAGACTTAGTTATTTTGAAGTAAAGAACGTCAAACTATTAACTTAGATCTGATTTTCAAATTGTCATTTCTAAAATCAGTGGTAGTTTTTTTCAAGTGAAGAACTTCATACTAATAACTTAGTTTTAATTTACAAATTCATTAGTCTAAAATAAGACTTAGTTATTTTAAAGTAAAGAACGTCAAACTTTTAACTTAGATCTGATTTTCAAATTGTCATTTCTAAAATCAGTAGTAGATATTTTCAAGTAAAGAACTTCAAACTAATAACTTTGTTTTAAATTACAAATTCACTATACTAAAATAAGACTTAGTTATTTAGAAGTAAAGAACGTCAAACTATTAACTTAGATCTGATTTTCAAATTGTCATTTCTAAAACAAGAAGTAGATATTTTCAAGTAAAGAACTTTAAACTAATAACTTAGCCTTGATTTACAAATTGAGTATTCTAAAATAAGACTTAGTTATTTTGAAGTAAAGAACGTCAAACTATTAACTTAGATCTGATTTTCAAATTGTCATTTCTAAAATCAATGGTAGTTTTTTTCAAGTGAAGAACTTCATACTAATAACTTAGTTTTGGTTTACATATTCACTATACTAAAATAAGACTTAGTTGTTTTGAAGTAAAGAATGTCAAACTATTAACTTAGATCTGATTTTCAAATTGTCATTTCTAAAATCAGTGGTAGTTTTTTTCAACTGAAAAACTTCATACTGATAACTTAGTTTTGGTTTACAAATTCACTATACTAAAATAAAACTTAGTTGTTTTGAAGTAAAAAACGTCAAACTATTAACTTAGATCTGATTTTCAAATTGTCATTTCTAAAATCAGAAGTAGATATTTTCAAGTAAACAACTTTAAACTAATAACTTAGCCTTGATTTACAAATTGAGTATTCTAAAATAAGACTTAGTTATTTTGAAGTAAAGAACGTCAAACTATTAACTTAGATCTGATTTTCAAATTGTCATTTCTAAAATCAGTGGTAGTTTTTTTCAAGTGAAGAACTTCATACTAATAACTTAGTTTTAATTTACAAATTCACTAGTCTAATATAAGACTTAGTTATTTTAAAGTAAAGAACGTCAAACTGTTAACTTAGATCTGATTTTCAAATTGTTATTTCTAAAATTAGTACTAGATATTTTCAATTAAAGAACTTCAAAATAATAACTTTGTTTTAAATTACAAATTCACTATACTAAAATAAGACTTAGTTATTTAGAAGTAAAGAACGTCAAACTATTAACTTAGATCTGATTTTCAAATTGTCATTTCTAAAATCAGAAGTAGATATTTTCAAGTAAACAACTTTAAACTAATAACTTAGCCTTGATTTACAAATTAAGTATTCTTAAATAAAACTTAGTTATTTTGAAGTAAAGAACTTCAAACTATTAACTTAGATCTTATTTTCAAATTGTCATTTCTAAAATCAGTGGTAGTTTTTTTCAAGTGAAGAACTTCATACTAATAACTTAGTTTTAATTTACAAATTCACTAGTCTAAAATAAGACTTAGTTATTTTAAAGTAAAGAACGTCAAACTTTTAACTTAGATCTGATTTTCAAATTGTCATTTCTAAAATCAGTAGTAGATATTTTCAAGTAAAGAACTTCAAACTAATAACTTTGTTTTAAATTACAAATTCACTATACTAAAATAAGACTTAGTTATTTAGAAGTAAACAACGTCAAACTATTAACTTGGATCTGATTTTCAAATTGTCATTTCTAAAATCAGAAGTAGATATTTTCAAGTAAAGAACTTTAAACTAATAACTTAGCTTTGATTTACAAATTGGGTATTCTAAAATAAGACTTAGTTATTTTGAAGTAAAGAACGTCAAACTATTAACTTAGATCTGATTTTCAAATTGTCATTTCTAAAATCAGTGGTAGTTTTTTTCAAGTGAAGAACTTCATACTAATAACTTAGTTTTAATTTACAAATTCATTAGTCTAAAATAAGACTTAGTTATTTTAAAGTAAAGAACGTCAAACTTTTAACTTAGATCTGATTTTCAAATTGTCATTTCTAAAATCAGTAGTAGATATTTTCAAGTAAAGAACTTCAAACTAATAACTTTGTTTTAAATTACAAATTCACTATACTAAAATAAGACTTAGTTATTTAGAAGTAAAGAACGTCAAACTATTAACTTAGATCTGATTTTCAAATTGTCATTTCTAAAACAAGAAGTAGATATTTTCAAGTAAAGAACTTTAAACTAATAACTTAGCCTTGATTTACAAATTGAGTATTCTAAAATAAGAATTAGTTATTTGGAAGTAAAGAACGTCAAACTATTAACTTAGATCTGATTTTCAAATTGTCATTTCTAAAATCAGTGGTAGTTTTTTTCAAGTGAAGAACTTCATACTGATAACTTAGTTTTGGTTTACAAAATCACTATACTAAAATAAGACTTAGTTGTTTTGAAGTAAAGAACGTCAAACTATTAACTTAGATCTGATTTTCAAATTGTCATTTCTAAAATCAGTAGTAGATATTTTCAAGTAAAGAACTTTAAACTAATAACTTAGCTTTGATTTACAAATTGAGTATTCTAAAACAAGACTTAGTTATTTTGAAGTAAAGAACGTCAAACTATTAACTTAGATCTGATTTTCAAATTGTCATTTCGAAAATCAGAAGTAGATATTTTCAAGTAAACAACTTTAAACTAATAACTTAGCTTTGATTTACAAATTGAGTATTCTAAAACAAGACTTAGTTATTTTGAAGTAAAGAACGTCAAACTATTAACTTAGATCTGATTTTCAAATTGTCATTTCTAAAATCAGTGGTAGTTTTTTTCAACTGAAAAACTTCATACTGATAACTTAGTTTTGGTTTACAAATTCACTATACTAAAATAAAACTTAGTTGTTTTGAAGTAAAAAACGTCAAACTATTAACTTAGATCTGATTTTCAAATTGTCATTTCTAAAATCAGAAGTAGATATTTTCAAGTAAACAACTTTAAACTAATAACTTAGCCTTGATTTACAAATTGAGTATTCTAAAATAAGACTTAGTTATTTTGAAGTAAAGAACGTCAAACTATTAACTTAGATCTGATTTTCAAATTGTCATTTCTAAAATCAGTGGTAGTTTTTTTCAAGTGAAGAACTTCATACTAATAACTTAGTTTTAATTTACAAATTCACTAGTCTAATATAAGACTTAGTTATTTTAAAGTAAAGAACGTCAAACTGTTAACTTAGATCTGATTTTCAAATTGTTATTTCTAAAATTAGTACTAGATATTTTCAATTAAAGAACTTCAAAATAATAACTTTGTTTTAAATTACAAATTCACTATACTAAAATAAGACTTAGTTATTTAGAAGTAAAGAACGTCAAACTATTAACTTAGATCTGATTTTCAAATTGTCATTTCTAAAATCAGAAGTAGATATTTTCAAGTAAACAACTTTAAACTAATAACTTAGCCTTGATTTACAAATTGAGTATTCTTAAATAAAACTTAGTTATTTTGAAGTAAAGAACTTCAAACTATTAACTTAGATCTTATTTTCAAATTGTCATTTCTAAAATCAGTGGTAGTTTTTTTCAAGTGAAGAACTTCATACTAATAACTTAGTTTTAATTTACAAATTCACTAGTCTAAAATAAGACTTAGTTATTTTAAAGTAAAGAACGTCAAACTTTTAACTTAGATCTGATTTTCAAATTGTCATTTCTAAAATCAGTAGTAGATATTTTCAAGTAAAGAACTTCAAACTAATAACTTTGTTTTAAATTACAAATTCACTATACTAAAATAAGACTTAGTTATTTAGAAGTAAAGAACGTCAAACTATTAACTTAGATCTGATTTTCAAATTGTCATTTCTAAAATCAGAAGTAGATATTTTCAAGTAAAGAACTTTAAACTAATAACTTAGCCTTGATTTACAAATTGGGTATTCTAAAATAAGACTTAGTTATTTTGAAGTAAAGAACGTCAAACTATTAACTTAGATCTGATTTTCAAATTGTCATTTCTAAAATCAGTGGTAGTTTTTTTCAAGTGAAGAACTTCATACTAATAACTTAGTTTTAATTTACAAATTCATTAGTCTAAAATAAGACTTAGTTATTTTAAAGTAAAGAACGTCAAACTTTTAACTTAGATCTGATTTTCAAATTGTCATTTCTAAAATCAGTAGTAGATATTTTCAAGTAAAGAACTTCAAACTAATAACTTTGTTTTAAATTACAAATTCACTATACTAAAATAAGACTTAGTTATTTAGAAGTAAAGAACGTCAAACTATTAACTTAGATCTGATTTTCAAATTGTCATTTCTAAAACAAGAAGTAGATATTTTCAAGTAAAGAACTTTAAACTAATAACTTAGCCTTGATTTACAAATTGAGTATTCTAAAATAAGACTTAGTTATTTTGAAGTAAAGAACGTCAAACTATTAACTTAGATCTGATTTTCAAATTGTCATTTATAAAATCAATGGTAGTTTTTTTCAAGTGAAGAACTTCATACTAATAACTTATTTTTAATTTACAAATTCACTAGTCTAAACTAAGACTTAGTTATTTTGAAGTAAAGAACGTCAAACTATTAACTTAGATCTGATTTTCAAATTGTCATTTCTGAAATCAGTGGTAGTTTTTTTGAAGTGAAGAACCTCATACTGATAACTTAGTTTTGGTTTACAAATTCACTATACTAAAATAAGACTTAGTTGTTTTGAAGTAAAGAACGTCAAACTATTAACTTAGATCTGATTTTCAAATTGTCATTTCTAAAATCAGTGGAAGTTTTTTTCAAGTGAAGAACTTCATACTAATAACTTAGTTTTAATTTACAAATTCACTAGTCTAAAATAAGACTTAGTTATTTTAAAGTAAAGAACGTCAAACTGTTAATTTAGATCTGATTTTCAAATTGTCATTTCTAAAATCAGTGGTAGTTTTTTTCAAGTGAAGAACTTCATACTAACAACTTAGTTTTGGTTTACAAATTCACTATACTAAAATAAGACTTAGCTGTTTTGAAGTAAAGTACGTCAAACTATTAACTTAGATCTGATTTTCAAATTGTCATTTCTAAAATCAGAAGTAGATATTTTCTAGTACCCAACCTTAAACTAATAACTTAGCCTTGATTTACAAATTGAGTATTCTAAAATAAGACTTAGTTATTTTGAAGTAAAGAACGTCAAACTATTAACTTAGATCTGATTTTCAAATTGTCATTTCTAAAATCAGTGGTAGTTTTTTTCAAGTGAAGAACTTCATACTAATAACTTAGTTTTAAATTACAAATTCACTATACTAAAATAAGACTTAGTTATTTAGAAGTAAAGAACGTCAAACTATTAACTTAGATCTGATTTTCAAATTGTCATTTCTAAAACAAGAAGTAGATATTTTCAAGTAAAGAACTTTAAACTAATAACTTAGCCTTGATTTACAAATTGAGTATTCTAAAATAAGAATTAGTTATTTGGAAGTAAAGAACGTCAAACTATTAACTTAGATCTGATTTTCAAATTGTCATTTCTAAAATCAGTAGTAGATATTTTCAAGTAAAGAACTTCAAACTAATAACTGTGTTTTAAATTACAAATTCACTATACTAAAATAAGACTTAGTTATTTAGAAATAAAGAACGTCAAACTATTAACTTAGATCTGATTTTCAAATTGTCATTTCTAAAATCAGAAGTAGATATTTTCAAGTAAACAACTTTAAACTAATAACTTAGCCTTGATTTACAAATTGAGTATTCTAAAATAAGACTTGGTTATTTTGAAGTAAAGAACGTCAAACTATTTACTTAGATCTGATTTTCAAATTGTCATTTCTAAAATCAGTGGTAGTTTTTTTCAAGTGAAGAACTTCATACTGATAACTTAGTTTTGGTTTACAAATTCACTATACTAAAATAAGACTTAGTTGTTTTGAAGTAAAGAACGTCAAATTATTAACTTAGATCTGATTTTCAAATTGTCATTTCTAAAATCAGAAGTAGATATTTTCAAGTAAACAACTTTAAACTAATAACTTAGCCTTGATTTACAAATTGAGTATTCTAAAATAAGACTTAGTTATTTTGAAGTAAAGAACGTCAAACTATTAACTTAGATCTGATTTTCAAATTGTCATTTCTAAAATCAGTGGTAGTTTTTTTCAAGTGAAGAACTTCATACTGATAACTTAGTTTTGGTTTACAAAATCACTATACTAAAATAAGACTTAGTTGTTTTGAAGTAAAGAACGTCAAACTATTAACTTAGATCTGATTTTCAAATTGTCATTTCTAAAATCAGTAGTAGATATTTTCAAGTAAAGAACTTCAAACTAATAACTGTGTTTTAAATTACAAATTCACTATACTAAAATAAGACTTAGTTATTTAGAAATAAAGAACGTCAAACTATTAACTTAGATCTGATTTTCAAATTGTCATTTCTAAAATCAGAAGTAGATATTTTCAAGTAAACAACTTTAAACTAATAACTTAGCCTTGATTTACAAATTGAGTATTCTAAAATAAGACTTGGTTATTTTGAAGTAAAGAACGTCAAACTATTTACTTAGATCTGATTTTCAAATTGTCATTTCTAAAATCAGTGGTAGTTTTTTTCAAGTGAAGAACTTCATACTGATAACTTAGTTTTGGTTTACAAATTCACTATACTAAAATAAGACTTAGTTGTTTAAAGTAAAGAACGTCAAATTATTAACTTAGATCTGATTTTCAAATTGTCATTTCTAAAATCAGAAGTAGATATTTTCAAGTAAACAACTTTAAACTAATAACTTAGCCTTGATTTACAAATTGAGTATTCTAAAATAAGACTTAGTTATTTTGAAGTAAAGAACGTCAAACTATTAACTTAGATCTGATTTTCAAATTATCATTTCTAAAATCAGTGGTAGTTTTTTTCAAGTGAAGAACTTCATACTAATAACTTAGTTTTAAATTACAAATTCATTAGTCTAAAATAAGACTTAGTTATTTTAAAGTAAAGAACGTCAAACTTTTAACTTAGATCTGATTTTCAAATTGTCATTTCTAAAATCAGTAGTAGATATTTTCAAGTAAAGAACTTCAAACTAATAACTTTGTTTTAAATTACAAATTCACTATACTAAAATAAGACTTAGTTATTTAGAAGTAAAGAAGGTCAAACTATTAACTTAGATCTGATTTTCAAATTGTCATTTCTAAAACAAGAAGTAGATATTTTCAAGTAAAGAACTTTAAACTAATAACTTAGCCTTGATTTACAAATTGAGTATTCTAAAATAAGACTTAGTTATTTTGAAGTAAAGAACGTCAAACTATTAACTTAGATCTGATTTTCAAATTGTCATTTCTAAAATCAATGGTAGTTTTTTTCAAGTGAAGAACTTCATACTAATAACTTATTTTTAATTTACAAATTCACTAGTCTAAACTAAGACTTAGTTATTTTGAAGTAAAGAACGTCAAACTATTAACTTAGATCTGATTTTCAAATTGTCATTTCTAAAATCAGTGGTAGTTTTTTTGAAGTGAAGAACCTCATACTGATAACTTAGTTTTGGTTTACAAATTCACTATACTAAAATAAGACTTAGTTGTTTTGAAGTAAAGAACGTCAAACTATTAACTTAGATCTGATTTTCAAATTGTCATTTCTAAAATCAGTGGTAGTTTTTTTCAAGTGAAGAACTTCATACTAATAACTTAGTTTTAATTTACAAATTCACTAGTCTAAAATAAGACTTAGTTATTTTAAAGTAAAGAACGTCAAACTGTTAACTTAGATCTGATTTTCAACTTGTCATTTCTAAAATCAGTAGTAGATATTTTCAAGTAAAGAACTTCAAACTAATAACTTTGTTTTAAATTACAAATTCACTATACTAAAATAAGACTTAGTTGTTTTGAAGTAAAGAACGTCAAACTATTAACTTAGATTTGATTTTCAAATTGTCATTACTAAAATCAGAAGTAGATATTTTCAAGTAAACATTTTTAAACTAATAACTTAGCCATGATTTACAAATTGAGTATTCTAAAATAAGACTTAGTTATTTTAAAGTAAAGAACGTCAAACTATTAACTTAGATCTGATTTTCAAATTGTCATTTCTAAAATCAGTGGTAGTTTTTTTCAAGTGAAGAACTTCATACTAATAACTTAGTTTTAATTTACAAATTCACTAGTCTAAAAGAAGAC
Source organism: Cantharis rustica (assembly GCA_911387805.1). Classification (NCBI taxonomy): domain Eukaryota; kingdom Metazoa; phylum Arthropoda; class Insecta; order Coleoptera; family Cantharidae; genus Cantharis; species Cantharis rustica. Next base: position 36,454,529 of record OU426878.1, read on the forward strand.
TTAGTTATTTTAAAGTAAAGAACGTCAAACTGTTAACTTAGATCTGATTTTCAAATTGTCATTTCTAAAATCAGTAGTAGATATTTTCAAGTAAAGAACTTCAAACTAATAACTTTGTTTTAAATTACAAATTCACTATACTAAAATAGGACTTAGATATTTAGAAGTAAAGAACGTCAAACTATTAACTTAGATCTGATTTTCAAATTGTCATTTCTAAAACAAGAATTAGATATTTTCAAGTAAAGAACTTTAAACTAATAACTTAGCCTTGATTTACAAATTGAGTATTCTAAAATAAGACTTAGTTATTTTGAAGTAAAAAACGGCAAACTATTAACTTAGATCTGATTTTCAAATTGTCATTTCTAAAATCAGTGGTAGTTTTTTTCAAGTGAAGAACTACATACTAATAACTTAGTTTTGGTTTACAAATTCACTATACTAAAATAAGACTTAGTTGTTTTGAAGTAAAGAACGTCAAACTATTAACTTAGATCTGATTTTCAAATTATCATTTCTAAAATCAGTGGAAGTTTTTTTCAAGTGAAGAACTTCATAATAATAACTTGGTTTTAATTTACAAATTCACTAGTCTAAAATAAGACTTAGTTATTTTAAAGTAAAGAACGTCAAACTGTTAATTTAGATCTGATTTTCAAATTGTCATTTCTAAAATCAGTGGTAGTTTTTTTCAAGTGAAGAACTTCATACTAACAACTTAGTTTTGGTTTACAAATTCACTATACTAAAATAAGACTTAGTTGTTTTGAAGTAAAGTACGTCAAACTATTAACTTAGATCTGATTTTCAAATTGTCATTTCTAAAATCAGAAGTAGATATTTTCAAGTACCCAACCTTAAACTAATAACTTAGCCTTGATTTACAAATTGATTATTCTAAAATAAGACTTAGTTATTTTGAAGTAAAGAACGTCAAACTATTAACTTAGATCTGATTTTCAAATTGTCATTTCTAAAATCAGTGGTAGTTTTTCTCAAGTGAAGAACTTCATACTAATAACTTAGTTTTAAATTACAAATTCACTATACTAAAATAAGACTTAGTTATTTAGAAGTAAAGAACGTCAAACTATTAACTTAGATCTGATTTTCAAATTGTCATTTCTAAAACAAGAAGTAGATATTTTCAAGTAAAGAACTTTAAACTAATAACTTAGCCTTGATTTACAAATTGAGTATTCTAAAATAAGACTTAGTTATTTTGAAGTAAAGAACGTCAAACTATTAACTTAGATCTGATTTTCAAATTGTCATTTCTAAAATCAGTGGTAGTTTTTTTCAAGTGAAGAACTTCATACTTATAACTTAGTTTTAATTTACAAATTCACTAGTCTAATATAAGTCTTAGTTATTTTAAAGTAAAGAACGTCAAACTGTTAACTTAGATCTGATTTTCAAATTGTCATTTCTAAAATTAGTACTACATATTTTCAAGTAAAGAACTTCAAAATAATAACTTTGTTTTAAATTACAAATTCACTATACTAAAATAAGACTTAGTTATTTAGAAGTAAAGAACGTCAAACTATTAACTTAGATCTGATTTTCAAATTGTCATTTCTAAAATCAGAAGTAGATCATTTCAAGTAAACAACTTTAAACTAATAACTTAGCCTTGATTTACAAATTGAGTATTCTTAAATAAAACTTAGTTATTTTGAAGTAAAGAACTTCAAACTATTAACTTAGATCTGATTTTCAAATTGTCATTTCTAAAATCAGTGGTAGTTTTTTTCAAGTGAAGAACTTCATACTAATAACTTAGTTTTAATTTACAAATTCACTAGTCTAAAATAAGACTTAGTTATTTTAAAGTAAAGAACGTCAAACTTTTAACTTAGATCTGATTTTCAAATTGTCATTTCTAAAATCAGTAGTAGATATTTTCAAGTAAAGAACTTCAAACTAATAACTTTGTTTTAAATTACAAATTCACTATACTAAAATAAGACTTAGTTATTTAGAAGTAAAGAACGTCAAACTATTAACTTAGATCTGATTTTCAAATTGTCATTTCTAAAATCAGAAGTAGATATTTTCAAGTAAAGAACTTTAAACTAATAACTTAGCCTTGATTTACAAATTGAGTATTCTAAAATAAGACTTAGTTATTTTGAAGTAAAGAACGTCAAACTATTAACTTAGATCTGATTTTCAAATTGTCATTTCTAAAATCAGTGGTAGTTTTTTTCAAGTGAAGAACTTCATACTAATAACTTAGTTTTAATTTACAAATTCATTAGTCTAAAATAAGACTTAGTTATTTTAAAGTAAAGAACGTCAAACTTTTAACTTAGATCTGATTTTCAAAATGTCATTTCTAAAATCAGTAGTAGATATTTTCAAGTAAAGAACTTCAAACTAATAACTTTGTTTTAAATTACAAATTCACTATACTAAAATAAGACTTAGTTATTTAGAAGTAAAGAACGTCAAACTATTAACTTAGATCTGATTTTCAAATTGTCATTTCTAAAATAAGAAGTAGATATTTTCAAGTAAAGAACTTTAAACTAATAACTTAGCCTTGATTTACAAATTGAGTATTCTAAAATAAGACTTAGTTATTTTGAAGTAAAGAACGTCAAACTATTAACTTAGATCTGATTTTCAAATTGTCATTTATAAAATCAATGGTAGTTTTTTTCAAGTGAAGAACTTCATACTAATAACTTATTTTTAATTTACAAATTCACTAGTCTAAACTAAGACTTAGTTATTTTGAAGTAAAGAACGTCAAACTATTAACTTAGATCTGATTTACAAATTGTCATTTCTAAAATCAGTGGTAGTTTTTTTGAAGTGAAGAACCTCATACTGATAACTTAGTTTTGGTTTACAAATTCACTATACTAAAATAAGACTTAGTTGTTTTGAAGTAAAGAACGTCAAACTATTAACTTAGATCTGATTTTCAAATTGTCATTTCTAAAATCAGTGGTAGTTTTTTTCAAATGAAGAACTTCATACTAATAACTTAGTTTTAATTTACAAATTCACTAGTCTAAAATAAGACTTAGTTATTTTAAAGTAAAGAACGTCAAACTGTTAACTTAGATCTGATTTTCAACTTGTCATTTCTAAAATCAGTAGTAGATATTTTCAAGTAAAGAACTTCAAACTAATAACTTTGTTTTAAATTACAAATTTACTATACTAAAATAAGACTTAGTTGTTTTGAAGTAAAGAACGTCAAACCATTAACTTAGATTTGATTTTCAAATTGTCATTACTAAAATCAGAAGTAGATATTTTCAAGTAAACATTTTTAAACTAATAACTTAGCCATGATTTACAAATTGAGTATTCTAAAATAAGACTTAGTTATTTTAAAGTAAAGAACGTCAAACTATTAACTTAGATCTGATTTTCAAATTGTCATTTCTAAAATCAGTGGTAGTTTTTTTCAAGTGAAGAACTTCATACTAATAACTTAGTTTTAATTTACAAATTCACTAGTCTAAAATAAGACTTAGTTATTTTAAAGTAAAGAACGTCAAACTGTTAACTTAGATCTGATTTTCAAATTGTCATTTCTAAAATCAGTAGTAGATATTTTCAAGTAAAGAACTTGACACTAATAACTTTGTTTTAAATTACAAATTCACTATACTAAAATAAGACTTAGTTGTTTTGAAGTAAAGTACGTCAAACTATTAACTTAGATCTGATTTTCAAATTGTCATTTCTAAAATCAGAAGTAGATATTTTCAAGTACCCAACCTTAAACTAATAACTTAGCCTTGATTTACAAATTGAGTATTCTAAAATAAGACTTAGTTATTTTGAAGTAAAGAACGTCAAACTATTAACTTAGATCTGATTTTCAAATTGTCATTTCTAAAATCAGTGGTAGTTTTTTTCAAGTGAAGAACTTCATACTAATAACTTAGTTTTAAATTACAAATTCACTATACTATAATAAGACTTAGTTATTTAGAAGTAAAGAACGTCAAACTATTAACTTAGATCTGATCTGAACTTAGATTTTAGAAATGACAATTTGAAAATCAGATCTAAGCTAATAGCTGGACGGTCTTTACTTCAAAATAACTAAATTTTATTTTACAATAGTTAATTTGTAAATCAAAACTAAGTTAATAGTTTTAAGCTCTTTACTTCCAATTAACTAATACGGATTTTAGTATTGTGCATTTGAAAATCAAAGCGAAGGTTATAGTTTGAAGTTTTTTACTTGAAAATATCTACTTCTGATTTTAGAAATAAAAATTTGAAATTTAGATCTAAGTTAATATTTTGAGGTTCTTTACTTCAAAATAACTAAGTCTTATTTTAGACTAGTAAATTTTTAAATAAAAACCAAGTTATTAGTTTGAAGTACTTTACTAAAAAATATCTACTACTGATTTTAGAAATGACAATTTGAAAATTAGATCTACGTTAATAGTTTGACGTTCTTTACTTCAAAACAACTAAGTCTTATTTTAGTAGAGTGAATTTGTAAATCAAAACTAAGTTATTAGTTTGAAGTTCTTTACTTGAAAATATCTACTTCTGATTTTAGAAATGACAATTCGAAAATCAGATCTAAGTTAATAGTTTGACGTTCTTTACATCAAAATAACTAAATTTTATTTAAGAATAGTTAATTTGTAAATCAAAACTAAGTTATTAGTTTGAAGTTTTTTACTTGAAAATATCTACTTCTGATTTTAGAATTGACAACTTGAAAATCAGATCTAAGTAAATAGTTTGACGTCCTTTACTTCAAAACCACTAAGTCTTATTTTAGAATAGTGAATTTGTAAATCAAAACTAAGATATTAGTATGAAGTTCTTTACTTGACACAAACTACCACTGATTTTAGAAATAACAATTTGAAAAGCAGATCTAAGTTAGGCGTTTGACGTTCTTTAATTCAAAATAACTAAGTCTTATTTTAGTACAGTGACTTTGTAAATTAAAGATATCTACTACTGATTTTAGAAATGACAATTTGAAAATCAGATCTAAGCTAATAGCTGGACGGTCTTTACTTCAAAATAACTAAATTTTATTTTACAATAGTTAATTTGTAAATCAAAACTAAGTTAATAGTTTTAAGCTCTTTACTTCCAATTAACTAATACGGATTTTAGTATTGTGCATTTGAAAATCAAAGCGAAGGTTATAGTTTGAAGTTTTTTACTTGAAAATATCTACTTCTGATTTTAGAAATAAAAATTTGAAATTTAGATCTAAGTTAATATTTTGAGGTTCTTTACTTCAAAATAACTAAGTCTTATTTTAGACTAGTAAATTTTTAAATAAAAACCAAGTTATTAGTTTGAAGTACTTTACTAAAAAATATCTACTACTGATTTTAGAAATGACAATTTGAAAATCAGATCTACGTTAATAGTTTGACGTTCTTTACTTCAAAACAACTAAGTCTTATTTTAGTAGAGTGAATTTGTAAATCAAAACTAAGTTATTAGTTTGAAGTTCTTTACTTGAAAATATCTACTTCTGATTTTAGAAATGACAATTCGAAAATCAGATCTAAGTTAATAGTTTGACGCTCTTTACATCAAAATAACTAAATTTTATTTTAGAATAGTTAATTTGTAAATCAAAACTAAGTTATTAGTTTGAAGTTTTTTACTTGAAAATATCTACTTCTGATTTTAGAATTGACAACTTGAAAATCAGATCTAAGTAAATAGTTTGACGTCCTTTACTTCAAAACCACTAAGTCTTATTTTGGAATAGTGAATTTGTAAATCAAAACTAAGATATTAGTATGAAGTTCTTTACTTGACACAAACTACCACTGATTTTAGAAATAACAATTTGAAAAGCAGATCTAAGTTAGGCGTTTGACGTTCTTTACTTTAAAGTAACTAAGTCTCATTTTAGACTAGTGAATTTGTAAATCAAAACTAAGTTATTAGTTTGAAGTTCTTTACTTGAAAATATCTACTTCTGATTTTAGAAATGACAATTCGAAAATCAGATCTAAGTTAATAGTTTGACGCTCTTTACATCAAAATAACTAAATTTTACTTTAGAATAGTTAATTTGTAAATCAAAACTAAGTTATTAGTTTAAAGTTCTTTACTTGAAAATATCTACTACTGATTTTAGAAATGATAATTTGCAAATCAGATCTAAGTTAAAATTTTAACGTTCTTTACATCGAAATAACTAAATTTTACTTTAGAATAGTTAATTTGTAAATCAAAACTAAGTTATTAGTTTAAAGTTCTTTACTTGAAAATATCTACTTCTGATTTTAGAAATGACAATTAGCAAATCAGATCTAAGTTAATAGTTTTACGTTCTTTACTTTAAAATAGATAAGTCTTATTTTAGAATAGCGTAATATATCGTTAGCGTAAAATATCTACCTCTGATTTTAGAAATGACAATTTGAAAATCAGATCTAAGTTAATAGTTTGACGTTCTTTACTTCAAAATACCTAAGTCTTATTTTAGTCTAGTAAATTTGTAAATCAAAACTAAGTTATTAGTTTGAAGTTCTTTACTTTGAAATATCTACTTCTGATTTAAGAAATGACAATTTGAAAATCAGATCTAAGTTAATAGTTTGACGTTCTTTACTTCAAAACAACTAAGTCTTATTTTAGTAGAGTGAATTTGTAAATCAAAACTAAGTTATTAATTTGAAGTGTTTTACTTGAAAATATCTACTTCTGATTTTAGAATTGACAACTTGAAAATCAGATCTAAGTTAATAGTTTGACGTTCTTTACTTCAAAACCACTAAGTCTTATTTTAGTATAGTGAATTTGTAAATCAAAACTAAGTTATTAGTATGAAGTTCTTTACTTGACACAAACTACCACTGATTTTAAAAATAACAATTTGAAAAGCAGATCTAAGTTAGGCGTTTGACGTTCTTTACTTTAAAGTAACTAAGTCTTATTTTAGACTAGTGAATTTGTAAATCAAAACTAAGTTATTAGTATGAAGTTCTTTACTTGACACAAACTACCACTGATTTTAAAAATAACAATTTGAAAATCAGATCTAAGTTAATAGTTTGACGTTCTTTACTTCAAAACCACTAAGTCTTATTTTAGTATAGTGAATTTGTAAATCAAAACTAAGTTATTAGTTTGAAGTTCTTTACTTGAAAATATCTACTTCTGATTTTAGAAATGACAATTTGAAAATCAGATCTAAGTTAATGGCTTGACGGTCTTTACTTCAAAATAACTAAAATTTATTTTACAATAGTTAATTTGTAAATCAAAACTAAGTTATTAGTTTGAAGTTCTTTACTTTGAAATATCTACTTCTGATTTAAGAGATGACAATTTGAAAATCAGATCTAAGTAAATAGTTTCACGTTCTTTACTTTAAAATAGATAAGTCTTATTTTAAAATAGCGTAATATATCGTTAGCGTAAACTATCTACTTCTGATTTTAGAAATGACAATTTGAAAATCAGATCTAAGTTAATAGTTTGACGTTCTTTACTTAAAAATAACTAAGACTTATTTTAGAATAGTAAATTTGTAAATGAAAACTAAGTTATTAGTTTGAAGTTTTTTACTTGAAAATATCTACTTCTGATTTTAGAATTGACAACTTGAAAATCAGATCTAAGTTAATAGTTTGAGGTTCTTTACTTCAAAACCACTAAGTCTTATTTTAGTATAGTGAATTTGTAAATCAAAACTAAGTTATTAGTATGAAGTTCTTTACTTGACAGAAACTACCACTGATTTTATAAATGACAATTTGAAAATCAGATCTAAGTTAATAGTTTGACGGTCTTTACATCAAAATAACTAAATTTTATTTTAGAATAGTTAATTTGTAAATCAAAACTAAGTTATTAGTTTGAAGCTTTTTACTTGAAAATATCTACTTCTGATTTTAGAATTGACAACTTGAAAATCAGATCTAAGTTAAAATTTTAACGTTCTTTACTTCAAAATAACTAAGTCTTATTTTAGACTAGTGAATTTGTAAATCAAAAGTAAGTTATTAGTTTAAAGTTTTTTACTTCAAATTTACCTATTCGGATCTTAGTAATGTAAATTTGGAAATCAAATCTAAAGTAGTAGTTTGAAGTTCTTTACTTGAAGATATCTACTTCTGATTTTGAAAATGACAATTAGTAAATCAGATCTAAGTTAATAGCTTGACGGTCTTTACTTCAAAATAACTAACTTTTATTTTAGGATAGTTAATTTGTAAATCAAAACTAAGTTATTAGTTTGAAGTTCTTTACTTTGAAATATCTACTTCTGATTTAAGAGATGACAATTTGAAAATCAGATCTAAGTGAATAGTTTCACGTTCCTTACTTTAAAATAGATAAGTCTTATTTTAGAATAGCGTAATATATCGTTAGCGTAAAATATCTACTTCTGATTTTAGAAATGACAATTTGAAAATCAGATCTAAGTTAATAGTTTGACGTTCTTTACTTCAAAATACCTAAGTCTTATTTTAGTCTAGTAAATTTGTAAATCAAAACTAAGTTATTAGTTTGAAGTTCTTTACTTGAAAATATCTACTTCTGATTTTACAAATGACAATTCGAAAATCAGATCTAAGTTAATAGTTTGACGTTCTTTACATTAAAGTAACTAAATTTTATTTTAGAATAGTTAATTTGTAAATCAAAACTAAGTTATTAGTTTGAAGTTTTTTACTTGAAAATATCTACTTCTGATTTTAGAATTGACAACTTGAAAATCAGATCTAAGTTAATAGTTTGACGTTCTTTACTTCAAAACCACTAAGTCTTATTTTAGTATAGTGAATTTGTAAATCAAAACTAAGTTATTAGTATGAAGTTCTTTACTTGACAGAAACTACCACTGATTTTATAAATGACAATTTGAAAATCAGATCTAAGTTAATAGTTTAACGTTCTTTACTTCTAAATAACTAAGTCTTATTTTAGTATAGTGAATTTGTAATTTAAAACTAAGTTATTAGTATGAAGTTCTTCACTTGAAAAAAACTACCACTGATTTTAGAAATGACAATTTGAAAATCAGATCTAAGTTAATAGTTTGACGTTCTTTACTTCTAAATAACTAAGTCTTATTTTAGAATACTCAATTTGTAAATCAAGGCTAAGTTATTAGTTTAAAGTTGTTTACTTGAAAATATCTACTTCTGATTTTCGAAATGACAATTTGAAAATCAGATCTAAGTTAATAGTTTGACGTTCTTTACTTCAAAACAACTAAGTCTTATTTTAGTATAGTGAATTTGTAAACCAAAACTAAGTTATTAGTATGAAGTTCTTCACTTGAAAACAACTACCACTGATTTTAGAACTGACAATTTGAAAATCAGATCTAAGCTTATAGTTTGACGTTCTTTACTTCAAAATAACTAAGTCTTATTTTAGAATACTCAATTTGTAAATCAAGGCTAAGTTATTAGTTTAAAGTTTTTTACTTGAAAATATCTACTTCTTGTTTTTGAATTGACAATTTGAAAATCAGATCTAAGTTAATAGTTTGACGTTCTTTACTTCTAAAGAACTAAGTCTTATTTTAGTATAGTGAATTTGTAATTTAAAACTAAGTTATTAGTATAAAGTTCTTCACTTGAAAAAAACTACTACTGATTTTAGAAATGACAATTTGAAAATCAGATCCAAGTTAATAGTTTGACGTTCTTTACTTCAAAATAACTAAGTCTTATTTTAGAATACTCAATTTGTAAAGCAAGGCTAAGTTATTAGTTTAAAGTTGTTTACTTAAAAATATCTACTTCTTGTTTTGGAAATGACAATTTGAAAATCAGATCTAAGTTAATAGTTTGACGTTTTTTACTTCTAAATAACTAAGTCTTATTTTAGTATAGTGAATTTGTAAACCAAAACTAAGTTGTTAGTATGAAGTTCTTCACTTGAAAAAAACTACCACTGATTTTAGAAATGACAATTTGAAAATCAGATCTAAATTAACAGTTTGACGTTCTTTACTTTAAAGTAACTAAGTCTTATTTTAGACTAGTGAATTTGTAAATCAAAACTGAGTTATTAGTTTAAAATTTTTTACTTCAAATTTACTAATTCGGATCTTAGTAATGTAAATTTGGAAATCAAATCTAAGTTAACAGTTTGACGTTCTTTACTTCTAAATAACTAAGTCTTATTTTAGAATTATCAATTTGTAAATCAAAGCTAAGTTATTAGTTTGAAGGTCTTTACTTGAAAATATTTACTTCTGATTTTAGAAATGACAATTTGAAAATCAGGTCTAAGTTAATAGTTTGACGTTTTTAATTCAAAATAACTAAGTCTTATTTTAGACTAGTAAATTTGTAAATTAAAACTAAGTTATTAGTTTAAAGTTCTTTACTTGAAAATATCTACTACTGATTTTAGAAATGACAATTTGCAAATTAGATCTAAGTTAAAATTTTAACATTCTTTACATCGAAATAACTAAATTTTACTTTAGAATAGTTAATTTGTAAATCAAAACTAAGTTATTAGTTTAAAGTTCTTTACTTGAAAATATCTACTACTGATTTTAGAAATGATAATTTGCAAATCAGATCTAAGTTAAAATTTTAACGTTCTTTACATCGAAATAACTAAATTTTACTTTAGAATAGTTAATTTGTAAATCAAAACTAAGTTATTAGTTTAAAGTTCTTTACTTGAAAATATCTACTTCTGATTTTAGAAATGACAATTAGCAAATCAGATCTAAGTTAATAGTTTGACGTTCTTTACTTTAAAATAGATAAGTCTTATTTTAGAATAGCGTAATATATCGTTAGCGTAAAATATCTACCTCTGATTTTAGAAATGACAATTTGAAAATCAGATCTAAGTTAATAGTTTGACGTTCTTTACTTCAAAATACCTAAGTCTTATTTTAGTCTAGTAAATTTGTAAATCAAAACTAAGTTATTAGTTTGAAGTTCTTTACTTTGAAATATCTACTTCTGATTTAAGAAATGACAATTTGAAAATCAGATCTAAGTTAATAGTTTGACGTTCTTTACTTCAAAACAACTAAGTCTTATTTTAGTAGAGTGAATTTGTAAATCAAAACTAAGTTATTAATTTGAAGTGTTTTACTTGAAAATATCTACTTCTGATTTTAGAAATGACAATTTGAAATACAGGTCTAAAATAATAGTTTGACGTTTTTTACTTCAAAATAACTAAGACTTATTTTAGAATAGTCAATTTGTAAATCAAAGCTAAGTTATTAATTTGATGTTCTTTACTTGACCATATCTACTTCTGATTTTAGAAATAACAATTTGAAAATCAGGACTAAGTTAATAGTTTGACGTTTTTTACTTCAAACTAACTAAGTCTTATTTCACACTAGTGAATTTGTAAATCAAACCTAAGTTATAAGTTTGAAGTTATTTACTTTGAAATATCTACTTCTGATTTAAGAAATGACAATTTGAAAATCAGATCTAAGTTAATAGTTTGACGTTTTTTACTTCAAAATAGATAAGTCTTATTTTAGAATATTGTATTTTTAAATAAGAACTAATTTATTTGTTTGAAGCTCTTTACTTGAAATTAGCTACTTCTGATTTTAGAAATAACAATTTGAAAATCAAATCTAAGTTAATATAGTTTGACGTTCTTTACTTCAAAATAACTAAGTCTCATTTTAGAATAGTGACTTCTTAAATTAAAACTAAGTTATTAGTTTGAAGTTCTTTACTTAAAAATATCTACTTTTGGTTTTAGAAATGACAAATTGTAAATCAGATCTAAGCTAATAGTTTTACGTTCTTTACTTCAAGCAAGATAAGTATTATTGTAGAATAGTGTATTTGTAAATCTAAACTAAGTTATTAGTTTGAAGTTATTTCCTTGAAAATTTCTACTTCTGATTTTAGAAATGACAATTTGAAAATCAGATCTAAGTTGATAGTTTGACTTTCTTTACTTCCAATCAAATAAGTCTTATTTTAGTATAGTGAATTTGTAAATCAAAACTAAGTTATTAGTTTGAAGTTATTTACTTGAACATCTCTACTTCTGATTTAAGAAATGACAATTTGAAAATCAGATCTAAGTGAATAATTTGACGTTCTTTACTTCAAAATAGATAAGTCTTATTTTAGAATAGTGTATTTGTAAATCAAAACTAAGTTATTAGTTTGAAGTACTTTACTTAAAAATATCTACTTCTGATTTTATAAATGACAATTTGAAAATCAGAGTTAAGTTAATAGTTTGACGTTCTTTACTTCAAAATAACTAAGTATTATTTTAGAATATTGAATTTGTAAATCAAAACTAAGTTATTAGTTTAAAGATCTTTACTTGAAAATATCTGCTTTAGATTTTAGAAATGACAATTTGAAAAGCAGATCTAAATTAATAATTTGACGTTCTTTACTTCAATACAACTAAGTCTTATTTTAGTATAGTGAATTTGTAAATTAAAACTAAGTTATTAGTATGAAGTTCTTCACTTGAAAAAAACTACCACTGATTTTAGAAATGATAATTTGAAAATCAGATCTAAGTTAATAGTTTGACGTTCTTTACTTTTAAATAACTAAGTCTTATTTTAATATAGTGTATTTGTAAATCAAAACTAAGTTATAAGTTTGAAATTGTTTACTTTGAAATATCTACTTTTGATTTTAGAAATGACCATTTGAAAATCTGATCTAAGTTAATAGTTTGACGATTTTTACTTTAAAATAACTAAGTCTTACTTTAAAATAGTGAATTTGTAAATCAATACAAACTTATCAAATAGAAGTTCTATACTTGAAAATATCTACTTCTGATTTTAGTAATCACAATTTAAAAATCAGATCTAAGTTATTAGTTTGAAGTTCTTTACTTGAAAATATGTACTACTGATTTTAGAAATGACAATTTCAAAATCAGATATAGTTATTAGTTTGACGTTCTTTACTTAAAAATAATTAAGTCTTACTTTAGAATAGTGAATTTGGAAATCAAAACTAAGTTATTAGTTGGAAGTTCTTTACTTTGAAATATCTACTTCTGATTTAAGAAATGACAATTTGAAAATCAGATCTAAGTGAATAGTTTGACGTTCTTTACTTCAAACTAACTAAGTCTTATTTTAGAATAGTGAATTTGTAAATCAAGACTAAGTTATTAGTTTAAAGATCTTTATTTGAAAATATTTGCTTTAGATTTTAGAAATGACAATTTGAAAATCAGATTTAAGTTAATAGTTTGCCGTTTTTTACTTCAAAATAACTAAGTCTTATTTTAGAGTAGTAAATTTGTAAATCATAAATAAGTTATTAGTTTGAAGTTCTTTACTTGAAAATATCTACTACTGATTTTAGCAATGACAATTTGAAAATCGGATATAGTTATTAGTTTGACGTTCTTTACTTCAAAATAATTAAGTCTTACTTTAGAATAGTGAATTTGGAAATCAAAACTAAGTTATTAGTTTAAAGTTCTTTACTTTGAAATATCAACTTCTTATTAAGGAATTACAATTTGATAATCAGATCTAAGTGAATAGTTTGACGTTCTTTACTTCAAAATAGATAAGTCTTATTTTAGAATACTGTATTTGTAAATCAAAACTAAGATGTTAGTGTGAAGTACTTTATTTGAAAATATCTGCTTCAGATTTTAGAATTGACAATTTGAAAATCAGATCTAAGTTAATAGTTTGACGTTCTTTACTTCAAACCAACTAAGTCTTATTTTAGTATAGTGAATTTGTAAATCAAAACTAAGTTATTAGTATGAAGTTCTTTACTTGAAAATATCTACTACTAATTTTAGAAATGACAATTTGAAAATCAGATCTAAGTTAAAAGTTTGACGTTTTTCACTTCAAAATAACTAACACTTATTTTAGAATAGTGAATTTGTAAATCAAAACTAAGTTATTAGTTTAAAGTTTTTTACTTCAAATTTACTAATTCGGATCTTAGTAATGTAAATTTGGAAATCAAATCTAAGGTTGTAGTTCGACGTTCTTTACTTCAAAATAACTAAGTCTTATTTTAGAATAGTGAATTTGTAAATCAAAGCTAAGTTATTAGTTTGAAGTTCTTTACTTGAAAATATTTACTTCTGATTTTAGAAATGACAATTTGAAATTCAGATCTAAGTTAATAGTTTGACGTTCTTTACTTCAAAATAACTAAGTCTTATTTTAGAATAGTGAATTTGTAAATCAAAGCTAAGTTATTAGTTTGAAGTTCTTTACTTGAAAATATTTACTTCTGATTTTAGAAATGACAATTTGAAAATCAGATCTAAATTAATAATTTGACGTTCTTTACTTAAAAACAACTAAGTCTTATTTTAGTATAGTGAATTTGTAAATTAAAACTAAGTTATTAGTATGAAGTTCTTCACTTGAAAAAAACTACCACTGATTTTAGAAATGGCAATTTGAAAATCAGATCTAAGTTAATAGTTTGACGTTCTTAGTAGTAATAGTTTGACGTTTTTTACTTCAAAATAACTAAGACTTATTTTAGAATAGTCAATTTGTAAATCAAAGCTAAGTTATTAATTTGATGTTCTTTACTTGACCATATCTACTTCTGATTTTAGAAATAACAATTTGAAAATCAGGACTAAGTTAATAGTTTGACGTTTTTTACTTCAAACTAACTAAGTCTTATTTCACACTAGTGAATTTGTAAATCAAACCTAAGTTATAAGTTTGAAGTTATTTACTTTGAAATATCTACTTCTGATTTAAGAAATGACAATTTGAAAATCAGATCTAAGTTAATAGTTTGACGTTTTTTACTTCAAAATAGATAAGTCTTATTTTAGAATATTGTATTTTTAAATAAGAACTAATTTATTTGTTTGAAGCTCTTTACTTGAAATTAGCTACTTCTGATTTTAGAAATAACAATTTGAAAATCAAATCTAAGTTAATATAGTTTGACGTTCTTTACTTCAAAATAACTAAGTCTCATTTTAGAATAGTGACTTCTTAAATTAAAACTAAGTTATTAGTTTGAAGTTCTTTACTTAAAAATATCTACTTTTGGTTTTAGAAATGACAAATTGTAAATCAGATCTAAGCTAATAGTTTTACGTTCTTTACTTCAAGCAAGATAAGTATTATTGTAGAATAGTGTATTTGTAAATCTAAACTAAGTTATTAGTTTGAAGTTATTTCCTTGAAAATTTCTACTTCTGATTTTAGAAATGACAATTTGAAAATCAGATCTAAGTTGATAGTTTGACTTTCTTTACTTCCAATCAAATAAGTCTTATTTTAGTATAGTGAATTTGTAAATCAAAACTAAGTTATTAGTTTGAAGTTATTTACTTGAACATCTCTACTTCTGATTTAAGAAATGACAATTTGAAAATCAGATCTAAGTGAATAATTTGACGTTCTTTACTTCAAAATAGATAAGTCTTATTTTAGAATAGTGTATTTGTAAATCAAAACTAAGTTATTAGTTTGAAGTACTTTACTTAAAAATATCTACTTCTGATTTTATAAATGACAATTTGAAAATCAGAGTTAAGTTAATAGTTTGACGTTCTTTACTTCAAAATAACTAAGTATTATTTTAGAATATTGAATTTGTAAATCAAAACTAAGTTATTAGTTTAAAGATCTTTACTTGAAAATATCTGCTTTAGATTTTAGAAATGACAATTTGAAAAGCAGATCTAAATTAATAATTTGACGTTCTTTACTTCAATACAACTAAGTCTTATTTTAGTATAGTGAATTTGTAAATTAAAACTAAGTTATTAGTATGAAGTTCTTCACTTGAAAAAAACTACCACTGATTTTAGAAATGATAATTTGAAAATCAGATCTAAGTTAATAGTTTGACGTTCTTTACTTTTAAATAACTAAGTCTTTTTTTAATATAGTGTATTTGTAAATCAAAACTAAGTTATAAGTTTGAAATTGTTTACTTTGAAATATCTACTTTTGATTTTAGAAATGACCATTTGAAAATCTGATCTAAGTTAATAGTTTGACGATTTTTACTTTAAAATAACTAAGTCTTACTTTAAAATAGTGAATTTGTAAATCAATACAAACTTATCAAATAGAAGTTCTATACTTGAAAATATCTACTTCTGATTTTAGTAATCACAATTTAAAAATCAGATCTAAGTTATTAGTTTGAAGTTCTTTACTTGAAAATATGTACTACTGATTTTAGAAATGACAATTTCAAAATCAGATATAGTTATTAGTTTGACGTTCTTTACTTAAAAATAATTAAGTCTTACTTTAGAATAGTGAATTTGGAAATCAAAACTAAGTTATTAGTTGGAAGTTCTTTACTTTGAAATATCTACTTCTGATTTAAGAAATGACAATTTGAAAATCAGATCTAAGTGAATAGTTTGACGTTCTTTACTTCAAACTAACTAAGTCTTATTTTAGAATAGTGAATTTGTAAATCAAGACTAAGTTATTAGTTTAAAGATCTTTATTTGAAAATATTTGCTTTAGATTTTAGAAATGACAATTTGAAAATCAGATTTAAGTTAATAGTTTGCCGTTTTTTACTTCAAAATAACTAAGTCTTATTTTAGACTAGTAAATTTGTAAATCATAAATAAGTTATTAGTTTGAAGTTCTTTACTTGAAAATATCTACTACTGATTTTAGCAATGACAATTTGAAAATCGGATATAGTTATTAGTTTGACGTTCTTTACTTCAAAATAATTAAGTCTTACTTTAGAATAGTGAATTTGGAAATCAAAACTAAGTTATTAGTTTAAAGTTCTTTACTTTGAAATATCAACTTCTTATTAAGGAATTACAATTTGATAATCAGATCTAAGTGAATAGTTTGACGTTCTTTACTTCAAAATAGATAAGTCTTATTTTAGAATACTGCATTTGTAAATCAAAACTAAGATGTTAGTGTGAAGTACTTTATTTGAAAATATCTGCTTCAGATTTTAGAATTGACAATTTGAAAATCAGATCTAAGTTAATAGTTTGACGTTCTTTACTTCAAACCAACTAAGTCTTATTTTAGTATAGTGAATTTGTAAATCAAAACTAAGTTATTAGTATGAAGTTCTTTACTTGAAAATATCTACTACTAATTTTAGAAATGACAATTTGAAAATCAGATCTAAGTTAAAAGTTTGACGTTTTTCACTTCAAAATAACTAACACTTATTTTAGAATAGTGAATTTGTAAATCAAAACTAAGTTATTAGTTTAAAGTTTTTTACTTCAAATTTACTAATTCGGATCTTAGTAAGGTAAATTTGGAAATCAAATCTAAGGTTGTAGTTCGACGTTCTTTACTTCAAAATAACTAAGTCTTATTTTAGAATAGTGAATTTGTAAATCAAAGCTAAGTTATTAGTTTGAAGTTCTTTACTTGAAAATATTTACTTCTGATTTTAGAAATGACAATTTGAAATTCAGATCTAAGTTAATAGTTTGACGTTCTTTACTTCAAAATAACTAAGTCTTATTTTAGAATAGTGAATTTGTAAATCAAAGCTAAGTTATTAGTTTGAAGTTCTTTACTTGAAAATATTTACTTCTGATTTTAGAAATGACAATTTGAAATTCAGATCTAAGTTAATAGTTTGACGTTCTTTACTTCTAAATAACTAACTCTTATTTTAGTATAGTGAATTTGTAAATTAAAACTAAGTTATTAGTTTGAAGTTCTTAACTTGAAAATATCTACTACTAATTTTAGAAATGAAAATTTGAAAATCAGATCTAAGTTAATAGTTTGACATTTTTCACTTCAAAATAACTATGACTTATTTTAGACTAGTGAATTTGTAAATCAAAACTAAGTTATTACTTTAAAGTTTTTTACTTCAAATTTACAAATTCGGAATCTAGTAATGTAAATTTGGAAATCAAATCTAAGGTTGTAGTTTAAAGTTCTTTACTTGAAAATATCTACTTCTGATTTTAGAAATGACAATTTGAAAATCACGCCTATGTTAAAAGTTTGACGTTCTTTACTTCTAATCAAATAAGTCTTATTTTAGTGTAGTGAAATTGTAAATCAAAACTAAGTTATTAGTTTAAAGTTTTTTACTTCAAATTTACTAATTCGGATCTTAGTAATGTAAACTTGGAAATCAAATCTAAGGTTGTAGTTTAACGTTCTTTACTTCAAAATAACTAAGTCTTATTTTAGAATAGTGAATTTCTAAATCAAAGCTAAGTTATTAGTTTGAAGTTGTTTACTTGAAAATATCTACTTCTGATTTTAGAAATGACAATTTGAAAATCAGATCTAAGTTAATAGTTTGACGTTCTTTACTTCTAAATAATTAAGTCTTATTTTAGTATAGTGAATTTGTAAATCAAAACTAAGTTATTAGTTTGAGGTTCTTTACTTGAAACTATCTACTTCTTATTTTAGAAATGACAATTTGAAAATCAGATATAAGTTAATAGTTTGACGTTCTTTACTTCTAAATAACTAAGTCTTATTTTAGTATAGTGAATTTGTAAATCAAAACTAAGTTATTAGTTTGAAGTTCTTTACTTGAAACTATCTACTTCTTATTTTAGAAATGACAATTTAAAAATCAGATCTAAGTTAATAGTTTGACGTTCTTTACTTCTAAATAACTAAGTCTTATTTTAGAATAGTGAATTTGTAAATCAAAACTAAGTTATTAGTTTGAACTTCTTTACTTTGAAATAACAACTTCTGATTTCAGAAATGACAATTTTAAAGTGAGATCTAAGTTAATAGTTTGATGTTATTTACTTCTAAATAACTAACTCTGATTTTAGAAATGTTACTTTGAAAATAAAATCGAAGTTAATAGTTTGATGTACTTTACTTCGAAATAACTAAATCTCATTTTAGAATAGTGAATTTGTAAATCAAAACTAAGTTATTAATTTGAAGTTTTTTACTTCAAATCAACTAATACGGATTTATGTAATATAAATTTGAAAATCAAAGCTAAGTTTATAGTTTAAAGATCTTTACTTGCAAATATCTACTTCTGATTTTAGAAATGACAATTTGAAAATCAGAATTAAGTTAGTAGTTTGACGTTCTTTACCACAAAATTGATAAGTCTTAATCTAGAATACCGTATTTGTAAAATAAAACTAAGTTATTAGTTTGAAGTTTTTTACTTGAAATTATCTTTATCAAATTTTAGAAATCATAATTTGAAGATCAGATCTAAGTTAATAGTTTGACGTTCTTTACTTCAAAATAACTAAGTAATATTTTAGAATAGTGAATTTGAAAATCAAAACTAAGTTATAAGTTTAAAGTTCCATACTTTGAAATATCTACTTCTCATTTCAGAAATGACAATTTGAGAATCAGATCTAAGTTAATAGTTTGACGTTTTTTACTTCAAAATAACTAAGTCTTATTTTAGACTAGTGTAATTGTAAATCAAAACTAAGTTATTAGTTTGAAGTTCGTTACTTGAAAATATCTACAACTGATCTTAGAAATCATAATTTGAAAATCAGATCTAAGTAAATAGTTTGAAGTTCTTTACTTCAAAATAACTAAGTACTATTTTAGAATAGTGAATTTGTAAATCAAAACTAAGTTATTAATTTAAAGTTCGATACTTTAAAATATCTATTTCCGATTTCAGAAATGACAAATTGAAAATCATATCTAAGTTAATAGTTTGACATTGTTTACTTCAAAATAACTAAGTACTATTATAGAATAGTGAATTTGTAAATCAAAACTAAGTTATTAGTTTAAAGTTCGATACTTTAAAATAACTATTTCTGATTTCAGAAATGACAATTTGAAAATCAGATCTAAGTTAATAGTTTGACGTTCTTTACTTCAAAAGAGATAAGTCTTAATTTAGAATATTGGCTCTGTAAATCAAAACTAAGTTATTTGTTTGAAGTACTTTACTTGAAATTATCTACTTCTGATTTCAAAAATGACAATTTGAAAATCAGATCTAAGTTAATAGTTTGACGTTTTTTACTTCAAAATAACTAAGTCTTATTTAGACTAGTGAATCTGTAAATCAAAACTAAGTTATTAGTTTAAAGTTCTGTACTTTGAAATATCTACTTCTGATTTCAGAAATGACAATTTGAAAAACAGATCAAAGGTAATAGTTTGACGTTCTTTACTTTAAAATAGATAAGTCTTATTTAAAAAAGTGAATTTCTAAATCAGAACTAAGTTATTAGTTTGAAGTTTTTTACTTTGAAATATCTACTACTGATTTCAGAAATGACAATTTGAATATCAGTTCTAAGTTAATAGTTTGACGTTCTTTACTTCAAAGAAACTAAGTCTTATTTTAGAATAGTGAAATTGTAAATCAAAACTATGTTATTAGTTTAAAGTACTTTACTTTGAAATTACAACTTCTGATTTCAGAAATGACAATTTGAAAATCAGATGTAAGTTAATAGTTTGACGTTCATTACTTCAAAATAGATAAGTCTTATTTTAGAATACTGTCTTTGTAAATCAAAACTAAGTTATTTGTTTGAAGTTCTTTACCTGAAAATATCTACTTCTGATTTTAGAAATGACAATTTGAAAATCAGATCTAAGTTAATAGTTTGACGTTCTTTACATCAAAATAACTAAGTCTTATTTTAGAATTGTAAATTGGTAAATCAAAGCTAAGTTATTAGTTTGAAGTTCTTTACTTGAAAATATCTACTTCTGATTTTAGAAATGACAATTTGAAAATCAGATCTAAGTTAATAGTTTGACGTTCTTTACTTCTGAACAACTAAGTCTTATTTTAATATAGTGAATTTGTAAATCAAAACTAAGTTATTAGTTTGAAGTTCTTTACTTGAAAATATCTACTTCTGATTTTGGAAAGGACAATTTGAAAATCAGAGTTAAGTTAATAGTTTGACCTTCTTTACTTCTAAACAAATAAGTCTTATTTTAGCATAGTGTATTTGTAAATCAAAACTAAGTTATTTGTTTGAGGTCTATACTTGAAAAAATCTACTACTGATTTTAGTAATGACAATTTGAAAATCAGATCTAAGTTAACAGTTTGACGTTCTTTACTTCAAAATAACTAAGTCTTATTTTAGACTAGTGAATTTGTAAATCAAAACTAAGTTATTAGTTTGAAGTTCTTTAATTGAAAACATCTACTTCTGATTTTGGAAATGACAATTTGAAAATCAGATCTAAGTTAATAGTTTGACGTTCTTTACTTCATAACAACTAAGTCTTATTTTAGAATACTCAATTTGTAAATCATAGCTAAGTTATTAGTTTGAAGTACTTTAGTTAAAAATATCTACTTCTGATTTTAGAAATGACAATTTGAAAATCAGATATAGTTATTAGTTTGACGTTCTTTACTTCAAAATAATTAAGTCTTACTTTAGAATAGTGAATTTGGAATCAAAACTAAGTTATTAGTTTGAAGTTCTTTACTTCTTTCAGAAATGACAATTTGAAACTCAGATGTCAGTTAATAGTTTGACGTTCATTACTTCAAAATAGATAAGTCTTATTTTAGAATACGGTCTTTGTAAATCAAAACTAAGTTATTTGTTTGAAGTACTTTACTTGTAAATATCTACTTCTGATTTTAGAAATGACAATTTGAAAATCAGATCTATGTTAATAGTTTGCCGTTTTTTACTTCAAAATAACTAATTCGATTCTTAGTAATGTAAATTTTGAAATCAAATCTAAGGTTGTAGTTTGAAGTTTTTTACTTGAAAATATCTATTTCTGATTTCAGAAATGACAATTTGAAAATCATATCTAAGCAAATAGTTTGATGTTCTTTACTTCAAAGAAACTAAGTCTTATTTTAGAATAGTGAATTTGTAAATCAAAACTAAGTTTTTTGTTTGAAATACTTTACTTGAAAATATCTACTTCTGATTTTAGAAATGACAATTTGAAAAGCAGATCTAAGTTAATAGTTTGACGTTTTTTATTTCAAAATAACTAATTCGATTCTTAGTAATGTAAATTTTGAAATCAAATCTAAGGTTGTAGTTTGAAGTTTTTTACTTGAAAATATCTATTTCTGATTTCAGAAATGACAATTTGAAAATCATATCTAAGCAAATAGTTTGATGTTCTTTACTTCAAAGAAACTAAGTCTTATTTTAGAATAGTGAATTTGTAAATCAAAACTAAGTTTTTTGTTTGAAGTTCCTTACTTTGAAAAATCTACTTCTGATTTCAGAAAACACAATTTGTAAATCAGATCTAAGTTAATAGTTTGATGTGCTTTACTTCAAAAAAACTAAGTCTTATTTTAGACTAGTGCATTTGTAAATCAAAACTAAGTTATTAGTTTGAAGTACTTTACTTAAAAATATCTACTTCTGATTTTAAAAGGGGCAATTTGAAAATCAAATCTAAGTTAATAGCTAGATGTGCTTTACTTCAAAAAAACTAAGTCTTATGTTAGAATAGTGAATATGTAAATCAAAACTAAGTTATTTGTTTGAAATTCTTTCCTTTGAAAAATCTACTTATGATTTCAGAAATGACAATTTGAAAATCAGATCTAAGTTAATAGTTTGACGTTCTTTACTTCAAAATAGATAAGTCTTTTTGTAGAATATTGGCTTTGTAAATCAAAACTAAGTTATTCGTTTGAAGTACTTTACTTGAAAATATCTACTACTGATTTTATAAATGACAATTTGAAAATCAGATCTAAGTTAATAGTTTGACTTTTTTTACTTCAAAATAACTAAGTCTTATTTAGACTAGTGAATCTGTAAATCAAAACTAAGTTATTAGTTTAAAGTTCTTTACTTTGAAATATCTACTTCTGATTTCAGAAATGACAATTTGAAAATCATATCTAAGTTAATAGTTTGACGTTCTTTACTTCAAAATAGATAAGTCTTATTTTAGAATATTGGATTTGTAAATTAAAACTAAGTTATTAGTTTGAAGTTCTTTACTTTGAAATATTTACTACTGATTTCAGAAATGACAATTTGAATATCAGATCTAAGTTAATAGTTTGACGTTATTTACTTCAAAGAAACTAAGTCTTATTTTAGAATAGTGAAATTGTAAATCAAAACTAAGTTATAAGTTTAAAGTTATTTACTTTGAAATATCTACTTCTGATTTAGGAAATGAAATTTGAAAATCAGATCTAAGTGAATAGTTTGACTTACTTTACATCAAAATAGATAAGTCTTATTTTAGAATACTGTTTTTGTAAATCAAAACTAGGTTTTTAGTTTGAAGTTCTTTACTTTAAAATATCTAATTCTGATTTTGGAAATGACAATTTGAAAATCAGATCTAAGTTAATAGTTTGACGTTCTTTACTTCTAAACAAATAAGTCTTATTTTAGTATAATGAATTTGTAAATCAAAACTAAGTTATTAGTTTGCAGATCTTTACGTGAAAATATCTATTCTGGTTTTAGAAGTGACAATTTGAAAATCAGATCTAAGTTAATAGTTTGACGTTCTTTACTTCTAAATAATTAAGTCTTATTTTAGTATAGTGAATTTGTAAATCAAAACTAAGTTATTAGTTTGAGGTTCTTTACTTGAAACTATCTACTTCTTATTTTAGAAATGACAATTTGAAAATCAGATATAAGTTAATAGTTTGACGTTCTTTACTTCTAAATAACTAAGTCTTATTTTAGTATAGTGAATTTGTAAATCAAAACTAAGTTATTAGTTTGAAGTTCTTTACTTGAAACTATCTACTTCTTATTTTAGAAATGACAATTTAAAAATCAGATCTAAGTTAATAGTTTGACGTTCTTTACTTCTAAATAACTAAGTCTTATTTTAGAATAGTGAATTTGTAAATCAAAACTAAGTTATTAGTTTGAACTTCCTTACTTTGAAATAACAACTTCTGATTTCAGAAATGACAATTTTAAAGTGAGATCTAAGTTAATAGTTTGATGTTATTTACTTCTAAATAACTAACTCTGATTTTAGAAATGTTACTTTGAAAATAAAATCGAAGTTAATAGTTTGATGTACTTTACTTCGAAATAACTAAATCTCATTTTAGAATAGTGAATTTGTAAATCAAAACTAAGTTATTAATTTGAAGTTTTTTACTTCAAATCAACTAATACGGATTTATGTAATATAAATTTGAAAATCAAAGCTAAGTTTATAGTTTAAAGATCTTTACTTGCAAATATCTACTTCTGATTTTAGAAATGACAATTTGAAAATCAGAATTAAGTTAGTAGTTTGACGTTCTTTACCACAAAATTGATAAGTCTTAATCTAGAATACCGTATTTGTAAAATAAAACTAAGTTATTAGTTTGAAGTTTTTTACTTGAAATTATCTTTATCAAATTTTAGAAATCATAATTTGAAGATCAGATCTAAGTTAATAGTTTGACGTTCTTTACTTCAAAATAACTAAGTAATATTTTAGACTAGTGTAATTGTAAATCAAAACTAAGTTATTAGTTTGAAGTTCGTTACTTGAAAATATCTACAACTGATCTTAGAAATCGTAATTTGAAAATCAGATCTAAGTAAATAGTTTGAAGTTCTTTACTTCAAAATAACTAAGTACTATTTTAGAATAGTGAATTTGTAAATCAAAACTAAGTTATTAATTTAAAGTTCGATACTTTAAAATATCTATTTCCGATTTCAGAAATGACAAATTGAAAATCATATCTAAGTTAATAGTTTGACATTGTTTACTTCAAAATAACTAAGTACTATTATAGAATAGTGAATTTGTAAATCAAAACTAAGTTATTAGTTTAAAGTTCGATACTTTAAAATAACTATTTCTGATTTCAGAAATGACAATTTGAAAATCAGATCTAAGTTAATAGTTTGACGTTCTTTACTTCAAAAGAGATAAGTCTTAATTTAGAATATTGGCTCTGTAAATCAAAACTAAGTTATTTGTTTGAAGTACTTTACTTGAAAATATCTACTTCTGATTTCAAAAATGACAATTTGAAAATCAGATCTAAGTTAATAGTTTGACGTTTTTTACTTCAAAATAACTAAGTCTTATTTAGACTAGTGAATCTGTAAATCAAAACTAAGTTATTAGTTTAAAGTTCTGTACTTTGAAATATCTACTTCTGATTTCAGAAATGACAATTTGAAAAACAGATCAAAGTTAATAGTTTGACGTTCTTTACTTTAAAATAGATAAGTCTTATTTAAAAAAGTGAATTTCTAAATCAAAACTAAGTTATTAGTTTGAAGTTTTTTACTTTGAAATATCTACTACTGATTTCAGAAATGACAATTTGAATATCAGTTCTAAGTTAATAGTTTGACGTTCTTTACTTCAAAGAAACTAAGTCTTATTTTAGAATAGTGAAATTGTAAATCAAAACTATGTTATTAGTTTAAAGTACTTTACTTTGAAATTACAACTTCTGATTTCAGAAATGACAATTTGAAAATCAGATGTAAGTTAATAGTTTGACGTTCATTACTTCAAAATAGATAAGTCTTATTTTAGAATACTGTCTTTGTAAATCAAAACTAAGTTATTTGTTTGAAGTTCTTTACCTGAAAATATCTACTTCTGATTTTAGAAATGACAATTTGAAAATCAGATCTAAGTTAATAGTTTGACGTTCTTTACATCAAAATAACTAAGTCTTATTTTAGAATTGTAAATTGGTAAATCAAAGCTAAGTTATTAGTTTGAAGTTCTTTACTTGAAAATATCTACTTCTGATTTTAGAAATGACAATTTGAAAATCAGATCTAAGTTAATAGTTTGACGTTCTTTACTTCTGAACAACTAAGTCTTATTTTAATATAGTGAATTAGTAAATCAAAACTAAGTTATTAGTTTGAAGTTCTTTACTTGAAAATATCTACTTCTGATTTTGGAAAGGACAATTTGAAAATCAGAGTTAAGTTAATAGTTTGACCTTCTTTATTTCTAAACAAATAAGTCTTATTTTAGAATACTCAATTTGTAAATCATAGCTAAGTTATTAGTTTGAAGTACTTTAGTTAAAAATATCTACTTCTGATTTTAGAAATGACAATTTGAAAATCAGATATAGTTATTAGTTTGACGTTCTTTACTTCAAAATAATTAAGTCTTACTTTAGAATAGTGAATTTGGAATCAAAACTAAGTTATTAGTTTGAAGTTCTTTACTTTGAAATATCTACTTTTGATTTAAGAAATGACAATTTGAAAAACAGATCTAAGTGAATAGTTTGACGTTCTTTACTTTAAGATAAATAAGTCTTATTTTAGAATAGTGTATTTGTAAATCAAAACTAAGTTATTAGTTTGAAGTACTTTACTTAAAAATATCTACTTCTGATTTTATAAATGACAATTTGAAAATCAGAGTTAAGTTAATAGTTTGACGTTCTTTACTTCAAAATAACTAAGTCTTATTTTAGAATAGTGAATTTGTAAATCAAAACTAAGTTATTAGTTTAAAGATTTTTACTTGAAAATATCTGCTTCAGATTTTAGAAATGACAATTTGAAAATCAGATCTAAGTTAATAATTTGACGTTCTTTACTTCAAAACAACTAAGTCTTATTTTAGTATATCGAATTTGTAAATCAATACTAAGCTATTAGTATGAAGTTCTTCACTTGAAAAAAACTACCACTGATTTTAGAAATGACAATTTGAAAATCAGATCTAAGTTAATAGTTTGACGTTCTTTACTTCAAAATAACTAAGTCTTATTTTAGAATACTGAATTTGTAGATCAAAGCTAAGTTATTAGTTTAAAGTTCCTTACTCTAAAATATCTACTTCTGATTTTAGAAATGACAATTTGAAAATCAGATCTAAGTTAATAGTTTGACGTTCTTTACTTCAAAATAACTAAGTCTTATTTTAGACTAGTGAATTTGTAAATCAAAACTAAGTTATTAGTTTAAAGTTTTTTACTTAAAATTTTCTAATTCGGATCTTAGTAATGTAAATGTGGAAATTAAATCTAAGGTTGTAGTTTGAAGTTCTTTACTTGAAAATGATTACTTCTGATTTTAGAAATTACAATTTGAAAAACAGATGTAAGTTAATAGTTTGACGTTCTTTACTTCAAAGAAACTAAGTCTTATTTTAGAATAGTGAAATTGTAAATCAAAACTATGTTATTAGTTTTAAGTACTTTACTTTGAAATTACAACTTCTGATTTCAGAAATGACAATTTGAAAATCAGATGTAAGTTAATAGTTTGACGTTCATTACTTCAAAATAGATAAGTCTTATTTTAGAATACTGTCTTTGTAAATCAAAACTAAGTTATTAGTTTAAAGTTTTTTACTTTGAAATATCTACTACTGATTTCAGAAATGACAATTTGAATATCAGTTCTAAGTTAATAGTTTGACGTTCTTTACTTCAAAGAAACTAAGTCTTAATTATAGTATAGTGAATTTGTAGATCAAAACTAAGTTATTAGTATGAAGTTCTTCACTTGAAAAAAACTACCACTGATTTTAGAAATGACAATTTGAAAATCAGAACTGAGTTAATAGTTTGACGTTCTTTACTTCTAAACAAATAAGTCTTATTTTAGCATAGTGTATTTGTAAATCAAAACTAAGTTATTTGTTTGAGGTCTATACTTGAAAAAATCTACTACTGATTTTAGTAATGACAATTTGAAAATCAGATCTAAGTTAACAGTTTGACGTTCTTTACTTCAAAATAACTAAGTCTTATTTTAGACTAGTGAATTTGTAAATCAAAACTAAGTTATTAGTTTGAAGTTCTTTAATTGAAAACATCTACTTCTGATTTTGGAAATGACAATTTGAAAATCAGATCTAAGTTAGTTTGACGTTCTTTACTTCATAACAACTAAGTCTTATTTTAGAATACTCAATTTGTAAATCATAGCTAAATTATTAGTTTGAAGTACTTTACTTAAAAATATCTACTTCTGATTTTATAAATGACAATTTGAAAATCAGAGTTCAGTTAATAGTTTGACGTTCTTTACTTCAAAATAACTAAGTCTTATTTTAGAATAGTGAATTTGTAAATCAAAACTAAGTTATTAGTTTAAAGATTTTTACTTGAAAATATCTGCTTCAGATTTTAGAAATGACAATTTGAAAATCAGATCTAAGTTAATAATTTGACGTTCTTTACTTCAAAACAACTAAGTCTTATTTTAGTATATCGAATTTGTAAATCAATACTAAGCTATTAGTATGAAGTTCTTCACTTGAAAAAAACTACCACTGATTTTAGAAATGACAATTTGAAAATCAGATCTAAGTTAATAGTTTGACGTTCTTTACTTCAAAATAACTAAGTCTTATTTTAGAATACTGAATTTGTAGATCAAAGCTAAGTTATTAGTTTAAAGTTCCTTACTCTAAAATATCTACTTCTGATTTTAGAAATGACAATTTGAAAATCAGATCTAAGTTAATAGTTTGACGTTTTTTACTTCAAAATAACTAAGTCTTATTTTAGACTAGTGAATTTGTAAATCAAAACTAAGTTATTAGTTTAAAGTTTTTTACTTCAAATTTTCTAATTCGGATCTTAGTAATGTAAATGTGGAAATTAAATCTAAGGTTGTAGTTTGAAGTTCTTTACTTGAAAATGATTACTTCTGATTTTAAAAATTACAATTTGAAAAACAGATCTAAGTTAATAGTTTGACGTTCTTTACTTTAAAACAACTAAGTCTTATTTTAGTATAGTGAATTTGTAGATCAAAACTAAGTTATTAGTATGAAGTTCTTCACTTGAAAAAAACTACCACTGATTTTAGAAATGACAATTTGAAAA
Organism: Cantharis rustica; assembly: GCA_911387805.1. Lineage (NCBI taxonomy): Eukaryota > Metazoa > Arthropoda > Insecta > Coleoptera > Cantharidae > Cantharis > Cantharis rustica. The sequence continues at coordinate 36,483,178 of OU426878.1, forward strand.
TCAGAACTGAGTTAATAGTTTGACGTTCTTTACTTCAATATAACTAAGTCTTATTTTAGAATACTCAATTTGTAAAATCAAAGCTAAGTTATTAGTTTAAAGTTCTTTACTTGAAAATATCTACTTCTGATTTTAGAAATGACAATTTGAAAATCAGATTTAAATTAATAGTTTGACGTTCTTTACTTCAAAATAACCAAGTCTTACTTTAGAATAGTGAATTTGTAAATCAAAACTAAGTTATTAGTTTGAAGTTCTTTACTTTGAAATATCTATTTCTGATTTAACAAATGACAATTTGAAAATCAGAACTAAGTGAATAGTTTGACGTTCTTTACTTCTAAATAAGTAAGTCTTATTTTAGAATAGTGTATTTGTAAATCAAACCTAAGTTATTAGTTTGAAGTACTTTACTTAAAAATGTCTACTTCAGATTTTAGAAATTAAAATTTGAAAATCATATCTAAGCTAATAGTTTGATGTTCTTTACATCAAAATAACAAAATTTTATTTTAGAATAGTTAACTTGTAAATCAAAACTAAGTTATTAGTTTGAAGTTTTTTACTTGAAAATATCTACTTCTGATTTTAGAAATGACAATTTGAAAATCAGATCTAAGTTAATAGTTTGACGTTCTTTACTTCTAAATAACTAAGTCTTATTTTACTATAGTGAATTTGTACATTAAAACTAAGTTATTAGTTTGAAGTTCTTTACTTGAAAATATCTACTACTGATTTTAGAAATGACAATTTGAAAATCAGATCTAAGTTAATAGTTTGACGTTTTTTACTTCAAAATAACTAAGTCTTATTTTAGACTAGTAAATTTGTAAACCAAAACTAAGTTATTATTTTAAAGTTTTTTACTTCTAATTTTTTAATTTGGATCTTAATAATGTAAATTTGGAAATCAAATCTAAGGTTGTAGTTTGAAGTTCTTTACTTGAAAATTATTACTCCTGATTTTAGAAATTACACTATGAAAATCAGATCTAAGTTAATAGTTTGACGTTCTTTACTTTAAAATAACTAAGTCTTATTTTAGACTAGTGGATTCGTAAATCAAAACTAAGTTATTAGTTTAAAGTTTTTTACTTCAAATATACTAATTCGAATCTTAGTTATGTAAATTTCGAAATCAAATCTAAGGTTGTAGTTTGAAGTTCTTTACTTGAAAATATCTACTTCTGATTTTAGAAATGACAATTTGAAAATCAGATCTAAGTTAATAGTTTGACGTTCTTTACTTCTGAACAACTAAGTCTTATTTTAATATAGTGAATTTGTAAATCAAAACTAAGTTATTAGTTTGAAGTTCTTTACTTGAAATTATCTACTTCTGATTTTGGAAAGGACAATTTGAAAATCAGAGTTAAGTTAATTGTTTGACGTTCTTTACTTCTAAACAAATAAGTATTATTTTAGCATAGTGTATTTGTAAATCAAAACTAAGTTATTTGTTTGAGGTCTATACTTGAAAAAATCTACTACTGATTTTAGTAATGACAATTTGAAAATCAGATCTAAGTTAACAGTTTGACGTTCTTTACTTAAAAATAACTAAGTCTTATTTTAGACTAGTGAATTTGTAAATCAAAACTAAGTTATTAGTTTGAAGTTCTTTAATTGAAAACATCTACTTCTGATTTTGGAAATGACAATTTGAAAATCAGATCTAAGTTAGTTTGACGTTCTTTACTTCATAACAACTAAGTCTTATTTTAGAATACTCAATTTGTAAATCATAGCTAAGTTATTAGTTTGAAGTACTTTACTTAAAAATATCTACTTCTGATTTTATAAATGACAATTTGAAAATCGGAGTTCAGTTAATAGTTTGACGTTTTTTACTTCAAAATAACTAAGTCTTATTTTAGAATAGTGAATTTGTAAATCAAAACTAAGTTATTAGTTTAAAGTTTTTTACTTCAAATTTTCTAATTCGGATCTTAGTAATGTAAATGTGGAAATTAAATCTAAGGTTGTAGTTTGAAGTTCTTTACTTGAAAATGATTACTTCTGATTTTAAAAATTACAATTTGAAAAACAGATCTAAGTTAATAGTTTGACTTTTTTTACTTCAAAATAACTAAGTCTTATTTAGACTAGTGAATCTGTAAATCAAAACTAAGTTATTAGTTTAAAGTTCTTTACTTTGAAATATCTACTTCTGATTTCAGAAATGACAATTTGAAAATCATATCTAAGTTAATAGTTTGACGTTCTTTACTTCAAAATAGATAAGTCTTATTTTAGAATATTGGATTTGTAAATCAAAACTAAGTTATTAGTTTGAAGTTCTTTACTTTGAAATATTTACTACTGATTTCAGAAATGACAATTTGAATATCAGATCTAAGTTAATAGTTTGACGTTCTTTACTTCAAAGAAACTAAGTCTTATTTTAGAATAGTGAAATTGTAAATCAAAACTAAGTTATAAGTTTAAAGTTATTTACTTTGAAATATCTACTTCTGATTTAGGAAATGAAATTTGAAAATCAGATCTAAGTGAATAGTTTGACTTTCTTTACATCAAAATAGATAAGTCTTATTTTAGAATACTGTTTTTGTAAATCAAAACTAGGTTTTTAGTTTGAAGTTCTTTACTTTAAAATATCTAATTCTGATTTTGGAAATGACAATTTGAAAATCAGATCTAAGTTAATAGTTTGACGTTCTTTACTTCTAAACAAATAAGTCTTATTTTAGTATAGTGAATTTGTAAATCAAAACTAAGTTATTAGTTTGCAGATCTTTACGTGAAAATATCTATTCTGATTTTAGAAGTGACAATTTGAAAATCAGATCTAAGTTAATAGTTTGACGTTCTTTACTTCTAAATAATTAAGTCTTATTTTAGTATAGTGAATTTGTAAATCAAAACTAAGTTATTAGTTTGAAGTTCTTTACTTGAAACTATCTACTTCTTATTTTAGAAATGACAATTTGAAAATCAGATCTAAGTTAATAGCTTGACGTTCTTTACTTCTAAATAACTAAGTCTTATTTTAGTATAGTGAATTTGTAAATCAAAACTAAGTTATAAGTTTGAAGTTCTTTACTTGAAACTATCTACTTCTTATTTTAGAAATGACAATTTAAAAATCAGATCTAAGTTAATAGTTTGACGTTCTTTACTTCTAAATAACTAAGTCTTATTTTAGAATAGTGAATTTGTAAATCAAAACTAAGTTATTAGTTTGAACTTCTTTACTTTGAAATAACAACTTCTGATTTCAGAAATGACAATTTTAAAGTGAGATCTAAGTTAATAATTTGACGTTATTTACTTCTAAATAACTAACTCTGATTTTAGAAATGTTACTTTGAAAATAAAATCGAAGTTAATAGTTTGATGTACTTTACTTCGAAATAACTAAATCTCATTTTAGAATAGTGAATTTGTAAATCAAAACTAAGTTATTAGTTTGAAGTTTTTTACTTGAAAATATCTACTTCTGATTTTAGAAATGACAATTTGAAAATCAGATCTAAGTTAATAGTTTGACGTTCTTTACTTCTAAATAACTAAGTCTTATTTTACTATAGTGAATTTGTACATTAAAACTAAGTTATTAGTTTGAAGTTCTTTACTTGAAAATATCTACTACTGATTTTAGAAATGACAATTTGAAAATCAGATCTAAGTTAATAGTTTGACGTTTTTTACTTCAAAATAACTAAGTCTTATTTTAGACTAGTAAATTTGTAAACCAAAACTAAGTTATTATTTTAAAGTTTTTTACTTCTAATTTTCTAATTTGGATCTTAATAATGTAAATTTGGAAATCAAATCTAAGGTTGTAGTTTGAAGTTCTTTACTTGAAAATTATTACTCCTGATTTTAGAAATTACACTATGAAAATCAGATCTAAGTTAATAGTTTGACGTTCTTTACTTTAAAATAACTAAGTCTTATTTTAGACTAGTGAATTCGTAAATCAAAACTAAGTTATTAGTTTAAAGTTTTTTACTTCAAATATACTAATTCGAATCTTAGTTATGTAAATTTCGAAATCAAATCTAAGGTTGTAGTTTGAAGTTCTTTACTTGAAAATATCTACTTCTGATTTTAGAAATGACAATTTGAAAATCAGATCTAAGTTAATAGTTTGACGTTCTTTACTTCTGAACAACTAAGTCTTATTTTAATATAGTGAATTTGTAAATCAAAACTAAGTTATTAGTTTGAAGTTCTTTACTTGAAATTATCTACTTCTGATTTTGGAAAGGACAATTTGAAAATCAGAGTTAAGTTAATAGTTTGACGTTCTTTACTTCTAAACAAATAAGTCTTATTTTAGCATAGTGTATTTGTAAATCAAAACTAAGTTATTTGTTTGAGGTCTATACTTGAAAAAATCTACTACTGATTTTAGTAATGACAATTTGAAAATCAGATCTAAGTTAACAGTTTGACGTTCTTTACTTCAAAATAACTAAGTCTTATTTTAGACTAGTGAATTTGTAAATCAAAACTAAGTTATTAGTTTGAAGTTCTTTAATTGAAAACATCTACTTCTGATTTTGGAAATGACAATTTGAAAATAAGTTCTAAGTTAGTTTGACGTTCTTTACTTCATAACAACTAAGTCTTATTTTAGAATACTCAATTTGTAAATCATAGCTAAGTTATTAGTTTGAAGTACTTTACTTAAAAATATCTACTTCTGATTTTATAAATGACAATTTGAAAATCAGAGTTCAGTTAATAGTTTGACGTCCTTTACTTCAAAATAACTAAGTCTTATTTTAGAATAGTGAATTTGTAAATCAAAACTAAGTTATTAGTTTAAAGATTTTTACTTGAAAATATCTGCTTCAGATTTTAGAAATGACAATTTGAAAATCAGATCTAAGTTAATAATTTGACGTTCTTTACTTCAAAACAACTAAGTCTTATTTTAGTATATCGAATTTGTAAATCAATACTAAGCTATTAGTATGAAGTTCTTCACTTGAAAAAAACTACCACTGATTTTAGAAATGACAATTTGAAAATCAGATCTAAGTTAATAGTTTGACGTTCTTTACTTCAAAATAACTAAGTCTTATTTTAGAATACTGAATTTGTAGATCAAAGCTAAGTTATTAGTTTAAAGTTCCTTACTCTAAAATATCTACTTCTGATTTTAGAAATGACAATTTGAAAATCAGATCTAAGTTAATAGTTTGACGTTCTTTACTTTAAAATAACTAAGTCTTATTTTAGACTAGTGAATTTGTAAATCAAAACTAAGTTATTAGTTTAAAGTTTTTTACTTCAAATTTTCTAATTCGGATCTTAGTAATGTAAATGTGGAAATTAAATCTAAGGTTGTAGTTTGAAGTTCTTTACTTGAAAATGATTACTTCTGATTTTAAAAATTACAATTTGAAAAACAGATCTAAGTTAATAGTTTGACTTTTTTTACTTCAAAATAACTAAGTCTTATTTAGACTAGTGAATCTGTAAATCAAAACTAAGTTATTAGTTTAAAGTTCTTTACTTTGAAATATCTATTTCTGATTTCAGAAATGACAATTTGAAAATCATATCTAAGTTAATAGTTTGACGTTCTTTACTTCAAAATAGATAAGTCTTATTTTAGAATATTGGATTTGTAAATCAAAACTAAGTTATTAGTTTGAAGTTCTTTACTTTGAAATATTTACTACTGATTTCAGAAATGACAATTTGAATATCAGATCTAAGTTAATAGTTTGACGTTCTTTACTTCAAAGAAACTAGGTCTTATTTTAGAATAGTGAAATTGTAAATCAAAACTAAGTTATAAGTTTAAAGTTATTTACTTTGAAATATCTACTTCTGATTAAGGAAATGAAATTTGAAAATCAGATCTAAGTGAATAGTTTGACTTTCTTTATATCAAAATAGATAAGTCTTATTTTAGAATACTGTTTTTGTAAATCAAAACTAGGTTTTTAGTTTGAAGTTCTTTACTTTAAAATATCTAATTCTGATTTTGGAAATGACAATTTGAAAATCAGATCTAAGTTAATAGTTTGACGTTCTTTACTTCTAAACAAATAAGTCTTATTTTAGTATAGTAAATTTGTAAATCAAAACTAAGTTATTAGTTTGCAGATCTTTACGTGAAAATATCTATTCTGATTATAGAAGTAACAATTTGAAAATCAGATCTAAGTTAATAGTTTGACGTTCTTTACTTCTAAATAATTAAGTCTTATTTTAGTATAGTGAATTTGTAAATCAAAACTAAGTTATTAGTTTGAAGTTCTTTACTTGAAACTATCTACTTCTTATTTTAGAAATGACAATTTGAAAATCAGATCGAAGTTAATAGTTTGACGTTCTTTACTTCTAAATAACTAAGTCTTATTTTAGTATAGTGAATTTGTAAATCAAAACTAAGTTATTAGTTTGAAGTCCTTTACTTGAAACTATCTACTTCTTATTTTAGAAATGACAAATTAAAAATCAGATCTAAGTTAATAGTTTGACGTTCTTTACTTCTAAATAACTAAGTCTTATTTTAGAATAGTGAATTTGTAAATCAAAACTAAGTTCTTAGTTTGAACTTCTTTACTTTGAAATAACAACTTCTGATTTCAGAAATGACAATTTTAAAGTGAGATCTAAGTTAATAGTTGGATGTTATTTACTTCTAAATAACTAACTCTGATTTTAGAAATGTTACTTTGAAAATAAAATCGAAGTTAATAGTTTGATGTACTTTACTTCGAAATAACTAAATCTCATTTTAGAATAGTGAATTTGTAAATCAAAACTAAGTTATTAGTTTGAAGTTTTTTACTTCAAATCAACTAATACGGATTTATGTAATATAAATTTGAAAATCAAAGCTAAGTTTATAGTTTGAAGATCTTTACTTGCAAATATCTACTTCTGATTTTAGAAATGACAATTTGAAAATCAGAATTAAGTTAGTAGTTTGACGTTCTTTACCACAAAATTGATAAGTCTTAATCTAGAATACCGTATTTGCAAAGTAAAACTAAGTTATTAGTTTGAAGTTTTTTACTTGAAATTATCTTCTTCAAATTTTAGAAATCATAATTTGAAGATCAGATCTAAGTTAATAGTTTGACGTTCTTTACTTCAAAATAACTAAGTAATATTTTAGAATAGTGAATTTGAAAATCAAAACTAAGTTATAAGTTTAAAGTTCCATACTTTGAAATATCTACTTCTCATTTCAGAAATGAGAATTTGAGAATCAGATCTAAGTTAATAGTTTGACGTTTTTTACTTCAAAATAACTAAGTCTTATTTTAGACTAGTGTAATTGTAAATCAAAACTAAGTTATTAGTTTGAAGTTCGTTACTTGAAAATATCTACAACTGATCTTAGAAATCATAATTTGAAAATCAGATCTAAGTAAATAGTTTGAAGTTCTTTACTTCAAAATAACTAAGTACTATTTTAGAATAGTGAATTTGTAAATCAAAACTAAGTTATTAATTTAAAGTTCGATACTTTAAAATATCTATTTCCGATTTCAGAAATGACAAATTGAAAATCATATCTAAGTTAATAGTTTGACATTGTTTACTTCAAAATAACTAAGTACTATTATAGAATAGTGAATTTGTAAATCAAAACTAAGTTATTAGTTTAAAGTTCGATACTTTAAAATAACTATTTCTGATTTCAGAAATGACAATTTGAAAATCAGATCTAAGTTAATAGTTTGACGTTCTTTACTTCAAAAGAGATAAGTCTTAATTTAGAATATTGGCTCACTAAATCAAAACTAAGTTATTTGTTTGAAGTACTTTACTTGAAAATATCTACTTCTGATTTCAAAAATGACAATTTGAAAATCAGATCTAAGTTAATAGTTTGACGTTTTTTACTTCAAAATAACTAAGTCTTATTTAGACTAGTGAATCTGTAAATCAAAACTAAGTTATTAGTTTAAAGTTCTGTACTTTGAAATATCTACTTCTGATTTCAGAAATGACAATTTGAAAAACAGATCTAAGTTAATAGTTTGACGTTCTTTACATCAAAATAACTAAGTCTTATTTTAGAATTGTAAATTGGTAAATCAAAGCTAAGTTATTAGTTTGAAGTTCTTTACTTGAAAATATCTACTTCTGATTTTAGAAATGACAATTTGAAAATCAGATCTAAGTTAATAGTTTGACGTTCTTTACTTCTGAACAACTAAGTCTTATTTTAATATAGTGAATTAGTAAATCAAAACTAAGTTATTAGTTTGAAGTTCTTTACATGAAAATATCTACTTCTGATTTTGGAAAGGACAATTTGAAAATCAGAGTTAAGTTAATAGTTTGACCTTCTTTATTTCTAAACAAATAAGTCTTATTTTAGCATAGTGTATTTGTAAATCAAAACTAAGTTATTTGTTTGAGGTCTATACTTGAAAAAATCTACTACTGATTTTAGTAATGACAATTTGAAAATCAGATCTAAGTTAACAGTTTGACGTTCTTTACTTCAAAATAACTAAGTCTTATTTTAGACTAGTGAATTTGTAAATCAAAACTAAGTTATTAGTTTGAAGTTCTTTAATTGAAAACATCTACTTCTGATTTTGGAAATGACAATTTGAAAATCAGATCTAAGTTAGTTTGACGTTCTTTACTTCATAACAACTAAGTCTTATTTTAGAATACTCAATTTGTAAATCATAGCTAAGTTATTAGTTTGAAGTACTTTACTTAAAAATATCTACTTCTGATTTTATAAATGACAATTTGAAAATCAGAGTTCAGTTAATAGTTTGACGTTCTTTACTTCAAAATAACTAAGTCTTATTTTAGAATAGTGAATTTGTAAATCAAAACTAAGTTATTAGTTTAAAGATTTTTACTTGAAAATATCTGCTTCAGATTTTAGAAATGACAATTTGAAAATCAGATCTAAGTTAATAATTTGACGTTCTTTACTTCAAAACAACTAAGTCTTATTTTAGTATATCGAATTTGTAAATCAATACTAAGCTATTAGTATGAAGTTCTTCACTTGAAAAAAACTACAACTGATTTTAGAAATGACAATTTGAAAATCAGATCTAAGTTAATAGTTTGACGTTCGTTACTTCAAAATAACTAAGTCTTATTTTAGAATACTGAATTTGTAGATCAAAGCTAAGTTATTAGTTTAAAGTTCCTTACTCTAAAATATCTACTTCTGATTTTAGAAATGACAATTTGAAAATCAGATCTAAGTTAATAGTTTGACGTTCTTTACTTTAAAATAACTAAGTCTTATTTTAGACTAGTGAATTTGTAAATCAAAACTAAGTTATTAGTTTAAAGTTTTTTACTTCAAATTTTCTAATTCGGATCTTAGTAATGTAAATGTGGAAATTAAATCTAAGGTTGTAGTTTGAAGTTCTTTACTTGAAAATGATTACTTCTGATTTTAAAAATTACAATTTGAAAAACAGATCTAAGTTAATAGTTTGACGTTCTTTACTTTAGTCTTATTTTAGTCTTATTTTCTTATCTTAGTTACTCGTTACTTCAAAATAACTAAGTCTTATTTTAGTATAGTGAATTTGTAGATCAAAACTAAGTTATTAGTATGAAGTTCTTCACTTGAAAAAAACTACCACTGATTTTAGAAATGACAATTTGAAAATCAGAACTGAGTTAATAGTTTGACGTTCTTTACTTCAATATAACTAAGTCTTATTTTAGAATACTCAATTTGTAAATCAAAGCTAAGTTATTAGTTTAAAGTTCTTTACTTGAAAATATCTACTTCTGATTTTAGAAATGACAATTTGAAAATCAGATCTAAGTTAATAGTTTGACGTTCTTTACTTCTAAATAACTAAGTCTTATTTTACTATAGTGAATTTGTACATTAAAACTAAGTTATTAGTTTGAAGTTTTTTACTTGAAAATATCTACTTCTGATTTTAGAAATGACAATTTGAAAATCAGATCTAAGTTAATAGTTTGACGTTCTTTACTTCTAAATAACTAAGTCTTATTTTACTATAGTGAATTTGTACATTAAAACTAAGTTATTAGTTTGAAGTTCTTTACTTGAAAATATCTACTACTGATTTTAGAAATGACAATTTGAAAATCAGATCGACGTTCTTTACTTCAAAATAACCAAGTCTTATTTTAGAATACTGAATTTGTAAATCAAAGCTAAGTTATTAGTTTAAAGTTCTTTACTTGAAAATATGAACTTCTGATTTTAGAAATGACAATTTGAAAATCAGATCTAAGTTAATAGTTTGACGTTCTTCACTTGTAAATAACTAAGTCTTATTTTAGTATAGTGAATTTGTAAATTAAAACTAAGTTATTTGTTTGAAGTTTCTTACTTGTAAATATCTACTACTGATTTTAGAAATGACAATTTGAAAATCAGATCTAAGTTAATAGTTTGACGATTTTTATTTCAAAATAACTAAGTCTTATTTTAGACTAGTAAATTTGTAAATCAAAACTAAGTTATTAGTTTGAAGTTTCTTACTTGTAAATATCTACTACTGATTTTAGAAATGACAATTTGAAAATCAGATATAGTTATTAGTTTGACGTTTTTTACTTCAAAACAACTAATTCTTACTTTAGAATAGTGCATTTGTAAATCAAAACTAAGTTATTAGTTGAAAGTTCATTACTTGAAAATATCTACTTCTGATTTTAAAAATGGCAATTTGAAAATCAGATCTAAGTTAATAGTTTGACGTTCTTTACTTCAAAATTGATACGTCTTATTATAGAATACTGTATTTGTAAAACAAAACTAAGTTATTAGCTTAAAGTTCTTTATTTGAAAATATCTGCTTCAGATTTTAGAAAAGATAATTTGAAAATCAGATCTTAGTTAATAGTTTGATGTTTTTTACATCAAAATAACTAAACTTTTTTTAGAATAGTTAACTTGTAAATCAAAACTAAGTTATTAGTTTGAAGTTTTTTACTTGAAAATATCTACTTCTGATATTAGAAATGACAATTTGAAAATTAGATCTAAGTTAATAGTTTGACGTTCTTTACTTCTGAACAACTAAGTTTTATTTTAGTATAGTGAATTTGTAAATCAAAACTAAGGTTTTAGTTTGAAGTTCTTTATTTGAAAATATCTGCTTCAGATTTTAGAAATGACAATATGAAAATCAGATCTAAGTTAATAGTTTGACGTTCTTTACTTCAAAATAACTAAGTCTTATTTTAGTATAGTGAATTTGTAAATTAAAACTAAGTTATTAGTTTGAAGTTCTATACTTCAAAATATCTACTACTGATTTTAGAAATGACAATTTGAAAATCAGATCTATGTTAATAGTTTGACGTTCTTTACTTCAAAATAGATACGTCTTATTATAGAATACTGAATTTGTAAATCAAAGCTATGTTATTAGCTTAAAGTTCTTTACTTGAAAATATCTACTTCTGATTTTAGAAATGACAATTGGAAAATCAGATCTCAGTTAATAGTTTGACGTTCTTTACTTCTAAATAACTAAGTCTTATTTTAGTATAGTGAATTTGTAAATTAAAACTAAGTTATTAGTTTGAAGTTCTATACTTCAAAATATCTACTACTGATTTTAGAAATGACAATTTGAAAGTCAGATCTAAGTTAATGGTTTGACGTTCTTTACTTCAAAATAACTAAGTCTTATTTTAGTATAGTGAATTTGTAAATCAAAAATTAAGTTATTAGTTTAAAGTTTTTTACTTCAAATTTTCTAATTTGGATCTTAGTAATGTAAATTTGTAAATCAAATCTAAGGTTGTAGTTTGAAGTTCTTTACTTGAAAATAATTACTTCTGATGTTAGAAATTACAATTTAAAAATCAGATCTAAGTTAATAGTTTGACGTTATTTATTTCTAAATAACTAAGTCTTATTTTAGGATAGTGAATTTGTAAATCAAAACAAAGTTATTAGTATGTAGTTTTAACTTTGAAATATCTACTTCTGATTTTAGAAATGACAATTTGAAAATCAGATCTAAGTTAAAAGTTTGACGGTCTTTAGATAAAAATAACTAAATTTTGTTTTAGAATAGTTAATTTGCAAATCAACACTAAGTTATTAATTAGAAGTTTTTTACTTGATAATATCTACTACTGATCTTAGTAATGACAATCTGAAAATCAGATCTAAGTTAATAGTTTGACGTTCTTTACTTCAAAATAACTAAGTCTTATTTTAGACTAGTGAATTTGTTAATCAAAACTAACTAATTAGTTTGTAGTTTTTTACTTGAATAATATTTACTTCTGATTTGTAGACTTATCTATCAAAATAGATAAGTCTTATTTTAGAATAGTGTATTTGTAAATCAAAACTAAGTTATAAGTTTGAAATACTTTAGTTCAAATATCTACTTCTGATTTTAGAAATGACAATTTGAAAAACAGATCTAAGTTAATAGTTTGACGTTCTTTACTTCAAAATAACTAAGTGTTATTTTAGACTAGTGAATTTGTAAATCAAAGCTAAGCTATTTTTTTAAAGTTTTTTACTTCAAATTTACTAATTCGGATCTTAGAAATGTAAATTAGAGAATAAATCCTAAGGTTGTATTTTGAAGTTTTTTACTTGAAAATATCTACTTCTTATTTTGGAAATGACAATTTGAAAATCAGATGCAAGTTATAGTTTGACGTTCTTTACTTCAAAATAACTAAGTCTTATTTTAGACTAGTGAATTTGTAAATCAAAACTAAGTTTTTAGTTTAAAGTTTTTTACTTCAAATTTACTAATTCGGATCTTAGAAATGTAAATTAGAGAATAAATCCTAAGGTTGTATTTTGAAGTTTTTTACTTGAAAATATCTACTTCTTATTTTGGAAATGACAATTTGAAAATCAGATCCAAGTTATAGTTTGACGTTCTTTACTTCAAAATAACTAAGTCTTATTTTAGAATAGTGAATTTGTAAATCAAAACTAAGGTATTAGTTTGAAGTTCTTTACTTTGAAATATCTACTTCTGATTTAAGAAATGACAATTTTAAAATCAGAGCTAAGTTAATATTTTGACGATCTCTACATCAAAATAACTAAGTCTTATTTTAGAATAGTGAATTTGTAAATCAAAGCTAAGTTATTAGTTTGAAGTTCTTTACTTGAAAATATCTACTACTGATTTTGAAAATGACAATTTAAAAATCAGATCTAAGTTAACAGTTTGACGTTCTTTACTTCTAAATAACCAAGTTTATTTTAGAATAGTGAATTTGTAAATCAAAGCTTTGTTATAAATTTAAAGTTCTTTACTTGAAAATATCTACTTATGATTTTAGAAATGACAATTTGAAAATCAGATCTAAGTTAATAGTTTGACGTTCTTTGCTTGTAAATAACTAAGCCTTATTTTAGTACAGTGACTTTGTAAATTAAAACTAAGATATTAGTTTGAAGTTCTTAACTTGAAAATCTTTACTACTGATTTTAGAAATGACAATTTGAAAATCAGATCTAAGTTAATAGTTTGACGTTCTTTATTTCAAAATAACTAAGTCTTATTTTAGGCTAGTGAATTTGTAAATCAAAACTAAGTTATTAGTTTAAAGTTTTTTACTTCAAATTTACTAATTCGGATCTTAGTAATGTAAATTTGGAAATCAAATCTAAGGTTGTAGTTTGAAGTTCTTTACTTGAAAATATCTACTACTGATTTAAGAAATGACAATTTGAAAATCAGATCTAAGTGAATAGTTTGACGTTTTTTATTTCAAAATAGATAAGTCTTATTTTAGAATAGTGCATTTGTAAATCAAAACTAAGTTATTAGTTTGAAGTACTTTACTTAAAAATATCTACTTCTGATTTTAGAAATGACAATTTGAAAATCAGATCTAAGTTAACAGTTTGACGTTCTTTACTTCTGAACAACTAAGTCTTATTTTAGAATAGTGAATTAGGAAATCAAAACTAAGTGATTAGTTTGAAGTTCTTTACTTTGAAATATCTACTTCTGATTTAAGAAATGACAATTTGAAAATCAGATCTAAGTTAATAGTTTGACGTTCTTTACTTCAAAATAGATAAGTCTTATTTTACAATACTGTATTTGTAAATCTAAACTAAGTTGTTAGTTTAAAGTTTTTACTTCAAAATTACTAATTCGGAATGTAGTAATGTAAATTTGGAAATCAAATCTAAGGTTGTAGTTTGAAGTTCTTTACTTGAAAATATCTACTTCTGGCTTTAGACATGACAATTTGAAAATCAGATCTAAGTGAATAGTTTACTTTCTTTACTTCAAAATAACTAAGTCTTATTTTAGAATAGTGAATTTGTCAATCAAAGCTAAGTTATTAGTTTGAAGTTCTTTACTTGAAAATATTTATTTCTGATTTTAGAAATGACAATTTGAAAATCAGATCTAAGTTAATAGTTTGACGTTCTTTACTTTAAAATAGATAAGTCTTATTTTAGAATAGTGTATTACTAAATCAAAACTAAGTTATTAGTTTGAAGTTCTTTACTTGAAAATATCTACTTCTGATTTTAGAAATGACAATTTGAAAATCAGATCTAAGTTAATAGTTTGACGTTCTTTACTTGAAAATAACTAAGTCTTATTTTAGACTAGTGAATTTGTAAATCAAACCTAAGTTATTATTTTAAAGTTTTTTACTTGAAATTTACTAACTCGGATCTTAGTAATCTAAATTTGGAAATCAAATCTTAGGTTGTAGTTTAAAGTTCTTTACTTGAAGATATCTACTTCTGATTTTAGAAATGACAATTTGAAAATCAGATCTAAGTTAACAGTTTGACGTTCTTTACTTCTGAACAACTAACTCTTATTTTAGTATAGTGAATTTCTAAATCAAAAATAAGTTATAAGTTTGAAGTTCTTTACTTGAAAATATCTATTTCTGGTTTTGGAAATGATAATTTGAAATTCAGTTCTAAGTTAATAGTTTGACGTTCTTTACTTCTAAACAAATAAGACTTATTTTAGTATAGTGAATTTGTAAATCAAAACTAAGTTATTAGTTTGAAGTATATATTTAAAAAAATCTACTACTGATTTTGGAAAATCAATTTGAAAATCAATTTGAAAATCAGATCGAAGTTAATAGTTTGACGTTTTTTACTTCAAAATAGATAAGTCTTATTTTAGAATACTGTATTTGTAAATCAAAACTAAGTTATTAGTTCGAAGTTCTTTACTTGAAAATATCTACTACTGATTTTAGAAATGACAATTTGAAAATCAAATCTAGGTTAATAGTTTGACGTTCTTTAATTCAAAATAACTAAGTATTATTTTAGACTAAAGAATTTGTAAATCAAAACTAAGTTATTAGTTTAAAGTTTTTTACTTCACATTTACTAATTCGGATCGTAGTAATGTAAATTTGAAAATGAAATCTATGGTTGTAGTTTAAAGTTCTTTCCTTGAGATTATCTACTTCTGATTTTAGAATTGACGATTTGAAAATCAGATCTAAGTTAATAGTTTGACGTTCTTTACTTCAAAATAACTAAGTCTTATTTTAGAATAGTGAATTTGTAAATCAAAGCTAAGTTATTAGTTTGAAGTTCTTCACTTGAAAATATCTACTACTGATTTTAGAAATGACAATTTGAAAATCAGATCTAAGTTAATAGTTTGACGTTCTTTACTTCTAAATAACTAAGTCTTATTTTAGTATAGTGAATTTGTAAATCAAAGCTAAGTTATTAGTATGAAGTTCTTTACTTGAAAATATCTACTACTGATTTTGAAAATGACAATTTGAAAATCAGATCTAAGTTAATAGTTTGACGTTTTTTACTTCTAAATAACCAAGTCTTATTTTAGAATAGTGAATTTGTAAATCAAAACTAAGTTATTAGTTTGAAGTTCTTTACTTGAAAATATCTACTTCTTATTTTAGAAATGCCAATTTGAAAATCAGATCTAAGTTAATAGTTTGCCGTTCTTTAATTCAAAATAACTAAATTTTATTTTAGAATAGTTAACTTGTAAATCAAAACTAAGGTTTTAGTTTGAAGTTCTTTATTTGAAAATATCTGCTTCAGATTTTAGAAATGACAATATGAAAATCAGATCTAAGTTAATAGTTTGACGTTCTTTACTTCAAAATAACTAAGTCTTATTTTAGTATAGTGCATTTGTAAATTAAAACTAAGTTATTAGTTTGAAGTTCTATACTTCAAAATATCTACTACTGATTTTAGAAATGACAATTTGAAAATCAGATCTATGTTAATAGTTTGACGTTCTTTACTTCAAAATAGATACGTCTTATTATAGAATACTGAATTTGTAAATCAAAGCTATGTTATTAGCTTAAAGTTCTTTACTTGAATATCTACTTCTGATTTTAGAAATGACAATTGGAAAATCAGATCCCAGTTAATAGTTTGACGTTCTTTACTTCTAAATAACTAAGTCTTATTTTAGTATAGTGAATTTGTAAATTAAAACTAAGTTATTAGTTTGAAGTTCTATACTTCAAAATATCTACTACTGATTTTAGAAATGACAATTTGAAAGTCAGATCTAAGTTAATGGTTTGACGTTCTTTACTTCAAAATAACTAAGTCTTATTTTAGTATAGTGAATTTGTAAATCAAAAATTAAGTTATTAGTTTAAAGTTTTTTACTTCAAATTTTCTAATTTGGATCTTAGTAATGTAAATTTGTAAATCAAATCTAAGGTTGTAGTTTGAAGTTCTTTACTTGAAAATAATTACTTCTGATGTTAGAAATTACAATTTAAAAATCAGATCTAAGTTAATAGTTTGACGTTATTTATTTCTAAATAACTAAGTCTTATTTTAGGATAGTGAATTTGTAAATCAAAACAAAGTTATTAGTATGTAGTTTTAACTTTGAAATATCTACTTCTGATTTTAGAAATGACAATTTGAAAATCAGATCTAAGTTAAAAGTTTGACGGTCTTTAGATAAAAATAACTAAATTTTGTTTTAGAATAGTTAATTTGCAAATCAACACTAAGTTATTAATTAGATGTTTTTTACTTGATAATATCTACTACTGATCTTAGTAATGACAATCTGAAAATCAGATCTAAGTTAATAGTTTGACGTTCTTTACTTCAAAATAACTAAGTCTTATTTTAGACTAGTGAATTTGTTAATCAAAACTAACTAATTAGTTTGTAGTTTTTTACTTGAATAATATTTACTTCTGATTTGTAGACTTATCTATCAAAATAGATAAGTCTTATTTTAGAATAGTGTATTTGTAAATCAAAACTAAGTTATAAGTTTGAAATACTTTAGTTCAAATATCTACTTCTGATTTTAGAAATGACAATTTGAAAAACAGATCTAAGTTAATAGTTTGACGTTCTTTACTTCAAAATAACTAAGTGTTATTTTAGACTAGTGAATTTGTAAATCAAAGCTAAGCTATTTTTTTAAAGTTTTTTACTTCAAATTTACTAATTCGGATCTTAGAAATGTAAATTAGAGAATAAATCCTAAGGTTGTATTTTGAAGTTTTTTACTTGAAAATATCTACTTCTTATTTTGGAAATGACAATTTGAAAATCAGATGCAAGTTATAGTTTGACGTTCTTTACTTCAAAATAACTAAGTCTTATTTTAGACTAGTGAATTTGTAAATCAAAACTAAGTTTTTAGTTTAAAGTTTTTTACTTCAAATTTACTAATTCGGATCTTAGAAATGTAAATTAGAGAATAAATCCTAAGGTTGTATTTTGAAGTTTTTTACTTGAAAATATCTACTTCTTATTTTGGAAATGACAATTTGAAAATCAGATCCAAGTTATAGTTTGACGTTCTTTACTTCAAAATAACTAAGTCTTATTTTAGAATAGTGAATTTGTAAATCAAAACTAAGGTATTAGTTTGAAGTTCTTTACTTTGAAATATCTACTTCTGATTTAAGAAATGACAATTTTAAAATCAGAGCTAAGTTAATATTTTGACGATCTCTACATCAAAATAACTAAGTCTTATTTTAGAATAGTGAATTTGTAAATCAAAGCTAAGTTATTAGTTTGAAGTTCTTTACTTGAAAATATCTACTACTGATTTTGAAAATGACAATTTAAAAATCAGAACTAAGTTAACAGTTTGACGTTCTTTACTTCTAAATAACCAAGTTTATTTTAGAATAGTGAATTTGTAAATCAAAGCTTTGTTATAAATTTAAAGTTCTTTACTTGAAAATATCTACTTATGATTTTAGAAATGACAATTTGAAAATCAGATCTAAGTTAATAGTTTGACGTTCTTTGCTTGTAAATAACTAAGCCTTATTTTAGTACAGTGACTTTGTAAATTAAAACTAAGATATTAGTTTGAAGTTCTTAACTTGAAAATCTTTACTACTGATTTTAGAAATGACAATTTGAAAATCAGATCTAAGTTAATAGTTTGACGTTCTTTATTTCAAAATAACTAAATCTTATTTTAGGCTAGTGAATTTGTAAATCAAAACTAAGTTATTAGTTTAAAGTTTTTTACTTCAAATTTACTAATTCGGATCTTAGTAATGTAAATTTGGAAATCAAATCTAAGGTTGTAGTTTGAAGTTCTTTACTTGAAAATATCTACTACTGCTTTAAGAAATGACAATTTGAAAATCAGATCTAAGTGAATAGTTTGACGTTTTTTATTTCAAAATAGATAAGTCTTATTTTAGAATAGTGCATTTGTAAATCAAAACTAAGTTATTAGTTTGAAGTACTTTACTTAAAAATATCTACTTCTGATTTTAGAAATGACAATTTGAAAATCAGATCTAAGTTAACAGTTTGACGTTCTTTACTTCTGAACAACTAAGTCTTATTTTAGAATAGTGAATTAGGAAATCAAAACTAAGTGATTAGTTTGAAGTTCTTTACTTTGAAATATCTACTTCTGATTTAAGAAATGACAATTTGAAAATCAGATCTAAGTTAATAGTTTGACGTTCTTTACTTCAAAATAGATAAGTCTTATTTTACAATACTGTATTTGTAAATCTAAACTAAGTTGTTAGTTTAAAGTTTTTACTTCAAAATTACTAATTCGGAATGTAGTAATGTAAATTTGGAAATCAAATCTAAGGTTGTAGTTTGAAGTTCTTTACTTGAAAATATCTACTTCTGGCTTTAGACATGACAATTTGAAAATCAGATCTAAGTGAATAGTTTACTTTCTTTACTTCAAAATAACTAAGTCTTATTTTAGAATAGTGAATTTGTAAATCAAAGCTAAGTTATTAGTTTGAAGTTCTTTACTTGAAAATATTTATTTCTGATTTTAGAAATGACAATTTGAAAATCAGATCTAAGTTAATAGTTTGACGTTCTTTACTTTAAAATAGATAAGTCTTATTTTAGAATAGTGTATTACTAAATCAAAACTAAGTTATTAGTTTGAAGTTCTTTACTTGAAAATATCTACTTCTGATTTTAGAAATGACAATTTGAAAATCAGATCTAAGTTAATAGTTTGACGTTCTTTACTTGAAAATAACTAAGTCTTATTTTAGACTAGTGAATTTGTAAATCAAACCTAAGTTATTATTTTAAAGTTTTTTACTTGAAATTTACTAACTCGGATCTTAGTAATCTAAATTTGGAAATCAAATCTTAGGTTGTAGTTTAAAGTTCTTTACTTGAAGATATCTACTTCTGATTTTAGAAATGACAATTTGAAAATCAGATCTAAGTTAACAGTTTGACGTTCTTTACTTCAAAATACCTAAGTCTTATTTTAGATGACTCAATTTGTAAATCGAGGCTAAGTTATTAGTTTAAAGTTCTTTACTTGAAAATATCTACTTCTTGTTTTAGAAATGACAATTTGAAAATCAGATCTAAGTTAATAGTTTGACGTTCCTTACTTCAAAATAACTAAGTCTTATTTTATAATACTCAATTTGTAAATCAAGGCTAAGTTCTTAGTTTAAAGTTCTTTACTTGAAAATATCTACTTCTTGTTTTAGAAATGACAATTTGAAAATCAGATCTAAGTTAACAGTTTGACGTTCTTTACTTCTAAATAACTAAGTCTTATTTTAGTATAGTGTATTTGTAATTTAAAACTAAGTTATTAGTAGGCAGTTCTTCACTTGAAAAAAACTACCACTGATTTTAGAAATGACAATTTGAAAATCAGATCTAAGTTAATAGTTTGACGTTCTTTACTTCAAAATAACTAAGTCTTATTTTAGAATATTCAATTAGTAAATCAAGGCTAAGTTATTAGTTTAAAGTTGTTTACTTGAAAATATCTACTTCTGATTTTAGAATTGACAACTTGAAAATCAGATCTAAGTTAATAGTTTGACGTCCTTTACTTCAAAACCACTAAGTCTTATTTTAGAATAGTGAATTTGTAAATCAAAACTAAGTTATTAGTATGAAGTTCTTTACTTGACACAAACTACCACTGATTTTAGAAATAACAATTTGAAAAGCAGATCTAAGTTAGGCGTTTGACGTTCTTTACTTTAAAGTAACTAAGTCTTATTTTAGACTAGTGAATTTGTAAATCAAAACTGAGTTATTAGTTTAAAATTTTTTACTTCAAATTTACTAATTCGGATCTTAGTAATGTAAATTTGGAAATCAAATCTAAGGTTGTAGTTTGAAGTTCTTTACTTTAAAATATCTACTTCTGATTTTAGAAATGACAATTTGAAAATCAGGTCTAAGTTAATAGTTTGACGTTTTTAATTCAAAATAACTAAGTCTTATTTTAGACTAGTAAATTTGTAAATTAAAACTAAGTTATTAGTTTAAAGTTCTTTACTTGAAAATATCTACTACTGATTTTAGAAATGACAATTTGCAAATTAGATCTAAGTTAAAATTTTAACATTCTTTACATCGAAATAACTAAATTTTACTTTAGAATAGTTAATTTGTAAATCAAAACTAAGTTATTAGTTTAAAGTTCTTTACTTGAAAATATCTACTACTGATTTTAGAAATGACAATTTGCAAATCAGATCTAAGTTAAAATTTTAACGTTCTTTACATCGAAATAACTAAATTTTACTTTAGAATAGTTAATTTGTAAATCAAAACTAAGTTATTAGTTTAAAGTTCTTTACTTGAAAATATCTACTTCTGATTTTAGAAATGACAATTAGCAAATCAGATCTAAGTTAAAATTTTAACGTTCTTTACTTCAAAATAACTAAGTCTTATTTTAGACTAGTGAATTTGTAAATCAAAACTAAGTTATTAGTTTAAAGTTTTTTACTTCAAATTTACTAATTCGGATCTTAGTAATGTAAATTTGGAAATCAAATCTAAAGTTGTAGTTTGAAGTTCTTTACTTGAAAATATCTACTTCTGATTTTAAAAATGACAATTTGTAAATCAGATCTAAGTTAATAGCTTGACGGTCTTTACTTCAAAATAAATAAATTTTATTTTACAATAGTTAATTTCTAAATCAAAACTAAGTTATTAGTTTGAAGTTCTTTACTTTGAAATATCTACTTCTGATTTAAGAGATGACAATTTGAAAATCAGATCTAAGTGAATAGTTTCACGTTCTTTACTTTAAAATAGATAAGTCTTATTTTAGAATAGCGTAATATATCGTTAGCGTAAAATATCTACTTCTGATTTTAGAAATGACAATTTGAAAATCAGATCTAAGTTAATAGTTTGACGTTCTTTACTTCAAAATACCTAAGTCTTATTTTAGTCTAGTAAATTTGTAAATCAAAACTAAGTTATTAGTTTGAAGTTCTTTACTTTGAAATATCTACTTCTGATTTAAGAAATGACAATTTGAAAATCAGATCTAAGTTAATAGTTTGACGTTCTTTACTTCAAAACAACCAAGTCTTATTTTAGTATAGTGAATTTGTAAATCAAAACTAAGTTATTAGTATCAAGTTCTTTACTTGACACAAACTACCACTGATTTTAGAAATAACAATTTGAAAAGCAGATCTAAGTTAGGCGTTTGACGTTCTTTACTTTAAAGTAACTAAGTCTTATTTTAGACTAGTGAATTTGTAAATCAAAACTGAGTTATTAGTTTAAAATTTTTTACTTCAAATTTACTAATTCGGATCTTAGTAATGTAAATTTGGAAATAAAATCTAAGGTTGTAGTTTGAAGTTCTTTACTTCAAAACAACTAAGTCTTATTTTACTAGAGTGATTTTCTAAATCAAAACTAAGTTATTAGTTTGAAGTTCTTTACTTGAAAATATCTACTTCTGATTTTAGAAATGACAATTTGAAAATCAGATCTAAGTTAATGGCTTGACGGTCTTTACTTCAAAATAACTAAATTTTATTTTACAATAGTTAATTTGTAAATCAAAACTAAATTATTAGTTTGAAGTTCTTTACTTGAAAATATCTACTTCTGATTTAAGAAATGACAATTTGAAAATCAGATCTAAGTTAATAGTTTGACGTTCTTTACTTCAAAACAACCAAGTCTTATTTTAGTATAGTGAATTTGTAAATCAAAACTAAGTTATTAGTATCAAGTTCTTTACTTGACACAAACTACCACTGATTTTAGAAATAACAATTTGAAAAGCAGATCTAAGTTAGGCGTTTGACGTTCTTTACTTTAAAGTAATTAAGTCTTATTTTAGACTAGTGAATTTGTAAATCAAATCTGAGTTATTAGTTTAAAATTTTTTACTTCAAATTTACTAATTCGGATCTTAGTAATGTAAATTTGGAAATAAAATCTAAGGTTGTAGTTTGAAGTTCTTTACTTCAAAACAACTAAGTCTTATTTTAGTAGAGTGATTTTCTAAATCAAAACTAAGTTATTAGTTTGAAGTTCTTTACTTGAAAATATCTACTTCTGATTTTAGAAATGACAATTTGAAAATCAGATCTAAGTTAATGGCTTGACGGTCTTTACTTCAAAATAACTAAATTTTATTTTACAATAGTGAATTTGTAAACCAAAACTAAGTTATTAGTATGAAGTTCTTCACTTGAAAAAAACTACCACTGATTTTAGAAATGACAATTTGAAAATCAGATCTAAGTTAATAGTTTGACGTTCTTTACTTCAAAATAACTAAGTCTTATTTTAGAATACTCAATTTGTAAATCAAGGCTAAGTTATTAGTTTAAAGTTCTTTACTTGAAAATATCTACTTCTTGTTTTAGAAATGTCAATTTGAAAATCAGATCTAAGTTAATAGTTTGACGTTCTTTACTTCTAAATAACTAAGTCTTATTTTAGTATAGCGAATTTGTAAATTAAAACTAAGTTATTAGTATGAAGTTCTTCACTTGAAAAAAACTACCACTGATTTTAGAAATGACAATTTGAAAATCAGATCTAAGTTAATAGTTTGACGTTCTTTATTTTAAAATAACTAAGTCTTATTTTAGAATACTCAATTTGTAAATCAAGGCTAAGTGATTAGTTTAAAGTTCTTTACTTGAAAAAAACTACCATTGATTTTAGAAATGACAATTTGAAAATCAGATCTAAGTTAAAAGTTTGACGTTCTTTACTTCAAAATGACTAAGTCTTATTTTAGAATACTCAATTTGTAAATCAAGGCTAAGTTATTAGTTTAAAGTTGTTTACTTGAAAATATCTACTTCTGATTTTAGAAATGACAATTTGAAAATCAGATCTAAGTTAATAGTTTGACGTTCTTTACTTCAAAACAACTAAGTCTTATTTTAGTATAGTGTATTTGTAAACCAAAACTAAGTTATTAGTATGAAGTTCTTCACTTGAAAAAAACTACCACTGATTTTAGAAATGACAATTTGAAAATCAGATCTAAGTTAATAGTTTGACGTTCTTTACTTCTAAATAACTAAGTCTTATTTTAGAATACTCAATTTGTAAATCAAGGCTAAGTTATTAGTTTAAAGTTCTTTACTTGAAAATATCTACTTCTTGTTTTAGAAATGACAATTTGTAAATCAGATCTAAGTTAATAGTTTGACGTTCTTTACTTCCAAATAACTAAGTCTTATTTTAGAATTATTAATTTGTAAATCAAAGCTAAGTTATTAGTTTGAAGGTCTTTACTTGAAAATATTTACTTTTGATTTTAGAAATGACAATTTGAAAATCAGGTCTACATTAATAGTTTGACGCTTTTTAATTCAAAATAACTAAGTCTCATTTCAGACTAGTAAATTTGTAAATTAAAACTAAGTTATTAGTTTGAAGTTCTTTACTTGAAAATATCTACTACTGATTTTAGAAATGACAATTTGCAAATCAGATTTAAGTTAAAATTTTAACGTTCTTTACATCGAAATAACTAAATTTTACTTTAGAATAGTTAATTTGTAAATCAAAACTAAGTTATTAGTTTGAAGTTCTTTACTTGAAAATATCTACTTCTGATTTTAGAAATGACAATTTGAAAATCAGATCTAAGTTAATAGTTTGACGTTCTTTACTTCAAAACAACTAAGTCTTATTTTAGTATAGTGAATTTGTAAATCAAAACTAAGTTATTAGTATGAAGTTGTTTACTTGAAACAAACTACCACTGATTTTAGAAATAACAATTTGAAAAGCAGATTTAAGTTAGGTGTTTGACGTTCTTTACTTTAAAGTAACTAAGTCTTATTTTAAACTAGTGAATTTGTAAATTAAAACTAAGTTATTAGTTTAAAGTTTTTTACTTCAAATTTACTAATTCGGATTTTAGTAATGTAAATTTGGTAATCAAATCTAAGGTTGTAGCTTGAAGTTCTTTACTTTGAAATATCTACTTCTGATTAAAAAATTACAATTTGAAAATCATATCTAAGTTAACAGTTTGACGTTCTTTACTTCAAAATAACTAAGTCTTATTTTAGAATTATCAATTTGTAAATCAAAGCTAAGTCATTAGTTTGAAGGTCTTTACTTGAAAATATTTACTTCTGATTTTAGAAATGACAATTTGAAAATCAGATCTAAGTTAATAGTTTGACGTTCTTTACTTCTAAATAACTAAGTCTTATTTTAGTATAGTGAATTTGTAAATCAAAACTAAGTTATTAGTTTAAAGATCTTTACTTGAAAATATCTGCTTTAGATTTTAGAAATGACAATTTGAAAATCAGATCTAAGTTAATAGTTTGACGTTCTTTACTTCAAAATAACTAAGTCTTATTTTAGAATACTCAATTTGAAAATCAAGGGTAAGTTATTAGTTTAAAGTTCTTTACTTGAAAATATCTACTTCTTGTTTTAGAAATGACAATTTGAAAATCAGATCTAAGTTAATAGTTTGACGTTCTTTACTTCAAAATAACTAAGTCTTATTTTAGAATACTCAATTTGTAAATCAAGGCTAAGTTCTTAGTTTAAAGTTCTTTACTTGAAAATATCTACTTCTTGTTTTAAAAATGACAATTTGAAAATCAGATCTAAGTTAACAGTTTGACGTTCTTTACTTCTAAATAACTAAGTCTTATTTTAGTATAGTGAATTTGTAATTTAAAACTAAGTTATTAGTATGAAGTTCTTCACTTGAAAAAAACTACCACTGATTTTAGAAATGACAATTTGAAAATCAGATCTAAGTTAATAGTTTGACGTTCTTTACTTTAAAATAACTAAGTCTTATTTTAGAATACTCAATTTGTAAATCAAGGCTAAGTTATTAGTTTAAAGTTGTTTACTTGAAAATATCTACTTCTGATTTTAGAAATGACAATTTGAAAATCAAATCTAAGTTAATAGTTTGACGTTCTTTACTTCAAAACAGCTAAGTCTTATTTTAGTATAGTGAATTTGTAATTTAAAACGAAGTTATTAGTTTGAAATTCTTTACTTGAAAATATCTACTACTGATTTTAGAAATGACAATTTGAAAATCAGATCTAAGTTAACAGTTTGACGTTCTTTACTTTAAAATAACTAAGTCTTATTTTAGACTAGTGAATTTGTAAATTAAAACTAAGTTATTAGTAGGCAGTTCTTCACTTGAAAAAAACTACCACTGATTTTAGAAATGACAATTTGAAAATCAGATCTAAGTTAATAGTTTGACGTTCTTTACTTCAAAATAACTAAGTCTTATTTTAGAATACTCAATTTGTAAATCAAGGCTAAGTTATTAGTTTAAAGTTGTTTACTTGAATATATCTACTTCTTGTTTTAGAAATGACAAGTTGAAAATCAGATCTAAGTTAATAGTTTGACGTTCTTTACTTCTAAATAACTAAGTCTTATTTTAGAATAGTGAATTTGTAATTTAAAACTAAGTTATTAGTATGAAGTTCTTCACTTGAAAAAAACTACCACTGATTTTAGAAATGACAATTTGAAAATCAGATCTAAGTTAATGGTTTGACGTTCTTTACTTCAAAATAACTAAGCCTTATTTTAGAATACTCAATTTGTAAATCAAAGCTAAGTTATTAGTTTAAAGTTGTTTACTTAAAAATATCTACTTCTGATTTTAGAAATGACAATTTGAAAATCAGTTCTAAGTTAATAGTTTGACGTTTTTTACTCCAAAACAACTAAGTCTTATTTTAGTATAGTGAATTTGTAAACCAAAACTAAGTTATTAGTATGAAGTTCTTCACTTGAAAAAAACTACCACTGATTTTAGAAATGACAATTTGAAAATCAGATCTAAGTTAATAGTTTGACGTTCTTTACTTCAAAATAACTAAGTCTTATTTTAGATGACTCAATTTGTAAATCGAGGCTAAGTTATTAGTTTAAAGTTCTTTACTTGAAAATATCTACTTCTTGTTTTAGAAATGACAATTTGAAAATCAGATCTAAGTTAATAGTTTGACGTTCCTTATTTCAAAATAACTAAGTCTTATTTTATAATACTCAATTTGTAAATCAAGGCTAAGTTCTTAGTTTAAAGTTCTTTACTTGAAAATATCTACTTCTTGTTTTAGAAATGACAATTTGAAAATCAGATCTAAGTTAACAGTTTGACGTTCTTTACTTCTAAATAACTAAGTCTTATTTTAGTATAGTGTATTTGTAATTTAAAACTGAGTTATTAGTATGAACTTCTTCACTTGAAAAAAACTACCACTGATTTTAGAAATGACAATTTGAAAATCAGATCTAAGTTAATAGTTTGACGTTCTTTACTTTAAAATAACTAAGTCTTATTTTAGTATACTCAATTTGTAAATCAAGGCTAAGTTATTATTTGAAAGTTGTTTACTTGAAAATATCTACTTCTGATTTTAGAAATGACAATTTGAAAATCAAATCTAAGTTAATAGTTTGACGTTCTTTACTTCAAAACAGCTAAGTCTTTTTTTAGTATAGTGAATTTGTAATTTAAAACGAAGTTATTAGTTTGAAATTCTTTACTTGAAAATATCTACTACTGATTTTAGAAATGACAATTTGAAAATCAGATCTAAGTTAACAGTTTGACGTTCTTTACTTTAAAATAACTAAGTCTTATTTTAGACTAGTGAATTTGTAAGTTAAAACTAAGTTATTAGTAGGCAGTTCCTCACTTGAAAAAAACTACCACTGATTTTAGAAATGACAATTTGAAAATCAGATCTAAGTTAATAGTTTGACGTTCTTTACTTCAAAATAACTAAGTCTTATTTTAGAATACTCAATTAGTAAATCAAGGATAAGTTATTAGTTTAAAGTTGTTTACTTGAAAATATCTACTTCTGATTTTAGAATTGACAACTTGAAAATCAGATCTAAGTTAATAGTTTGACGTCCTTTACTTCAAAACCACTAAGTCTTATTTTAGAATAGTGAATTTGTAAATCAAAACTAAGTTATTAGTATAAAGTTCTTTACTTGACACAAACTACCACTGATTTTAGAAATAACAATTTGAAAAGCAGATCTAAGTTAGGCGTTTGACGTTCTTTACTTTAAAGTAACTAAGTCTTATTTTAGACTAGTGAATTTGTAAATCAAAACTGAGTTATTAGTTTAAAATTTTTTACTTCAAATTTACTAATTCGGATCTTAGTAATGTAAATTTGGAAATCAAATCTAAGGTTGTAGTTTGAAGTTTTTTACTTTAAAATATCTACTTCTGATTTAAAAATTACAATTTGAAAATCAGATCTAAGTTAACAGTTTGACGTTCTTTACTTCTAAATAACTAAGTCTTATTTTAGAATTATAAATTTGTAAATCAAAGCTAAGTTATTAGTTTGAAGGTCTTTACTTGAAAATATTTACTTCTGATTTTAGAAATGACAATTTGAAAATCAGGTCTAAGTTAATAGTTTGACGTTTTTAATTCAAAATAACTAAGTCTTATTTTAGACTAGTAAATTTGTAAATTAAAACTAAGTTATTAGTTTAAAGTTCTTTACTTGAAAATATCTACTACTGATTTTAGAAATGACAATTTGCAAATCAGATCTAAGTTAAAATTTTAACATTCTTTACATCGAAATAACTAAATTTTACTTTAGAATAGTTAATTTGTAAATCAAAACTAAGTTATTAGTTTAAAGTTCTTTACTTGAAAATATCTACTACTGATTTTAGAAATGACAATTTGCAAATCAGATCTAAGTTAAAATTTTAACGTTCTTTACATCGAAATAACTAAATTTTACTTTAGAATAGTTAATTTGTAAATCAAAACTAAGTTATTAGTTTAAAGTTCTTTACTTGAAAATATCTACTTCTGATTTTAGAAATGACAATTTGCAAATCAGATCTAAGTTAAAATTTTAACGTTCTTTACTTCAAAATAACTAAGTATTATTTTAGACTAGTGAATTTGTAAATCAAAACTAAGTTATTAGTTTAAAGTTTTTTACTTCAAATTTACCTATTCGGATCTTAGTAATGTAAATTTGGAAATCAAATCTAAAGTTGTAGTTTGAAGTTTTTTACTTGAAAATATCTACTTCTGATTTTGAAAATGACAATTTGTAAATCAGATCTAAGTTAATAGCTTGACGGTCTTTACTTCAAAATAAATAAATTTTATTTTACAATAGTTAATTTCTAAATCAAAACTAAGTTATTAGTTTGAAGTTCTTTACTTTGAAATATCTACTTCTGATTTAAGAGATGACAATTTGAAAATCAGATCTAAGTGAATAGTTTCACGTTCCTTACTTTAAAATAGATAAGTCTTATTTTAGAATAGCGTAATATATCGTTAGCGTAAAATATCTACTTCTGATTTTAGAAATGACAATTTGAAAATCAGATCTAAGTTAATAGTTTGACGTTCTTTACTTCAAAATACCTAAGTCTTATTTTAGTCTAGTAAATTTGTAAATCAAAACTAAGTTATTAGTTTGAAGTTCTTTACTTTGAAATATCTACTTCTGATTTAAGAAATGACAATTTGAAAATCAGATCTAAGTTAATAGTTTGACGTTCTTTACTTCAAAACAACCAAGTCTTATTTTAGTATAGTGAATTTGTAAATCAAAACTAAGTTATTAGTTTGAAGTTCTTTACTTGAAAATATCTACTTCTGATTTTAGAAATGACAATTCGAAAATCAGATCTAAGTTAATAGTTTGACGTTCTTTACATCAAAGTAACTAAATTTTATTTTAGAATAGTTAATTTGTAAATCAAAACTAAGTTATTAGTTTGAAGTTTTTTACTTGAAAATATCTACTTCTGATTTTAGAATTGACAACTTGAAAATCAGATCTAAGTTAATAGTTTGACGTTCTTTACTTCAAAACCACTAAGTCTTATTTTAGTATAGTGAATTTGTAAATCAAAACTAAGTTATTAGTATGAAGTTCTTTACTTGACAGAAACTACCACTGATTTTAGAAATGACAATTTGAAAATCAGATCTAAGTTAATAGTTTGACGTTCTTTACTTCTAAATAACTAAGTCTTATTTTAGTATAGTGAATTTGTAATTTAAAACTAAGTTATTAGTATGAAGTTCTTCACTTGAAAAAAACTACCACTGATTTTAGAAATGACAATTTGAAAATCAGATCTAAGTTAATAGTTTGACGTTCTTTACTTCAAAACCACTAAGTCTTATTTTAGTATAGTGAATTTGTAAATCAAAACTAAGTTATTAGTATGAAGTTCTTTACTTGAAAAAAACTACCACTGATTTTAGAAATGACAATTTGAAAATCAGATCTAAGTTAATAGTTTGACGTTCTTTACTTTAAAATAACTAAGTCTTATTTTAGTATACTCAATTTGTAAATCAAGGCTAAGTTATTATTTGAAAGTTGTTTACTTGAAAATATCTACTTCTGATTTTAGAAATGACAATTTGAAAATCAAATCTAAGTTAATAGTTTGACGTTCTTTACTTCAAGACAGCTAAGTCTTTTTTTAGTATAGTGAATTTGTAATTTAAAACGAAGTTATTAGTTTGAAATTCTTTACTTGAAAATATCTACTACTGATTTTAGAAATGACAATTTGAAAATCAGATCTAAGTTAACAGTTTGACGTTCTTTACTTTAAAATAACTAAGTCTTATTCTAGACTAGTGAATTTGTAAGTTAAAACTAAGTTATTAGTAGGCAGTTCTTCACTTGAAAAAAACTACCACTGATTTTAGAAATGACAATTTGAAAATCAGATCTAAGTTAATAGTTTGACGTTCTTTACTTCAAAATAACTAAGTCTTATTTTAGAATACTCAATTAGTAAATCAAGGCTAAGTTATTAGTTTAAAGTTGTTTACTTGAAAATATCTACTTCTGATTTTAGAATTGACAACTTGAAAATCAGATCTTAGTTAATAGTTTGACGTCCTTTACTTCAAAACCACTAAGTCTTATTTTAGAATAGTGAATTTGTAAATCAAAACTAAGTTATTAGTATGAAGTTCTTTACTTGACACAAACTACCACTGATTTTAGAAATAACAATTTGAAAAGCAGATCTAAGTTAGGCGTTTGACGTTCTTTACTTTAAAGTAACTAAGTCTTATTTTAGACTAGTGAATTTGTAAATCAAAACTGAGTTATTAGTTTAAAATTTTTTACTTCAAATTTACTAATTCGGATCTTAGTAATGTAAATTTGGAAATCAAATCTAAGGTTGTAGTTTGAAGTTTTTTACTTTAAAATATCTACTTCTGATTTAAAAATTACAATTTGAAAATCAGATCTAAGTTAACAGTTTGACGTTCTTTACTTCTAAATAACTAAGTTTTATTTTGGAATTATAAATTTGTAAATCAAAGCTAAGTTATTAGTTTGAAGGTCTTTACTTGAAAATATTTACTTCTGATTTTAGAAATGACAATTTGAAAATCAGGTCTAAGTTAATAGTTTGACGTTTTTAATTCAAAATAACTAAGTCTTATTTTAGACTAGTAAATTTGTAAATTAAAACTAAGTTATTAGTTTAAAGTTCTTTACTTGAAAATATCTACTACTGATTTTAGAAATGACAATTTGCAAATCAGATCTAAGTTAAAATTTTAACATTCTTTACATCGAAATAACTAAATTTTACTTTAGAATAGTTAATTTGTAAATCAAAACTAAGTTATTAGTTTAAAGTTCTTTACTTGAAAATATCTACTACTGATTTTAGAAATGACAATTTGCAAATCAGATCTAAGTTAAAATTTTAACGTTCTTTACATCGAAATAACTAAATTTTACTTTAGAATAGTTAATTTGTAAATCAAAACTAAGTTATTAGTTTAAAGTTCTTTACTTGAAAATATCTACTTCTGATTTTAGAAATGACAATTTGCAAATCAGATCTAAGTTAAAATTTTAACGTTCTTTACTTCAAAATAACTAAGTATTATTTTAGACTAGTGAATTTGTAAATCAAAACTAAGTTATTAGTTTAAAGTTTTTTACTTCAAATTTACCTATTCGGATCTTAGTAATGTAAATTTGGAAATCAAATCTAAAGTTGTAGTTTGAAGTTTTTTACTTGAAAATATCTACTTCTGATTTTGAAAATGACAATTTGTAAATCAGATCTAAGTTAATAGCTTGACGGTCTTTACTTCAAAATAAATAAATTTTATTTTACAATAGTTAATTTCTAAATCAAAACTAAGTTATTAGTTTGAAGTTCTTTACTTTGAAATATCTACTTCTGATTTAAGAGATGACAATTTGAAAATCAGATCTAAGTGAATAGTTTCACGTTCCTTACTTTAAAATAGATAAGTCTTATTTTAGAATAGCGTAATATATCGTTAGCGTAAAATATCTACTTCTGATTTTAGAAATGACAATTTGAAAATCAGATCTAAGTTAATAGTTTGACGTTCTTTACTTCAAAATACCTAAGTCTTATTTTAGTCTAGTAAATTTGTAAATCAAAACTAAGTTATTAGTTTGAAGTTCTTTACTTTGAAATATCTACTTCTGATTTAAGAAATGACAATTTGAAAATCAGATCTAAGTTAATAGTTTGACGTTCTTTACTTCAAAACAACCAAGTCTTATTTTAGTATAGTGAATTTGTAAATCAAAACTAAGTTATTAGTTTGAAGTTCTTTACTTGAAAATATCTACTTCTGATTTTAGAAATGACAATTCGAAAATCAGATCTAAGTTAATAGTTTGACGTTCTTTACATCAAAGTAACTAAATTTTATTTTAGAATAGTTAATTTGTAAATCAAAACTAAGTTATTAGTTTGAAGTTTTTTACTTGAAAATATCTACTTCTGATTTTAGAATTGACAACTTGAAAATCAGATCTAAGTTAATAGTTTGACGTTCTTTACTTCAAAACCACTAAGTCTTATTTTAGTATAGTGAATTTGTAAATCAAAACTAAGTTATTAGTATGAAGTTCTTTACTTGACAGAAACTACCACTGATTTTAGAAATGACAATTTGAAAATCAGATCTAAGTTAATAGTTTGACGTTCTTTACTTCTAAATAACTAAGTCTTATTTTAGTATAGTGAATTTGTAATTTAAAACTAAGTTATTAGTATGAAGTTCTTCACTTGAAAAAAACTACCACTGATTTTAGAAATGACAATTTGAAAATCAGATCTAAGTTAATAGTTTGACGTTCTTTACTTCAAAACCACTAAGTCTTATTTTAGTATAGTGAATTTGTAAATCAAAACTAAGTTATTAGTATGAAGTTCTTTACTTGAAAAAAACTACCACTGATTTTAGAAATGACAATTTGAAAATCAAATCTAAGTTAATAGTTTGACGTTCTTTACTTCAAGACAGCTAAGTCTTTTTTTAGTATAGTGAATTTGTAATTTAAAACGAAGTTATTAGTTTGAAATTCTTTACTTGAAAATATCTACTACTGATTTTAGAAATGACAATTTGAAAATCAGATCTAAGTTAACAGTTTGACGTTCTTTACTTTAAAATAACTAAGTCTTATTTTAGACTAGTGAATTTGTAAGTTAAAACTAAGTTATTAGTAGGCAGTTCTTCACTTGAAAAAAACTACCACTGATTTTAGAAATGACAATTTGAAAATCAGATCTAAGTTAATAGTTTGACGTTCTTTACTTCAAAATAACTAAGTCTTATTTTAGAATACTCAATTAGTAAATCAAGGCTAAGTTATTAGTTTAAAGTTGTTTACTTGAAAATATCTACTTCTGATTTTAGAATTGACAACTTGAAAATCAGATCTTAGTTAATAGTTTGACGTCCTTTACTTCAAAACCACTAAGTCTTATTTTAGAATAGTGAATTTGTAAATCAAAACTAAGTTATTAGTATGAAGTTCTTTACTTGACACAAACTACCACTGATTTTAGAAATAACAATTTGAAAAGCAGATCTAAGTTAGGCGTTTGACGTTCTTTACTTTAAAGTAACTAAGTCTTATTTTAGACTAGTGAATTTGTAAATCAAAACTGAGTTATTAGTTTAAAATTTTTTACTTCAAATTTACTAATTCGGATCTTAGTAATGTAAATTTGGAAATCAAATCTAAGGTTGTAGTTTGAAGTTTTTTACTTTAAAATATCTACTTCTGATTTAAAAATTACAATTTGAAAATCAGATCTAAGTTAACAGTTTGACGTTCTTTACTTCTAAATAACTAAGTCTTATTTTGGAATTATAAATTTGTAAATCAAAGCTAAGTTATTAGTTTGAAGGTCTTTACTTGAAAATATTTACTTCTGATTTTAGAAATTACAATTTGAAAATCAGGTCTAAGTTAATAGTTTGACGTTTTTAATTCAAAATAACTAAGTCTTATTTTAGACTAGTAAATTTGTAAATTAAAACTAAGTTATTAGTTTAAAGTTCTTTACTTGAAAATATCTACTACTGATTTTAGAAATGACAATTTGCAAATCAGATCTAAGTTAAAATTTTAACATTCTTTACATCGAAATAACTAAATTTTACTTTAGAATAGTTAATTTGTAAATCAAAACTAAGTTATTAGTTTAAAGTTCTTTACTTGAAAATATCTACTACTGATTTTAGAAATGACAATTTGCAAATCAGATCTAAGTTAAAATTTTAACGTTCTTTACATCGAAATAACTAAATTTTACTTTAGAATAGTTAATTTGTAAATCAAAACTAAGTTATTAGTTTGAAGTTTTTTACTTGAAAATATCTACTTCTGATTTTAGAATTGACAACTTGAAAATCAGATCTAAGTTAAAATTTTAACGTTCTTTACTTCAAAACAACCAAGTCTTATTTTAGTATAGTGAATTTGTAAATAAAAACTAAGTTATTAGTTTGAAGTTCTTTACTTGAAAATATCTACTTCTGATTTTAGAAATGACAATTCGAAAATCAGATCTAAGTTAATAGTTTGACGTTCTTTACATCAAAGTAACTAAATTTTATTTTAGAATAGTTAATTTGTAAATCAAAACTAAGTTATTAGTTTGAAGTTTTTTACTTGAAAATATCTACTTCTGATTTTAGAATTGACAACTTGAAAATCAGATCTAAGTTAATAGTTTGACGTTCTTTACTTCAAAACCACTAAGTCTTATTTTAGTATAGTGAATTTGTAAATCAAAACTAAGTTATTAGTATGAAGTTCTTTACTTGACAGAAACTACCACTGATTTTAGAAATGACAATTTGAAAATCAGATCTAAGTTAATAGTTTGACGTTCTTTACTTCTAAATAACTAAGTCTTATTTTAGTATAGTGAATTTGTAATTTAAAACTAAGTTATTAGTATGAAGTTCTTCACTTGAAAAAAACTACCACTGATTTTAGAAATGACAATTTGAAAATCAGATCTAAGTTAATAGTTTGACGTTATTTACTTCAAAAAAACTAAGTTTTATTTTAGAATACTCAATTTGTAAATCAGGCTAAGTTATTAGTTTAAAGTTCTTTACTTGAAAATATCTACTACTGATTTTAGAAATGACAATTTGCAAATCAGATCTAAGTTAAAATTTTAACGTTCTTTACTTCAAAATAACTAAGTATTATTTTAGACTAGTGAATTTGTAAATCAAAACTAAGTTATTAGTTTAAAGTTTTTTACTTCAAATTTACCTATTCGGATCTTAGTAATGTAAATTTGGAAATCAAATCTAAAGTTGTAGTTTGAAGTTTTTTACTTGAAAATATCTACTTCTGATTTTGAAAATGACAATTTGTAAATCAGATCTAAGTTAATAGCTTGACGGTCTTTACTTCAAAATAAATAAATTTTATTTTACAATAGTTAATTTCTAAATCAAAACTAAGTTATTAGTTTGAAGTTCTTTACTTTGAAATATCTACTTCTGATTTAAGAGATGACAATTTGAAAATCAGATCTAAGTGAATAGTTTCACGTTCCTTACTTTAAAATAGATAAGTCTTATTTTAGAATAGCGTAATATATCGTTAGCGTAAAATATCTACTTCTGACTTTAGAAATGACAATTTGAAAATCAGATCTAAGTTAATAGTTTGACGTTCTTTACTTCAAAATACCTAAATCTTATTTTAGTCTAGTAAATTTGTAAATCAAAACTAAGTTATTAGTTTGAAGTTCTTTACTTTGAAATTACTACTTCTGATTTAAGAAATGACAATTTGAAAATCAGATCTAAGTTAATAGTTTGACGTTCTTTACTTCAAAACAACCAAGTCTTATTTTAGTATAGTGAATTTGTAAATCAAAACTAAGTTATTAGTTTGAAGTTCTTTACTTGAAAATATCTACTTCTGATTTTAGAAATGACAATTCGAAAATCAGATCTAAGTTAATAGTTTGACGTTCTTTACATCAAAGTAACTAAATTTTATTTTAGAATAGTTAATTTGTAAATCAAAACTAAGTTATTAGTTTGAAGTTTTTTACTTGAAAATATCTACTTCTGATTTTAGAATTGACAACTTGAAAATCAGATCTAAGTTAATAGTTTGACGTTCTTTACTTCAAAACCACTAAGTCTTATTTTAGTATAGTGAATTTGTAAATCAAAACTAAGTTATTAGTATGAAGTTCTTTACTTGACAGAAACTACCACTGATTTTAGAAATGACAATTTGAAAATCAGATCTAAGTTAATAGTTTGACGTTCTTTACTTCTAAATAACTAAGTCTTATTTTAGTATAGTGAATTTGTAATTTAAAACTAAGTTATTAGTATGAAGTTCTTCACTTGAAAAAAACTACCACTGATTTTAGAAATGACAATTTGAAAATCAGATCTAAGTTAATAGTTTGACGTTCTTTACTTCAAAAAAACTAAGTTTTATTTTAGAATACTCAATTTGTAAATCAGGCTAAGTTATTAGTTTAAAGTTCTTTACTTGAAAATATCTACTACTGATTTTAGAAATGACAATTTGCAAATCAGATCTAAGTTAAAATTTTAACGTTCTTTACATCGAAATAACTAAATTTTACTTTAGAATAGTTAATTTGTAAATCAAAACTAAGTTATTAGTTTAAAGTTCTTTACTTGAAAATATCTACTACTGATTTTAGAAATGACAATTTGCAAATCAGATCTAAGTTAAAATTTTAACGTTCTTTACATCGAAATAACTAAATTTTACTTTAGAATAGTTAATTTGTAAATCAAAACTAAGTTATTAGTTTAAAGTTCTTTACTTGAAAATATCTACTTCTGATTTTAGAAATGACAATTTGCAAATCAGATCTAAGTTAAAATTTTAACGTTCTTTACTTCAAAATAACTAAGTATTATTTTAGACTAGTGAATTTGTAAATCAAAACTAAGCTATTAGTTTAAAGTTTTTTACTTCAAATTTACCTATTCGGATCTTAGTAATGTAAATTTGGAAATCAAATCTAAAGTTGTAGTTTGAAGTTTTTTACTTGAAAATATCTACTTCTGATTTTGAAAATGACAATTTGTAAATCAGATCTAAGTTAATAGCTTGACGGTCTTTACTTCAAAATAAATAAATTTTATTTTACAATAGTTAATTTCTAAATCAAAACTAAGTTATTAGTTTGAAGTTCTTTACTTTGAAATATCTACTTCTGATTTAAGAGATGACAATTTGAAAATCAGATCTAAGTGAATAGTTTCACGTTCCTTACTTTAAAATAGATAAGTCTTATTTTAGAATAGCGTAATATATCGTTAGCGTAAAATATCTACTTCTGATTTTAGAAATGACAATTTGAAAATCAGATCTAAGTTAATAGTTTGACGTTCTTTACTTCAAAATACCTAAGTCTTATTTTAGTCTAGTAAATTTGTAAATCAAAACTAAGTTATTAGTTTGAAGTTCTTTACTTTGAAATATCTACTTCTGATTTAAGAAATGACAATTTGAAAATCAGATCTAAGTTAATAGTTTGACGTTCTTTACTTCAAAACAACCAAGTCTTATTTTAGTATAGTGAATTTGTAAATCAAAACTAAGTTATTAGTTTGAAGTTCTTTACTTGAAAATATCTACTTCTGATTTTAGAAATGACAATTCGAAAATCAGATCTAAGTTAATAGTTTGACGTTCTTTACATCAAAGTAACTAAATTTTATTTTAGAATAGTTAATTTGTAAATCAAAACTAAGTTATTAGTTTGAAGTTTTTTACTTGAAAATATCTACTTCTGATTTTAGAATTGACAACTTGAAAATCAGATCTAAGTTAATAGTTTGACGTTCTTTACTTCAAAACCACTAAGTCTTATTTTAGTATAGTGAATTTGTAAATCAAAACTAAGTTATTAGTATGAAGTTCTTTACTTGAAAAAAACTACCACTGATTTTAGAAATGACAATTTGAAAATCAGATCTAAGTTAATAGTTTGACGTTCTTTACTTTAAAATAACTAAGTCTTATTTTAGTATACTCAATTTGTAAATCAAGGCTAAGTTATTATTTGAAAGTTGTTTACTTGAAAATATCTACTTCTGATTTTAGAAATGACAATTTGAAAATCAAATCTAAGTTAATAGTTTGACGTTCTTTACTTCAAGACAGCTAAGTCTTTTTTTAGTATAGTGAATTTGTAATTTAAAACGAAGTTATTAGTTTGAAATTCTTTACTTGAAAATATCTACTACTGATTTTAGAAATGACAATTTGAAAATCAGATCTAAGTTAACAGTTTGACGTTCTTTACTTTAAAATAACTAAGTCTTATTTTAGACTAGTGAATTTGTAAGTTAAAACTAAGTTATTAGTAGGCAGTTCTTCACTTGAAAAAAACTACCACTGATTTTAGAAATGACAATTTGAAAATCAGATCTAAGTTAATAGTTTGACGTTCTTTACTTCAAAATAACTAAGTCTTATTTTAGAATACTCAATTAGTAAATCAAGGCTAAGTTATTAGTTTAAAGTTGTTTACTTGAAAATATCTACTTCTGATTTTAGAATTGACAACTTGAAAATCAGATCTAAGTTAATAGTTTGACGTCCTTTACTTCAAAACCACTAAGTCTTATTTTAGAATAGTGAATTTGTAAATCAAAACTAAGTTATTAGTATGAAGTTCTTTACTTGACACAAACTACCACTGATTTTAGAAATAACAATTTGAAAAGCAGATCTAAGTTAGGCGTTTGACGTTCTTTACTTTAAAGTAACTAAGTCTTATTTTAGACTAGTGAATTTGTAAATCAAAACTGAGTTATTAGTTTAAAATTTTTTACTTCAAATTTACTAATTCGGATCTTAGTAATGTAAATTTGGAAATCAAATCTAAGGTTGTAGTTTGAAGTTTTTTACTTTAAAATATCTACTTCTGATTTAAAAATTACAATTTGAAAATCAGATCTAAGTTAACAGTTTGACGTTCTTTACTTCTAAATAACTAAGTCTTATTTTGGAATTATAAATTTGTAAATCAAAGCTAAGTTATTAGTTTGAAGGTCTTTACTTGAAAATATTTACTTCTGATTTTAGAAATGACAATTTGAAAATCAGGTCTAAGTTAATAGTTTGACGTTTTTAATTCAAAATAACTAAGTCTTATTTTAGACTAGTTAATTTGTAAATCAAAACTAAGTTATTAGTTTAAAGTTCTTTACTTGAAAATATCTACTACTGATTTTAGAAATGACAATTTGCAAATCAGATCTAAGTTAAAATTTTAACGTTCTTTACATCGAAATAACTAAATTTTACTTTAGAATAGTTAATTTGTAAATCAAAACTAAGTTATTAGTTTAAAGTTCTTTACTTGAAAATATCTACTTCTGATTTTAGAAATGACAATTTGCAAATCAGATCTAAGTTAAAATTTTAACGTTCTTTACATCGAAATAACTAAATTTTACTTTAGAATAGTTAATTTGTAAATCAAAACTAAGTTATTAGTTTAAAGTTCTTTACTTGAAAATATCTACTTCTGATTTTAGAAATGACAATTTGCAAATCAGATCTAAGTTAAAATTTTAACGTTCTTTACTTCAAAATAACTAAGTATTATTTTAGACTAGTGAATTTGTAAATCAAAACTAAGTTATTAGTTTAAAGTTTTTTACTTCAAATTTACCTATTCGGATCTTAGTAATGTAAATTTGGAAATCAAATCTAAAGTTGTAGTTTGAAGTTTTTTACTTGAAAATATCTACTTCTGATTTTGAAAATGACAATTTGTAAATCAGATCTAAGTTAATAGCTTGACGGTCTTTACTTCAAAATAAATAAATTTTATTTTACAATAGTTAATTTCTAAATCAAAACTAAGTTATTAGTTTGAAGTTCTTTACTTTGAAATATCTACTTCTGATTTAAGAGATGACAATTTGAAAATCAGATCTAAGTGAATAGTTTCACGTTCCTTACTTTAAAATAGATAAGTCTTATTTTAGAATAGCGTAATATATCGTTAGCGTAAAATATCTACTTCTGATTTTAGAAATGACAATTTGAAAATCAGATCTAAGTTAATAGTTTGACGTTCTTTACTTCAAAATACCTAAGTCTTATTTTAGTCTAGTAAATTTGTAAATCAAAACTAAGTTATTAGTTTGAAGTTCTTTACTTTGAAATATCTACTTCTGATTTAAGAAATGACAATTTGAAAATCAGATCTAAGTTAATAGTTTGACGTTCTTTACTTCAAAACAACCAAGTCTTATTTTAGTATAGTGAATTTGTAAATCAAAACTAAGTTATTAGTTTGAAGTTCTTTACTTGAAAATATCTACTTCTGATTTTAGAAATGACAATTCGAAAATCAGATCTAAGTTAATAGTTTGACGTTCTTTACATCAAAGTAACTAAATTTTATTTTAGAATAGTTAATTTGTAAATCAAAACTAAGTTATTAGTTTGAAGTTTTTTACTTGAAAATATCTACTTCTGATTTTAGAATTGACAACTTGAAAATCAGATCTAAGTTAATAGTTTGACGTTCTTTACTTCAAAACCACTAAGTCTTATTTTAGTATAGTGAATTTGTAAATCAAAACTAAGTTATTAGTATGAAGTTCTTTACTTGAAAAAAACTACCACTGATTTTAGAAATGACAATTTGAAAATCAGATCTAAGTTAATAGTTTGACGTTCTTTACTTCTAAATAACTAAGTCTTATTTTAGTATAGTGAATTTGTAATTTAAAACTAAGTTATTAGTATGAAGTTCTTCACTTGAAAAAAACTACCACTGATTTTAGAAATGACAATTTGAAAATCAGATCTAAGTTAATAGTTTGACGTTCTTTACTTCAAAAAAACTAAGTTTTATTTTAGAATACTCAATTTGTAAATCAGGCTAAGTTATTAGTTTAAAGTTGTTTACTTGAAAATATCTACTTCTGATTTTAGAAATGACAATTTAAAAATCAGATCTAAGTTAATAGTTTGACGTTCTTTACTTCAAAACAACTAAGTCTTATTTTAGTATAATGAATTTGTAAACCAAAACTAAGTTGTTAGTATGAAGTTCTTCACTTGAAAAAAACTACCACTGATTTTAAAAATGACAATTTGAAAATCAGATCTAAATTAACAGTTTGCGTTAACAGTTCTCAGGAGCGGGGCCACTTCCGGAGAACCTGCCAACAGAAGAGAGAACCACAGGGAAGTCAAGGCCGGACCTGAGCCCTGCCACCGCACTGAGATACTCCAGGTAAACCTGAACCACGCGGCGCGAGCACAAGATCTTTTCAAACTGGTTGTTCAAGAAGAAAACATCAGCGTAGCTCTAATTAGCGAGCCGTATAAAATTGAAATTGGATGATTTGCTGGAACATCAGAAAAGGCGGCCATCTGGGTGGATAGGGGTGTCTCGGTGATGGGGGCTGGGGGGGGAGACGGGTTTGCATGGGTTGAATTGGAAAGAGTGGTGATATACAGTGTATATATGTCACCAAAAACCACGATGAGGGAATATGAGATTTCTCTGGAAACGCTGTTCGAGAACTGCATGGCAAAATCTAAACCCCTGCTGGTTGCCGGAGACTTCAATGCCAAGGCTCCCGAGTGGGGAGAAGAGCGATACGACAGAAGAGGCGAGACGCTGCTTGAGTTGTGCGAGGGGTGCCGTCTGCGCGTGTGCAACGTAGGAAACACGCCAACATTTTCGAGGCCATCGACGTGGGACACCACTCGTGAGTCGACTTCTATCGTTGACATTACGTGGGCGACTAATGGGGTCATTGCGGCGGTGAAAGACTGGAGAGTACTCCCGACTGAAAGTTTGAGCGACCACCGCTATATACGATATGCGCTAGAAAACCATAGGAAAGATGAGCGGACCGAATGGCGCCTGCAGAGGTTTAACAAGAACAACTTTATGGCGGAGATCCAGAATCAACTTTGGGAATGGGCTGGAAGCGACCCGGAACAATTAGCGCAGCGCATCCGTGCAGCGTGTGGAGGTGTGCGATACTCCAGAGCAAAGAAGCCGATGTATTGGTGGACCGGAACGATAGCGAGCATTAGACGGGAGGCTGTTTCTCTCCGCAGAAAATCCCAGAGAATGCGCAAACATCAGCCGGTAGAAGCTCAAAGATTCTTCGAACTTTATAAAACGAAGAGAATCGAGCTTGGCAGGGAAATAGCCACCAGTAAGAGAATCTGCTGGGAGCGACTGGTTGAAGAGATTAACAACGATACATGGGGGCTCGGCTACAAGGTAGCGACCAAAAAGCTGCTGGGAAGCAGACCCACAACTGGGATGACGCCAGAAAGTATAAGACATGTGGTGGGAGTACTCTTTCCGGCCCACCCGAGCGAGACTAGAGAGGAACTGCCGGCCGGAGAAATCCAGGAATTTGACCACGAAGAACTGAGCCAGGCAGCCAAAATGATGAAAATAAACAGAGCCCCAGGGCCGGACCAGATTCCAGCCGAGGCCTTGAAGATCGCAGTCGGTCTGTATCCGGACACCTTCCTTCGGGTCTTTAACATATGCCTAGGGACAGGGTGTTTTCCAACCATCTGGAAACGAGCAACCCTAGTGCTAGTGAGGAAGGGGGAGAAACCTCCAAACCATCCGTCCTCCTACAGGCCGATATGCCTGATCGACCATCTGGGTAAGCTACTCGAGAGGCTCGTGCTGGAAAGACTGAAAAAAGAAATTGTAGAGACTGGAGATCTCTCCCCGCGACAGTTTGGGTTTCGCACTGGACGATCCACCGTTCACGCTATAAAAAGGGTGGTGGAAGTGGCAATGGAAGCAAGAGAGGGAACTTGGCGGACGAAACGGTACTGCGCAGCCATCGCGTTGGACGTAAAAAACGCGTTCAACACGGCAAGTTGGAGCTGGATATTGGCAGAACTGAAAAAAAGGAAAGTCTCTCCATACCTGAGAAATATTCTCAGCGACTACTTGAACAACAGACAGTTACTGATAGAGGAAGCTGCACTACGAGAGACATTAAACGTGACTAGTGGGGTTCCGCAGGGATCGGTCCTTGGGCCGACCCTGTGGAACATAATGTATGACGGGGTCCTCCGGGAGCCTCAACGCGAAGGAGTGGAGGTGCTGGGGTTTGCCGATGACCTGCTGGTGCTGGCAACAAACCGCAATTTGGACAACTTGGTGGAGGTCGTAAATAGTACCTTGGCAAGCATAGCCGTATGGATGAAAGGAAGAGGACTCGTGCTAGTGCCCGAAAAAACGGAGGCGACTATTCTTTCTGGAAGACGGAAGGCGGACGTCGTATTTAGTTTGGACGGAGTCGACATCAAACCAACCACTGCAATAAAATACCTCGGCGTTACTCTGGACAAGTCTCTCAATTTCGGAGAACACACAAAAAGAGTTGCAGCAAAAACAGGGACAGCGGTGGCAGCGCTGTCCAGGTTGATGCCAAACATCCGCGGCCCTTCAATGGCCAAAAGAAGATTGCTAGTGGCAGTAGCAGATTCAATTATGCTGTATGCAGCCTCCATTTGGTACAAAGCCATGGATGTGGAGCGATACAGACACAACCTAGCAAGACAACAACGTTTGCTGGCTATACGGGTCGCGCGACTGTATCGCACGGTGTCGGAGGAGGCGGCAATGGTCATCGCCGGAGTACCTCCAATCGAAATGTTGGCAATAGAACGGGGGAAAACGTTCAGTGGAACAAGCAAGAAAGAGGCACGTCAGGAATTATTTCGAGAGTGGCAGGAGGCGTGGAGCAAGCCAGGCAAAAGTCAGTGGACGCGCGACCTTATCCCCGATGTTGAAACCTGGGTAATTAGATCTCACGGTGAGGTATGCTTCCACCTAGGCCAGGTTCTGAGCGGCCACGGCTGTTTCGGGAGTTATCTCCACAAATATGGGAAAAAAACCAACGGCGATTGTTTTTATTGCGAGGCGGAAGACACCCCCCACCACACACTGTTTGTGTGCGAACGGTGGAGAGAAACGAGAGCGGCGACAGCTCAGCTCACCGGATTTGCACTCAATGGCGAAAGCCTGATCCGATTGATGCTGAGCAGTGACAATGTCTGGAAAGAAATCCAGAACATGGTTCAAACGATCATGAGCAATAAAGAGGAGCACGAAAGAATGCTCCAAAGACAACAGGGGCCATAGACAAGCTAGAC
Source organism: Cantharis rustica (assembly GCA_911387805.1). NCBI lineage: Eukaryota > Metazoa > Arthropoda > Insecta > Coleoptera > Cantharidae > Cantharis > Cantharis rustica. The sequence continues at coordinate 36,527,389 of OU426878.1, forward strand.
ATAAGGGACGGGCCCGAAGAAATGCTCGGCGAAAACCGGGTTCCGTCCATAGAAGTGGGGTTTTAGTCAGTAAGAATCTGACACTCCCCCCCACATACTGGGGGGGGCCTATGCAAGGTTTCCCCACTTCCAACGATTGAAAAAAAAAAAAAAAAAAAAAAAAAAGACTAGTGAATTTGTAAATCAAAACTGAGTTATTAGTTTAAAATTTTTTACTTCAAATTTACTAATTCGGATCTTAGTAATGTAAATTTGGAAATCAAATCTAAGGTTGTAGTTTGAAGTTCTTTACTTTAAAATATCTACTTCTGATTTAAAAATTACAATTTGAAAATCAGATCTAAGTTAACAGTTTGACGTTCTTTACTTCTAAATAACTAAGTCTTATTTTAGAATTATCAATTTGTAAATCAAAGCTAAGTTATTAGTTTGAAGGTCTTTACTTGAAAATATTTACTTCTGATTTTAGAAATGACAATTTGAAAATCAGGTCTAAGTTAATAGTTTGACGTTTTTAATTCAAAATAACTAAGTCTTATTTTAGACTAGTAAATTTGTAAATTAAAACTAAGTTATTAGTTTGAAGTTCTTTACTTGAAAATATCTACTACTGATTTTAGAAATGACAATTTGCAAATCAGATCTAAGTTAAAATTTTAACGTTCTTTACATCGAAATAACTAAATTTTACTTTAGAATAGTTAATTTGTAAATCAAAACTAAGTTATTAGTTTAAAGTACTTTACTTGAAAATATCTACTACTGATTTTAGAAATGACAATTTGCAAATCAGATCTAAGTTAAAATTTTAACGTTCTTTACATCGAAATAACTAAATTTTACTTTAGAATAGTTAATTTGTAAATCAAAACTAAGTTATTAGTTTAAAGTTCTTTACTTGAAAATATCTACTTCTGATTTTAGAAATGACAATTTGCAAATCAGATCTAAGTTAAAATTTTAACGTTCTTTACTTCAAAATAACTAAGTATTATTTTAGACTAGTGAATTTGTAAATCAAAACTAAGTTATTAGTTTAAAGTTTTTTACTTCAAATTTACCTATTCGGATCTTAGTAATGTAAATTTGGAAATCAAATCTAAAGTTGTAGTTTGAAGTTTTTTACTTGAAAATATCTACTTCTGATTTTGAAAATGACAATTAGTAAATCAGATCTAAGTTAATAGCTTGACGGTCTTTACTTCAAAATAACTAACTTTTATTTTAGGATAGTTAATTTGTAAATCAAAACTAAGTTATTAGTTTGAAGTTCTTTACTTTGAAATATCTACTTCTGATTTAAGAGATGACAATTTGAAAATCAGATCTAAGTGAATAGTTTCACGTTCCTTACTTTAAAATAGATAAGTCTTATTTTAGAATAGCGTAATATATCGTTAGCGTAAAATATCTACTTCTGATTTTAGAAATGACAATTTGAAAATCAGATCTAAGTTAATAGTTTGACGTTCTTTACTTCAAAATACCTAAGTCTTAATTTAGTCTAGTAAATTTGTAAATCAAAACTAAGTTATTAGTTTGAAGTTCTTTACTTTGAAATATCTACTTCTGATTTAAGAAATGACAATTTGAAAATCAGATCTAAGTTAATAGTTTGACGTTCTTTACTTCAAAACAACTAAGTCTTATTTTAGTAGAGTGAATTTGTAAATCAAAACTAAGTTATTAGTTTGAAGTTCTTTACTTGAAAATATCTACTTCTGATTTTAGAAATGACAATTCGAAAATCAGATCTAAGTTAATAGTTTGACGTTCTTTACATCAAAGTAACTAAATTTTATTTTAGAATAGTTAATTTGTAAATCAAAACTAAGTTATTAGTTTGAAGTTTTTTACTTGAAAATATCTACTTCTGATTTTAGAATTGACAACTTGAAAATCAGATCTAAGTTAATAGTTTGACGTTCTTTACTTCAAAACCACTAAGTCTTATTTTAGTATAGTGAATTTGTAAATCAAAACTAAGTTATTAGTATGAAGTTCTTTACTTGACAGAAACTACTACTGATTTTAGAAATGACAATTTGAAAATCAGATCTAAGTTAATAGTTTGACGTTCTTTACTTCTAAATAACTAAGTCTTATTTTAGTATAGTAAATTTGTAATTTAAAACTAAGTTATTAGTATGAAGTTCTTCACTTGAAAAAAACTACCACTGATTTTAGAAATGACAATTTGAAAATCAGATCTAAGTTAATAGCTTGACGGTCTTTACTTCAAAATAACTAACTTTTATTTTAGGATAGTTAATTTGTAAATCAAAACTAAGTTATTAGTTTGAAGTTCTTTACTTTGAAATATCTACTTCTGATTTAAGAGATGACAATTTGAAAATTAGATCTAAGTGAATAGTTTCACGTTCCTTACTTTAAAATAGATAAGTCTTATTTTAGAATAGCGTAATATATCGTTAGCGTAAAATATCTACTTCTGATTTTAGAAATGACAATTTGAAAATCAGATCTAAGTTAATAGTTTGACGTTCTTTACTTCAAAATACCTAAGTCTTATTTTAGTCTAGTAAATTTGTAAATCAAAACTAAGTTTTAAGTTTGAAGTTCTTTACTTTGAAATATCTACTTCTGATCTAAGAAATGACAATTTGAAAATCAGATCTAAGTTAATAGTTTGACGTTCTTTACTTCAAAACAACTAAGTCTTATTTTAGTAGAGTGAATTTGTAAATCAAAACTAAGTTATTAGTTTGAAGTTCTTTACTTGAAAATATCTACTTCTGATTTTAGAAATGACAATTCGAAAATCAGATCTAAGTTAATAGTTTGACGTTCTTTACATCAAAGTAACTAAATTTTATTTTAGAATAGTTAATTTGTAAATCAAAACTAAGTTATTAGTTTGAAGTTTTTTACTTGAAAATATCTACTTCTGATTTTAGAATTGACAACTTGAAAATCAGATCTAAGTTAATAGTTTGACGTTCTTTACTTCCAAACCACTAAGTCTTATTTTAGTATAGTGAATTTGTAAATCAAAACTAAGTTATTAGTATGAAGTTCTTTACTTGACAGAAACTACCACTGATTTTAGAAATGACAATTTGAAAATCAGATCTAAGTTAATAGTTTGACGTTCTTTACTTCAAAAAAACTAAGTTTTATTTTAGAATACTCAATTTGTAAATCAGGCTAAGTTATTAGTTTAAAGTTGTTTACTTGAAAATATCTACTTCTGATTTTAGAAATGACTATTTAAAAATCAGATCTAAGTTAATAGTTTGACGTTCTTTACTTCAAAACAGCTAAGTCTTATTTTAGTATAGTGAATTTGTAATTTAAAACGAAGTTATTAGTTTGAAATTCTTTACTTGAAAATATCTACTACTGATTTTAGAAATGACAATTTGAAAATCAGATCTAAGTTAACAGTTTGACGTTCTTTACTTTAAAATAACTAAGTCTTATTGTAGACTAGTGAATTTGTAAGTTAAAACTAAGTTATTAGTAGGCAGTTCTTCACTTGAAAAAAACTACCACTGATTTTAGAAATGACAATTTGAAAATCAGATCTAAGTTAATAGTTTGACGTTCTTTACTTCAAAATAACTAAGTCTTATTTTAGAATACTCAATTAGTAAATCAAGGCTAAGTTATTAGTTTAAAGTTGTTTACTTGAAAATATCTACTTCTGATTTTAGAATTGACAACTTGAAAATCAGATCTAAGTTAATAGTTTGACGTCCTTTACTTCAAAACCACTAAGTCTTATTTTAGAATAGTGAATTTGTAAATCAAAACTAAGTTATTAGTATGAAGTTCTTTACTTGACACAAACTACCACTGATTTTAGAAATAACAATTTGAAAAGCAGATCTAAGTTAGGCGTTTGACGTTCTTTACTTTAAAGTAACTAAGTCTTATTTTAGACTAGTGAATTTGTAAATCAAAACTGAGTTATTAGTTTAAAATTTTTTACTTCAAATTTACTAATTCGGATCTTAGTAATGTAAATTTGGAAATCAAATCTAAGGTTGTAGTTTGAAGTTCTTTACTTTAAAATATCTACTTCTGATTTAAAAATTACAATTAGAAAATCAGATCTAAGTTAACAGTTTGACGTTCTTTACTTCTAAATAACTAAGTCTTATTTTAGAATTATCAATTTGTAAATCAAAGCTAAGTTATTAGTTTGAAGGTCTTTACTTGAAAATATTTACTTCTGATTTTAGAAATGACAATTTGAAAATCAGGTCTAAGTTAACAGTTTGACGTTTTTAATTCAAAATAACTAAGTCTTATTTTAGACTTAGTAAATTTGTAAATTAAAACTAAGTTATTGGTTAAAAGTTCTTTACTTGAAAATATCTACTACTGATTTTAGAAATGACAATTTGCAAATCAGATCTAAGTTAAAATTTTAACATTCTTTACATCGAAATAACTAAATTTTACTTTAGAATAGTTAATTTATAAATCAAAACTAAGTTATTAGTTTAAAGTTCTTTACTTGAAAATATCTACTACTGATTTTAGAAATGACAATTTGCAAATCAGATCTAAGTTAAAATTTTAACGTTCTTTACATCGAAATAACGAAATTTTACTTTAGAATAGTTAATTTGTAAATCAAAACTAAGTTATTAGTTTAAAGTTCTTTACTTGAAAATATCTACTTCTGATTTTAGAAATGACAATTAGCAAATCAGATCTAAGTTAAAATTTTAACGTTCTTTACTTCAAAATAACTAAGTCTTATTTTAGACTAGTGAATTTGTAAATCAAAACTAAGTTATTAGTTTAAAGTTTTTTACTTCAAATTTACTAATTCGGATCTTAGTAATGTAAATTTGGAAATCAAATCTAAAGTTGTAGTTTGAAGTTCTTTACTTGAAAATATCTACTTCTGATTTTAAAAATGACAATTTGTAAATCAGATCTAAGTTAATAGCTTGACGGTCTTTACTTCAAAATAAATAAATTATATTTTACAATAGTTAATTTGTAAATCAAAACTAAGTTATTAGTTTGAAGTTCTTTACTTTGAAATATCTACTTCTGATTTAAGAGATGACAATTTGAAAATCAGATCTAAGTGTATAGTTTCACGTTCTTTACTTTAAAATAGATAAGTCTTATTTTAGAATAGCGTAATATATCGTTAGCGTAAAATATCTACTTCTGATTTTAGAAATGACAATTTGAAAATCAGATCTAAGTTAATAGTTTGACGTTCTTTACTTCAAAATACCTAAGTCTTATTTTAGTCTAGTAAATTTGTAAATCAAAACTAAGTTATTAGTTTGAAGTTCTTTACTTTGAAATATCTACTTCTGATTTAAGAAATGACAATTTGAAAATCAGATCTAAGTTAATAGTTTGACGTTCTTTACTTCAAAACAACTAAGTCTTATTTTAGTATAGTGAATTTGTAAATCAAAACTAAGTTATTAGTATGAAGTTCTTTACTTGACACAAACTACCACTGATTTTAGAAATAACAATTTGAAAAGCAGATCTAAGTTAGGCGTTTGACGTTCTTTACTTTAAAGTAACTAAGTCTTATTTTAGACTAGTGAATTTGTAAATCAAAACTGAGTTATTAGTTTAAAATTGTTTACTTCAAATTTACTAATTCGGATCTTAGTAATGTAAATTTGGAAATGAAATCTAAGGTTGTAGTTTGAAGTTCTTTACTTCAAAACAACTAAGTCTTATTTTAGTAGAGTGATTTTCTAAATCAAAACTAAGTTATTAGTTTGAAGTTCTTTACTTGAAAATATCTACTTCTGATTTTAGAAATGATAATTTGAAAATCAGATCTAAGTTAATGGCTTGACGGTCTTTACTTCCAAATAACTAAATTTTATTTTACAATAGTTAATTTGTAAATCAAAACTAAGTTATTAGTTTGAAGTTCTTTACTTTGAAATATCTACTTCTGATTTAAGAGATGACAATTTGAAAATCAGATCTAAGTGAATAGTTTCACGTTCTTTACTTCAAAACAACTAAGTCTTATTTTAGTATAGTGAATTTGTAAACCAAAACTAAGTTATTAGTATGAAGTTCTTCACTTGAAAAAAACTACCACTGATTTTAGAAATGACAATTTGAAAATCAGGTCTAAGTTAATAGTTTGACGTTCTTTACCTCAAAATAACTAAGTCTTATTTTAGAATACTCAATTTGTAAATGAAGGCTAAGCTCTTAGTTTAAAGTTCTTTACTTGAAAATATCTACTTCTTGTTTTAGAAATGACAATTTGAAAATCAGATCTAAGTTAACAGTTTGACGTTCTTTACTTCTAAATAACTAAGTCTTATTTTAGTATAGTGAATTTGTAATTTAAAACTAAGTTATTAGTATGAAGTTCTTCACTTGAAAAAAACTACCACTGATTTTAGAAATGACAATTTGAAAATCAGATCTAAGTTAATAGTTTGACGTTCTTTACTTTAAAATAACTAAGTCTTATTTTAGAATACTCAATTTGTAAATCAAGGCTAAGTTCTTAGTTTAAAGTTCTTTACTTGAAAATATCTACTTCTTGTTTTAGATATGACAATTTGAAAATCAGATCTAAGTTAACAGTTTGACGTTCTTTACTTCTAAATAACTAAGTCTTATTTTAGTATAGTGAATTTGTAATTTAAAACTAAGTTATTAGTATGAAGTTCTTCACTTGAAAAAAACTACCACTGATTTTAGAAATGACAATTTGAAAATCAGATCTAAGTTAATAGTTTGACGTTCTTTACTTTAAAATAACTAAGTCTTATTTTAGAATACTCAATTTGTAAATCAAGGCTAAGTTCTTAGTTTAAAGTTCTTTACTTGAAAATATCTACTTCTTGTTTTAGATATGACAATTTGAAAATCAGATCTAAGTTAACAGTTTGACGTTCTTTACTTCTAAATAACTAAGTCTTATTTTAGTATAGTGTATTTGTAATTTAAAACTAAGTTATTAGTATGAAGTTCTTCACTTGAAAAACACTACCACTGATTTTGGAATTAACAATTTGAAAATCAGATCTAAGTTAATAGTTTGACGTTCTTTACTTTAAAATAACTAAGTCTTATTTTAGAATACTCAATTTGTAAATCAAGACTAAGTTAATAGTTTAAAGTTGTTTACTTGAAAATATCTACTTCTGATTTTAGAAATGACAATTTGAAAATCAAATCTAAGTTAATAGTTTGACGTTCTTTACTTCAAAACAACTAAGTCCTATTTTAGTATAGTGAATTTGTAAACCAAAACTAAGTTATTAGTATGAAGTTCTTCACTTGAAAAAAACTACCACTGATTTTAGAAATGACAATTTGAAAATCAGATCTAAGTTAATAGTTTGACGTTCTTTACTTCAAAATAACTAAGTCTTATTTTAGAATACTCAATTTGTAAATCAAGGCTAAGTTATTAGTTTAAAGATGTTTACTTGAAACTATCTACTTCTTGTTTTAGAAATGACAATTTGAAAATCAGATCTAAGTTAATAGTTTGACGTTATTTACTTCTAAATAACTAAGTCTTATTTTAGTATAGTGAATTTGTAATTTAAAACTAAGTTATTAGTATGAAGTTCTTCACTTGAAAAAAACTACCACTGATTTTAGAAATGACAATTTGAAAATCAGATCTAAGTTAATAGTTTGACGTTCTTTACTTCAAAATAACTAAGTCTTAGTTTAGAATACTCAATTTGTAAATCAAGGCTAAGTTCTTAGTTTAAAGTTCTTTACTTGAAAATATCTACTTCTTGTTTTAGAAATGACAATTTGAAAATCAGATCTAAGTTAACAGTTTGACGTTCTTTACTTCTAAATAACTAAGTCTTATTTTAGTACAGTGTATTTGTAATTTAAAACTAAGTTATTAGTATAAAGTTCTTCACTTGAAAAACACTACCACTGATTTTGGAATTAACAATTTGAAAATCAGATCTAAGTTAATAGTTTGACGTTCTTTACTTTAAAATAACTAAGTCTTATTTTAGAATACTCAATTTGTAAATCAAGACTAAGTTAATAGTTTAAAGTTGTTTACTTGAAAATATCTACTTCTGATTTTAGAAATGACAATTTGAAAATCAAATCTAAGTTAATAGTTTGACGTTCTTTACTTCAAAACAGCTAAGTATTATTTTAGTATAGTGAATTTGTAATTTAAAACGAAGTTATTAGTTTGAAATTCTTTACTTGAAAATATCTACTACTGATTTTAGAAATGACAATTTGAAAATCAGATCTAAGTTAACAGTTTGACGATTTTTACTTTAAAATAACTAAGTCTTATTTTAGACTAGTGAATTTGTAAATTAAAACTAAGTTATTAGTAGGCAGTTCTTCACTTGAAAAAAACTACCACTGATTTTAGAAATGACAATTTGAAAATCAGATCTAAGTTAATAGTTTGACGTACTTTACTTCAAAATAACTAAGTCTTATTTTAGAAAACTCAATTTGTAAATCAAGGCTAAGTTATTAGTTTAAAGTTGTTTACTTGAAAATATCTACTTCTTGTTTTAGAAATGACAATTTGAAAATCAGATCTAAGTTAATAGTTTGACGATCTTTACTTCAAAATAACTAAGTCTTATTTTAGAATACTCAATTTGTAAATCAAGGCTAAGTTATTAGTTTAAAGTTGTTTACTTGAAAATATCTACTTCTTGTTTTAGAAATGACAATTTGAAAATCAGATCTAAGTTAATAGTTTGACGTTCTTTACTTCAAAATAACTAAGTCTTATTTTAGAATACTCAATTTGTAAATCAAGGCTAAGTTATTAGTTTAAAGTTGTTTACTTGAAAATATCTACTTCTGATTTTAGAAATGACAATTTGAAAATCAGATCTAAGTTAATAGTTTGACGATCTTTACTTCAAAACAACTAAGTCCTATTTTAGTATAGTGAATTTGTAAACCAAAACTAAGTTATTAGTATGAAGTTCTTCACTTGAAAAAAACTACCACTGATTTTAGAAATGACAATTTGAAAATCAGATCTAAGTTAATAGTTTGACGTTCTTTACTTCAAAATAACTAAGTCTTATTTTAGAATACTCAATTTGTAAATCAAGGCTAAGTTATTAGTTTAAAGTTGTTTACTTGAAAATATCTACTTCTTGTTTTAGAAATGACAATTTGAAAATCAGATCTAAGTTAATAGTTTGACGTTCTTCACTTCTAAATAACTAAGTCTTATTTTAGTATAGTGAATTTGTAATTTAAAACAAAGTTATTAGTTTGAAGTTCTTTACTTTAAAATATCTACTACTGATTTTAGAAATGACAATTTGAAAATCAGATCTAAGTTAACAGTTTGACGTTCTTTACTTTAAAATAACTAAGTCTTATTTTAGACTAGTGAATTTGTAAATTAAAACTAAGTTATTAGTATGAAGTTCTTCACTTGAAAAAAACTACCACTGATTTTAGAAATGACAATTTGAAAAGCAGATCTAAGTTAATAGTTTGACGTTCTTTACTTCAAAATAACTAAGTCTTATTTTAGAATACTCAATTTGTAAATCAAGGCTAAGTTATTAGTTTATAGTTGTTTACTTGAAAATATCTACTTCTGATTTTAGAAATGACAATTTGAAAATCAGATCTAAGTTAATAGTTTGACGTTCTTTACTTCAAAACAACTAAGTCCTATTTTAGTATAGTGAATTTGTAATTTAAAACTAAGTTATTAGTATGAAGTTCTTCACTTGAAAAAAACTACCACTGATTTTAGAAATGACAATTTGAAAATCAGATCTAAGTTAATAGTTTGACGTTCTTTACTTCAAAATAACTAAGTCTTATTTTAGAATACTCAATTTGTAAATCAAGGCTAAGTTCTTAGTTTAAAGTTCTTTACTTGAAAATATCTACTTCTTGTTTTAGAAATGACAATTTGAAATTCAGATCTAAGTTAACAGTTTGACGTTCTTTACTTCTAAATAACTAAGTCTTATTTTAGTATAGTGTATTTGTAATTTAAAACTAAGTTATTAGTATGAAGTTCTTCACTTGAAAAAAACTACCACTGATTTTAGAAATGACAATTTGAAAATCAGATCTAAGTTAATAGTTTGACGTTCTTTACTTCAAAATAACTAAGTCTCATTTTAGAAAACTCAATTTGTAAATCAAGGCTAACTTATTAGTTTATAGTTGTTTACTTGAAAATATCTACTTCTTGTTTTAGAAATGACAATTTGAAAATCAGATCTAAGTTAATAGTTTGACGTTCTTTACTTCTAAATAACTAAGTCTTATTTTAGTATAGTGAATTTGTAATTTAAAACAAAGTTATTAGTTTGAAGTTCTTTACTTTAAAATATCTACTACTGATTTTAGAAATGACAATTTGAAAATCAGATCTAAGTTAACAGTTTGACGTTTTTTACTTTAAAATAACTAAGTCTTATTTTAGACTAGTGAATTTGTAAATTAAAACTAAGTTATTAGTATGAAGTTCTTCACTTGAAAAAAACTACCACTGATTTTAGAAATGACAATTTGAAAATCAGATCTAAGTTAATAGTTTGACGTTCTTTACTTCAAAATAACTAAGTCTTATTTTAGAATACTCAATTTGTAAATCAAGGCTAAGTAATTAGTTTAAAGTTGTTTACTTGAAAATATCTACTTCTGATTTTAGAAATGACAATTTGAAAATCAGATCTAAGTTAATAGTTTGACGATCTTTACTTCAAAACAACTAAGTCCTATTTTAGTATAGTGAATTTGTAAACCAAAACTAAGTTATTAGTATGAAGTTCTTCACTTGAAAAAAACTACTTCTGATTTAAGAAATGACAATTTGAAAATCAGATCTAAGTTAATAGTTTGACGTTCTTTACTTCAAAATAACTAAGTCTTATTTTAGAATACTCAATTTGTAAATCAAGGCTAAGTTATTAGTTTAAAGTTCTTTACTTGAAACTATCTACTTCTTGTTTTAGAAATGACAATTTGAAAATCAGATCTAAGTTAATAGTTTGACGTTCTTTACTTCTAAATAACTAAGTCTTATTTTAGAATAGTGAATTTGTAATTTAAAACTAAGTTATTAGTATGAAGTTCTTCACTTGAAAAAAACTACCACTGATTTTAGAAATGACAATTTGAAAATCAGATCTAAGTTAATAGTTTAACGTTCTTTACTTCAAAATAACTAAGTCTTATTTTAGAATACTCAATTTGTAAATCAAGGCTAAGTAATTAGTTTAAAGTTGTTTACTTGAAAATATCTACTTCTGATTTTAGAAATGACAATTTGAAAATCAGATCTAAGTTAATAGTTTGACGATCTTTACTTCAAAACAACTAAGTCCTATTTTAGTATAGTGAATTTGTAAACCAAAACTAAGTTATTAGTATGAAGTTCTTCACTTGAAAAAAACTACCACTGATTTTAGAAATGACAATTTGAAAATCAGATCTAAGTAAATAGTTTGACGTTCTTTACTTCAAAATAACTAAGTCTTATTTTAGAATACTCAATTTGTAAATCAAGGCTAAGTTATTAGTTTAAAGTTCTTTACTTGAAACTATCTACTTCTTGTTTTAGAAATGACAATTTGAAAATCAGATCTAAGTTAGTAGTTTGACGTTCTTTACTTCTAAATAACTAAGTCTTATTTTAGAATAGTGAATTTGTAATTTAAAACTAAGTTATTAGTATGAAGTTCTTCACTTGAAAAAAACTACCACTGATTTTAGAAATGACAATTTGAAAATCAGATCTAAGTTAATAGTTTGACGTTCTTTACTTCAAAGTAACTAAGCCTTATTTTTAGAATACTCAATTTGTAAATCAAGGCTAAGTTATTAGTTTAAAGTTGTTTACTTGAAAATATCTACTTCTGATTTTAGAAATGACAATTTGAAAATCAGTTCTAAGTTAATAGTTTGACGTTTTTTACTCCAAAACAACTAAGTCTTATTTTAGTATAGTGAATTTGTAAACCAAAACTAAGTTATCAGTATGAAGTTCTTCACTTGAAAAAAACTACCACTGATTTTAGAAATGACAATTTGAAAATCAGATCTAAGTTAATAGTTTGACGTTCTTTACTTATAAATAACTAAGTCTTATTTTAGAATACTCAATTTGTAAATCAAGGCTAAGTTATTAGTTTAAAGTTCTTTACTTGAAAATATCTACTTCTTGTTTTAGAAATGACAATTTGAAAATCAGATCTAAGTTAATAGTTTGACGTTCCTTACTTCAAAATAACTAAGTCTTATTTTATAATACTCAATTTGTAAATCAAGGCTAAGATCTTAGTTTAAAGTTTTTTACTTGAAAATATCTACTTCTTGTTTTAGAAATGACAATTTGAAAATCAGATCTAAGTTAACAGTTTGACGTTCTTTACTTCTAAATAACTAAGTCTTATTTTAGTATAGTGTATTTGTAATTTAAAACTAAGTTATTAGTATGAACTTCTTCACTTGAAAAAAACTACCACTGATTTTAGAAATGACAATTTGAAAATCAAATCTAAGTTAATAGTTTGACGTTCTTTACTTCAAAACAGCTAAGTCTTATTTTAGTATAGTGAATTTGTAATTTAAAACGAAGTTATTAGTTTGAAATTCTTTACTTGAAAATATCTACTACTGATTTTAGAAATGACAATTTGAAAATCAGATCTAAGTTAACAGTTTGACGTTCTTTACTTTAAAATAACTAAGTCTTATTTTAGACTAGTGAATTTGTAAGTTAAAACTAAGTTATTAGTAGGCAGTTCTTCACTTGAAAAAAACTACCACTGATTTTAGAAATGACAATTTGAAAATCAGATCTAAGTTAATAGTTTGACGTTCTTTACTTCAAAATAACTAAGTCTTATTTTAGAATACTCAATTAGTAAATCAAGGCTAAGTTATTAGTTTAAAGTTGTTTACTTGAAAATATCTACTTCTTGTTTTAGAAATGACAATTTGAAAATCAGATCTAAGTTAATAGTTTGACGTTCTTTACTTCTAAATAACTAAGTCTTATTTTAGTATAGTGAATTTGTAATTTAAAACAAAGTTATTAGTTTGAAGTTCTTTACTTTAAAATGTCTACTACTGATTTTAGAAATGACAATTTGAAAATCAGATTTAAGTTAACAGTTTGACGTTCTTTACTCCAAAACAACTAAGTCTTATTTTAGTATAGTGAATTTCTAAACCAAAACTAAGTTATTAGTATGAAGTTCTTCACTTGAAAAAAACTCCCACTGATTTTAGAAATGACAATTTGAAAATCAGATCTAAGTTAACAGTTTGACGTTCTTTACTTTAAAATAACTAAGTCTTATTTTAGACTAGTGAATTTGTAAATTAAAACTAAGTTATTAGTATGAAGTTCTTCACTTGAAAAAAAAAACCACTGATTTTAGAAATGACAATTTGAAAATCAGATCTAAGTTAATAGTTTGACGTTCTTTACTTCAAAATAACTAAGTCTTATTTTAGAATACTCAATTTGTAAATCAAGGCTAAGTTCTTAGTTTAAAGTTATTTACTTGAAAATATCTACTTCTTGTTTTAGAAATGACAATTTGAAAATCAGATCTAAGTTAATAATTTGACGTTCTTTACTTCTAAATAACTAAGTCTTATTTTAGAATAGTGAATTTGTAATTTAAAATTAAGTTATTAGTATGAAGTTCTTCACTTGAAAAAAACTACCAATGATTTTAGAAATGACAATTTGAAAATCAGATCTAAGTTAATAGTTTGACGTTCTTTACTTCAAAATAGATAAGTCTTATTTTAGAATGCTGTATTTGTAAATCTCCACTAAGTTGTTAGTTTGAAGTTTTTTATTTGAAAATATCTGCTTCAGATTTTAGAACCGACAATTTGAAAATTAGATCTAAGTTAATAGTTTGACGTTCTTTACTTCAAACCAACTAAGTCTTATTTTAGTATAGTGAATTTGTAAATCAAAACTAAGTTATTAGTATGAAGTTCTTTACTTGATAAAAACTACTACTGATTTTAGCATAGACAATTTGAAAATCAGATCTAAGTTAATAGTTTGACGTTCTTTACTTCAAAATAACTAAGTCTAATTTTAGACTAGTGATTTTGTAAATCAAAACTAAGTTATTAGTTTAAAGTTTTTTATTTCAAATTTACTAATTCGGATCTTAGTAATGTAAATATCGAAATCAAATCTAAGGTTGTTGTTTGAAGTTCTTTACTTGAAAATAACTACTACTGATTTTAGAAATGACAATTTGAAAATCAGATCTAAGTTAAAAGTTTGACGTACCTTACTTCAAAATAACTTAGTCTTATCTTAGAATAGTGAATTTGTAAATCAAAACTAAGTTATTAGTTTGTAGTTCTTTACTTGAAAATATTTACTTCTGATTTTAAAAATGACAATTTGAAAATCAGATCTAAGTTAATGGTTTGACGTTCTTTACTTCATAACAACTCAGTCTTATTTTAGTATAGTGAATTTGTAAACCAAAACTAAGTTATTAGTATGAAGTTCTTCACTTGAAAAAAACTACCACTGATTTTAGAAATGACAATTTGAAAATCAGATCTAAGTTAATAGTTTGACCTTCTTTACTTCAATATAACTAAGTCTTATTTTAGTATAGTGAATTTGTAAATCAAAGCTAAGCTATTAATTTGAAGTTCTTTACTTGAACATATCTACTTCTGATTTTAGAAATAACAATTTGAAAATGTGGTCTAAGTTAATAGTATGACGTTTTTTACTTCAAAATAACTAAGTCTTATTTCACACTAGTGAATTTGCAAATCAAAACTAAGTTATAAGTTTGAAGTTATTTACTTGAAAATATCTACTTCTGATTTTAGAAATTACAATTTGAAAATCAGATCTAAGGTAATAGTTTGACGTTCTTTACTTCAAAATAACTAAGTCTTAATTTAGAATAGTCAATATGTAAATCAAAGCTAAGTTATTAGTTTGAAGTTCTTTACTTGAAAATATGTACTTGTGATTTTAGAAATGATAATTTGAAATTTAGATCTACGTTAATAGTTTGACGTTCTTTACTTCAAAATAGATAAGTTTTATTTTAGAATACTGTTTTTGTAAATCAAATCTAAGTTATTAGTTTGAAGTTCTTTACTTGAAAATAACTACTTCTGATTTTAGAAATGACAATTTGAAAATCAGATCTAAGTTAATAATTTGACGTTCTTTACTTCAAAACAACTAAGTCTTATTTTAGTATAGTGAATTTGTAAATCAAAACTAAGTTGTTAGTTTGAAGTCTATACTTGAAAAAATCTACTACTGATTTTATAAATAACAATTTGAAAATCAGATCTAAGTTAATAGTTTACCGTTTATTACTTCAAAATAACTAAGCCTTATTTTAGAATAGTGAATTTGTAAATCAAAACCAAGTTATTAGTTTGAAGTTTTTTACTTGAAAATATCTACTTCTGAGTTTAGATATACAATTTGAATATCATATCTAAGTCAATAGTTTGACATTTTTTACTTAATAATAACAAAGTTTTATTTTAGAATAGTGAATTTGTAAATCAAAACTAATTTATTAGTTTAAAGTATTTTACTTGAAAATATCTAAGTCTGATTTTAGAAATGACAATTTGAAAATCAGATCTAAGTTAATAGTTCGATGTTCTTTAATTTAATAGAACTAAGTCTTATTTTAGAATAGTGAATTTGTAAATCAAAACTAAGTTATTAGTTCGAAGTTCTTTACTTGAAAATATCTACTTCTGAGTTTAGATATACAATTTGAATATCAGATCTAAGTTAATAGTTTGACGTTCTTTACTTCAAAATAACTAAGTCTTATTTTAGAATAGTGAATTTGTAAATTGGAACTAAGTTATTAGTTTGAAGTTTTTTACTTGAAAAAATCTACTTCTGATTTTAGAAATGACACTTTGAAAAACTGATCTAAGTTAATAGTTTTACGTTCTTTACTTCAAACAAGATAAGCATTATTGTAGAATAGCGTATTTGTAAATCTAAACTAAGTTATTAGTTTGAAGTTTTTTATTTCAGATTTACTAATTCGGATTTTAGTAATGTAAATTTGAAAATCTAAACTAAGGATGTAGTTTTAAGTTCTTTATTTGAAAATATCTATTGCTGATTTTAGAA
Organism: Cantharis rustica; assembly: GCA_911387805.1. NCBI lineage: Eukaryota > Metazoa > Arthropoda > Insecta > Coleoptera > Cantharidae > Cantharis > Cantharis rustica. Next base: position 36,543,500 of record OU426878.1, read on the forward strand.
ATGACAATTTGAAAATTAGGTCCACGTTAATAGTTTGACGTTCTTTTCTTCAAAATAACTAAGTCTTATTTTAGACTAGTAAATTTGTAAATCAAAACTAAGTTGTTAGTTTGAAGTACTTTATTTGAAAATAACTACTTCTGATTTTAGAAATGACAATTTGAAAATCAGATCTAAGTTAATAATTTGACGTTCTTTACTTCAAAACAACTAAGTCTTATTTTAGTATAGTGAATTTGTAAATCAAAACTAAGTTGTTAGTTTGAAGTCTATACTTGAAAAAATCTACTACTGATTTTATAAATAACAATTTGAAAATCAGATCTAAGTTAATAGTTTACCGTTTATTACTTCAAAATAACTAAGCCTTATTTTAGAATAGTGAATTTGTAAATCAAAACCAAGTTATTAGTTTGAAGTTTTTTACTTGAAAATATCTACTTCTGAGTTTAGATATACAATTTGAATATCATATCTAAGTCAATAGTTTGACATTTTTTACTTAATAATAACAAAGTTTTATTTTAGAATAGTGAATTTGTAAATCAAAACTAATTTATTAGTTTAAAGTATTTTACTTGAAAATATCTAAGTCTGATTTTAGAAATGACAATTTGAAAATCAGATCTAAGTTAATAGTTCGATGTTCTTTAATTTAATAGAACTAAGTCTTATTTTAGAATAGTGAATTTGTAAATCAAAACTAAGTTATTAGTTCGAAGTTCTTTACTTGAAAATATCTACTTCTGAGTTTAGATATACAATTTGAATATCAGATCTAAGTTAATAGTTTGACGTTCTTTACTTCAAAATAACTAAGTCTTATTTTAGAATAGTGAATTTGTAAATTGGAACTAAGTTATTAGTTTGAAGTTTTTTACTTGAAAAAATCTACTTCTGATTTTAGAAATGACACTTTGAAAAACTGATCTAAGTTAATAGTTTTACGTTCTTTACTTCAAACAAGATAAGCATTATTGTGGAATAGCGTATTTGTAAATCTAAACTAAGTTATTAGTTTGAAGTCTTTTATTTCAGATTTACTAATTCGGATTTTAGTAATGTAAATTTGAAAATCTAAACTAAGGATGTAGTTTTAAGTTCTTTATTTGAAAATATCTATTGCTGATTTTAGAAATGACAATTTGAAAATTAGGTCCACGTTAATAGTTTGACGTTCTTTTCTTCAAAATAACTAAGTCTTATTTTAGACTAGTAAATTTGTAAATCAAAACTAAGTTGTTAGTTTGAAGTACTTTATTTGAAAATAACTACTTCTGATATTAGAAATGACAATTTGAAAATCAGATCTAAGTTAATAATTTGACGTTCTTTACTTCAAAACAACTAAGTCTTATTTTAGTATAGTGAATTTGTAAATCAAAACTAAGTTGTTAGTTTGAAGTCTATACTTGAAAAAATCTACTACTGATTTTATAAATAACAATTTGAAAATCAGATCTAAGTTAATAGTTTACCGTTTATTACTTCAAAATAACTAAGCCTTATTTTAGAATAGTGAATTTGTAAATCAAAACCAAGTTATTAGTTTGAAGTTTTTTACTTGAAAATATCTACATCTGAGTTTAGATATACAATTTGAATATCATATCTAAGTCAATAGTTTGACATTTTTTACTTAATAATAACAAAGTTTTATTTTAGAATAGTGAATTTGTAAATCAAAACTAATTTATTAGTTTAAAGTATTTTACTTGAAAATATCTAAGTCTGATTTTAGAAATGACAATTTGAAAATCAGATCTAAGTTAATAGTTCGATGTTCTTTAATTTAATAGAACTAAGTCTTATTTTAGAATAGTGAATTTGTAAATCAAAACTAAGTTATTAGTTCGAAGTTCTTTACTTAAAAATATCTACTTCTGATTTTAGAAATGACAATTTGAAAATCAGTTCTAAGTTAATAGTTTGACGATCTCTACATCAAAATAACTAAGTCTTATTTTAGAATAACTAATTTGTACATCAAAACTAAGTTATTAATTTGAAGTTCTTTACTTCAAATTTACTAATTCGGATCTTTGTAATGTAAATTTGGAAATCAAATCGAAGGTTGTAGTTTAATGTTTTTTACTTGAAAAAATCTTCTTCTGATTTTAGAAATTACAATTTGAAAATCAGATATAAGTTAATAGTTTGACGTTCTTTACTTCAAAATAACTAAGACTTATTTTAGAATACTCAATTTGTAAATCAAAGCTAAGTTATTAGTGTGAAGTTCTTTACTTGAAAATATCTACTTCTGATTTTAGAAATGACAATTTGAAAATCAGGTCTAAGTTAATAGTTTGACGTTTTTATTTCAAAATAACTAAGACTTATTTTAGACTAGTAAATTTGTAAATCAAAACTAAGTTATTTGTTTGAAGTTCTTTACTTGAAAATATCTACTACTGATTTTAGAAATGACAATTTGAAAATCAGATCTAAGTTAATAGTTTGAAATAACTGAAATAATTAAGTCTTATTTTAGACTAGTAAATTTGTAAATCAAAACTAAGTTATTAATTTGAAGTTCTTTACTTGAAAACATCTACTACTGATTTTAGAAATGACAATTTGAAAATCAGATCTAAGTTAATTTTAGTTTAATTTTAGTTTAGATCTAAGTTTGAGGTTTTTTACTTCAAAATAACTACGTCTTAATTTAGAATATTCAATTTGTAAATCAAAACTAAGTTATTAGTTTAAAGTTCTTTTCTTGAAAATATCTGCTACAGATTATAGAAATGACAATTTGAAAATCAGATCTAAGTTAATAGTTTGACGTTCTTTACATCAAAATAACTAAGTCTTATTAGTTTGAAGTTCTTTACTTAAAAATATCTACTTCTGATTTTAGAAATGACAATTTGAAAATCAGATCTAAGTTAGTAGTTTGACGATCTTTACTTCAAAATAGATAAGTCTTATTTTAGAATACTGTATTTGTATATCAAAATTAAGTTATTAGTATGAAGTTCTTTACTTGAAAAAAACTACTACTGATTTTAGAAAAGACAATTTGAAAATCAGATCTAAGTTAATAGTTTGACGTTCTTTACTTCAAAATAACTAAGCCTTATTTTAGACTAGTGAATTTGTAAATCAAAACTAAGTTATTAGTTTAAAGTTTTTTACTTCAAATATACTAATTCGGATCTTAGTAATGTAAATTTCGAAATCAAATCGAAGGTTGTAGTTTGAAGTTTATTACTTGAAATTATCTACTACTTATTTTAGCAAGGACAATTTGAAAATCAGATCTAAGTTAATAGTTTGACGTTCTTTACTTCAAAATAACTAAGTCTTAGTTTAGAATAGTGAATTTGTAAATCAAAGCTAAGTTATTAGTTTAAAGTTTTTTACTTGAAAATATCTACTTCTGATTTTAGAATTGACAATTTAAAAATCAGATCTAAGTTAATAGTTTGACGTTCTTTACTTCAAAATAACTAAGTCTTGGTTTAGACTAGTGAGTTTGTAAATCAAGACTAAGTTATTAGTTTAAAGATTTTTACTTCAAATTTACTAATTCGGATCTTAGTAATGTAAATTTGGAAATCAAATCTAAGGTTGTAGTTTGAAGTTCTTTACATGAAAATATCTACTTCTGATTTTAGAAATGACAATTTGAAAATCAGATCTAAGTTCATAGTTTGACGATCTTTACTTCAAAACAACTAAGTCCTATTTTAGTATAGTGAATTTGTAAACCAAAACTAAGTTATTAGTATGAAGTTCTTCACTTGAAAAAAACTACTTCTGATTTAAGAAATGACAATTTGAAAATCAGATCTAAGTTAATAGTTTGACGTTCTTTACTTCAAAATAACTAAGTCTTATTTTAGAATACTCAATTTGTAAATCAAGGCTAAGTTATTAGTTTAAAGTTCTTTACTTGAAACTATCTACTTCTTGTTTTAGAAATGACAATTTGAAAATCAGATCTAAGTTAATAGTTTGACGTTCTTTACTTCTAAATAACTAAGTCTTATTTTAGAATAGTGAATTTGTAATTTAAAACTAAGTTATTAGTATGAAGTTCTTCACTTGAAAAAAACTACCACTGATTTTAGAAATGACAATTTGAAAATCAGATCTAAGTTAATAGTTTGACGTTCTTTACTTCAAAATAACTAAGTCTTATTTTAGAATACTCAATTTGTAAATCAAGGCTAAGTAATTAGTTTAAAGTTGTTTACTTGAAAATATCTACTTCTGATTTTAGAAATGACAATTTGAAAATCAGAGCTAAGTTAATAGTTTGACGATCTTTACTTCAAAACAACTAAGTCCTATTTTAGTATAGTGAATTTGTAAACCAAAACTAAGTTATTAGTATGAAGTTCTTCACTTGAAAAAAACTACCACTGATTTTAGAAATGACAATTTGAAAATCAGATCTAAGTAAATAGTTTGACGTTCTTTACTTCAAAATAACTAAGTCTTATTTTAGAATACTCAATTTGTAAATCAAGGCTAAGTTATTAGTTTAAAGTTCTTTACTTGAAACTATCTACTTCTTGTTTTAGAAATGACAATTTGAAAATCAGATCTAAGTTAGTAGTTTGACGTTCTTTACTTCTAAATAACTAAGTCTTATTTTAGAATAGTGAATTTGTAATTTAAAACTAAGTTATTAGTATGAAGTTCTTCACTTGAAAAAAACTACCACTGATTTTAGAAATGACAATTTGAAAATCAGATCTAAGTTAATAGTTTGACGTTCTTTACTTCAAAGTAACTAAGCCTTATTTTAGAATACTCAATTTGTAAATCAAGGCTAAGTTATTAGTTTAAAGTTGTTTACTTGAAAATATCTACTTCTGATTTTAGAAATGACAATTTGAAAATCAGTTCTAAGTTAATAGTTTGACGTTTTTTACTCCAAAACAACTAAGTCTTATTTTAGTATAGTGAATTTGTAAACCAAAACTAAGTTATTAGTATGAAGTTCTTCACTTGAAAAAAACTACCACTGATTTTAGAAATGACAATTTGAAAATCAGATCTAAGTTAATAGTTTGACGTTCTTTACTTATAAATAACTAAGTCTTATTTTAGAATACTCAATTTGTAAATCAAGGCTAAGTTATTAGTTTAAAGTTCTTTACTTGAAAATATCTACTTCTTGTTTTAGAAATGACAATTTGAAAATCAGATCTAAGTTAATAGTTTGACGTTCCTTACTTCAAAATAACTAAGTCTTATTTTATAATACTCAATTTGTAAATCAAGGCTAAGATCTTAGTTTAAAGTTTTTTACTTGAAAATATCTACTTCTTGTTTTAGAAATGACAATTTGAAAATCAGATCTAAGTTAACAGTTTGACGTTCTTTACTTCTAAATAACTAAGTCTTATTTTAGTATAGTGTATTTGTAATTTAAAACTAAGTTATTAGTATGAACTTCTTCACTTGAAAAAAACTACCACTGATTTTAGAAATGACAATTTGAAAATCAAATCTAAGTTAATAGTTTGACGTTCTTTACTTCAAAACAGCTAAGTCTTATTTTAGTATAGTGAATTTGTAATTTAAAACGAAGTTATTAGTTTGAAATTCTTTACTTGAAAATATCTACTACTGATTTTAGAAATGACAATTTGAAAATCAGATCTAAGTTAACAGTTTGACGTTCTTTACTTTAAAATAACTAAGTCTTATTTTAGACTAGTGAATTTGTAAGTTAAAACTAAGTTATTAGTAGGCAGTTCTTCACTTGAAAAAAACTACCACTGATTTTAGAAATGACAATTTGAAAATCAGATCTAAGTTAATAGTTTGACGTTCTTTACTTCAAAATAACTAAGTCTTATTTTAGAATACTCAATTAGTAAATCAAGGCTAAGTTATTAGTTTAAAGTTGTTTACTTGAAAATATCTACTTCTTGTTTTAGAAATGACAATTTGAAAATCAGATCTAAGTTAATAGTTTGACGTTCTTTACTTCTAAATAACTAAGTCTTATTTTAGTATAGTGAATTTGTAATTTAAAACAAAGTTATTAGTTTGAAGTACTTTATTTGAAAATAACTACTTCTGATTTTAGAAATGACAATTTGAAAATCAGATCTAAGTTAATAATTTGACGTTCTTTACTTCAAAACAACTAAGTCTTATTTTAGTATAGTGAATTTGTAAATCAAAACTAAGTTGTTAGTTTGAAGTCTATACTTGAAAAAATCTACTACTGATTTTATAAATAACAATTTGAAAATCAGATCTAAGTTAATAGTTTACCGTTTATTACTTCAAAATAACTAAGCCTTATTTTAGAATAGTGAATTTGTAAATCAAAACCAAGTTATTAGTTTGAAGTTTTTTACTTGAAAATATCTACTTCTGAGTTTAGATATACAATTTGAATATCATATCTAAGTCAATAGTTTGACATTTTTTACTTAATAATAACAAAGTTTTATTTTAGAATAGTGAATTTGTAAATCAAAACTAATTTATTAGTTTAAAGTATTTTACTTGAAAATATCTAAGTCTGATTTTAGAAATGACAATTTGAAAATCAGATCTAAGTTAATAGTTCGATGTTCTTTAATTTAATAGAACTAAGTCTTATTTTAGAATAGTGAATTTGTAAATCAAAACTAAGTTATTAGTTCGAAGTTCTTTACTTGAAAATATCTACTTCTGAGTTTAGATATACAATTTGAATATCAGATCTAAGTTAATAGTTTGACGTTCTTTACTTCAAAATAACTAAGTCTTATTTTAGAATAGTGAATTTGTAAATTGGAACTAAGTTATTAGTTTGAAGTTTTTTACTTGAAAAAATCTACTTCTGATTTTAGAAATGACACTTTGAAAAACTGATCTAAGTTAATAGTTTTACGTTCTTTACTTCAAACAAGATAAGCATTATTGTAGAATAGCGTATTTGTAAATCTAAACTAAGTTATTAGTTTGAAGTTTTTTATTTCAGATTTACTAATTCGGATTTTAATAATGTAAATTTGAAAATCTAAACTAAGGACGTAGTTTTAAGTTCTTTATTTGAAAATATCTATTGCTGATTTTAGAAATGACAATTTGAAAATTAGGTCCACGTTAATAGTTTGACGTTCTTTTCTTCAAAATAACTAAGTCTTATTTTAGACTAGTAAATTTGTAAATCAAAACTAAGTTGTTAGTTTGAAGTACTTTATTTAAAAATATCTACTACTGATTTTAGAATTGACAATTTGAAAATCAGATCTAAGTTAATAGTTTGACGTTCTTTACTTCAAAATAGCTAAGTATTACGTTAGACTAGTGTATTTGTAAATCAAAACTAAGTTATTAGTTTAAAGTTTTTTACTTCAAATTTACTAATTCGGATCTTAGTAATGTAAATTTGGAAATCAAATCTAAGGTTGTAGTTTAAAGTTCTTTACTTGAAAAATATCTACTACTGATTTTAGAAATTACAATTTGAAAATCAGATCTAAGTTAATAGTTTGAAGTTTTTTACTTCAAAATAACTAAGACTTATTTTAGAATAGTCAATTTGTAAATCAAAGCTAAGTTATTAATTTAAAGTTCTTTACTTGAAAATATCTACTTCTGATTTTAGAAATGACAATTTGAAATACAGGTCTAAGTTAATAGTTTGACGTTTTTTACTTTAAAATAACTAAGTCTTACTTTAAAATAGTGAATTTGTTAATCAAAATTAACTTATCAAATAGAAGTTCTATACTTGAAAATATCTACTTCTGATTTTAGTAATCGCAATTTAAAGAACATATCTAAGTTAATAGTTTGTCGTTTTCTACTTCAAAATAGATAAGTCTTATTTTAGAATATTGTATTTGTAAATAAGAACTAATTTATTTGATTGAAACTCTTTACTTGAAATTATCTACTTCTGATTTTCGAAATAACAATATGAAAATCAAATCTAAGTTAATATAGTTTGACGTTCTTTACTTAAAAATAACTAAGTCTCAATTTAGAATACTGACTTTTTAAATCAAAACTAAGTTATTACTTTGAAGTTTTACACATTGAAATAACTAATACGGAATTTTGGAATGTAACTTTGTAAATCAAAGCTAAGGTTATAGTTTGAAGTTCTTTACTAGAAAATATCTACTTCTGGTTTTAGAAATGACAAATTGTAAATCAGATCTAAGTTAATAGTTTGACGTTCTTTACTTCAAAATAACTAAGTCTTATTTTAGAATAGTGAATTTGTAAATCAGAACTAAGTTATTAGTTTGAAGTTTTTTATTTCAGATTTACTAATTCGGATTTTAGTAATGTAAATTTGAAAATCTTAACTAAAGATGTAGTTAAAGTTCTTTACTTAAAAATTTCTACTTCTGATTTTTAGAAATGACAATTTGTAATTCAGATCTAAGTTGATAGTTTGACGTTCATTACTTCAAAATAACTAAGGCTTATTTTAGAATACTATATTTGTAAATCAAGGTTAAGTTATTAGTTTAAAGTTCTTTACTTGAAAATATCTACTTCTTGTTTTAGAAGTGACAATTTGAAAATCAGATCTAAGTTAATAGTTTGACGTTCTTTACTTCAAAACAACTAAGTCTTATTTTAGTATAGTGAATTTGTAAACCAAAACTAAGTTATTAGTATGAAGTTCTACACTTGAAAAAAACTACCACTGATTTTAGAAATGACATTTTGAAAATCAGATCTAAGTTAATAGTTTGACGTTCATTACTTCAAAATAACTAAGGATTATTTTAGAATACTCAATTTGTAAATCAAGGTTAAGTTATTAGTTTAAAGTTCTTTACTTGAAAATATCTACTTCTTGTTTTAGAAATGACAATTTGAAAATCAGATCTAAGTTAATAGTTTGACGTTCTTTACTTTAAAATAACTAAGTCTTATTTTAGACTAGTGAATTTGTAACTCAGAACTAAGTTATTAGTTTGAAGTTTTTTACATTGAAATAACTAATACGGATTTTTGTACTGTATATTTGAAAATCAAAGCTAAGGTTATAGTTTGAAGTTCTTTACTTGAAAATATCTACTGCTGATTTTAGAAATGACAATTTGAAAATCAGATCTAGTTTAATAGTTTGACATTCTTTACTTCAAAATAACTAAGTCTTATTTTAGAATATTGAATTTGTAAATCAAAACTGAGTTATTAGTTTGAAGTTTTCTACTTTGAAATATCTACTTCTGATTTTAGAAATTACAATTTGAAAATCAGATCTAGATTAATTGTTTGACATTCTTTGCTACAAATTATTTAAGTCTTATTTTAGAATAGTGAATTCATAAATCAAAACTAAGTTATTAGTTTGAAGTTCTTTACATTGAAATAACTAATACCGATTTTTGTACTGTATATTTGAAAATCAAAGCTAAGGTTATAGTTTGAAGTTCTTTACTTGAAAATATCTACTGCTGATTTTAGAAATGATACTTTGAAAATCAGATCTAAGTTAATAGTTTGACGTTCTTTCCTTCAATATAACTAAGTCTTACTTTAGTATAGTGAATTTGTAAAGCACAACCAACTTATTAGTTTTTAGTTCTTTACTTGTAAATATCTACTTCTGATTTTAGTAATCACAATTTAAAGAACAGATCTAAGTTAATAGTTTGACGTTCTTAACTTCAAAATAACTAAGTCTTACTTTAGAATAGAGAATTTGTAAATCAAAACTAAGTTATTAGTTTGACGTTCTTTACTTCAAAATAGATAAATCTAATTTTAGAATACTGTATTTGTAAATCAAAACTAAGTTATTAGTTTGAAGTACTTTACTTAAAAATATCTAAGTCTGATTTTAGAAATGACAATTTGAAAATCAGATCTAAGTTAATAGTTTGACGTTCTTTACTACAAAATAACTAAGTCTTATTTTAGAATAGTGTATTTGTAAATCAGACCTAAGTTATTAGTTTGATGTTTTTTACATTGAAATAACTAATACGGATTTTTGTACTGTATATTTGAAAATCAAAGCTAAGGTTATAGTTTGAAGTTCTTTACTTGAAAATATCTACTGCTGATTTTAGAAATGACAATTTGAAAATCACATCAAAGTTAATAGTTTGACGTTCTTTACTTCAAAATAGATAAGTCTTATTTTAGAATGCTGTATTTGTAAATCGCCACTAAGTTGTTAGTTTGAAGTTTTTTATTTGAAAATATCTGCTTCAGATTTTAGAACTGACAATTTGAAAATTAGATCTAAGTTAATAGTTTGACGTTCTTTACTTCAAACCAACTAAGTCTTATTTTAGTATAGTGATTTTGTAAATCAAAACTAAGTTATTAGTATGCAGTTCTTTACTTGATAAAAACTACTACTGATTTTAGCATAGACAATTTGAAAATCAGATCTAAGTTAATAGTTTGACGTTCTTTACTTCAAAATAACTAAGTCTAATTTTAGACTAGTGATTTTGTAAATCAATACTAAGTTATTAGTTTAAAGTTTTTTATTTCAAATTTACTAATTCGGATCTTAGTAATGTAAATATCGAAATCAAATCTAAGGTTGTTGTTTGAAGTTCTTTACTTGAAAATAACTACTACTGATTTTAGAAATGACATTTTGAAAATCAGATCTAAGTTAAAAGTTTGACGTACCTTACTTCAAAATAACTTAGTCTTATCTTAGAATAGTGAATTTGTAAATCAAAACTAAGTTATTAGTTTGTAGTTCTTTACTTGAAAATATCTACTTCTGATTTTAAAAATGACAATTTGAAAATCAGATCTAAGTTAATGGTTTGACGTTCTTTACTTCATAACAACTAAGTCTTATTTTAGTATAGTGAATTTGTAATTCAAAACTAAGTTATTAGTTTCAAGTTCTATACTTGAAAATATCAACTACTGATTTTAGAAATGACAATTTGAAAATCAGATCTAAGGTAATAGTTTGACGTTCTTTACTTCAAAATAACTATGTTTTATTTTAGAATAGAGAATTTGTAAATCAAAACTAAGTTATTAGTTTGAAGTTCTTTACTTTGAAATATCTACTTCTTTTTTAAGAAATGACAATTTGAAAATCAGATCTAAGTTAATAGAATGACGTTCTTTACTTCAAAATAGATAAGTCTTATTTTAGAATACTGTATTTGTAAATCAAAACTAAGTAGTTAGTTTGAAGTACTTTATTTGAAAATATCTGCTTCAGATTTTAGAAATGACAATTTGAAAATCAGATCTAAGTTAATAGTTTGACGTTCTTTACTTCAAAATAACTAAGTCTTATTTTAGACTAGTGAATTTGTAAATCAAAACTAAGTTATTAGTTTAAAGTTTTTTATTTCAAATTTACTAATTCGGATCTTAGTAATGTAAATATCGAAATCAAATCTAAGGTTGTAGTATGAAGTTCTTTACTTGAAAATATCTACTTCTGATTTTAAAAATGATAATTTGAAAATCAGATCTAAGTTAATAGTTTGACGTTCTTTACTTCAATATAACAAAGTCTTATTTTAGTATAGTGAATTTGTAAATCAAAGCTAAGCTATTAATTTGAAGTTCTTTACTTGAACATATCTACTTCTGATTTTAGAAATAACAATTTGAAAATCATGTCTAAGTTAATAGTATGACTTTTTTACTTCAAAATAACTAAGTCTTATTTCACACTAGTGAATTTGTAAATCAAAACTAAGTTATAAGTTTGAAGTTATTTACTTGAAAATATCTACTACTGATCTTAGAAATTACAATTTGAAAATCAGATCTAAGTTAATAGTCTGACGTTCTTTACTTCAATATAACTAAGTCTTATTTTAGTATAGTGAATTTGTAAATCAAAGCTAAGCTATTAATTTGAAGTTCTTTACTTGAACATATCTACTTCTGATTTTAGAAATAACAATTTGAAAATCTGGACTAAGTTAATAGTATGACGTTTTTTACTTCAAAATAACTAAGTCTTATTTCACACTAGTGAATTTGCAAATCAAACCTAAGTTATAAGTTTGAAGTTATTTACTTGAAAATATCTACTTCTGATTTTAGAAATTACAATTTGAAAATCAGATCTAAGGTAATAGTTTGACGTTCTTAATTCAAAATAACTAAGTCTTATTTTAGAATAGTCAATATGTAAATCAAAGCTAAGTTATTAGTTTGAAGTTCTTTACTAGAAAATATGTACTTGTGATTTTAGAAATGATAATTTGAAAATCAGATCTAAGTTAATAGTTTGACGTTCTTTACTTCAAAATAGATAAGTTTTATTTTAGAATACTGTTTTTGTAAATCAAATCTAAGTTATTAGTTTGAAGTTCTTTACTTGAAAAAATCTACTACTGATTTTATAAATGACAATTTGAAAATCAGATCTAAGTTAATAGTTTGCCGTTTATTACTTCAAAATAACTAAGCCTTATTTTAGAATAGTGAATTTGTAAATCAAAACCAAGTTAATGGTTTGAAGTTTTTTACTTGAAAATATCTACTTCTGAGTTTAGATATACAATATGAATATCAGATCTAAGTCAATAGTTTGACATTTTTTACTTAATAATAACAAAGTTTTATTTTAGAATAGTGAATTTGTAAATCAAAACTAATTTATTAGTTTAAAGTATTTTACTTGAAAATATCTAAGTCTGATTTTAGAAATGACAATTTGAAAATCAGATCTAAGTTAATAAGTTCGATGTTCTTTAATTTAATAGAACTAAGTCTTATTTTAGAATAGTGAATTTGTAGATCAAAACTAAGTTATTAGTTCGAAGTTCTTTACTTGAAAATATCTACTTCTGAGTTTAGATATACAAGTTGAATATCAGATCTTAGGTAATAGTTTGACTTCTTTACTTCAAAATAACTAAGTCTTATTTTAGAATTGTGAATTTGTAAATCGGAACTAAGTTATTAGTTTGAAGTTTTTTACTTGAAAAAATCTACTTCTGATTTTAGAAATGACACTTTGAAAATCTGATCTAAGTTAATAGTTTTACGTTCTTTACTTCAAACAAGATAAGCATTGTTGTAGAATAGTGTATTTGTAAATCTAAACTAAGTTATTAGTTTGAAGTTTTTTATTTCAGATTTACTAATTCGGATTTTAGTAATGTAAATTTGAAAATCTAAACTAAGGATGTAGTTTTAAGTTCTTTATTTGAAAATATCTACTGCTGATTTTAGAAATGACAATTTGAAAATTAGATCCACGTTAATAGTTTGACGTGCTTTTCTTCAAAATAACTAAGTCTTATTTTAGACTAGTAAATTTGTAAATCAAAACTAAGTTATTAGTTCGAAGTTCTCTACTTGAAAATATCGACTACTGATTTTAGAAATGACACATTGAAAATCAGATCTAAGTTAATAGTTTGACATTCTTTACTTCTAAATAATTATGTGTTATTTTAGAATAGAGAATTTGTAACTCGAAACTAAGTTATTAGTTTGAAGTTCTTTACTTTGAAATATCTACTTTTTTTTAAAAAATGACAATTTTAAATCAGATCTAAGTTAATAGTATGACGTTCTTTACTTCAAAATAGATAAGTCTTATTTTAGAATACTGTATTTGTAAATCAAAACTAAGTTGTTAGTTTGAAGTACTTTATTTGAAAATATCTACTACTGATTTTAGAATTGACAATTTGAAAATCAGATCTAAGTTAATAGTTTGACGTTCTTTACTTCAAAATAGCTAAGTATTACTTTATACTAGTGTATTTGTAAATCAAAACTAAGTTATTAGTTTAAAGTTTTTTACGTCAAATTTACTAATTCGGATCTTAGTAATGTAAATTTGGAAATCAAATCTAAGGTTGTAGTTTGAAGTTCTTTACTTGAAAAATATCTACCACTGATTTTAGAAATTACAATTTAAAAATCAGATCTAAGTTAATAGTTTGACGTTTTTTACTTCAAAATAACTAAGACTTATTTTAGAATATTCAATTTGTAAATCAAAGCTAAGTTATTAATTTAAAGTTCTTTACTTGAAAATATCTACTTCTGATTTTAGTAATGACAATTTGAAATACAGGTCTAAGTTAATAGTTTGACGTTTTTTACTTCAAAATAACTAAGTCTTACTTTAAAATAGTGAATTTGTTAATCAAAATTAACTTATCAAATAGAAGTTCTATACTTGAAAATATCTACTTCTGATTTTAGTAATCGCAATTTAAAAAACATATCTAAGTTAATAGTTTGACGTTCTTTACTTTAAAACAACTAAGTCTTATTTTAGAATAGTGAATTTGTAAATCAAAACTAAGTTTTTAGTTTGAAGTTTCTTACTTTGAAGTATCTACTTCTGATTTTAGAAATGACAATTTGAAAATCAGATCTAAGTTAATAGTTTGTCGTTTTTTACTTCAAAATAGATAAGTCTTATTTTAGAATATTGTATTTGTAAATAAGAACTAATTTATTTGTTTGAAACTCTTTACTTGAAATTATCTACTTCTGATTTTCGAAATAACAATATGAAAATCAAATTTAAGTTAATATAGTTTGACGTTCTTTACTTAAAAATAACTAAGTCTCATTTTAGAATACTGACTTTTTAAATCAAAACTAAGTTATTAGTTTAAAGTTTTGCACATTGAAATAACTAATACGGAATTTTGGAATGTAACTTTGTAAATCAAAGCTAAGGTTATAGTTTGAAGCTCTTTACTAGAAAATATCTACTTCTGGTTTTAGAAATGACAAATTGTAAATCAGATCTAAGTTAATAGTTTGACGTTCTTTACTTCAAAATAACTAAGTCTTATTTTAGAATAGTGAATTTGTAAATCAGAACTAAGTTATTAGTTTGAAGTTTTTTATTTCAGATTTACTAATTCGGATTTTAGTAATGTAAATTTGAAAATCTAAACTAAAGATGTAGTTAAAGTTCTTTACTTGAAAATTTCTACTTCTGATTTTTAGAAATGACAATTTGTAAATCAGATCTAAGTTGATAGTTTGACTTTCTTTACTTTTAATCAAATAAGTCTTATTTTAGTATAGTGAATTTGTAAATCAAAACTAAGTTATTAGTTTGAAGTTATTTACTTCAACATCTCTACTTCTGATTTTAGAAATAACAATTTGAAAATTAGATCTTAGTTAATAGTTTGACGTTCTTTACTTCTAAATAACTAAGTCTTAGTTTAGTATAGTGTATTTGATAATCAAAACTAAGTTATAAGTTTGAAGTTGTTTACTTTGAAATATCTACTTCTGATTTTAGAATTGACCATTTGAAAATCAGATCGAAGTTAATAGTTTGACGATTTTTACTTCAAAATAACTAAGTCTTACTTTAAAATAGTGAATTTGTAAATCAATACATACTTATTAAATAGAAGTTCTATACTTGAAATTATCTACTTTTGATTTTAGTAATCACAATTTAAAAATCAGATCTAAGTTAATAGTTTGACGTTCTTTACTTTTAAACAAATAAGTCTTATTTTAGTATAGTGAATTTGTAAATCAAAACTAAGTTATTAGTTTGAAGTTATTTACTTGAACATCTCTAATTCTGATTTTGTAAAATAACAATTTGAAAATCAGATCTAAGTTAATAGTTTGACGTACTTTACTTCTAAATAACTAAGTCTTATTTTAGTATAGTGTATTTTTAAATCAAAACTAAGTATTAGTTTGAAGTTTTTTAGTTGAAAATATCTACTACTGATTTTAGAATTGACAATTTGAAAATCTGATCTAAGTTAATAGTTTGACGATTTTTACTTTAAAATAACTAAGTCTTACTTTAAAATAGTGCATTTGTAAATCAATACAAACTTATCAAATAGAAGTTCTATACTTGAAAATATCTACTTCTGATTTTAGTAATCACAATTTAAAATTCAGATCTAAGTTAATAGTTTGACGTTCTTTATTTCTAAACAAATAAGTCTTATTTTAGTATAGTGAATTTGTAAATGAAAACTAAGTTATTAGTTTGAAGTTATTTACTTGAACATCTCTACTTCTGATTTTGTAAAATAATAATTTGAAAATCAAATCTAAGTTATTAGTTTGAAGTTCTTTACTTGAAAATATGTACTACTGATTTAGAAATGACAATTTGAAAATCAGATATAGTTATTAGTTTGACGTTCTTTACTTAAAAATAATTAAGTCTTACTTTAGAATAGTGAATTTGTAAATCAAAACTAAGTTATTAGTTGGAAGTTCTTTACTTTGCAATATCTACTTCTGATTTAAGAAATGACAATTTGAAAATCAGATCTAAGTGAATAGTTTGACGTTCTTTACTTCAAACTAACTAAGTCTTATTTTAGAATAGTGAATTTGTAAATCAAAACTAAGTTATTAGTTTAAAGATCTTTATTTGAAAATATTTGCTTTAGATTTTAGAAATGACAATTTGAAAATCAGATATAAGTTAATAGTTTGCCGTTTTTTACTTCAAAATAACTAAGTCTTATTTTAGACTAGTAAATTTGTAAATCATAAATAAGTTATTAGTTTGAAGTTCTTTACTTGAAAATATCTACTACTGATTTTAGCAATGACAATTTGAAAATCGGATATAGTTATTAGTTTGACGTTCTTTACTTCAAAATAATTAAGTCTTACTTTAGAATAGTGAATTTGGAAATCAAAACTAAGTTATTAGTTTGAAGTTCTTTACTTTGAAATATCAACTTCTGATTTAAGAAATGACAATTTGAAAATCAGATCTAAGTGAATAGTTTGACGTTCTTTACTTCAAACTAACTAAGTCTTATTTTAGAATAGTGAATTTGTAAATCAAAACTAAGTTATTAGTTTAAAGATCTTTATTTGAAAATATTTGCTTTAGATTTTAGAAATGACAATTTGAAAATCAGATATAAGTTAATAGTTTGCCGTTTTTTACTTCAAAATAACTAAGTCTTATTTTAGACTAGTAAATTTGTAAATCATAAATAAGTTATTAGTTTGAAGTTCTTTACTTGAAAATATCTACTACTGATTTTAGCAATGACAATTTGAAAATCGGATATAGTTATTAGTTTGACGTTCTTTACTTCAAAATAATTAAATCTTACTTTAGAATAGTGAATTTGGAAATCAAAACTAAGTTATTAGTTTGAAGTTCTTTACTTTGAAATATCAACTTCTGATTTAAGAAATGACAATTTGAAAATCAGATCTAAGTGAATAGTTTGACGTTCTTTACTTCAAAATAGATAAGTCTTATTTTAGAATAGTGTATTTGTAAATCAAAACTAAGTTATTAGTTTGAAGTACTTGACTTAAAAATATCTACTTCTGATTTTATAAATGACAATTTGAAAATCAGAGTTAAGTTAATAGTTTGACGTTCTTTACTTCAAAATAACTAAGTCTTATTTTAGAATACACAATTTGTAAATCAAGGCTAAGTTATTAGTTTAAAGTTGTTTACTTGAAAATATCTACTTCTGATTTTAGAAATGACATTTTGAAAATCAGATCTAAGTTAATAGTTTGACGTTCTTTACTTCAAAACAACTAAGTCTTATTTTAGTATAGTGAATTTGTAAACCAAAACTAAGTTATTAGTATGAAGTTCTTCACTTGAAAAAAACCACCACTGATTTTAGAAATGACAATTTGAAAATCAGATCTAAGTTAATAGTTTGACGTTCTTTACTTCAAAATAACTAAGTCTTATTTTGAAATACTCAATTTGTAAATCTAGGCTAAGTTATTAGTATGAAGTTCTTTACTTGAACATATCTACTACTGATTTTAGAAATAACAATTTGAAAATCAGGTCTAAGTTAATAGTATGAGGTTTTTTCTTCAAAATAACTAAGTTTTATTTCACACTAGTGAATTTGTAAATCAAAACTAAGTTATAAGTTTGAAGTTATTTACATGAAAATATCTACTACTGACCTTAGAAATGACAATTTGAAAATCAGATCTAAGTTTATAGTTTGACGTTCTTTACTTCAAAATAACTAAGTCTTATTTTAGACTAGTAAATTTGTTAATCAAAACTAAGTTGTTAGTTTCAAGTTCTCTACTTGAAAATTTCTACTACTTATTTTAGAAATGACAATTTGAAAATCAGATCCAAGTTAATAGTTTGACGTTCTTTACTTCAAAATAACAATGTCTTATTTTAGAATAGAGAATTTCTAAATCAAAACTAAGTTATTAGTTTGAAGTTCTTTACTTTGAAATATCTACTTCTTTTTTAAGAACTGACAATTTGAAAATCAGATCTAAGTTAATAGTATGACGTTCTTTACTTCAAAATAGATAAGTCTTATTTTAGAATACTGTATTTGTAAATCAAAACTAAGATGTTAGTTTGAATTACTTTATTTGAAAATAACTGCTTCAGATTTTAGAAATGACAATTTGAAAATCAGATCTAAGTTAATAGTTTGACGTTCTTTACTTCAAACCAACTAAGTCTTATTTTAGTATAGTGAATTTGTAAATCAAAACTAAGTTATTGGTCTGAAGTTCTTTACTTGAAAAAAACTACTACTGATTTTAGAAATGACAGTGTGAAAATCAGATCTAAGTTAATAGTTTGACGTGCTTTACTTCTAAATAGCTAAGTCTTATTTTGGACTAGTGAATTTGTAAATCAAAACTAAGTTATTAGTTTAAAGTTCTTTACTTTGAAATATCTACTTCTTTTTTAAGAACTGACAATTTGAAAATCAGATCTAAGTTAATAGTATGACGTTCTTTACTTCAAAATAGATAAGTCTTATTTTAGAATACTGTATTTGTAAATCAAAACTAAGATGTTAGTGTGAAGTACTTTATTTGAAAATATCTGCTTCAGATTTTAGAATTGACAATTTGAAAATCAGATCTATGTTAATAGTTTGACGTTCTTTACTTCAAACCAACTAAGTCTTATTTTAGTATAGTGAATTTGTAAATCAAAACTAAGTTATTAGTATGAAGTTCTTTACTTGAAAATATCTACTACTAATTTTAGAAATGACAATTTGAAAATCAGATCTAAGTTAAAAGTTTGACGTTTTTCACTTCAAAATAACTAACACTTATTTTAGACTAGTGAATTTGTAAATCAAAACTAAGTTATTAGTTTAAAGTTTTTTACTTCAAATTTACTAATTCGGATCATAGTAATGTAAATTTGGAAATCAAATCTAAGGTTGTAGTTTGAAGTTATTTACTTGAAATTATCTACTTCTGATTTTAGAAATGACAATTTAAAAATCAAATCTAAGTTAATAGTTTGACGTTCTTTACTTCAAAATAACCAAGTCTTATTTTAGAATAGTGAATTTGTAAATCAAAGCTAAGTTATTAGTTTGAAGTTCTTTACTTGAAAATATTTACTTCTGATTTTAGAAATGACAATTTGAAAATCACGCCTATGTTAAAAGTTTGACGTACTTTACTTCTAAACAAATAAGTCTTATTTTAGTGTAGTGAAATTGTAAATCAAAACTAAGTTATTAGTTTAAAGTTTTTTACTTCAAATTTACTAATTCGGATCTTAGTAATGTAAACTTGGAAATCAAATCTAAGGTTGTAGTTTGACGTTCTTTACTTCAAAATAACTAAGTCTTATTTTAGAATAGTGAATTTCTAAATCAAAGCTAAGTTATTAGTTTGAAGTTGTTTACTTGAAAATATCTACTTCTGATTTTAGAAATGACAATTTGAAAATCAGATCTAACGTAATAGTTTGACGTTCTTTACTTCAAAATTACTAAGTCTTATTTTAGAATAGTGAATTTGGAAATCAAAGCTTAGTTATTAGTTTGAAGTTCTCAACTTGAAAATTTCTACATCTGATTTTAGAAATGACAATTTGAAAATCAGATCTAAGTTAGTAGTTTGACGTTCTTTACTTCAAAATAGATTAGTCTTATTTTAGAATACTGTATTTGTAAATCAAAACTAAGTTAGTAGATTGAAGTTCTGATAACAGTATGACGTTCTCTACTTCAAAATAACTAAGTCTTAATTTAGACTAGTGAATTTGTAAATCAAAACTAAGTTATTAGTTTAAAGTTATTTATTTCAAATTTACTAATTCGGATCTTAGTAATGTAAATTTGGAAATCAAATCTAAGGTTGTAGTTTGACGTTCTTTACTTCAAAATAACTAAGTCTTATTTTAGAATAGTGAACTTGTAAATCAAAACTAAGTTATTAGTTAGAAGTACTTTACTTAAAAATATCTACTTCAGATTTTAAAAATGACAATTTGAAAATCAGATCTAAGTTAATAGTTTGACGTTCTTTACTTCAATATAGATAAGTCTTATTTTAAACTAGTGAATTTGTAAATCAATACTTAGTTGTTAGTTTGAAGTTTTTTATTTCAAATTTTCTAATTCGGATCTTAGTAATGTAAATATCGAAATCAAATCTAAGGTTGTAGTTTGAAGTTCTTTACTTGAAAATATCTACTTCTGATTTTAAAAATGATAATTTGAAAATCAGATCTAAGTTAATAGTTTGACGTTCTTTACTTCAAAATAACTAAGTCTTATTTTAGAATAGTGAATTTGTAAATCAAAGCTAAGTTATTAATTTGAAGTTTTTTAGTTGAACATATCTACTTCTGATTTTAGAAATGACAATTTGAAAATCAAGTCTAAGTTAATAGTTTGACGTTTTTTACTTCAAAATAACTAAAACTTATTTTAGACTAGTAAATTTGTAAATCAAAACTAAGTTATTAGTTTGAAGTTCTTTACTTGAAAATATCTACTCCTGATTTTAGAAATGACAATTTGTAAATCAGATCTAAGTTAATAGTTTGACGTTCCTTTCTTCAAAATAACTTAGTCTTATTTTAGAATAGTGAATTTGTAAATCAAAACTAAGTTGTTAGTTTCAAATTCTTTATTTGAAAATATCTGCTTTAGATTTTAGAAATGACAATTTGAAATTCAGATCTAAGTTAATAGTGTGACGTTCTAAACTTCTAAATAACTAAGTCTTATTTTAGTATTGTGAATTTGTAAATTAAAACTAAGTTATTAGTTTGACGTTCTTTACTTGAATATATCTACTACTGATCTTAGAAATGACAATTTGAAAATCAGATCTAAGTTAGTAGTTTGACGTTCTTTACTTCAAAATAGATTAGTCTTATTTTAGAATACTGTATTTGTAAATCAAAACTAAGTTAGTAGTTTGAAGTTCTTTACTTGAAAATATCTACTTCTGATTTTGGAAATGACAATTTGAAAATCAGATTTAAGTTAATAGTTTGACGTTCTTTACTTCAAAATAACTAAGTCTTATTTTAAACTAGTGAATTTGTAAATAAAAACTAAGTTATTAGTTTAAAGTTTTTTACTTCAAATTTACTAATTCGGATCTTAGTAATGTAAATTTGGAAATCAAATCTAAGGTTGTAGTTTGAAGTTCTTTACTTGAAATTATCTACTTCTGATTTTAGAAATGACAATTTGAAATTCAGATCTAAGTTAACAGTATGACGTTCTCTACTTCAAAATAACTAAGTCTTAATTTAGACTAGTGAATTTGTAAATTAAAACTAAGTTATTAGTTTAAAGTTATTTATTTCAAATTTACTAATTCGGATCTTAGTAATGTAAATTTGGAAATCAAATCTAAGGTTGTAGTTTGACGTTCTTTACTTCAAAATAACTAAGTCTTATTTTAGAATAGTGAACTTGTAAAACAAAACTAAGTTATTAGTTAGAAGTACTTTACTTAAAAATAGCTACTTCTGATTTTAAAAATGACAATTTGAAAATCAGATCTAAGTTAATAGTTTGACGTTCTTTACTTCAAAATAGATAAGTCTTATTTTAAACTAGTGAATTTGTAAATCAATACTTAGTTGTTAGTTTGAAGTTTTTTATTTCAAATTTTCTAATTCGGATCTTAGTAATGTAAATATCGAAATCAAATCTAAGGTTGTAGTTTGAAGTTCTTTACTTGAAAATATCTACTTCTCATTTTAAAAATGATAATTTGAAAATCAGATCTAAGTTAATAGTTTGACGTTCTTTACTTCAAAATAACTAAGTCTTATTTTAGAATAGTGAATTTGTAATTCAAAGCTAAGTTATTAATTTGAAGTTTTTTAGTTGAACATATCTACTTCTGATTTTAGAAATGACAATTTGAAAATCAAGTCTAAGTTAATAGTTTGACGTTTTTTACTTCAAAATAACTAAAACTTATTTTAGACTAGTAAATTTGTAAATCAAAACTAAGTTATTAGTTTGAAGTTCTTTACTTGAAAATATCTACTCCTGATTTTAGAAATGACAATTTGTAAATCAGATCTAAGTTAATAGTTTGACGTTCCTTTCTTCAAAATAACTTAGTCTTATTTTAGAATAGTGAATTTGTAAATCAAAACTAAGTTGTTAGTTTCAAATTCTTTATTTGAAAATATCTGCTTTAGATTTTAGAAATGACAATTTGAAAAACAGATCTAAGTTAATAGTTTGACGTTTTTTACATCAAAATAACTAAATTTTGTTTTAGAATAGTTAATTTGTAAATCAAAACTAAGTTATTAGTTTGAAGTTTTTTACTTGAAAATATCTACTTCTGACTTTAGAAATGGCAATTTGAAAATCAGATCTAAGTTAATAGTTTGACGTTCTTTACTTCTAAATAACTAAATCTTATTTTAGTATAGTGAATTTGTAAATCAAATCTAAGTTATTAGTTTGAAGTTCTGTACTTGAAAATATATATTTCTGATTTTAGAAATGACAATTTGAAAATCAGATCTAAGTTAATAGTTTGACGTTCTTTACTTCAAAATAGATAAGTCTTATTTTAGAATACTGTATTTGTAAATCAAAACTAAGATGTTAGTTTGAAGTACTTTATTTGAAAATAACTGCTTCAGATTTTAGAAATGACAATTTGAAAATCAGATCTAAGTTAATAGTTTGACGTTCTTTACTTAAAACCAACTAAATCTTATTTTAGTATAGTGAATTTGTAAATCAAAACTAAGTTATTGGTCTGAAGTTCTTTACTTGAAAAAAACTACTACTGATTTTAGAAATGACAGTTTGAAAATCAGATCTAAGTCAATAGTTTGACGTGCTTTACTTCTAAATAACTAAGTCTTATTTTAGACTAGTGAATTTGTAAATCAAAACTAAGTTATTAGTTTAAAGTTCTTTACTTTGAAATATCTACTTCTTTTTTATAAACTGACAATTTGAAAATCAGATCTAAGTTAATAGTATGACGTTCTTTACTTCAAAATAGATAAGTCTTATTTTAGAATACTGTATTTGTAAATCAAAACTAAGATGTTAGTGTGAAGTACTTTATTTGAAAATATCTGCTTCAGATTTTAGAATTGACAATTTGAAAATCAGATCTAAGTTAATAGTTTGACGTTTGTTACTTCAAACCAACTAAGTCTTATTTTAGTATAGTGAATTTGTAAATCAAAACTAAGTTATTAGTATGAAGTTCTTTACTTGAAAATATCTACTACTAATTTTAGAAATGACAATTTGAAAATCAGATCTAAGTTAAAAGTTTGACGTTTTTCACTTCAAAATAACTAAGACTTATTTTAGACTAGTGAATTTGTAAATCAAAACTAAGTTATTAGTTTAAAGTTTTTTACTTCAAATTTAGTAATTCGGATCTTAGTAATGTAAATTTGGAAATCAAATCTAAGGTTGTAGTTTGAAGTTCTTTACTTGAAATTATCTACTTCTGATTTTAGAAATTACAATTTAAAAATCAAATCTAAGTTAATAGTTTGACGTTCTTTACTTCAAAATAACTAAGTCTTATTTTAGAATAGTGAACTTGTAAATCAAAACTAAGTTATTAGTTAGAAGTACTTTACTTAAAAATAGCTACTTCTGATTTTAAAAATGACAATTTGAAAATCAGATCTAAGTTAATAGTTTGACGTTCTTTACTTCAAAATAGATAAGTCTTATTTTAAACTAGTGAATTTGTAAATCAATACTTAGTTGTTAGTTTGAAGTTTTTTATTTCAAATTTTCTAATTCGGATCTTAGTAATGTAAATATCGAAATCAAATCTAAGGTTGTAGTTTGAAGTTCTTTACTTGAAAATATCTACTTCTGATTTTAAAAATGATAATTTGAAAATCAGATCTAAGTTAATAGTTTGACGTTCTTTACTTCAAAATAACTAAGTCTTATTTTAGAATAGTGAATTTGTAAATCAAAGCTAAGTTATTAATTTGAAGTTTTTTAGCTGAACATATCTACTTCTGATTTTAGAAATGACAATTTGAAAGTCAAGTCTAAGTTAATAGTTTGACGTTTTTTACTTCAAAATAACTAAAACTTATTTTAGACTAGTAAAATTGTAAATCAAAACTAAGTTATTAGTTTGAAGTTCTTTACTTGAAAATATCTACTCCTGATTTTAGAAATGACAATTTGTAAATCAGATCTAAGTTAATAGTTTGACGTTCCTTTCTTCAAAATAACTTAGTCTTATTTTAGAATAGTGAATTTGTAAATCAAAACTAAGTTGTTAGTTTCAAATTCTTTATTTGAAAATATCTGCTTTAGATTTTAGAAATGACAATTTGAAAAACAGATCTAAGTTAATAGTTTGACGTTTTTTACATCAAAATAACTAAATTTTGTTTTAGAATAGTTAATTTGTAAATCAAAACTAAGTTATTAGTTTGAAGTTTTTTACTTGAAAATATCTACTTCTGACTTTAGAAATGACAATTTGAAAATCAGATCTAAGTTAATAGTTTGACGTTCTTTACTTCTAAATAACTAAATCTTATTTTAGTATAGTGAATTTGTAAATCAAATCTAAGTTATTAGTTTGAAGTTCTGTACTTGAAAATATATATTTCTGATTTTAGAAATGACAATTTGAAAATCAGATCTAAGTTAATAGTTTGACGTTCTTTACTTCAAAACAACTAAGCCTTATTTTAGTATAGTGAATTTGTAAATCAAAACTAGGTTATTAGTTTGAAACCTATACTTGAAAAAATCTGCTACTGATTTTAGAAATGACATTTTGAAAATCAGATCTAAGTTTATAGTTTAACGTTCTTTACTTCAAAATAACTAAGTCTTATTTTAGACTAGTAAATTTGTTAATCAAAACTAAGTTGTTAGTTTCAAGTTCTCTACTTGAAAATATCTACTACTTATTTTAGAAATGACAATTTGAAAATCAGATCTAAGTTAATAGTTTGACGTTCTTTACTTCAAAATAACTATGTCTAATTTTAGAATAGAGAATTTCTAAATCAAAACTAAGTTATTTGTTTGAAGTTCTTTACTTTGAAATATCTACTTCTTTTTTAAGAACTGACAATTTGAAAATCAGATCTAAGTTAATAGTATGACGTTCTTTACTTCAAAATAGATAAGTCTTATTTTAGAATACTGTATTTGTAAATCAAAACTAAGATGTTAGTTTGAAGTACTTTATTTGAAAATAACTGCTTCAGATTTTAGAAATGACAATTTGAAAATCAGATCTAAGTTAATAGTTTGACGTTCTTTACTTCAAACCAACTAAGTCTTATTTTAGTATAGTGAATTTGTAAATCAAAACTAAGTTATTGGTTTGAAGTTCTTTACTTGAAAAAAACTACTACTGATTTTAGAAATGACAGTTTGAAAATCAGATCTAAGTTAATAGTTTGACGTGCTTTACTTCTAAATAACTAAGTCTTATTTTAGACTAGTGAATTTGTAAATCAAAACTAAGTTATTAGTTTAAAGTTCTTTACTTTGAAATATCTACTTCTTTTTTAAAAACTGACAATTTGAAAATCAGATCTAAGTTAATAGTATGACGTTCTTTACTTCAAAATAGATAAGTCTTATTTTAGAATACTGTATTTGTAAATCAAAACTAAGATGTTAGTGTGAAGTACTTTATTTGAAATATCTGCTTCAGATTTTAGAATTGACAATTTGAAAATCAGATCTAAGTTAATAGTTTGACGTTCTTTACTTCAAACCAACTAA
This sequence comes from Cantharis rustica, assembly GCA_911387805.1. Taxonomy (NCBI): domain Eukaryota; kingdom Metazoa; phylum Arthropoda; class Insecta; order Coleoptera; family Cantharidae; genus Cantharis; species Cantharis rustica. The sequence goes on from OU426878.1 coordinate 36,569,389, forward strand.
GTCTTATTTTAGTATAGTGAATTTGTAAATCAAAACTAAGTTATTAGTTTAAAGTTTTTTACTTCAAATTTACTAATTCGGATATTAGTAATGTAAACTTGGAAATCAAATCTAAGGTTGTAGTTTGACGTTCTTTACTTCAAAATAACTAAGTCTTATTTTAGAATAGTGAATTTGTAAATCAAAGCTAAGTTATTAGTTTGAAGTTGTTTACTTGAAAATATCTACTTCTGATTTTAGAAATGACAATTTGAAAATCAGATCTAAGTTAATAGTTTGACGTTCTTTACTTCAAAATTACTAAGTCTTATTTTAGAATAGTGAATTTGGAAATCAAAGCTAAGTTATTAGTTTGAAGTTCTTTACTTGAAAATTTCTACATCTGATTTTAGAAATGACAATTGGAAATTCAGATCTAAGTTAATAGTGTGACGTTCTTTACTTCTAAATAACTAAGTCTTATTTTAGTATAGTGAATTTGTAAATTAAAACTAAGTTATAAGTTTGACGTTCTTTACTTGAATATATCTACTACTGATCTTAGAAATGATAATTTGAAAATCAGATCTAAGTTAGTAGTTTGACGTTCTTTACTTCAAAATAACTAAGTCTTATTTTAAACTAGTGAATTTGTAAATAAAAACTAAGTTATTAGTTTAAAGTTTTTTACTTCAAATTTACTAATTCGGATCTTAGTAATGTAAATTTGGAAATCAAATCTAAGGTTGTAGTTTGAAGTTCTTTACTTGAAATTATCTACTTCTGATTTTAGAAATGACAATTTGAAATTCAGATCTAAGTTAACAGTATGACGTTCTCTACTTCAAAATAACTAAGTCTTAATTTAGACTAGTGAATTTGTAAATCAAAACTAAGTTATTAGTTTAAAGTTATTTATTTCAAATTTACTAATTCGGATCTTAGTAATGTAAATTTGGAAATCAAATCTAAGGTTGTAGTTTGACGTTCTTTACTTCAAAATAACTAAGTCTTATTTTAGAATAGTGAACTTGTAAATCAAAACTAAGTTATTAGTTAGAAGTACTTTACTTAAAAATAGCTACTTCTGATTTTAAAAATGACAATTTGAAAATCAGATCTAAGTTAATAGTTTGACGTTCTTTACTTCAAAATAGATAAGTCTTATTTTAAACTAGTGAATTTGTAAATCAATACTTAGTTGTTAGTTTGAAGTTTTTTATTTCAAATTTTCTAATTCGGATCTTAGTAATGTAAATATCGAAATCAAATCTAAGGTTGTAGTTTGAAGTTCTTTACTTGAAAATATCTACTCCTGATTTTAGAAATGACAATTAGTAAATCAGATCTAAGTTAACAGTTTGACGTTCCTTTCTTCAAAATAACTTAGTCTTATTTTAGAATAGTGAATTTGTAAATCAAAACTAAGTTGTTAGTTTCAAATTCTTTATTTGAAAATATCTGCTTTAGATTTTAGAAATGACAATTTGAAAATCAGATCTCAGTTAATAGTTTGACGTTCTTTACTTCTAAATAACTAAATCTTATTTTAGTATAGTGAATTTGTAAATCAAATCTAAGTTATTAGTTTGAAGTTCTGTACTTGAAAATATATATTTCTGATTTTAGAAATGACAATTTGAAAATCAGATCTAAGTTAATAGTTTGACGTTCTTTACTTCAAAACAACTAAGTCTTATTTTAGTATAGTGAATTTGTAAATCAAAACTAGTTATTAGTTTGAAACCTATACTTGAAAAAATCTGCTACTGATTTTAGAAATGACATTTTGAAAATCAGATCTAAGTTTATTGTTTGACGTTCTTTACTTCAAAATAACTAAGTCTTATTTTAGACTAGTAAATTTGTTAATCAAAACTAAGTTGTTAGTTTCAAGTTCTCTACTTGAAAATATCTACTACTTATTTTAGAAAAGACAATTTGAAAAACAGATCTAAGTTAATAGTTTGACGTTCTTTACTTCAAAATAACTATGTCTTATTTTAGAATAGAGAATTTCTAAATCAAAACTAAGTTGTTAGTTTGAAGTTCTTTACTTTGAAATATCTACTTCTTTTTTAAGAACTGACAATTTGAAAATCAGATCTAAGTTAATAGTATAACGTTCTTTACTTCAAAATAGATAAGTCTTATTTTAGAATACTGTATTTGTAAATCAAAACTAAGTTATAAGTTTGAAGTTATTTACATGAAAATATCTACTACTGATCTTAGAAATGACAATTTGAAAATCAGATCTAAGTTTATAGTTTGACGTTTTTTACTTCAAAATAACTAAGTCTTATTTTAGACTAGTAAATTTGTTAATCAAAACTAAGTTATTAGTTTCAAGTTCTCTACTTGAAACTATCTACTACTTATTTTAGAAATGACAATTTGAAAATCAGATCTAAGTTAATAGTTTGACGTTCTTTACTTCAAAATAACTATGTCTAATTTTAGAATAGAGAATTTCTAAATCAAAACTAAGTTATTTGTTTGAAGTTCTTTACTTTGAAATATCTACTTCTTTTTTAAGAACTGACAATTTGAAAATCAGATCTAAGTTAATAGTATGACGTTCTTTACTTCAAAATAGATAAGTCTTATTTTAGAATACTGTATTTGTAAATCAAAACTAAGATGTTAGTTTGAAGTACTTTATTTGAAAATAACTGCTTCAGATTTTAGAAATGACAATTTGAAAATCAGATCTAAGTTAATAGTTTGACGTTCTTTACTTCAAACCAACTAAGTCTTATTTTAGTATAGTGAATTTGTAAATCAAAACTAAGTTATTGGTCTGAAGTTCTTTACTTGAAAAAAACTACTACTGATTTTAGAAATGACAGTTTGAAAATCAGATCTAAGTTAATAGTTTGACGTGCTTTACTTCTAAATAACTAAGTCTTATTTTAGACTAGTGAATTTGTAAATCAAAACTAAGTTATTAGTTTAAAGTTCTTTACTTTGAAATATCTACTTCTTTTTTAAAAACTGACAATTTGAAAATCAGATCTAAGTTAATAGTATGACGTTCTTTACTTCAAAATAGATAAGTCTTATTTTAGAATACTGTATTTGTAAATCAAAACTAAGATGTTAGTGTGAAGTACTTTATTTGAAATATCTGCTTCAGATTTTAGAATTGACAATTTGAAAATCAGATCTAAGTTAATAGTTTGACGTTCTTTACTTCAAACCAACTAAGTCTTATAGTATAGTGAATTTGTAAATCAAAACTAAGTTATTAGTTTAAAGTTTTTTACTTCAAATTTACTAATTCGGATATTAGTAATGTAAACTTGGAAATCAAATCTAAGGTTGTAGTTTGACGTTCTTTACTTCAAAATAACTAAGTCTTATTTTAGAATAGTGAATTTGTAAATCAAAGCTAAGTTATTAGTTTGAAGTTGTTTATTTGAAAATATCTACTTCTGATTTTAGAAATGACAATTTGAAAATCAGATCTAAGTTAATAGTTTGACGTTCTTTACTTCAAAATTACTAAGTCTTATTTTAGAATAGTGAATTTGGAAATCAAAGCTAAGTTATTAGTTTGAAGTTCTTTACTTGAAAATTTCTACATCTGATTTTAGAAATGACAATTGGAAATTCAGATCTAAGTTAATAGTGTGACGTTCTTTACTTCTAAATAACTAAGTCTTATTTTAGTATAGTGAATTTGTAATTTAAAACTAAGTTATAAGTTTGACGTTCTTTACTTGAACATATCTACTACTGATCTTAGAAATGATAATTTGAAAATCAGATCTAAGTTAGTAGTTTGACGTTCTTTACTTCAAAATAACTAAGTCTTATTTTAAACTAGTGAATTTGTAAATAAAAACTAAGTTATTAGTTTAAAGTTTTTTACTTCAAATTTACTAATTCGGATCTTAGTAATGTAAATTTGGAAATCAAATCTAAGGTTGTAGTTTGAAGTTCTTTACTTGAAATTATCTACTTCTGATTTTAGAAATGACAATTTGAAATTCAGATCTAAGTTAACAGTATGACGTTCTCTACTTCAAAATAACTAAGTCTTAATTTAGACTAGTGAATTTGTAAATCAAAACTAAGTTATTAGTTTAAAGTTATTTATTTCAAATTTACTAATTCGGATCTTAGTAATGTAAATTTGGAAATCAAATCTAAGGTTGTAGTTTGACGTTCTTTACTTCAAAATAACTAAGTCTTATTTTAGTATAGTGAATTTGTAAATCAAAACTAAGTTATTAGTTTAAAGTTTTTTACTTCAAATTTACTAATTCGGATATTAGTAATGTAAACTTGGAAATCAAATCTAAGGTTGTAGTTTGACGTTCTTTACTTCAAAATAACTAAGTCTTATTTTAGAATAGTGAATTTGTAAATCAAAGCTAAGTTATTAGTTTGAAGTTGTTTACTTGAAAATATCTACTTCTGATTTTAGAAATGACAATTTGAAAATCAGATCTAAGTTAATAGTTTGACGTTCTTTACTTCAAAATTACTAAGTCTTATTTTAGAATAGTGAATTTGGAAATCAAAGCTAAGTTATTAGTTTGAAGTTCTTTACTTGAAAATTTCTACATCTGATTTTAGAAATGACAATTGGAAATTCAGATCTAAGTTAATAGTGTGACGTTCTTTACTTCTAAATAACTAAGTCTTATTTTAGTATAGTGAATTTGTAAATTAAAACTAAGTTATAAGTTTGACGTTCTTTACTTGAATATATCTACTACTGATCTTAGAAATGATAATTTGAAAATCAGATCTAAGTTAGTAGTTTGACGTTCTTTACTTCAAAATAACTAAGTCTTATTTTAAACTAGTGAATTTGTAAATAAAAACTAAGTTATTAGTTTAAAGTTTTTTACTTCAAATTTACTAATTCGGATCTTAGTAATGTAAATTTGGAAATCAAATCTAAGGTTGTAGTTTGAAGTTCTTTACTTGAAATTATCTACTTCTGATTTTAGAAATGACAATTTGAAATTCAGATCTAAGTTAACAGTATGACGTTCTCTACTTCAAAATAACTAAGTCTTAATTTAGACTAGTGAATTTGTAAATCAAAACTAAGTTATTAGTTTAAAGTTATTTATTTCAAATTTACTAATTCGGATCTTAGTAATGTAAATTTGGAAATCAAATCTAAGGTTGTAGTTTGACGTTCTTTACTTCAAAATAACTAAGTCTTATTTTAGAATAGTGAACTTGTAAATCAAAACTAAGTTATTAGTTAGAAGTACTTTACTTAAAAATAGCTACTTCTGATTTTAAAAATGACAATTTGAAAATCAGATCTAAGTTAATAGTTTGACGTTCTTTACTTCAAAATAGATAAGTCTTATTTTAAACTAGTGAATTTGTAAATCAATACTTAGTTGTTAGTTTGAAGTTTTTTATTTCAAATTTTCTAATTCGGATCTTAGTAATGTAAATATCGAAATCAAATCTAAGGTTGTAGTTTGAAGTTCTTTACTTGAAAATATCTACTCCTGATTTTAGAAATGACAATTAGTAAATCAGATCTAAGTTAACAGTTTGACGTTCCTTTCTTCAAAATAACTTAGTCTTATTTTAGAATAGTGAATTTGTAAATCAAAACTAAGTTGTTAGTTTCAAATTCTTTATTTGAAAATATCTGCTTTAGATTTTAGAAATGACAATTTGAAAATCAGATCTCAGTTAATAGTTTGACGTTCTTTACTTCTAAATAACTAAATCTTATTTTAGTATAGTGAATTTGTAAATCAAATCTAAGTTATTAGTTTGAAGTTCTGTACTTGAAAATATATATTTCTGATTTTAGAAATGACAATTTGAAAATCAGATCTAAGTTAATAGTTTGACGTTCTTTACTTTAAAACAACTAAGTCTTATTTTAGTATAGTGAATTTGTAAATCAAAACTAGTTATTAGTTTGAAACCTATACTTGAAAAAATCTGCTACTGATTTTAGAAATGACATTTTGAAAATCAGATCTAAGTTTATTGTTTGACGTTCTTTACTTCAAAATAACTAAGTCTTATTTTAGACTAGTAAATTTGTTAATCAAAACTAAGTTGTTAGTTTCAAGTTCTCTACTTGAAAATATCTACTACTTATTTTAGAAAAGACAATTTGAAAAACAGATCTAAGTTAATAGTTTGACGTTCTTTACTTCAAAATAACTATGTCTTATTTTAGAATAGAGAATTTCTAAATCAAAACTAAGTTGTTAGTTTGAAGTTCTTTACTTTGAAATATCTACTTCTTTTTTAAGAACTGACAATTTGAAAATCAGATCTAAGTTAATAGTATAACGTTCTTTACTTCAAAATAGATAAGTCTTATTTTAGAATACTGTATTTGTAAATCAAAACTAAGTTATAAGTTTGAAGTTATTTACATGAAAATATCTACTACTGATCTTAGAAATGACAATTTGAAAATCAGATCTAAGTTTATAGTTTGACGTTTTTTACTTCAAAATAACTAAGTCTTATTTTAGACTAGTAAATTTGTTAATCAAAACTAAGTTATTAGTTTCAAGTTCTCTACTTGAAACTATCTACTACTTATTTTAGAAATGACAATTTGAAAATCAGATCTAAGTTAATAGTTTGACGTTCTTTACTTCAAAATAACTATGTCTAATTTTAGAATAGAGAATTTCTAAATCAAAACTAAGTTATTTGTTTGAAGTTCTTTACTTTGAAATATCTACTTCTTTTTTAAGAACTGACAATTTGAAAATCAGATCTAAGTTAATAGTATGACGTTCTTTACTTCAAAATAGATAAGTCTTATTTTAGAATACTGTATTTGTAAATCAAAACTAAGATGTTAGTTTGAAGTACTTTATTTGAAAATAACTGCTTCAGATTTTAGAAATGACAATTTGAAAATCAGATCTAAGTTAATAGTTTGACGTTCTTTACTTCAAACCAACTAAGTCTTATTTTAGTATAGTGAATTTGTAAATCAAAACTAAGTTATTGGTCTGAAGTTCTTTACTTGAAAAAAACTACTACTGATTTTAGAAATGACAGTTTGAAAATCAGATCTAAGTTAATAGTTTGACGTGCTTTACTTCTAAATAACTAAGTCTTATTTTAGACTAGTGAATTTGTAAATCAAAACTAAGTTATTAGTTTAAAGTTCTTTACTTTGAAATATCTACTTCTTTTTTAAAAACTGACAATTTGAAAATCAGATCTAAGTTAATAGTATGACGTTCTTTACTTCAAAATAGATAAGTCTTATTTTAGAATACTGTATTTGTAAATCAAAACTAAGATGTTAGTGTGAAGTACTTTATTTGAAATATCTGCTTCAGATTTTAGAATTGACAATTTGAAAATCAGATCTAAGTTAATAGTTTGACGTTCTTTACTTCAAACCAACTAAGTCTTATTTTAGTATAGTGAATTTGTAAATCAAAACTAAGTTATTAGTTTAAAGTTTTTTACTTCAAATTTACTAATTCGGATATTAGTAATGTAAACTTGGAAATCAAATCTAAGGTTGTAGTTTGACGTTCTTTACTTCAAAATAACTAAGTCTTATTTTAGAATAGTGAATTTGTAAATCAAAGCTAAGTTATTAGTTTGAAGTTGTTTATTTGAAAATATCTACTTCTGATTTTAGAAATGACAATTTGAAAATCAGATCTAAGTTAATAGTTTGACGTTCTTTACTTCAAAATTACTAAGTCTTATTTTAGAATAGTGAATTTGGAAATCAAAGCTAAGTTATTAGTTTGAAGTTCTTTACTTGAAAATTTCTACATCTGATTTTAGAAATGACAATTGGAAATTCAGATCTAAGTTAATAGTGTGACGTTCTTTACTTCTAAATAACTAAGTCTTATTTTAGTATAGTGAATTTGTAATTTAAAACTAAGTTATAAGTTTGACGTTCTTTACTTGAACATATCTACTACTGATCTTAGAAATGATAATTTGAAAATCAGATCTAAGTTAGTAGTTTGACGTTCTTTACTTCAAAATAACTAAGTCTTATTTTAAACTAGTGAATTTGTAAATAAAAACTAAGTTATTAGTTTAAAGTTTTTTACTTCAAATTTACTAATTCGGATCTTAGTAATGTAAATTTGGAAATCAAATCTAAGGTTGTAGTTTGAAGTTCTTTACTTGAAATTATCTACTTCTGATTTTAGAAATGACAATTTGAAATTCAGATCTAAGTTAACAGTATGACGTTCTCTACTTCAAAATAACTAAGTCTTAATTTAGACTAGTGAATTTGTAAATCAAAACTAAGTTATTAGTTTAAAGTTATTTATTTCAAATTTACTAATTCGGATCTTAGTAATGTAAATTTGGAAATCAAATCTAAGGTTGTAGTTTGACGTTCTTTACTTCAAAATAACTAAGTCTTATTTTAGAATAGTGAACTTGTAAATCAAAACTAAGTTATTAGTTAGAAGTACTTTACTTAAAAATAGCTACTTCTGATTTTAAAAATGACAATTTGAAAATCAGATCTAAGTTAATAGTTTGACGTTCTTTACTTCAAAATAGATAAGTCTTATTTTAAACTAGTGAATTTGTAAATCAATACTTAGTTGTTAGTTTGAAGTTTTTTATTTCAAATTTTCTAATTCGGATCTTAGTAATGTAAATATCGAAATCAAATCTAAGGTTGTAGTTTGAAGTTCTTTACTTGAAAATATCTACTCCTGATTTTAGAAATGACAATTAGTAAATCAGATCTAAGTTAACAGTTTGACGTTCCTTTCTTCAAAATAACTTAGTCTTATTTTAGAATAGTGAATTTGTAAATCAAAACTAAGTTGTTAGTTTCAAATTCTTTATTTGAAAATATCTGCTTTAGATTTTAGAAATGACAATTTGAAAATCAGATCTCAGTTAATAGTTTGACGTTCTTTACTTCTAAATAACTAAATCTTATTTTAGTATAGTGAATTTGTAAATCAAATCTAAGTTATTAGTTTGAAGTTCTGTACTTGAAAATATATATTTCTGATTTTAGAAATGACAATTTGAAAATCAGATCTAAGTTAATAGTTTGACGTTCTTTACTTCAAAACAACTAAGTCTTATTTTAGTATAGTGAATTTGTAAATCAAAACTAGTTATTAGTTTGAAACCTATACTTGAAAAAATCTGCTACTGATTTTAGAAATGACATTTTGAAAATCAGATCTAAGTTTATTGTTTGACGTTCTTTACTTCAAAATAACTAAGTCTTATTTTAGACTAGTAAATTTGTTAATCAAAACTAAGTTGTTAGTTTCAAGTTCTCTACTTGAAAATATCTACTACTTATTTTAGAAAAGACAATTTGAAAAACAGATCTAAGTTAATAGTTTGACGTTCTTTACTTCAAAATAACTATGTCTTATTTTAGAATAGAGAATTTCTAAATCAAAACTAAGTTATTTGTTTGAAGTTCTTTACTTTGAAATATCTACTTCTTTTTTAAGAACTGACAATTTGAAAATCAGATCTAAGTTAATAGTATAACGTTCTTTACTTCAAAATAGATAAGTCTTATTTTAGAATACTGTATTTGTAAATCAAAACTAAGTTATAAGTTTGAAGTTATTTACATGAAAATATCTACTACTGATCTTAGAAATGACAATTTGAAAATCAGATCTAAGTTTATAGTTTGACGTTTTTTACTTCAAAATAACTAAGTCTTATTTTAGACTAGTAAATTTGTTAATCAAAACTAAGTTATTAGTTTCAAGTTCTCTACTTGAAACTATCTACTACTTATTTTAGAAATGACAATTTGAAAATCAGATCTAAGTTAATAGTTTGACGTTCTTTACTTCAAATTAACTATGTCTTATTTTAGAATAGAGAATTTCTAAATCAAAACTAAGTTATTAGTTTGAAGTTCTTTACTTTGAAATATCTACTTCTTTTTTAAGAACTGACAATTTGAAAATCAGATCTCAGTTAATAGTATGACGTTCTTTACTTCAAAATAGATAAGTCTTATTTTAGAATACTGTATTTGTAAATCAAAACTAAGATGTTAGTTTGAAGTACTTTATTTGAAAATAACTGCTTCAGATTTTAGAAATGACAATTTGAAAATCAGATCTAAGTTAATAGTTTGACGTTCTTTAGTTCAAACCAACTAAGTCTTATTTTAGTATAGTGAATTTGTAAATCAAAACTAAGTTATTGGTATGAAGTTCTTTACTTGAAAAAAACAACTGCTGATTTTATAAATGACAGTTTGAAAATCAGATCTAAGTTAATAGTTTGACGTGCTTTACTTCTAAATAACTAAGTCTTATTTTAGACTAGTGAATTTATAAATCAAAACTAAGTTATTAGTTTAAAGTTCTTTACTTTGAAATATCTACTTCTTTTTTAAGAACTGACAATTTGAAAATCAGATCTAAGTTAATAGTATGACGTTCTTTACTTCAAAATAGATAAGTCTTATTTTAGAATACTGTATTTGTAAATCAAAACTAAGATGTTAGTGTGAAGTACTTTATTTGAAAATATCTGCTTCAGATTTTAGAATTGACAATTAGAAAATCAGATCTAAGTTAATAGTTTGACGTTCTTTACTTCAAACCAACTAAGTCTTATTTTAGTATAGTGAATTTGTAAGTCAAAACTAAGTTATTAGTATGAAGTTCTTTACTTGAAAATATCTACTACTAATTTTAGAAATGACAATTTGAAAATCAGATCTAAGTTAAAAGTTTGAAGTTTTTCACTTCAAAATAACTAAGACTTATTTTAGACTAGTGAATTTGTAAATCAAAACTAAGTTATTAGTTTAAAGTTTTTTACTTCAAATTTACTAATTCGGATCTTAGTAATGTAAATTTGGAAATCAAATCTAAGGTTGTAGTTTGAAGTTCTTTACTTGAAATTATCTACTTCTGATTTTAGAAATGACATATTAAAAATCAAATCTAAGTTAATAGTTTGACGTTCTTTACTTCAAAATAACTAAGTCTTATTTTAGAATAGTGAATTTGTAAATCAAAGCTAAGTTATTAGTTTGAAGTTCTTTACTTGAAAATATTTACTTCTGATTTTAGATATGACAATTTGAATTTCAGATCTAAGTTAATGACGTTCTTTACTTCTAAATAACTAACTCTTATTTTAGTATAGTGAATTCGTAAATCAAAGCTAAGTTATTAGTTTGAAGTTCTTTACTTGAAAATATTTACTTCTGATTTTAGAAATGACAATTTGAAATTCAGATCTAAGTTAATAGTTGGACGTTTTTTACTTCTAAATAACTAACTCTTATTTTAGTATAGTGAATTTGTAAATTAAAACTAAGTTATTAGTTTGAAGTTCTTTACTTTGAAATATCTACTTCTTTTTTAAGAACTGACAATTTGAAAATCAGATCTAAGTTAATAGTATAACGTTCTTTACTTCAAAATAGATAAGTTTTATTTTAGAATACTGTATTTGTAAATCAAAACTAATTTGTTAGTTTGAAGTACTTTATTTGAAAATAACTGCTTCAGATTTTAGAAATGACAATTTGAAAATCAAATCTAAGTTAATAGTTTGACGTTCTTTACTTCAAACCAACTAAGTCTTATTTTAGTATAGTGAATTTGTAAATCAAAACTAAGTTATTGGTCTGAAGTGCTTTACTTGAAAAAAACTACTACTGATTTTAGAAATGACAATTTGAAAATCAGATCTAAGTTAATAGTTTGACGTTCTTTACTTCAAAATTACTAAGTCTTATTTTAGAATAGTGAATTTGGAAATCAAAGCTAAGTTATTAGTTTGAAGTTCTTTACTTGAAAATTTCTACATCTGATTTTAGAAATGACAATTGGAAATTCAGATCTAAGTTAATAGTGTGACGTTCTTTACTTCTAAATAACTAAGTCTTATTTTAGTATAGTGAATTTGTAAATTAAAACTAAGTTATAAGTTTGACGTTCTTTACTTGAATATATCTACTACTGATCTTAGAAATGATAATTTGAAAATCAGATCTAAGTTAGTAGTTTGACGTTCTTTACTTCAAAATAACTAAGTCTTATTTTAAACTAGTGAATTTGTAAATAAAAACTAAGTTATTAGTTTAAAGTTTTTTACTTCAAATTTACTAATTCGGATCTTAGTAATGTAAATTTGGAAATCAAATCTAAGGTTGTAGTTTGAAGTTCTTTACTTGAAATTATCTACTTCTGATTTTAGAAATGACAATTTGAAATTCAGATCTAAGTTAACAGTATGACGTTCTCTACTTCAAAATAACTAAGTCTTAATTTAGACTAGTGAATTTGTAAATCAAAACTAAGTTATTAGTTTAAAGTTATTTATTTCAAATTTACTAATTCGGATCTTAGTAATGTAAATTTGGAAATCAAATCTAAGGTTGTAGTTTGACGTTCTTTACTTCAAAATAACTAAGTCTTATTTTAGAATAGTGAACTTGTAAATCAAAACTAAGTTATTAGTTAGAAGTACTTTACTTAAAAATAGCTACTTCTGATTTTAAAAATGACAATTTGAAAATCAGATCTAAGTTAATAGTTTGACGTTCTTTACTTCAAAATAGATAAGTCTTATTTTAAACTAGTGAATTTGTAAATCAATACTTAGTTGTTAGTTTGAAGTTTTTTATTTCAAATTTTCTAATTCGGATCTTAGTAATGTAAATATCGAAATCAAATCTAAGGTTGTAGTTTGAAGTTCTTTACTTGAAAATATCTACTCCTGATTTTAGAAATGACAATTAGTAAATCAGATCTAAGTTAACAGTTTGACGTTCCTTTCTTCAAAATAACTTAGTCTTATTTTAGAATAGTGAATTTGTAAATCAAAACTAAGTTGTTAGTTTCAAATTCTTTATTTGAAAATATCTGCTTTAGATTTTAGAAATGACAATTTGAAAATCAGATCTCAGTTAATAGTTTGACGTTCTTTACTTCTAAATAACTAAATCTTATTTTAGTATAGTGAATTTGTAAATCAAATCTAAGTTATTAGTTTGAAGTTCTGTACTTGAAAATATATATTTCTGATTTTAGAAATGACAATTTGAAAATCAGATCTAAGTTAATAGTTTGACGTTCTTTACTTCAAAACAACTAAGTCTTATTTTAGTATAGTGAATTTGTAAATCAAAACTAGTTATTAGTTTGAAACCTATACTTGAAAAAATCTGCTACTGATTTTAGAAATGACATTTTGAAAATCAGATCTAAGTTTATTGTTTGACGTTCTTTACTTCAAAATAACTAAGTCTTATTTTAGACTAGTAAATTTGTTAATCAAAACTAAGTTGTTAGTTTCAAGTTCTCTACTTGAAAATATCTACTACTTATTTTAGAAAAGACAATTTGAAAAACAGATCTAAGTTAATAGTTTGACGTTCTTTACTTCAAAATAACTATGTCTTATTTTAGAATAGAGAATTTCTAAATCAAAACTAAGTTATTAGTTTGAAGTTCTTTACTTTGAAATATCTACTTCTTTTTTAAGAACTGACAATTTGAAAATCAGATCTAAGTTAATAGTATAACGTTCTTTACTTCAAAATAGATAAGTCTTATTTTAGAATACTGTATTTGTAAATCAAAACTAAGTTATAAGTTTGAAGTTATTTACATGAAAATATCTACTACTGATCTTAGAAATGACAATTTGAAAATCAGATCTAAGTTTATAGTTTGACGTTTTTTACTTCAAAATAACTAAGTCTTATTTTAGACTAGTAAATTTGTTAATCAAAACTAAGTTATTAGTTTCAAGTTCTCTACTTGAAACTATCTACTACTTATTTTAGAAATGACAATTTGAAAATCAGATCTAAGTTAATAGTTTGACGTTCTTTACTTCAAATTAACTATGTCTTATTTTAGAATAGAGAATTTCTAAATCAAAACTAAGTTATTAGTTTGAAGTTCTTTACTTTGAAATATCTACTTCTTTTTTAAGAACTGACAATTTGAAAATCAGATCTCAGTTAATAGTATGACGTTCTTTACTTCAAAATAGATAAGTCTTATTTTAGAATACTGTATTTGTAAATCAAAACTAAGATGTTAGTTTGAAGTACTTTATTTGAAAATAACTGCTTCAGATTTTAGAAATGACAATTTGAAAATCAGATCTAAGTTAATAGTTTGACGTTCTTTAGTTCAAACCAACTAAGTCTTATTTTAGTATAGTGAATTTGTAAATCAAAACTAAGTTATTGGTATGAAGTTCTTTACTTGAAAAAAACAACTGCTGATTTTATAAATGACAGTTTGAAAATCAGATCTAAGTTAATAGTTTGACGTGCTTTACTTCTAAATAACTAAGTCTTATTTTAGACTAGTGAATTTGTAAATCAAAACTAAGTTATTAGTTTAAAGTTCTTTACTTTGAAATATCTACTTCTTTTTTAAGAACTGACAATTTGAAAATCAGATCTAAGTTAATAGTATGACGTTCTTTACTTCAAAATAGATAAGTCTTATTTTAGAATACTGTATTTGTAAATCAAAACTAAGATGTTAGTGTGAAGTACTTTATTTGAAAATATCTGCTTCAGATTTTAGAATTGACAATTAGAAAATCAGATCTAAGTTAATAGTTTGACGTTCTTTACTTCAAACCAACTAAGTCTTATTTTAGTATAGTGAATTTGTAAGTCAAAACTAAGTTATTAGTATGAAGTTCTTTACTTGAAAATATCTACTACTAATTTTAGAAATGACAATTTGAAAATCAGATCTAAGTTAAAAGTTTGAAGTTTTTCACTTCAAAATAACTAAGACTTATTTTAGACTAGTGAATTTGTAAATCAAAACTAAGTTATTAGTTTAAAGTTTTTTACTTCAAATTTACTAATTCGGATCTTAGTAATGTAAATTTGGAAATCAAATCTAAGGTTGTAGTTTGAAGTTCTTTACTTGAAATTATCTACTTCTGATTTTAGAAATGACATATTAAAAATCAAATCTAAGTTAATAGTTTGACGTTCTTTACTTCAAAATAACTAAGTCTTATTTTAGAATAGTGAATTTGTAAATCAAAGCTAAGTTATTAGTTTGAAGTTCTTTACTTGAAAATATTTACTTCTGATTTTAGAAATGACAATTTGAATTTCAGATCTAAGTTAATGACGTTCTTTACTTCTAAATAACTAACTCTTATTTTAGTATAGTGAATTCGTAAATCAAAGCTAAGTTATTAGTTTGAAGTTCTTTACTTGAAAATATTTACTTCTGATTTTAGAAATGACAATTTGAAATTCAGATCTAAGTTAATAGTTGGACGTTTTTTACTTCTAAATAACTAACTCTTATTTTAGTATAGTGAATTTGTAAATTAAAACTAAGTTATTAGTTTGAAGTTCTTTACTTTGAAATATCTACTTCTTTTTTAAGAACTGACAATTTGAAAATCAGATCTAAGTTAATAGTATAACGTTCTTTACTTCAAAATAGATAAGTTTTATTTTAGAATACTGTATTTGTAAATCAAAACTAAGATGTTAGTTTGAAGTACTTTATTTGAAAATAACTGCTTCAAATTTTAGAAATGACAATTTGAAAATCAAATCTAAGTTAATAGTTTGACGTTCTTTACTTCAAACCAACTAAGTCTTATTTTAGTATAGTGAATTTGTAAATCAAAACTAAGTTATTGGTCTGAAGTGCTTTACTTGAAAAAAACTACTACTGATTTTAGAAATGACAGTTTGAAAATCAGATCTAAGTTAATAGTTTGACGTATAGGTTTTTTATGGCTATTTTAGAATAGTGAATTTGTAAATCAAAGCTAAGTTATTAGTTTGAAGTTGTTTACTTGAAAATATCTACTTCTGATTTTAGAAATGACAATTTGAAAATCAGATCTAAGTTAATAGTTTGACGTTCTTTACTTCAAAATTACTAAGTCTTATTTTAGAATAGTGAATTTGGATATCAAAGCTAAGTTATTAGTTTGAAGTTCTTTACTTGAAAATTTCTACATCTGATTTTAGAAATGACAATTTGAAATTCAGATCTAAGTTAATTGTGTGACGTTCTTTACTTCTAAATAACTAAGTCTTATTTTAGTATAGTGAATTTGTAAATTAAAACTAAGTTATTAGTTTGACGTTCTTTACTTGAATATATCTACTACTGATCTTAGAAATGACAATTTGAAAATCAGATCTAAGTTAGTAGTTTGACATTCTTTACTTCAAAATAGATTAGTCTTATTTTAGAATACTGTATTTGTAAATCAAAACTAAGTTAGTAGTTTGAAGTTCTTTACTTGAAAATATCTACTTCTGATTTTGGAAATGACAATTTGAAAATCAGTTTTAAGTTAATAGTTTGACGTTCTTTACTTCAAAATAACTAAATCTTATTTTAAACTAGTGAATTTGTAAATAAAATCTAAGTTATTAGTTTAAAGTTTTTTACTTCAAATTTACTAATTCGGATCTTAGTAATGTAAATTTGGAAATCAAATCTAAGGTTGTAGTTTGAAGTTATTTACTTGAAATTATCTACTTCTGATTTTAGAAATGACAATTTGAAATTCAGATCTAAGTTAACAGTATGACGTTCTTTACTTCAAAATAGATAAATCTTATTTTAGAATACTGTATTTGTAAGTCAAAACTAAGTTGTTAGTTTAAAGTATTTTATTTGAAAATATCTGCTTCAGATTTTAGAAATGACAATTTGAAAATAAGATCTAATTTAATAGTTTGACGTTCTTTACTTCAAAATAACTAAGTCTTATTTTAGAATAGTGAATTTGTAAATCAAAGCTAAGTTATTAGTTTAAAGTTCTATACTTGAAAATATCTACTTCTGATTGTAGAAATGACAATTTGAAAATCAGATCTAAGTTAATAGTTTGAAGTTCTTTACTTCTAAATAACTAAGTTTTATTTTAGTATAGTGAATTTGTAAATCAAAACTAAGTTATTAGTTTGAAGTTCATTACTTGAAAATATCTACTACTGATTTTAGAAATGACAATTTGAAAATCAGATCTCTGTTAATAGTTTGACGTTCTTTTCTTCAAAATATATAAATCTTATTTTAGAATACTGTATTTGTAAGTCAAAACTAAGTTGTTAGTTTGAAGTATTTTATTTGAAAATATCTGCTTCAGATTTTAGAAATGACAATTTGAAAATCAGCTTTAAGTTAATAGTTTGACGTTCTTTACTTCAAAATAGCTAAGTATTATTTTAGACTAGTGAATTTGTAAATCAACACCAAGTTATTAGTTCAAAGTTCTTTACTTGAAAGTAACTGCTTCAGATTTTAGAAATGACAATTTGTAAATCAGATCTATGTTAATATTTTAACGTTCTTTACATCAAAATAATTAAATTTTATTTTAGAATAGTAAATTTGTAAATCAAAACTGAGTTATTAGTTTGAAGTTCTTTACTTGAAAATATCTACTTTTGATTTTTGAAATGACAATTTGAAAATCAGATCTAAGTTAATAGTTTGACGTTCTTTACTTCGAAACAACTAAGTCTTATTTTAGTATTGTGAATTTGTAAATCAAATCTAAGTTATTAGTGTGAAGTTCTTTACTTGAAAAAAACTACTACCGATTTTAGAAATGACAATTTGAAAATCAGATCTAAGTTAATAGTTTGACGTTCTTTACTTCAAAATAACTAAGTCTTATTTTAGACTAGTGAATTTGTAAATCAAAACTAAGTTATTAGTTTAAAGTTTTTTACTTCAAATTTAGTAATTCGGATCTTGGAAATGTAAATTTGATAATTAAATCTAAGGTTGTAGTTTGAAGTTTTTTACTTGAAAATATCTACTTCTGATTTTAGAAATAACAATGTGAAAATCAGATCTAGTTATTAGTTTGACATTCTTTACTTCTAAACAACTAAGTCTTATTTTAGTATAGTGAATTTGTTAATCAAAACTAAGTTATTAGTTTGAAGTTTTTACTTGAAAATATCTACTTCTTATTTTAGAAATGCCAATTTGAAAATCACATCTAAGTTAATAGATTGACGTTCTTTACTTCAAAATAGATAAGTCTTATTTTAGAATAGTGTATTCGTAAATCAAAACTAAATTATTAGATTGAAGTTCTTTACTTGAAAAAATTTACTACTGATTTTAGAACTGACAATTTGAAAATCAGATCTAAGTTAGTAGTTTGACGTTCTTTACTTCTAAAGCACTAAGTCTTATTTGAGTATAGTGAAGTTGTAAATCAAAACTAAGTTATTAGTATGAAGTTCTTTACTTGAAAAAATCTAATACTGATTTTAGAACTGACAATTTGAAAATCAGAACTAAGTTAATAGTTTGACGGTTTTTACTTCTAAACAACTAAGTCTTATTTTAGTATAGTGAATTTGTAAATCAAAACTAAGTTATTAGTTTGAAGTTCTGTACTTGAAAATATCTACTACTGGTTTTAGAAATGACAATTTGAAAATCAGATATAGTTATTAGTTTGACGTTCTTTACTTCAAAATAGATAAATCTTATTTTAGAATACTGTATTTGTAAGTCAAAACTAAGTTGTTAGTTTAAAGTATTTTATTTGAAAATATCTGCTTCAGATTTTAGAAATGACAATTTGAAAATAAGATCTAATTTAATAGTTTGACGTTCTTTACTTCAAAATAACAAAGTCTTATTTTAGAATAGTGAATTTGTAAATCAAAGCTAAGTTATTAGTTTAAAGTTCTATACTTGAAAATATCTACTTCTGATTTTAGAAATGACAATTTGAAAATCAGATCTAAGTTAATAGTTTGACGTTCTTTACTTCTAAATAACTAAGTTTTATTTTAGTATAGTGAATTTGTAAATCAAAACTAAGTTATTAGTTTGAAGTTCATTACTTGAAAATATCTACTACTGATTTTAGAAATGACAATTTGAAAATCAGAACTCTGTTAATAGTTTGACGTTCTTTTCTTCAAAATATATAAATCTTATTTTAGAATACTGTATTTGTAAGTCAAAACTAAGTTGTTAGTTTGAAGTATTTTATTTGAAAATATCTGCTTCAGATTTTAGAAATGACAATTTGAAAATCAGATTTAAGTTAATAGTTTGACGTTCTTTACTTCAAAATAGCTAAGTATTATTTTAGACTAGTGAATTTGTAAATCAACACTAAGTTATTAGTTCAAAGTTCTTTACTTGGAAGTAACTGCTTCAGATTTTAGAAATGACAATTTGTAAATCAGATCTATGTTAATATTTTAACGTTCTTTACATCAAAATAATTAAATTTTATTTTAGAATAGTAAATTTGTAAATCAAAACTGAGATATTAGTTTGAAGTTCTTTACTTGAAAATATCTACTTTTGATTTTTGAAATGACAATTTGAAAATCAGATCTAAGTTAATAGTTTGACGTTCTTTACTTCGAAACAACTAAGTCTTATTTTAGTATTGTGAATTTGTAAATCAAAACTAAGTTATTAGTGTGAAGTTCTTTACTTGAAAAAAACTACTACCGATTTTAGAAATGACAATTTGAAAATCAGATCTAAGTTAATAGTTTGACGTTCTTTACTTCAAAATAACTAAGTCTTATTTTATACTAGTGAATTTGTAAATCAAAACTAAGTTATTAGTTTAAAGTTTTTTACTTCAAATTTAGTAATTCGGATCTTGGAAATGTAAATTTGATAATTAAATCTAAGGTTGTAGTTTGAAGTTTTTTACTTGAAAATATCTACTTCTGATTTTAGAAATAACAATGTGAAAATCAGATCTAGTTATTAGTTTGACATTCTTTACTTCTAAACAACTAAGTCTTATTTTAGTATAGTGAATTTGTAAATCAAAACTAAGTTATTAGTTTGAAGTTCTGTACTTGAAAATATCTACTACTGGTTTTAGAAATGACAATTTGAAAATCAGATATAGTTATTAGTTTGACGTTCTTTACTTCAAAATAACTATGTCTTATTTTAGATTAGTGAATTTGATATTCAGAGCTAAGTTATAATTTGAAGTTCTTTACGTGAAAATATCTACTCCTGATTTTATAAATGACAATTTGAAAATCAGATCTAAGTTAATATTTTGACGTTCTTTACTTCAAAATAACTAAGTCTTATTTTAAACTAGTGAATTTGTAAATAAAAACTAAATTATTAGTTTAAAGTTTTTTACTTCAAATTTACTAATTCGGATCTTAGTAATGTAAATTTGGAAATCAAATCTAAGGTTGTAGTTTGAAGTTCTTTACTTGAAATTATCTACTTCTGATTTTAGAAATTACAATTTAAAAATCAAATCTAAGTTAATAGTTTGACGTTCTTTACTTCAAAATAACTAAGTCTTATTTTAGAATAGTGAACTTGTAAATCAAAACTAAGTTATTAGTTAGAAGTACTTTACTTAAAAATAGCTACTTCTGATTTTAAAAATGATAATTTGAAAATCAGATCTAAGTTAATAGTTTGACGTTCTTTACTTCAAAACAACTAAGTCTTATTTTAGTATAGTGAATTTGTAAATCAAAACTAGGTTATTAGTTTGAAACCTATACTTGAAAAAATCTGCTACTGATTTTAGAAATGACATTTTGAAAATCAGATCTAAGTTAATAGTTTGACGTACTTTACTTCAAAATAACTAAGTCTTATTTTAGAATAGTGAACTTGTAAATCAAAACTAAGTTATTAGTTAGAAGTACTTTACTTAAAAATAGCTACTTCTGATTTTAAAAATGACAATTTGAAAATCAGATCTAGGTTAATAGTTTGACGTTCGTTACTTCAAAATAGATAAGTCTTATTTTAAACTAGTGAATTTGTAAATCAAATCTAAGTTATTAGTTTGAAGTTCTGTACTTGAAAATATATATTTCTGATTTTAGAAATGACAATTTGAAAATCAGATCTAAGTTAATAGTTTGACGTTCTTTACTTCTAAATAACTAAATCTTATTTTAGTATAGTGAATTTGTAAATCAAATCTAAGTTATTAGTTTGAAGTTCTGTACTTGAAAATATATATTTCTGATTTTAGAAATGACAATTTGAAAATCAGATCTAAGTTAATAGTTTGACGTTCTTTACTTCAAAACAACTAAGTCTTATTTTAGTATAGTGAATTTGTAAATCAAAACTAGGTTATTAGTTTGAAACCTATACTTGAAAAAATCTGCTACTGATTTTAGAAATGACATTTTGAAAATCAGATCTAAGTTAATAGTTTGACGTTCTTTACTTCAAAATAACTAAGTCTTATTTTAGAATAGTGAACTTGTAAATCAAAACTAAGTTATTAGTTAGAAGTACTTTACTTAAAAATAGCTACTTCTGATTTTAAAAATGACAATTTGAAAATCAGATCTAGGTTAATAGTTTGACGTTCGTTACTTCAAAATAGATAAGTCTTATTTTAAACTAGTGAATTTGTAAATCAATACTTAGTTGGTAGTTTGAAGTTTTTTATTTCAAATTTTCTAATTCGGATCTTAGTAATGTAAATATCGAAATTAAATCTAAGCTTGTAGTTTGAAGTTCTTTACTTGAAAATATCTACTTCTGATTTTAAAAATGATAATTTGAAAATCAGATCTAAGTTAATAGTTTGACGTTCTTTACTTCAAAATAACTAAGTCTTATTTTAGAATAGTGAATTTGTAAATCAAAGCTAAGTTATTAATTTGAAGTTTTTTATTTGAACATATCTACTTCTGATTTTAGAAATGACAATTTGAAAATCAAGTCTAAGTTAATAGTTTGACGTTTTTTACTTCAAAATAACTAAAACTTATTTTAGACTAGTAAATTTGTAAATCAAAACTAAGTTATTAGTTTGAAGTTTTTTACTTGAAAATATCTACTCCTGATTTTAGAAATGACAATTTGTAAATCAGATCTAAGTTAATAGTTTGACGTTCCTTTCTTCAAAATAACTTAGTCTTATTTTAGAATAGTGAATTTGTAAATCAAAACTAAGTTGTTAGTTTCAAATTCTTTATTTGAAAATATCTGCTTTAGATTTTAGAAATGACAATTTGAAATTCAGATCTAAGTTAATAGTGTGACGTTCTAAACTTCTAAATAACTAAGTCTTATTTTAGTATAGTGAATTTGTAAATTAAAACTAAGTTATTAGTTTGACGTTCTTTACTTGAATATATCTACTACTGATCTTAGAAATGACAATTTGAAAATCAGATCTAAGTTAGTAGTTTGACGTTCTTTACTTCAAAATAGATTAGTCTTATTTTAGAATACTGTATTTGTAAATCAAAACTAAGTTAGTAGTTTGAAGTTCTTTACTTGAAAATATCTACTTCTGATTTTGGAAATGACAATTTGAAAATCAGATTTAAGTTAATAGTTTGACGTTCTTTACTTCAAAATAACTAAGTCTTATTTTAAACTAGTGAATTTGTAAATAAAAACTAAGTTATTAGTTTAAAGTTTTTTACTTCAAATTTACTAATTCGGATCTTAGTAATGTAAATTTGGAAATCAAATCTAAGGTTGTAGTTTGAAGTTCTTTACTTGAAATTATCTACTTCTGATTTTAGAAATGACAATTTGAAATTCAGATCTAAGTTAACAGTATGACGTTCTCTACTTCAAAATAACTAAGTCTTAATTTAGACTAGTGAATTTGTAAATTAAAACTAAGTTATTAGTTTAAAGTTATTTATTTCAAATTTTCTAATTCGGATCTTAGTAATGTAAATATCGAAATCAAATCTAAGGTTGTAGTTTGAAGTTTTTTAGTTGAACATATCTACTTCTCATTTTAAAAATGACAATTTGAAAATCAAGTCTAAGTTAATAGTTTGACGTTTTTTACTTCAAAATAACTAAAACTTATTTTAGACTAGTAAATTTGTAAATCAAAACTAAGTTATTAGTTTGAAGTTTTTTACTTGAAAATATCTACTCCTGATTTTAGAAATGACAATTTGTAAATCAGATCTAAGTTAATAGTTTGACGTTCCTTTCTTCAAAATAACTTAGTCTTATTTTAGAATAGTGAATTTGTAAATCAAAACTAAGTTGTTAGTTTCAAATTCTTTATTTGAAAATATCTGCTTTAGATTTTAGAAATGACAATTTGAAAAACAGATCTAAGTTAATAGTTTGACGTTTTTTACATCAAAATAACTAAATTTTGTTTTAGAATAGTTAATTTGTAAATCAAAACTAAGTTATTAGTTTGAAGTTTTTTACTTGAAAATATCTACTTCTGACTTTAGAAATGGCAATTTGAAAATCAGATCTAAGTTAATAGTTTGACGTTCTTTACTTCTAAATAACTAAATCTTATTTTAGTATAGTGAATTTGTAAATCAAATCTAAGTTATTAGTTTGAAGTTCTGTACTTGAAAATATATATTTCTGATTTTAGAAATGACAATTTGAAAATCAGATCTAAGTTAATAGTTTGACGTTCTTTACTTCAAAATAGATAAGTCTTATTTTAGAATACTGTATTTGTAAATCAAAACTAAGATGTTAGTTTGAAGTACTTTATTTGAAAATAACTGCTTCAGATTTTAGAAATGACAATTTGAAAATCAGATCTAAGTTAATAGTTTGACGTTCTTTACCTCAAACCAACTAAGTCTTATTTTAGTATAGTGAATTTGTAAATCAAAACTAAGTTATTGGTCTGAAGTTCTTTACTTGAAAAAAACTACTACTGGTTTTAGAAATGACAGTTTGAAAATCAGATCTAAGTTAATAGTTTGACGTGCTTTACTTCTAAATAACTAAGTCTTATTTTAGACTAGTGAATTTGTAAATCAAAACTAAGTTATTAGTTTAAAGTTCTTTACTTTGAAATATCTACTTCTTTTTTATAAACTGACAATTTGAAAATCAGATCTAAGTTAATAGTATGACGTTCTTTACTTCAAAATAGATAAGTCTTATTTTAGAATACTGTATTTGTAAATCAAAACTAAGATGTTAGTGTGAAGTACTTTATTTGAAAATATCTGCTTCAGATTTTAGAATTGACAATTTGAAAATCAGATCTAAGTTAATAGTTTGACGTTCGTTACTTCAAACCAACTAAGTCTTATTTTAGTATAGTGAATTTGTAAATCAAAACTAAGTTATTAGTATGAAGTTCTTTACTTGAAAATATCTACTACTAATTTTAGAAATGACAATTTGAAAATCAGATCTAAGTTAAAAGTTTGACGTTTTTCACTTCAAAATAACTAAGACTTATTTTAGACTAGTGAATTTGTAAATCAAAACTAAGTTATTAGTTTAAAGTTTTTTACTTCAAATTTACTAATTCGGATCTTAGTAATGTAAATTTGGAAATCAAATCTAAGGTTGTAGTTTGAAGTTCTTTACTTGAAATTATCTACTTCTGATTTTAGAAATTACAATTTAAAAATCAAATCTAAGTTAATAGTTTGACGTTCTTTACTTCAAAATAACTAAGTCTTATTTTAGAATAGTGAACTTGTAAATCAAAACTAAGTTATTAGTTAGAAGTACTTTACTTAAAAATAGCTACCTCTGATTTTAAAAATGACAATTTGAAAATCAGATCTAAGTTAATAGTTTGACGTTCTTTACTTCAAAATAGATAAGTCTTATTTTAAACTAGTGAATTTGTAAATCAATACTTAGTTGTTAGTTTGAAGTTTTTTATTTCAAATTTTCTAATTCGGATCTTAGTAATGTAAATATCGAAATCAAATCTAATGTTGTAGTTTGAAGTTCTTTACTTGAAAATATCTACTTCTGATTTTAAAAATGATAATTTGAAAATCAGATCTAAGTTAATAGTTTGACGTTCTTTACTTCAAAATAACTAAGTCTTATTTTAGAATAGTGAATTTGTAAATCAAAGCTAAGTTATTAATTTGAAGTTTTTTAGCTGAACATATCTACTTCTGATTTTAGAAATGACAATTTGAAAGTCAAGTCTAAGTTAATAGTTTGACGTTTTTTACTTCAAAATAACTAAAACTTATTTTAGACTAGTAAATTTGTAAATCAAAACTAAGTTATTAGTTTGAAGTACTTTACTTAAAAATAGCTACTTCTGATTTTAAAAATGACAATTTGAAAATCAGATCTAAGTTAATAGTTTGACGTTCTTTACTTCAAAATAGATAAGTCTTATTTTAAACTAGTGAATTTGTAAATCAATACTTAGTTGTTAGTTTGAAGTTTTTTATTTCAAATTTTCTAATTCGGATCTTAGTAATGTAAATATCGAAATCAAATCTAAGGTTGTAGTTTGAAGTTCTTTACTTGAAAATATCTACTTCTGATTTTAAAAATGATAATTTGAAAATCAGATCTAAGTTAATAGTTTGACGTTCGTTACTTCAAAATAACTAAGTCTTATTTTAGAATAGTGAATTTGTAAATCAAAGCTAAGTTATTAATTTGAAGTTTTTTAGTTGAACATATCTACTTCTGATTTTAGAAATGACAATTTGAAAATCAAGTCTAAGTTAATAGTTTGACGTTTTTTACTTCAAAATAATTAAAACTTATTTTAGACTAGTAAATTTGTAAATCAAAACTAAGTTATTAGTTTGAAGTTCTTTACTTGAAAATATCTACTCCTGATTTTAGAAATGACAATTTGTAAATCAGATCTAAGTTAATAGTTTGACGTTCCTTTCTTCAAAATATCTTAGTCTTATTTTAGAATAGTGAATTTGTAAATCAAAACTAAGTTGTTAGTTTCAAATTCTTTATTTGAAAATATCTGCTTTAGATTTTAGAAATGACAATTTGAAAAACAGATCTAAGTTAATAGTTTGACGTTTTTTACATCAAAATAACTAAATTTTGTTTTAGAATGTTAATTTGTAAATCAAAACTAAGTTATTAGTTTGAAGTTTTTTACTTGAAAATATCTACTTCTGACTTTAGAAATGACAATTTGAAAATCAGATCTAAGTTAATAGTTTGACGTTCTTTACTTCTAAATAACTAAATCTTATTTTAGTATAGTGAATTTGTAAATCAAATCTAAGTTATTAGTTTGAAGTTCTGTACTTGAAAATATATATTTCTGATTTTAGAAATGACAATTTGAAAATCAGATCTAAGTTAATAGTTTGACGTTCTTTACTTCAAAACAACTAAGTCTTATTTTAGTATAGTGAATTTGTAAATCAAAACTAGGTTATTAGTTTGAAACCTATACTTGAAAAAATCTGCTACTGATTTTAGAAATGACATTTTGAAAATCAGATCTAAGTTTATAGTTTGACGTTCTTTACTTCAAAATAACTAAGTCTTATTTTAGACTAGTAAATTTGTTAATCAAAACTAAGTTGTTAGTTTCAAGTTCTCTACTTGAAAATATCTACTACTTATTTTAGAAATGACAATTTGAAAATCAGATCTAAGTTAATAGTTTGACGTTCTTTACTTCAAAATAACTATGTCTAATTTTAGAATAGAGAATTTCTAAATCAAAACTAAGTTATTTGTTTGAAGTTCTTTACTTTGAAATATCTACTTCTTTTTTAAGAACTGACAATTTGAAAATCAGATCTAAGTTAATAGTATGACGTTCTATACTTCAAAATAGATAAGTCTTATTTTAGAATACTGTATTTGTAAATCAAAACTAAGATGTTAGTTTGAAGTACTTTATTTGAAAATAACTGCTTCAGATTTTAGAAATGACAATTTGAAAATCAGATCTAAGTTAATAGTTTGACGTTCTTTACTTCAAACCAACTAAGTCTTATTTTAGTATAGTGAATTTGTAAATCAAAACTAAGTTATTGGTCTGAAGTTCTTTACTTGAAAAAAACTACTACTGATTTTAGAAATGACAGTTTGAAAATCAGATCTAAGTTAATAGTTTGACGTGCTTTACTTTTAAATAACTAAGTCTTATTTTAGACTAGTGAATTTGTAAATCAAAACTAAGTTATTAGTTTAAAGTTCTTTACTTTGAAATATCTACTTCTTTTTTAAAAACTGACAATTTGAAAATCAGATCTAAGTTAATAGTATGACGTTCTTTACTTCAAAATAGATAAGTCTTATTTTAGAATACTGTATTTGTAAATCAAAACTAAGATGTTAGTGTGAAGTACTTTATTTGAAATATCTGCTTCAGATTTTAGAATTGACAATTTGAAAATCAGATCTAAGTTAATAGTTTGACGTTCTTTACTTCAAACCAACTAAGTCTTATTTTAGTATAGTGAATTTGTAAATCAAAACTAAGTTATTAGTTTAAAATTTTTTACTTCAAATTTACTAATTCGGATCTTAGTAATGTAAACTTGGAAATCAAATCTAAGGTTGTAGTTTGACGTTCTTTACTTCAAAATAACTAAGTCTTATTTTAGAATAGTGAATTTGTAAATCAAAGCTAAGTTATTAGTTTGAAGTTGTTTACTTGAAAATATCTACTTCTGATTTTAGAAATGACAATTTGAAAATCAGATCTAAGTTAATAGTTTGACGTTCTTTACTTCAAAATTACTAAGTCTTATTTTAGAATAGTGAATTTGGAAATCAAAGCTAAGTTATTAGTTTGAAGTTCTTTACTTGAAAATTTCTACATCTGATTTTAGAAATGACAATTTGAAATTCAGATCTAAGTTAATAGTGTGACGTTCTTTACTTCTAAATAACTAAGTCTTATTTTAGTATAGTGAATTTGTAAATTAAAACTAAGTTATTAGTTTGACGTTCTTTACTTGAATATATCTACTACTGATCTTAGAAATGATAATTTGAAAATCAGATCTAAGTTAGTAGTTTGACGTTCTTTACTTCAAAATAGATTAGTCTTATTTTAGAATACTGTATTTGTAAATCAAAACTAAGTTAGTAGTTTGAAGTTCTTTACTTGAAAATATCTACTTCTGATTTTGGAAATGACAATTTGAAAATCAGATTTAAGTTAATAGTTTGACGTTCTTTACTTCAAAATAACTAAGTCTTATTTTAAACTAGTGAATTTGTAAATAAAAACTAAGTTATTAGTTTAAAGTTTTTTACTTCAAATTTACTAATTCGGATCTTAGTAATGTAAATTTGGAAATCAAATCTAAGGTTGTAGTTTGAAGTTCTTTACTTGAAATTATCTACTTCTGATTTTAGAAATGA
Organism: Cantharis rustica; assembly: GCA_911387805.1. Taxonomy (NCBI): domain Eukaryota; kingdom Metazoa; phylum Arthropoda; class Insecta; order Coleoptera; family Cantharidae; genus Cantharis; species Cantharis rustica. Next base: position 36,597,408 of record OU426878.1, read on the forward strand.
CAATTTGAAATTCAGATCTAAGTTAACAGTATGACGTTCTCTACTTCAAAATAACTAAGTCTTAATTTAGACTAGTGAATTTGTAAATCAAAACTAAGTTATTAGTTTAAAGTTATTTATTTCAAATTTACTAATTCGGATCTTAGTAATGTAAATTTGGAAATCAAATCTAAGGTTGTAGTTTGACGTTCTTTACTTCAAAATAACTAAGTCTTATTTTAGAATAGTGAACTTGTAAATCAAAACTAAGTTATTAGTTAGAAGTACTTTACTTAAAAATAGCTACTTCTGATTTTAAAAATGACAATTTGAAAATCAGATCTAAGTTAATAGTTTGACGTTCTTTACTTCAAAATAGATAAGTCTTATTTTAAACTAGTGAATTTGTAAATCAATACTTAGTTGTTAGTTTGAAGTTTTTTATTTCAAATTTTCTAATTCGGATCTTAGTAATGTAAATATCGAAATCAAATCTAAGGTTGTAGTTTGAAGTTCTTTACTTGAAAATATCTACTTCTGATTTTAAAAATTATAATTTGAAAATCAGATCTAAGTTAATAGTTTGACGTTCTTTACTTCAAAATAACTAAGTCTTATTTTAGAATAGTGAATTTGTAAATCAAAGCTAAGTTATTAATTTGAAGTTTTTTAGTTGAACATATCTACTTCTGATTTTAGAAATGACAATTTGAAAATCAAGTCTAAGTTAGTAGTTTGACGTTTTTTACTTCAAAATAATTAAAACTTATTTTAGACTAGTAAATTTGTAAATCAAAACTAAGTTATTAGTTTGAAGTTCTTTACTTGAAAATATCTACTCCTGATTTTAGAAATGACAATTTGTAAATCAGATCTAAGTTAATAGTTTGACGTTCCTTTCTTCAAAATAACTTAGTCTTATTTTAGAATAGTGAATTTGTAAATCAAAACTAAGTTGTTAGTTTCAAATTCTTTATTTGAAAATATCTGCTTTAGATTTTAGAAATGACAATTTGAAAAACAGATCTAAGTTAATAGTTTGACGTTTTTTAGATCAAAATAACTAAATTTTGTTTTAGAATAGTTAATTTGTAAATCAAAACTAAGTTATTAGTTTGAAGTTTTTTACTTGAAAATATCTACTTCTGACTTTAGAAATGACAATTTGAAAATCAGATCTAAGTTAATAGTTTGACGTTCTTTACTTCTAAATAACTAAATCTTATTTTAGTATAGTGAATTTGTAAATCAAATCTAAGTTATTAGTTTGAAGTTCTGTACTTGAAAATATATATTTCTGATTTTAGAAATGACAATTTGAAAATCAGATCTAAGTTAATAGTTTGACGTTCTTTACTTCAAAACAACTAAGTCTTATTTTAGTATAGTGAATTTGTAAATCAAAACTAGGTTATTAGTTTGAAACCTATACTTGAAAAAATCTGCTACTGATTTTAGAAATGACATTTTGAAAATCAGATCTAAGTTAATAGTTTGACGTTCTTTACTTCAAAATAACTATGTCTAATTTTAGAATAGAGAATTTCTAAATCAAAACTAAGTTATTTGTTTGAAGTTCTTTACTTTGAAATATCTACTTCTTTTTTAAGAACAGACAATTTGAAAATCAGATCTAAGTTAATAGTATGACGTTCTTTACTTCAAAATAGATAAGTCTTATTTTAGAATACTGTATTTGTAAATCAAAACTAAGATGTTAGTTTGAAGTACTTTATTTGAAAATAACTGCTTCAGATTTTAGAAATGACAATTTGAAAATCAGATCTAAGTTAATAGTTTGACGTTCTTTACTTCAAACCAACTAAGTCTTATTTTAGTATAGTGAATTTGTAAATCAAAACTAAGTTATTGGTCTGAAGTTCTTTACTTGAAAAAAACTACTACTGATTTTAGAAATGACAGTTTGAAAATCAGATCTAAGTTAATAGTTTGACGTGCTTTACTTCTAAATAACTAAGTCTTATTTTAAACTAGTGAATTTGTAAATCAAAACTAAGTTATTAGTTTAAAGTTCTTTACTTTGAAATATCTACTTCTTTTTTAAAAACTGACAATTTGAAAATCAGATCTAAGTTAATAGTATGAAGTTCTTTACTTCAAAATAGATAAGTCTTATTTTAGAATACTGTATTTGTAAATCAAAACTAAGATGTTAGTGTGAAGTACTTTATTTGAAATATCTGCTTCAGATTTTAGAATTGACAATTTGAAAATCAGATCTAAGTTAATAGTTTGACGTTCTTTACTTCAAACCAACTAAGTCTTATTTTAGTATAGTGAATTTGTAAATCAAAACTAAGTTATTAGTTTAAAGTTTTTTACTTCAAATTTACTAATTCGGATCTTAGTAATGTAAACTTGGAAATCAAATCTAAGGTTGTAGTTTGACGTTCTTTACTTCAAAATAACTAAGTCTTATTTTAGAATAGTGAATTTGTAAATCAAAGCTAAGTTATTAGTTTGAAGTTGTTTACTTGAAAATATCTACTTCTGATTTTAGAAATGACAATTTGAAAATCAGATCTAAGTTAATAGTTTGACGTTCTTTACTTCAAAATTACTAAGTCTTATTTTAGAATAGTGAATTTGGAAATCAAAGCTAAGTTATTAGTTTGAAGTTCTTTACTTGAAAATTTCTACATCTGATTTTAGAAATGACAATTTGAAATTCAGATCTAAGTTAATAGTGTGACGTTCTTTACTTCTAAATAACTAAGTCTTATTTTAGTATAGTGAATTTGTAAATTAAAACTAAGTTATTAGTTTGACGTTCTTTACTTGAATATATCTACTACTTATCTTAGAAATGATAATTTGAAAATCAGATCTAAGTTAGTAGTTTGACGTTCTTTACTTCAAAATAGATTAGTCTTATTTTAGAATACTGTATTTGTAAATCAAAACTAAGTTAGTAGTTTGAAGTTCTTTACTTGAAAATATCTACTTCTGATTTTGGAAATGACAATTTGAAAATCAGATTTAAGTTAATAGTTTGACGTTCTTTACTTCAAAATAACTAAGTCTTATTTTAAACTAGTGAATTTGTAAATAAAAACTAAGTTATTAGTTTAAAGTTTTTTACTTCAAATTTACTAATTCGGATCTTAGTAATGTAAATTTGGAAATCAAATCTAAGGTTGTAGTTTGAAGTTCTTTACTTGAAATTATCTACTTCTGATTTTAGAAATGACAATTTGAAATTCAGATCTAAGTTAACAGTATGACGTTCTCTACTGCAAAATAACTAAGTCTTAATTTAGACTAGTGAATTTGTAAATCAAAACTAAGTTATTAGTTTAAAGTTATTTATTTCAAATTTACTAATTCGGATCTTAGTAATGTAAATTTGGAAATCAAATCTAAGGTTGTAGTTTGACGTTCTTTACTTCAAAATAACTAAGTCTTATTTTAGAATAGTGAACTTGTAAATCAAAACTAAGTTATTAGTTAGAAGTACTTTACTTAAAAATAGCTACTTCTGATTTTAAAAATGACAATTTGAAAATCAGATCTAAGTTAATAGTTTGACGTTCTTTACTTCAAAATAGATAAGTCTTATTTTAAACTAGTGAATTTGTAAATCAATACTTAGTTGTTAGTTTGAAGTTTTTTATTTCAAATTTTCTAATTCGGATCTTAGTAATGTAAATATCGAAATCAAATTTAAGGTTGTAGTTTGAAGTTCTTTACTTGAAAATATCTACTTCTGATTTTAAAAATGATAATTTGAAAATCAGATCTAAGTTAATAGTTTGACGTTCTTTACTTCAAAATAACTAAGTCTTATTTTAGAATAGTGAATTTGTAAATCAAAGCTAAGTTATTAATTTGAAGTTTTTTAGTTGAACATATCTACTTCTGATTTTAGAAATGACAATTTGAAAATCAAGTCTAAGTTAATAGTTTGACGTTTTTTACTTCAAAATAACTAAAACTTATTTTAGACTAGTAAATTTGTAAATCAAAACTAAGTTATTAGTTTGAAGTTCTTTACTTGAAAATATCTACTCCTGATTTTAGAAATGACAATTTGTAAATCAGATCTAAGTTAACAGTTTGACGTTCCTTTCTTCAAAATAACTTAGTCTTATTTTAGAATAGTAAATTTGTAAATCAAAACTAAGTTGTTAGTTTGAAATTCTTTATTTGAAAATATCTGCTTTAGATTTTAGAAATGACAATTTGAAAAACAGATCTAAGTTAATAGTTTGACGTTTTTTACATCAAAATAACTAAATTTTGTTTTAGAATAGTTAATTTGTAAATCAAAACTAAGTTATTAGTTTGAAGTTTTTTGCTTGAAAATATCTACTTCTGTTTTAGAAATGACAATTTGAAAATCAGATCTAAGTTAATAGTTTGACGTTCTTTACTTCAAAACAACTAAGTCTTATTTTAGTATAGTGAATTTGTAAATCAAAACTAGTTATTAGTTTGAAACCTATACTTGAAAAAATCTGCTACTGATTTTAGAAATGACATTTTGAAAATCAGATCTAAGTTTATTGTTTGACGTTCTTTACTTCAAAATAACTAAGTCTTATTTTAGACTAGTAAATTTGTTAATCAAAACTAAGTTGTTAGTTTCAAGTTCTCTACTTGAAAATATCTACTACTTATTTTAGAAATGACAATTTGAAAATCAGATCTAAGTTAATAGTTTGACGTGCTTTACTTCTAAATAACTAAGTCTTATTTTAGACTAGTGAATTTGTAAATCAAAACTAAGTTATTAGTTTAAAGTTCTTTACTTTGAAATATCTACTTCTTTTTTAAGAACTGACAATTTGAAAATCAGATCTAAGTTAATAGTATGACATTCTTTACTTCAAAATAGATAAGTCTTATTTTAGAATACTGTATTTGTAAATCAAAACTAAGATGTTAGTGTGAAGTACTTTATTTGAAAATATCTGCTTCAGATTTTAGAATTGACAATTAGAAAATCAGATCTAAGTTAATGGTTTGACGTTCTTTACTTCAAACCAACTAATTCTTATTTTAGTATAGTGAATTTGTAAGTCAAAACTAAGTTATTAGTATGAAGTTCTTTACTTGAAAATATCTACTACTAATTTTAGAAATGACAATTTGAAAATCAGATCTAAGTTAAAAGTTTGAAGTTTTTCACTTCAAAATAACTAAGACTTATTTTAGACTAGTGAATTTGTAAATCAAAACTAAGTTATTAGTTTAAAGTTTTTTACTTCAAATTTACTAATTCGGATCTTAGTGATGTAAATTTGGAAATCAAATCTAAGGTTGTAGTTTGAAGTTCTTTACTTGAAATTATCTACTTCTGATTTTAGAAATGACAACTTAAAAATCAAATCTAAGTTAATAGTTTGACGTTCTTTACTTCAAAATAACTAAGTCTTATTTTAGAATAGTGAATTTGTAAATCAAAGCTAAGTTATTAGTTTGAAGTTCTTTACTTGAAAATATTTACTTCTGATTTTAGAAGTGACAATTTGAATTTCAGATCTAAGTTAATAGTTTGACGTTCTTTACTTCTAAATAACTAACTCTTATTTTAGTATAGTGAATTCGTAAATCAAAGCTAAGTTTATAGTTTGAAGTTCTTTACTTGAAAATATTTACTTCTGATTTTAGAAATGACAATTTGAAATTCAGATCTAAGTTAATAGTTTGACGTTCTTTACTTCTAAATAACTAACTCTTATTTTAGTATAGTGAATTTGTAAATTAAAACTAAGTTATTAGTTTGAAGTTCTTTACTTTGAAATATCTACTTCTTTTTTAAGAACTGACAATTTGAAAATCAGATCTAAGTTAATAGTATAACGTTCTTTACTTCAAAATAGATAAGTTTTATTTTAGAATACTGTATTTGTAAATCAAAACTAAGATGTTAGTTTGAAGTACTTTATTTGAAAATAACTGCTTCAGATTTTAGAAATGACAATTTGAAAATCAAATCTAAGTTAATAGTTTGACGTTCTTTACTTCAAACCAACTAAGTCTTATTTTAGTATAGTGAATTTGTAAATCAAAACTAAGTTATTGGTCTGAAGTGCTTTACTTGAAAAAAACTACTACTGATTTTAGAAATGACAGTTTGAAAATCAGATCTAAGTTAATAGTTTGACGTATAGGTTTTTTATGGCTATTTTAGAATAGTGAATTTGTAAATCAAAGCTAAGTTATTAGTTTGAAGTTGTTTACTTGAAAATATCTACTTCTGATTTTAGAAATGACAATTTGAAAATCAGATCTAAGTTAATAGTTTGACGTTCTTTACTTCAAAATTACTAAGTCTTATTTTAGAATAGTGAATTTGGATATCAAAGCTAAGTTATTAGTTTGAAGTTCTTTACTTGAAAATTTCTACATCTGATTTTAGAAATGACAATTTGAAATTCAGATCTAAGTTAATTGTGTGACGTTCTTTACTTCTAAATAACTAAGTCTTATTTTAGTATAGTGAATTTGTAAATTAAAACTAAGTTATTAGTTTGACGTTCTTTACTTGAATATATCTACTACTGATCTTAGAAATGACAATTTGAAAATCAGATCTAAGTTAGTAGTTTGACATTCTTTACTTCAAAATAGATTAGTCTTATTTTAGAATACTGTATTTGTAAATCAAATCTAAGTTATTAGTTTGAAGTTCTTTACTTGAAAATATCTACTTCTGATTTTGGAAATGACAATTTGAAAATCAGTTTTAAGTTAATAGTTTGACGTTCTTTACTTCAAAATAACTAAATCTTATTTTAAACTAGTGAATTTGTAAATAAAATCTAAGTTATTAGTTTAAAGTTTTTTACTTCAAATTTACTAATTCGGATCTTAGTAATGTAAATTTGGAAATCAAATCTAAGGTTGTAGTTTGAAGTTATTTACTTGAAATTATCTACTTCTGATTTTAGAAATGACAATTTGAAATTCAGATCTAAGTTAACAGTATGACGTTCTTTACTTCAAAATAGATAAATCTTATTTTAGAATACTGTATTTCTAAGTCAAAACTAAGTTGTTAGTTTAAAGTATTTTATTTGAAAATATCTGCTTCAGATTTTAGAAATGACAATTTGAAAATAAGATCTAATTTAATAGTTTGACGTTCTTTACTTCAAAATAACTAAGTCTTATTTTAGAATAGTGAATTTGTAAATCAAAGCTAAGTTATTAGTTTAAAGTTCTATACTTAAAAATAACTACTTCTGATTGTAGAAATGACAATTTGAAAATCAGATCTAAGTTAATAGTTTGAAGTTCTTTACTTCTAAATAACTAAGTTTTATTTTAGTATAGTGAATTTGTAAATCAAAACTAAGTTATTAGTTTGAAGTTCATTACTTGAAAATATCTACTACTGATTTTAGAAATGACAATTTGAAAATCTGATCTCTGTTAATAGTTTGACGTTCTTTTCTTCAAAATATATAAATCTTATTTTAGAATACTGTATTTGTAAGTCAAAACTAAGTTGTTAGTTTGAAGTATTTTATTTGAAAATATCTGCTTCAGATTTTAGAAATGACAATTTGAAAATCAGATTTAAGTTAATAGTTTGACGTTCTTTACTTCAAATTAGCTAAGTATTATTTTAGACTAGTGAATTTGTAAATCAACACTAAGTTATTAGTTCAAAGTTCTTTACTTGAAAGTAACTGCTTCAGATTTTAGAAATGACAATTTGTAAATCAGATCTATGTTAATATTTTAACGTTCTTTACATCAAAATAATTAAATTTTATTTTAGAATAGTAAATTTGTAAATCAAAACTGAGTTATTAGTTTGAAGTTCTTTACTTGAAAATATCTACTTTTGATTTTTGAAATGACAATTTGAAAATCAGATCTAAGTTAATAGTTTGCCGTTCTTTACTTTGAAACAACTAAGTCTTATTTTAGTATTGTGAATTTGTAAATCAAAACTAAGTTATTAGTGTGAAGTTCTTTACTTGAAAAAAACTACTACCGATTTTAGAAATGACAATTTGAAAATCAGATCTAAGTTAATAGTTTGACGTTCTTTACTTCAAAATAACTAAGTCTTATTTTAGACTACTGAATTTGTAAATCAAAACTAAGTTATTAGTTTAAAGTTTTTTACTTCAAATTTAGTAATTCGGATCTTGGAAATGTAAATTTGATAATTAAATCTAAGGTTGTAGTTTGAAGTTTTTTACTTGAAAATATCTACTTCTGATTTTAGAAATAACAATGTGAAAATCAGATCTAGTTATTAGTTTGACATTCTTTACTTCTAAACAACTAAGTCTTATTTTAGTATAGTGAATTTGTTAATCAAAACTAAGTTATTAGTTTGAAGTTTTTACTTGAAAATATCTACTTCTTATTTTAGAAATGCCAATTTGAAAATCACATCTAAGTTAATAGATTGACGTTCTTTACTTCAAAATAGATAAGTCTTATTTTAGAATAGTGTATTCGTAAATCAAAACTAAATTATTAGATTGAAGTTCTTTACTTGAAAAAATTTACTACTGATTTTAGAACTGACAATTTGAAAATCAGATCTAAGTTAGTAGTTTGACGTTCTTTACTTCTAAAGCACTAAGTCTTATTTGAGTATAGTGAAGTTGTAAATCAAAACTAAGTTATTAGTATGAAGTTCTTTACTTGAAAAAATCTAATACTGATTTTAGAACTGACAATTTGAAAATCAGATCTAAGTTAGTAGTTTGACGTTCTTTACTTCTAAATAACTAAGTCTTATTTTAGTATAGTGAATTTTTAAATCAAAACTAACTTATTAGTTTAAAGTTCTTTACTTGAAAATATCTACTACTGATTTTAGAAATGACTATTTGAAAATCAGATTTAAGTTAATAGTTTGACGTTCTTTACTTTGAAATAACTACTTCTGATTTTAGAAATGCCTATTTGAAAATCAAATCTAAGTTAATAGTTTGACGTTCTTTACTTCTAAATAACTAGATCTTATTTTAGTATAGTGAATTTGTAAATCAAAACTAAGTTATTAGTTTGAAGTTCTTTACTTGAAAATATCTACTACTGATTTTAGAAATGACAATTTGAAAATCAGATCTAAGTTAATAGTTCGACGTTCTTTACTTCAAAATAACTAAGTCTTACTTTAGACTAGTAAATTTGTAAATCAAAACTAAGTTATTAGTTTAAAGTTTTTACTTCAAATTTACTAATTCGGAACTTAGTAATGTAAATTTGGAAATCAAATCTAAAGTTGTAGTTTGAAGTTCTTAACTTGAAAATATCTACTTCTGATTTTAGAAATGACAATTTGAAAATCAGACCTAAGTTAATAGTTTGACGTTCTTTACATCTAAATAACTAAGTCTTATTTTAGTATTCTGAATTTGTAAATCAAAACTAAGTTATTAGTTCAAAGTTCTTTACTTGAAAATATCTACTGCTGATTTTAGAAATGATAATTTAAATATCTGATCTAAGTTAATAGTTTAACGTTCTTTACTTCAAAATAACTATGTCTTATTTTAGAATAGTGAATTTGTAAATCAAAACTAAGTTATTAGTTTGAAGATCTTTACTTTGAAATATCTAGTACTTCTGATTTAAGAAATGACAATTTAAAAATCAGATCTAAGTGCATAGTTTGACGATCTTTACTTTATAAGAGATAACTCTTATTTTAGAAAACTGTATTTTTAAATCAAAACAAAGTTGTTAGTTTGAAGTTCCTTATTTGAAAATATCTGCTTCAGATTTTAGAAATGCCAATTTGAAAATCAGATCTAAGTTAATAGTTTGACGTCCCTTACTTCAAAATAACTAAGTCTTATTTTACACTAGTGAATTTGTAAATCAAAACTAAGTTATTAGTTCAATGTTTTTTACTTCAAATTTACAAATTCGGATCATAGTAATGTAAATTTTGAAATCAAATCTAAGGTTCTAGTATGAAGTTCTTTACATGAAAATATCTACTTCTGATTTTAGAAATGACAATTTGAAAATCAGATATAAGGTAATAGTTTGACGTTCCTTACTTCAAAATAACTAAGTCCTATTTTAGTATAGTGAATTTGTAAATCAAAACTAAGTTATTAATTTGAAGTTCATTACTTGAAAATATCTACTACTGATTTTAGAAATGACAATTTGAAAATCAGATCTCTGTTAATAGTTTGACGTTCTTTTCTTCAAAATATATAAATCTTATTTTAGAATACTGTATTTGTAAGTCAAAACTAAGTTGTTAGTTTGAAGTATTTTATTTGAAAATATCTGCTTCAGATTTTAGAAATGACAATTTGAAAATCAGATTTAAGTTAATAGTTTGACGTTCTTTACTTCAAAATAGCTAACTATTATTTTAGACTAGTGAATTTGTAAATCAACACTAAGTTATTAGTTCAAAGTTCTTTACTTGGAAGTAACTGCTTCAGATTTTAGAAATGACAATTTGTAAATCAGATCTATGTTAATATTTTAACGTTCTTTACATCAAAATAATTAAATTTTATTTTAGAATAGTAAATTTGTAAATCAAAACTGAGTTATTAGTTTGAAGTTCTTTACTTGAAAATATCTACTTTTGATTTTTGAAATGACAATTTGAAAATCAGATCTAAGTTAATAGTTTGCCGTTCTTTACTTTGAAACAACTAAGTCTTATTTTAGTATTGTGAATTTGTAAATCAAAACTAAGTTATTAGTGTGAAGTTCTTTACTTGAAAAAAACTACTACCGATTTTAGAAATGACAATTTGAAAATCAGATCTAAGTTAATAGTTTGACGTTCTTTACTTCAAAATAACTAAGTCTTATTTTAGACTAGTGAATTTGTAAATCAAAACTAAGTTATTAGTTTAAAGTTTTTTACTTCAAATTTAGTAATTCGGATCTTGGAAATGTAAATTTGATAATTAAATCTAAGGTTGTAGTTTGAAGTTTTTTACTTGAAAATATCTACTTCTGATTTTAGAAATAACAATGTGAAAATCAGATCTAGTTATTAGTTTGACATTCTTTACTTCTAAACAACTAAGTCTTATTTTAGTATAGTGAATTTGTTAATCAAAACTAAGTTATTAGTTTGAAGTTTTTACTTGAAAATATCTACTTCTTATTTTAGAAATGCCAATTTGAAAATCACATCTAAGTTAATAGATTGACGTTCTTTACTTCAAAATAGATAAGTCTTATTTTAGAATAGTGTATTCGTAAATCAAAACTAAATTATTAGATTGAAGTTCTTTACTTGAAAAAATTTACTACTGATTTTAGAACTGACAATTTGAAAATCAGATCTAAGTTAGTAGTTTGACGTTCTTTACTTCTAAAGCACTAAGTCTTATTTGAGTATAGTGAAGTTGTAAATCAAAACTAAGTTATTAGTATGAAGTTCTTTACTTGAAAAAATCTAATACTGATTTTAGAACTGACAATTTGAAAATCAGATCTAAGTTAGTAGTTTGACGTTCTTTACTTCTAAATAACTAAGTCTTATTTTAGTATAGTGAATTTTTAAATCAAAACTAACTTATTAGTTTAAAGTTCTTTACTTGAAAATATCTACTACTGATTTTAGAAATGACTATTTGAAAATCAGATTTAAGTTAATAGTTTGACGTTCTTTACTTTGAAATAATTACTTCTGATTTTAGAAATGCCTATTTGAAAATCAAATCTAAGTTAATAGTTTGACGTTCTTTACTTCTAAATAACTAGATCTTATTTTAGTATAGTGAATTTGTAAATCAAAACTAAGTTATTAGTTTGAAGTTCTTTACTTGAAAATATCTACTACTGATTTTAGAAATGACAATTTGAAAATCAGATCTAAGTTAATAGTTCGACGTTCTTTACTTCAAAATAACTAAGTCTTACTTTAGACTAGTAAATTTGTAAATCAAAACTAAGTTATTAGTTTAAAGTTTTTACTTCAAATTTACTAATTCGGAACTTAGTAATGTAAATTTGGAAATCAAATCTAAAGTTGTAGTTTGAAGTTCTTAATTTGAAAATATCTACTTCTGATTTTAGAAATGACAATTTGAAAATCAGACCTAAGTTAATAGTTTGACGTTCTTTACATCTAAATAACTAAGTCTTATTTTAGTATTCTGAATTTGTAAATCAAAACTAAGTTATTAGTTCAAAGTTCTTTACTTGAAAATATCTACTGCTGATTTTAGAAATGATAATTTAAATATCTGATCTAAGTTAATAGTTTAACGTTCTTTACTTCAAAATAACTATGTCTTATTTTAGAATAGTGAATTTGTAAATCAAAACTAAGTTATTAGTTTGAAGATCTTTACTTTGAAATATCTAGTACTTCTGATTTAAGAAATGACAATTTAAAAATCAGATCTAAGTGCATAGTTTGACGATCTTTACTTTATAAGAGATAACTCTTATTTTAGAAAACTGTATTTTTAAATCAAAACAAAGTTGTTAGTTTGAAGTTCCTTATTTGAAAATATCTGCTTCAGATTTTAGAAATGCCAATTTGAAAATCAGATCTAAGTTAATAGTTTGACGTCCCTTACTTCAAAATAACTAAGTCTTATTTTACACTAGTGAATTTGTAAATCAAAACTAAGTTATTAGTTCAATGTTTTTTACTTCAAATTTACAAATTCGGATCATAGTAATGTAAATTTTGAAATCAAATCTAAGGTTCTAGTATGAAGTTCTTTACATGAAAATATCTACTTCTGATTTTAGAAATGACAATTTGAAAATCAGATATAAGGTAATAGTTTGACGTTCCTTACTTCAAAATAACTAAGTCCTATTTTAGTATAGTGAATTTGTAAATCAAAACTAAGTTATTAATTTGAAGTTCATTACTTGAAAATATCTACTACTGATTTTAGAAATGACAATTTAAAAATCAGATCTCTGTTAATAGTTTGACGTTCTTTTCTTCAAAATATATAAATCTTATTTTAGAATACTGTATTTGTAAGTCAAAACTAAGTTGTTAGTTTGAAGTATTTTATTTGAAAATATCTGCTTCAGATTTTAGAAATGACAATTTGAAAATCAGATTTAAGTTAATAGTTTGACGTTCTTTACTTCAAAATAGCTAACTATTATTTTAGACTAGTGAATTTGTAAATCAACACTAAGTTATTAGTTCAAAGTTCTTTACTTGGAAGTAACTGCTTCAGATTTTAGAAATGACAATTTGTAAATCAGATCTATGTTAATATTTTAACGTTCTTTACATCAAAATAATTAAATTTTATTTAAAATAGTAAATTTGTAAATCAAAACTGAGTTATTAGTTTGAAGTTCTTTACTTGAAAATATCTACTTTTGATTTTTGAAATGACAATTTGAAAATCAGATCTAAGTTAATAGTTTGACGTTCTTTACTTCGAAACAACTAAGTCTTATTTTAGTATTGTGAATTTGTAAATCAAAACTAAGTTATTAGTGTGAAGTTCTTTACTTGAAAAAAACTACTACCGATTTTAGAAATGACAATTTGAAAATCAGATCTAAGTTAATAGTTTGACGTTCTTTACTTCAAAATAACTAAGTCTTATTTTAGACTAGTGAATTTGTAAATCAAAACTAAGTTATTAGTTTAAAGTTTTTTACTTCAAATTTAGTAATTCGGATCTTGGAAATGTAAATTTGATAATTAAATCTAAGGTTGTAGTTTGAAGTTTTTTACTTGAAAATATCTACTTCTGATTTTAGAAATAACAATGTGAAAATCAGATCTAGTTATTAGTTTGACATTCTTTACTTCTAAACAACTAAGTCTTATTTTAGTATAGTGAATTTGTTAATCAAAACTAAGTTATTAGTTTGAAGTTTTTACTTGAAAATATCTACTTCTTATTTTAGAAATGCCAATTTGAAAATCACATCTAAGTTAATAGATTGACGTTCTTTACTTCTAAATAGATAAGTCTTATTTTAGAATAGTGTATTCGTAAATCAAAACTAAATTATTAGAATGAAGTTCTTTACTTGAAAAAATTTACTACTGATTTTAGAACTGACAATTTGAAAATCAGATCTAAGTTAGTAGTTTGACGTTCTTTACTTCTAAAGCACTAAGTCTTATTTGAGTATAGTGAAGTTGTAAATCAAAACTAAGTTATTAGTATGAAGTTCTTTACTTGAAAAAATCTAATACTGATTTTAGAACTGACAATTTGAAAATCAGATCTAAGTTAATAGTTTGACGGTTTTTACTTCTAAACAACTAAGTCTTATTTTAGTATAGTGAATTTGTAAATCAAAACTAAGTTATTAGTTTGAAGTTCTGTACTTGAAAATATCTACTACTGGTTTTAGAAATGACAATTTGAAAATCAGATATAGTTATTAGTTTGACGTTCTTTACTTCAAAATAACTATGTCTTATTTTAGAATAGTGAATTTGTAAATCAAAACTAAGTTATTAGTTTAAAGTTTTTACTTAAAATTTACTAATTCGGATCTTAGTAATGTAAATTTGGAAATCAAATCTAAGGTTGTAGTTTGAAGTTCTTTACTTGAAAATATCTACTGCTGATTTTAGAAATGACAATTTGAAAATCAGATCTAAGTTAATAGTTTAACGTTCTTTACTTCAAAATAACTAAGTCTTATTTTAGAATAGTAAATTTGTAAATCAAAACTAAGTTATTAGGTTAAAGTTTTTACTTCAAATTTACTAATTCGGATCTTAGTAATGTAAATTTGGAAATCAAATCTAAGGTTGTAGTTTGAAGTTCTTTACTTGAAAATATATACTACTGATTTTAGAAATTACAATTTGAAAATCAGATTTAAGTTATTAGTTTGACGTTCTTTACTTCAAAATAACTAAGACTTATTTTAGAATAGTCCATTTATAAATCAAAGCTAAGTTATTAGTTTGAAGGTCTTTACATCAAAATAACTAAGACTTATTTTAGAATAGTCCATTTGTAAATCAAAACTAAGTTTCTAGTTTGAAGTTCTTTATTTAAAAATATCTACTTCTGATTTTAGAAATGACAATTTGAAAATCAGATCTAAGTTAATTGTTTGACGTTTTTTACTTCTAAATAACTAAGTCTTATTTTAGTATAGTGAATTTGAAAATCAAAACTAACTTATTAGTTTGAAGTTCTTTACTTGAAAATATCTACTTCTTATTTTAGAAATGACAATTTGAAAATCCGATCTAAGTTAATAGTTTGACGTTCTTTACTTCTAAATAACTAAGTCTTAATTTAGTATAGTGAATTTGTAAATCAAAACTAACTTATTAGTTTAAAGTTCTTTACTTGAAAATATATACTACTGATTTTAGAAATGGCAATTTGAAAATCAGATTTAAGTTAATAGTTTGACGTTCTTTACTTCAAAATAACTAAGTCTTATTTTAGATTAGTGAATTTGTAAATCAAAGCTAAGTTATTAATTTGAAGTTCTTTACTTGAAAATATCTACTTCTGATATTAGAAATAACAATTTGAAAATCAGGTCTAAGTTAATAGTTTGACGTTTTTTTCTTAAAAATAACTAAGTCTTATTTTACGCTAGTGCATTTGTTAATCAAAACTAAGTTATAAATTTGAAGTTATTTACTTTGAAATATCTACTTCTGATTTAAGAAATGACAATTTGAAAATCAGATCTAAGTTAATAGTTTGACGTTCTTTACTTCTAAATAACTAGATCTTATTTTAGTATAGTGAATTTGTAAATCAAAACTAAGTTATTAGTTTGAAGTTCTTTACTTGAAAATATCTACTACTGATTTTAGAAATGACAATTTGAAAATCAGATCTAAGTTAATAGTTCGACGTTCTTTACTTCAAAATAACTAAGACTTATTTTAGACTAGTGAATTTGTAAATCAAAACTAAGTTATTAGTTTAAAGTTTTTTACTTCAAATTTAGTAATTCGGATCTTAGTAATGTAAATTTGGAAATCAAATCTAAGGTTGTAGTTTGAAGTTCTTTACTTGAAATTATCTACTTCTGATTTTAGAAATTACAATTTAAAAATCAAATCTAAGTTAATAGTTTGACGTTCTTTACTTCAAAATAACTAAGTCTTATTTTAGAATAGTGAACTTGTAAATCAAAGCTAAGTTATTAGTTTGAAGTTCTTTACTTGAAAATTTCTACATCTGATTTTAGAAATGACAATTGGAAATTCAGATCTAAGTTAATAGTGTGACGTTCTTTACTTCTAAATAACTAAGTCTTATTTTAGTATAGTGAATTTGTAAATTAAAACTAAGTTATAAGTTTGACGTTCTTTACTTGAATATATCTACTACTGATCTTAGAAATGATAATTTGAAAATCAGATCTAAGTTAGTAGTTTGACGTTCTTTACTTCAAAATAATTAAGTCTTATTTTAAACTAGTGAATTTGTAAATAAAAACTAAGTTATTAGTTTAAAGTTTTTTACTTCAAATTTACTAATTCGGATCTTAGTAATGTAAATTTGGAAATCAAATCTAAGGTTGTAGTTTGAAGTTCTTTACTTGAAATTATCTACTTCTGATTTTAGAAATGACAATTTGAAATTCAGATCTAAGTTAACAGTATGACGTTCTCTACTTCAAAATAACTAAGTCTTAATTTAGACTAGTGAATTTGTAAATCAAAACTAAGTTATTAGTTTAAAGTTATTTATTTCAAATTTACTAATTCGGATCTTAGTAATGTAAATTTGGAAATCAAATCTAAGGTTGTAGTTTGACGTTCTTTACTTCAAAATAACTAAGTCTTATTTTAGAATAGTGAACTTGTAAATCAAAACTAAGTTATTAGTTAGAAGTACTTTACTTAAAAATAGCTACTTCTGATTTTAAAAATGACAATTTGAAAATCAGATCTAAGTTAATAGTTTGACGTTCTTTACTTCAAAATAGATAAGTCTTATTTTAAACTAGTGAATTTGTAAATCAATACTTAGTTGTTAGTTTGAAGTTTTTTATTTCAAATTTTCTAATTCGGATCTTAGTAATGTAAATATCGAAATCAAATCTAAGGTTGTAGTTTGAAGTTCTTTACTTGAAAATATCTACTCCTGATTTTAGAAATGACAATTAGTAAATCAGATCTAAGTTAACAGTTTGACGTTCCTTTCTTCAAAATAACTTAGTCTTATTTTAGAATAGTGAATTTGTAAATCAAAACTAAGTTGTTAGTTTCAAATTCTTTATTTGAAAATATCTGCTTTAGATTTTAGAAATGACAATTTGAAAATCAGATCTCAGTTAATAGTTTGACGCTCTTTACTTCTAAATAACTAAATCTTATTTTAGTATAGTGAATTTGTAAATCAAATCTAAGTTATTAGTTTGAAGTTCTGTACTTGAAAATATATATTTCTGATTTTA
Source organism: Cantharis rustica (assembly GCA_911387805.1). Lineage (NCBI taxonomy): Eukaryota > Metazoa > Arthropoda > Insecta > Coleoptera > Cantharidae > Cantharis > Cantharis rustica. The sequence continues at coordinate 36,614,709 of OU426878.1, forward strand.
GAAATGACAATTTGAAAATCAGATCTAAGTTAATAGTTTGACGTTCTTTACTTCAAAACAACTAAGTCTTATTTTAGTATAGTGAATTTGTAAATCAAAACTAGTTATTAGTTTGAAACCTATACTTGAAAAAATCTGCTACTGATTTTAGAAATGACATTTTGAAAATCAGATCTAAGTTTATTGTTTGACGTTCTTTACTTCAAAATAACTAAGTCTTATTTTAGACTAGTAAATTTGTTAATCAAAACTAAGTTGTTAGTTTCAAGTTCTCTACTTGAAAATATCTACTACTTATTTTAGAAAAGACAATTTGAAAAACAGATCTAAGTTAATAGTTTGACGTTCTTTACTTCAAAATAACTATGTCTTATTTTAGAATAGAGAATTTCTAAATCAAAACTAAGTTATTAGTTTGAAGTTCTTTACTTTGAAATATCTACTTCTTTTTTAAGAACTGACAATTTGAAAATCAGATCTAAGTTAATAGTATAACGTTCTTTACTTCAAAATAGATAAGTCTTATTTTAGAATACTGTATTTGTAAATCAAAACTAAGTTATAAGTTTGAAGTTATTTACATGAAAATATCTACTACTGATCTTAGAAATGACAATTTGAAAATCAGATCTAAGTTTATAGTTTGACGTTTTTTACTTCAAAATAACTAAGTCTTATTTTAGACTAGTAAATTTGTTAATCAAAACTAAGTTATTAGTTTCAAGTTCTCTACTTGAAACTATCTACTACTTATTTTAGAAATGACAATTTGAAAATCAGATCTAAGTTAATAGTTTGACGTTCTTTACTTCAAATTAACTATGTCTTATTTTAGAATAGAGAATTTCTAAATCAAAACTAAGTTATTAGTTTGAAGTTCTTTACTTTGAAATATCTACTTCTTTTTTAAGAACTGACAATTTGAAAATCAGATCTCAGTTAATAGTATGACGTTCTTTACTTCAAAATAGATAAGTCTTATTTTAGAATACTGTATTTGTAAATCAAAACTAAGATGTTAGTTTGAAGTACTTTATTTGAAAATAACTGCTTCAGATTTTAGAAATGACAATTTGAAAATCAGATCTAAGTTAATAGTTTGACGTTCTTTAGTTCAAACCAACTAAGTCTTATTTTAGTATAGTGAATTTGTAAATCAAAACTAAGTTATTGGTATGAAGTTCTTTACTTGAAAAAAACAACTGCTGATTTTATAAATGACAGTTTGAAAATCAGATCTAAGTTAATAGTTTGACGTGCTTTACTTCTAAATAACTAAGTCTTATTTTAGACTAGTGAATTTGTAAATCAAAACTAAGTTATTAGTTTAAAGTTCTTTACTTTGAAATATCTACTTCTTTTTTAAGAACTGACAATTTGAAAATCAGATCTAAGTTAATAGTATGACGTTCTTTACTTCAAAATAGATAAGTCTTATTTTAGAATACTGTATTTGTAAATCAAAACTAAGATGTTAGTGTGAAGTACTTTATTTGAAAATATCTGCTTCAGATTTTAGAATTGACAATTAGAAAATCAGATCTAAGTTAATAGTTTGACGTTCTTTACTTCAAACCAACTAAGTCTTATTTTAGTATAGTGAATTTGTAAGTCAAAACTAAGTTATTAGTATGAAGTTCTTTACTTGAAAATATCTACTACTAATTTTAGAAATGACAATTTGAAAATCAGATCTAAGTTAAAAGTTTGAAGTTTTTCACTTCAAAATAACTAAGACTTATTTTAGACTAGTGAATTTGTAAATCAAAACTAAGTTATTAGTTTAAAGTTTTTTACTTCAAATTTACTAATTCGGATCTTAGTAATGTAAATTTGGAAATCAAATCTAAGGTTGTAGTTTGAAGTTCTTTACTTGAAATTATCTACTTCTGATTTTAGAAATGACATATTAAAAATCAAATCTAAGTTAATAGTTTGACGTTCTTTACTTCAAAATAACTAAGTCTTATTTTAGAATAGTGAATTTGTAAATCAAAGCTAAGTTATTAGTTTGAAGTTCTTTACTTGAAAATATTTACTTCTGATTTTAGAAATGACAATTTGAATTTCAGATCTAAGTTAATGACGTTCTTTACTTCTAAATAACTAACTCTTATTTTAGTATAGTGAATTCGTAAATCAAAGCTAAGTTATTAGTTTGAAGTTCTTTACTTGAAAATATTTACTTCTGATTTTAGAAATGACAATTTGAAATTCAGATCTAAGTTAATAGTTGGACGTTTTTTACTTCTAAATAACTAACTCTTATTTTAGTATAGTGAATTTGTAAATTAAAACTAAGTTATTAGTTTGAAGTTCTTTACTTTGAAATATCTACTTCTTTTTTAAGAACTGACAATTTGAAAATCAGATCTAAGTTAATAGTATAACGTTCTTTACTTCAAAATAGATAAGTTTTATTTTAGAATACTGTATTTGTAAATCAAAACTAAGATGTTAGTTTGAAGTACTTTATTTGAAAATAACTGCTTCAGATTTTAGAAATGACAATTTGAAAATCAAATCTAAGTTAATAGTTTGACGTTCTTTACTTCAAACCAACTAAGTCTTATTTTAGTATAGTGAATTTGTAAATCAAAACTAAGTTATTGGTCTGAAGTGCTTTACTTGAAAAAAACTACTACTGATTTTAGAAATGACAATTTGAAAATCAGATCTAAGTTAATAGTTTGACGTTCTTTACTTCAAAATTACTAAGTCTTATTTTAGAATAGTGAATTTGGAAATCAAAGCTAAGTTATTAGTTTGAAGTTCTTTACTTGAAAATTTCTACATCTGATTTTAGAAATGACAATTGGAAATTCAGATCTAAGTTAATAGTGTGACGTTCTTTACTTCTAAATAACTAAGTCTTATTTTAGTATAGTGAATTTGTAAATTAAAACTAAGTTATAAGTTTGACGTTCTTTACTTGAATATATCTACTACTGATCTTAGAAATGATAATTTGAAAATCAGATCTAAGTTAGTAGTTTGACGTTCTTTACTTCAAAATAACTAAGTCTTATTTTAAACTAGTGAATTTGTAAATAAAAACTAAGTTATTAGTTTAAAGTTTTTTACTTCAAATTTACTAATTCGGATCTTAGTAATGTAAATTTGGAAATCAAATCTAAGGTTGTAGTTTGAAGTTCTTTACTTGAAATTATCTACTTCTGATTTTAGAAATGACAATTTGAAATTCAGATCTAAGTTAACAGTATGACGTTCTCTACTTCAAAATAACTAAGTCTTAATTTAGACTAGTGAATTTGTAAATCAAAACTAAGTTATTAGTTTAAAGTTATTTATTTCAAATTTACTAATTCGGATCTTAGTAATGTAAATTTGGAAATCAAATCTAAGGTTGTAGTTTGACGTTCTTTACTTCAAAATAACTAAGTCTTATTTTAGAATAGTGAACTTGTAAATCAAAACTAAGTTATTAGTTAGAAGTACTTTACTTAAAAATAGCTACTTCTGATTTTAAAAATGACAATTTGAAAATCAGATCTAAGTTAATAGTTTGACGTTCTTTACTTCAAAATAGATAAGTCTTATTTTAAACTAGTGAATTTGTAAATCAATACTTAGTTGTTAGTTTGAAGTTTTTTATTTCAAATTTTCTAATTCGGATCTTAGTAATGTAAATATCGAAATCAAATCTAAGGTTGTAGTTTGAAGTTCTTTACTTGAAAATATCTACTCCTGATTTTAGAAATGACAATTAGTAAATCAGATCTAAGTTAACAGTTTGACGTTCCTTTCTTCAAAATAACTTAGTCTTATTTTAGAATAGTGAATTTGTAAATCAAAACTAAGTTGTTAGTTTCAAATTCTTTATTTGAAAATATCTGCTTTAGATTTTAGAAATGACAATTTGAAAATCAGATCTAAGTTAATAGTTTGACGTTCTTTACTTCTAAATAACTAAATCTTATTTTAGTATAGTGAATTTGTAAATCAAATCTAAGTTATTAGTTTGAAGTTCTGTACTTGAAAATATATATTTCTGATTTTAGAAATGACAATTTGAAAATCAGATCTAAGTTAATAGTTTGACGTTCTTTACTTCAAAACAACTAAGTCTTATTTTAGTATAGTGAATTTGTAAATCAAAACTAGTTATTAGTTTGAAACCTATACTTGAAAAAATCTGCTACTGATTTTAGAAATGACATTTTGAAAATCAGATCTAAGTTTATTGTTTGACGTTCTTTACTTCAAAATAACTAAGTCTTATTTTAGACTAGTAAATTTGTTAATCAAAACTAAGTTGTTAGTTTCAAGTTCTCTACTTGAAAATATCTACTACTTATTTTAGAAAAGACAATTTGAAAAACAGATCTAAGTTAATAGTTTGACGTTCTTTACTTCAAAATAACTATGTCTTATTTTAGAATAGAGAATTTCTAAATCAAAACTAAGTTATTAGTTTGAAGTTCTTTACTTTGAAATATCTACTTCTTTTTTAAGAACTGACAATTTGAAAATCAGATCTAAGTTAATAGTATAACGTTCTTTACTTCAAAATAGATAAGTCTTATTTTAGAATACTGTATTTGTAAATCAAAACTAAGTTATAAGTTTGAAGTTATTTACATGAAAATATCTACTACTGATCTTAGAAATGACAATTTGAAAATCAGATCTAAGTTTATAGTTTGACGTTTTTTACTTCAAAATAACTAAGTCTTATTTTAGACTAGTAAATTTGTTAATCAAAACTAAGTTATTAGTTTCAAGTTCTCTACTTGAAACTATCTACTACTTATTTTAGACATGACAATTTGAAAATCAGATCTAAGTTAATAGTTTGACGTTCTTTACTTCAAATTAACTATGTCTTATTTTAGAATAGAGAATTTCTAAATCAAAACTAAGTTATTAGTTTGAAGTTCTTTACTTTGAAATATCTACTTCTTTTTTAAGAACTGACAATTTGAAAATCAGATCTCAGTTAATAGTATGACGTTCTTTACTTCAAAATAGATAAGTCTTATTTTAGAATACTGTATTTGTAAATCAAAACTAAGATGTTAGTTTGAAGTACTTTATTTGAAAATAACTGCTTCAGATTTTAGAAATGACAATTTGAAAATCAGATCTAAGTTAATAGTTTGACGTTCTTTAGTTCAAACCAACTAAGTCTTATTTTAGTATAGTGAATTTGTAAATCAAAACTAAGTTATTGGTATGAAGTTCTTTACTTGAAAAAAACAACTGCTGATTTTATAAATGACAGTTTGAAAATCAGATCTAAGTTAATAGTTTGACGTTCTTTACTTCGAAACAACTAAGTCTTATTTTAGTATTGTGAATTTGTAAATCAAAACTAAGTTATTAGTGTGAAGTTCTTTACTTGAAAAAAACTACTACCGATTTTAGAAATGACAATTTGAAAATCAGATCTAAGTTAATAGTTTGACGTTCTTTACTTCAAAATAACTAAGTCTTATTTTAGACTAGTGAATTTGTAAATCAAAACTAAGTTATTAGTTTAAAGTTTTTTACTTCAAATTTAGTAATTCGGATCTTGGAAATGTAAATTTGATAATTAAATCTAAGGTTGTAGTTTGAAGTTTTTTACTTGAAAATATCTACTTCTGATTTTAGAAATAACAATGTGAAAATCAGATCTAGTTATTAGTTTGACATTCTTTACTTCTAAACAACTAAGTCTTATTTTTGTATAGTGAATTTGTTAATCAAAACTAAGTTATTAGTTTGAAGTTTTTACTTGAAAATATCTACTTCTTATTTTAGAAATGCCAATTTGAAAATCACATCTAAGTTAATAGATTGACGTTCTTTACTTCAAAATAGATAAGTCTTATTTTAGAATAGTGTATTCGTAAATCAAAACTAAATTATTAGATTGAAGTTCTTTACTTTAAAAAATTTACTACTGATTTTAGAACTGACAATTTGAAAATCAGATCTAAGTTAGTAGTTTGACGTTCTTTACTTCTAAAGCACTAAGTCTTATTTGAGTATAGTGAAGTTGTAAATCAAAACTAAGTTATTAGTATGAAGTTCTTTACTTGAAAAAATCTAATACTGATTTTAGAACTGACAATTTGAAAATCAGAACTAAGTTAATAGTTTGACGGTTTTTACTTCTAAACAACTAAGTCTTATTTTAGTATAGTGAATTTGTAAATCAAAACTAAGTTATTAGTTTGAAGTTCTGTACTTGAAAATATCTACTACTGGTTTTAGAAATGACAATTTGAAAATCAGATATAGTTATTAGTTTGACGTTCTTTACTTCAAAATAGATAAATCTTATTTTAGAATACTGTATTTGTAAGTCAAAACTAAGTTGTTAGTTTAAAGTATTTTATTTGAAAATATCTGCTTCAGATTTTAGAAATGACAATTTGAAAATAAGATCTAATTTAATAGTTTGACGTTCTTTACTTCAAAATAACAAAGTCTTATTTTAGAATAGTGAATTTGTAAATCAAAGCTAAGTTATTAGTTTAAAGTTCTATACTTGAAAATATCTACTTCTGATTTTAGAAATGACAATTTGAAAATCAGATCTAAGTTAATAGTTTGACGTTCTTTACTTCTAAATAACTAAGTTTTATTTTAGTATAGTGAATTTGTAAATCAAAACTAAGTTATTAGTTTGAAGTTCATTACTTGAAAATATCTACTACTGATTTTAGAAATGACAATTTGAAAATCAGATCTCTGTTAATAGTTTGACGTTCTTTTCTTCAAAATATATAAATCTTATTTTAGAATACTGTATTTGTAAGTCAAAACTAAGTTGTTAGTTTGAAGTATTTTATTTGAAAATATCTGCTTCAGATTTTAGAAATGACAATTTGAAAATCAGATTTAAGTTAATAGTTTGACGTTCTTTACTTCAAAATAGCTAAGTATTATTTTAGACTAGTGAATTTGTAAATCAACACTAAGTTATTAGTTCAAAGTTCTTTACTTGGAAGTAACTGCTTCAGATTTTAGAAATGACAATTTGTAAATCAGATCTATGTTAATATTTTAACGTTCTTTACATCAAAATAATTAAATTTTATTTTAGAATAGTAAATTTGTAAATCAAAACTGAGTTATTAGTTTGAAGTTCTTTACTTGAAAATATCTACTTTTGATTTTTGAAATGACAATTTGAAAATCAGATCTAAGTTAATAGTTTGACGTTCTTTACTTCGAAACAACTAAGTCTTATTTTAGTATTGTGAATTTGTAAATCAAAACTAAGTTATTAGTGTGAAGTTCTTTACTTGAAAAAAACTACTACCGATTTTAGAAATGACAATTTGAAAATCAGATCTAAGTTAATAGTTTGACGTTCTTTACTTCAAAATAACTAAGTCTTATTTTATACTAGTGAATTTGTAAATCAAAACTAAGTTATTAGTTTAAAGTTTTTTACTTCAAATTTAGTAATTCGGATCTTGGAAATGTAAATTTGATAATTAAATCTAAGGTTGTAGTTTGAAGTTTTTTACTTGAAAATATCTACTTCTGATTTTAGAAATAACAATGTGAAAATCAGATCTAGTTATTAGTTTGACATTCTTTACTTCTAAACAACTAAGTCTTATTTTAGTATAGTGAATTTGTAAATCAAAACTAAGTTATTAGTTTGAAGTTCTGTACTTGAAAATATCTACTACTGGTTTTAGAAATGACAATTTGAAAATCAAATATAGTTATTAGTTTGACGTTCTTTACTTCAAAATAACTATGTCTTATTTTAGATTAGTGAATTTGATATTCAGAGCTAAGTTATAATTTGAAGTTCTTTACGTGAAAATATCTACTCCTGATTTTATAAATGACAATTTGAAAATCAGATCTAAGTTAATATTTTGACGTTCTTTACTTCAAAATAACTAAGTCTTATTTTAAACTAGTGAATTTGTAAATAAAAACTAAGTTATTAGTTTAAAGTTTTTTACTTCAAATTTACTAATTCGGATCTTAGTAATGTAAATTTGGAAATCAAATCTAAGGTTGTAGTTTGAAGTTCTTTACTTGAAATTATCTACTTCTGATTTTAGAAATTACAATTTAAAAATCAGATCTAAGTTAATAGTTTGACGTTCTTTACTTCAAAATAACTAAGTCTTATTTTAGAATAGTGAATTTGTAAATCAAAGCTAAGTTATTAATTTGAAGTTTTTTATTTGAACATATCTACTTCTGATTTTAGAAATGACAATTTGAAAATCAAGTCTAAGTTAATAGTTTGACGTTTTTTACTTCAAAATAACTAAAACTTATTTTAGACTAGTAAATTTGTAAATCAAAACTAAGTTATTAGTTTGAAGTTTTTTACTTGAAAATATCTACTCCTGATTTTAGAAATGACAATTTGTAAATCAGATCTAAGTTAATAGTTTGACGTTCCTTTCTTCAAAATAACTTAGTCTTATTTTAAACTAGTGAATTTGTAAATAAAAACTAAGTTATTAGTTTAAAGTTTTTTACTTCAAATTTACTAATTCGGATCTTAGTAATGTAAATTTGGAAATCAAATCTAAGGTTGTAGTTTGAAGTTCTTTACTTGAAATTATCTACTTCTGATTTTAGAAATGACAATTTGAAATTCAGATCTAAGTTAACAGTATGACGTTCTCTACTTCAAAATAACTAAGTCTTAATTTAGACTAGTGAATTTGTAAATTAAAACTAAGTTATTAGTTTAAAGTTATTTATTTCAAATTTTCTAATTCGGATCTTAGTAATGTAAATATCGAAATCAAATCTAAGGTTGTAGTTTGAAGTTCTTTACTTGAAAATATCTACTTCTCATTTTAAAAATGATAATTTGAAAATCAGATCTAAGTTAATAGTTTGACGTTCTTTACTTCAAAATAACTAAGTCTTATTTTAGAATAGTGAATTTGTAAATCAAAGCTAAGTTATTAATTTGAAGTTTTTTAGTTGAACATATCTACTTCTGATTTTAGAAATGACAATTTGAAAATCAAGTCTAAGTTAATAGTTTGACGTTTTTTACTTCAAAATAACTAAAACTTATTTTAGACTAGTAAATTTGTAAATCAAAACTAAGTTATTAGTTTGAAGTTCTTTACTTGAAAATATCTACTCCTGATTTTAGAAATGACAATTTGTAAATCAGATCTAAGTTAATAGTTTGACGTTCCTTTCTTCAAAATAACTTAGTCTTATTTTAGAATAGTGAATTTGTAAATCAAAACTAAGTTGTTAGTTTCAAATTCTTTATTTGAAAATATCTGCTTTAGATTTTAGAAATGACAATTTGAAAAACAGATCTAAGTTAATAGTTTGACGTTTTTTACATCAAAATAACTAAATTTTGTTTTAGAATAGTTAATTTGTAAATCAAAACTAAGTTATTAGTTTGAAGTTTTTTACTTGAAAATATCTACTTCTGACTTTAGAAATGGCAATTTGAAAATCAGATCTAAGTTAATAGTTTGACGTTCTTTACTTCTAAATAACTAAATCTTATTTTAGTATAGTGAATTTGTAAATCGAATCTAAGTTATTAGTTTGAAGTTCTGTACTTGAAAATATATATTTCTGATTTTAGAAATGACAATTTGAAAATCAGATCTAAGTTAATAGTTTGACGTTCTTTACTTCAAAATAGATAAGTCTTATTTTAGAATACTGTATTTGTAAATCAAAACTAAGATGTTAGTTTGAAGTACTTTATTTGAAAATAACTGCTTCAGATTTTAGAAATGACAATTTGAAAATCAGATCTAAGTTAATAGTTTGACGTTCTTTACCTCAAACCAACTAAGTCTTATTTTAGTATAGTGAATTTGTAAATCAAAACTAAGTTATTGGTCTGAAGTTCTTTACTTGAAAAAAACTACTACTGGTTTTAGAAATGACAGTTTGAAAATCAGATCTAAGTTAATAGTTTGACGTGCTTTACTTCTAAATAACTAAGTCTTATTTTAGACTAGTGAATTTGTAAATCAAAACTAAGTTATTAGTTTAAAGTTCTTTACTTTGAAATATCTACTTCTTTTTTATAAACTGACAATTTGAAAATCAGATCTAAGTTAATAGTATGACGTTCTTTACTTCAAAATAGATAAGTCTTATTTTAGAATACTGTATTTGTAAATCAAAACTAAGATGTTAGTGTGAAGTACTTTATTTGAAAATATCTGCTTCAGATTTTAGAATTGACAATTTGAAAATCAGATCTAAGTTAATAGTTTGACGTTCGTTACTTCAAACCAACTAAGTCTTATTTTAGTATAGTGAATTTGTAAATCAAAACTAAGTTATTAGTATGAAGTTCTTTACTTGAAAATATCTACTACTAATTTTAGAAATGACAATTTGAAAATCAGATCTAAGTTAAAAGTTTGACGTTTTTCACTTCAAAATAACTAAGACTTATTTTAGACTAGTGAATTTGTAAATCAAAACTAAGTTATTAGTTTAAAGTTTTTTACTTCAAATTTACTAATTCGGATCTTAGTAATGTAAATTTGGAAATCAAATCTAAGGTTGTAGTTTGAAGTTCTTTACTTGAAATTATCTACTTCTGATTTTAGAAATTACAATTTAAAAATCAAATCTAAGTTAATAGTTTGACGTTCTTTACTTCAAAATAACTAAGTCTTATTTTAGAATAGTGAACTTGTAAATCAAAACTAAGTTATTAGTTAGAAGTACTTTACTTAAAAATAGCTACTTCTGATTTTAAAAATGACAATTTGAAAATCAGATCTAAGTTAATAGTTTGACGTTCTTTACTTCAAAATAGATAAGTCTTATTTTAAACTAGTGAATTTGTAAATCAATACTTAGTTGTTAGTTTGAAGTTTTTTATTTCAAATTTTCTAATTCGGATCTTAGTAATGTAAATATCGAAATCAAATCTAATGTTGTAGTTTGAAGTTCTTTACTTGAAAATATCTACTTCTGATTTTAAAAATGATAATTTGAAAATCAGATCTAAGTTAATAGTTTGACGTTCTTTACTTCAAAATAACTAAGTCTTATTTTAGAATAGTGAATTTGTAAATCAAAGCTAAGTTATTAATTTGAAGTTTTTTAGCTGAACATATCTACTTCTGATTTTAGAAATGACAATTTGAAAGTCAAGTCTAAGTTAATAGTTTGACGTTTTTTACTTCAAAATAACTAAAACTTATTTTAGACTAGTAAATTTGTAAATCAAAACTAAGTTATTAGTTTGAAGTACTTTACTTAAAAATAGCTACTTCTGATTTTAAAAATGACAATTTGAAAATCAGATCTAAGTTAATAGTTTGACGTTCTTTACTTCAAAATAGATAAGTCTTATTTTAAACTAGTGAATTTGTAAATCAATACTTAGTTGTTAGTTTGAAGTTTTTTATTTCAAATTTTCTAATTCGGATCTTAGTAATGTAAATATCGAAATCAAATCTAAGGTTGTAGTTTGATGTTCTTTACTTGAAAATATCTACTTCTGATTTTAAAAATGATAATTTGAAAATCAGATCTAAGTTAATAGTTTGACGTTCTTTACTTCAAAATAACTAAGTCTTATTTTAGAATAGTGAATTTGTAAATCAAAGCTAAGTTATTAATTTGAAGTTTTTTAGTTGAACATATCTACTTCTGATTTTAGAAATGACAATTTGAAAATCAAGTCTAAGTTAATAGTTTGACGTTTTTTACTTCAAAATAATTAAAACTTATTTTAGACTAGTAAATTTGTAAATCAAAACTAAGTTATTAGTTTGAAGTTCTTTACTTGAAAATATCTACTCCTGATTTTAGAAATGACAATTTGTAAATCAGATCTAAGTTAATAGTTTGACGTTCCTTTCTTCAAAATAACTTAGTCTTATTTTAGAATAGTGAATTTGTAAATCAAAACTAAGTTGTTAGTTTCAAATTCTTTATTTGAAAATATCTGCTTTAGATTTTAGAAATGACAATTTGAAAAACAGATCTAAGTTAATAGTTTGACGTTTTTTACATCAAAATAACTAAATTTTGTTTTAGAATAGTTAATTTGTAAATCAAAACTAAGTTATTAGTTTGAAGTTTTTTACTTGAAAATATCTACTTCTGACTTTAGAAATGACAATTTGAAAATCAGATCTAAGTTAATAGTTTGACGTTCTTTACTTCTAAATAACTAAATCTTATTTTAGTATAGTGAATTTGTAAATCAAATCTAAGTTATTAGTTTGAAGTTCTGTACTTGAAAATATATATTTCTGATTTTAGAAATGACAATTTGAAAATCAGATCTAAGTTAATAGTTTGACGTTCTTTACTTCAAAACAACTAAGTCTTATTTTAGTATAGTGAATTTGTAAATCAAAACTAGGTTATTAGTTTGAAACCTATACTTGAAAAAATCTACTACTGATTTTAGAAATGACATTTTGAAAATCAGATCTAAGTTTATAGTTTGACGTTCTTTACTTCAAAATAACTAAGTCTTATTTTAGACTAGTAAATTTGTTAATCAAAACTAAGTTGTTAGTTTCAAGTTCTCTACTTGAAAATATCTACTACTTATTTTAGAAATGACAATTTGAAAATCAGATCTAAGTTAATAGTTTGACGTTCTTTACTTCAAAATAACTATGTCTAATTTTAGAATAGAGAATTTCTAAATCAAAACTAAGTTATTTGTTTGAAGTTCTTTACTTTGAAATATCTACTTCTTTTTTAAGAACTGACAATTTGAAAATCAGATCTAAGTTAATAGTATGACGTTCTATACTTCAAAATAGATAAGTCTTATTTTAGAATACTGTATTTGTAAATCAAAACTAAGATGTTAGTTTGAAGTACTTTATTTGAAAATAACTGCTTCAGATTTTAGAAATGACAATTTGAAAATCAGATCTAAGTTAATAGTTTGACGTTCTTTACTTCAAACCAACTAAGTCTTATTTTAGTATAGTGAATTTGTAAATCAAAACTAAGTTATTGGTCTGAAGTTCTTTACTTGAAAAAAACTACTACTGATTTTAGAAATGACAGTTTGAAAATCAGATCTAAGTTAATAGTTTGACGTGCTTTACTTTTAAATAACTAAGTCTTATTTTAGACTAGTGAATTTGTAAATCAAAACTAAGTTATTAGTTTAAAGTTCTTTACTTTGAAATATCTACTTCTTTTTTAAAAACTGACAATTTGAAAATCAGATCTAAGTTAATAGTATGACGTTCTTTACTTCAAAACAGATAAGTCTTATTTTAGAATACTGTATTTGTAAATCAAAACTAAGATGTTAGTGTGAAGTACTTTATTTGAAATATCTGCTTCAGATTTTAGAATTGACAATTTGAAAATCAGATCTAAGTTAATAGTTTGACGTTCTTTACTTCAAACCAACTAAGTCTTATTTTAGTATAGTGAATTTGTAAATCAAAACTAAGTTATTAGTTTAAAGTTTTTTACTTCAAATTTACTAATTCGGATCTTAGTAATGTAAACTTGGAAATCAAATCTAAGGTTGTAGTTTGACGTTCTTTACTTCAAAATAACTAAGTCTTATTTTAGAATAGTGAATTTGTAAATCAAAGCTAAGTTATTAGTTTGAAGTTGTTTACTTGAAAATATCTACTTCTGATTTTAGAAATGACAATTTGAAAATCAGATCTAAGTTAATAGTTTGACGTTCTTTACTTCAAAATTACTAAGTTTTATTTTAGAATAGTATATTTGGAAATCAAAGCTAAGTTATTAGTTTGAAGTTCTTTACTTGAAAATTTCTACATCTGATTTTAGAAATGACAATTTGAAATTCAGATCTAAGTTAATAGTGTGACGTTCTTTACTTCTAAATAACTAAGTCTTATTTTAGTATAGTGAATTTGTAAATTAAAACTAAGTTATTAGTTTGACGTTCTTTACTTGAATATATCTACTACTGATCTTAGAAATGATAATTTGAAAATCAGATCTAAGTTAGTAGTTTGACGTTCTTTACTTCAAAATAGATTAGTCTTATTTTAGAATACTGTATTTGTAAATCAAAACTAAGTTAGTAGTTTGAAGTTCTTTACTTGAAAATATCTACTTCTGATTTTGGAAATGACAATTTGAAAATCAGATTTAAGTTAATAGTTTGACGTTCTTTACTTCAAAATAACTAAGTCTTATTTTGAACTAGTGAATTTGTAAATAAAAACTAAGTTATAAGTTTAAAGTTATTTACTTTGAAATATCTACTTCTGATTTAAGAAATGAAATTTGAAAATCAGATCTAAGTGAATAGCTTGACGTTCTTTACATCAAAATAGATAAGTCTTATTTTAGAATACTGTTTTTGTAAATCAAAACTAAGTTTTTAGTTTGAAGTTCTTTACTTTAAAATATCTACTTCTGATTTTGGAAATGACAATTTGAAAATCAGATCTAAGTTAATAGTTTGACGTTCTTTACTTCTAAACAAATAAGTCTTATTTTAGTATAGTGAATTTGTAAATCAAATCTAAGTTATTAGTTGAAGTTCTTTACTTGAAAATATCTACTTCTTATTTTAGAAATGACAATTTGAAAATCAGATCTAAGTTAATAGTTTGACGTTCTTTACTTCTAAATAACTAAGTCTTATTTTAGTATAGTGTATTTGTAAATCAAAACTAAGTTTCAAGATTGAAGTTCTTTATTTAAAAATATCTACTTCTGATTTTAGAAATGACAATTTGAAAATCAGATCTAAGTTAATAGTTTGACGTGCTTTACTTTAAAATAGAAAAGTCTTATTTTAGTATACTGTATTTGTAAATCAAAACTAAGTTGTTGGTTTGAAGTTATTTACTTTGAAATATCTACTTCTGATTTAAGAAATAACAATTTGAAAATCAGATCTAAGTGAATAGTTTGAGGTTCTTTACTTCAAAATAGATAAGTCTTATTTTAAAATAGTGTATTTCTAAATCAAAACAAAGTTATTAGTTTGAAGTTCTATACGTGAAAATAGCAACTTCTGATTTTAGAAATGGCAATTTGAAAATCAGATCTAAGTTAATAGTTTGACGTTCTTTACTTCTCAATAACTAACTCTTATTTTAGTATAGTGAATTTGTAAATCAATACTTAGTTATTAGTTTGAAGTTCTTTACTTGAAAATATCTACTACTGATTTTAGAAATGACAATTTGAAAATCAGATCTAAGTTAATAGTTTGACGTTCTTTACTTCAAAATAACTAAGTCTTACTTTAGACTAGTGAATTTGTAAATCAAAACTAAGTTATTAGTTTAAAGTTTTTACTTCAAATTTACTAATTCGGATCTTAGTAATGTAAATGTGGAAATCAAATCTAAGGTTGTAGTTTGAAGTTCTTTACTTGAAAATATCTACTACTGATTTTAGAAATAACAATTTGAAAATCAAATCTAAGTTAATAGTTTGACGTTCTTTACTTCAAAATAACTAAGACTTATTTTAGAATAGTCCATTTGTAAATCAAACCTAAGTTATTAGTTTGAAGTTCTTTACTTGAAAATATCTACTTCTGATTTTAGAAATGACAATTTGAAAATCAGGTCTAAGTTAATAGTTTGACGCACTTTACTTCAAAATAACTATGTCTTATTTTAGAATAGTGAATTTGTAATTCAGGGCTAAGTTATAATTTCAAGTTCTTTACGTGAAATAATCTACTCCTGATTTTAGAAATGACAATTTGAAAATCAGATCTAAGTTAATAGTTTGACGTTCTTTTCTTCTAAATAACTAAGTCTTATTTTAGTATTGTGAATTTGTAAATCAAAACTAAGTTATTAGTTCGAAGTTCTTTAGTTGAAAATTTCTAATGCTGAATTTAGAAATGATAATTTGAAAATCAGATCTAAGTTAATAGTTTAACGTACTTTACTACAAAATAACTAAGTCTTATTTTAGAATAGTGAATTTGTAAATTAAAACTAAGTTATTAGTTTGAAGTTCTTTACTTTGAAATATCTACTTCTGATTAAAAAATGACAATTTGAAAATCAGATCTTAGTGAATAGTTTGACGTACTTTACTTCAAAATAGATAAGTCTTATATTAGAATTGTGTATTCGTAAATCAAAACTAAGTTATTAGTTTGAAGTTCTTTACTTAAAAATATCTACTACTGATTTTAGAAATAACAATTTGAAAATCAAATCTAAGTTAATAGTTTGACGTTCTTTACTTCAAAATAACTAAGACTTATTTTAGAATAGTCCATTTGTAAATCAAACCTAAGTTATTAGTTTGAAGTTCTTTACTTAAAAATATCTACTTCTGATTTTAGAAATGACAATTTGAAAATCAGATCTAAGTTAATAGTTTGACGATCTTTACTTCATAAGAGATAAGTTTTATTTTAGAATACTGTATTTGTAAATCAAAACAAAGTTGTTAGTTTGAAGTTCTTTATTTGAAAATATCTGCTTCAGATTTTAGAAATTACAATTTGAAAATTAGATCTAATTTAATAGTTTGACGTTCTTTACTTCAAAATAACTAAGTCTTATTTTACACTAGTGAATTTGTAAATCAAAACTAAGTTATAAGTTTAAAGTTATTTACTTTGAAATATCTACTTCTGATTTAAGAAATGAAATTTGAAAATCAGATCTAAGTGAATAGCTTGACGTTCTTTACATCAAAATAGATAAGTCTTATTTTAGAATACTGTTTTTGTAAATCAAAACTAAGTTTTTAGTTTGAAGTTCTTTACTTTAAAATATCTACTTCTGATTTTGGAAATGACAATTTGAAAATCAGTTTTAAGTTAATAGTTTGACGTTCTTTACTTCTAAATAACTAAGTCTTATTTTAGTATAGTGAATTTGTAAATCAAAACTAACTTATTAGTTTAAAGTTCTTTACTTGAAAATATCTACTACTGATTTTAGAAATGACAATTTGAAAATCAGATTTAAGTTAATAGTTTGCCGTTCTTTACTTCAAAATTACTAAGTCTTATTTTAGAATAGTGAATTTGTAAATCAATGCGAAGTTATTAATTTGAATTTCTTTACTTTGAAATAACTACTTCTGATTTTAGAAATGCCAATTTGAAAGTCAGATCTAAGTTAATAGTTTGACGTTCTTTACTTCTAAATAACTAGATCTTATTTTAGTATAGTGAATTTGTAAATCAAAACTAAGTTATTAGTTTGAAGTTCTTTACTTGAAAATATCTACTACTAATTTTAGAAATGACAATTTGAAAATCAGATCTAAGTTAATAGTTAGACGTTTTTTACTTCACAATAACTAAGTCTTATTTTAGACTAGTAAATTTCTAAATCAAAACTAAGTTATTAGTTTGAAGTTCTTTACTTGAAAATGTCTACTACTGATTTTACAAATGACAATTTGAAAATCAGATCTAAGTTAATAGTTTGACGTTCTTTACTTCAAAATAACTAAGTCTTACTTTAGACTAGTGAATTTGTAAATCAAAACTAAGTTATTAGTTTAAAGTTTTTACTTCAAATTTACTAATTCGGATCTTAGTAATGTAAATTTGGAAATCAAATCTAAGGTTGTAGTTTGAAGTTCTTTACTTGAAAATGTCTACTACTGATTTTAGAAATTACAATTTGAAAATCAGATCTAAGTTAATAGTTTGACGTTCTTTACTTCAAAATAACTAAGACTTATTTTAGAATAGTCCATTTGTAAATCAAAGCTAAGTTATTAGTTTGACGTTCTTAACTTGAAAATATCTACTTCTGATTTTAGAAATGACAATTTGAAAATCAGATCTAAGTTAATAGTTTGACGTTCTTTACATCTAAATAACTAAGTCTTATTTTAGTATTCTGAATTTGTAAATCAAAACTAAGTTATTAGTTCAAAGTTCTTTACTTGAAAATATCTACTGCTGATTTTAGAAATGATAATTTAAAGATCAGATCTAAGTTAATAGTTTAACGTTCTTTACTTCAAAATAACTATGTCTTATTTTAGAATAGTGAATTTGTAAATCAAAACTAAGTTATTAGTTTGAAGATCTTTACTTTGAAATATCTAGTACTTCTGATTTAAGAAATGACAATTTAAAAATCAGATCTAAGTGCATAGTTTGACGATCTTTACTTCATAAGAGATAACTCTTATTTTAGAAAACTGTATTTTTAAATCAAAACAAAGTTGTTAGTTTGAAGTTCCTTATTTGAAAATATCTGCTTCAGATTTTAGAAATGCCAATTTGAAAATCAGATTTAAGTTAATAGTTTGACGTCCCTTACTTCAAAATAACTAAGTCTTATTTTAGACTAGTGAATTTGTAAATCAAAACTAAGTTATTAGTTCAATGTTTTTTACTTCAAATTTACAAATTCGGATCATAGTAATGTAAATTTTGAAATCAAATCTAAGGTTCTAGTATGAAGTTCTTTACATGAAAATATCTACTTCTGATTTTAGAAATGACAATTTGAAAATCAGATATAAGTTTGACGTTCCTTACTTCAAAATAACTAAGTCCTATTTTAGTATAGTGAATTTGTAAATCAAAGCTATGTTATTAGTTTGAAGTTCTTTACTTGAAAATATCTACTTCTTATTTTAGAAATGACAATTTGAAAATCAGATCTAAGTTAAAAGTTTGACGTTTTTTACTTCACAATAACTAAGTCTTATTTTAGACTAGTAAATTTGTAAATCAAAACTAAGTTATTAGTTAGAAGTTCTTTACTTGAAAATATCTACTTCTTATTTTAGAAATGACAATTTGAAAATCAGATCTAAGTTAAAAGTTTGAAGTTTTTTACTTCACAATAACTAAGTCTTATTTTACACTAGTAAATTTGTAAATCAAAACTAAGTTATAAGTTTAAAGTATCTTACTTTGAAATATCTACTTCTGATTTAAGAAATGAAATTTGAAAATCAGATCTAAGTTAATAGTTTGACGTTTTTTACTTCACAATAACTAAGTCTTATTTTAGACTAGTAAATTTGTAAATTAAAACTAAGTTATTAGTTTGAAGTTTTTTACTTGAAAATATCTACTACTGATTTTAGAAATGACAATTTGAAAATCAGATATAGTTATTAGTTTGACGTTTTTTACTTCAAAATAACTAAGTCTTATTTTAGTATAGTGAATTTGTAAATCAAAGCTATGTTATTAGTTTGAAGTTCTTTACTTGAAAATTTCTACTACTGATTTTACAAATGACAATTTGAAAATCAGATATAGTTATTAGTTTAACGTTCTTTACTTCAAAATAACTAAGTCTTATTTTAGTATAGTGAATTTGTAAATCAAAGCTATGTTATTAGTTTGAAGTTCTTTACTTGAAAATATCTACTACTGATTTTAGAAATGACAATTTGAAAATCAGATCTAAGTTAATAGTTTGACGTTCTTTACTTCAAAATAACTAAGTCTTACTTTAGTCTAGTGAATTTGTAAATCAAAACTAAGTTATTAGTTTAAAGTTTTTACTTCATATTTACTAATTCGGATCTTAGTAATGTAAATTTGGAAATCTAATCTAAGGTTGTAGTTTGAAGTTCTTTACTTGAAAATATCTACTACTGATTTTAGAATTTACAATCTGAAAACTAAGTTATTAGTTCAAAGTTCTTTACTTGAAAATATCTACTGCTGATTTTAGAAATGATAATTTAAAGATCAGATCTAAGTTAATAGTTTAACGTTCTTTACTTCAAAATAACTATGTCTTATTTTAGAATAGTGAATTTGTAAATCAAAACTAAGTTATTAGTTTGAAGATCTTTACTTTGAAATATCTAGTACTTCTGATTTAAGAAATGACAATTTAAAAATCAGATCTAAGTGCATAGTTTGACGATCTTTACTTCATAAGAGATAACTCTTATTTTAGAAAACTGTATTTTTAAATCAAAACAAAGTTGTTAGTTTGAAGTTCCTTATTTGAAAATATCTGCTTCAGATTTTAGAAATGCCAATTTGAAAATCAGATCTAAGTTAATAGTTTGACGTCCCTTACTTCAAAATAACTAAGTCTTATTTTAGACTAGTGAATTTGTAAATCAAAACTAAGTTATTAGTTCAATGTTTTTTACTTCAAATTTACAAATTCGGATCATAGTAATGTAAATTTTGAAATCAAATCTAAGGTTCTAGTATGAAGTTCTTTACATGAAAATATCTACTTCTGATTTTAGAAATGACAATTTGAAAATCAGATATAAGTTTGACGTTCCTTACTTCAAAATAACTAAGTCCTATTTTAGTATAGTGAATTTGTAAATCAAAGCTATGTTATTAGTTTGAAGTTCTTTACTTGAAAATATCTACTTCTTATTTTAGAAATGACAATTTGAAAATCAGATCTAAGTTAAAAGTTTGACGTTTTTTACTTCACAATAACTAAGTCTTATTTTAGACTAGTAAATTTGTAAATCAAAACTAAGTTATTAGTTAGAAGTTCTTTACTTGAAAATATCTACTTCTTATTTTAGAAATGACAATTTGAAAATCAGATCTAAGTTAAAAGTTTGAAGTTTTTTACTTCACAATAACTAAGTCTTATTTTACACTAGTAAATTTGTAAATCAAAACTAAGTTATAAGTTTAAAGTATCTTACTTTGAAATATCTACTTCTGATTTAAGAAATGAAATTTGAAAATCAGATCTAAGTTAATAGTTTGACGTTTTTTACTTCACAATAACTAAGTCTTATTTTAGACTAGTAAATTTGTAAATTAAAACTAAGTTATTAGTTTGAAGTTTTTTACTTGAAAATATCTACTACTGATTTTAGAAATGACAATTTGAAAATCAGATATAGTTATTAGTTTGACGTTTTTTACTTCAAAATAACTAAGTCTTATTTTAGTATAGTGAATTTGTAAATCAAAGCTATGTTATTAGTTTGAAGTTCTTTACTTGAAAATTTCTACTACTGATTTTACAAATGACAATTTGAAAATCAGATATAGTTATTAGTTTAACGTTCTTTACTTCAAAATAACTAAGTCTTATTTTAGTATAGTGAATTTGTAAATCAAAGCTATGTTATTAGTTTGAAGTTCTTTACTTGAAAATATCTACTACTGATTTTAGAAATGACAATTTGAAAATCAGATCTAAGTTAATAGTTTGACGTTCTTTACTTCAAAATAACTAAGTCTTACTTTAGTCTAGTGAATTTGTAAATCAAAACTAAGTTATTAGTTTAAAGTTTTTACTTCATATTTACTAATTCGGATCTTAGTAATGTAAATTTGGAAATCTAATCTAAGGTTGTAGTTTGAAGTTCTTTACTTGAAAATATCTACTACTGATTTTAGAATTTACAATCTGAAAACTAAGTTATTAGTTCAAAGTTCTTTACTTGAAAATATCTACTGCTGATTTTAGAAATGATAATTTAAAGATCAGATCTAAGTTAATAGTTTAACGTTCTTTACTTCAAAATAACTATGTCTTATTTTAGAATAGTGAATTTGTAAATCAAAACTAAGTTATTAGTTTGAAGATCTTTACTTTGAAATATCTAGTACTTCTGATTTAAGAAATGACAATTTAAAAATCAGATCTAAGTGCATAGTTTGACGATCTTTACTTCATAAGAGATAACTCTTATTTTAGAAAACTGTATTTTTAAATCAAAACAAAGTTGTTAGTTTGAAGTTCCTTATTTGAAAATATCTGCTTCAGATTTTAGAAATGCCAATTTGAAAATCAGATCTAAGTTAATAGTTTGACGTCCCTTACTTCAAAATAACTAAGTCTTATTTTAGACTAGTGAATTTGTAAATCAAAACTAAGTTATTAGTTCAATGTTTTTTACTTCAAATTTACAAATTCGGATCATAGTAATGTAAATTTTGAAATCAAATCTAAGGTTCTAGTATGAAGTTCTTTACATGAAAATATCTACTTCTGATTTTAGAAATGACAATTTGAAAATCAGATATAAGTTTGACGTTCCTTACTTCAAAATAACGAAGTCCTATTTTAGTATAGTGAATTTGTAAATCAAAGCTATGTTATTAGTTTGAAGTTCTTTACTTGAAAATATCTACTTCTTATTTTAGAAATGACAATTTGAAAATCAGATCTAAGTTAAAAGTTTGACGTTTTTTACTTCACAATAACTAAGTCTTATTTTAGACTAGTAAATTTGTAAATCAAAACTAAGTTATTAGTTAGAAGTTCTTTACTTGAAAATATCTACTTCTTATTTTAGAAATGACAATTTGAAAATCAGATCTAAGTTAAAAGTTTGAAGTTTTTTACTTCACAATAACTAAGTCTTATTTTACACTAGTAAATTTGTAAATCAAAACTAAGTTATAAGTTTAAAGTATCTTACTTTGAAATATCTACTTCTGATTTAAGAAATGAAATTTGAAAATCAGATCTAAGTTAATAGTTTGACGTTTTTTACTTCACAATAACTAAGTCTTATTTTAGACTAGTAAATTTGTAAATTAAAACTAAGTTATTAGTTTGAAGTTTTTTACTTGAAAATATCTACTACTGATTTTAGAAATGACAATTTGAAAATCAGATATAGTTATTAGTTTGACGTTTTTTACTTCAAAATAACTAAGTCTTATTTTAGTATAGTGAATTTGTAAATCAAAGCTATGTTATTAGTTTGAAGTTCTTTACTTGAAAATTTCTACTACTGATTTTACAAATGACAATTTGAAAATCAGATATAGTTATTAGTTTAACGTTCTTTACTTCAAAATAACTAAGTCTTATTTTAGTATAGTGAATTTGTAAATCAAAGCTATGTTATTAGTTTGAAGTTCTTTACTTGAAAATATCTACTACTGATTTTAGAAATGACAATTTGAAAATCAGATCTAAGTTAATAGTTTGACGTTCTTTACTTCAAAATAACTAAGTCTTACTTTAGTCTAGTGAATTTGTAAATCAAAACTAAGTTATTAGTTTAAAGTTTTTACTTCATATTTACTAATTCGGATCTTAGTAATGTAAATTTGGAAATCTAATCTAAGGTTGTAGTTTGAAGTTCTTTACTTGAAAATATCTACTACTGATTTTAGAATTTACAATCTGAAAACTAAGTTATTAGTTCAAAGTTCTTTACTTGAAAATATCTACTGCTGATTTTAGAAATGATAATTTAAAGATCAGATCTAAGTTAATAGTTTAACGTTCTTTACTTCAAAATAACTATGTCTTATTTTAGAATAGTGAATTTGTAAATCAAAACTAAGTTATTAGTTTGAAGATCTTTACTTTGAAATATTTTTATTTGATTTAAGAAATGACAATTTAAAAATCAGATCTAAGTGCATAGTTTGACGATCTTTACTTCATAAGAGATAACTCTTATTTTAGAAAACTGTATTTTTAAATCAAAACAAAGTTGTTAGTTTGAAGTTCCTTATTTGAAAATATCTGCTTCAGATTTTAGAAATGCCAATTTGAAAATCAGATCTAAGTTAATAGTTTGACGTCCCTTACTTCAAAATAACTAAGTCTTATTTTAGACTAGTGAATTTGTAAATCAAAACTAAGTTATTAGTTCAATGTTTTTTACTTCAAATTTACAAATTCGGATCATAGTAATGTAAATTTTGAAATCAAATCTAAGGTTCTAGTATGAAGTTCTTTACATGAAAATATCTACTTCTGATTTTAGAAATGACAATTTGAAAATCAGATATAAGTTTGACGTTCCTTACTTCAAAATAACTAAGTCCTATTTTAGTATAGTGAATTTGTAAATCAAAGCTATGTTATTAGTTTGAAGTTCTTTACTTGAAAATATCTACTTCTTATTTTAGAAATGACAATTTGAAAATCAGATCTAAGTTAAAAGTTTGACGTTTTTTACTTCACAATAACTAAGTCCTATTTTAGACTAGTAAATTTGTAAATCAAAACTAAGTTATTAGTTAGAAGTTCTTTACTTGAAAATATCTACTTCTTATTTTAGAAATGACAATTTGAAAATCAGATCTAAGTTAAAAGTTTGAAGTTTTTTACTTCACAATAACTAAGTCTTATTTTACACTAGTAAATTTGTAAATCAAAACTAAGTTATAAGTTTAAAGTATCTTACTTTGAAATATCTACTTCTGATTTAAGAAATGAAATTTGAAAATCAGATCTAAGTTAATAGTTTGACGTTTTTTACTTCACAATAACTAAGTCTTATTTTAGACTAGTAAATTTGTAAATTAAAACTAAGTTATTAGTTTGAAGTTTTTTACTTGAAAATATCTACTACTGATTTTAGAAATGACAATTTGAAAATCAGATATAGTTATTAGTTTGACGTTTTTTACTTCAAAATAACTAAGTCTTATTTTAGTATAGTGAATTTGTAAATCAAAGCTATGTTATTAGTTTGAAGTTCTTTACTTGAAAATTTCTACTACTGATTTTACAAATGACAATTTGAAAATCAGATATAGTTATTAGTTTAACGTTCTTTACTTCAAAATAACTAAGTCTTATTTTAGTATAGTGAATTTGTAAATCAAAGCTATGTTATTAGTTTGAAGTTCTTTACTTGAAAATATCTACTACTGATTTTAGAAATGACAATTTGAAAATCAGATCTAAGTTAATAGTTTGACGTTCTTTACTTCAAAATAACTAAGTCTTACTTTAGTCTAGTGAATTTGTAAATCAAAACTAAGTTATTAGTTTAAAGTTTTTACTTCATATTTACTAATTCGGATCTTAGTAATGTAAATTTGGAAATCTAATCTAAGGTTGTAGTTTGAAGTTCTTTACTTGAAAATATCTACTACTGATTTTAGAATTTACAATCTGAAAACTAAGTTATTAGTTCAAAGTTCTTTACTTGAAAATATCTACTGCTGATTTTAGAAATGATAATTTAAAGATCAGATCTAAGTTAATAGTTTAACGTTCTTTACTTCAAAATAACTATGTCTTATTTTAGAATAGTGAATTTGTAAATCAAAACTAAGTTATTAGTTTGAAGATCTTTACTTTGAAATATCTAGTACTTCTGATTTAAGAAATGACAATTTAAAAATCAGATCTAAGTGCATAGTTTGACGATCTTTACTTCATAAGAGATAACTCTTATTTTAGAAAACTGTATTTTTAAATCAAAACAAAGTTGTTAGTTTGAAGTTCCTTATTTGAAAATATCTGCTTCAGATTTTAGAAATGCCAATTTGAAAATCAGATCTAAGTTAATAGTTTGACGTTCTTTACTTCAAAATAACTAAGACTTAATTTAGAATAGCCCATTTGTAAATCAAAGCTAAGTTCTTAATTTGAAGTTCTTTACTTGAAAATTTCTACTACTGATTTTAGAAATGACAATTTGAAAATCAGATATAGTTATTAGTTTGACGTTCTTTACTTCAAAATAACTAAGTCTTATTTTACACTAGTAAATTTGTAAAACAAAACTAAGTTATAAGTTTAAAGTATCTTACTTTGAAATATCTACTTCTGATTTAATAAATGAAATTTGAAAATCAGATCTAAGTTAAAAGTTTGACGTTTTTTACTTCACAAGAACTAAGTCTTATTTTAGACTAGTAAATTTGTAAATCAAAACTAAGTTATTAGTTTGAAGTTCTTTACTTGAAAATATCTACTACTGATTTTAGAAATGACAATTTGAAAATCAGATCTAAGTTAATTGTTTGACGATTTTTACTTCAAAATAACTAAGTCTTCCTTTAGTATAGTGAATTTGTAAATCACAACCAACTTATTAGTTTTTAGTTTTTTACTTATAAATATCTACTTCTGATTTTAGAAATAACAATTTGAAAATCAGATCTAAGTTAACAGTTTGACGTTCTTTACTTCAAAATAGATAAGTCTTATTTTAGTATACTGTATTTTTAAATCAAAACTAAGTTGTTAGTTTGAAGTTCTTTATTTGAAAATATCTGCTTCAGATTTTAGAAATGACAATTTGTAAATCAGATCTAAGTTAATATTTTGACGTTCTTTACTTCAAAATACCTAAGTCTTATTTTAGAATTGTGAATTTGTAAATCAGAACTAAGTTTTTAATTTGAAGCTTTTTACTTGAAAAAATCTACTTCTGATTTTAGAAATGGCACTTTGAAAATCAGATCTAAGTTAAAACTTTGACGATCTTAACTTTAAAATAACTAAGTCTTATTGTAAATAGTGAATTTGTATATCAAAACTAAGTTATTAGTTTGAAGTTCTTTATTTGAAAATATTTGCTTCAGATTTTAGAAATGACAATTTTAAAATCAGATCTAAGTTAATAGTTTGACGTTCTTTACTTCAAACCAACTAAGTCTTATTTTAGTATAGTGAATTTCTAAATCAAAATTAAGTTATTAGCATGAAGTTCTTTACTTGATAAAAACTACTTCTGATTTTTGAAATGACAATTTGAAAATCAGATCTAAGTTAATAATTTGACGTTCTTTACTTCAATATAACTAAGTCTTATTTTAGTATAGTGAATTTGTAAATCAAAGCGAAGTTAAAAATTTGAAGTTCTTTACTTGAAAATATCTACTACTGATCTTAGAAATGACAATTTGAAATTTAGATCTAAGTTAATAGTTTGACGTTCTTTACTTCAAAATAGATAAGTCTTATTTTAGAATACTGTATTTGTAAATCAAAACTAAGTTATTAGTTTGAAGTACTTTACTTAAAAATATCTACTTCTGATTTTAGAAATAACAATTTGAAAATCAGATCTAAGTTAATAGTTTGACGTTCTTTACTTCAAAATAGATAAGTCTTATTTTAGAATACTGTATTTTTAAATCAAAACTAAGTTGTTAGTTTGAGGTTCTTTATTTGAAAATATCTGCTTCAGATTTTAGAAATGACAATTTGTAAATCAGATCTAAGTTAATAGTTTGACGTTCATTACTTCAATATAACTAAGTCTTATTTTAGTCTAGTGAATTTGTAAATCAAAACTAAGTTATTAGTTTAAAGTGTTTTACTTCAATTTTACTAATTCGGATATTAGTAATGTAAATTTGGAAATCAAATCTAAGGTTGTTGTTTGAAGTCCTTTACCTGAAAATATCTACTTCTGATTTTAGAAATTACAATTTAAAAATCAGGTGTAAGTTATTAGTTTGACGTTTTTACTTCAAAATAACTAAGTCTTATTTTAGTCTAGTAAATTTGTAAATCATAAATTAGTTATTAGTTTGAAGTTCTTTACTTGAAATTATCTACTACTGATTTTAGAAATGACAATTTGAAAATCAGATATAGCTATTAGTTTGACGTCTTTTACTTCAAAATAACTAAGTCTTATTTTAGACTATTAAATTTGTAAATCATAAATAAGTTATTAGTTTGAAGATCTTTACTTGAAAATATCTACTTCTGATTTTATAAATGACAATTTGAAAATCAGATCTAAGTTAATAGTTTGACGTTCTTTACTTCAAAATAACTAAATTTTATTTTAGAATAGTTAACTTGTAAATCAAAACTAAGCTATTAGTTTGAAGTTTTTTACTTGAAAATATCTACTTCTGATTTTATAAATGACAATTTGAAAATTAGATCTAAGTCAATAGTTTGACGTTCTTTACTTCAAAATAACTAAATTTTGTTTTAGAATAGTTAACTTGTAAATCAAAACTAAGTTATTAGTTTGAAGTTTTTTACTTGAAAATATCTACTTCTGATTTTAGAAATGACAATTTGTAAATCAGATCTAAGTTAATAAATTGACGTTCTTTACTTCAAAATAACTAAGTCTTATTTTAGACTAGTAAACTTGTAAATCAAAACTAAGTTTTAGTTTGAAGTTCTCTACTTGAAAATATCTACTACTGATTTTAGAAATGACAATTTGAAAATCAGATCTAAGTTAATAGTTTGACGTTTTTTACTTAAAAATAACTA
The DNA here is from genome assembly GCA_911387805.1 of Cantharis rustica. Taxonomy (NCBI): domain Eukaryota; kingdom Metazoa; phylum Arthropoda; class Insecta; order Coleoptera; family Cantharidae; genus Cantharis; species Cantharis rustica. The sequence continues at coordinate 36,642,503 of OU426878.1, forward strand.
TGTGTTATTTTAGAATAGAGAATTTGTAAATCAAAACTAAGTTATTAGTTTGAAGTTTTTTACTTGAAAATATCTACTTCTGATTTTAGAAATGACAATTTGTAAATCAGATCTAAGTTAATAATTTGACGTTCTTTACTTCAAAATAACTAAGTCTTATTTTAGACTAGTAAACTTGTAAATCAAAACTAAGTTTTAGTTTGAAGTTCTCTACTTGAAAATATCTACTACTGATTTTAGAAATGACAATTTGAAAATCAGATCTAAGTTAATAGTTTGACGTTCTTTACTTCAAAATAGATAAGTTTTATTTTAGAATACTGTTTTTGTAAATGAAATCTAAGTTATTAGTTTGAAGTTCTTTACTTGAAAATAACTACTTCTGATTTTAGAAATGACAATTTGAAAATCAGATCTAAGTTAATAATTTGACGTTCTTTACTTCAAAACAACTAAGTCTTATTTTAGTATAGTGAATTTGTAAATCAAAACTAAGTTGTTAGTTTGAAGTCTATACTTGAAAAAATCTACTACTGATTTTATAAATGACAATTTGAAAATCAGATCTAAGTTAATAGTTTGACGTTCTTTACATCAAAATAACTAAGCCTTATTTTAGAATAGTGAATTTGTAAATCAAAACCAAGTTATTAGTTTGTAGTTCTTTACTTGAAAATATCTACTTCTGATTTTAGATATACAATTTGAATATCAGATCTAAGTCAATAGTTTGACGTTTTTTACTTAATAATAACAAAGTTTTATTTTAGAATAGTGAATTTGTAAATCAAAACTAATTTATTAGTTTAAAGTATTTTACTTGAAAATATCTAAGTCTGATTTTAGAAATGACAATTTGAAAATCAGATCTAAGTTAATAGTTCGATGTTCTTTAATTCAATAGAACTAAGTCTTATTTGAGAATAGTGAATTTGTAAATCAAAACTAAGTTATTAGTTTGAAGTTTTTCACATTGAAATTACTAATACGTATTTTTGTAATCTAAATTTGTAAATCAAAGCTAAGGTTATAGTTTGTAGTTCTTCACTTGAAAATATCTACTTCTGGTATTAGAAATGACAATTTGAAAATCAGATCTAAGTTAATATTTTGACGTTCTTTACTTCAAAATACCTAAGTCTTATTTTAGAATTGTGAATCTGTAAATCAGAACTAAGTTTTTAATTTGAAGCTTTTTACTTGAAAAAATCTACTTCTGATTTTAGAAATGACAATTTGAAAATCAGATCTAAGTTAAAACTTTGACGATCTTTACTTCAAAATAACTAAGTCTTATTTGAAATAGTGAATTTGTATATCAAAACTAAGTTATTAGTTTGAAGTTCTTTATTTGAAAATATTTGCTTCAGATTTTAGAAATGACAATTTGAAAATCAGATCTAAGTTAATAGTTTTACGTTCTTTACTTCAAACCAACTAAGTCTAATTTTAGTATAGTGAATTTCTAAATCAAAATTAAGTTATTAGTATGAAGTTCTTTCCTTGATAAAAACTACTTCTGATTTTTGAAATGACAATTTGAAAATCAGATCTAAGTTAATAGTTTGACATTCTTTACTTCAAAATAACTAAGTCTTTTTTGAGACTATTGAATTTGTAAATCAAAACTAAGTTATTAGTTTAAAGTTTTTTATTTCAAATTTACTAATTCGGATCTTAGTAATGTAAATATCAAAATCAAATCTAAGGTTGTAGGTTGAAGTTCTTTACTTGAAAATATCTACTTCTGATTTTAAAAATGATAATTTGAAAGTCAGATCTAAGTTAATAGTTTGACGTTCTTTACTTCAATATAACTAAGTCTTATTTTAGTATAGTGAATTTGTAAATCAAAGCGGAGTTAATAATTTGAAGTTCTTTACTTGAACATATCTACTTCTGATTTTAGAAATAACAATTTGAAAATCAGGTCTAAGTTAATAGTATGCCTTTTTTTACTTCAAAATAACTAAGTCTTATTTCACACTAGTGAATTTGTAAATCAAAACTAAGGTATAAGTTTTAAGTTATTTACTTGAAAATATCTACTACTGATCTTAGAAATGACAATTTGAAAATTAGATCTAAGTTAATAGTTTGACGTTCTTTACTTCAAAATAGATAAGTCTTATTTTAGAACACTGTATTTGTAAATCAAAACTAAGTTATTAGTTTGAAGTACTTTACTTAAAAATATCTACTTCTGATTTTAGAAATAACAATTTGAAAATCAGATCTAAGTTAATAGTTTGACGTTCTTTACTTCAAAATAGATAAGTCTTATTTTAGAATACTGTATTTTTAAATCAAAACTAAGTTGTTAGTTTGAAGTTCTTTATTTGAAAATATCTGCTTCAGATTTTAGAAATGACAATTTGTAAATCAGATCTAAGTTAATAGTTTGACCTTCATCACTTCAATATAACTAAGTCTTATTTTAGACTAGTGAATTTGTAAATCAAAACTTAGTTATTAGTTTAAAGTTTTTTATTTCAAATTTACTAATTCGGATCTTAGTAATGTAAATATCGAAATCAAATCTAAGGTTGTAGTTTGAAGTTCTTTGCTTGAAAATATCTACTTATTTTAAAAATGATAATTTTGATAATCAGATCTAAGTTAGTAGTTTGACGTTCTTTACTTCAATATAACTAAGTCTTATTTTAGTATAGTGAATTTGTAAATCAAAGCTATGTTATTAGTTTGAAGTGTTTTACTCGAAAATATCTTCTAGTGCTTTTAGAAATGACAATTTGAAAATCAGAGCTAAGTTAATAGTTTGACGTTCTTGACTTCAAAGTAACTAAGTCTTATTTTAGACTAGTAAACTTGTAAATCAAAACTAAGTTTTAGTTTGAAGTTCTCTACTTGAAAATATCTACTACTGATTTTAGAAATAACAATTTGAAAATCAGGTCTAAGTTAATAGTATGCCGTTTTTTACTTCAAAATAACTAAGTCTTATTTCATACTAGTGAATTTGTAAATCAAAACTAAGGTATAAGTTTGAAGTTATTTACTTGAAAATATCTACTACTGATCTTAGAAATGACAATTTGAAAATTAGATCTAAGTTAATAGTTTGACGTTCTTTACTTCAAAATAGATAAGTCTTATTTTAGAATACTGTATTTGTAAATCAAAACTAAGTTATTAGTTTGAAGTACTTTACTTAAAAATATCTACTTCTGATTTTAGAAATGACAATTTGAAAATCAGATCTAAGTTAATAGTTTGACGTTCCTTACTTCAAAATAACTTAGTCTTATTTTAGACTAGTAAATTAATAAATCAAAACTAAGTTATTAGTTTAAAGTTCTTTACTTGAAAATATCTACTACTGATTTTAGAAATGACAATTTGAAAATCAGATCTAAGTTAATAGTTTGACGTTCCTTACTTCAAAATAACTTAGTCTTATTTTAGAATAGAGAATTTGTAAATCAAAACTAAGAAATTAGTATGAAGTTCTTTACTTTGAAATATCTAATTCTGATTTAAGAAATGACAATTTGAAAATCAGATCTAAGTGAATAGTTTGACGTACGTTACTTCAAAATAGATAAGTCTTATTTTAGAATAGTGCATTTGTAAGTCAAAACTAAGTTATTAGTTTGAAGTACTTTACTTAAAAATATCTACTTCTGATTTAAAAATGACAATTTGAAAATCAGATCTAAGTTAATAGTTTGACGTTCTTTGCTTCAAAATAGATAAGTCTTATTTTAGAATACTGTATTTGTAAATCAAAACTAAGTTGTTAGTTTGAAGTTCTTTATTAGAAAATATCTGCTTCAGATTTTAGAAATGACAATTTGAAAATCAGATCTAAGTTAATAGTTTGATGTTCTTTACATCAAAAAAACTAAATTTTGTTTTAGAATAGTTAACTTGTAAATCAAAACTAAGTTATTAGTTTGAAGTTTTTACTTGAAAATATCTACGTCTGATTTTGGAAATGACAATTTGAAAATCAGATCTAAGTTAATAGTTTGACGTTCTTTACTTCAAAATAACTAAGTCTTATTTTAGAATATTGAATTTATAAATCAAAACTAAGTTATTAGTTTGAAGTTCTTTACTTTGAAATATCCACATCTGATTTAAGAAGTGACAAGTTGAAAATCAGATCTAAGTGAATAGTTTGACGTTTTATACTTCAAAATAGATAAGTCTTATTTTAGAATAGTGTATTTGTAAATCAAAACTAAGTTATTAGTTTGAAATACTTTACTTAAAAATATCTACTTCTGATTTTATAAATGACAATTGGAAATCAGATCTAAGTTAATAGTTTGACGTTCTTTACTTCAAAATTACTAAGTCTTATTTTAGAATATTGAATTTATAAATCAAAACCAAGTTATTAGTATGAAGTTCTTCACTTGAAAAAAACTACCACTGGTTTTAGAAATGACAAATTGAAAATTAGATCTAAGTTAATAGTTTGACGTTCTTTACTTCAAAATAACTAAGTCTTATTTTAGACTTGTGAATTTGTAAATCAAAACTAAGTTATTAGTTTAAAGTTTTTTACTTCAAATTTTCTAATTCGGATCTTAGTAATGTAAATGTGGAAATTAAATCTAAGGTTGTAGTTTGAAGTTCTTTACTTGAAAATTATTACTTCTGATTTTAGAAATTACAATTTAAAAATCAGATCTAAGTTAATAGCTTGACGTTCTTTACTTCAAAACAATTAAGTCTTATTTTAGTATAGTGAATTTGTAAATCAAAACTAAATTATTAGTATGAAGTTCTTCACTTGAAAAAATTTACTACTGATTTTAGAAATGACTATTTGAAAATCAGATCTAAATTAATAGTTTGACGTTCTTTACTTCAAAATAACTAAGTCTTATTTCAGAATACTCAATTTGTAAATCAAAGCTAAGTTATTAGTTTAAAGTTCATTACTTTAAAATATCTACTTCTGATTTTAGAAATGACATTTTGAAAATCAGATTTAAGTTAATAGTTTGACGTTCTTTACTCCTAAATAACTAGGTCTTATTTTAGTATAGTGAATTTGTAAATTAAAACTAAGTTATTAGTTTGCAGTTCTTTACTTGAAAATATCTACTACTGATTTTAGAAATGACAATTTGAAAATCAGATCTAAGTTATTAGTTTGACGTTTTTTACTTCAAAATAACTAAGCCTTATTTTAGACTAGTGAATTTGTAAATCAAAACTAAGTTATTAGTTTAAAGTTATTTAATTCAAATTTTCTAATTCGGATCTTAGTAATGTAAATGTGGAAATTAAATCTAAGGTTGTAGTTTGAAGTTCTGTACTTGAAAATAATTACTTCTGATTTTAGAAATTACAATTTGAAAATCAGATCTAAGTTAATAGTTTGACGTTGTTTACTTCAAAAATACTAAGTCTTATTTTAGAATTGTCAATTTGTAAATCAAAGCTAAGTTATTAGTTTGAAGTTATTTACTTGAAAATATCTACTTGTGATTTTAGAAATGACAATTTGAAAATCAGGTCTAAGTTAATAGTTTGAGGTTTTTTACTTCAAAATAACTAAGTCTTATTTTAGACTAGTAAAATAATAAATCAAAACTAAGTTATTAGTTTGAAGTTCTTTACTTGAAAATATCTACTACTGATTTTAGATATGACAATTTGAAAATCAGATCTAAGTTAATAGTTTGACGTTCCTTACTTCAAAATAACTTAGTCTTATTTTAGAATAGTTAACTTGTAAATCAAAACTAAGTTATTAGTTTGAAGTTTTTACTTGTAAATATCTACTTCTGATTTTAGAAATGACAATTTGAAAATCAGATATAAGTTAATAGTTTGACGTTCGTTACTTCTGAACAGCTAAGTCTTATTTTAGTATAGTGAATTTGTAAATCAAAACTAAGTTATTAGTTTGAAGTTTTTTACTTGAAAATAACTACTTCTGATTTTGGAAATGACAATTTGAAAATCAGATATAGTTATTAGTTTGACGTTCTTTTCTTCAAAATAATTAAGTCTTACTTTAGAATAGTGAAGTTGAAAATCAAAATTAAGTTATTAGTTTGAAGTTCTTTACTTTGAAATATCTACTTCTGATTTAAGGAGTGACAATTTGAAAATCAGATCTAAGTGAATAGTTTGACGTTTTATACTTCAAAATAGATGAGTCTTATTTTAGAATATTGTATTTGTAAATCAAAACTAAGTTATTAGTTTGAAGTACTTTACTTAAAAATATCTACTTCTGATTTTATAAATGACATTTTGAAAATCAGATCTAAGTTAATAGTTTGACGTTCTTTACTTCAAAATAACTAGGTCTTATTTTAGTATAGTGAATTTGTAAATTAAAACTAAGTTATTAGTTTGCAGTTCTTTACTTGAAAATATCTACTACTGATTTTAGCAATGACAATTTGAAAATCAGATATAAGTTAATAGTTTGACGTTCTTTACTTCAAAATAACTAAGTCTTATTTTAGACTAGTGAATTTGTAAATCAAAACTAAGTTATTAGTTTAAAGTTTTTTACTTCAAATTTTCTAATTCGGATCTTAGTAATGTAAATGTGGAAATTAAATCTAAGGTTGTAGTTTGAAGTTCTTTACTTGAAAATTATTACTACTGATTTTAGAAATGACAATTTAAAAATCAGATCTAAGTTAATAGTTTGACGTTCTTTACTTCAAAAGAACTAAATCTTATTTTAGACTAGTGAATTTGTAAATCAAAACTAAGTTATTAGTTTAAACTTTTTTACTCCAAATTTATTAATTCGGATCTTAGTAATGTAAATTTGGAAATTAAATCTAAAGTTGTAGTTTGAAGTTCTTTACTTAAAAATATATACTTCTGATTTTAGAAATGACAATTTAAAAATCAGATCTAAGTTAACAGTTTGACATTCTTTATATCAAAATAATTAAGTTTTATTTTAGAATAGTCAATTTGTAAATCATAGCTAAGTTATACGGTAAAAGATGTTTACTTGAAAATATCTGCTTTAGATTTTAGAAATGACAATTTGAAAATCAGATCTAAGTTAATATTTTAACGTTCTTTACATCAAAATAACTAAATTTTATTTTAGAACAGTTAATTTGTAAATCAAAACTATATTATTAGTTTGAAGTTATTTACTTTGAAATATCTACTTCTGATTTAACAAATGACAATTTGTAAATCAGATCTAAGTGAATAGTTTGACGTTTTCTACTTCAAAATAGCTAAGTGTTATTTTAGAATTGTCAATTTGTAAATCAAAGCTAAGTTATTAGTTTGAAGTCTATACTTGAAAAAATCTACTACTGATTTTAGAAATGACAATTTGAATATCAAATCTAAGTTAATAGTTTGACGTTCTTTACTTCTAAACAAATAAGTCTTATTTTAGGATAGTGAATTTGTAAATCAAAACTAAGTTATTAGTTTGAGGTTCTTTACTTGAAAATATCTAGTTCAGTTTTAAGAAATGACAATTTGAAAATCAGATCTTAGTTAATAGCTTGACGTTCTTTACTTCAAAATAGACAAGTCTTATTTTAGAATACTGTATTTGTAAAACAAAACTTTGGTTGTTAGTTTGAAGTTCTTTATTTGAAAATATCTGCTTCAGATTTTAAAAATGACAATTTAAAAATCAGATCTAAGTTAATAGTTTGACGTTCTTTACTTCAAAATAACTAAGTCTTGTTTTAGACTAGTGAATTTGTAAATCAAAACTAAGTTATTAGTTTAAACTTTTTTAATCCAAGTTTATTAATTCGGATCTTAGTAATGTAAATATGGAAATAAAATCTAAAGTTGTAGTTTGAAGATCTTTACTTGAAAATATCTACTTCTGATTTTAGTAATGACAATTTAAAAATCAAATGTAAGGTAACAGTTTGACGTTCTTTATATCAAAATAACTAAGTCTTATTTTAGAAATGATAATTTGAAAATCAGATCTAAGTTTAAAGTTCTTTACTTGAAAATATCTACTTCTGATTTTAGTAATGACAATTTAAAAAGCAGATGTAAGGTAACAGTTTGACGTTCTTTACTTCAAAATAACTAAGTCTTATTTTAGACTTGTGAATTTGTAAATCAAAACTAAGTTATTAGTTTAAAGTTTTTTATTTCAAATTTACTTATTCGGATCTTAGTAATGTAAATTTGGAAATCAAAGCTAAAGTTGTAGTTTGAAGTTCTTTACTTGAAAATATCTACTACTGATTGTAGAAATGACAATTTGAAAAACAGATCTAAATTAATAATTTGACGTTCTTTACTTCAAAATAACTAAGTCTTATTTTAGACTAGTGAATTTGTAAATCAAAACTAAGTTATTAGTTTATAGTTATTTACTTCAAATTTACTAATTCGTCTCTTAGTAATGTAAATTTGGAAATCAAATCTAAAGTTGTAGTTTGAAGTTCTTTACTTGAAAATATCTACTACTGATTGTAGAAATGACAATTTGAAAAACAGATCTAAATTAATAATTTGACGTTCTTTACATTAAAATAACTAAGTCTTATTTTAGAATAGTTAATTTGTAAATCATAGCTAAGTTATTAGTTTGAAGTTCTTTACTTGAAAATATCTACTTCTAATTTTAGAAATGACAATTTGAAAATCAGATCGAAGTTAATAGTCTGACGTTCTTTACTTCAAAATAGATAAGTCTTATTTTAGAATACTGTATTTGGAAATCAAAACTAAGTTATTAGTATGAAGTTCTTTACTTGAAAAAAACTACCAATGATTTTAGAAATGACAATTTGAAAATGAGATCTAAGTTAATAGTTTGACGTTCTTTACTTCAAAATAGATAAGTCTTATTTTAGAATACTGTATTTGGAAATCAAAACTAAGTTATTAGTTTGAAGTTCTTTACTTGTAAATATCTACTACTGATATTAGAAATGATAATTTGAAAACCAGATCTTAGTTAATAGTTTGACGTTCTTTACTTCCAAATAGATAAATCTTATTTTAGAATAGTGTATTTGTAAAACATAACTAAGTTATAAGTTTGAAGTACTTTACTTAAAAATATCTACTTCTGATTTTAGAAATGACAATTTGAAAATCAGATCTAAGTTAATAGTTTGACGTTTTTACTTCAAAATAACTAAGTCTTATTTTAGACTAGTGAATTTGTAAATCAAAGTTAATTTATTAGTTTAAACTTTTTTACTTCAAATTTACTAATTCAGATCTTAGAAATGTAAATTTGAAAATCATATCTAAGGTTGTATTTTGAAGTTCTTTACTTGTAAATATCTACTACTGATTTTAGAAATGACAATTTGAAAATCAGATATAGTTATTAGTTTGACGTTCTTTACTTCAAAATAACTAAGTCTTACTATAGAATAGTGAATTAGTAAATCTAAACTAAGTTATTAATTTAAAGTTTTTTACTTCAAATATACTAATTCGGATCTTAGTAATTAAAATTTCGCAATCAAATCTAAGGTTGTAGTTTCAAGTTCTTTACTTAATTATAATTACTTCTGATTTTAGAAATTAGAATTTGAAAATCAGATCTAAGTTAATAGTTTGACGTTCTTTACTTCAAAATAACTAAGTCTTATTTTAGACTAGTGAATTTGTATATCAAAACTAAGTTATTAGTTTAAAGTTTTTTACTTCCAATTTTCTAATTCGGATCTTAGTAATGCAAATTTGAAAATCAAATTTAAGGTAGTAGTTTGTAGTTTTTTACTTGAAAATATCTACTTCTGTTTTTAGAAATGACAATTTGAAAATCAGATCTAAGTTAATAGTTTGACGTTCTTTACTTCTAAATAACTAAGTCTTATTTTAGAATAATGAGTTTGTAAATCAAAACTAAGTTATTAGTATGAATTTCTTTACTTGAAAAAAACTACCACTGATTTTAGAAACGACAAATTGAAAATCAGATCGAAGTTAATAGTTTGACGTTCTTTACTTCTAAATAACTAAGTCTTATTTTAGTATAGTGAATTTGTAAATCAAAACTAAGTTATTAGTATGAAGTTCTTTACTTGAAAAAAACTACCAATGATTTTAGAAATGACAATTTGAAAATGAGATCTAAGTTAATAGTTTGACGTTCTTTACTTCTAAATAACTAAGTCTTATTTTAGTATAGTAAATTTGTAAATCAAAACTAAGTTATTAGTATGAAGTTCTTTACTTGAAAAAAACTACCACTGATTTTAGAAATGACAACTTGAAAATCAGTTCTAAGTTAATAGTTTGACGTTCTTTACTACAAAATAACTAAGTCTTATTATAGTATAGTGATTTTTAAATCAAAGCTATGTTATTAGTTTGAAGTTCTTTACTTGAAAATATTTACTACTGATTTTAGAAATGACAATTTGAAAATCAGATCTAAGTTAATAATTTAACGTTCTTTATATCAAAATAACTAAATTTTATTTTAGTATAGTGAATTTGTAAATCAAAACTAAGTTATTAGTATGAAGTTCTTTACTTGAAACAAACTACCACTGATTTTAAAAATGACAATTTGAAAATCAGATCTAAGTTAATAGTTTGACGTTCTTTACTACAAAATAACTAAGTCTTATTATAGTATAGTGAATTTGTAAATCAAAGCTATGTTATTAGTTTGAAGTTCTTTACTTGAAAATATTTACTTCTTATTTTAGAAATGACAATTTGAAAATCAGATCTAAGTTAATAGTTTGACGTTCTTTACTTCTAAATAGATAAGTCTTATTTTAGAATACTGTATTTGGAAATCAAAACTAAGTTATTAGTTTGAAGTTCTTTACTTGAGAATATCTACTTCTGATTTTGGAAATGACAATTTGAAAAAGAGATCTAAGTTAATAGTTTGACGTTCTTTACTTCTAAACAAAGAAGTCATATTTTAGTATAGTGAATTTATAAATCAAAGCTAAGTTTATGTTTAAAGTTCTTTACTTGAAAAAAAATACCACTGATTTTAGAAATGACAATTTGAAAATCAGATCTAAGTTAATAGTTTGACGTTCTTTACTTCAAAATAACTAAGTCTTGTTTTAGACTAGTGAATTTGTAAATCAAAACTAAGTTATTAGTTTAAACTTTTTTAATCCAAATTTATTAATTCGGATCTTAGTAATGTAAATATGGAAATAAAATCTAAAGTTGTAGTTTGAAGTTCTTTACTTGAAAATATCTACTTCTGATTTTAGTAATGACAATTTAAAAATCAGATGTAAGGTAACAGTTTGACGTTCTTTATATCAAAATAACTAAGTCTTATTTTAGAAATGATAATTTGAAAATCAGATCTAAGTTTGAAGTTCTTTACTTGAAAATATCTACTTCTGATTTTAGTAATGACAATTTAAAAATCAGATGTAAGGTAACAGTTTGACGTTCTTTACTTCAAAATAACTAAGTCTTATTTTTGACTAGTGAATTTGTAAATCAAAACTAAGTTATTAGTTTAAAGTTTTTTATTTCAAATTTACTTATTCGGATCTTAGTAATGTAAATTTGGAAATCAAATCTAAACTTGTAGTTTGAAGTTCTTTACTTAAAAAATCTACTACTGATTGTAGAAATGACAATTTGAAAAACAGATCTAAATTAATAATTTGACGTTCTTTACTTCAAAGTAACTAAGTCTTATTTTAGATTAGTGTATTTGTAAATCAAAACTAATTTATTAGTTTTTAGTTATTTACTTCAAATTTACTAATTCGTTTCTTAGTAATGTAAATTTGGAAATCAAATGTAAAGTTGTAGTTTGAAGTTTTTTACTTGAAAATATCTACTTCTGATTTTAGAAATGATAATTTAAAAATCAGATCTAAGTTAACAGTTTGACGTTCTTTACATCAAAATAACTAAGTCTTATTTTAGAATAGTTAATTTGTAAATCATAGCTAAGTTATTAGTTTGAAGTTCTTTACTTGAAAATATCTACTTCTAATTTTAGAAATGACCATTTGAAAATCAGATCGAAGTTAATAGTCTGACGTTCTTTACTTCAAAATAGATAAGTCTTATTTTAGAATACTGTATTTGGAAATCAAAACTAATTTATTAGTTTGAAGTTTTTTACTTGAAAATACCTACTTCTGATTTTGGAAATGACAATTTGAAAATCAGATTTAAGTTAATAGTTTGACGTTCTTTACTTCAAAACAACTAAGTCTTATTTTAGTATAGTGAATTTTAAATCAAAACTAAGTTATTAGTATGAAGTTTTTTACTTGAAAAAAACTACCACTGATTTTAGAAATGACAACTTGAAAATCAGTTCTAAGTTAATAGTTTGACGTTCTTTACTACAAAATAACTAAGTCTTATTATAGTATAGTGATTTTTAAATCAAAGCTATGTTATTAGTTTGAAGTTCTTTACTTGAAAATATCTACTTCTTGTTTTATAAATGACAATTTGAAAATCAGGTTTAAGTTAATAGTTTGACGTTTTTTACTTAAAAATAACTAAGTCTTATTTTAGAGTAGTAAATTTGTAAATCAAAACTAAGTTATTAGTTTGAAGTTCTTTACTTGTAAATATCTACTACTGATTTTAGAAATGATAATTTGAAAACCAGATCTTAGTTAATAGTTTGACGTTCTTTACTTTGTTAAAGTAAAAGCTATGTTATTAGTTTGAAATTCTTTACTTGAAAATATCTACTTCTTGTTTTAGAAATGACAATTTGTAAATCAGATCTAAGTTAATAGTTTCAAGTTCTTTACTTCTATACAAATAAGTCTTATTTTAGTATAGAGAATTTGTAAATCAAAGCTAAGTTTATGTTTGAAGTTCTTTACTTAAAAAAATCTACTTCTGATTTTAGAAATGACAATTTGAAAGTCAGGTCTAAGTTAATAGTTTGACGTTTTTTACTTCAAAATAACCAAGTCTTATTTTAGAGTAGTAAATTTGTAAATCAAAACTAAGTTATTAGTTTGAAGTTCTTTACTTGTAAATATCTACTACTGATATTAGAAATGATAATTTGAAAACCAGATCTTAGTTAATAGTTTGACGTTCTTTACTTCCAAATAGATAAATCTTATTTTAGAATAGTGTATTTGTAAAACATAACTAAGTTATAAGTTTGAAGTACTTTACTTAAAAATATCTACGTCTGATTTTAGAAATGACAATTTGAAAATCAGATCTAAGTTAATAGTTTGACGTTTTTACTTCAAAATAACTAAGTCTTATTTTAGACTAGTGAATTTGTAAATCAAAGTTAATTTATTAGTTTAAACTTTTTTACTTCAAATTTACTAATTCAGATCTTAGAAATGTAAATTTGAAAATCATATCTAAGGTAGTATTTTGAAGTTCTTTACTTGTAAATATCTACTACTGATTTTAGAAATGACAATTTGAAAATCAGATATAGTTATTAGTTTGACGTTCTTTACTTCAAAATAACTAAGTCTTACTATAGAATAGTGAATTAGTAAATCTAAACTAAGTTATTAATTTAAAGTTTTTTACTTCAAATATACTAATTCGGATCTTAGTAATTAAAATTTCGCAATCAAATCTAAGGTTGTAGTTTCAAGTTCTTTACTTAATTATAATTACTTCTGATTTTAGAAATTAGAATTTGAAAATCAGATCTAAGTTAATAGTTTGACGTTCTTTACTTCAAAATAACTAAGTCTTATTTTAGACTAGTGAATTTGTATATCAAAACTAAGTTATTAGTTTAAAGTTTTTTACTTCAAATTTTCTAATTCGGATCTTAGTAATGCAAATTTGAAAATCAAATTTAAGGTAGTAGTTTGTAGTTTTTTACTTGAAAATATCTACTTCTGTTTTTAGAAATGACAATTTGAAAATCAGATCTAAGTTAATAGTTTGACGTTCTTTACTTCTAAATAACTAAGTCTTATTTTAGAATAATGAGTTTGTAAATCAAAACTAAGTTATTAGTATGAATTTCTTTACTTGAAAAAAACTACCACTGATTTTAGAAACGACAAATTGAAAATCAGATCGAAGTTAATAGTTTGACGTTCTTTACTTCTAAATAACTAAGTCTTATTTTAGTATAGTGAATTTGTAAATCAAAACTAAGTTATTAGTATGAAGTTCTTTACTTGAAAAAAACTACCAATGATTTTAGAAATGACAATTTGAAAATGAGATCTAAGTTAATAGTTTGACGTTCTTTACTTCTAAATAACTAAGTCTTATTTTAGTATAGTAAATTTGTAAATCAAAACTAAGTTATTAGTATGAAGTTCTTTACTTGAAAAAAACTACCACTGATTTTAGAAATGACAACTTGAAAATCAGTTCTAAGTTAATAGTTTGACGTTCTTTACTACAAAATAACTAAGTCTTATTATAGTATAGTGATTTTTAAATCAAAGCTATGTTATTAGTTTGAAGTTCTTTACTTGAAAATATTTACTACTGATTTTAGAAATGACAATTTGAAAATCAGATCTAAGTTAATAATTTAACGTTCTTTATATCAAAATAACTAAATTTTATTTTAGTATAGTGAATTTGTAAATCAAAACTAAGTTATTAGTATGAAGTTCTTTACTTGAAACAAACTACCACTGATTTTAAAAATGACAATTTGAAAATCAGATCTAAGTTAATAGTTTGACGTTCTTTACTACAAAATAACTAAGTCTTATTATAGTATAGTGAATTTGTAAATCAAAGCTATGTTATTAGTTTGAAGTTCTTTACTTGAAAATATTTACTTCTTATTTTAGAAATGACAATTTGAAAATCAGATCTAAGTTAATAGTTTGACGTTCTTTACTTCTAAATAGATAAGTCTTATTTTAGAATACTGTATTTGGAAATCAAAACTAAGTTATTAGTTTGAAGTTCTTTACTTGAGAATATCTACTTCTGATTTTGGAAATGACAATTTGAAAAAGAGATCTAAGTTAATAGTTTGACGTTCTTTACTTCTAAACAAAGAAGTCATATTTTAGTATAGTGAATTTATAAATCAAAGCTAAGTTTATGTTTAAAGTTCTTTACTTGAAAAAAAATACCACTGATTTTAGAAATGACAATTTGAAAATCAGATCTAAGTTAATAGTTTGACGTTCTTTACTTCAAAATAACTAAGTCTTGTTTTAGACTAGTGAATTTGTAAATCAAAACTAAGTTATTAGTTTAAACTTTTTTAATCCAAATTTATTAATTCGGATCTTAGTAATGTAAATATGGAAATAAAATCTAAAGTTGTAGTTTGAAGTTCTTTACTTGAAAATATCTACTTCTGATTTTAGTAATGACAATTTAAAAATCAGATGTAAGGTAACAGTTTGACGTTCTTTATATCAAAATAACTAAGTCTTATTTTAGAAATGATAATTTGAAAATCAGATCTAAGTTTGAAGTTCTTTACTTGAAAATATCTACTTCTGATTTTAGTAATGACAATTTAAAAATCAGATGTAAGGTAACAGTTTGACGTTCTTTACTTCAAAATAACTAAGTCTTATTTTTGACTAGTGAATTTGTAAATCAAAACTAAGTTATTAGTTTAAAGTTTTTTATTTCAAATTTACTTATTCGGATCTTAGTAATGTAAATTTGGAAATCAAATCTAAACTTGTAGTTTGAAGTTCTTTACTTAAAAAATCTACTACTGATTGTAGAAATGACAATTTGAAAAACAGATCTAAATTAATAATTTGACGTTCTTTACTTCAAAGTAACTAAGTCTTATTTTAGATTAGTGTATTTGTAAATCAAAACTAATTTATTAGTTTTTAGTTATTTACTTCAAATTTACTAATTCGTTTCTTAGTAATGTAAATTTGGAAATCAAATGTAAAGTTGTAGTTTGAAGTTTTTTACTTGAAAATATCTACTTCTGATTTTAGAAATGATAATTTAAAAATCAGATCTAAGTTAACAGTTTGACGTTCTTTACATCAAAATAACTAAGTCTTATTTTAGAATAGTTAATTTGTAAATCATAGCTAAGTTATTAGTTTGAAGTTCTTTACTTGAAAATATCTACTTCTAATTTTAGAAATGACCATTTGAAAATCAGATCGAAGTTAATAGTCTGACGTTCTTTACTTCAAAATAGATAAGTCTTATTTTAGAATACTGTATTTGGAAATCAAAACTAATTTATTAGTTTGAAGTTTTTTACTTGAAAATACCTACTTCTGATTTTGGAAATGACAATTTGAAAATCAGATTTAAGTTAATAGTTTGACGTTCTTTACTTCAAAACAACTAAGTCTTATTTTAGTATAGTGAATTTTAAATCAAAACTAAGTTATTAGTATGAAGTTTTTTACTTGAAAAAAACTACCACTGATTTTAGAAATGACAACTTGAAAATCAGTTCTAAGTTAATAGTTTGACGTTCTTTACTACAAAATAACTAAGTCTTATTATAGTATAGTGATTTTTAAATCAAAGCTATGTTATTAGTTTGAAGTTCTTTACTTGAAAATATCTACTTCTTGTTTTATAAATGACAATTTGAAAATCAGGTTTAAGTTAATAGTTTGACGTTTTTTACTTAAAAATAACTAAGTCTTATTTTAGAGTAGTAAATTTGTAAATCAAAACTAAGTTATTAGTTTGAAGTTCTTTACTTGTAAATATCTACTACTGATTTTAGAAATGATAATTTGAAAACCAGATCTTAGTTAATAGTTTGACGTTCTTTACTTTGTTAAAGTAAAAGCTATGTTATTAGTTTGAAATTCTTTACTTGAAAA
Organism: Cantharis rustica; assembly: GCA_911387805.1. Taxonomy (NCBI): domain Eukaryota; kingdom Metazoa; phylum Arthropoda; class Insecta; order Coleoptera; family Cantharidae; genus Cantharis; species Cantharis rustica. Next base: position 36,659,179 of record OU426878.1, read on the forward strand.
TATCTACTTCTTGTTTTAGAAATGACAATTTGTAAATCAGATCTAAGTTAATAGTTTCAAGTTCTTTACTTCTATACAAATAAGTCTTATTTTAGTATAGAGAATTTGTAAATCAAAGCTAAGTTTATGTTTGAAGTTCTTTACTTAAAAAAATCTACTTCTGATTTTAGAAATGACAATTTGAAAATCAGATCTAAGTTAATAGTTTGACGTTTTTACTTCAAAATAACTAAGTCTTATTTTAGACTAGTGAATTTGTAAATCAAAGTTAATTTATTAGTTTAAACTTTTTTACTTCAAATTTACTAATTCAGATCTTAGAAATGTAAATTTGAAAATCATATCTAAGGTTGTATTTTGAAGTTCTTTACTTGTAAATATCTACTACTGATTTTAGAAATGACAATTTGAAAATCAGATATAGTTATTAGTTTGACGTTCTTTACTTCAAAATAACTAAGTCTTACTATAGAATAGTGAATTAGTAAATCTAAACTAAGTTATTAATTTAAAGTTTTTTACTTCAAATATACTAATTCGGATCTTAGTAATTAAAATTTCGCAATCAAATCTAAGGTTGTAGTTTCAAGTTCTTTACTTAATTATAATTACTTCTGATTTTAGAAATTAGAATTTGAAAATCAGATCTAAGTTAATAGTTTGACGTTCTTTACTTCAAAATAACTAAGTCTTATTTTAGACTAGTGAATTTGTATATCAAAACTAAGTTATTAGTTTAAAGTTTTTTACTTCAAATTTTCTAATTCGGATCTTAGTAATGCAAATTTGAAAATCAAATTTAAGGTAGTAGTTTGTAGTTTTTTACTTGAAAATATCTACTTCTGTTTTTAGAAATGACAATTTGAAAATCAGATCTAAGTTAATAGTTTGACGTTCTTTACTTCTAAATAACTAAGTCTTATTTTAGAATAATGAGTTTGTAAATCAAAACTAAGTTATTAGTATGAATTTCTTTACTTGAAAAAAACTACCACTGATTTTAGAAACGACAAATTGAAAATCAGATCGAAGTTAAAAGTTTGACTTTCTTTACTTCTAAATAGATAAGTCTTATTTTAGAATACTGTATTTAGAAAACAAAACTAAGTTATTAGTTTGAAGTTCTTTACTTGAAAATATCTACTTCTGATTTTGGAAATGACAATTTGAAAATCAGATCTAAGTTAATAGTTTGACGTTCTTTACTTCAAAACAACTAAGTCTTATTTTAGTATAGTGAATTTGTAAATCAAAACTAAGTTATTAGTATGAAGTTCTTTACTTGAAAAAAACTACCAATGATTTTAGAAATGACAATTTGAAAATGAGATCTAAGTTAATAGTTTGACGTTCTTTACTTCAAAATAGATAAGTCTTATTTTAGAATACTGTATTTGGAAATCAAAACTAAGTTATTAGTTTGAAGTTCTTTACTTGAAAATAGCTACTTCTGATTTTGGAAATGACAATTTGAAAATCAGATTTAAGTTAATAGTTTGACGTTCTTTATTTCAAAACAACTAAGTCTTATTTTAGTATAGTAAATTTGTAAATCAAAACTAAGTTATTAGTATGAAGTTCTTTACTTGAAAAAAACTACCACTGATTTTAGAAATGACAACTTGAAAATCAGTTCTAAGTTAATAGTTTGACGTTCTTTACTACAAAATAACTAAGTCTTATTATAGTATAGTGATTTTTAAATCAAAGCTATGTTATTAGTTTGAAGTTCTTTACTTGAAAATATTTACTACTGATTTTAGAAATGACAATTTGAAAATCAGATCTAAGTTAATAATTTAACGTTCTTTATATCAAAATAACTAAATTTTATTTTAGTATAGTGAATTTGTAAATCAAAACTAAGTTATTAGTATGAAGTTCTTTACTTGAAACAAACTACCACTGATTTTAAAAATGACAATTTGAAAATCAGATCTAAGTTAATAGTTTGACGTTGTTTACTACAAAATAACTAAGTCTTATTATAGTATAGTGAATTTGTAAATCAAAGCTATGTTATTAGTTTGAAGTTCTTTACTTGAAAATATTTACTTCTTATTTTAGAAATGACAATTTGAAAATCAGATCTAAGTTAATAGTTTGACGTTCTTTACTTCTAAATAGATAAGTCTTATTTTAGAATACTGTATTTGGAAATCAAAACTAAGTTATTAGTTTGAAGTTCTTTACTTGAGAATATCTACTTCTGATTTTGGAAATGACAATTTGAAAAAGAGATCTAAGTTAATAGTTTGACGTTCTTTACTTCTAAACAAAGAAGTCATATTTTAGTATAGTGAATTTATAAATCAAAGCTAAGTTTATGTTTAAAGTTCTTTACTTGAAAAAAAATACCACTGATTTTAGAAATGACAATTTGAAAATCAGATCTAAGTTAATAGTTTGACGTTCTTTACTTCAAAATAACTAAGTCTTGTTTTAGACTAGTGAATTTGTAAATCAAAACTAAGTTATTAGTTTAAACTTTTTTAATCCAAATTTATTAATTCGGATCTTAGTAATGTAAATATGGAAATAAAATCTAAAGTTGTAGTTTGAAGTTCTTTACTTGAAAATATCTACTTCTGATTTTAGTAATGACAATTTAAAAATCAGATGTAAGGTAACAGTTTGACGTTCTTTACTTTAAAATAACTAAGTCTTATTTTTGACTAGTGAATTTGTAAATCAAAACTAAGTTATTAGTTTAAAGTTTTTTATTTCAAATTTACTTATTCGGATCTTAGTAATGTAAATTTGGAAATCAAATCTAAACTTGTAGTTTGAAGTTCTTTACTTAAAAAATCTACTACTGATTGTAGAAATGACAATTTGAAAAACAGATCTAAATTAATAATTTGACGTTCTTTACTTCAAAGTAACTAAGTCTTATTTTAGATTAGTGTATTTGTAAATCAAAACTAATTTATTAGTTTTTAGTTATTTACTTCAAATTTACTAATTCGTTTCTTAGTAATGTAAATTTGGAAATCAAATGTAAAGTTGTAGTTTGAAGTTTTTTACTTGAAAATATCTACTTCTGATTTTAGAAATGATAATTTAAAAATCAGATCTAAGTTAACAGTTTGACGTTCTTTACATCAAAATAACTAAGTCTTATTTTAGAATAGTTAATTTGTAAATCATAGCTAAGTTATTAGTTTGAAGTTCTTTACTTGAAAATATCTACTTCTAATTTTAGAAATGACCATTTGAAAATCAGATCGAAGTTAATAGTCTGACGTTCTTTACTTCAAAATAGATAAGTCTTATTTTAGAATACTGTATTTGGAAATCAAAACTAAGTTATTAGTTTGAAGTTCTTTACTTGAAAATACCTACTTCTGATTTTGGAAATGACAATTTGAAAATCAGATTTAAGTTAATAGTTTGTCGTTCTTTACTTCAAAACAACTAAGTCTTATTTTAGTATAGTGAATTTTAAATCAAAACTAAGTTATTAGTATGAAGTTTTTTACTTGAAAAAAACTACCACTGATTTTAGAAATGACAACTTGAAAATCAGTTCTAAGTTAATAGTTTGACGTTCTTTACTACAAAATAACTAAGTCTTATTATAGTATAGTGATTTTTAAATCAAAGCTATGTTATTAGTTTGAAGTTCTTTACTTGAAAATATCTACTTCTTGTTTTATAAATGACAATTTGAAAATCAGGTTTAAGTTAATAGTTTGACGTTTTTTACTTAAAAATAACTAAGTCTTATTTTAGAGTAGTAAATTTGTAAATCAAAACTAAGTTATTAGTTTGAAGTTCTTTACTTGTAAATATCTACTACTGATTTTAGAAATGATAATTTGAAAACCAGATCTTAGTTAATAGTTTGACGTTCTTTACTTTGTTAAAGTAAAAGCTATGTTATTAGTTTGAAATTCTTTACTTGAAAATATCTACTTCTTGTTTTAGAAATGACAATTTGTAAATCAGATCTAAGTTAATAGTTTCAAGTTCTTTACTTCTATACAAATAAGTCTTATTTTAGTATAGAGAATTTGTAAATCAAAGCTAAGTTTTTGTTTGAAGTTCTTTACTTAAAAAAATCTACTTCTGATTTTAGAAATGACAATTTGAAAGTCAGGTCTAAGTTAATAGTTTGACGTTTTTTACTTCAAAATAACCAAGTCTTATTTTAGAGTAGTAAATTTGTAAATCAAAACTAAGTTATTAGTTTGAAGTTCTTTACTTGTAAATATCTACTACTGATATTAGAAATGATAATTTGAAAACCAGATCTTAGTTAATAGTTTGACGTTCTTTACTTCCAAATAGATAAATCTTATTTTAGAATAGTGTATTTGTAAAACATAACTAAGTTATAAGTTTGAAGTACTTTACTTAAAAATATCTACTTCTGATTTTAGAAATGACAATTTGAAAATCAGATCTAAGTTAATAGTTTGACGTTTTTACTTCAAAATAACTAAGTCTTATTTTAGACTAGTGAATTTGTAAATCAAAGTTAATTTATTAGTTTAAACTTTTTTACTTCAAATTTACTAATTCAGATCTTAGAAATGTAAATTTGAAAATCATATCTAAGGTTGTATTTTGAAGTTCTTTACTTGTAAATATCTACTACTGATTTTAGAAATGACAATTTGAAAATCAGATATAGTTATTAGTTTGACGTTCTTTACTTCAAAATAACTAAGTCTTACTATAGAATAGTGAATTAGTAAATCTAAACTAAGTTATTAATTTAAAGTTTTTTACTTCAAATATACTAATTCGGATCTTAGTAATTAAAATTTCGCAATCAAATCTAAGGTTGTAGTTTCAAGTTCTTTACTTAATTATAATTACTTCTGATTTTAGAAATTAGAATTTGAAAATCAGATCTAAGTTAATAGTTTGACGTTCTTTACTTCAAAATAACTAAGTCTTATTTTAGACTAGTGAATTTGTATATCAAAACTAAGTTATTAGTTTAAAGTTTTTTACTTCAAATTTTCTAATTCGGATCTTAGTAATGCAAATTTGAAAATCAAATTTAAGGTAGTAGTTTGTAGTTTTTTTCTTGAAAATATCTACTTCTGTTTTTAGAAATCACAATTTGAAAATCAGATCTAAGTTAATAGTTTGACGTTCTTTACTTCTAAATAACTAAGTCTTATTTTAGAATAATGAGTTTGTAAATCAAAACTAAGTTATTAGTATGAATTTCTTTACTTGAAAAAAACTACCACTGATTTTAGAAACGACAAATTGAAAATCAGATCGAAGTTAATAGTTTGACGTTCTTTGGGGTCCGACGGCTAGTACGGGTCTCGGGGGCTGCATGCCTTGCCAGAAAGTGTGCAGCAACAAAACCCCGAGTAAGGCCTGTCTCACTAAGAGCTCTGCTAGCAAGTACTCTTCCACCTCCTCGTGGTGGACCCTGGGTAATGCCAACGGAAGAGTGCGAAAAGCGAGCTTCCGGCGCTTAAAAACTGGAACAACCTGGCTAAGGGTAGGAGGCCCCGACAGAAATCTCCAAAAGATGAACCTAGCATGAATATGGACAAAGATAATGAAACGATGATTACGGTGCAGGGGAGGGATACCCCAGTACCGGTCGGGTCGGGTGGACTTGGAGCGGGCCCCCACCGACCGTCAGCAAGCGACCGTTCTACGTCTCAAGTAGGCAACCAGGCTGGGACGTACACACCAGCAACTGGAAGAGGACGAGAAGATCTTAGAAAACATATTTCTAAAATAACTGACTTTCTCCAACAGAAAGAATGTAAGAATGTTCCAGTGTCTTTAAAAACCATGCTGACACAAATGCAAAGAAAAATTGAGAAGATAAGCACTGAAGAAGTTAGAAAACCGTCGGAAGAAGTTTCCCCAATAATGGCGGAGCTAGTACAGGAAATAGGCAAACAGGGAATGCTAATAAAAGATCTGTCATCGCAAGTAGCACTGTGCAACAAGGAAGTCGCAAAGGTAAAGACTGAGGCGCGTCTTTATCAAAATAGACCGGATCCCAACACAGAAGGTGTTGAATTGCAGATCGAAGTGCTGAGAACAGTCGAAATGAATGTAAAGGCTACCCTAGAAAAAGTTCAAACTATGGACGACGCCGTGGGGTCTTTGACTCAGTCGTTGGAAACTATTCATGAAAGGCAGTTTGAGACATCCTTCACACCCGAGCAGATGGATAGGATGCAAGAGCTGGTAGATCAAATGAAGTCGCTAGGCAAAAAAGTGGGCGAAGTACAAAAACACCTAGAAGCCGCAGAAGAAAGATGCACCAAAATCTGCGTCAACCAGTCAACAAGCATCTCGGGACTCAGGCCCGAGCTCGCCGAGGAAACGATGAAAAACAATTTCCCTCAAAGTTTAGCAACCAGGCTGACGCAGAAACCTTTAGCTGCAAGCAGTCCCTACCCAACCGCAAAAGTCGCCAATGAGATAGAAAACAGCCAATCCGAAAAAAACGACGGTTTTATTGACCCTCTTGAGAAGATTCGTAACAAGAGAGCTAAAGCAAAACAACGTACAAAAGAAAGAAAAGAGAAAGCTGAAGAGATGGAGAAGGCTGCAACTATTAATAAAACATCAAAACATAAAGAAAATAAAAAACCTCCGGCGCTACTCATTAAAGCTACCGAGACTCTCTCTTACAAAGAAGTCCTAACAAAGCTAAAAGATTGCCTAAAGAACAGTGGCGACACGGTAGGCAAGGTGGTCAAAACAAAAGGCGGTGACGTCCTTGTCGAACCCGGAATTGGAAATGACAACACGCAGTTCTACGAAAAGCTTAGCGAAAAAATGGGCGAGATACAGATACACAAACTCTTCCACAAAATTGACCTAAAGATATTAGATCTTGACGAACTGGTAGACGAAGAAGAAGTTATAGCATGTCTGAGACGTTATGTTGGCCAAGAGAGATACCTACACCTACGATCTCTCCGCCCAGCATTTGGTGGCACACAAATGGCGGTGGTTAGCTGCGATGAGATGGCAGCGGGTAAACTACTAGAGCTCGGCAGAGTAACTGTTGGAATGATTTCCGGCTGTAGAGTCCGACAGTTTTTTCTTGGTTTCTGCCCAAGATGTTGGGGCGATGGACACCCGGCATCTAGCTGCACAGGAGCTAGAGGCGACAGATGTCTCAACTGCGGCGAACAAGGCCACAAGATCGCAAGCTGCAAAGCGAACACGAAGTGCTACGACTGCGGGGGCGCACACCGAACAAACGGACGGAGTGCACGGGCCTTAACAGAAGTTCAGATGTTGCAAATTAACCTAAATTGTGCAAAAGCTGCCCAGGACCTCCTGTATGAGACTATGCACAGAAGAAACATTGGTGTCGCGATCATCAGCAAACCAAACCAACGATGGGCAGCAAGTCCGACTGCAGATCGAATTATTAGTCTGGATGGCAAATCGGCTTTAATTGTGGCGGCCGATATAGAGATAAGGGGAAGAGGCATTGGTAACACCTTCGTATGGATAAATCTTGGAGAATACGATGTTTATTCCTGCTACCACTCACCAAACGAGCAGCGGCAAGTAGTAGAGAACGAGTTATTGGCACTGTTTGAGCAAATTAAGACAAGAGGCAGACCTGCTATAATAGGAGGAGATTTCAATGCCAAATCGCCTGAGTGGGGAATCCCCAAAGTAGAAAACTCAGACCATCAGAAAACGGAAGATCAAAGAGGGACTCTGCTATCCGAGCTAATTGTGGAGTATGAAATGGTCGTACTAAACGAAGGCGAACAACCAACCTTCGAAAGAGGAGCGTGTAGATCTATACTTGACGTCACCCTGGCCACCCAGTCGCTTTCGAACCGCGTTTCTAATTGGATGGTGCTGGATGAAGAAACGTCTAGTGATCACCGCTACGTGCAGTTTCAAGTCGCAATAAATGCCACGAAGAGGACCCCACAAATGAGATGGACCTGGAAAAAGATAAACGAAGACAAATTAGTCGAGTTTCTATCCACCAAGGAGCCAAATGACGACACCAGCGCATCATTGGACGAGTTTCTGCAGCAAGCGTGCGAAAGCTGCATGCCTAAAACGTCTTGTAAGCGACCGCCGGTATACTGGTGGACGGAAGAAATTGCGACGCTTCGAAAACTCTGCACAAGAGCCAGACGCCAATATTATAGAGCGTTGGCAAGAAACCAGAAAAATTCAGATCTACTCAAAGTGAACTTAAGAGAAGCCAGAAGGAACTTGTCGAAAGAAATTGACAAGAGTAAGAAGAGAAACTGGGACAGCCTTATTAGGGAGCTGGATGACGATGTTTGGGGAAAAGCGTACAAAATCGTGACCAAGAGATTCGGGGCACGAAACAGCACGGGAATAGAGGAAGACCAACTTGAGCCGATATTGGCGGAACTATTTCCACACTGTGCGGAGCAAGTACAACCACAGCCTATAGTACAACAACATAGCACCCCAGCATCTTCTATCTCTCTGTTTACCGAAGCCGAACTGAAAACGGCGCTGGCAATGATAAAAAATAATAAGGCACCCGGCCCAGATGGCATCCCTGCGGTACTGGTTAAGAAGGTGGGAGAGACACAGCCCAAGCACTACATCAACGCCTTCAACAAAATAATTAATAGCGGAACATACCCTAAAAGCTGGAAGGCGGCAAACCTGATCTTGATCCGCAAGGGGGACAAACCTATGGGACAGCCGAATTCCTATAGACCCCTATGCCTCTTGAACCATGTGGGGAAGCTTTTCGAAAGGATGCTCCTAGCAAGAATGCATACAGAGATAGAAGAGGGCGAAGGGCTGTCGGATAAGCAATACGGCTTCAGAAAGAAGAAGTCCACAACAAGTGCGATTGAGAAAATCGTAAGCATTGCCCGTGAAGCCAGAGAGGGTACGCGGTATACTCGTAGGTTCCCACTACTGGTGGCCCTGGATGTAAGAAACGCCTTTAACACGGTGAGATGGGGAAACATCACCAGTGAGTTGTCACGCAGAGGTATGAGTCCCTACATTAGGAAAGTTATCGACAGCTACTTTAAAGACAGGTGGATAACTGCTCAGGAGGCAGGAAAGACCATGAGATTTAAGATGACTGGAGGAGTTCCGCAGGGCTCGGTACTTGGGCCGACCTTGTGGAACCTAACCTATGACGGTGTCTTGCGTCTACATATGCCAGAGGGAGTAGAACTAGTAGGTTTTGCGGATGACCTCACATTAGTAGCGGTCGCAAAGACCGAAGAAGAGATTCAGTGGAAAACAGAAGCTGCGGTACAGGCCATCTGCAATTGGTTGCGGGACAATGGCTTAGCAATTGTCCCACAGAAAACAGAAATGCTTCTTGCAAGCGGGAAGAGACAACACTCTCCAATAAAAATTAAAGTAGAGGGCAGCATAGTTAGACCCACCGATAAGAAATCAATTAGAATTTTGGGGATACAAGTTGATAAATATATCAACTTTGGTGACCACATAACCCAATCGGCGGATAGAGCAACCAAGGCGGCGACTATGATCTCCAGATTGCTACCAAACATTGGTGGTCCATCGGAGCCGAAAAGAAGACTTCTGGCCTCAGTGGCACATTCAGTTATGTTGTACGGGGCCCCAATTTGGGCAGACAGCTTGCAGAAATACGCAAGTTATGCCATGCGATACGCGAAAGTGCAGCGAAAGATGGCTTTGAGAGTGGCTAGGGCGTATAGAACAACGTCAACCGATGCTCTGCTAGTCTTGGCGTCTATGGTTCCAATCGATCTCCTGGCAGTAGAAAGGAGCTCAAAATACAAAAAAGTGCTTATGTCGTACAACGAGTTGCGCAAGTGCTCGTTGAACAGCTGGCAGAAAAGATGGGACGACAGCGAGAAGGGCAGGTGGACTCACCGGCTAATTCCCAGCATTGAAGCGTGGTGCAATAGAGCGCACGGCACGCTGTCGTATGAATTAACACAGCTGCTAGGAGGACACGGGTGTTTCCAGGAATATCTCTACCGGTTCCAGAGGGTTGACAACCACTATTGCCCTTACTGTGGCGAAGTTGATACAGTACTCCACACTTTTTTTGAATGCGAAAAATGGCAAACCCAGCGTGGCGAACTCCTGGAGATAGCTGTGAAGAATTTGACACCGGACAACCTGGTAGAATTTATGATGGAAAAAGAAGCAAACTGGACAGCCGTAGCAGCATTTGCAGTAGAAGTCATTTCCACTAAAGAAACTGATCAACGCGAAGCTATGCCCCAATAGACAACCATAAAGCAAGAAAGATACAATAAATTAACAACAAAGAAGCATAAAGACCCGAAAGGGTGAAGCAAGCAATTATGACTTGAAGTGAGCCGTTCGGAAGTAATGCGGAAGCGAATCCCGGCGTCTCTACGGAGTGGGGTTTTAGTCAGTAAGAATCTGACACTCCCTCCCTCTCATTGGGGGGGGCCTATGCAAGGTTTCCCCACTCCCAACGAACACAAAAAAAAAAAAAAAAAAAAAAAAAAAAAAAAAAGTTTGACGTTCTTTTCTTCTAAATAGATAAGTCTTATTTTAGAATACTGTATTTAGAAAACAAAACTAAGTTATTAGTTTGAAGTTCTTTACTTGAAAATATCTACTTCTGATTTTGGAAATGACAATTTGAAAATCAGATCTAAGTTAATAGTTTGACGTTCTTTACTTCAAAACAACTAAGTCTTATTTTAGTATAGTGAATTTGTAAATCAAAACTAAGTTATTAGTATGAAGTTCTTTACTTGAAAAAAACTACCACTGATTTTAGAAATGACAACTTGAAAATCAGTTCTAAGTTAATAGTTTGACGTTCTTTACTACAAAATAACTAAGTCTTATTATAGTATAGTGATTTTTAAATCAAAGCTATGTTATTAGTTTGAAGTTCTTTACTTGAAAATATCTACTTCTTGTTTTAGAAATGTCAATTTGAAAATCAGATCCAAGTTAATAGTTTGAAGTTCTTTACTTCTAAACAAATAAGTCTTATTTTGTATAGAGAATTTGTAAATCAAAGCTAAGTTTATGTTTGAAGTTCTTTACTTAAAAAAATCTACTTCTGATTTTATAAATGACAATTTGAAAATCAGGTCTAAGTTAATAGTTTGACGTTTTTTACTTCAAAATAACTAAGTCTTATTTTAGAGTGGTAAATTTGTAAATCAAAACTAAGTTAGTTTGACGTTCTTTACTACAAAATAACTAAGTCTTATTTTAGAATAGTGAATTTGTAAATCAGAACTAAGTTATTTGTTTGAAGTTTTCTACTTGAAAATATCTAGTTCTGATTTTAGGATTGACCATTTGAAAATTAGATCTAAGTTAATGGTTTGACGATGTTTACATCAAAATAACTAAGTATTACTTTAAAATAGTGAATTTGTAAATCAAAACTAAGTTATTAGTTTGCAGTTTTTTACTTTGAAATATCTACTTCTGATTTTAGAAATGACACTTTAAAAATCAGATCTAAGTTAATAGTTTTACGTTTTTTACTTCAAAATAGATAAGGATTATTGTAGAATAGTGTATTTGTAAATCTAAACTAAGCTTTGAGTTTGAAGTTTTTTATATCAGATTTACTAATTTCGATTTTAGTAATGTAAATTTGAAGATCAAAACTAAGGATGTAGTTTGAAGTTCTTTACTTGAAAATATCTACTTCTGATTTTAGAAATGACAATTTGAAAATGAAATCTAAGTTAATAGTTTGACGTACTTTACTTCAAAATAACTAAGTCTTATTTTCGAATAGTGAATTTGTAAATCAAAACTAAGTTATTAGTTTGTAGTTCTTTAGTTGAAAATATCTACTTCTGATTTTAGAAATACAATTTGAAAGTCAGATCTAAGTTAATAGTTTGTCGTTCTTTACTTCAAAGTAACTAAGTTTTATTTTAGAATGGTGATTTTGCAAATCAAAACTAAGTTATTAGTTTGAAGTTTTTTACTTTAAAATATCTACTTCTGATTTTAAAAGTAACAATTTGAAAATCAGATTTAAGTTAATAGTTTGACGATTTTTACTTCAAACTAACAAAGTCTCATTTTAGAATAGTGAATTTGTAAATCAAAACTAATTTATTAATCTAAAGTATTTTACTTGAAAATATCTAAGTCTGATTTTAGAAATGACAATTTGAAAATCAGATCTAAGTTATTAGTTTGACGTTCTTTACTTCAAAATAACTAAGGCTTATTTTATAATTGTGAATTTGTAAATCAAAGCTATGTTATTAGTTTGAAGTTTCCATATTTGAAAATATCTACTACTGATTTTAGAAATGACAATTTAAAAATCAGATCTAAGTTAATAGTTTGACGTTCTTTACTTCAAAATAACTAAGTCTTATTTTAGACTAGTGAATTTGTAAATTAAAACTAAGTTATTAGTTTAAAGTTTTTAACTTCAAATTTACAAATTCGGATCTTAGTAATGTAAATTTGGAAATCAAAGCTAAGGTTGTAGTTTGAAGTTCTTTACTTGAAATTATCTATTTCTGATTTTAGAAATGACAATTTGAAAATTAGATCTAAGTTAATAGTATGACGTTCTTTACTTCAAAATAGATAAGTCTTATTTTAGAATACCGTATTTGTAAATCAAAACTAAGTTGTTAGTTTGAAGTTCTTTATATGAAAATATCTGCTTCGGATTTTAGAAATGACAATTTGAAAATTAGATCTAAGTTAATAGTATGACGTTCTTTACTTCAAAATAGATAAGTCTTATTTTAGAATACTGTATTTGTAAATCAAAACTAAGTTGTTAGTTTGAAGTTCTTTATATGAAAATATCTGCTTCGGATTTTAGAAATGACAATTTGAAAATTAGATCTAAGTTAATAGTTTGACTTTCTTTACTTCAAAATAGCTAAGTCTTATTTTAGACTAGTGAATTTGTAAATCAATACTAAGTTAGTAACTTAAAGTCCTTTACTTGAAAATATCTGCTTCAGATTTTAGAAATGACAATTTGAAAATCAGATCTAAGTTAATATTTTAACGTTCTTTACATCAAAATAACTAAATTTTATTTTAGGATAGTTAATTTGTAAATCATATCTAAGTCATTAGTTTGAAGTCCTTAACTTGAAAATATCTACTTCTGATTTTAGAAATGACAAATTGAAGATCAGATCGAAGTTAATAGTTTGACGTTCTTTACTTTAAAACAACTAAGTCTTATTTTAGTATAGTGAATTTGTAAATCAAAACTAAGTTATTAGTATGACGTTCTTTACTTGAAAAAAAACTACTACTGATTTTAGAAATGACAATTTGAAAATCAGATCTAAGTTAATAGTTTGACGTTTTTGCCTTAAGAATAACAAAGTCTTATTTTAGAATAGTGAATTTGTAAATCAAAACTAATTTATTAGTTTAAAGTATTTTACTTGAAAATATCTAAGTCTGATTTTAGAAATGACAATTTGAAAATCACATCTAAGTTAATAGTTTGACGTTCTTTAATTCAATATAACAAAGTCTTATTTTAGAATAGTGAATTTTTAAATAAAAATAAGTTAATAATTTGAAGTTTTTTACTTCAAATTAACTAATACAGATTTTTGTACTGTTTATTTGAAAATCTAAACTAAGCATGTAGTTTGAAGTTCTTTACTTGAAAATTTCTACTTCTGATTTTAGAAATGACAATTAGAAAATCAGACCTAAGTTGATAGTTTGACTTTCTTTACTTCAAAATAACTAAGTCTTATTTTAAAATAGTAAATTTTTAAATAATAATAAGTTAATAATTTGAAGTTTTTTACTTCAAATTAATTAATACGGATTTCTGTACTGTTTATTTGAAAATCAAAGCTAAGGTTATAGTTTGAAGTTCTTTACTTGGAAATATCTACTGCTGATTTTAGAAATGACAATTTGAAAATCAGATCTACGATAATAGTTTGACGTTCTTTTCTTCAAAATAACTAAGTCTTATTTTAGAATAGTGAATTTGTAAATCTGAACTAAGGTATTAGTTTGAAGTTTTTTACTTGAAAATATCTACTTCTGATTTCAGAAATGACAATTTGAAAATCAGATCTAAGTTGATAGTTTGACGTGCTTTACCTCAAAATAGATAACTCTTATTTTAGAATACTATATTTGTAAATCAAAACTAAGTTCTTAGTTTGAAGTTCTTTACTTGCAAATTTCTGTTACAGATTTTAGAAATGACAAAAATAAAAACAGATCCAAGTTAATAGTTGGACGTTCTTTACTTCAAAATAACTAAATTTTATTTTACAATTGCTAATTAGTAAATCAAAACTAAGTTATTTCTTTGAAGTTATTTGCTTGAAAATATCTACTTCTGATTTTAGAAATGACAATTTGAAAATCTGGTCTAAGGTAATAGTTTGACATTCTTTACTTCAAAATAACTAAGTCTTATTTTAGACTAGTGAATTGGAAAATCAAAACTAAGTTATTAGTTTTAAGTTCTTTACTTGAAAATATCTACTTCTTATTTTAGAAATGACAATTTGAAAGTCAGATCTAAGTTAATAGTTTGACGTTCTTTACTTCTAAATAACTAAGTCTTATTTTAGAATAGTGTATTTGTAAATCAAAACTAAGTTATTAGTTTGAGTTCTGTACTTGAAAATATCCACTGCTGATTTTAGAAATGACACTTTGAAATTCAAATCTAAGTTAATAGTTTGACGTTCTTTACATTAAAATAACCAAGTCTTATATTACACTAGTAATTTTGTAAATCAAACCTAAGTTATTAGTTTGAAGTTCTTTACTTAAAAATAACTACTTCTGATTTTAGAAATGACAATTTGAAAATCAGATCTAAGTTCATAGTTTGACGTTCTTTACTTCAAAATAGATAAGTCTTATTTTAGAATACTGTATTTGTAAATCAAAACTAAGTTGTTAGTTTGAAGTTCTTTATATGAAAATATCTGCTTCGGATTTTAGAAATGACAATTTGAAAATTAGATCTAAGTTAATAGTTTGACTTTCTTTACTTCAAAATAGCTAAGTCTTATTTTAGACTAGTGAATTTGTAAATCAATACTAAGTTATTAATTTAAAGTCCTTTACTTGAAAATATCTGCTTCAGATTTTAGAAATGACAATTTGAAAATCAGATCTAAGTTAATATTTTAACGTTCTTTACATCAAAATAACTAAATTTTATTTTAGGATAGTTAATTTGTAAATCAAAACTATGTTATTAATTTGAAGTTCTTTACTTGTAAATATCTACTACTGATTTTAAAAATGTCAATTTGAAAATCAGATCGAAGTTAATAGTTTGTCGTTCTTTACTTCAAAATAGATAAGTCTTATTTTAGAATACTGTATTTGTAAATCAAAACTAAGTTGTTAGTTTGAAGTTTTTTACTTTAAAATATCTACTTCTGATTTTAAAAGTAACAATTTGAATATCAGATCTAAGTTAATAGTTTGACGATTTTTACTTCAAAATAACTAAGTCTTAATTTATAATAGTGAATTTGTAAATCAAAACTAACTTATTAAATTGAAGTTCTATACTTGAAAATATCTACTTCTGATTTTAGAAATGACAATTAGAAAATCAGACCTAAGTTGATAGTTTGACTTTCTTTACTTCAAAATAACTAAGGCTTATTTTAAAATAGTAAATTTTTAAATAATAATAAGTTAATAATTTGAAGTTTTTTACTTCAAATTAACTAATACGGATTTTTGTACTGTTTATTTGAAAATCAAAGCTAAGGTTATACTTTGAAGTTCTTTACTTGGAAATATCTACTGCTGATTTTAGAAATGACAATTTGAAAATCAGATCTACGATAATAGTTTGACGTTCTTTTCTACAAAATAACTAAGTCTTATTTTAGAATAGTGAATTTGTAAATCTGAACTAAGGTATTAGTTTGAAGTTTTTTACTTGAAAATATCTACTTCTGATTTTAGAAATGACACTTTGAAAATCAGATCCTTAGTTATTAGTTTGATGTGCTTTAGTTCTAAAAAAATAAGTCTTATTTTAGTATAGTGAAGTTGTAAATCAAGACTAAGTTCATAGTTTAAAGTTGATTACTTGAAAATATCTACTTCTGATTTTAGAAATGACAATTTGAAAATCATATCTAAGTTATTAGTTTGAAGTTTTTTACTTCAGATGAACCAATACGGATTTTTGTAATGTAAATTTGAAAATCAAAGCTAAGGTTATAGTTTAAAGATCTTTACTTGAAAATATCTACTTCTGATTTCAGAAATGACAATTTGAAAATCAGATCTAAGTTGATAGTTTGACGTGCTTTACTTCAAAATAGATAACTCTTATTTTAGAATACTATATTTGTAAATCAAAACTAAGTTCTTAGTTTGAAGTTCTTTACTTGCAAATTTCTGTTTCAGATTTTAGAAATGACAAAAATAAAAACAGATCCAAGTTAATAGTTTGACGTTTTTTACTTCAAAATAACTAAGTCTTATTTTAGACTAGTGAATTGGAAAATCAAAACTAAGTTATTAGTCTGAAGTTCTTTACTTGAAAATATCTACTTCTTATTTTAGAAATGACAATTTGAAAGTCAGATCTAAGTTAATAGTTTGACGTTCTTTACTTCAAAATAACTAAGTCTTATTTTAGAATAGTGTATTTCTAAATCAAAACTAAGTTATTAGTTTGAAGTTCTGTACTTGAAAATATCCACTTCTGTTTTTAGAAATGACACTTTGAAAATCAAATCTAAGTTAATAGTTTGACGTTCTTTACTTTAAAATAACCAAGTCTTATATTATACTAGTAATTTTGTAAATCAAAACTAAGTTATTAGTTTGAAATTCTTTACTTAAAAATAAATACTTCTGATTATAGAAATGACAATTTGAAAATCAGATCTAAGTTCATAGTTTGACGTTCTTTACTTCAAAATAGATAAGTCTTATTTTAGAATACTGTATTTGTAAATCAAAACTAAGTTGTTAGTTTGAAGTTCTTTATTTGCAAGTATTTGCTACAGATTTTAGAAATGACAAGTTGAAAATCAGATCTAAGTTAATAGTTTGACGTTCTTTACATCAAAATAACTAAATTTTATTTTAGAATAGCTAACTTGTAAATCAAAACTAAGTTATTAGTTTGAAGTTTTTTACTTGAAAATATCTACTTCTGATTTTAGAAATGACAATTTGAAAATCAGATCTAAGTTAATAGTTTGACGTTCTTTAAATCTAAATAACTAAATTTTATTTTAGAATACTTGATTTGTAAATCAAAACTATGTTATTAATTTGAAATTCTTTACTTGTAAATATCTACTACTGATTTTAAAAATGTCAATTTGAAAATCAGATCTAAGTTGATAGTTTGTCGTTCTTTACTTCAAAATAAATAATTCTTATTTTCGAATAATGAATTTGTAAATCAAAACTAAGTTATTAGTTTGAAGTTTTTTACATTAAAATATCTACTTCTGATTTTAAAAGTAACAATTTGAATATCAGATCTAAGTTAATAGTTTGACGATTTTTACTTCAAAATAACTAAGTCTTAATTTATAATAGTGAATTTGTAAATCAAAACTAACTTATTAAATTGAAGTTCTATACTTGAAAATATCTCCTTCTGATTTTAGATATACAATTTGAATATCAAATCTAAGTTAATAGTTTGACGTTTTTTACTTAATAATAACAAAGTTTCATTTTAGAATAGTGAATTTGTAAATCAAAACTAATTTTTTAGTTTAAAGTATTTTACTTGAAAATATCTAAGTCTGATTTTAGAAATGACAATTTGAAAATCAGATCTAAGTTAATAGATTGACATTCTTTACTTCAAAATAAATAAGTCTTATTTTAGACTAGTGAATTTGTAAATCAAACTAAGTTATTAGTTTAAAGTTTTTTTATTTCAAATTCACTAATTCGGATCTTAGTAATGTAAAATTCTAAATCAAATCTATGGTTGTAGTTTAAAGTTCTTTACTTGAAAATATCTACTTCAGATTTTAAAAATGATAATTTGAAAATCAGATCTAAGTTAATAGTTTGACGTTCTTTACTTCAAAATAACTAAGTCTTACTTTAGAATAGCGAATTTGTAAATCAAAACTAAGTTTTAGTTTGAAGTTCTTTACTTTGAAATATCTACTTCTGATTTAAGAAATGACAATTTAAAAATCAGATCTAAGTTAATAGTATGACGTTCTTTACTTCAAAATAGTAAAGTCTTATTTTAGAATACTGTATTTGTAAATCAAAACTAAGTTGTTAGTTTGAAGTTCTTTATATGAAAATATCTGCTTCGGATTTTAGAAATGACCATTTGAAAATCAGATCTAAGTTAATAGTTTGACGTTCTTAACTTCAAAATAATTAATCTTATTTTAGATTAGTAAATTTGTAAATTAAAACTAAGTTATTAGTTTAAAGTTTTTTACTTCAAATTTACAAATTCGGATCTTAGTAATGTAAATTTGGAAATCAAATCTAAGGTTGTAGTTTGAAGTTATTTACTTGAAATTATCTATTTCTGATTTTAGAAATGACAATTTGAAAATCAGATCTAAGTTAATAGTTTGTCGTTCTGTACTTCAAAATAACTAAGTCTTACTTTAGAATAGCGAATTTGTAAATCAAAACTAAGTTTTAGTTTGAAGTTCTTTACTTTGAAATAACTACTTCTGATTTAAGAAATGACAATTTGAAAATCAGATCTAAGTTAATAGTATGACGTTCTTTACTTCAAAATAGATAAGTCTTATTTTAGAATACTGTATTTGTAAATCAAAACTAAGTTGTTAGTTTGAAGTTCTTTATATGAAAATATCTGCTTCGGATTTTAGAAATGACCATTTGAAAATCAGATCTAAGTTAATAGTTTGATGTTCTTGACTTTAATATAGATAAGTCTTATTTTAGAATACTGAATATGTAAATCAAAACTAAGTTGTAAGTTTGATGTTCTTTATTGGAAAATATCTACTACTGATTTTAGAAATGACTATTTGAAAATCAGATCTAAGTTAATAGTTTGACGTTCTTTACTTCAAAATAGATAAGTCTTATTTTAGAATACTGTATTTGTAAATCAAATCTAAGTTATTAATCTGAAGTTCTATACTTGAAATAATCTACTTCTGCTTTTAGAAATGACAATTTGAAAATCAGGTCTAAGTTAATAGTTTGACGTTTTTTACTTCAAAATAACTAAGTCTTATTTTAGACTAGTAAATTTCTAAATCAAAACTAAGTTATTAGTTTGAAGTTCTTTACTTGAAAATATCTACTACTGATTTTAGAAATGTCAATTTGAAAATCAGATCTAAGTTAATAGTATGACGTTCTTTACTTCAAAATAGATAAATCTTATTTTAGAATAGTGAATTTGTAAATCAAAGCTTAGTTATTATATTGAAGTTCTTTACTTGAAAATATCTACTTCTGATTTTGCAAATGACAATTTGAAAATCAGATTTAAGTTTATAGTTTGACGTTATTTACTTCAAAATAACTAAGTCCTATTTTAGGATAGTGAATTTGAAAATCAAAGCTATGTTATTAGTGTGTAGTTCTTTACTTGAAAATATCTACTTTTTATTTTAGAAATGACAATTTGAAAATCAGTTCTAAGTTAATAGTTTGACGTTATTTACTTCAAAATAATTAAGTCTTATTTCACACTAGTAAGTTTGTAAATCTAAACTAAGTTAGAAGTTTGAAGTTATTTACTTTGAAATAACTGCATCTGATATAAGAAATGACAATTTGAAAATCAGATCTAAGTGTATAGTTTGACGTTCTTTACTTTAAAATAGATAAGTCTTATTTTAGAATAGTGTATTTCTAAATTCAAACTAAGTTATTAGTTTGAAGTACTTTACTATAAATATCTACTTCTGACTTTAGAAATGACAATTTGAAAATCAGATCTAAGTTAATAGTTTGACGTTCTTTACTTCAAAATAGATAAGTCTTATTTTAGAATACTGTATTTGTAAATCAAAACTAAGTTATTAGTTTGAAGTACTTTACTTAAAGATATCTACTTCTGATTTTAGAAATAACATATTGAAAATCAGATCTAAGTTAATAGTTTGACGTTCTTTACTTCAAAATAGATAAGTCTTATTTTAGAATACTGTATTTGTAAATCAAAACTAAGTTGTTACTTTGAAGTTCTTTATTTGAAAATATGTGCTTCAGATTTTAGAAATGACAATTTGAAAATCAGTTCTAAGTTAATAGTTTGACGTTCTTTACTTCAATATAACTAAGTCTTATTTTAGTATAGTGAATTTGTAAATCAAAGCTATGTTATTAGTTTGAAGTTCTTTACTTGACCAATATCTACTACTGATTTTAGAAATGACAATTTGAAAAGCAGAGCTAAGTTAATAGTATGACGTTTTTTACTTCAAAATAACTAAGTCTTATTTCACACTAGTGTATTTGTCAATCAAAACTAAGTTATTAATTTGAAGTTATTTACTTGAAAATATCTACTACTGATCTTAGAAATGACAATTTGAAAATCAGATCTAAGTTAATAGTTTGACGTTCTTTACTTCAAAATAACTTAGTCTTATTTTAGAATAGTTAACTTGTAAACCAAAACTAATTTAGTAGTTTGAAGGTTTTTACTTGAAAATATCAACTTCTGATTAAGAAATGACAACTTGAAAATCAGATCTAAGTTAATAGTTAGACGTTCTTTACTTCAGAATAACTAAGTCTTATTTTAGAATAGTGAATTATTAAATCAAAACTAAGTTATTAGTTTGAAGTTCTTTACTTGAAAATATCTACTACTGATTTAGAAATGACAATTTGAAAATCAGATCTTAGTTCATAGTTTGACGTTTTATACTACAAAATAACTAAGTCTTATTTTACACTAGTGAATTTGTAAATCAAAACTAAGTTATAAGTTTAAACTTATTTACTTTGAAATATCTACTAGTGATTTGTAAGTAATAACAATTTGAAAATCAGTTCTAAGTAAATAGTTTGACGTTCTTTACTTCCAAATAACTAAGTCTTATTTTAGACTAGTGAATTGGTAAATCAAAACTAAGTTATTAGTTTAATGTTTTTTACTTTAAATTTACTAATTCGGATCTTAGTAATGTAAATTTGGAAATCAAATCTAAGGTTGTAGTTTGAAGTTCTTTACTAGAAAATATCTACTATTGATTTTAGAAAGACGATTTGAAAAACAGATCTAAGTTAATAGTTTGACGTTTTACACACCAAAATAAGTAAATTTTATTTAAAATAGTTAATTTGTAAATTAAAACTAAGTTATAAGTTTGAAGCTCTTTACTTGAAAATATCTACTTCTGATTTTAGAAATGACAATTTGAAAATCAGATCTAAGTTAATAGTTTGACGTTCTTTACTTCAAAATAACTATGTCTTATTTTAGAATAGAGAATTTCTAAATCAAAACTAAGTTATTGGTTTGAAGTTCTGTACTTTGAAATATCTACTCCTTTTTTAAGAACTGACAATTTGAAAATCAGATCTAAGTTAATAGTATGACGTTCTTTACTTCAAAATAGATAAGTTTTATTTTAGAATACTGTATTTGTAAATCAAAACTAAGATGTTAGTTTGAAGTACTTTATTTGAAAATATCTGCTTCAGATTTTAGAAATGACAATTTTAAAATCAGATCTAAGTTAATAGTTTGACGTTCTTTACTTCTAAATATCTAAGTCTTATTTTAGAATTCTGTATTTGTAAATCAACACTAAGTAGTTAGTTTGAAGTTCTTTAATTGAAATATCTACTTCTGATTTTAGAAATGACTATTTGAAAATCAGATCTAAGTTAATAGTTTGACGTTCTTTACATCAAAATAACTAAATTTTGTTTTAGAATAGTAAACTTGTAAATCAAAGCTAAGTTATTAGTTTGAAGTTTTTTACTTGAAAATATCTACTTCTGATTTAAGAAATGACAATTTGAAAATCAGATCTATGTGTATAGTTTGACGTTCTTTACTTTTAAATAGTTAAGTCTTATTTTAGAATAGTGTATTTCTAAATCCAAACTAAGTTATTAGTTTGAAGTACTATACTTAAAAATATCTAGTTCTGATTTTCGAAATGACAATTTGAAAATCAGATCTAAGTTAATAGTTTGACGTTCTTTACTTCAAAAAAGATAAGTCTTATTTTAGAATACTGTATTTGTAAATCAAATCTAAGTTATTAGTTTAAAGTTCTGTACTTGAAAATATATATTTCTGATTTTAGAAATGACAATTTGAAAATCAGATCTAAGTTAATAGTTTGACGTTCTTTACTTCAAATTAAGTAAGTCTTATTTTAGACTAGTGAGTTTCTAAATCAAAACTAAGTTATTGGTTTAAAGTTTTTTACTTCAAATTTACTAATTCGGATCTTAGTATTGTAAATTTGGAAATCAAATCTAAGGATGTAGTTTGAAATTCTTTACTTGAAATTATCTACTTCTGATTTTAGAAATGACAATTTGAAAATCAGATCTAAGTTAATAGTTTGACGTTCTTTACTTCTAAATAACTAAGTCTTATTTTAGTATAGTGAATTTGTAAATCAAATCTAAGTTATTAGTTTGAAGTTCTGTACTTGAAAATATCTATTTCTGATTTTAGAAATGACTATTTGAAAATCAGATCTAAGTTAATAGTTTGACGTTCTTTACATCAAAATAACTAAATTTTGTTTTAGAATAGTAAACTTGTAAATCAAAGCTAAGTTATTAGTTTGAAGTTTTTTACTTGAAAATATCTACTTCTGATTTAAGAAATGACAATTTGAAAATCAGATCTATGTGTATAGTTTGACGTTCTTTACTTTTAAATAGTTAAGTCTTATTTTAGAATAGTGTATTTCTAAATCCAAACTAAGTTATTAGTTTGAAGTACTATACTTAAAAATATCTAGTTCTGATTTTCGAAATGACAATTTGAAAATCAGATCTAAGTTAATAGTTTGACGTTCTTTACTTCAAAAAAGATAAGTCTTATTTTAGAATACTGTATTTGTAAATCAAATCTAAGTTATTAGTTTAAAGTTCTGTACTTGAAAATATATATTTCTGATTTTAGAAATGACAATTTGAAAATCAGATCTAAGTTAATAGTTTGACGTTCTTTACTTCAAATTAAGTAAGTCTTATTTTAGACTAGTGAGTTTCTAAATCAAAACTAAGTTATTGGTTTAAAGTTTTTTACTTCAAATTTACTAATTCGGATCTTAGTATTGTAAATTTGGAAATCAAATCTAAGGATGTAGTTTGAAATTCTTTACTTGAAATTATCTACTTCTGATTTTAGAAATGACAATTTGAAAATCACGTCTAAGTTAATAGTTTGACGCACTATACATCAAAATAACTAAATTTTATTTTAGAATAGTTAACTTGTAAATCAAAACTAAGTTATTAGTTTGAAGTTCTTTACTTGAAAATATCTACTTCTGATTTTAAAAATGACAATTTGAAATTCAGATCTAAGTTAATAGCTTGACGTTCTTTACTTCTAAATAACTAACTCTTATTTTTAGTATAGTAAATTTGTAAATTAAAACTAAGTTATTAGTTTGAAGTTCTTAACTTGAAAATATCTACTACTAATTTTAGAAATGACAATTTAAAAATCAGAGCTAAGTTAATAGTTTGACGTTTTTTACTTCAAAATAACTAAGACTTATTTTAGACTAGTGAATTTGTAAATCAAAACTAAGTTATTAGTTTAAAGTTTTTTACTTCAAATTTACTAATTCGGATCTTAGTAATGTAAATTTGGAAATTAAATCTAAGGTTGTAGTTTAAAGTTTTTTACTTGAAAATATATACTTCTGATTTTAGAAATGACCATTTGAAAATCTGGCCTAAGTTAATAGTTTGACGTTCTTTACTTCTAAACAAATAAGTCTTATTTTAGTATAGTGAAATTGTAAATCAAAACTAAGTTATTAGTTTGAAGTCTATACTTGAAAAAATCTACTACTGATTTTAGAAATGACAATTTGAAATTCAGATCTAAGTTAACAGTATGACGTTCTCTACTTCAAAATAACTAAGTCTTAATTTAGACTAGTGAATTTGTAAATCAAAACTAAGTTATTAGTTTGAAGTTTTTTACTTCAAATTTACTAATTCGGATCTTAGTAATGTAAATTTGGAAATCAAATCTAAGGTTGTAGTTTGACTTTCTTTACTTCAAAATAACTAGGTCTTATTTTAGAATAGTGAATTTGTAAATCAAAGCTAAGTTATTAGTTTGAAGTTGTTTACTTGAAAATATCTACTTCTGATTTTAGAAATGACAATTTGAAAATCAGATCTAAGGTAATAGTTTGACGTTCTTTACTTCAAAATAACTAAGTCTTATTTTAGAATAGTGAATTTGTAAATCAAAGCTAAGTTATTAGTTTGAAGTTCTTTACTTGAAAATTTCTACTTCTGATTTTAGAAATGACAATTTGAAATTCAGATCTAAGTTAATAGTTTGACGTTCTTTACTTCTAAATAACTAAGTCTTATTTTAGTATAGTGAATTTGTAATATAAACTAAGTTATTAGTTTGACGTTCTTTACTTGAAAATATCTACTACTGATCATAGAAATGACAATTCGAAAATCAGATCTAAGTTAATAGTTTGACGTTCCTTACTTCAAAATAACTTAGTCTTATTTTAGAATAGTGAATTTGTAAATCAAAACTAAGTTGTTAGTTTGAAGTTCTTTATTTGAAAATATCTGCTTTAGATTTTAGAAATGACAATTTGAAAATCGGATCTAAGTTAATAGTTTGACGTTCTTTACATCAAAATAACTAAATTTTGTTTTAGAATAGTTAATTTGTAAATCAAAACTAAGTTATTAGTTTGAAGTTTTTTACTTGAAAATATCTACTTCTGATTTTAGAAATGACAATTTGAAAATCAGATCTAAGTTAATAGTTTGACGTTCTTTACTTCTAAATAACTAAGTCTTATTTTAGTATAGTGAATTTGTAAATCAAATCTAAGTTATTAGTTTGAAGTTCTGGACTTGAAAATATTTATTTCTGATTTTAGAAATGACAATTTGAAAATCAGATCTAAGTTAATAGTTTGACGTTCTTTACTTCAAAATAACTAAGTCTTATTTTAGAATAGTGAATTTGTAAATCAAAACTAAGTTATTAATTTGAAGTTCTGGACTTGAAAATATTTATTTCTGATTTTAGAAATGACAATTTGAAAATCAGATCTAAGTTAATAGTTTGACGTTCTTTACTTCTAAATAACTAAGTCTTATTTTAGTATAGTGAATTTGTAAATCAAATCTAAGTTATTAGTTTGAAGTTCTGGACTTGAAAATATTTATTTCTGATTTTAGAAATGACAATTTGAAAATCAGATCTAAGTTAATAGTTTGACGTTCTTTACTTCAAAATAACTAAGTCTTATTTGAGACTAGTGAATTTGTAAATCAAAACTAAGTTATTAGTTTAAAGTTTTTTACCTCAAATTTACTGATTCGGATGTTACTAATGTAAATTTGGAAATCAAATCTAAGGTTGTAGTTTAAAGTTCTTTACTTGAAAATATCTACTTCTGATTTTAGAAATGACAATTTGAAAATCAGATCTAAGTTAATAGTTTGACGTTCTTTACTTCAAAATAACTAAGTCGTATTTTAGAATAGTGAATTTGTAAATCAAAGCTAAGTTATTAGTTTGAAGTTCTTTAATTGAAAATATCTACTTCTGAATTTAAAAATGACAATTTGTAAATCAGATCTAAGTTAATAGTTTGACGTTATTTACTTCAAAATAACTAAGTCTTATTTTAGACTAGTGAATTTGTAAATCGAGACTAAGTTATTAGTTTGTAGTTCTGTTCTTGAAAATATCTACTACTAATTCTAGAAATGACAATTTGAAAATCAGATCTAAGTTAATAGTTTGACGTTTTTTACATCAAATTAACTAAATCTTATTTTAGAGTGGTAAATTTGGAAATCAAAACTAAGTTATGAGCTTGAAGTTTTTTTCTTTGAATTAAATACTTCTGATTTTTTAAGTGTGAATTTGTAAATCAAAACTAAGTTATTAGTTTGAAGTTCTATACTTGAAAATATCTACTCCTGATTTTAGAAATGACAATTTGCAAATCAGAACTAAGTTAATAGTTTGACGATTTAAACTTCAAAATAAGTAAGTCTCTCTTTAGAATAGTGGATTTGTAAATCAAATCTAAGTTATTACATTAAAGTACTATACTTGAAAATAGCTAATCCTGATATTAGAAATGACAATTTGGAAATCAGATCTAAGTTAATAGTTTGACGTTCTTTACTTCAAAATAACTAAGTCTTATTTTAGACTAGTGAATTTCTAAATCAAAACTAAGTTATTAGTTTAAAGTTTTTTACTTCAAATTTACTAATTCGGATCTTAGTAATGTAAATTTGGAAATCAAATCTAAGGTTGTAGTTTGAAGTTTTTTACTTGAAAATAGCTACTTCTGATTTTAGAAATGACAATTTGAAAATCAGATCTAAGGTAATAGTATGACGTTCTTTACTTCAAAATAACTAAGTATTATTTTAAAATAGTGAATTTGAAAATCAAAGCTAAGTTATTTGTTTAAAGTTCTTTACTTAAAAAAATCAACTTCTGATTTTAGAAATGACAATTTGAAAATCAGGTTTAAGTTAATAGTTTGACGTTTTTACTTCAAAATAATTAAGTCTTATTTGAGACTAGTAAATTTGTAAATTAAAACTAAGTTATTAGTTTCAAGTTCTCTACTTGAAAATATCTACTACTGATTTTAGAAATGACAATTTGAAAATCAGATCTAAGTTAATAGTTTGACGTTCTTTACTTCAAAATAACTATGTCTTATTTTAGAATAGAGAATTTCTAAATCAAAACTAAGTTATTGGTTTGAAGTTCTGTACTTTGAAATATCTACTCCTTTTTTAAGAACTGACAATTTGAAAATCAGATATAAGTTAATAGTATGACGTTCTTTACTTCAAAATAGATAAGTTTTATTTTAGAATACTGTATTTGTAAATCAAAACTAAGATGTTAGTTTGAAGTACTTTATTTGAAAATATCTGCTTCAGATTTTAGAAATGACAATTTTAAAATCAGATCTAAGTTAATAGTTTGACGTTCTTTACTTCTAAATATCTAAGTCTTATTTTAGAGTAGTACATTTGGAAATCAAAACTAAGTTATGAGCTTGAAGTTTTTTCCTTTGAATTAAATACTTCTGATTTTTTAAGTGAGAATTTGATAATCAGATCTAAGTTAATAGTTTGACGATTTAAACTTCAAAATAACTAAGTCTTAGTTTAGAATAGTGAATTTGTAAATCAAAACTAAGTTATTAGTTTGAAGTTCTATACTTGAAAATATCTACTCCTGATTTTAGAATTGACAACTTGCAAATCAGAACTAAGCTAATAGTTTGACGTTCTTTACTTCAAAATATATAAGTCTTATTTTAGAATTCTGTATTTGTAAATCAACACTAAGTTGTTAGTTTGAAGTTCTTTAATTGAAATATCTACTTCTGATTTTAGAAATGACTATTTGAAAATCAGATCTAAGTTAATAGTTTGACGTTCTTTACATCAAAATAACTAAATTTTGTTTTAGAATAGTAAACTTGTAAATCAAAGCTAAGTTATTAGTTTGAAGTTTCTTACTTGAAAATATCTACTTCTGATTTAAGAAATGACAATTTGAAAATCAGATCTATGTGTATAGTTTGACGTTCTTTACTTTTAAATAGTTAAGTCTTATTTTAGAATAGTGTATTTCTAAATCCAAACTAAGTTATTAGTTTGAAGTACTATACTTAAAAATATCTAGTTCTGATTTTCGAAATGACAATTTGAAAATCAGATCTAAGTTAATAGTTTGACGTTCTTTACTTCAAAAAAGATAAGTCTTATTTTAGAATACTGTATTTGTAAATCAAATCTAAGTTATTAGTTTAAAGTTCTGTACTTGAAAATATATATTTCTGATTTTAGAAATGACAATTTGAAAATCAGATCTAAGTTAATAGTTTGACGTTCTTTACTTCAAATTAAGTAAGTCTTATTTTAGACTAGTGAATTTCTAAATCAAAACTAAGTTATTGGTTTAAAGTTTTTTACTTCAAAGGGTATCCATGGATAAGATAGTCAAAATGCCCTTATCTTTACATTTTTTAATTTACTTGATAAAAGGGTGCCTTGGGGTGTAAAAATAAATTTTCTATATTCATTTGCTCCAGATGCTTTCTCCACCCCTTCTGAGGGTTAAAAAATAGGATTCTTCAGTCATTATTTTTTATCTGACGAACTAGCAAATAAAAAATTTTGAAAAAATTTATAGGTATAGTGATTAGAGTCATCTTTCAACACAATTTTTTTTGATACCTTGAACACTCTATATGCCTCTTAAAAATATTCCAGAAAGTTAAAAATCGATCTTTTTCTTATTTTTTAAAGACCGGCAAAAAAATTTTTTTTGTCATTTTTTAGGATGTACTTAAATCTACCTTCCTGAATTTTTTCAGATTTTTTGCTAAGGTGCGCCAACCCTAAAAATTATATTTTCTGCATTTTTTAACATTCTTATCTATTTTAGGCTTCTTAACGCAACTAAAACTTTTTGTAAAATGTGTATCATTGGTATTTTTCACAGAAAATTAATCTTACTGGCATATTATTCAATATTTTTTAACCAAAGACTGAAAATAAAATCGAAAAACTCATTATAGGAGTTTTTACAATTAAATTACATAACACAATTAAAAATGTATCACTTTTTTGTTATTTTTGTCCCTATTTGCTCCTCCATATAGGCTAGATACTTGACGGAAATCAAGATTTTGTTTTGATTTATTTGAATTTTACCCCGTAATTGGACGTAAACGAAAAGTGGACTGTCATGGCGGATAGCGGAAAGTTCGCGTCAGTTTTATGTGTAGCCGAAAAAAAATAGTTTAATTAATATTAGAATAAGTGAAGTGAATTTGGAATCATCATAAATCATATAGAAACATTAAGTAAGATGAAAGTTTAAAAGTTTAAAAGTTTAATTCAATTTGGAAAAGATAGTTGTCAAGTAAATGTGCATTGCTAGCCGAACACATACCACATGCTCTTTGCGGACAAATGCTTGAAGAGTCAATTTTTATAAATAAAGATTTTAAAAATTAAGATTTGGATGTTTAAAAATTTTTCTGGTTGATTTGATCCACAATTAAAAAATAGAAAATAATATTTCAATAGTTTAGAAGAAAAAGTATTCGCATAAGATACGATCGATATAATGGCTGACGAACTACCATGTGCAAAGAAAGAAAAAACTGACAATTCAAGATGCTGCCGATGTAACTTCCTATTTCGAAAAAAAGCGAACAGCAAAGCAAAATCATTTACATCTAGACAAGAAGCTGAAAGTTTTTCTAAAAATTACTCTTTTTATGTACAATTTAGTGACGTTTTATGTAGTTTATGCTTTTCCGCATTAAGGCGTACTAAGATCAAAATAAATACATCTAAACCACAGCTCCAAGGAGAGATTATTATTTCCGACGAAGAAAATGAAGTAGGTTTGCAACATCATCAGGTTTGTGTTGATTTTCAAACTTCTTCAAATACATCAGAGGATCTTCCTGAAACTGTAAGTCAGAACAGTGAAACTACATGGACACTCAGTCAATCATCTACCAATACAAATCAAAGTCAGCATTCTGAATATGTTTCTTCTAATGTCAAAAGCAGTAAGAAAATCGAGACTTTTTTTATGCCAATTAATAGAGTATGTGCCACAAAAGCGTACTGTTTTATCTGTAAAAAAACAGCAAACATTATTGATGTACCAATTGAAGCTCGTCTACAAGTTTTTTCTAAAATGCAACTATTTATTCCAAAACGAAATCGATGTTGTATCGAGCATTTAATCAAGAAGAGATTTTATCAAGAAGAATTTACCAATATGTTAGTTGTTTCGACAGAATCAGAAATCGATGTTGAAGAATTCAAAAAATTCATTTGCCAAGTTTCAAATAAAGTAGATGCTCGGTTCCATGATAAAATTGATGAATACGAAATATCGGAAGAACGCTTAAAAATTCTTACTGGTCACACTTGGAATGACGTTTCCGTGCTTCAAGATATGCTAAAAGAACATATGAGGGTATCATGCAATCGAAATATTGTACAGGCAATTGTAATTTTTTTATTTAAATTGAGGTCTGGAAATTCCGTAGCTTTAATTGCTGCTATTTTGGACATAAAAGAAGAAATTGTACGCGACTCCGTACATTCTATTTTAAAATGTTTCCGAAAATATCTGCTTCCAAAACACTTTGGAGTTGATAGTAAATCCAGAGAATTTTATGTGAGTCAAACTGCCGAAGTCGTAAATATATTGCACGATTTGAACGTCAATGTTTTAGTCATTATTTGTGATGGTACATATTTGAGACATCAAAAAAGCTCAAATAATGTCTATCAGAGGATTTATTACTCTGGACAAAAGAAATGTCCGCTATGTAAGCCATTCACCGTTTGTACCACCAACGGTTACGTAATTGAACTTGGCGGTCCTTTTGAAGGAAAACTCAACGATGCGCAGATCTTGGAACGCTTGTTGGATGATCCACATGGAATTTCTACCATCTTAAAAGCAGGTGATATTTTTGTATTGGACAGAGGATTCAGGGATGTTGTGTCGATGTTGGAAGCGAAAGGTTATGTAGTTTTTATGCCTGCTTTAAAAGGACAGCGAAGTCAATTAACCACTGAAGAATCTAACCACTCACGGTTTGTGACGAAAATTCGTTGGGTGGTAGAAGCTGTGCATGGCATCATTGCGCAAAAGTATAGTCTTCTTCATCATCAATTTAAAAATCAATCATTACCAGATGCTGGCATTTATTGTAAAGTAGCTTGTCTTCTTTACAATCTGTTTGGAAAACGCCTCAATTGCGATTCAGAAAAATTGAAAGATATAGTCACAAGAATGAAGTTAAAAAAAAAAATTACGAACACCTTAGCTGAAAAAGTAAACAGTGCTAATTGGAATCGAAAAAGTTCTCCGTTTCAAGATTTATCTCCGCGAGACTTGTTAGACTTTCCAGAATTGACTATTAATGATTTGGAGATTTACTTTAGTGGATCTTATCAGCTGTCACAAGCAATTTCATATTTAGGTGAAATGGTTAGAGAAGACGATTCACTAAAATTAACTTTTGTGAAAGATGAACCAGAAATAGTTCGTTTTGAAGTAAAATCGCGACATATAAATCAAAAAATTTATAAATGTTATATCGAATACGATGCAAATGATTTGGGAATTGATGCCATCAAAGGGCACTGCTGCAACTGTGCAAATGGTCTGCGGACTGTTGGGTGCTGTTCCCACCTCGCCGCGCTGATATATCAATTATCATATGGAAGATTTTTATCTAGAACTTTCCGACCTGCAGCGGTATTGACTAATCTTTTCGACATTGATAAAGTCTGTCCTATAGTCAACGAAGATAGCGATGAGGACTAATAGACATAGTTATTAAATGAGAAACATATGTAACTAAAGCATAGCATGCGATAACAAAGTGCTGTATTGTTTATTTAGAATCCTTCTTTTATTTTTTATGTTTTTTTAATTCATTACTTCATGTGCATTATTTATTAATGTTAAAATAATTCAATAAATATGATTAAAAAAAAACAATGAATAAATAGACAAGAAGATTGAGATTTTTTTTGACTTTTTTTTTCTTTCTTTCTTTTTTGACTTTTTATGGTTTTGTTTTGAAATTTGAAGTTCTTTACTTGAAAATATCTACTTCTGATTTTAGAAATGACAATTTGAAAATCAGGTCTAAGTTAATAGTTTGACGCACTATACATCAAAATAACTAAATTTTATTTTAGAATAGTTAACTTGTAAATCAAAACTAAGTTATTAGTTTGAAGTTCTTTACTTGAAAATATCTACTTCTGATTTTAAAAATGACAATTTGAAATTCAGATCTAAGTTAATAGCTTGACGTTCTTTACTTCTAAATAACTAACTCTTATTTTAGTATAGTAAATTTGTAAATTAAAACTAAGTTATTAGTTTGAAGTTCTTAACTTGAAAATATCTACTACTAATTTTAGAAATGACAATTTGAAAATCAGAGCTAAGTTAATAGTTTGACGTTTTTTAATTCAAAATAACTAAGACTTATTTTAGACTAGTGAATTTGTAAATCAAAACTAAGTTATTAGTTTAAAATTTTTTACTTCAAATTTACTAATTCGGATCTTAGTAATGTAAATTTGGAAATTAAATCTAAGGTTGTAGTTTAAAGTTTTTTACTTGAAAATATATACTTCTGATTTTAGAAATGACCATTTGAAAATCTGGCCTAAGTTAATAGTTTGACGTTCTTTACTTCTAAACAAATAAGTCTTATTTTAGTATAGTGAAATTGTAAATCAAAACTAAGTTATTAGTTTGAAGTCTATACTTGAAAAAATCTACTACTGATTTTAGAAATGACAATTTGAAATTCAGATCTAAGTTAACAGTATGACGTTCTCTACTTCAAAATAACTAAGTCTTAATTTAGACTAGTGAATTTGTAAATCAAAACTAAGTTATTAGTTTAAAGTTTTTTACTTCAAATTTACTAATTCGGATCTTAGTAATGTAAATTTGGAAATCAAATCTAAGGTTGTAGTTTGACATTCTTTACTTCAAAATAACTAGGTCTTATTTTAGAATAGTGAATTTGTAAATCAAAGCTAAGTTATTAGTTTGAAGTTGTTTACTTGAAAATATCTACTTCTGATTTTAGAAATGACAATTTGAAAATCAGATCTAAGGTAATAGTTTGACGTTCTTTACTTCAAAATAACTAAGTCTTATTTTAGAATAGTGAATTTGTAAATCAAAGCTAAGTTATTAGTTTGAAGTTCTTTACTTGAAAATTTCTACTTCTGATTTTAGAAATGACAATTTGAAATTCAGATCTAAGTTAATAGTTTGACGTTCTTTACTTCTAAATAACTAAGTCTTATTTTAGTATAGTGAATTTGTAATATAAACTAGGTTATTAGTTTGACGTTCTTTACTTGAAAATATCTACTACTGATCATAGAAATGACAATTTGAAAATCAGATCTAAGTTAATAGTTTGACGTTCCTTACTTCAAAATAACTTAGTCTTATTTTAGAATAGTGAATTTGTAAATCAAAACTAAGTTGTTAGTTTGAAGTTCTTTATTTGAAAATATCTGCTTTAGATTTTAGAAATGACAATTTGAAAATCGGATCTAAGTTAATAGTTTGACGTTCTTTACATCAAAATAACTAAATTTTGTTTTAGAATAGTTAATTTGTAAATCAAAACTAAGTTATTAGTTTGAAGTTTTTTACTTGAAAATATCTACTTCTGATTTTAGAAATGACAATTTGAAAATCAGATCTAAGTTAATAGTTTGACGTTCTTTACTTCTAAATAACTAAGTCTTATTTTAGTATAGTGAATTTGTAAATCAAATCTAAGTTATTAGTTTGAAGTTCTGGACTTGAAAATATTTATTTCTGATTTTAGAAATGACAATTTGAAAATCAGATCTAAGTTAATAGTTTGACGTTCTTTACTTCAAAATAACTAAGTCTTATTTTAGAATAGTGAATTTGTAAATCAAAGCTAAGTTATTAATTTGAAGTTCTGGACTTGAAAATATTTATTTCTGATTTTAGAAATGACAATTTGAAAATCAGATCTAAGTTAATAGTTTGACATTCTTTACTTCTAAATAACTAAGTCTTATTTTAGTATAGTGAATTTGTAAATCAAATCTAAGTTAATAGTTTGACGTTCTTTACTTCAAAATAACTAAGTCTTATTTGAGACTAGTGAATTTGTAAATCAAAACTAAGTTATTAGTTTAAAGTTTTTTACCTCAAATTTACTGATTCGGATGTTACTAATGTAAATTTGGAAATCAAATCTAAGGTTGTAGTTTAAAGTTCTTTACTTGAAAATATCTACTTCTGATTTTAGAAATGACAATTTGAAAATCAGGTCTAAGTTAATAGTTTGACGCACTATACATCAAAATAACTAAATTTTATTTTAGAATAGTTAACTTGTAAATCAAAACTAAGTTATTAGTTTGAAGTTCTTAACTTGAAAATATCTACTACTAATTTTAGAAATGACAAGTTGATAATCAGATCTAAGTTAATAGTTTGACGTTTTTCACTTCAAAATAACTAAGACTTATTTTAGACTAGTGAATTTGTAAATCAAAACTAAGTTATTAGTTTAAAGTTTTTTACTTCAAATTTACTAATTCGGATCTTAGTAATGTAAATTTAGAAATCAAATCTAAGGTTGTAGTTTAAAGTTTTTTACTTGAAAATATATACTTCCGATTTTAGAAATGGCAATTTGAAAATCAGGCCTAAGTTAATGGTTTGACGTTCTTTACTTCTAAACAAATAAGTCTTATTTTAGTATAGTGACATTGTAAATCAAAACTAAGTTATTAGTTTGAAGTTCTGGACTTGAAAATATTTATTTCTGATTTTAGAAATGACAATTTTAAAATCAGATCTAAGTTAATAGTTTTTCGTTCTTTACTTCAAAATAATTTACTTCTTATTTTAGAATACTGAATTTGTAAATCAAAGCTAAGTTATTAATTTGAAGTTCTTTACTTGAAAATATCTACTTCTGATTTTGGAAATGACAATTTAAAAATCAGATCTAAGTTAATAGTTTGACGTTCTTTACTTCTAAATAACTAAGTCTTATTTTAGTATAGTGAATTTGTAAATTAAAACTAAGTTATTAGTTTGACGTTCTTTACTTGAAAATATGTACTACTGATCATAGAAATGACAATTTGTAAATCAGATCTAAGTTAATAGTTTGACGTTCCTTACTTCAAAATAACTAATTCTTACTTTAGAATAGTGAATTTGTTAAGCACAACTAAGTTTTAGTTTAAAGTTCTTTACTTGAAAATATCTGCATCAGATTTTAGAAATAATAGCTTGAAAAACAGATCTAAGTTAATATTTTGACGCTCTTTACAACGAAATAACTAAATTTTATTTTAGTATAGTGAATTTGTAAATCAAAACCATGTTATTAGTTTGAAGTTCATTACTTGAAAATATCTACTTCTGATTTTAGAAATGACAATTTGAAAATCAGATCTAAATGAATAGTTTGACGTTATTTAGTCAAAAGTCTTATTTTAGTATAGTGAATTTGTAAATCAAAACTAAGTTACTAGTTTGAAGTCTATACTTGATAAAATCTACTACTGATTTTAGAACTGACAATTTGAAAATCAGATCTAAGTTAATAGTTTGACGTTCTTTACTTCAAATTTACTAATTCGGATCTTAGTAATGTAAATTTGGAAATCAGATCTAAGTTAATAGTTTGACGTTCTTTACTTCAAAATAACTAAGTCCTATTTTAGAATAGTGAATTTGTAAATCAAAACTAAGTTATTAGGTAAAAGTTCTTTACTTGAAAATATCTGCTTCAGATTTTAGAAATGACAATTTGAAAATCAGATCTAAGTTAATATTTTAACATTCTTTACATCAAAATAACTAAATTTTATTTTAGAATAGTTAATTTGTAAATCAAAACTAAGTTATTAGTATGAAGTTCTTGACTTGAAAAAAACTACCACTGATATTATAAATGATAATTTGAAAATCAGATCTAAGTGAATAGTTTGACGTTCTTTACTTCAAAATAGATAAGACTTATTTTAGAATAGTGCATTTGTAAATCAAAACTAAGTTATTAGTTTGAAGTACTTTACTTAAAATTATCTACTACTAATTTTAAAAATGACAATTTGAAAATCTGATCTAAGTTAATAGTTTGACGTTTTTTACATCAAATTAACTAAATCTTTTTTTAGAGTGGTAAATTTGGAAATCAAAACTAAGTGATTAGTTTGAAGTACTTTACTTGAAAATATCTACATCTGATTTCAGAAATGACAATTTTAAAATCAGATCTAAGTTAATAGTTTGACGTTCTTTACTTCAAAATAACTAAGTCGTATTTTAGAATAGTGAATTTGTAAATCAAAGCTAAGTTATTAGTTTGAAGTTCTTTAATTGAAAATATCTACTTCTGAATTTAAAAATGACAATTTGTAAATCAGATATAAGTTAATAGTTTGACGTTATTTACTTCAAAATAACTAAGTCTTATTTTAGACTAGTGAATTTGTAAATCGAAACTAAGTTATTAGTTTGTAGTTCTGTTCTTGAAAATATCTACTACTAATTCTAGAAATGACAATTTGAAAATCAGATCTAAGTTAATAGTTTGACGTTTTTTACATCAAATTAACTAAATCTTATTTTAGAGTGGTAAATTTGGAAATCAAAACTAAGTTATGAGCTTGAAGTTTTTTCCTTTCAATTAAATACTTCTGATTTTTTAAGTTTGAAGTTGTAAATCAAAACTAAGTTATTAGTTTGAAGTTCTATACTTGAAAATATCTACTCCTGATTTTAGAAATGACAATTTGCAAATCAGAACTAAGTTAATAGTTTGACGATTTAAACTTCAAAATAAGTAAGTCTCTCTTTAGAATAGTGGATTTGTAAATCAAATCTAAGTTATTACATTAAAGTACTATACTTGAAAATAGCTAATCCTGATATTAGAAATGTCAATTTGAATATCAGAACTAAGTTAATAGTTTGACGTTCTTTACTTCAAAATAACTAAATTTTGTTTTAGAATAGTTAACTTGTAAATCAAAACTAAGTTATTAGTTTGAAGTTTTTTACTTGAAGGTATCTACTTCTGATTTTAGAAATGACAATTTGAAAATCAGATCGAAGTTAATAGTTTGACGTTCTTAACTTCAAAATAGATAAGTCTTATTTTAGAAAACTGTATTTGTAAATCAACACTAAGGTGTTAGTTTGAAGTTCTTTATTTGAAAATATCTGTTTTAGATTTTAGAAATGACAATTTGAAAATCAGATCAAAGTTAATAGTTTGACGTTCTTTACATCAAAATAACTAAATTTTGTTTTAGAATAGTAAACTTGTAAATCAAAGCTAA
The DNA here is from genome assembly GCA_911387805.1 of Cantharis rustica. Taxonomy (NCBI): domain Eukaryota; kingdom Metazoa; phylum Arthropoda; class Insecta; order Coleoptera; family Cantharidae; genus Cantharis; species Cantharis rustica. Next base: position 36,696,235 of record OU426878.1, read on the forward strand.
GTTATTAGTTTGAAGTTTTTTACTTGAAAATATCTACTTCTGATTTAAGAAATGACAATTTGAAAATCAGATCTATGTGTATAGTTTGACGTTTTTTACTTTTAAATAGTTAAGTCTTATTTTAGAATAGTGTATTTCTATATCCAAACTAAGTTATTAGTTTGAAGTACTTTACTTAAAAATATCTAGTTCTGATTTTCGAAATGACAATTTGAAAATCAGATCTAAGTTAATAGTTTGACGTTCTTTACTTCAAAAAAGATAAGTCTTATTTTAGAATACTGTATTTGTAAATCAAATCTAAGTTATTAGTTTATAGTTCTGTACTTAAAAATATATATTTCTGATTTTAGAAATGACAATTTGAAAATCAGATCTAAGTTAATAGTTTGACGTTCTTTACTTCAAATTAAGTAAGTCTTATTTTAGACTAGTGAATTTCTAAATCAAAACTAAGTTATTGGTTTAAAGTTTTTTACTTCAAATTTACTAATTTGGATCTTAGTATTGTAAATTTGGAAATCAAATCTAAGGATGTAGTTTGAAATTCTTTACTTGAAATTATCTACTTCTGATTTTAGAAATGACAATTTGAAAATCAGATCTAAGTTAATAGTTTGACGTTCTTTACTTCTAAATAACTAAGTCTTATTTTAGTATAGTGAATTTGTAAATCAAATCTAAGTTATTAGTTTGAAGTTCTGTACTTGAAAATATCTATTTCTGATTTTAGAAATGACAATTTGAAAATCAGATCTAAGTTAATAGTTTGACGTTCTTTACTTCAAAATAACTAAGTCTTATTTTAGAATAGTGAATTTGTAAATCAAAGCTAAGTTATTAATTTGAAGTTCTTTACTTGAAAATATCTACTTCTGATTTTAGAAATGACAATTTGAAAATCAGGTATAAGTTAATAGTTTGACGCACTATACATCAAAATAACTAACTTTTATTTTAGAATAGTTAACTTGTAAATCAAAACTAAGTTATTAGTTTGAAGTTGTTTACTTGAAAATATCTACTTCTGATTTTAGAAATGACAATTTGAAAATCAGATCTAAGGTAATCGTTTGACGTTCTTTACTTCAAAATAACTAAGTCTTATTTTAGAATAGTAAATTTGTAAATCAAAGCTAAGTTATTAGTTTGAAGTTCTTTACTTGAAAATTTCTACTTCTGATTTTAGAAATGACAATTTGAAATTCAGATCTAAGTTAATAGTTTGACGTTCTTTACTTCTAAATAACTAAGTCTTATTTTAGTATAGTGAATTTGTAATATAAACTAAGTTATTAGTTTGACGTTCTTTACTTGAAAATATCTACTACTGATCATAGAAATGACAATTTGAAAATCAGATCTAAGTTAATAGTTTGACGTTCCTTACTTCAAAATAACTTAGTCTTATTTTAGAATAGTGAATTTGTAAATCAAAACTAAGTTGTTAGTTTGAAGTTCTTTATTTGAAAATATCTGCTTTAGATTTTAGAAATGACAATTTGAAAATCGGATCTAAGTTAATAGTTTGACGTTCTTTACATCAAAATAACTAAATTTTGTTTTAGAATAGTTAATTTGTAAATCAAAACCAAGTTATTAGTTTGAAGTTTTTTACTTGAAAATATCTACTTCTGATTTTAGAAATGACAATTTGAAAATCAGATCTAAGTTAATAGTTTGACGTTCTTTACTTCTAAATAACTAAGTCTTATTTTAGTATAGTGAATTTGTAAATCAAATCTAAGTTATTAGTTTGAAGTTCTGGACTTGAAAATATTTATTTCTGATTTTAGAAATGCCAATTTGAAAATCAGATCTAAGTTAATAGTTTGACGTTCTTTACTTCAAAATAACTAAGTCTTATTTTAGAATAGTGAATTTGTAAATCAAAGCTAAGTTATTAATTTGAAGTTCTGGACTTGAAAATATTTATTTCTGATTTTAGAAATGACAATTTGAAAATCAGATCTAAGTTAATAGTTTGACGTTCTTTACTTCAAAATAACTAAGTCGTATTTTAGAATAGTGAATTTGTAAATCAAAGCTAAGTTTTTAGTTTGAAGTTCTTTAATTGAAAATATCTACTTCTGAATTTAAAAATGACAATTTGTAAATCAGATCTAAGTTAATAGTTTGACGTTATTTACTTCAAAATAACTAAGTCTTATTTTAGACTAGTGAATTTGTAAATCGAAACTAAGTTATTAGTTTGTAGTTCTGTTCTTGAAAATATCTACTACTAATTCTAGAAATGACAATTTGAAAATCAGATCTAAGTTAATAGTTTGACGTTTTTTACATCAAATTAACTAAATCTTATTTTAGAGTGGTAAATTTGGAAATCAAAACTAAGTTATGAGCTTGAAGTTTTTTCCTTTGAATTAAATACTTCTGATTTTTTAAGTGTGAATTTGTAAATCAAAACTAAGTTATTAGTTTGAAGTTCTATACTTGAAAATATCTACTCCTGATTTTAGAAATGACAATTTGCAAATCAGAACTAAGTTAATAGTTTGACGATTTAAACTTCAAAATAAGTAAGTCTCTCTTTAGAATAGTGGATTTGTAAATCAAATCTAAGTTATTACATTAAAGTACTACACTTGAAAATAGCTAATCCTGATATTAGAAATGTCAATTTGAAAATCAGAACTAAGTTAATAGTTTGACGTTCTTTACTTCAAAATAACTAAATTTTGTTTTAGAATAGTTAACTTGTAAATCAAAACTAAGTTATTAGTTTGAAGTTTTTTACTTGAAGATATCTACTTCTGATTTTAGAAATGACAATTTGAAAATCAGATCTAAGTTAATAGTTTGACGTTCTTAACTTCAAAATAGATAAGTCTTATTTTAGAAAACTGTATTTGTAAATCAACACTAAGTTGTTAGTTTGAAGTTCTTTATTTGAAAATATCTGTTTTAGATTTTAGAAATGACAATTTGAAAATCAGATCTAAGTTAATAGTTTGACGTTCTTTACTTCAAAATAACTAAGTCTTATTTTAGACTAGTGAATTTCTAAATCAAAACTAAGTTATTAGTTTAAAGTTTTTTACTTCAAATTTACTAATTCGGATCTTAGTAATGTAAATTTGGAAATCAAATCTAAGGTTGTAGTTTGAAGTTCTTTACTTGAAATTATCTACTTCTGATTTTAGAAATGACAATTTGAAAATCAGATCTAAGGTAATAGTATGACGTTCTTTACTTCAAAATAACTAAGTATTATTTTAAAATAGTGAATTTGAAAATCAAAGCTAAGTTATTTGTTTAAAGTTCTTTAGTTAAAAAAATCAACTTCTGATTTTAGAAATGACAATTTGAAAATCAGGTTTAAGTTAATAGTTTGACGTTTTTACTTCAAAATAACTAAGTATTATTTGAGACTAGTAAATTTGTAAATTAAAACTAAGTTATTAGTTTCAAGTTCTCTACTTGAAAATATCTACTTCTGATTTTAGAAATGACAATTTGAAAATCAGATCTAAGTTAATAGTTTGACGTTCTTTACTTCTAAATAACTAAGTCTTATTTTAGTATAGTGAATTTGTAAATCAAATCTAAGTTATTAGTTTGAAGTTCTGGACTTGAAAATATTTATTTCTGATTTTAGAAATGCCAATTTGAAAATCAGATCTAAGTTAATAGTTTGACGTTCTTTACTTCAAAATAACTAAGTCTTATTTTAGAATAGTGAATTTGTAAATCAAAGCTAAGTTATTAATTTGAAGTTCTGGACTTGAAAATATTTATTTCTGATTTTCGAAATGACAATTTGAAAATCAGATCTAAGTTAATAGTTTGACGTTCTTTACTTCAAAAAAGATAAGTCTTATTTTAGAATACTGTATTTGTAAATCACATCTAAGTTATTAGTTTAAAGTTCTGTACTTAAAAATATATATTTCTGATTTTAGAAATGACAATTTGAAAATCAGATCTAAGTTAATAGTTTGACGTTCTTTACTTCAAATTAAGTAAGTCTTATTTTAGACTAGTGAATTTCTAAATCAAAACTAAGTTATTGGTTTAAAGTTTTTTACTTCAAATTTACTAATTTGGATCTTAGTATTGTAAATTTGGAAATCAAATCTAAGGATGTAGTTTGAAATTCTTTACTTGAAATTATCTACTTCTGATTTTAGAAATGACAATTTGAAAATCAGATCTAAGTTAATAGTTTGACGTTCTTTACTTCTAAATAACTAAGTCTTATTTTAGTATAGTGAATTTGTAAATCAAATCTAAGTTATTAGTTTGAAGTTCTGTACTTGAAAATATCTATTTCTAATTTTAGAAATGACAATTTGAAAATCAGATCTAAGTTAATAGTTTGACGTTCTTTACTTCAAAATAACTAAGTCTTATTTTAGAATAGTGAATTTGTAAATCAAAGCTAAGTTATTAATTTGAAGTCCTTTACTTGAAAATATCTACTTCTGATTTTAGAAATGACAATTTGAAAATCAGGTCTAAGTTAATAGTTTGACGCACTATACATCAAAATAACTAACTTTTATTTTAGAATAGTTAACTTGTAAATCAAAACTAAGTTATTAGTTTGAAGTTGTTTACTTGAAAATATCTACTTCTGATTTTAGAAATGACAATTTGAAAATCAGATCTAAGGTAATCGTTTGACGTTCTTTACTTCAAAATAACTAAGTCTTATTTTAGAATAGTAAATTTGTAAATCAAAGCTAAGTTATTAGTTTGAAGTTCTTTACTTGAAAATTTCTACTTCTGATTTTAGAAATGACAATTTGAAATTCAGATCTAAGTTAATAGTTTGACGTTCTTTACTTCTAAATAACTAAGTCTTATTTTAGTATAGTGAATTTGTAATATAAACTAAGTTATTAGTTTGACGTTCTTTACTTGAAAATATCTACTACTGATCATAGAAATGACAATTTGAAAATCAGATCTAAGTTAATAGTTTGACGTTCCTTACTTCAAAATAACTTAGTCTTATTTTAGAATAGTGAATTTGTAAATCAAAACTAAGTTGTTAGTTTGAAGTTCTTTATTTGAAAATATCTGCTTTAGATTTTAGAAATGACAATTTGAAAATCGGATCTAAGTTAATAGTTTGACGTTCTTTACATCAAAATAACTAAATTTTGTTTTAGAATAGTTAATTTGTAAATCAAAACTAAGTTATTAGTTTGAAGTTTTTTACTTGAAAATATCTACTTCTGATTTTAGAAATGCCAATTTGAAAATCAGATCTAAGTTAATAGTTTGACGTTCTTTACTTCAAAATAACTAAGTCTTATTTTAGTATAGTGAATTTGTAAATCAAATCTAAGTTATTAGTTTGTAGTTCTGGACTTGAAAATATTTATTTCTGATTTTAGAAATGCCAATTTGAAAATCAGATCTAAGTTAATAGTTTGACGTTCTTTACTTCAAAATAACTAAGTCTTATTTTAGAATAGTGAATTTGTAAATCAAAGCTAAGTTATTAATTTGAAGTTCTGGACTTGAAAATATTTATTTCTGATTTTAGAAATGACAATTTGAAAATCAGATCTAAGTTAATAGTTTGACGTTCTTTACTTCAAAATAACTAAGTCGTATTTTAGCATAGTGAATTTGTAAATCAAAGCTAAGTTATTAGTTTGAAGTTCTTTAATTGAAAATATCTACTTCTGAATTTAAAAATGACAATTTGTAAATCAGATCTAAGTTAATAGTTTGACGTTATTTACTTCAAAATAACTAAGTCTTATTTTAGACTAGTGAATTTGTAAATCGAAACTAAGTTATTAGTTTGTAGTTCTGTTCTTGAAAATATCTACTACTAATTCTAGAAATGACAATTTGAAAATCAGATCTAAGTTCATAGTTTGACGTTTTTTACATCAAATTAACTAAATCTTATTTTAGAGTGGTAAATTTGGAAATCAAAACTAAGTTATGAGCTTGAAGTTTTTTCCTTTGAATTAAATACTTCTGATTTTTTAAGTGTGAATTTGTAAATCAAAACTAAGTTATTAGTTTGAAGTTCTATACTTGAAAATATCTACTCCTGATTTTAGAAATGACAATTTGCAAATCAGAACTAAGTTAATAGTTTGACGATTTAAACTTCAAAATAAGTAAGTCTCTCTTTAGAATAGTGGATTTGTAAATCAAATCTAAGTTATTACATTAAAGTACTATACTTGAAAATAGCTAATCCTGATATTAGAAATGTCAATTTGAAAATCAGAACTAAGTTAATAGTTTGACGTTCTTTACTTCAAAATAACTAAATTTTGTTTTAGAATAGTTAACTTGTAAATCAAAACTAAGTTATTAGTTTGAAGTTTTTTACTTGAAGATATCTACTTCTGATTTTAGAAATGACAATTTGAAAATCAGATCTAAGTTAATAGTTTGACGTTCTTAACTTCAAAATAGATAAGTCTTATTTTAGAAAACTGTATTTGTAAATCAACACTAAGTTGTTAGTTTGAAGTTCTTTATTTGAAAATATCTGTTTTAGATTTTAGAAATGACAATTTGAAAATCAGATCTAAGTTAATAGTTTGACGTTCTTTACTTCAAAATAACTAAGTCTTATTTTAGACTAGTGAATTTCTAAATCAAAACTAAGTTATTAGTTTAAAGTTTTTTACTTCAAATTTACTAATTCGGATCTTAGTAATGTAAATTTGGAAATCAAATCTAAGGTTGTAGTTTGAAGTTCTTTACTTGAAATTATCTACTTCTGATTTTAGAAATGACAATTTGAAAATCAGATCTAAGGTAATAGTATGACGTTCTTTACTTCAAAATAACTAAGTATTATTTTAAAATAGTGAATTTGAAAATCAAAGCTAAGTTATTTGTTTAAAGTTCTTTACTTAAAAAAATCAACTTCTGATTTTAGAAATGACAATTTGAAAATCAGGTTTAAGTTAATAGTTTGACGTTTTTACTTCAAAATAACTAAGTATTATTTGAGAATAGTAAATTTGTAAATTAAAACTAAGTTATTAGTTTCAAGTTCTCTACTTGAAAATATCTACTACTGATTTTAGAAATGACAATTTGAAAATCAGATCTAAGTTAATAGTTTGACGTTCTTTACTTCAAAATAACTATGTCTTATTTTAGAATAGAGAATTTCTAAATCAAAACTAAGTTATTAGTTTGAAGTTATATACTTGAAAATATCTACTCCTGATTTTAGAAATGACAATTTGCAAATCAGAACTAAGTTAATAGTTTGACGTTTTTTTCTTCAAAATAGCTAATTCATATTTTAGAATAGTGAATTTGTAAATCAGAACTAATTTGTTAGCTTGAAGTGCTTTACTTGAAAATATCTACTACTGATTTTAGAAATGAAAATTTGAAAATCAGATCTAAGTTAATAGTTTGACGTTCTTTACTTCAAAATAGCTAAGTCTTATTTTAGACTAGTGAATTTGTAAATCAAATCTAAGTTATTAGTTTAAAGTTTTTTACTTCAAATTTACTAATTCGGATCTTAGTAATGTAAATTTGGAAATCAAATCTAAGGTTGTAGTTTGAAGTACTTTACTTGAAATTATCTACTTGTGATTTTAGAAATGACAATTTAAAAATCAAATCTAAGTTAATAGTTTGACGTTTTTACTTCAAAATAACTAAGTCTTATTTTAGAATAGTGAATTTGTAAATCAAAGCTAAGTTATTAGTTTGAAGTTCTTTACTTGAAAATATCTACTACTAATTTTAGAAATGACAATTTGAAAATCAGGTCTAATTATAGTTTGACGCTCTTTACATCAAAATTACAAAATTTTATTTTAGAATAGTTAACTTGTAAATCAAAACTAAGTTACTAGTTTGAAGTTTTTTACTTGAAAATATCTACTTCTCATTTTAGAAATTACAATTTGAAAATCAGATCTAAGTTAATAGTTTGACGTACTTTACTTCAAAATAGATAAGTCTTATTTTAGAATACTGTATTTGTAAATCAAAACTAAGTTATTAGTTTAAAGTTCTTTACTTTGAAATATCTACTTTTTTTTTAAGAAATGATAATTTGAAAATCAGATCTAAGTTAATAGTTTGACGTTCTTTACATCAAAATAACTAAATTTTGTTTTGGAATAGTTAACTTGTAAATCAAAACTAAGTTATTAGTTTGATGTTTTTTACATGAAAATATCTTCTTCTGATTTTAGAAATGACAATTTGAATATCAGATGTAAGTTAATAGTTTGACATTCTTTACTTCTAAATAACTAAGTCTTATTTTAGTATAATGAATTTGTAAATCAAAACTAAGTTATTAGTTTGAAGTTCTATACTTGAAAATATCTACTCCTGTTTTTAAAAATGTCTATTTGAAAATCAGAACTAAGTTAATAGTTTGACGTTCTTTTCTTCAAAATAGCTAATTCATATTTTAGAATAGTGAATTTGTAAATCAGAACTAAGTTGTTAGCTTGAAGTGCTTTACTTGAAAATATCTACTACTGATTTTAGAAATAAAAATTTGAAAATCAGATCTAAGTTAATAGTTTGACGTTCTTTACTTCAAAATAACTAAGTCTTATTTTAGACTAGTGAATTGGTAAATCAAATCTAAGTTATTAGTTTAAAGTTTTTTACTTCAAATTTACTAATTCGGATCTTAGTAATGTAAATTTGGAAATCAAATCTAATAGTTTGACGTTCTTTACTTGAAAATAGATAAGTCTTACTTTAGTATAGTGAATTTGTAAATCAAAACTAAGTTATTAGTATGAAGTTCTTTGCTTGAAAAAAACTACTACTGATTTTAGAAATAACAATTTGAAAATCAGATCTAAGTTAATAGTTTGACGTTCTTTACTTCAAAATAACTATGTCTTATTTTAGAATAGTCAATATGAAAATCAAAGCTAAGTTATTAGTTTGAAGTTCTTCACTAGAAAATATCTACTTCTGATTTTAGAAATGACAATTTGAAAATCTAGTTTAAGTTAATAGTTTGACGTTTTTTACTTCAAAATAACTAAGTCTTATTTTAGACTAGTAAATTTGTAAATCAAAACGAAGTTATTAGTTTGAAGTTCTTTACTTGAAAATATCTACTACTGATTATAGAAATGACAATTTGAAAATCAGATCTAAGTTAATAGTTTGACGTTCCTTACTTCAAAATAACTTAGTCTTATTTTAGAATAGTGAATTAGTAAATCAAAACTAAGTTATTAGATTGTAGGTCTTTACTTTGAAATATCTACTTCTGATTTAAGAAATGACAATTTGAAAATAATATCTAAGTGAATAGTTTGACGCTCTTTACATCAAAATAACTAAATTTTATTTTATAATAGTTAACTTTTGAATCAAAGCTAAGTTATTAGTTTGAAGTTTTTTACTTGAAAATATCTACTTCTCATTTCAGAAATTACAATTTGAAAATCAGATCTAAGTTAATAGTTTGACGTTTTTGACTTCAAAATAACTAAGTCTGATTTTAGGATAGTGAATTTGTAAATCAAAGCTATGTTATTAGTGTGTAGTTCTTTACTTGAAAATATCTACTTCCTATTTTAGAAATGTCAATTTGAAAATCAGATCTAAGTTAATAGTTTGACGTTCTTTACTTCAAAATAACTAAGTCTTATTTTAGAATAGTAAATTTGTAAATCAAAGCTAAGATATTTGTTAAAAGTTCTTTCCTTAAAAAAATGTACTTCTGATTTTAGAAATGACAATTTGAAAATCAGGTCTAAGTTAATAGTTTGATGTTTTTTACTTCAAAATAACTAAGTCTTATTTTAGACTAGTAAATTTGTAAATCAAAACTAAGTTATTAGTTTGAACTTCTCTACTTGAAAATATCTACTACTGATTTTAGAAATGACAATTTAAAAATCAGATCTAAGTTAATAGTATGACGTACTATACTTCAAAATAGATAAGTCTTATTTTAGAATACTGTATTTGTAAATCAAAACTAAGTTGTTAGTTTGAAGTACTTTATTTGAAATATCTACTCTTGATTTCAAAAATGACAATTTGAAAATCAGATCTAAGTTAATAGTTTGACGTTCTTTACTTCTAAATAGATAAGTCTTATTTTAGAATACAGTATTTGTAAAATAAAACTAAGTTATTAGTTTGAAGTTTTTTACTTGAAAATATCTACTTCTGATATTAGAAATGACAATTTGAAAATCAGATCTAAGTTAATAGTTTGACGTTTTTTACTTCAAAATAACTAAGTCTTATTTAGACTAGTGAATTTGTAAATCAAAACTAAGCTATTAGTTTGAAATACTTTACTTGAAAATATCTACTTCTGATATTAGAAATGACAATTTGAAAATCAGATCTAAGTTAATAGTTTGACGTTTTTTACTTCAAAATAACTAATTCGGATATTAGTAATGTAAATTTGGAAATCTAATCTAAGGTTGTAGTTTGAAATTTTTTACTTGAAAATATCTACTTCTGATTTTAGAAATGACAATTTGAAAATCAGATCTAAGTTAATAGTTTGACGTTCTTTACTTCAAAATAGTTAAGTCTTATTTTAGAATACTGTCTTTGTAAATCAAAACTAAGTTATTTGTTTGAAGTACTTAACTTGAAAATATCTACTTCTGATTTTAGAAATGACAATTTGAAAATTAGATCTAAGTTAATAGTTTGACGTTCTTTACTTCAAAATAGATAAGTCATATTTTAGAATACTGCCTTTGTAAATCATAACTAAGTTATTTCTTTGAAGTACTTTACTTGAAAATATCTACTTCTGATTTTAGAAATGACAATTTGAAAATTATATCTAAGTTAATAGTTTGACCTTGTTTACTTCAAAATAACTAAGTACTATTATAGAATAGTGAATTTGTAAATCAAAACTAAGTTATTAGTTTAAAGTTCTTTACTTGAAAATATCTACTACTGATTTTAGAAATATCAATTTGAAAATCAGATCTTAGTTAATAGCTTGATGTTCTTTACTTCAAAGAAACTAAGTCTTATTTTAGAATAGTGAATCTGTAAATCAAAACTAAGTTATTAGTTTAAAGTTCTTTACTTTGAAATATCTACTTCTGATTTCAAAAATGACAATTTGAAAATCAGATCTAAGTTAATAGTTTGACGTTCTTTACTTCAAAATAGATAAGTATTATTTTAGAATACAGTATTAATAAAGTAAAACTAAGTTATTAGTTTGAAGTTCTTTACTTGAAATTATCTGCTTCAGATTTTAGAAATCCAAATTTGAAAATCAGATCTAAGTTAATAGTTTAACGTTCTTCACTTTAAAGTTACGTAGTGTTAGTTTAGAATAGTGAATTTGTAAATCAAAACTAAGTTCTTAGTTTGAAGTTCTTTACTTTGAAATATCTACGTCTGATTTCAGAAATGACAATTTGAAAATCAGATCTAAGTTAATAGTTTGACGTTTTTTACTTCAAAATAACTAAGTCTTATTTAGACTAGTGAATTTGTAAATCAAAACTAAGCTATTAGTTTAAAGTTCTTTACTTGAAAATATCTACTACTGATTTTAGAAATGACAATTTGAAAATCAGATCTAAGTTAATAGTTTGACGTTTTTTACTTCAAAATAACTAATTCGGATCTTAGTAATGTAAATTTGGAAATCTAATCTAAGGTTGTAGTTTGAAGTTTTTTACTTGAAAATATCTACTTCTGATTTTAGAAATGACAATTTGAAAATCAGATCAAAGTTAACAGTTTGACGTATTTTACTTCAAATTAGATAAGTCTTATTTTAGAATACTGTCTTTGTAAATCAAAACTAAGTAATTTGTTTGAAGTACTTTACTTGAAAATATCTACTTCTGATTTTAGAAATGACAATTTGAAAATCAGATCTATGTTGATAGTTTGACGTTTTTTACTTCAAAATAAGTAAGTCTTAATTTAGACTAGTGAATTTGTAAATCAAAACTAAGCTATTAGTTTGACATACTTTATTTGAAAATATCTACTTCTGATTTCAGAAATGACAAATTGACGTAAATTAAAAACTAATTTATTAGTTTGAAGTTTTTTACTTGAGAATATCTACTTCTGATTTTAGAAATGACAATTTGAAAATCAGACCTAAGTTAATAGTTTGACGTTTTTTACTTTAAAATAACTAAGTCCTATTTTAGACTAGTGAATTTGTAAATCAAATCTACGTAATTAGTTTGCAGTTTTTTACTTGAAAAAATCTATTACTGATTTAAGAAATGACAATTTGAAAATCAGATCTAAATTAATAGTTTGACGTTCTTTACTTCAAAATAGATAAGTCTTATTTTAGACTAGTGAATTTGTAAATCAAAACTAAATGATTAGTTTGAAGTGATTAACTTGAAAATATCTACTACTGATTTCAGAAATTGCAATTTTAAAATCAGTTCTAAGTTAATAGTTTGACGTTTTTTACTTCAAACTAAGTCTAATTTTAGATTAGTGAATTTGTAAACCACAACTAAGTTATTAGTTTGAAGTTATTTACTTGAAATTAACTACTACTGTTTTTAGAAATGACAATTTGAAAATCAGATCAAAGTTAACAGTTTGACGTATTTTACTTCAAATTAGATAAGTCTTATTTTAGAATACTGTCTTTGTAAATCAAAACTAAGTAATTTGTTTGAAGTACTTTACTTGAAAATATCTACTTCTGATTTTAGAAATGACAATTTGAAAATCAGATCTATGTTGATAGTTTGACGTTTTTTACTTCAAAATAAGTAAGTCTTAATTTAGACTAGTGAATTTGTAAATCAAAACTAAGCTATTAGTTTGACATACTTTATTTGAAAATATCTACTTCTGATTTCAGAAATGACAAATTGACGTAAATTAAAAACTAATTTATTAGTTTGAAGTTTTTTACTTGAGAATATCTACTTCTGATTTTAGAAATGACAATTTGAAAATCAGACCTAAGTTAATAGTTTGACGTTGTTTACTTCAAAATAACTAAGTACTATTTTAGAATAGTGAATTTCTAAATCAAAATTAAGTTATTACTTTAAATTTCGAGACTTTGAATTATCTACTTCTGATTTCAGAAATGACAATTTGAAAATCAGATCTTAGTTAATAGCTTGATGTTCTTTACTTCAAAGAAACTAAGTCTTATTTTAGAATAGTGAATCTGTAAATCAAAACTAAGTTATTAGTTTAAAGTTCTTTACTTGAAAATATCTACTACTGATTTTAGAAATATCAATTTGAAAATCAGATCTAAGTTAATAGTTTTACGTTGTTTACTTCAAAATAACTAAGTACTATTTTAGAATAGTGAATTTCTAAATCAAAATTAAGTTATTACTTTAAATTTCGAGACTTTGAATTATCTACTTCTGATTTCAGAAATGACAATTTGAAAATCAGATCTTAGTTAATAGCTTGATGTTCTTTACTTCACAGAAACTAAGTCTTATTTTAGAATAGTGAATCTGTAAATCAAAACTAAGTTATTAGTTTAAAGTTCTTTACTTTGAAATATCTACTTCTGATTTCAAAAATGACAATTTGAAAATCAGATCTAAGTTAATAGTTTGACGTTCTTCACTTTAAAGTTACGTAGTGTTAGTTTAGAATAGTGAATATGTAAATCAAAACTAAGTTCTTAGTTTGAAGTTCTTTACTTTGAAATATCTACGTCTGATTTCAGAAATGACAATTTGAAAATCAGATCTAAGTTAATAGTTTGACGTTTTTTACTTCAAAATAACTAAGTCTTATTTAGACTAGTGAATTTGTAAATCAAAACTAAGCTATTAGTTTAAAGTTCTTTACTTGAAAATATCTACTACTGATTTTAGAAATGACAATTTGAAAATCAGATCTAAGTTAATAGTTTGACGTTTTTTACTTCAAAATAACTAATTCGGATCTTAGTAATGTAAATTTGGAAATCTAATCTAAGGTTGTAGTTTGAAGTTTTTTACTTGAAAATATCTACTTCTGATTTTAGAAATGACAATTTGAAAATCAGATCAAAGTTAACAGTTTGACGTATTTTACTTCAAATTAGATAAGTCTTATTTTAGAATACTGTCTTTGTAAATCAAAACTAAGTAATTTGTTTGAAGTACTTTACTTGAAAATATCTAATTCTGATTTTAGAAATGACAATTTGAAAATCAGATCTATGTTGATAGTTTGAGGTTTTTTACTTCAAAATAAGTAAGTCTTAATTTAGACTAGTGAATTTGTAAATCAAAACTAAGCTATTAGTTTGACATACTTTATTTGAAAATATCTACTTCTGATTTCAGAAATGACAAATTGACGTAAATTAAAAACTAATTTATTAGTTTGAAGTTTTTTACTTGAGAATATCTACTTCTGATTTTAGAAATGACAATTTGAAAATCAGACCTAAGTTAATAGTTTGACGTTTTTTACTTTAAAATAACTAAGTCCTATTTTAGACTAGTGAATTTGTAAATCAAATCTACGTAATTAGTTTGCAGTTTTTTACTTGAAAAAATCTATTACTGATTTAAGAAATGACAATTTGAAAATCAGATCTAAATTAATAGTTTGACGTTCTTTACTTCAAAATAGATAAGTCTTATTTTAGACTAGTGAATTTGTAAATCAAAACTAAATGATTAGTTTGAAGTGATTAACTTGAAAATATCTACTACTGATTTCAGAAATTGCAATTTTAAAATCAGGTCTAAGTTAATAGTTTGACGTTTTTTACTTCAAACTAAGTCTAATTTTAGATTAGTGAATTTGTAAACCACAACTAAGTTATTAGTTTGAAGTTATTTACTTGAAATTATCTACTACTGTTTTTAGAAATGACAATTTGTAAATCAGATCTAAGTTAAGAGTTTGACGTTTTTTACTTCAAACTAAGTCTTATTTTAGACTAGTGGATTTGTAAATCAAAACTACGTAATTAGTTTGCAGTTTTTTACTTGAAAATATCTATTACTGATTTTAGAAATGACAATTTGAAAGTCAGATCTAAGTTAATAGTTTGACGTTCTTTACCACAAAATAGATAAGTCTTAATTTAGAATACTGTATTAGTAAATCAAAACTAAGTTATTAGTTTGAAGTTTTTTACTTGAGAATATCTACTTCTGATTTTAGAAATGACAATTTGAAAATCAGACCTAAATTAATAGTTAGACGTTCTTTACTTCAAACTAACTAAGTCTTATTTTAGTATAGTGAATATGTAAATCAAAATTAAGTTATTAGTTTAAAGTTTATTACTTGAAAATATCTATTTCTGATTTTAGAAATGACAATTTGAAAATCAGATCTAAGTTAATAGTTTGACGTTTTTTACTTCAAACTAACTAAGTCTTATTTTAGACTAGTGAAATTGTAAATCAAAACTAAGTTATTAGTTTGAAGTTCTTTACTTGAAAATATCTACTACCGATTTTAGAAATGACACCTTGAAAATCAGATCAAAGTTAATAGTTTGACGTTTTTTACTTCAAAATAACTAAGTATTATTTTAGAATAGTTAATTTGTAAATTAAAACTAAGTTAGTAGTTTGAAGTTCTTTACTTGAAAATATCGACTTCTCATTTCATAAATGGCAATTCGAAAATCAGATCTAAGTTAATAGTTTGACGTTCTTTACTTCAAAATAACTAAGTCTTATTTTAGTAAATTTTTGGTTGGGTTTGGACGTAATGTTTCCAATCAGTGAACTCATTCATGTCCACTACAGTATAAGGTTTGTGGCCCTTTTTACGCGCACTGCGGGCTATTGCTTTCCAGTCCTCTGGCCAATATACCTTTCCTACCCTTTTAAATTCCGACCCAATAGCTGAATGCATTGAATCGCATTCCATTTCACTATGCCCGGAAGTCAAAAATTTTAAATTAATATTTCTGAGCTTTTGACGATGGTTTATTGCGTAAATGCACATTCCTGCAACAAATTGGTTGAGGTTTTGCCCCCCGCAGCGATCACTAAAGCACCGAATTTCTTCTACATAATCTGGGAGCGATTCAAAATATTTATAGAGGCAAGATGCGATTTCGCAGCTTCCTCTTCCACTTTGCCCCTCATGCCACATGAAACAAACCCCTTCGTTCGTCACAACATTTTAAATTAAAAGTTATAGGATGCCAATCTCCTTTTGTAAAAGAAAGCATTATTTGTGGGATCCGAGGGAACCATAAGGACCTGCTGGAGATCAAAGTTTAGAGATACAATCTTTCCCTCAGACGCTGCAGCTTCAGTTTTGTCTTTCCTTTTGTTGTCTCGAGCAATGTTTTTTCTTTTGATGTGATCATCATACTCCGGTACATCGCTGGGAGAATCACTATGTGCTACACAAATGCGACACTGATCCTTTCTAGGACGATGAAATCCCAAATTATATCTTTCGAGAAATACGTTTCTGTATGCGTATTCTTTGGCCTTCTCGTTATTATTTTCCTCACACCATGCTGTATACAATCTATACATTATTCTTATGTTTAAATCGGATTGCAAATATTTTCTCTCCGTATCCGATCTGCAGTAGTGCGATGGCACAACTGGAAATGATTCAATGTGTGCTTTAATATTCTGTATTACTTGATGATTTATTATTGATTTTAGATGACACCCTCTTGAATCACCGCCAGAAGTATTAGCTGTTGAACGCTTTGCAACAGCTATGTCCACTACACCCTTTTTTATTCCCAATGTATTAATAAACATTGTTTTACAAACACTTACTCTACCTCCATCAACTGGCAAGAAGAAGAAACAGCTAAACTTCCTCTTAGATAAATCGTCCCCCGTTGTTTTAACCTTTGTTGGTTTTTTATCAATATTGCTTCATATGAAATTGCGTTGCCTAGTGTAATTTCCCAAAGCATAATATTCATTAAAAATTGCTAATCGATGTTCTTCACTCACTTTACATTTGCGTTTACACGTATTTTTGGTACAACGACACCCTTTGCATTGACAAACTCCTGTCCATGTAATCTTTTCCTTTTTAAAATATTTCGTTTCCAGGTTTCTGGGTTTCTCTTTCTTTTTCTAGGCTTGTCAGATACCATTGGGTGTTCCTCCATTCCTTCCAAATCCACTGACTCGGGATCTGGTTCAGAATCGCTTAGCTCACCATGCAGATCAGGTACATAATCTGATTCATCACAAGAAAAGTCTGTATTAAAAAATAAATAGATTAATTTATTGGTTAATCACACATTGAAATTATAATTACCAGTAGCTGCTTCGGAACCGCTAACCTCGGGATCTGAAGATGGATTTCCTGGATTTTCCAAATTGACTTCTACAGAATTATTGCCAAAATATTCTGTAAGAAAATCAAAACATTAACATAAAACATAGTTACTCGAACAATAAATTCAATTGTAACAATAATACCTGTGGCTGTATTCGTAATGTTCTCCATTTCGATGGGTTCATTTTCCAATAACTCTGTATTTGACGTTGAATTGCAGGATTTATCGGCGAATTTTGCACTCATAACATCTAAAAACGATTGTGCTTGACTTAAAATAATGTTTTATAACAATTTTAAATGCAGCTATAAACTATAGCAGTAAACACCGTTAAAACAAAAGAAAAAAATAAAATGTATAAATAAAAATAACTATAAAAAAATAAAGCACTTACCTCCATTTTGCAACGCTAATTGAAGAATAACCTTTGTCCTCGTATTCGTTTTGTTCAAAAATAATAATACTTTTAATACTAAATTATAAACTAACAGTAGTAAATAAATAGTATTGTACACTTAAACACATAAAACTCAACATTTATCTAGTGTATAGGTGAAATCACTACTAGGTATCTTCAATATTTTCGCCACCTACCCATGCCAAAATTAGACATCTCAAGTTATCCACTTTTGACACTAGGGTGGTATATGCAACAAATTTTGTAACAAGTAGATATCTTTAGTTACCTACTTATTACAATAAATATTTTGTTGATTTTGTAGTTGTCTAGTAATAGAACACCCTATTATATGGGGTAGGGGGCATCGTACACTTATCTACTTTTAGCAGTTGATAGATCATCTCATAGTCAGTCACCTGATGTAGATAACTCAAAAGCGCAAAAAGTCGAGTTATCCAGTTCTAGTACTGAACCCACGAAATGCAGATTAATAGTTTGACCTTCTTTACTTCAAAATAACTAAGTCTTATTTTAGAATACTGAATTTGTAAATCAAAACTAAGCTTTTTGTTTGAAGTTTTTTATTTCAGATTTACTAATTCGGATTTTAGTAATGTAAATTTAAAAATCAAAACTCAAAATCAAAACCCAGGTAGCACAAAATATTGCGCAATATTGGCGCAATATTGTACCAATATTGAGAAATGGTGCAATATTGGCAATGTCCAGTCAATATTGGTGCAATATTGTACAACATTTATGCGGCAATATTGTGTACCAATATTGGTACAGTATTGCTTACCCACGTTGGGCAATATTGTATATTCATGTTGGTGCAATAATGGTTAAAAAAAGCATTAATATCTAAACAATACTGAATATATTCTCCCAAATAACTTCTAAGTTATATTATCAGTGATTAGTATCATTGGAAAATGCATAAGCTAACGAGTAGCTAACATATTCATATTTTATTGGTATTCAATATTGGGTCATGATTGCGTACCAATATTGCGCAATGATTGCGAAACTATATTGGTACAATATTGTCTTGCAATATTGGTGCAATATTGATGAACATTTATGCGGCAATATTGTATAACAATATTGGTACAATATTGCATACCCACGTTGGGCAATATTGTATATTCATGTTGGTGCAATAATGGTTAAAAAAAGCATTAATATCTAAACAATACTGAATATATTCTGCCAAATAACTTCTAACTTATATTATCAGTGATTTGTATCATTGGAAAATGCATTTGCTAACAAGTAGTTAACATATTCATATTTTATTGATATTCAATATTGGGTCATGATTGCGTACCAATATTGCGCAATGATTGCGAAACTATATTGGTACAATATTGTTTTGCAATATTGGTGCAATATTGATGAACATTTATGCGGCAATATTGTATAACAATATTGGTACAATATTGCATACCCACGTTGGGCAATATTGTATATTCATGTTGGTGCAATAATGGTTAAAAAAAAGCATTAATATCTAAGCAATACTGAATATATTCTCCCAAATAGCTTCTAAGTTATATTATGAGTGATTTGTATTATTAGAAAATGCATTGCTACCATGTAGCTAACATATTCATATTTTATTGATATTCAATATTGGGCCATGATTGCGTACCAATATTGCGCAATGATTGCGAAACTATATTGGTACAATATTGTCTTGCAATATTGGTGCAATATTGATAAACATTTATGCGGCAATATTGAATAACAATATTGGTACAATATTGCATACCCACGTTGGGCAATATTGTATATTCATGTTGGTGCAATAATGGTTAAAAAATGCATTAATATCTAAACAATACTGAATATATTCTCTCAAATAACTTCTAAGTTATATTATCAGTGATTTGTATCATTGGAAAATGCATTTGCTAACAAGTAACTAACATATTCATATTTTATTGATATTCAATATTGGGTCATGATTGCGTACCAATATTGCGCAATGATTGTAAAGCTATATTGGTACAGTAATGTCTAGCAATATTGGTGCAATATTGCTTACCCATATTGTAAATTCAAATTGACATTTTTAAGCAAACTTATTAAACTAGAAATCAATAAACAATCGTATTTCGCATTAAGTGAAAATCTGAAATTTTATTTTTATTGTGGTGATAATAGACGTCTTCAAATTATATCAGTCACTTGTATTTCCTCAAGTTTAATTTTCTCTTTAAGACCGATGATCTTAGTTATAAAATACGGAAATATTTTATTTAGGTATAAATAAATTAGTTAAAAAACGTCTTTTTATTGAAATAAATGTTTTACATTAATACATTAAAAAAACGATCTAAAATGTAAGTTCCGGTATGGTTCAGATAAAACTTTTAGCAATACATGTCATAAGCATTTGATGACGTCATATTCGAACAGCATTGTATTATAATTTGATTTTCTTTATTAAGTATTTATTACTTTTTGTTTATAATTAAAAGCAAATTAAATTCTATAAATGCTATGGAACCATGGAAAAACCTTAAAATAAATGCACAAAGAATTTTTAGATTTCAGGTATAAGTAATTTCAAAGAAATAATCGGTGCCATAAAACCCAATACGGTACATTGTTGCATTCTACGAACAAATTTGATAATATGTTTAAGAATTCTGTCATACATATTATGTTATTCTTACATAATATTAATTTAAAAACTATTTAATTTAATAAAGGGTACACTATAGCGTACCCGCGTTTTATTAAATTATTTTGAAGTTTGTGACAAACTTATATGCTAGATAGCAATTATTTCTTGAAAGAAAGAATTATTGAATTCCTCGTGGTTCTTTCAATGAAAAATGATTGTTATTTAGCATTTAAGTTTGTCCCAACTTCAAAATAATTTAATAAAAGGTACACTATAGTGTGCGTTGGGTCTGAAAGGATTAAGTAATAAACTTGACAAAACTATTTTTAACAGGTATCTAGTTGTAACCCAGATGCAATTATTATAATGCATAATTTAAAAAATCAGTACGATGTAAGTTATTATTTTGATCATTATTGTTTTTAGTATTATATGAACGGCGATATAAAATATTTTCGTTAATTTCGTCTAAGATCAGTTTAATATTGTCGATAAGACCAATTTTGCAAAATTATAAAATACACAAAATACACACACCATTTATAAATTTGAAGTTAAAATCTCACTTGTAACGTTTTATTTGGTACTTCAAGTGATACTCCAAGGGAAGTGAATTGTTTTTTATGTATATGCCACTTTACGAGAAAGTGAAGATATCAGCCCTTATTCAATACTTGTTAAAAGTCAAATAATTTTGGCTTTTGCAAAAACAAAATTATACCTACTTAATGCATCTTGTGTTTTTAGGAGTGATAAGAAAATTAATAGATTTTTGATTAAAACATCATCACAGTTTAGACTTCCAAATTTTAGAAAAATTATGTCTGAAAGATCAGCAAGTTATGCTGAAACTGTTTCATAGATGGAAAGCTACCGAGTTTCGTTTCTTTTTATTGTACAGCGTTACTTATTTTATTCGATATAGTATGTTCTGCACAGTATATCAATTTTTTACTCCTAAATATTGTGTTCAGAATGTTAACACATAAATTAGCTCCAGTGCTAATTTATAAATATAATTTTGTATATATAATTTTTTGTAAATAATTTTAATCTAGAAATTGAATTTCTACAAGAAGGCCTCGTGGCGTAAGCTGTAGAGCGGTAGGGTTTCAAATCCAATAGGTCGGTCGGTTCAGGTTCGAATCCCAGGTAGGTTAAAAAAAATTTAATTTATATTTCAGTTAATTTTCAGGACTAGATACTGATGATATCCAAAATCCAAAAGAAATAAGTAAGCCCAATATAAATAATAAAATATAAATAAAAAAATAATAACAATAAGCCCAATAAACACATAAATAATAAAATTAATTAAGTAAATTTGACAATTAAATTAAATAATATATACTTTAAATAAATAATAATTATAAAAAGAATTTTTTTATTTGCCATCATGGTAAAATATTGGAAGCGATATTGAGCAATATTGCTTTTAATATTGTGCAACATTGCAAATTGTTCTCATTACTATATTGCGCTATATTGACGTCAATATTGTGCGATATTGACTGCAATATTGTGCAACATTGCAAATTGTTCTCATTACTATATTGCGCTATATTTACATCAATATTGTGCGATATTGACTGCAATATTGTGCAACATTGTAAATTGTTCTCATTACTATATTGCGCTATATTTACATCAATATTGTGCGATATTGACTGCAATATTGTGCAACATTGCAAATTGTTCTCATTACTATATTGCGCTATATTGACATCAATATTGCACCAATATTGGACGCGATATAGCCCCAACATTGAAGACTATATTGCTTCAATATTGCTATCAATATTGTGCGATATTGACTGCAATATTGTGCAACATTGCAAATTGTTCTCATTAGTATATTGTGCTATATTGACCGCAATATTGCGCCAATATTTACAGTATGAAGGACCAATATTGCCACAATATTGCGTGCTACCTGGGAAGGATGTAGTTTAAAGTTCTTTACTTGAAAATATCTACTTCTGATTTTAGAAATGACAATTTGGAAATCAGATCTAAGTTGATAGTTTGACCTTCTTTACTTCAAAATAACTAAGTCTTATTTTAGAATAGTGAATTTGTAAATCATAACTAAGTTATTAGTTTGAAGTTTTTTACTTGAGAATATCTACTTCTGATTTTAGAAATAACAATTTGAAAGTCAGACCTAAGTTAATAGTTTGATGTTCTTTACTTCATAATAACTAAGTCTTATTTTAGAATAGTGAATTTGTAATTCATAACTAAGTTATTAGTTTGAAGTTTTTTACTTGAGAATATCTACTTCTGATTTTAGAAATAACAATTTGAAAATCAGACCTAAGTTAATAGTTTGACGTTTTTTACTTCAAAATAACTAAGTCTTATTTTAGACTAGTTAATTTGTAAATCAAATCTACGTAATTACTTTGCAGTTTTTTACTTGGAAAAATCTATTACTGATTTAAGAAATGACAATTTGAAAATCAGATCTAAATTAATAGTTTGACGTTTTTTACTTCAAAATAACTAAGTCTTATTTTAGAATAGTGAATTTGTAAATCAAAACTAAGTTATTCGTTTGAAGTTTTTTACTTCAAATGAACTAAAACGGATTTTTGTAAGGTAAAATTGAAAATCAAACCTTAGGTGGTAGTCTGAAGTTCTTTACTTAAAAATATCTAATTCTGATTTTAGAAATGACAATTTGAAAATCAGATCTAAGTTAATAGTTGACGTTTTTTACTTAAAAATAACTAAGTCTTATTTTAGACTACTGAATTTGTAAATCAAAACTACGTAATTAGTTTGCAGTTTTTTACTTGAAAATATATATTACTGATTTTAGAAATGACAATTTGTAAATCATATTTAAATTAATAGTTTGACATTCTTAACTTCAAAATAACTAAGTCTTATTTTAGAATAGTGAATTTGTTAATCAAAACTAAGTTATTAGTTTGAAGTTCCTTACTTGGAAATATCTACTTCTGATTTGTGAGGAAGTGAGGAACTTCAAACTAATAACTTAGTATTGATTTACAAATTTACTATACTAAAATAAGGCTTAGTTATTTAGAAGTAAAGAACGTCAAACTATTAACTTAGATCTGATTTTCAAATTGTCATTTCTAAAATCAGGAGTAGAAATTTTCACGTAAAGAACTTCAAACCATTAACTTAGCCTTCAATTAGAAATTTACTATTCTAAAATAAGACTTAGTTATTTTGAAGTAAAGAGCGTCAAACTATTAACTTAGATCTGATTTTGAAATTGTCATTTATAAAATCAGTAGTAGATATTTTCAAGTAAAGAACTTCAAACTAATAACTTTGTTTTGATTTACAAATACACTATTCTAAAATAAGACTTATATATTTTGAAGTAAAAAACGACAAACTATTAACTTAGATCTAATTTTCAAATTGTCTTTTCTAAAATCAGTAGTAGATATTTTCAAGCTAAGAACTTGAAACTATAACGTTAACTGGAAAGTAAACAGATTTTCCCCTTACTTCTAATAGTCAATTAAAACGGATATTGGGTATAAAAAGAAGTAAATCAAACAATATTATCTGCTAGCCGACGTTTCGAACTATTTATTAGTCCATCGTCAGGGCTGAAATATATAACAGGGGTGAAAAAATCTATAAACGGCGGCCATAAGGGCGTAAACATACCAGACAGTTTGAGATGGTAAACGTTTGAAGTTACATATATGGTGTCGGGAATTGACATGAATATACAAAAATTAATTGCGTGTACGATCGTAGTCAAAACATAAAAATTAACAATATTGTAAAAACATGTAAACTTAATTTAATTTAAAATCACAATGGTAGTCAATAAATAATTTTACTCTAATACAAAATACGAATAAAAGTAAATAATTAGTAAAAGTAAATAATAACGAATAAAAATAAATATTATCTCGAAACGTCGGCTAGCAGATAATATTGTTTGATTTACTTCCCTTCATACCTAATATCCGTTTTAATTGACTATAACGTTAACTTTGATTTTCAAAATTACCGTACAAAAATCCGTATTAGTTAATTTGAAGTAAAAAGCTTCAAATTAATAACTTATTTTTATTTACAAATACACTATTCTAAAATAAGACATAGTTATTTTGAAGTAAAGGAAGACAAACTATTAACTTAGATCTGATTTTCAAATTGTCATTTCTATAATCAGATATAGATATTTTCATGTAAAAAACTTTAAACTAAAAATTAGTTTTGATTTACAAATTCACTATTCTAAAGTAATAACTTAGTTATTTTGAAGTAAAAATCGAAATGAAATTATCTACTTCTGACTTTAGAAATAACAATTTGAAAATCAGATCTAAGTTAATAGTTTGACGTTCCTTACTTCAAAATAACTTAATCTTATTTTAGAATAGTGAATTTGTAAATCAAAACTAAGTTATTAGTTTGAAGTGCTATACTTGTAAATAAAAACTAAGTTTATAGTTTGAAGCTCTTTACTTGAAATTATCTACTTCTGACTTTAGAAATAACAATTTGAAAATCAGATATAAGTTAATAGTTTGACGTTCCTTACTTCAAAATAACTTAATCTTATTTTAGAATAGTGAATTTGTAAATCAAAACTAAGTTATTAGTTTGAAGTGCTATACTTGTAAATAAAAACTAAGTTTATAGTTTGAAGCTCTTTACTTGAAATTATCTACTTCTGACTTTAGAAATAACAATTTGAAAATCAGATCTAAGTTAATAGTTTGACGTTCCTTACTTCAAAATAACTTAATCTTATTTTAGAATAGTGAATTTGTAAATCAAAACTAAGTTATTAGTTTGAAGTGCTATACTTGTAAATAAAAACTAAGTTTATAGTTTGAAGCTCTTTACTTGAAATTATCTACTTCTGACTTTAGAAATAACAATTTGAAAATCAGATCTAAGTTAATAGTTTGACGTTCCTTACTTCAAAATAACTTAATCTTATTTTAGAATAGTGAATTTGTAAATCAAAACTAAGTTATTAGTTTGAAGTGCTATACTTGTAAATAAAAACTAAGTTTATAGTTTGAAGCTCTTTACTTGAAATTATCTACTTCTGACTTTAGAAATAACAATTTGAAAATCAGATCTAAGTTAATAGTTTGTCGTTCCTTACTTCAAAATAACTTAATCTTATTTTAGAATAGTGAATTTGTAAATCAAAACTAAGTTATTAGTTTGAAGTGCTATACTTGTAAATAAAAACTAAGTTTATAGTTTGAAGCTCTTTACTTGAAATTATCTACTTCTGACTTTAGAAATAACAATTTGAAAATCAGATCTAAGTTAATAGTTTGACGTTCTTTACTTCAAAATAATTAAGTCTTATTTTAGATTAGTGAATTTGTAAATAAAAACTAAGTTTTTAGTTTGAAGTTTTTTACATTAAATATCTACTTCTGATTTTAGAAATAACAATTTGAAAATCAGATCTAAGTTCATAGTTTGACAATTTTTACTTCCAAATAACTAAGTCTTACTTTATAATAGTGAATTTGCAAATCAAAACTAAGTTATTAGTTTATAGTTCTTTACTTGAAAATATCTACTTCTTATTTTGAGAAATACCATTTAAAAATCAGATCTAAGTTAATATTTTGTCGTTCTTCACCTAAAAATAACTAAATTTATTTTATAGATTTTATAGATAAATAAAAATTAATTTTTAAATTATTTAAAAACATATTTTAATTAATTTTCATAGTTAAATTATAATTTTTCTATATCTACCAATTGCAATGGCGGATGCTTCTATGCCAAACATAGATTTCGACTCTTTATCCGATCGTGACAAATCCGATTTGTTAAATGATTTGCAAGTGTCCGATAGCGATTATTCGGAAGAAGAATTCGCAGAGGATATTAATTCACACGACGCAAGGTTCCCAAATGTTTTGATGGGGCTAAGGGTAGAGTCCATACCGGACGCAAGATCCACGCTTCCCGTTATCGTGGAGGTTGAAAAAACCCCGCCAAACGATTCCGTTAATTTGGCATCATCATCATCTATTGCCGAACGAAACATCGATCACGTCTCACCAACTTCGCGCGAAGCGTCTAAAGACTGTATATCCGACGATAGTGACAGAATCTACTTGTTAGATGCATTGCGATTACTCGATAACGATTGTTCGGACACAGAATTCGCAAATAATATTGACGACATCATAAAGGACGTAAGTTTCCAAATGTTTCGATGGGGCCAAAGGAAGAGCCCATACCTGACGCAAGATCCACGCTTCCCGTGAACGTGGAAGTTGAAAAAACTCCGCGAAACGATCCCGTTGGTTTGGCATCAACATCATCTATTGCCAAAACAAACATCGATCACGTCGCACCATCTCCGCGCGAAAACATTCCGCCCGGTTATTATCTCGTGCGCGTGCCC
The DNA here is from genome assembly GCA_911387805.1 of Cantharis rustica. NCBI lineage: Eukaryota > Metazoa > Arthropoda > Insecta > Coleoptera > Cantharidae > Cantharis > Cantharis rustica. Next base: position 36,722,861 of record OU426878.1, read on the forward strand.
GAAATCACTTCGACCGAATCTGTAATCTATTACGCGGTTGAGGATTGCAAAGCCGAAAAACTACTAAAGAGTCCTGCATAAGTTACCACCAACATCTTCAGATGAAAAGGCGGTCGTTGGTTGTAAATCGCGCCTTAAAGAACGCCAAAACCATTCTCATCGTTTCACCCCTTATCCAAGGAATACATCGATCGCTCAGAGACGAGGCGATACTAAAACCAGAAACGTAACGGTTAGTAGAACCGTCTACACTGCCCAACAAACCGCCATCTTAGAAGAAGAGTTTTTGCAAAAATCGCAATATCTTTCTCCCAGCAGGAGGGATGAACTGGCGCTTCAACTTGGTCTTAGAAGCGACGCGGTTTCGAATTGGTTCAAGAACAGGAGAGCCAAGTCGAATAGAATGAAACGAAACTTTTAATATCGACCAACGTTCAAATGAAGAATAGTAAGTTAACATTTAAAACTAACGTAAAACTTCCTTTGGAAGTTACACTTTAAATTCACATGTTTATTGCTCGGAGCGACAAGTGATAGTTTTTCACACATATTGTTCTTACCCCATTACTGCTTCGGGGACAGGCGCGGCGAGGCGTGACATGTCTTTTTGGTGATGCCGAACCACCAAAATTCGGAACAATAACAATTATTAATAAACGATTACATTATTTATTTTTATGCAATCACGAGCATTATTATTTTACGTTAGCGATTTTTATTAACACTCTACAATCTTTTCTATCTTTATAGCAAAGATAATAATTTCAAATTATGTTTAAATTTCATTTACCGTTACATTTCCTCGAAAAACTGCCGCCCGCCTATCCCTCTTCTTTACCGTTACTTTTTCACCGTTATTTTTTACCGTTAAATCGAAAAATTGTATACAACCGAAAGCTCGACTCAATATTCTTCAGAAGGTACTAGCACCTCATCAGAGACAGACGTACTGCTTTTATTTAATTGTGATTTTTTACGATTAAAAATTTTTTAATTTTTACGATTAAAAGAAAATTTATTTACGCTTAAATAATTATTATTTAAAAATTGTAACCAATTTTAAAAAATTATAACAAATTTTTAAATAATAATATAATTTATAATAATAGATCTAGATAAATAAATATTAATTTTTAAATTATTTAAAAACATATTTTAATTAATTTTCATACTTAAATTATAATTTTTCTATATCTACCAATTGCAATGGCGGATGCTTCTATGCCAAACATAGATTTCGATTCTTTATCCGATCGTGACAAATCCGATTTGTTAAATGATTTGCAAGTGTCCGATAGCGATTATTCGGAAGAAGAATTCGCAGAGGATATTAATTCACACGACGCAAGGTTCCCAAATGTTTTGATAGGGCTAAGGGTAGAGTCCATACCGGACGCAAGATCCACGCTTCCCGTGATCGTGGAGGTTGAAAAAACCCCGCCAAACGATTCCGTTAATTTGGCATCATCATCATCTATTGCCGAACGAAACATCGATCACGTCTCACCAACTTCGCGCGAAGCGTCTAAAGACTGTATATCCGACGATAGTGACAAAATCTACTTGTTAGATGCATTGCGATTACTCGATAACGATTGTTCGGACACAGAATTCGCAAATAATATTGACGACATCATAAAGGACGTAAGCTTCCAAAATGTTTCGATGGGGCCAAAGGAAGAGCCCATACCGGACGCAAGATCCACGCTTCCCGTGAACGTGGAAGTTGAAAAAACTCCGCGAAACGATCCCGTTGGTTTGGCATCAACATCATCTATTGCCAAAACAAACATCGATCACGTCGCACCATCTCCGCGCGAAAACATTCCGCCCGGTTATTATCTCGTGCGCGTGCCCGAAATCACTTCGACCGAATCTGTAATCTATTACGCGGTAGAGGATTGGCAAGCCGAAAAACTACTAAAGAGTCCTGCAAAAGTACCACCAACATCTTCAGATGAAAAGGCGGTCGTTGGTTGTAAATCGCGCCTTAAAGAACGCCAAAACCATTCTCATCGTTTCAGCCCTTATCCAAGGAATACATCTATCGCTCAGAGACGAGGCGATACTAAAACCAGAAACGTAACGGTTAGTAGAACCCAACAAACCGCCATCTTAGAAGAAGAGTTTTTGCAAAAATCGCAATATCTTTCTCCCAGCAGGAGGGATGAACTGGCGCTTCAACTTGGTCTTAGAAGCGACGCGGTTTCGAATTGGTTCAAGAACAGGAGAGCTAAGTCGAATAGAATGAAACGAAACTCTTAATATCGACCAACGTTCAAATGAAGAATAGTAAGTTAACATTTAAAACTAACGTAAAACTTCCTTTGGAAGTTACACTTTAAATTCACATGTTTATTGCTCGGAGCGACAAGTGATAGTTTTTCACACATATTGTTCTTACCCCATTACTGCTTCGGGGACAGGCGCGGCGAGGCGTGACATGTCTTTTTGGTGATGCCGAACCCCCAAAATTCGGAACAATAACAATTATTAATAAACGATTACATTATTTATTTTTATGCAATCACGAGCATTATTATTTTACGTTAGCGATTTTTATTAACACTCTACAATCTTTTCTATCTTTATAGCAAAGATAATAATTTCAAATTATGTTTAAATTTCATTTACCGTTACATTTCCTCGAAAAACTGCCGCCCGCCCATCCCTCTTTTTTACCGTTACCTTTTCACCGTTATTTTTTACCGTTAAATCGAAAAATTGTATACAACCGAAAGCTCGACTCAATATTCTTCAGAAGGTACTAGCACCTCATCAGCGACAGACGTACTGCTTTTATTTAATTGTGATTTTTTACGATTAAAAATTTTTTAATTCTTACGATTAAAAGAAAATTTATTTACGCTTAATTAATTATTATTTAAAAATTGTAACCAATTTTAAAAAATTATAACAAATTTTTAAATAATAATATAATTTATAATAATAGAAATAATTTAAATAAAAATTAATTTTTAAATTATTTAAAAACATATTTTAATTAATTTTTATACTTAAATTATATTTTTTCTATATCTACCAATTGCAATGGCGGATGCTTCTATGCCAAACATAGATTTCGACTCTTTATCCGATCGTGACAAATCCGATTTGTTAAATGATTTGCAAGTGTCCGATAGCGATTATTCGGAAGAAGAATTCGCAGAGGATATTAATTCAAACGACGCAAGGTTCCCAAATGTTTTGATGGGGCTAAGGGTAGAGTCCATACCGGACGCAAGATCCACGCTTCCCGTGATCGTGGAGGTTGAAAAAACCCCGCCAAACGATTCCGTTAATTTGGCATCATCATCATCTATTGCCGAACGAAACATCGATCACGTCTCACCAACTTCGCGCGAAGCGTCTAAAGACTGTCTATCCGACGATAGTGACAGAATCTACTTGTTAGATGCATTGCGATTACTCGATAACGATTGTTCGGACACAGAATTCGCAAATAATATTGACGACATCATAAAGGACGTAAGCTTCCAAAATGTTTCGATGGGGCCAAAGGAAGAGCCCATATCGGACGCAAGATCCACGCTTCCCGTGAACGTGGAAGTTGAAAAAACTCCGCGAAACGATCCCGTTGGTTTGGCATCAACATCATCTATTGCCAAAACAAACATCGATCACGTCGCACCATCTCCGCGCGAAAACATTCCGCCCGGTTATTATCTCGTGCGCGTGCCCGAAATCACTTCGACCGAATCTGTAATCTATTACGCGGTTGAGGATTGGCAAGCCGAAAAACTACTAAAGAGTCCTGCAAAAGTACCACCAACATCTTCAGATGAAAAGGCGGTCGTTGGTTGTAAATCGCGCCTTAAAGAACGCCAAAACCATTCTCATCGTTTCAGCCCTTATCCAAGGAATACATCGATCGCTCAGAGACGAGGCGATACTAAAACCAGAAACGTAACGGTTAGTAGAACCGTCTACACTGCCCAACAAACCGCCATCTTAGAAGAAGAGTTTTTGCAAAAATCGCAATATCTTTCTCCCAGCAGGAGGGATGAACTGGCGCTTCAACTTGGTCTTAGAAGCGACGCGGTTTCGAATTGGTTCAAGAACAGGAGAGCTAAGTCGAATAGAATGAAACGAAACTCTTAATATCGACCAACGTTCAAATGAAGAATAGTAAGTTAACATTTAAAACTAACGTAAAACTTCCTTTGGAAGTTACACTTTAAATTCACATGTTTATTGCTCGGAGCGACAAGTGATAGTTTTTCACACATATTGTTCTTACCCCATTACTGCTTCGGGGACAGGCGCGGCGAGGCGTGACATGTCTTTTTGGTGATGCCGAACCCCCAAAATTCGGAACAATAACAATTATTAATAAACGATTACATTATTTATTTTTATGCAATCACGAGCATTATTATTTTACGTTAGCGATTTTTATTAACACTCTACAATCTTTTCTATCTTTATAGCAAAGATAATAATTTCAAATTATGTTTAAATTTCATTTACCGTTACATTTCCTCGAAAAACTGCCGCCCGCCCATCCCTCTTTTTTACCGTTACCTTTTCACCGTTATTTTTTACCGTTAAATCGAAAAATTGTATACAACCGAAAGCTCGACTCAATATTCTTCAGAAGGTACTAGCACCTCATCAGCGACAGACGTACTGCTTTTATTTAATTGTGATTTTTTACGATTAAAAATTTTTTAATTCTTACGATTAAAAGAAAATTTATTTACGCTTAATTAATTATTATTTAAAAATTGTAACCAATTTTAAAAAATTATAACAAATTTTTAAATAATAATATAATTTATAATAATAGAAATAATTTAAATAAAAATTAATTTTTAAATTATTTAAAAACATATTTTAATTAATTTTTATACTTAAATTATATTTTTTCTATATCTACCAATTGCAATGGCGGATGCTTCTATGCCAAACATAGATTTCGACTCTTTATCCGATCGTGACAAATCCGATTTGTTAAATGATTTGCAAGTGTCCGATAGCGATTATTCGGAAGAAGAATTCGCAGAGGATATTAATTCACACGACGCAAGGTTCTCAAATGTTTTGATGGGGCTAAGGGTAGAGTCCATACCGGACGCAAGATCCACGCTTCCCGTGATCGTGGAGGTTGAAAAAACCCCGCCAAACGATTCCGTTAATTTGGCATCATCATCATCTATTGCCGAACGAAACATCGATCACGTCTCACCAACTTCGCGCGAAGCGTCTAAAGACTGTATATCCGACGATAGTGACAGAATCTACTTGTTAGATGCATTGCGATTACTCGATAACGATTGATCGGACACAGAATTCGCAAATAATATTGACGACATCATAAAGGACGTAAGCTTCCAAAATGTTTCGATGGGGCCAAAGGAAGAGCCCATATCGGACGCAAGATTCACGCTTCCCGTGAACGTGGAAGTTGAAAAAACTCCGCGAAACGATCCCGTTGGTTTGGCATCAACATCATCTATTGCCAAAACAAACATCGATCACGTCGCACCATCTCCGCGCGAAAACATTCCGCCCGGTTATTATCTCGTGCGCGTGCCCGAAATCACTTCGACCGAATCTGTAATCTATTACGCGGTTGAGGATTGGCAAGCCGAAAAACTACTAAAGAGTCCTGCAAAAGTACCACCAACATCTTCAGATGAAAAGGCGGTCGTTGGTTGTAAATCGCGCCTTAAAGAACGCCAAAACCATTCTCATCGTTTCAGCCCTTATCCAAGGAATACATCGATCGCTCAGAGACGAGGCGATACTAAAACCAGAAACGTAACGGTTAGTAGAACCGTCTACACTGCCCAACAAACCGCCATCTTAGAAGAAGAGTTTTTGCAAAAATCGCAATATCTTTCTCCCAGCAGGAGGGATGAACTGGCGCTTCAACTTGGTCTTAGAAGCGACGCGGTTTTGAATTGGTTCAAGAACAGGAGAGCTAAGTCGAATAGAATGAAACGAAACTCTTAATATCGACCAACGTTCAAATGAAGAATAGTAAGTTAACATTTAAAACTAACGTAAAACTTCCTTTGGAAGTTACACTTTAAATTCACATGTTTATTGCTCGGAGCGACAAGTGATAGTTTTTCACACATATTGTTCTTACCCCATTACTGCTTCGGGGACAGGCGCGGCGAAGCGTGACATGTCTTTTTGGTGATGCCGAACCACCAAAATTCGGAACAATAACAATTATTAATAAACGATTACATTATTTATTTTTATGCAATCACGAGCATTATTATTTTACGTTAGCGATTTTTATTAACACTCTACAATCTTTTCTATCTTTATAGCAAAAATAATAATTTCAAATTATGTTTAAATTTCATTTACCGTTACATTTCCTCAAAAAACTGCCGCCCCCCCAACCCTTTTTTATACCGTTACTTTTTTACCGTTAAATCCAAAAATTGTATACAACCGAAAGCTCGACTCAATATTCTTCAGAAGGTACTAGCACCTCATCAGAGACAGACGTACTGCTTTTATTTAATTGTGATTTTTTACGATTAAAAATTTTTTAATTCTTACGATTAAAAGAAAATTTATTTACGCTTAATTAATTATTATTTAAAAATTGTAACCAATTTTAAAAAATTATAACAAATTTTTAAATAATAATATAATTTATAATAATAGAAATAATTTAAATAAAAATTAATTTTTAAATTATTTAAAAACATATTTTAATTAATTTTTATACTTAAATTATAATTTTTCTATATCTACCAATTGCAATGGCGGATGCTTCTATGCCAAACATAGATTTCGACTCTTTATCCGATCGTGACAAATCCGATTTGTTAAATGATTTGCAAGTGTCCGATAGCGATTATTCGGAAGAAGAATTCGCAGAGGATATTAATTCACACGACGCAAGGTTCCCAAATGTTTCGATGGGGCTAAGGGTAGAGTCCATACCGGACGCAAGATCCACGCTTCCCGTGATCGTGGAGGTTGAAAAAACGCCGCCAACCGATTCCGTTAATTTGGCATCATCATCATCTATTGCCGAACGAAACATCGATCACGTCTCACCAACTTCGCGCGAAGCGTCTAAAGACTGTATATCCGACGATAGTGACAGAATCTACTTGTTAGATGCATTGCGATTACTCGATAACGATTGTTCGGACACAGAATTTGCAAATAATATTGACGACATCATAAAGGACGTAAGCTTCCAAAATGTTTCGATGGGGCCAAAGGAAGAGCCCATACCGGACGCAAGATCCACGCTTCCCGTGAACGTGGAAGTTGAAAAAACTCCGCGAAACGATCCCGTTGGTTTGGCATCAACATCATCTATTGCCAAAACAAACATCGATCACGTCGCACCATCTCCGCGCGAAAACATTCCGCCCGGTTATTATCTCGTGCGCGTGCCCGAAATCACTTCGACCGAATATGTAATCTATTACGCGGTTGAGGATTGGCAAGCCGAAAAACTACTAAAGAGTCCTGCAAAAGTACCACCAACATCTTCAGATGAAAAGGCGGTCGTTGGTTTTAAATCGCGCCTTAAAGAACGCCAAAACCATTCTCATCGTTTCAGCCCTTATCCAAGGAATACATCGATCGCTCAGAGACGAGGCGATACTAAAACCAGAAACGTAACGGTTAGTAGAACCGTCTACACTGCCCAACAAACCGCCATCTTAGAAGAAGAGTTTTTGCAAAAATCGCAATATCTTTCTCCCAGCAGGAGGGATGAACTGGCGCTTCAACTTGGTCTTAGAAGCGACGCGGTTTCGAATTGGTTCAAGAACAAGAGAGCCAAGTCGAATAGAATGAAACGAAACTCTTAATATAGACCAACGTTCAAATGAAGAATAGTAAGTTTACATTTAAAACTAACGTAAAACTTCCTGTGGAGGTTACACTTTAAGGTTGTAGTTTGAAGTTTTTTACTTGAAAATATCTACTACTGTTTTTAGAAATAATAATTTCAAAATTATATCTAAGTTAATAGTTTGACCTTGTTTACTTCAAAATAACTAAGTACTATTATAGAATAGTGAATTTGTAAATCATAACTAAGTTATTACTTTAGGGTTCGATACTCAGAAATATTTACTTCTGATTTCAGAAATGACAATTTGTAAATCAGATCTAAGTTAATAGTTTGATGTTCTTTACTTCAAAGAAACTAAGTCTTATTTTACAATAGTGAATTTGTAAATCAAAACTAAGTTATTTGTTTGAAGTTCTTTACTTTCAAAAATCTACTTCTGATTTCAGAAATGAAAATTTGAAAATCAGATCTAAGTTAATAGTTTCACGTTTTTTACTTCAAAATAACTAAGTCTTATTTAGACTAGTGAATTTGTAAATCAAAACTAAGTTATTAGTTTAAAGTTCTTTACTTGAAAATATCTACTACTGATTTTAGAAATATCAATTTGAAAATCAGATCTAAGTTAATAATTTGACGTTGTTTACTTCAAAATAACTAAGTACTATTTTAGAATAGTGAATTTGTAAATCATAACTAAGTTATTACTTTAAATTTCGAGACTTTGAAATATCTTCTCTATCTGATTTCAGAAATGACAATTTGAAAATCAGATCTTAGTTAATAGTTTGATGTTCTTTACTTCAAAGACTCTAAGTCTTATTTTAGAATAGTGAATCTGTAAATCAAAACTAAGTTATTAGTTTAAAGTTCTTTACTTTGAAATATCTACTTCTGATTTCAGAAATTAAAATTTGAAAATCAGATCTAAGTTAATAGTTTGACCTTTTTTACTTCAAAATAACTAATTCGGATCTTAGTAATGTAAATTTGGAAATCTAATCTAAGGTTGTAGTTTGAAGTTTTTTACTCGAAAATATCTACTTCTGATTTTAGAAATGACAATTTGGAAATCAGATCTAAATTAATAGTTTGACGTTCTTTACTTCAAAGAAACTAAGTCTTATTTTAGAATAGTGAATTTGTAAATCAAAACTAAGTCATTAGTTTAAAGTTCTTTACTTTGAAATATCTCCTTCTGATTTCAAAAATGACGATTTGAAAATCAGATCTAAGTTAATAGTTTGACGTTCTTTACTTGAAATAGATAAGTATTATTTTAGAATACTGTCTTTGTAAATTAAAACTAAGTTATTTGTTTGAAGTTCTTTACTTGAAAATATCTACTACTGATTTTAGAAATGACAATTTGAAAAAAAAAAAATTTAGAAAAAAACAATTAACTTAGATATGGTATCTAAGTTAATTGTTTGACGTTGTTTACTTCAAAAACACTAAGTACTATTTTAGAATAGTGAATTTGTAAATCAAAACTAAGTTATTAGTTTGAAACACTTTACTTGAAAATATCTACTTCTGATTTTAGAAATGACAATTTGAAAATCAGCTCTAAGTTAATAGTTTGACGTTTTTTTACCACAAAATAACTAAGTCTTAATTTAGACTAGTGAATTTGTAAATCAAAACTAAGTTATAAGTTTGAAGTTCTTTACTTGAAAATATATACTACTGATTTTAGAAATGACAATTTGAAAATTATATCTAAGTTAAAAATTAATAGTTTGACGTTCTTTACTTCAAAATAGATAAGTATTATTTTAGAATACTGACTTTCTAAATCAAAACTAAGTTATTTGTTTGAAGTACTTTACTTGAAAATATCTACTTCTGATTTAAAAATACCAATATGAAAATCAGATCTAAGTTAATAGTTTGACGTTTTTTACTACAAAATAACTAAGTCTTATTTTACACTAGTGAATTTGTTTATCAAAACTAAGTTATTAGTTTAAAGTTCGATACTCAGAAATATCTACTGCTGATTTCAGAAATGACAATTTGAAAATCATATTTAAGTTAATAGTTTGATGTTCTTTACTTCAAAGAAACTAAGTCTTATTTTACAATAGTGAATTTGTAAATCAAAACTAAGTTATTTGTTTGAAGTTCTTTACTTTCAAAAATCTACTTCTGATTTCAGAAATGAAAATTTGAAAATCAGATCTAAGTTAATAGTTTCACGTTTTTTACTTCAAAATAACTAAGTCTTATTTAGACTAGTGAATTTGTAAATCAAAACTAAGTTATTAGTTTAAAGTTCTTTACTTGAAAATATCTACTACTGATTTTAGAAATATCAATTTGAAAATCAGATCTAAGTTAATAATTTGACGTTGTTTACTTCAAAATAACTAAGTACTATTTTAGAATAGTGAATTTGTAAATCAAAACTAAGTTATTAGTTTAAAGTTCTTTACTTGAAAATATCTACTACTGATTTTAGAAATATCAATTTGAAAATCAGATCTAAGTTAATAATTTGACGTTGTTTACTTCAAAATAACTAAGTACTATTTTAGAATAGTGAATTTGTAAATCAAAACTAAGTTATTAGTTTGAAACACTTTACTTGAAAATATCTACTTCTGATTTTAGAAATGACAATTTGAAAATCAGCTCTAAGTTAATAGTTTGACGTTTTTTTACCACAAAATAACTAAGTCTTAATTTAGACTAGTGAATTTGTAAATCAAAACTAAGTTATAAGTTTGAAGTTCTTTACTTGAAAATATATACTACTGATTTTAGAAATGACAATTTGAAAATTATATCTAAGTTAAAAATTAATAGTTTGACGTTCTTTACTTCAAAATAGATAAGTATTATTTTAGAATACTGACTTTCTAAATCAAAACTAAGTTATTTGTTTGAAGTACTTTACTTGAAAATATCTACTTCTGATTTAAAAATACCAATATGAAAATCAGATCTAAGTTAATAGTTTGACGTTTTTTACTACAAAATAACTAAGTCTTATTTTACACTAGTGAATTTGTTTATCAAAACTAAGTTATTAGTTTAAAGTTCGATACTCAGAAATATCTACTGCTGATTTCAGAAATGACAATTTGAAAATCATATTTAAGTTAATAGTTTGATGTTCTTTACTTCAAAGAAACTAAGTCTTATTTTACAATAGTGAATTTGTAAATCAAAACTAAGTTATTTGTTTGAAGTTCTTTACTTTCAAAAATCTACTTCTGATTTCAGAAATGAAAATTTGAAAATCAGATCTAAGTTAATAGTTTCACGTTTTTTACTTCAAAATAACTAAGTCTTATTTAGACTAGTGAATTTGTAAATCAAAACTAAGTTATTAGTTTAAAGTTCTTTACTTGAAAATATCTACTACTGATTTTAGAAATATCAATTTGAAAATCAGATCTAAGTTAATAATTTGACGTTGTTTACTTCAAAATAACTAAGTACTATTTTAGAATAGTGAATTTGTAAATCATAACTAAGTTATTACTTTAAATTTCGAGACTTTGAAATATCTTCTCTTTCTGATTTCAGAAATGACAATTTGAAAATCAGATCTTAGTTAATAGTTTGATGTTCTTTACTTCAAAGACTCTAAGTCTTATTTTAGAATAGTGAATCTGTAAATCAAAACTAAGTTATTAGTTTAAAGTTCTTTACTTTGAAATATCAACTTCTGATTTCAGAAATTAAAATTGGAAAATCAGATCTAAGTTAATAGTTTGACCTTTTTTACTTCAAAATAACTAATTCGGATCTTAGTAATGTAAATTTGGAAATCTAATCTAAGGTTGTAGTTTGAAGTTTTTTACTCGAAAATATCTACTTCTGATTTTAGAAATGACAATTTGAAAATCAGATCTAAATTAATAGTTTGACGTTCTTTACTTCAAAGAAACTAAGTCTTATTTTAGAATAGTGAATTTGTAAATCAAAACTAAGTCATTAGTTTAAAGTTCTTTACTTTGAAATATCTACTTCTGATTTCAAAAATGACGATTTGAAAATCAGATCAAAGTTAATAGTTTGACGTTCTTTACTTGAAATAGATAAGTATTATTTTAGAATACTGTCTTTGTAAATTAAAACTAAGTTATTTGTTTGAAGTTCTTTACTTGAAAATATCTACTACTGATTTTAGAAATGACAATTTGAAAAAAAAAAAATTTAGAAAAAAACAATTAACTTAGATATGGTATCTAAGTTAATTGTTTGACGTTGTTTACTTCAAAAACACTAAGTACTATTTTAGAATAGTGAATTTGTAAATCAAAACTAAGTTATTAGTTTGAAACACTTTACTTGAAAATATCTACTTCTGATTTTAGAAATGAAAATTTGAAAATCAGCTCTAAGTTAATAGTTTGACGTTTTTTTACCACAAAATAACTAAGTCTTAATTTAGACTAGTGAATTTGTAAATCAAAACTAAGTTATAAGTTTGAAGTTCTTTACTTGAAAATATATACTACTGATTTTAGAAATGACAATTTGAAAATTATATCTAAGTTAAAAATTAATAGTTTGACGTTCTTTACTTCAAAATAGATAAGTATTATTTTAGAATACTGACTTTCTAAATCAAAACTAAGTTATTTGTTTGAAGTACTTTACTTGAAAATATCTACTTCTGATTTAAAAATACCAATATGAAAATCAGATCTAAGTTAATAGTTTGACGTTTTTTACTACAAAATAACTAAGTCTTATTTTACACTAGTGAATTTGTTTATCAAAACTAAGTTATTAGTTTAAGGTTCGCTACTCAGAAATATCTACTTCTGATTTCAGAAATGACAATTTGTAAATCAGATCTAAGTTAATAGTTTGATGTTCTTTACTTCAAAGAAACTAAGTCCTATTTTAGAATAGTGAATTTGTAAATCAAAACTAAGTTATTAGTTTGAAGTTCTTTACTTGTAGAATATTTAATATTTTGATGTTCTTTACTTCAAAGAAACTAAGTCTTATTTTAGAATAGTGTATTTGTAAATAAGAACTAATTTATTAGTTTGAAGTACTTTACTTAAAAATATCTACTTGTGATTTTAGAAATTACATTTTGAAAATCAGATCTAAGTTATTAGTTTCACGTTCTTTACTTCAAAATTGATAAGTCTTATTTTAGAATACTGTATTTGTTAATCAAAACTAATTTATTAATTTGAAGTACCTTACTTAAAAATATATATCTCTGATTTTAGAAATGACAGTTTGAAAATCAGAACTAAGATAATACTTTGCTTCAAAATAACTAAATTTTATTTAAGTATAGTGAAGTTGTAAATCAAAACTAAGTTATTAGTTTGAATTTGTTTACTTGAAAATATCTACTACTGATTTTAGAAATGACAATTTGAAATTCAGATCCAAGTTAATAGTTTGACGTTCTTTAATTCAAAATAACTAAGTCTTATTTTAGAATAGCGAATTTGTAAATCAAAACTAAGTTATTAGTTTGAAGTTCTTTATTTTGAAATATCTACTTCTGATTTCAGAAATGTCAATTTTAAAATCAGATCTAAGTTAATAGTTTGAATTTTTTTACTATAAAATAACTAAGTCTTATTTTACACTAGTGAATTTGTTTATCAAAACTAAGTTATTAGTTTGAAGTTCTTTACTTGAAAATATCTACTACTGATTTTAGAAATGACAATTTGAAAATAATATCTAAGTTAATAGTTTGACGTTCTTTACTTCAAAGTAACTTAGTGTTATTTTAGAATTGTGAATTTGTAAATCAAAACTAAGTTATTACTTTAGGGTTCGATACTCAGAAATATTTACTTCTGATTTCAGAAATGACAATTTGTAAATCAGATCTAAGTTAATAGTTTGATGTTCTTTACTTCAAAGAAACTAAGTCCTATTTTAGAATAGTGAATTTGTAAATCAAAACTAAGTTATTAGTTTGAAGTTCTTTACTTGAAGAATATTTAATATTTTGATGTTCTTTACTTCAAAGAAACTAAGTCTTATTTTAGAATAGTGTATTTGTAAATAAGAACTAATTTATTAGTTTGAAGTACTTTACTTAAAAATATCTACTTGTGATTTTAGAAATGACAATTTTAAAATCAGATCTAAGTTATTAGTTTCACGTTCTTTACTTCAAAATTGATAAGTCTTATTTTAGAATACTGTATTTGTTAATCAAAACTAATTTATTAATTTGAAGTACCTTACTTAAAAATATATATCTCTGATTTTAGAAATGACAGTTTGAAAATCAGAACTAAGTTAATACTTTGCTTCAAAATAACTAAATTTTATGTAAGTATAGTGAAGTTGTAAATCTAAACTAAGTTATTAGTTTGAATTTGTTTACTTGAAAATATCTACTACTGATTTTAGAAATGACAATTTGAAATTCAGATCTAAGTTAATAGTTTGACGTTCTTTACTTCAAAATAACTAAGTCTTATTTTAGTATAGTGAATTTGTAAATCAAAACTAAATTATTAGTTTAAAGTTTTTTACTTCAACTTTACTAATTTGTATTTTAGTGATGTAAATTTGGAAATCAAATCTAAGGATGTACTTAGAAGTTTTTTACTTGAAAATATCGACTTCTGATTTTAGAAATGACAATTTGAAAATCAGATCTACGTTATTAAATTGACGGCATTTACTTCAAAATAGATATGGCTTATTTTAGAATACTTTATTTGTAAATCTAAATTAAGTTATTAGTTTGAAGTTCTTTACTTAAAAATATCAACTTCTGATTTTAGAAATGACAATTTGCAAATCTGATCTAAATTAGTAGTTTGACATTTTTTACTGCAAAATAACTAAGTCTTATTTTAGAATAGTTTATTTGTAAATCAAGCTAAATTATTTGTTTGAAGTACTTTACTTGAAAATATCTACTTCTAATTTTAGAAATGACAATTTGAAAATCAGTTCTAACTTAATAGTTTAACGGTCTTTACTTCAAAATAACTAAGTCTTATTTTAGAATAGTGAATTTGTAAATCAAAACTTAGTTATTCCTTTGAAGTTTTTTACTTCAAATGAATTAAAACGGATTTTTGTAAGGTAAATTTGAAAATCAAAGCTAAAGAAATAGTTTGAAGATGTTTACTTGAAAATAACTACATCTTATTTAAGAAATGACAATTTTAAAATCAGATCTAAGTTAATAGTTAGACTTTCTTAACTTCAAAATAAATAAGTCTTATTTTAGACTGGTGAATTTGTAAATCAAAACTAAGTTTTTAGTTTAAAGTTTTATACTACAAATTTACTAATACGGATCTTAGTAATGTAAATTTGAAAATCAAACCTTAGGTTGTAGTCTGAAGTTCTTTACTTAAAAATATCTAATTCTGATTTTAGAAATGACAATTTGAAAATCAGATCTAAGTTAATAGTTGACGTTATTTACTTAAAAATAACTAAGTCTTAATTTAGACTAGTGAATTTGTAAATCAAAACTACGTAATTAGTTTGCAGTTTTATACTTGAAAATATCTATTACTGATTTTAGAAATGACAATTTGTAAATCAAATTTAAATTAATAGTTTGACGTTCTTAACTTCAAAATAACTAAGTCTTATTTTAGAATAGTGAATTTGTTAATCAAAACTAAGTTTTTAGTTTAAAGTTTTTTACTACAAATTAACTAATACGGATTTTAGTAATGTAAATTTGAAAATCAAATCTAAGGTTATAGTTTGGAGTTCTTTACTTGAAAATATCTACTTCTAATTTTAGAAATGACAATTTGAAAATCAGATCTTAGTTTTTTGACGTTTTGACGTTGGTTTGACGATCTTTACTTCAAAATAACTAAGTCTTATTTTAGAATAGTGAATTTGTAAATCAAGACTATATTATTAGTTTGAAGTTCTTTACTTGAAAATATCTACTTCTGATTTTAAAAATGACAATTTGAAAATTCAGCTCTAAGTTAATAGTTTGACGTGCTTTACTTCAAAATAACTATGTCTTATTTTGAAATGGTGAATTTGTAAATCAAAACTAAGTTATTAGTTTGAAGTTCTTTACTTAAAAATATCTATTTCTGATTTTAGAAATGACAATTTGAAATTCAGATCTAAGTTAAAAGTTTGATGGTCTTTACTTCAAAATAACTAAGTCTTATTTTAGAATAGTGAATTTGTAAGTCAAAACTAAGTTATTAGTTTGAAGTTCTTTACTTGAAAATATCTACTACTGATTTTAGAAATCACAATTTGAAAATCATATCTAAGTTAATAGTTTGACGTTGTTTACTTCAAAATCACTAAGTACTATTTTAGAATAGTGAATTTGTAAATCAAAGCTAAGTTATTAGTTTAAAGTTCGATACTATGAAATATCTACTTCTGATTTCAGAAATTAAATTTGAAAATGAAATCTAAGTTAATAGTTTGATGTTCTTTACTTCAAACAAACTAAATTATTGGTTTGAAGTTCTTTACTTGAAAATATCTACTTCTGCTTTTAGTAATGACAATTTGAAAATCAGATCTAAGTTAATGGTTTGACGTTCTTTACTTCAAAATAACTAAGTCTTATTTTAGAATAGTAAATTAGTAAATCAAAACTAAGTTATTAGTATGAAGTTCTTAACTTGAAAATATTTACTTCTGATTTTAGAAATAGAATTTGAAAGTCAGGTCTAAGTTAATAGTTTGTCGTTCTTTACTTCAAAATAACTAAGCCTTATTGTAGAATAGTGAATTTGTAAAGCAAAACTAAGTTATTAGTTTGAAGTTCTATACTTGAAAATATCTACTCCTGATTTTAGAAATGACAATTTGAAAATCAGAACTAAGTTAAAAGTTTGATGTTCTTGTCTTCAAAATAACTAAGTCTTACTTTAGAATAGTGTATTTGTAAATAAAAACTAAGTTATTAGTTTCAAGTTCTTTACTAGAAAATATCTACTTCTGATTTTAGAAATACAATTTGAAATTCAGATCTAAGTTATTAGTTTGACGTTCTTTAGTTAAACATAACTAAATCTTATTTTAGAATAGTGAATTTGAAAATCAAAACTAAGTTATAAGTTTAAAGTTCCATACTTTGAAATATCTACTTCTCATTTCAGAAATGACAATTTGAGAATCAGATCTAAGTTAATAGTTTGACGTTTTTTACTTCAAAATAACTAAGTCTTATTTTAGACTAGTGTAATTGTAAATCAAAACTAAGTTATTAGTTTGAAGTTCGTTACTTGAAAATATCTACAACTGATCTTAGAAATCATAATTTGAAAATCAGATCTAAGTAAATAGTTTGAAGTTCTTTACTTCAAAATAACTAAGTACTATTTTAGAATAGTGAATTTGTAAATCAAAACTAAGTTATTAATTTAAAGTTCGATACTTTAAAATATCTATTTCCGATTTCAGAAATGACAAATTGAAAATCATATCTAAGTTAATAGTTTGACATTGTTTACTTCAAAATAACTAAGTACTATTATAGAATAGTGAATTTGTAAATCAAAACTAAGTTATTAGTTTAAAGTTCGATACTTTAAAATAACTATTTCTGATTTCAGAAATGACAATTTGAAAATCAGATCTAAGTTAATAGTTTGACGTTCTTTACTTCAAAAGAGATAAGTCTTAATTTAGAATATTGGCTCTGTAAATCAAAACTAAGTTATTTGTTTGAAGTACTTTACTTGAAAATATCTACTTCTGATTTCAAAAATGACAATTTGAAAATCAGATCTAAGTTAATAGTTTGACGTTTATTACTTCAAAATATCTAAGTCTTATTTAGACTAGTGAATCTGTAAATCAAAACTAAGTTATTAGTTTAAAGTTCTGTACTTTGAAATATCTACTTCTGATTTCAGAAATGACAATTTGAAAAACAGATCAAAGTTAATAGTTTGACGTTCTTTACTTTAAAATAGATAAGTCTTATTTAAAAAAGTGAATTTCTAAATCAAAACTAAGTTATTAGTTTGAAGTTCTTTACTTTGAAATATCTACTACTGATTTCAGAAATGACAATTTGAATATCAGTTCTAAGTTAATAGTTTGACGTTCTTTACTTCAAAGAAACTAAGTCTTATTTTAGAAAAGTGTAATTGTAAATCAAAACTATGTTATTAGTTTAAAGTACTTTACTTTGAAATTACAACTTCTGATTTCAGAAATGACAATTTGAAAATCAGATGTAAGTTAATAGTTTGACGTTCATTACTTCAAAATAGATAAGTCTTATTTTAGAATACTGTCTTTGTAAATCAAAACTAAGTTATTTGTTTGAAGTTCTTTACCTGAAAATATCTACTTTTGATTTTAGAAATGACAATTTGAAAATCAGATCTAAGTTAATAGTTTGACGTTCTTTACATCAAAATAACTAAGTCTTATTTTAATATTGTAAATTGGTAAATCAAAGCTAAGTTATTAGTTTGAAGTTCTTTACTTGAAAATATCTACTTCTGATTTTAGAAATGACAATTTGAAAATCAGATCTAAGTTAATAGTTTGACGTTCTTACTTCTGAACAACTAAGTCTTATTTTAATATAGTAAATTTGTAAATCAAAACTAAGTTATTAGTTTGAAGTTCTTTACTTGAAAATATCTACTTCTGATTTTGGAAAGGACAATTTGAAAATCAGAGTTAAGTTAATAGTTTGACCTTCTTTACTTCTAAACAAATAAGTCTTATTTTAGCATAGTGTATTTGTAAATCAAAACTAAGTTATTTGTTTGAGGTCTATACTTGAAAAAATCTACTACTGATTTTAGTAATGACAATTTGAAAATCAGATCTAAGTTAACAGTTTGACGTTCTTTACTTCAAAATAACTAAGTCTTATTTTAGACTAGTGAATTTGTAAATCAAAACTAAGTTATTAGTTTGAAGTTCTTTAATTGAAAACATCTACTTCTGATTTTGGAAATGACAATTTGAAAATCAGATCTAAGTTAATAGTTTGACGTTCTTTACTTCATAACAACTAAGTCTTATTTTAGAATACTCAATTTGTAAATCATAGCTAAGTTATTAGTTTGAAGTACTTTAGTTAAAAATATCTACTTCTGATTTTAGAAATGACAATTTGAAAATCAGATATAGTTATTAGTTTGACGTTCTTTACTTCAAAATAATTAAGTCTTACTTTAGAATAGTGAATTTGGAATCAAAACTAAGTTATTAGTTTGAAGTTCTTTACTTTGAAATATCTACTTTTGATTTAAGAAATGACAATTTGAAAAACAGATCTAAGTGAATAGTTTGACGTTCTTAACTTTAAGATAGATAAGTCTTATTTTAGAATAGTGTATTTGTAAATCAAAACTAAGTGATTAGTTTGAAGTACTTTACTTAAAAATATCTACTTCTGATTTTATAAATGACAATTTGAAAATCAGAGTTAAGTTAATAGTTTGACGTTCTTTACTTCAAAATAACTAAGTCTTATTTTAGAATAGTGAATTTGTAAATCAAAACTAAGTTATTAGTTTAAAGATTTTTACTTGAAAATATCTGCTTCAGATTTTAGAAATGACAATTTGAAAATCAGATCTAAGTTAATAATTTGACGTTCTTTACTTCAAAACAACTAAGTCTTATTTTAGTATATCGAATTTGTAAATCAATACTAAGCTATTAGTATGAAGTTTTTCATTTAAAAAAACTACCACTGATTTTAGAAATGACAATTTGAAAATCAGATCTAAGTTAATAGTTTGACGTTCTTTACTTCTAAATAACTAAGTCTTATTTTAGAATACTGAATTTGTAGATCAAAGCTAAGTTATTAGTTTAAAGTTCCTTACTCTAAAATATCTACTTCTGATTTTAAAAATGACAATTTGAAAATCAGATCTAAGTTAATAGTTTGACGTTCTTTACTTCAAAATTACTAAGTCTTATTTTAGACTAGTGAATTTGTAAATCAAAACTAAGTTATTAGTTTAAAGTTTTTTACTTCAAATTTTCTAATTCGGATCTTAGTAATGTAAATGTGGAAATTAAATCTAAGGTTGTAGTTTGAAGTTCTTTACTTGAAAATGATTACTTCTGATTTTAGAAATTACAATTTGAAAAACAGATCTAAGTTAATAGTTTGACGTTCTTTACTTTAAAACAACTAAGTCTTATTTTAGTATAGTGAATTTGTAGATCAAAACTAAGTTATTAGTATGAAGTTCTTCACTTGAAAAAAACTACCTCTGATTTTAGAAAGGACAATTTGAAAATCAGAACTGAGTTAATAGCTTGACGTTCTTTACTTCAATATAACTAAGTCTTATTTTAGAATACTCAATTTGTAAAATCAAAGCTAAGTTATTAGTTTAAAGTTCTTTACTTGAAAATATCTACTTCTAATTTTAGAAATGACAATTTGAAAATCAGATTTAAATTAATAGTTTGACGTTCTTTACTTCAAAATAACCAAGTCTTACTTTAGAATAGTGAATTTGTAAATCAAAACTAAGTTATTAGTTTGAAGTTCTTTACTTTGAAATATCTATTTCTGATTTAACAAATGACAATTTGAAAATCAGAACTAAGTGAATAGTTTGACGTTCTTTACTTCTAAATAGATAAGTCTTATTTTAGTATAGTGTATTTGTAAATCAAACCTAAGTTATTAGTTTGAAGTACTTTACTTAAAAATGTCTACTTCAGATTTTAGAAATTAAAATTTGAAAATCAGATCTAAGCTAATAGTTTGATGTTCTTTACATCAAAATAACAAAATTTTATTTTAGAATAGTTAACTTGTAAATCAAAACTAAGTTATTAGTTTGAAGTTTTTTACTTGAAAATATCTACTTCTGATTTTAGAAATGACAATTTGAAAATCAGATCTAAGTTAATAGTTTGACGTTCTTTACTTCTAAATAACTAAGTCTTATTTTACTATAGTGAATTTGTACATTAAAACTAAGTTATTAGTTTGAAGTTCTTTACTTGAAAATATCTACTACTGATTTTAGAAATGACAATTTGAAAATCAGATCTAAGTTAGTAGTTTGACGTTTTTTACTTCAAAATAACTAAGTCTTATTTTAGACTAGTGAATTTGTAAACCAAAACTAAGTTATTATTTTGAAGTTTTTTACTTCTAATTTTCTAATTTGGATCTTAATAATGTAAATTTGGAAATCAAATCTAAGGTTGTAGTTTGAAGTTCTTTACTTGAAAATTATTACTCCTGATTTTAGAAATTACACTATGAAAATCAGATCTAAGTTAATAGTTTGACGTTCTTTACTTTAAAATAACTAAGTCTTATTTTAGACTAGTGAATTCGTAAATCAAAACTAAGTTATTAGTTTAAAGTTTTTTACTTCAAATATACTAATTCGAATCTTAGTTATGTAAATTTCGAAATCAAATCTAAGGTTGTTGTTTGAAGTTCTTTACTTGAAAATATCTACTTCTGATTTTAGAAATGACAATTTGAAAATCAGATCTAAGTTAATAGTTTGACGTTCTTAGTTCAAAACAACTAAGTCTTATTTTAGAAGAGTGTATTTGTAAATCAAAACTATGTTATTAGTTTGAAGTACTTTACTTAAAAATATCTACTTCTGATTTTAAAAATGGCAATTTGAAAATCAGAACTAAGTTACTAGTTTGACGTTCTTTACTTCAAAATAACTAAGTCTTATTTTAGACTAGTGCATTTGTAAATCAAAACTAAGTTATTAGTTTGAAGTACTTTACTTAAAAATATCTACTTCTGATTTTAAAAATGGCAATTTGAAAATCAGATCTAAGTTAATAGTTTGACGTTCTTTACTTCAAAATTGATACGTCTTATTATAGAATACTGTATTTGTAAAGCAAAACTAAGTTATTAGCTTAAAGTTCTTTGTTTGAAAATATCTGCTTCAGATTTTAGAAATGATAATTTGAAAATCAGATCTTAGTTAATAGTTTGATGTTTTTTACATCAAAATAACTAAACTTTTTTTAGAATAGTTAACTTGTAAATCAAAACTAAGTTATTAGTTTGAAGTTTTTTACTTGAAAATATCTACTTCTGATATTAGAAATGACAATTTGAAAATTAGATCTAAGTTAATAGTTTGACGTTCTTTACTTCTGAACAACTAAGTTTTATTTTAGTATAGTGAATTTGTAAATCAAAACTAAGGTTTTAGTTTGAAGTTCTTTATTTGAAAATATCTGCTTCAGATTTTAGAAATGACAATATGAAAATCAGTAATAAGTTAATAGTTTGACGTTTTTTACTTCAAAATAACTAAGTCTTATTTTAGAATAGTTAACTTGTAAATCAAAACTAAGTTATTAGTTTGAAGTTTTTTACTTGAAAATATCTGCTTCAGATTTTAGAAATGACAATTTGAAAATCAGATCTAAGTTAATAATTTGACGTTCTTTACTTCAAAACAACTAAGTCTTATTTTAGTATATCGAATTTGTAAATCAATACTAAGCTATTAGTATGAAGTTCTTCACTTAAAAAAACTACCACTGATTTTAGAAATGACAATTTGAAAATCAGATCTAAGTTAATAGTTTGACGTTCTTTACTTCTAAATAACTAAGTCTTATTTTAGAATACTGAATTTGTAGATCAAAGCTAAGTTATTAGTTTAAAGTTCCTTACTCTAAAATATCTACTTCTGATTTTAGAAATGACAATTTGAAAATCAGATCTAAGTTAATAGTTTGACGTTCTTTACTTCAAAATAACTAAGTCTTATTTTAGACTAGTGAATTTGTAAATCAAAACTAAGTTATTAGTTTAAAGTTTTTTACTTCAAATTTTCTAATTCGGATCTTAGTAATGTAAATGTGGAAATTAAATCTAAGGTTGTAGTTTGAAGTTCTTTACTTGAAAATGATTACTTCTGATTTTAGAAATGACAATTTGAAAAACAGATCTAAGTTAATAGTTTGACGTTCTTTACTTTAAAACAACTAAGTCTTATTTTAGTATAGTGAATTTGTAGATCAAAACTAAGTTATTAGTATGAAGTTCTTCACTTGAAAAAAACTACCACTGATTTTAGAAAGGACAATTTGAAAATCAGAACTGAGTTAATAGCTTGACGTTCTTTACTTCAATATAACTAAGTCTTATTTTAGAATACTCAATTTGTAAAATCAAAGCTAAGTTATTAGTTTAAAGTTCTTTACTTGAAAATATCTACTTCTGATTTTAGAAATGACAATTTGAAAATCAGATTTAAATTAATAGTTTGACTTTCTTTACTTCAAAATAACCAAGTCTTACTTTAGAATAGTGAATTTGTAAATCAAAACTAAGTTATTAGTTTGAAGTTCTTTACTTTGAAATATCTATTTCTGATTTAACAAATGACAATTTGAAAATCAGAACTAAGTGAATAGTTTGACGTTCTTTACTTCTAAATAGATAAGTCTTATTTTAGAATAGTGTATTTGTAAATCAAACCTAAGTTATTAGTTTGAAGTACTTTACTCAAAAATGTCTACTTCAGATTTTAGAAATTAAAATTTGAAAATCAGATCTAAGCTAATAGTTTGATGTTCTTTACATCAAAATAACAAAATTTTATTTTAGAATAGTTAACTTGTAAATCAAAACTAAGTTATTAGTTTGAAGTTTTTTACTTGAAAATATCTACTTCTGATTTTAGAAATGACAATTTGAAAATCAGATCTAAGTTAATAGTTTGACGTTCTTTACTTCTAAATAACTAAGTCTTATTTTACTATAGTGAATTTGTACATTAAAACTAAGTTATTAGTTTGAAGTTCTTTACTTGAAAATATCTACTACTGATTTTAGAAATGACAATTTGAAAATCAGATCTAAGTTAATAGTTTGACGTTTTTTACTTCAAAGTAACTAAGTCTTATTTTAGACTAGTGAATTTGTAAACCAAAACTAAGTTATTATTTTAAAGTTTTTTACTTCTAATTTTCCAATTTGGATCTTAATAATGTAAATTTGGAAATCAAATCTAAGGTTGTAGTTTGAAGTTCTTTACTTGAAAATTATTACTCCTGATTTTAGAAATTACACTATGAAAATCAGATCTAAGTTAATAGTTTGACGTTCTTAGTTCAAAACAACTAAGTCTTATTTTATAAGAGTGTATTTGTAAATCAAAACTATGTTATTAGTTTGAAGTACTTTACTTAAAAATATCTACTTCTGATTTTAAAAATGGCAATTTGAAAATCAGAACTAAGTTACTAGTTTGACGTTCTTTACTTCAAAATAACTAAGTCTTATTTTAGACTAGTGCATTTGTAAATCAAAACTAAGTTATTAGTTTGAAGTACTTTACTTAAAAATACCTACTTCTGATTTTAAAAATGGCAATTTGAAAATCAGATCTAAGTTAATAGTTTGATGTTCTTTACTTCAAAATTGATACGTCTTATTATAGAATACTGTATTTGTAAAGCAAAACTAAGTTATTAGCTTAAAGTTCTTTGTTTGAAAATATCTGCTTCAGATTTTAGAAATGATAATTTGAAAATCAGATCTTAGTTAATAGTTTGATGTTTTTTACATCAAAATAACTAAACTTTTTTTAGAATAGTTAACTTGTAAATCAAAACTAAGTTATTAGTTTGAAGATTTTTACTTGAAAATATCTACTTCTGATATTAGAAATGACAATTTGAAAATTAGATCTAAGTTAATAGTTTGACGTTCTTTACTTCTGAACAACTAAGTTTTATTTTAGTATAGTGAATTTGTAAATCAAAACTAAGGTTTTAGTTTGAAGTTCTTTATTTGAAAATATCTGCTTCAGATTTTAGAAATGACAATATGAAAATCAGATATAAGTTAATAGTTTGACGTTCTTTACTTCAAAATAACTAAGTCTTATTTTAGTATAGTGAATTTGTAAATTAAAACTAAGTTATTAGTTTGAAGTTCTATACTTCAAAATATCTACTACTGATTTTAGAAATGACAATTTAAAAATCAGATCTAAGTTAGCAGTTTGACGTTCTTTACTTCAAAATAACTAAGTCTTATTTTAGACTAGTGAATTTGTAAATCAAAAATTAAGTTATTAGTTTAAAGTTTTTTACTTCTAATTTACTAATTCGGATCTTAATAATGAAATTTTGGAAATCAAATCTAAGGTTGTAGTTTGAAGTTCTTTACCTGAAAATATCTACTTCTGATTTTAGAAATGACAATTTGAAAATCAGATCTAAGTTAATAGTTTGACGTTCTTTACATCAAAATAACTAAGTCTTATTTTAGAATTGTAAATTGGTAAATCAAAGCTAAGTTATTAGTTTGAAGTTCTTTACTTGAAAATATCTACTTCTGATTTTAGAAATGACAATTTGAAAATCAGATCTAAGTTAATAGTTTGACGTTCTTTACTTCTGAACAACTAAGTCTTATTTTATTATAGTGAATTTGTAAATCAAAACTAAGTTATTAGTTTGAAGTTCTTTACTTGAAAATATCTACTTCTGATTTTGGAAAGGACAATTTGAAAATCAGAGTTAAGTTAATAGTTTGACGTTTTTTACTTCTAAACAAATAAGTCTTATTTTAGCATAGTGTATTTGTAAATCAAAACTAAGTTATTTGTTTGAGGTCTATACTTGAAAAAATCTACTACTGATTTTAGTAATGACAATTTGAAAATCAGATCTAAGTTAACAGCTTGACGTTCTTTACTTCAAAATAACTAAGTCTTATTTTAGACTAGTGAATTTGTAAATCAAAACTAAGTTATTAGTTTGAAGTTCTTTAATTGAAAACATCTACTTCTGATTTTGGAAATGACAATTTGAAAATCAGATCTAAGTTAATAGTTTGACGTTCTTTACTTCATAACAACTAAGTCTTATTTTAGAATACTCAATTTGTAAATCATAGCTAAGTTATTAGTTTGAAGTACTTTACTTAAAAATATCTACTTCTGATTTTATAAATGACAATTTGAAAATCAGAGTTCAGTTAATAGTTTGACGTTCTTTACTTCAAAATAACTAAGTCTTATTTTAGAATAGTGAATTTGTAAATCAAAACTAAGTTATTAGTTTAAAGATTTTTACTTGAAAATATCTGCTTCAGATTTTAGAAATGACAATTTGAAAATCAGATCTAAGTTAATAATTTGACGTTCTTTACTTCAAAACAACTAAGTCTTATTTTAGTATATCGAATTTGTAAATCAATACTAAGCTATTAGTATGAAGTTCTTCACTTGAAAAAAACTACCACTGATTTTAGAAATGACAATTTGAAAATCAGATCTAAGTTAATAGTTTGACGTTCTTTACTTCAAAATAACTAAGTCTTATTTTAGAATACTGAATTTGTAGATCAAAGCTAAGTTATTAGTTTAAAGTTCCTTACTCTAAAATATCTACTTCTGATTTTAGAAATGACAATTTGAAAATCAGATCTAAGTTAATAGTTTGACGTTCTTTACTTCAAAATAACTAAGTCTTATTTTAGACTAGTGAATTTGTAAATCAAAACTAAGTTATTAGTTTAAAGCTTTTTACTTCAAATTTTCTAATTCGGATCTTAGTAATGTAAATGTGGAAATTAAATCTAAGGTTGTAGTTTGAAGTTCTTTACTTGAAAATGATTACTTCTGATTTTAAAAATTACAATTTGAAAAACAGATCTAAGTTAATAGTTTGACGTTCTTTACTTTAAAACAACTAAGTCTTATTTTAGTATAGTGAATTTGTAGATCAAAACTAAGTTATTAGTATGAAGTTCTTCACTTGAAAAAAACTACCACTGATTTTAGAAATGACAATTTGAAAATCAGAACTGAGTTAATAGTTTGACGTTCTTTACTTCAATATAACTAAGTCTTATTTTAGAATATTCAATTTGTAAATCATAGCTAAGTTATTAGTTTAAAGTTCTTTACTTGAAAATATCTACTTCTGATTTTAGAAATGACAATTTGAAAATCAGATTTAAATTAATAGTTTGACGTTCTTTACTTCAGAATAACCAAGTCTTACTTTAGAATAGTGAATTGGTAAATCAAAACTAAGTTATTAGTTTGAAGTTCTTTACTTTGAAATATCTATTTCTGATTTAACAAATGACAATTTGAAAATCAGATCTAAGTGAATAGTTTGACGTTTTTTACTTCTAAATAGATAAGTCTTATTTTAGAATAGTGTATTTGTAAATCAAACCTAAGTTATTAGTTTGAAGTACTTTACTTAAAAATGTCTACTTCAGATTTTAGAAATTAAAATTTGAAAATCAGATCTAAGCTAATAGTTTGATGTTCTTTACATCAAAATAACTAAATTTTATTTTAGAATAGTTAACTTGTAAATCAAAACTAAGTTATTAGTTTGAAGTTTTTTACTTGAAAATATCTACTTCTGATTTTAGAAATGACAATTTGAAAATCAGATCTAAGTTAATAGTTTGACGTTCTTTACTTCTAAATAACTAAGTCTTATTTTACTATAGTGAATTTGTACATTAAAACTAAGTTATTAGTTTGAAGTTCTTTACTTGAAAATATCTACTACTGATTTTAGAAATGACAATTTGAAAATCAGATCTAAGTTAATAGTTTTACGTTTTTTACTTCAAAATAACTAAGTCTTATTTTAGACTAGTGGATTTGTAAATCAAAACTAAGTTATTATTTTAAAGTTTTTTACTTCTAATTTTCTAATTTGGATCTTAATAATGTAAATTTGGAAATCAAATCTAAGGTTGTAGTTTGAAGTTCTTTACTTGAAAATTATTACTCCTGATTTTAGAAATTACACTATGAAAATCAGATCTAAGTTAATAGTTTGACGTTCTTTACTTCAAAATAACCAAGTCTTATTTTAGAATACTGAATTTGTAAATCAAAGCTAAGTTATTAGTTTAAAGTTCTTTACTTGAAAATATGAACTTCTGATTTTAGAAATGACAATTTGAAAATCAGATCTAAGTTAATAGTTTGACGTTCTTCACTTGTAAATAACTAAGTCTTATTTTAGTATAGTGAATTTGTAAATTAAAACTAAGTTATTTGTTTGAAGTTCTTTACTTGAAATTATCTACTACTGATTTTAGAAATGACAATTTGAAAATTAGATCTAAGTTAATAGTTTGACGATTTTTATTTCAAAATAACTAAGTCTTATTTTAGACTAGTAAATTTGTAAATCAAAACTAAGTTATTAGTTTGAAGTTTCTTACTTGTAAATACCTACTACTGATTTTAGAAATGACAATTTGAAAATCAGATATAGTTATTAGTTTGACGTTTTTTACTTCAAAATAACTAATTCTTACTTTAGAATAGTGCATTTGTAAATCAAAACTAAGTTATTAGTTGAAAGTTCATTACTTGAAAATATCTACTTCTGATATTAGAAATGACAATTTGAAAATTAGATCTAAGTTAATAGTTTGACGTTCTTTACTTCTGAACAACTAAGTTTTATTTTAGTATAGTGAATTTGTAAATCAAAACTAAGGTTTTAGTTTGAAGTTCTTTATTTGAAAATATCTGCTTCAGATTTTAGAAATGACAATATGAAAATCAGATCTAAGTTAATAGTTTGACGTTCTTTACTTCAAAATAACTAAGTCTTATTTTAGTATAGTGAATTTGTAAATTAAAACTAAGTTATTAGTTTGAAGTTCTATACTTCAAAATATCTACTACTGATTTTAGAAATGACAATTTGAAAATCAGATCTATGTTAATAGTTTGACGTTCTTTACTTCAAAATAGATACGTCTTATTATAGAATACTGAATTTGTAAATCAAAGCTATGTTATTAGCTTAAAGTTCTTTACTTGAAAATATCTACTTCTGATTTTAGAAATGACAATTTGAAAATCAGATCTCAGTTAATAGTTTGACGTTCTTTACTTCTAAATAACTAAGTCTTATTTTAGTATAGTGAATTTGTAAATTAAAACTAAGTTATTAGTTTGAAGTTCTATACTTCAAAATATCTACTACTGATTTTAGAAATGACAATTTGAAAGTCAGATCTAAGTTAATGGTTTGACGTTCTTTACTTCAAAATAACTAACTCTTATTTTAGTATAGTGAATTTGTAAATTAAAACTAAGTAATTAGTTTGAAGTTCTATACTTCAAAATATCTACTACTGATTTTAGAAATGACAATTTGAAATCAGATCTAAGTTAATGGTTTGACGTTCTTTACTTCAAAATAAATAAGTCTTATTTTAGACTAGTGAATTAGTAAATCAAAACTAAGTTTTTAGTTTAAAGTTTTTTACTTCAAATTTACTAATTTGGATTTTAGAAATGTAAATTTGGAAATCAAATCTAAGGTTGTTGTTTGAAGTTCTTTACCTGAAAATATCTACTTGTGATTTTAGAAATTACAATTTGAAAATCAGATCTAAGTTAACAGTTTGACGTTCTTTACTTTAAAATAACTAAGTCTTATTTTAGACTAGTGAATTTGTAAATTAAAACTAAGTTATTAGTATGAAGTTCTTCACTTGAAAAAAACTACCACTGATTTTAGAAATGACAATTTGAAAAGCAGATCTAAGTTAATAGTTTGACGTTCTTTACTTCAAAATAACTAAGTCTTATTTTAGAATACTCAATTTGTAAATCAAGGCTAAGTTATTAGTTTATAGTTGATTACTTGAAAATATCTACTTCTGCTTTTAGAAATGACAATTTGAAAATCAGATCTAAGTTAATAGTTTTACGTTCTTTACTTCAAAACAACTAAGTCCTATTTTAGTATAGTGAATTTGTAAACCAAAACTAAGTTATTAGTATGAAGTTCTTCACTTGAAAAAAACTACCACTGATTTTAGAAATGACAATTTGAAAATCAGATCTAAGTTAATAGTTTGACGTTCTTTACTTCAAAATAACTAAGTCTTATTTTAGACTAGTGGATTTGTAAATCAAAACTAAGTTATTATTTTAAAGTTTTTTACTTCTAATTTTCTAATTTGGATCTTAATAATGTAAATTTGGAAATCAAATCTAAGGTTGTAGTTTGAAGTTCTTTACTTGAAAATTATTACTCCTGATTTTAGAAATTACACTATGAAAATCAGATCTAAGTTAATAGTTTGACGTTCTTTACTTTAAAATAACTAAGTCTTATTTTAGACTAGTGAATTTGTAGATCAAAACTAAGTTATTAGTATGAAGTTCTTCACTTGAAAAAAACTACCACTGATTTTAGAAAGGACAATTTGAAAATCAGAACTGAGTTAATAGCTTGACGTTCTTTACTTCAATATAACTAAGTCTTATTTTAGAATACTCAATTTGTAAAATCAAAGCTAAGTTATTAGTTTAAAGTTCTTTACTTTGAAATATCTATTTCTGATTTAACAAATGACAATTTGAAAATCAGAACTAAGTGAATAGTTTGACGTTCTTTACTTCTAAATAGATAAGTCTTATTTTAGAATAGTGTATTTGTAAATCAAACCTAAGTTATTAGTTTGAAGTACTTTACTCAAAAATGTCTACTTCAGATTTTAGAAATTAAAATTTGAAAATCAGATCTAAGCTAATAGTTTGATGTTCTTTACATCAAAATAACAAAATTTTATTTTAGAATAGTTAACTTGTAAATCAAAACTAAGTTATTAGTTTGAAGTTTTTTACTTGAAAATATCTACTTCTGATTTTAGAAATGACAATTTGAAAATCAGATCTAAGTTAATAGTTTGACGTTCTTTACTTCTAAATAACTAAGTCTTATTTTACTATAGTGAATTTGTACATTAAAACTAAGTTATTAGTTTGAAGTTCTTTACTTGAAAATATCTACTACTGATTTTAGAAATGACAATTTGAAAATCAGATCTAAGTTAATAGTTTGACGTTTTTTACTTCAAAGTAACTAAGTCTTATTTTAGACTAGTGAATTTGTAAACCAAAACTAAGTTATTATTTTAAAGTTTTTTACTTCTAATTTTCTAATTTGGATCTTAATAATGTAAATTTGGAAATCAAATCTAAGGTTGTAGTTTGAAGTTCTTTACTTGAAAATTATTACTCCTGATTTTAGAAATTACACTATGAAAATCAGATCTAAGTTAATAGTTTGACGTTCTTTACTTTAAAATAACTAAGTCTTATTTTAGACTAGTGAATTCGTAAATCAAAACTAAGTTATTAGTTTAAAGTTTTTTACTTCAAATATACTAATTCGAATCTTAGTTATGTAAATTTCGAAATCAAATCTAAGGTTGTTGTTTGAAGTTCTTTACTTGAAAATATCTACTTCTGATTTTAGAAATGACAATTTGAAAATCAGATCTAAGTTAATAGTTTGACGTTCTTAGTTCAAAACAACTAAGTCTTATTTTATAAGATTGTATTTGTAAATCAAAACTATGTTATTAGTTTGAAGTACTTTACTTAAAAATATCTACTTCTGATTTTAAAAATGGCAATTTGAAAATCAGAACTAAGTTACTAGTTTGACGTTCTTTACTTCAAAATAACTAAGTCTTATTTTAGACTAGTGCATTTGTAAATCAAAACTAAGTTATTAGTTTGAAGTACTTTACTTAAAAATACCTACTTCTGATTTTAAAAATGGCAATTTGAAAATCAGATCTAAGTTAATAGTTTGACGTTCTTTACTTCAAAATTGATACGTCTTTTTATAGAATACTGTATTTGTAAAGCAAAACTAAGTTATTAGCTTAAAGTTCTTTGTTTGAAAATATCTGCTTCAGATTTTAGAAATGATAATTTGAAAATCAGATCTTAGTTAATAGTTTGATGTTTTTTACATCAAAATAACTAAACTTTTTTTAGAATAGTTAACTTGTAAATCAAAACTAAGTTATTAGTTTGAAGTTTTTTACTTGAAAATATCTACTTCTGATATTAGAAATGACAATTTGAAAATTAGATCTAAGTTAATAGTTTGACGTTCTTTACTTCTGAACAACTAAGTTTTATTTTAGTATAGTGAATTTGTAAATCAAAACTAAGGTTTTAGTTTGAAGTTCTTTATTTGAAAATATCTGCTTCAGATTTTAGAAATGACAATATGAAAATCAGATATAAGTTAATAGTTTGACGTTCTTTACTTCAAAATAACTAAGTCTTATTTTAGTATAGTGAATTTGTAAATTAAAACTAAGTTATTAGTTTGAAGTTCTATACTTCAAAATATCTACTACTGATTTTAGAAATGACAATTTAAAAATCAGATCTAAGTTAGCAGTTTGACGTTCTTTACTTCAAAATAACTAAGTCTTATTTTAGACTAGTGAATTTGTAAATCAAAAATTAAGTTATTAGTTTAAAGTTTTTTACTTCTAATTTACTAATTCGGATCTTAATAATGAAATTTTGGAAATCAAATCTAAGGTTGTAGTTTGAAGTTCTTTACCTGAAAATATCTACTTCTGATTTTAGAAATGACAATTTGAAAATCAGATCTAAGTTAATAGTTTGACGTTCTTTACATCAAAATAACTAAGTCTTATTTTAGAATTGTAAATTGGTAAATCAAAGCTAAGTTATTAGTTTGAAGTTCTTTACTTGAAAATATCTACTTCTGATTTTAGAAATGACAATTTGAAAATCAGATCTAAGTTAATAGTTTGACGTTCTTTACTTCTAAACAACTAAGTCTTATTTTATTATAGTGAATTTGTAAATCAAAACTAAGTTATTAGTTTGAAGTTCTTTACTTGAAAATATCTACTTCTGATTTTGGAAAGGACAATTTGAAAATCAGAGTTAAGTTAATAGTTTGACGTTTTTTACTTCTAAACAAATAAGTCTTATTTTAGCATAGTATATTTGTAAATCAAAACTAAGTTATTTGTTTGA
The DNA here is from genome assembly GCA_911387805.1 of Cantharis rustica. Taxonomy (NCBI): domain Eukaryota; kingdom Metazoa; phylum Arthropoda; class Insecta; order Coleoptera; family Cantharidae; genus Cantharis; species Cantharis rustica. Next base: position 36,755,423 of record OU426878.1, read on the forward strand.
GGTCTATACTTGAAAAAATCTACTACTGATTTTAGTAATGACAATTTGAAAATCAGATCTAAGTTAACAGCTTGACGTTCTTTACTTCAAAATAACTAAGTCTTATTTTAGACTAGTGAATTTGTAAATCAAAACTAAGTTATTAGTTTGAAGTTCTTTAATTGAAAACATCTACTTCTGATTTTGGAAATGACAATTTGAAAATCAGATCTAAGTTAATAGTTTGACGTTCTTTACTTCAAAATAACTAAGTCTTATTTTAGAATACTGAATTTGTAGATCAAAGCTAAGTTATTAGTTTAAAGTTCCTTACTCTAAAATATCTACTTCTGATTTTAGAAATGACAATTTGAAAATCAGATCTAAGTTAATAGTTTGACGTTCTTTACTTCAAAATAACTAAGTCTTATGTTAGACTAGTGAATTTGTAAATCAAAACTAAGTTATTAGTTTAAAGCTTTTTACTTCAAATTTTCTAATTCGGATCTTAGTAATGTAAATGTGGAAATTAAATCTAAGGTTGTAGTTTGAAGTTCTTTACTTGAAAATGATTACTTCTGATTTTAAAAATTACAATTTGAAAAACAGATCTAAGTTAATAGTTTGACGTTCTTTACTTTAAAACAACTAAGTCTTATTTTAGTATAGTGAATTTGTAGATCAAAACTAAGTTATTAGTATGAAGTTCTTCACTTGAAAAAAACTACCACTGATTTTAGAAATGACAATTTGAAAATCAGAACTGAGTTAATAGTTTGACGTTCTTAGTTCAAAACAACTAAGTCTTATTTTATAAGAGTGTATTTGTAAATCAAAACTATGTTATTAGTTTGAAGTACTTTACTTAAAAATATCTACTTCTGATTTTAAAAATGGCAATTTGAAAATCAGAACTAAGTTACTAGTTTGACGTTCTTTACTTCAAAATAACTAAGTCTTATTTTAGACTAGTGCATTTGTAAATCAAAACTAAGTTATTAGTTTGAAGTACTTTACTTAAAAATACCTACTTCTGATTTTAAAAATGGCAATTTGAAAATCAGATCTAAGTTAATAGTTTGACGTTCTTTACTTCAAAATTGATACGTCTTTTTATAGAATACTGTATTTGTAAAGCAAAACTAAGTTATTAGCTTAAAGTTCTTTGTTTGAAAATATCTGCTTCAGATTTTAGAAATGATAATTTGAAAATCAGATCTTAGTTAATAGTTTGATGTTTTTTACATCAAAATAACTAAACTTTTTTTAGAATAGTTAACTTGTAAATCAAAACTAAGTTATTAGTTTGAAGTTTTTTACTTGAAAATATCTACTTCTGATATTAGAAATGACAATTTGAAAATTAGATCTAAGTTAATAGTTTGACGTTCTTTACTTCTGAACAACTAAGTTTTATTTTAGTATAGTGAATTTGTAAATCAAAACTAAGGTTTTAGTTTGAAGTTCTTTATTTGAAAATATCTGCTTCAGATTTTAGAAATGACAAGATGAAAATCAGATATAAGGTAATAGTTTGACGTTCTTTACTTCAAAATAACTAAGTCTTATTTTAGTATAGTGAATTTGTAAATTAAAACTAAGTTATTAGTTTGAAGTTCTATACTTCAAAATATCTACTACTGATTTTAGAAATGACAATTTAAAAATCAGATCTAAGTTAGCAGTTTGACGTTCTTTACTTCAAAATAACTAAGTCTTATTTTAGACTAGTGAATTTGTAAATCAAAAATTAAGTTATTAGTTTAAAGTTTTTTACTTCTAATTTACTAATTCGGATCTTAATAATGAAATTTTGGAAATCAAATCTAAGGTTGTAGTTTGAAGTTCTTTACCTGAAAATATCTACTTCTGATTTTAGAAATGACAATTTGAAAATCAGATCTAAGTTAATAGTTTGACGTTCTTTACATCAAAATAACTAAGTCTTATTTTAGAATTGTAAATTGGTAAATCAAAGCTAAGTTATTAGTTTGAAGTTCTTTACTTGAAAATATCTACTTCTGATTTTAGAAATGACAATTTGAAAATCAGATCTAAGTTAATAGTTTGACGTTCTTTACTTCTGAACAACTAAGTCTTATTTTATTATAGTGAATTTGTAAATCAAAACTAAGTTATTAGTTTGAAGTTCTTTACTTGAAAATATCTACTTCTGATTTTGGAAAGGACAATTTGAAAATCAGAGTTAAGTTAATAGTTTGACGTTTTTTACTTCTAAACAAATAAGTCTTATTTTAGCATAGTATATTTGTAAATCAAAACTAAGTTATTTGTTTGAGGTCTATACTTGAAAAAATCTACTACTGATTTTAGTAATGACAATTTGAAAATCAGATCTAAGTTAACAGCTTGACGTTCTTTACTTCAAAATAACTAAGTCTTATTTTAGACTAGTGAATTTGTAAATCAAAACTAAGTTATTAGTTTGAAGTTCTTTAATTGAAAACATCTACTTCTGATTTTGGAAATGACAATTTGAAAATCAGATCTAAGTTAATAGTTTGACGTTCTTTACTTCAAAATAACTAAGTCTTATTTTAGAATACTGAATTTGTAGATCAAAGCTAAGTTATTAGTTTAAAGTTCCTTACTCTAAAATATCTACTTCTGATTTTAGAAATGACAATTTGAAAATCAGATCTAAGTTAATAGTTTGACGTTCTTTACTTCAAAATAACTAAGTCTTATTTTAGACTAGTGAATTTGTAAATCAAAACTAAGTTATTAGTTTAAAGCTTTTTACTTCAAATTTTCTAATTCGGATCTTAGTAATGTAAATGTGGAAATTAAATCTAAGGTTGTAGTTTGAAGTTCTTTACTTGAAAATGATTACTTCTGATTTTAAAAATTACAATTTGAAAAACAGATCTAAGTTAATAGTTTGACGTTCTTTACTTTAAAACAACTAAGTCTTATTTTAGTATAGTGAATTTGTAGATCAAAACTAAGTTATTAGTATGAAGTTCTTCACTTGAAAAAAACTACCACTGATTTTAGAAATGACAATTTGAAAATCAGAACTGAGTTAATAGTTTGACGTTCTTTACTTCAATATAACTAAGTCTTATTTTAGAATATTCAATTTGTAAATCATAGCTAAGTTATTAGTTTAAAGTTCTTTACTTGAAAATATCTACTTCTGATTTTAGAAATGACAATTTGAAAATCAGATTTAAATTAATAGTTTGACGTTCTTTACTTCAGAATAACCAAGTCTTACTTTAGAATAGTGAATTTGTAAATCAAAACTAAGTTATTAGTTTGAAGTTCTTTACTTTGAAATATCTATTTCTGATTTAACAAATGACAATTTGAAAATCAGATCTAAGTGAATAGTTTGACGTTTTTTACTTCTAAATAGATAAGTCTTATTTTAGAATAGTGTATTTGTAAATCAAACCTAAGTTATTAGTTTGAAGTACTTTACTTAAAAATGTCTACTTCAGATTTTAGAAATTAAAATTTGAAAATCAGATCTAAGCTAATAGTTTGATGTTCTTTACATCAAAATAACTAAATTTTATTTTAGAATAGTTAACTTGTAAATCAAAACTAAGTTATTAGTTTGAAGTTTTTTACTTGAAAATATCTACTTCTGATTTTAGAAATGACAATTTGAAAATCAGATCTAAGTTAATAGTTTGACGTTCTTTACTTCTAAATAACTAAGTCTTATTTTACTATAGTGAATTTGTACATTAAAACTAAGTTATTAGTTTGAAGTTCTTTACTTGAAAATATCTACTACTGATTTTAGAAATGACAATTTGAAAATCAGATCTAAGTTAATAGTTTGACGTTCTTTACATCAAAATAACTAAGTCTTATTTTAGAATTGTAAATTGGTAAATCAAAGCTAAGTTATTAGTTTGAAGTTCTTTACTTGAAAATATCTACTTCTGATTTTAGAAATGACAATTTGAAAATCAGATCTAAGTTAATAGTTTGACGTTCTTTACTTCTGAACAACTAAGTCTTATTTTATTATAGTGAATTTGTAAATCAAAACTAAGTTATTAGTTTGAAGTTCTTTACTTGAAAATATCTACTTCTGATTTTGGAAAGGACAATTTGAAAATCAGAGTTAAGTTAATAGTTTGACGTTTTTTACTTCTAAACAAATAAGTCTTATTTTAGCATAGTATATTTGTAAATCAAAACTAAGTTATTTGTTTGAGGTCTATACTTGAAAAAATCTACTACTGATTTTAGTAATGACAATTTGAAAATCAGATCTAAGTTAACAGCTTGACGTTCTTTACTTCAAAATAACTAAGTCTTATTTTAGACTAGTGAATTTGTAAATCAAAACTAAGTTATTAGTTTGAAGTTCTTTAATTGAAAACATCTACTTCTGATTTTGGAAATGACAATTTGAAAATCAGATCTAAGTTAATAGTTTGACGTTCTTTACTTCAAAATAACTAAGTCTTATTTTAGAATACTGAATTTGTAGATCAAAGCTAAGTTATTAGTTTAAAGTTCCTTACTCTAAAATATCTACTTCTGATTTTAGAAATGACAATTTGAAAATCAGATCTAAGTTAATAGTTTGACGTTCTTTACTTCAAAATAACTAAGTCTTATTTTAGACTAGTGAATTTGTAAATCAAAACTAAGTTATTAGTTTAAAGCTTTTTACTTCAAATTTTCTAATTCGGATCTTAGTAATGTAAATGTGGAAATTAAATCTAAGGTTGTAGTTTGAAGTTCTTTACTTGAAAATGATTACTTCTGATTTTAAAAATTACAATTTGAAAAACAGATCTAAGTTAATAGTTTGACGTTCTTTACTTTAAAACAACTAAGTCTTATTTTAGTATAGTGAATTTGTAGATCAAAACTAAGTTATTAGTATGAAGTTCTTCACTTGAAAAAAACTACCACTGATTTTAGAAATGACAATTTGAAAATCAGAACTGAGTTAATAGTTTGACGTTCTTTACTTCAATATAACTAAGTCTTATTTTAGAATATTCAATTTGTAAATCATAGCTAAGTTATTAGTTTAAAGTTCTTTACTTGAAAATATCTACTTCTGATTTTAGAAATGACAATTTGAAAATCAGATTTAAATTAATAGTTTGACGTTCTTTACTTCAGAATAACCAAGTCTTACTTTAGAATAGTGAATTTGTAAATCAAAACTAAGTTATTAGTTTGAAGTTCTTTACTTTGAAATATCTATTTCTGATTTAACAAATGACAATTTGAAAATCAGATCTAAGTGAATAGTTTGACGTTTTTTACTTCTAAATAGATAAGTCTTATTTTAGAATAGTGTATTTGTAAATCAAACCTAAGTTATTAGTTTGAAGTACTTTACTTAAAAATGTCTACTTCAGATTTTAGAAATTAAAATTTGAAAATCAGATCTAAGCTAATAGTTTGATGTTCTTTACATCAAAATAACTAAATTTTATTTTAGAATAGTTAACTTGTAAATCAAAACTAAGTTATTAGTTTGAAGTTTTTTACTTGAAAATATCTACTTCTGATTTTAGAAATGACAATTTGAAAATCAGATCTAAGTTAATAGTTTGACGTTCTTTACTTCTAAATAACTAAGTCTTATTTTACTATAGTGAATTTGTACATTAAAACTAAGTTATTAGTTTGAAGTTCTTTACTTGAAAATATCTACTACTGATTTTAGAAATGACAATTTGAAAATCAGATCTAAGTTAATAGTTTTACGTTTTTTACTTCAAAATAACTAAGTCTTATTTTAGACTAGTGGATTTGTAAATCAAAACTAAGTTATTATTTTAAAGTTTTTTACTTCTAATTTTCTAATTTGGATCTTAATAATGTAAATTTGGAAATCAAATCTAAGGTTGTAGTTTGAAGTTCTTTACTTGAAAATTATTACTCCTGATTTTAGAAATTACACTATGAAAATCAGATCTAAGTTAATAGTTTGACGTTCTTTACTTCAAAATAACCAAGTCTTATTTTAGAATACTGAATTTGTAAATCAAAGCTAAGTTATTAGTTTAAAGTTCTTTACTTGAAAATATGAACTTCTGATTTTAGAAATGACAATTTGAAAATCAGATCTAAGTTAATAGTTTGACGTTCTTCACTTGTAAATAACTAAGTCTTATTTTAGTATAGTGAATTTGTAAATTAAAACTAAGTTATTTGTTTGAAGTTCTTTACTTGAAATTATCTACTACTGATTTTAGAAATGACAATTTGAAAATTAGATCTAAGTTAATAGTTTGACGATTTTTATTTCAAAATAACTAAGTCTTATTTTAGACTAGTAAATTTGTAAATCAAAACTAAGTTATTAGTTTGAAGTTTCTTACTTGTAAATATCTACTACTGATTTTAGAAATGACAATTTGAAAATCAGATATAGTTATTAGTTTGACGTTTTTTACTTCAAAATAACTAATTCTTACTTTAGAATAGTGCATTTGTAAATCAAAACTAAGTTATTAGTTGAAAGTTCATTACTTGAAAATATCTACTTCTGATATTAGAAATGACAATTTGAAAATTAGATCTAAGTTAATAGTTTGACGTTCTTTACTTCTGAACAACTAAGTTTTATTTTAGTATAGTGAATTTGTAAATCAAAACTAAGGTTTTAGTTTGAAGTTCTTTATTTGAAAATATCTGCTTCAGATTTTAGAAATGACAATATGAAAATCAGATCTAAGTTAATAGTTTGACGTTCCTTACTTCAAAATAACTAAGTCTTATTTTAGTATAGTGAATTTGTAAATTAAAACTAAGTTATTAGTTTGAAGTTCTATACTTCAAAATATCTACTACTGATTTTAGAAATGACAATTTGAAAATCAGATCTATGTTAATAGTTTGACGTTCTTTACTTCAAAATAGATACGTCTTATTATAGAATACTGAATTTGTAAATCAAAGCTATGTTATTAGCTTAAAGTTCTTTACTTGAAAATATCTACTTCTGATTTTAGAAATGACAATTTGAAAATCAGATCTCAGTTAATAGTTTGACGTTCTTTACTTCTAAATAACTAAGTCTTATTTTAGTATAGTGAATTTGTAAATTAAAACTAAGTTATTAGTTTGAAGTTCTATACTTCAAAATATCTACTACTGATTTTAGAAATGACAATTTGAAAGTCAGATCTAAGTTAATGGTTTGACGTTCTTTACTTCAAAATAACTAACTCTTATTTTAGTATAGTGAATTTGTAAATTAAAACTAAGTAATTAGTTTGAAGTTCTATACTTCAAAATATCTACTACTGATTTTAGAAATGACAATTTGAAATCAGATCTAAGTTAATGGTTTGACGTTCTTTACTTCAAAATAACTAAGTCTTATTTTAGACTAGTGAATTAGTAAATCAAAACTAAGTTTTTAGTTTAAAGTTTTTTACTTCAAATTTACTAATTTGGATTTTAGAAATGTAAATTTGGAAATCAAATCTAAGGTTGTTGTTTGAAGTTCTTTACCTGAAAATATCTACTTGTGATTTTAGAAATTACAATTTGAAAATCAGATCTAAGTTATAAGTTTGACGTTCTTTACTTCTGAACAACTAAGTTTTATTTTAGTATAGTGAATTTGTAAATCAAAAATAAGTTGTTAGTTTGAAGTTCTTTACTTGAAAATATCTACTTCTGATTTTGGAAATGACAATTTGAAAATCAGATCTAAGTTAATAGTTTGACGTTCTTTACTTCAAAATAGAAAAATCTTATTTTAGAATACTGTATTTGTAAATCAGAACTAAGTTATAAGCTTGAAGTTCTTTACTTGAAAATATCTACTTTTGATTTTGGAAATGACATATTAAAAATCAGATCTAATGTAATAGTTTGACGTTCTTTACTTCAAAATAACCAAGTCTTATTTTAGAATACTGAATTTGTAAATCAAAGCTAAGTTATTAGTTTAAAGTTCTTTACTTGAAAATATGTACTTCTGATTTTAGAAATGACAATTTGAAAATCAGATCTAAGTTAATAGTTTGACGTTCTTCACTTGTAAATAACTAAGTCTTATTTTAGTATAGTGAATTTGTAAATTAAAACTAAGTTATTTGTTTGAAGTTCTTTACTTGAAATTATCTACTACTGATTTTAGAAATGACAATTTGAAAATCAGATCTTAGTTAATAGTTTGACGTTCTTTACTTCTAAATAACTAAGTCTTATTTTAGAATACTGAATTTGTAAATCAAAGCTAAGTTATTAGTTTAAAGTTCTTTACTTGAAAATATGTACTTCTGATTTTAGAAATGACAATTTGAAAATCAGATCTAAGTTAATAGTTTGACGTTCTTCACTTGTAAATAACTAAGTCTTATTTTAGAATACTGAATTTGTAAATCAAAGCTAAGTTATTAGTTTAAAGTTCTTTACTTAAAAATATGTACTTCTGATTTTAGAAATGACAATTTAAAAATCAGATCTTAGTTAATAGTTTGACGTTCTTTACTTCTAAATAACTAAGTCTTATTTTAGTATAGTGAATTTGTAAATTAAAACTAAGTTATTAGTTTGAAGTTCTTTACTTGAAAATATCTACTACTGATTTTAGAAATGACAATTTGAAAATCAGATGTAAGTCAATCGTTTGACGTTCTTTACTTTAAAATAACTAAGTCTTATTTTAGACTAGTTTAATTTGTAAATCAAAACTACTAAGTTATTAGTTTAAAGTTTTTTACTTCAAATTTACTAATTCGGATCTTAGTAATGTAAATTTGGAAATCAAATCTAAGGTTGTAGTTTGAAGTTCTTAACTTGAAAATATCTACTTCATATTTAAGAAATGACAATTTGAAAATCAGATCTAAGTTAATAGTTTGACGTTCTTAACTTCAAAATAACTAAGTCTTATTTTAGAATACTGAATTTGTAAATCAAAGCTAAGTTATTAGTTTAAAGTTCTTTACTTGAAAATATGTACTTCTGATTTTAGAAATGACAATTTGAAAATCAGATCTAAGTTAATAGTTTGACGTTCTTCACTTGTAAATAACTAAGTCTTATTTTAGTATAGTGAATTTGTAAATTAAAACTAAGTTAATTGTTTGAAGTTCTTTACTTGAAATTATCTACTACTGATTTTAGAAATGACAATTTGAAAATTAGATCTAAGTTAATAGTTTGACGATTTTTATTTCAAAATAACTAAGTCTTATTTTAGACTAGTAAATTTGTAAATCAAAACTAAGTTATTAGTTTGAAGTTCTTTACTTGTAAATATCTACTACTAATTTTAGAAATGACAATTTGAAAATCAGATATAGTTATTAGTTTGACGTTTTTTACTTCAAAATAACTAATTCTTACTTTAGAATAGTGCATTTGTAAATCAAAACTAAGTTATTAGTTGAAAGTTCATTACTTGAAAATATCTACTTCTGATTTTAGAAATGACAACTTGAAAATCAGGTCTAAGTTAATAGTTTGACGATTTTTACTTCAAAATAACTAAGTCTTATTTTAAACTAGTAAATTTGTAAATCAAAACTAAGTTATTAGTTTAAAGTTTTTTACTTCAAATTTTCTAATTTGGATCTTAGTAATGTAAATTTAGAAATCAAATCTAAGGTTGTAGTTTGAAGTTCTTTACTTGAAAATATCTACTTCTGATTTTAGAAATTACAATTTGAAAATCAGGTCTAAGTTAATAGTTTGACGATTTTTACTTCAAAATAACTAAGTCTTATTTTAGACTAGTAAATTTGTAAATCAAAACTAAGTTATTAGTTTGAAGTTTTTTACTTGTAAATATCTACTACTGATTTTAGAAATGACAATTTGAAAATCAGATATAGTTATTAGTTTGACGTTTTTTACTTCAAAATAACTAATTCTTACTTTAGAATAGTGCATTTGTAAATCAAAACTAAGTTATTAGTTTGAAGTTCTTTACTTGAAAATATCTACTTCTGATATTAGAAATGACAATTTGAAAATCAGATCTAAATTAATAGTTTGACGTTCTTTTCTTCTAAATAATTAAGCCTTATTTTAGTATAGTGAATTAGTAAATTAAAACTAAGTTGTTAGTTTGAAGTTCTATACTTCAAAATATCTACTACTGATTTTAGAAATGACAATTTGAAAATCAGATCTCAATTAATGGTTTGACGTTCTTTACTTCAAAATAACTAAGTCTTATTTTAGAATTGTCAATTTGTAAATCAAAGCCAAGTTATTAGTTTGAAGTTCTTTACTTGAAAATATCTACTTCGGATTTTAGAAATGGCAATTTGAAAATCAGGTCTAAGTTAATAGTTTGACGTTTTTTACTTCAAAATAACTAAGTCTTATTTTAGTATAGTGAATTTGTAAATAAAAACTAAGTTATTAGTTTGAGGTTCTTTACTTGAAAATATCTACTACTGATCTTAGAAATGACAATTTGAAAATCAGATCTAAGTTAATAGTTTGACGTTCTTTACTTCAAAATAACTAATTCTTATTTTAGACTAGTGAATTTGTAAATCAAAACTAAGTTATTAGTTTAAAGTTATTTACTTCAAATTTACTAATTCGGATCTTAGTAATGTACTTAGTAATGTACAATCTAAGGTTGTAGTTTGAAGTTCTTTACCTGAAAATATCTACTTCTGATTTTAGAAATTACAATTTGAAAATCAGGTCTAAGTTAATAGTTTGACGTTCTTTACTTCAAAATACCTAAGTCTTACTTTAGAATAGGAAATTTGTAAATCAACACTAAGTTATTAGTTTGAAGTTCTTTACTTTGAAATATCTACTTCTGATTTAAAAAATGACAATTTGAAAATCAGATCTAAGTGAATAGTTTGACGTTCTTTACTTCAAAATAGATAAGTCTTATTTTAGAATAGTGTATTTGTAAATAAAACCTAAGTTATTAGTTTGAAGTACTTTACTTAAAAATATCTATTTCTGATTTTAGAAATAATAATTTGAAAATCAGATCTAAGTTAATAGTTTGGCGTTCTTTACTTTAAAATAACTAAGTCTTATTTTAGACTAGTGAATTTGTAAATGAAAACTAAGTTATTAGTTTAAAGTTTTTTACTTCAAATTTACTATTTCGGATCTTAGTAATGCAAATTTGGAAATCAAATCTAAGGTTGTAAGAAAATCAGATCAGAAAAAATAGTTATTAGTTTGACGTTTTTTACTTCAAAATAACTAATTCTTACTTTAGAATAGTGCATTTGTAAATCAAAACTAAGTAATTAGTGTGAAGTTCTTGACTTCTTTACTTACTAGATTTAGAAATGACAATTTGAAAATCAGAACTAATTTACTAGTTTGACGTTCCTTACCTTAAAATAGATAAGTCTTATTTTAGAATATTGTATTTGTAAATCAAAACTAAGTTGTTAGTTTGAAGTTCTTTATTTAAAAATATCTGCTTCAGATTCTACAAATGATAATTTGAAAATCAGATCTAAGTTAATAGTTTGACGTTCTTTACTTCTGAACAACTAAGTTTTATTTTAGTATAGTAAATTTGTAAATAAAAACTAAGTTGTTAGTTTGAAGTTCTTTATTTCAAAATATCTGCTTCAGATTTTAGAAATGACAATTTGAAAATCAGATCTAAGTTAATAGTTTGATGTTTTTTACTTCAATATAGATAAGTCTTATTTAAGAATACTGTATATGTAAATCAAAACTAAGTTATTAGTTTGAAGTTCTTTATTTGAAAATATCTGCTTCAGATTTTATAAATGACAATTTGAAAATCAGATCTAAGTTATTAGTTTAAAGTTCTTTACTTGAAAATATCTGCTTCAGATTTTAGAAATGACAATTTGAAAATCAGGTCTAAGTTAATAGTATGACGTTCTTTACTTCAAAATAGATAAGTCTTATTTTAGTATACTGTATTTGTAAATCAAATCTAAGTTATTAGTTTGAAGTTCTTTAATTGAAAACATCTACTTCTGATTTTGGAAATGACAATTCGAAAATCAGATCTAAGTTAATAGTTTGACGTTCTTTGCTTCAAAACAACTAAGTCTTATTTTAGTATAGTGAATTTGTAAATCAAAACTAAGTTATTAGTTTGAAGTCTATACTTGAAAAAATCTACTACTGATTTTAGAAATGAGAATTTGAAAATCAGATCTAAGTTAATAGTTTGACGTTCTTTACTTCATAACAACTAAGTCTTATTTTAGAATAGTAAATTTGTAAATCAAAGCTAAGTTATTTGTTTAAAGTTCTTTCCTTAAAAAAATCTACTTCTGATTTTAGAATTGACAATTTGAAAATCAGGTCTAAGTTAATAGTTTGACGTTTTTTACTACAAAATAACTAAATCTTATTTTAGACTAGTAAATTTGTAAATCAAAACTAAGTTATTATTTTGAAGTTCTCTACTTGAAAATATCTACTACTGATTTTAGAAATGACAATTTGAAAATCAGATCTAACTTAATACTTTGAGGTTCTTTACTTCAAAATAACTAAGTCTTATTTTAGAATATTGAATTTGTAAATCAAAGCTAAGTTATTTGTTTACAAATCTTTCCTTAAAAAAATCTACTTCTGATTTTAGAAATGACAATTTGAAAATCAGATCTAAGTTAATAGTTTGACGTTCTTTACTTCAAAATAGATAAGTCTTATTTTAGAATGCTGTATTTGTAAATCAAAACTAAGTTGTTAGTTTAAAGTTCTTTATTTGAAAATATCTGCTTCAGATTTTAGAAATGACAATTTGAAAATCAGATCTAAGTTAATAGTTTTATATTTTTTACTTCAATATAGATAAGTCTTATTTTAGAATACTGTATATGTAAATCAAAACTAAGTTATTAGTTTGAAGTTCTTTATTAGAAAATATCTGCTTCAGATTTTATAAATGACAATTTGAAAATCAGATCTAAGTTATTAGTTTGTGGTTCATTACTTCAAAATAACTAAGTCTTATTTTAAAATAGTGAATTTGTAAATCAAAACTAAGTTATTAGTTTAAAGTTCTTTACTTGAAAATAGCTGTTTCAGATTTTAGAAATGACAATTTGAAAATCAGGTCTAAGTTAATAGTATGACGTTCTTTATTTCAAAATAACTAAGTCTTATTTTAGACTAGTGAATTTGTAAATAAAAACTAAGTTATTAGTTTGAAGTTCTTTACTTGAAAATATCTACTACTGATTTTAGAAATGACAATTTGTAAATCAGATCTAAGTTAATAGTTTGACGTAATTTACTTCAAAATAACTAAGTCTTATTTTACACTAGTGAATTTGTAAATCATAGCTAAGTTATTAGTTTAAAGTTCTTTACTTGAAAATATCTACTTCTGATTTTAAAAATGACAATTTGAAAATCAGATCTAAGTTAATAGTTTGACGTTCTTTACTTGAAAATAACTAAGTCTTATTTTAGAATAGTTAATTTGCAAATCATAGCTAAGTTATTAGTTTAAAGTTCTTTACTTGAAAATATCTACTTCGGATTTTAGAAATGACAATTTGAAAATCAGATCTAAGTTAATAGTTTGACGTTCTTTACTTCAAAATAGATAAGTCTTATTTTAGAATACTGTATTTGTAAATCAAATCTAAGTTATTAGTTTGAAGTTCTTTAATTGAAAACATCTACTCCTGATTTTGGAAATGACAATTTGAAAACAGATCTAAGTTAATAGTTTGACGTTCTTTACTTCAAAACAACTAAGTCTTATTTTAGTATAGTGAATTTGTAAATCAAAACTAAGTTATTAGTTTGAAGTCTATACTTGAAAAAATCTACTACTGATTTTAGAAATGATAATTTGAAAATCAGATCTAAGTTAATAGTTTGACGTTCTTTACTTCAAAACAACTAAGTCTTATTTTAGTATAGTGAATTTGTAAATCAAAACTAAGTTATTAGTTTGAAGTTTTCTACTTGAAAATATCTGCTACTGATTTTAGAAATGACAATTTGAAAATCAGATCTAAGTTAATAGTTTGACGTTCTTTACTTCAAATTAGATAAGTCTTATTTTAGAATGCTGTATTTGTAAATCAAAACTAAGTTGTTAGTTTGAAGTTCTTTATTTGAAAATAATTGCTTCAGATTTTAGAAATGACAATTTGAAAATCAGATCTAAGTTAATAGTTTGATGTTTTTTACTTCAATAAGTCTTATTTTAGAATACTGTATATGTAAATCAAAACTAAGTTATTAGTTTGAAGTTCCCTTTTTGAAAATATCTGCTTCAGATTTTATAAATGACAATTTGAAAATCAGATCTAAGTTATTAGTTTAAAGTTCTTTACTTGAAAATATCAGCTTCAGATTTTAGAAATGACAATTTGAAAATCAGGTCTAAGTTAATAGTTAGACGTTCTTTACATCTTAACTATTAAGTCTTATTTTAGAATAGTAAATTTGTAAATCAAAACTAAGTTATTAGTTTGAAGTTCTCTACTTGAAAATATCTACTACTGATTTTAGAAATGACAATTTAGAAATCAGATCTAAGTTAATACTTTGACGTTCTTTACTTCAAAATAACTAAGTCTTATTTTAGAATATTGAATATGTAAATCAAAGCTAAGTTATTTGTTACAAATCTTTCCTTAAAAAAATCTACTTCTGATTTTAGAAATGACAATTTGAAAATCAGGTCGAAGTCTTATTTTAGAATAGTTAATTTGTAAATCAAAGCTAAGTTATTTGTTTAAAGTTCTTTCCTTAAAAAAATCTACTTCTGATTTTAGAAATGACAATTTGAAAATCAGATCTAAGTTAATATTTTAACGTTCTTTATATCAAAATAACTAAAATTTATATTAGAATAGTCAATTTGTAAATCATATCTAAGTTATTAGTTTGAAGTTCTTTACTTGTAAATATCTACTTCTTTTTTAAGAAATGACAATTTGAAAATCAGATCTAAGTTAATAGTTTGGACGTTATTTACTTCAAAATAGATAAGTCTTATTTTAGAGTACTGTATTTGTAAATCAAAACTAAGTTGTTAGTTTGAAGTACTTTATTTGAAAATATCTGCTTTAGATTTAAAAATGACAATTTAAAAATCAGAACTAAGTTATTAGTTTGACGTTCTTTACTTCAAAATAGATAAGTTTTATTTTAGAAAGTGTATTTCTAAATCTAAACTAAGTCATTAGTTTGAAGTACTTTACTTAATAATATCTACTTCTGATTATAGAAATGATAATTTGAAAATCAGATCTAAGTTAATAGTTTGACGTTCTTTACTTCAAAATAGATAAGTTTAATTTTAGAATACTGTATTTGTAAATCAAAACTAAGTTATTAGTTTAAAGTTCTTTACTTGAAAATATCTGCTTCAGATTTAAGAAATGACAATTTGAAAATCAGACCAAAGTTAATATTTTAACGTTCTTTACATCAAATTAACTAAATTTTATTTTAGAATGGTTAATTTGTAAATCATATCTAAGTTATTAGTTTGAAGTTCTTTACTTGTAAATATCTACTTCTTTTTTAAGAAATGACAATTTGAAAATCAGATCTAAGTTAATAAGTATGACGTTCTTTACTTCAAAATAGATAAGTCTTATTTTAGAATACTGTATTTGTAAATCAAAAATAAGTTGTTAGTTTGAAGTACTTTATTTAAAAATATCTGCTTTAGATTTTAAAAATGACAATTTAAAAATCAGAACTAAGTTAATAGTTTGACGTTCTTTACTTCAAAATAGATAAGTTTTATTTTAGAAAGTGTATTTCTAAATCTAAACTAAGTCATTAGTTTGAAGTACTTTACTTAATAATATCTACTTCTGATTATAGAAATGATAATTTGAAAATCAGATCTAAGTTAATAGTTTGACGTTCTTTACTTCAAAATAGATAAGTTTAATTTTAGAATACTGTATTTGTAAATCAAATCTAAGTTATTAGTTTGAAGTTCTTTACTTAATAATATCTACTTCTGATTTTAGAAATGACAATTTGAAAATCAGATCTAAGTTAATAATTTGACGTTCTTTACTTCAAAACAACTAAGTCTTATTTTAGTATAGTGAATTTGTAAATCAAAACTAAGTTATTAGTTTGAAGTCTATACTTGAAAAAATCTACTTCTGATTATAGAAATGATAATTTGAAAATCAGATCTAAGTTAATAGTTTGACGTTCTTTACTTCAAAATAGATAAGTTTTATTTTAGAAAGTGTATTTCTAAATCTAAACTAAGTCATTAGTTTGAAGTACTTTACTTAATAATATCTACTTCTGATTATAGAAATAATAATTTGAAAATCAGATCTAAGTTAATAGTTTGACGTTCTTTACTTCAAAATAGATAAGTTTAATTTTAGAATACTGTATTTGTAAATCAAAACTAAGTTATTAGTTTAAAGTTCTTTACTTGAAAATATCTGCTTCAGATTTAAGAAATGACAATTTGAAAATCAGACCAAAGTTAATATTTTAACGTTCTTTACATCAAATTAACTAAATTTTATTTTAGAATGGTTAATTTGTAAATCATATCTAAGTTATTAGTTTGAAGTTCTTTACTTGTAAATATCTACTTCTTTTTTAAGAAATGACAATTTGAAAATCAGATCTAAGTTAATAAGTATGACGTTCTTTACTTCAAAATAGATAAGTCTTATTTTAGAATACTGTATTTGTAAATCAAAAATAAGTTGTTAGTTTGAAGTACTTTATTTAAAAATATCTGCTTTAGATTTTAAAAATGACAATTTAAAAATCAGAACTAAGTTAATAGTTTGACGTTCTTTACTTCAAAATAGATAAGTTTTATTTTAGAAAGTGTATTTCTAAATCTAAACTAAGTCATTAGTTTGAAGTACTTTACTTAATAATATCTACTTCTGATTATAGAAATGATAATTTGAAAATCAGATCTAAGTTAATAGTTTGACGTTCTTTACTTCAAAATAGATAAGTCTTATTTTAGAATGCTGTATTTGTAAATCAAAACTAAGTTGTTAGTTTAAAGTTCTTTATTTGAAAATATCTGCTTCAGATTTTAGAAATGACAATTTGAAAATCAGATCTAAGTTAATAGTTTTATGTTTTTTACTTCAATATAGATAAGTCTTATTTTAGAATACTGTATATGTAAATCAAAACTAAGTTATTAGTTTGAAGTTCTTTATTAGAAAATATCTGCTTCAGATTTTATAAATGACAATTTGAAAATCAGATCTAAGTTATTAGTTTGTGGTTCATTACTTCAAAATAACTAAGTCTTATTTTAAAATAGTGAATTTGTAAATCAAAACTAAGTTATTAGTTTAAAGTTCTTTACTTGAAAATAGCTGTTTCAGATTTTAGAAATGACAATTTGAAAATCAGGTCTAAGTTAATAGTATGACGTTCTTTATTTCAAAATAACTAAGTCTTATTTTAGACTAGTGAATTTGTAAATAAAAACTAAGTTATTAGTTTGAAGTTCTTTACTTGAAAATATCTACTACTGATTTTAGAAATGACAATTTGTAAATCAGATCTAAGTTAATAGTTTGACGTAATTTACTTCAAAATAACTAAGTCTTATTTTAGACTAGTGAATTTGTAAATCATAGCTAAGTTATTAGTTTAAAGTTCTTTACTTGAAAATATCTACTTCTGATTTTAAAAATGACAATTTGAAAATCAGATCTAAGTTAATAGTTTGACGTTCTTTACTTCAAAACAACTAAGTCTTATTTTAGTATAGTGAATTTGTAAATCAAAACTAAGTTATTAGTTTGAAGTCTATACTTGAAAAAATCTACTACTGATTTTAGAAATGAGAATTTGAAAATCAGATCTAAGTTAATAGTTTGACGTTCTTTACTTCAAAACAACTAAGTCTTATTTTAGTATAGTGAATTTGTAAATCAAAACTAAGTTATTAGTTTGAAGTTTTCTACTTGAAAATATCTGCTACTGATTTTAGAAATGACAATTTGAAAATCAGATCTAAGTTAATAGTTTGACGTTCTTTACTTCAAATTAGATAAGTCTTATTTTAGAATGCTGTATTTGAAAATCAAAACTAAGTTGTTAGTTTGAAGTTCTTTATTTGAAAATAATTGCTTCAGATTTTAGAAATGACAATTTGAAAATCAGATCTAAGTTAATAGTTTGATGTTTTTTACTTCAATAAGTCTTATTTTAGAATACTGTATATGTAAATCAAAACTAAGTTATTAGTTTGAAGTTCCCTTTTTGAAAATATCTGCTTCAGATTTTATAAATGACAATTTGAAAATCAGATCTAAGTTATTAGTTTAAAGTTCTTTACTTGAAAATATCAGCTTCAGATTTTAGAAATGACAATTTGAAAATCAGGTCTAAGTTAATAGTTAGACGTTCTTTACATCTTAACTATTAAGTCTTATTTTAGAATAGTAAATTTGTAAATCAAAACTAAGTTATTAGTTTGAAGTTCTCTACTTGAAAATATCTACTACTGATTTTAGAAATGACAATTTGGAAATCAGATCTAAGTTAATACTTTGACGTTCTTTACTTCAAAATAACTAAGTCTTATTTTAGAATATTGAATATGTAAATCAAAGCTAAGTTATTTGTTACAAATCTTTCCTTAAAAAAATCTACTTCTGATTTTAGAAATGACAATTTGAAAATCAGGTCGAAGTCTTATTTTAGAATAGTTAATTTGTAAATCAAAGCTAAGTTATTTGTTTAAAGTTCTTTCCTTAAAAAAATCTACTTCTGATTTTAGAAATGACAATTTGAAAATCAGATCTAAGTTAATATTTTAACGTTCTTTATATCAAAATAACTAAAATTTATATTAGAATAGTCAATTTGTAAATCATATCTAAGTTATTAGTTTGAAGTTCTTTACTTGTAAATATCTACTTCTTTTTTAAGAAATGACAAATTGAAAATCAGATCTAAGTTAATAGTTTGGACGTTATTTACTTCAAAATAGATAAGTCTTATTTTAGAGTACTGTATTTGTAAATCAAAACTAAGTTGTTAGTTTGAAGTACTTTATTTGAAAATATCTGCTTTAGATTTTAAAAATGACAATTTAAAAATCAGAACTAAGTTATTAGTTTGACGTTCTTTACTTCAAAATAGATAAGTTTTATTTTAGAAAGTGTATTTCTAAATCTAAACTAAGTCATTAGTTTGAAGTACTTTACTTAATAATATCTACTTCTGATTATAGAAATGATAATTTGAAAATCAGATCTAAGTTAATAGTTTGACGTTCTTTACTTCAAAATAGATAAGTTTAATTTTAGAATACTGTATTTGTAAATCAAAACTAAGTTATTAGTTTAAAGTTCTTTACTTGAAAATATCTGCTTCAGATTTAAGAAATGACAATTTGAAAATCAGACCAAAGTTAATATTTTAACGTTCTTTACATCAAATTAACTAAATTTTATTTTAGAATGGTTAATTTGTAAATCATATCTAAGTTATTAGTTTGAAGTTCTTTACTTGTAAATATCTACTTCTTTTTTAAGAAATGACAATTTGAAAATCAGATCTAAGTTAATAAGTATGACGTTCTTTACTTCAAAATAGATAAGTCTTATTTTAGAATACTGTATTTGTAAATCAAAAATAAGTTGTTAGTTTGAAGTACTTTATTTAAAAATATCTGCTTTAGATTTTAAAAATGACAATTTAAAAATCAGAACTAAGTTAATAGTTTGACGTTCTTTACTTCAAAATAGATAAGTTTTATTTTAGAAAGTGTATTTCTAAATCTAAACTAAGTCATTAGTTTGAAGTACTTTACTTAATAATATCTACTTCTGATTATAGAAATGATAATATGAAAATCAGATCTAAGTTAATAGTTTGACGTTCTTTACTTCAAAATAGATAAGTTTAATTTTAGAATACTGTATTTGTAAATCAAATCTAAGTTATTAGTTTGAAGTTCTTTACTTAATAATATCTACTTCTGATTTTAGAAATGACAATTTGAAAATCAGATCTAAGTTAATAATTTGACGTTCTTTACTTCAAAACAACTAAGTCTTATTTTAGTATAGTGAATTTGTAAATCAAAACTAAGTTATTAGTTTGAAGTCTATACTTGAAAAAATCTACTACTGATTTTTGAAATGACAATTTGAAAATCAGATCTAAGTTAATAGTTTGACGTTCTTTACTTCAAAATAACTAAATCTTATTTTAGACTAGTGAATTTGTAAATCAAAACTAAGTTATTAGTTTAAAGTTTTTTACTTCAAATTTACTAATTCGAATCTTAGTAATGTAAATTTGGAAATCAAATCTAAGGTTGTAGTTTGAAGTTTTTAACTTGAAATTATCTACTTCTTAATTTAGAAATAACAATTTCAAAATTAGATCTAAGTTAATAGTTTGACGTTCTTTACTTCAAAATACCTAAGTCTTATTTTAGAATAGTGAATTTGTAAATTACAGATAAGTTATTTGTTTAAAGTTCTTTACTTAAAAAAATCTACTTCTGATTTTAGAAATGACAATTTGAAAATAAGGTCTAGGTTAATAGTTTGACGTTGTTTACTTCAAAATAACTAAGTCTTATTTTAGACTAGTGAATTTGTAAATCAAAACAAAGTTATTAGTTTAAAGTTTTTAATTTCCAATTTACTAATTCGGATCTTAGTAATGTAAATATTGAAATCAAATCTAAAGTAGTAGTTTGAAGTTCTTTACTTGATAATATCTACTTCTGATTTTAGAAATGACAATTTGAAAATCAGATCTAAGTTAATAGTTTGACGTTCTTTACTTCTAAATAACTAAGTCTTATTTTAGTATAGTGAATTTGTAAATCAAAACTAAGTTATTAGTTTGAAGTACTTTACTTAAAATATCTACTTCTGATTTTAAAAATGACAATTTGAAAATCAGATCTAAGTTAATAGTTTGACGTTCTTTACTTCAAAATAGATGGGTCTTATTTTAGAATACTGTATTTGTAAATCAAAACTAAGTTGTTAGTTTGAAGTTCTTTATTTGAAAATATCTGCTTTAGATTTTAGAAATGACAATTTGAAAATCAGATCTGAGTTACTAGTTTGACGTTCTCTACATCAAAATAACTAAATTATGTTTTAGAATAGTTAACTTGTAAATCAAAACTAAGTTATTAGTTTGAAGTCTTTTACTTGAAAATATATACTTCTGATTTTAGAAATGACAATTTGAAAATCATATCTAAGTGAATAGTTTGACGTTCTTTACTTCTAAATGACTAAGTCTTATTTTAGTCTAGTGAATTTGTAAATCAAAACTAAGTTATTAGTTTGAAGTTCTTTATTTGAAAATATCTACTACTGATTTTAGAAATGACAATTTGAAAATCAGATCTAAGTTAATAGTTTGACGTTCTTTACTTCAAAATAACTAAGTCTTATTTTAGAATAGTGAATTTGTAAATTAAAGCTAAGTTATTAGTTTGAAGTTCTTTACTTGAAAATATCTACTACTGATTTTAGAAATGACAATTTGAAAATCAGATCTAAGTTAATAGTTTGACGTTCTTTACTTCAATATAACTAAGTCTTATTTTAGTATAGTGAATTGTTAAATCAAAGCTAAGTTATTAATTTGAAGTTCTTTACTTGAACATATCTACTTCTGATTTTAGAAGTGACAATTGTAAATCAGGTCTAAGTTAATAGTATGACGTTTTTTACTTCAAAATAACCAAGTCTTATTTCACACTAGTGAATTTAGTAAATCAAAACTAAGTTATAAGTTTGAAGTTCTCTACTTGAAAATATCTACTACTGATTTTAGAAATGACAATTTGAAAATCAGATCTAAGTTAATACTATGACGTTCTTTACTTCAAAATCACTAAGTCTTATTTTACAATTTTGAATTTGTAAATCAAAGCTAAGTTATTTGTTTACAAATCTTTCCTTAAAAAAATCTACTTCTGATTTTAGAAATGACAATTTGAAAATCAGGTCGAAGTCTTATTTTAGAATAGTAAATTTGTAAATCAAAGCTAAGTTATTTGTTTAAAGTTCTATCCTTAAAAAAATCTACTTCTGATTTTAGAAATGACAATTTGAAAATCAGATCGAAGTTAATATTTTAACGTTCTTTATATCAAAATAACTAAAATTTATTTTAGAATAGTTAATTTGTAAATCATATCTAAGTTATTAGTTTGAAGTTCTTTACTTGTAAATATCTACTTCTTTTTTAAGAAATGACAATTTGAAAATCAGATCTAAGTTAATAGTTTGACGTTATTTACTTCAAAATAGATAAGTCTTATTTTAGAATACTGTATTTGTAAATCAAAACTAAGTTGTTAGTTTGAAGTATTTTATTTGAAAATATCTACTTCTGATTATAGAAATGATAATTTGAAAATCAGATCTAAGTTATTAGTTTGACGTTCATTACTTCAAAAAAACTAAGTCTTATTTTTAAATAGTGAATTTGTAAATCAAAACTAAGTTATTAGTTTAAAGTTATTTACTTGAAAATATCTGCTTCTGATTTTAGAAATGACAATTTGAAAATCATGTCTAAGTGAATAGTTTGACGTTCTTTACTTCGAAATGACTAAGTCTTATTTTAGTATAGTGAATTTGTAAATCAATACTAAGTTATTAGTTTGAGGTTCTTTACTTGAAAATATCTACTACTGATCTTAGAAATGACAATTTGAAAATCAGATCTAAGTTAATAGTTTGACGTTCTTTACTTCAAAATAACTAATTCTTATTTTAGACTAGTGAATTTGTTAATCAAAACTAAGTTATTAGTTTGTAGTTCTTTGCTTGAATAATATTTACTTCTGATATTAGAAATGACAATTTGAAAATCAGATCTAAGTTAATAGTTTGACGTTCTTTACTTCATAACAACTAAGTCTTATTTTAATATAGTGAATTTGTAAATCAAAACTAAGTTATTAGTTTGAAGTACTTTACTTAAAAATATCTACTTCTGATTTTAAAAATGACAATTTGAAAATCAGATCTAAGTTAATGGTTTGACGTTCTTTACTTCAAAATAGATAATTCTTATTTTAGAGTACTGTATTTGTAAATCAAAACTAAGTTGTTAGTTTGAAGTTCTCTATTTGAAAGTATCTGCTTTAGATTTTAGAAATGACAATTTGAAAATCAGATCTAAGTTAAAAGTTTGACGCTCTTTACATCAAAATAACTAATTTTGTTTTAGAATAGTTAATTTGCAAATCAAAACTAAGTTATTAGTTTGAAGTTATTTACTTGAAAATATCTACTACTGATCTTAGAAATGACAATTTGAAAATCATATCTAAGCGAATAGTTTGACTTTCTTTACATCAAAATAACTAAATTTTATTTTAGAATAGTTAACTTGTAAATCAAAACTAAGTTATTAGTTTGAAGTACTTTACTTAAAAATATCTACTTCTGATTTTAAAAATGACAATTTGAAAATCAAATCTAACTTAATAGTTTGACGTTCTATACTTCAAAATAGATAAGTCTTATTTTAGAATACTGTATTTGTAAATCAAAACTAAGTTATTAGTTTGAAGTTCTTTACTTAAAAATATCTACTTCTGATTTTAGAAATGACAATTTGAAAATCAGGTCTAAGTTAATAGTTTGTCGTTTTTTACTACAAAATGACTTAGTCTCATTTTAGAATAGTGAATTTGTAAATCAAAACAAAGTTATTAGTTTGTAGTTCTTAACTTTGAAATATCTACTTCTGATTTTAGAAATGACAATTTGTAAATCAGATTTAGGTTAATAGTTTGACGTTATTTATTTCTAAATAACTAAGTCTTATTTTAGGATAGTGAATTTGTAAATCAAAACAAAGTTATTAGTATGTAGTTTTAACTTTGAAATATCTACTTCTGATTTTAGAAATGACAATTTGAAAATCAGATCTAAGTTAAAAGTTTGACGTTCTTTAGATAAAAATAACTAAATTTTGTTTTAGAATAGTTAATTTGCAAATCAACACTAAGTTATTAATTAGAACTTTTTTACTTGATAATATCTACTACTGATCTTAGTAATGACAATCTGAAAATCAGATCTAAGTTAATAGTTTGACGTTCTTTATTTCAAAATAACTAAGTCTTATTTTAGACTAGTGAATTTGTTAATCAAAACTAACTAATTAGTTTGTAGTTTTTTACTTGAATAATATTTATTTCTGATTTGTAGACTTATCTATCAAAATAGATAAGTCTTATTTTAGAATAGTGTATTTGTAAATCAAAACTAAGTTATAAGTTTGAAATACTTTAGTTCAAATATCTACTTCTGATTTTAGAAATGACAATTTGAAAAACAGATCTAAGTTAATAGTTTGACGTTCTTTACTTCAAAATAACTAAGTGTTATTTTAGACTAGTGAATTTGTAAATCAAAGCTAAGCTATTTTTTTAAAGTTTTTTACTTCAAATTTACTAATTCGGATCTTAGAAATGTAAATTTGAGAATAATTCCTAAGATTGTATTTTGAAGTTTTTTACTTGAAAATTTCTACTTCTTATTTTAGAAATGACAATTTGAAAATCAGATCTAAGTTAATAGTTTGACGTTTTTTACTTCAAAATAACTAAGTCTTATTTTAGAATACTCAATTTGAAAATCAAAGCTAAGTTATTAGTTTAAAGTTCTTTACTTGAAAATATCTACTTCTTGTTTTAGAAATGACAATTTGAAAATCAGATCTAAGTTAACAGTTTGACGTTCTTTACTTCTAAATAACTAAGTCTTATTTTAGTATAGTGAATTTGTAATTTAAAACTAAGTTATTAGTATGAAATTCTTCATTGAAAAAAAACTACCACTGATTTTAGAAACGACAATTTGAAAATCAGATCTAAGTTAATAGTTTGACGTTCTTTACTTTAAAATAACTAAGTCTTATTTTAGAATACTCAATTTGTAAATCAAGGCTAAGTTATTAGTTTAAAGTTGTTTACTTGAAAATATCTACTTCTGATTTTAGAAATGACAATTTGAAAATCAAATCTAAGTTAATAGTTTGACGTTCTTTACTTCAAAACAGCTAAGTCTCATTTTAGTATAGTGAATTTGTAATTTAAAACGAAGTTATTAGTTTGAAATTCTTTACTTGAAAATATCTACTACTGATTTTAGAAATGACAATTTGAAAATCAGATCTAAGTTAACAGTTTGACGTTCTTTACTTTAAAATAACTAAGTCTTATTTTAGACTAGTGAATTTGTAAATTAAAACTAAGTTATTAGTAGGCAGTTCTTCACTTGAAAAAAACTACCACTGATTTTAGAAATGTCAATTTGAAAATCAGATCTAAGTTAATAGTTTGACGTTCTTTACTTCAAAATAACTAAGTCTTATTTTAGAATACTCAATTTGTAAATCAAGGCTAAGTTATTAGTTTAAAGTTGTTTACTTGAAAATATCTACTTCTTGTTTTAGAAATGACAATTTGAAAATCAGATCCAAGTTAATAGTTTGACGTTCTTTACTTCAAAATAACTAAGTCTTATTTTAGAATACTCAATTTGTAAATCAAGGCTAAGTTATTAGTTTAAAGTTGTTTACTTGAAAATATCTACTTCTTGTTTTAGAAATGACAATTTGAAAATCAGATCTAAGTTAATAGTTTGACGTTCTTCACTTCTAAATAACTAAGTCTTATTTTAGTATAGTGAATTTGTAATTTAAAACAAAGTTATTAGTTTAAAGTTGTTTACTTGAAAATATCTACTTCTGATTTTCGAAATGACAATTTGAAAATCAGATCTAAGTTAATAGTTTGACGTTCTTTACTTCAAAACAACTAAGTCTTATTTTAGTATAGTGAATTTGTAAACCAAAACTAAGTTATTAGTGTGAAGTTCTTCACTTGAAAACAACTACCACTGATTTTAAAACTGACAATTTGAAAATCAGATCTAAGCTTATAGTTTGACGTTCTTTACTTCAAAATAACTAAGTCTTATTTTAGAATACTCAATTTGTAAATCAAGGCTAAGTTATTAGTTTAAAGTTTTTTACTTGAAAATATCTACTTCTTGTTTTTGAAATGACAATTTGAAAATCAGATCTAAGTTAATAGTTTGACGTTCTTTACTTCTAAAGAACTAAGTCTTATTTTAGTATAGTGAATTTGTAAACCAAAACTAAGTTGTTAGTATGAACTTCTTCACTTGAAAAAAACTACCACTGATTTTGGAAATGACACATTGAAAATCAGATCTAAATTAACAGTTTGACGTTCTTTACTTTAAAATAACTAAGTCTTATTTTAGAATACTCAATTTGTAAATCAAGGCTAAGTTATTAGTTTAAAGTTCTTTACTTAAAAATATCTACTTCTTGTTTTAGAAATGACAATTTGAAAATCAGATCTAAGTTAATAGTTTGACGTTCTTTACTTCTAAAGAACTAAGTCTTATTTTAGTATAGTGAATTTGTAATTTAAAACTAAGTTATTAGTATAAAGTTCTTCACTTGAAAAAAACTACTACTGATTTTAGAAATGACAATTTGAAAATCAGATCCAAGTTAATAGTTTGACGTTCTTTACTTCAAAATAACTAAGTCTTATTTTAGAATACTCAATTTGTAAATCAAGGCTAAGTTATTAGTTTAAAGTTGTTTACTTGAAAATAACTACTTCTGATTTTAGAAATAAGAATTTGAAAATCAGATCTAAGTTAATAGTTTGACGTTCTTTACTTCTAAAGAACTAAGTCTTATTGTAGTATAGTGAATTTGTAATTTAAAACGAAGTTATTAGTTTGAAATTCTTTACTTGAAAATATCTACTACTGATTTTAGAAATGATAATTTGAAAATCAGATCTAAGTTAACAGTTTGACGTTCTTTACTTTAAAATAACTAAGTCTTATTTTAGACTAGTGAATTTGTAAGTTAAAACTAAGTTATTAGTAGGCAGTACTTCACTTGAAAAAAACTACCACTGATTTTAGAAATGACAATTTGAAAATCAGATCTAAGTTAATAGTTTGACGTTCTTTACTTCAAAATAACTAAGTCTTATTTTAGAATACTCAATTAGTTAATCAAGGCTAAGTTATTAGTTTAAAGTTGTTTACTTGAAAATATCTACTTCTTGTTTTAGAAATGACAATTTGAAAATCAGATCTTAGTTAATAGTTTGACGTTCTTTACTTCTAAATAACTAAGTCTTATTTTAGTATAGTGAATTTGTAATTTAAAACAAAGTTATTAGTTTGAAGTTCTTTACTTTAAAATGTCTACTACTGATTTTAGAAATGACAATTTGAAAATCAGATTTAAGTTAACAGTTTGACGTTCTTTACTCCAAAACAACTAAGTCTTATTTTAGTATAGTGAATTTGTAAACCAAAACTAAGTTATTAGTATGTAGTTCTTCACTTGAAAAAAACTCCCACTGATTTTAGAAATGACAAATTGAAAATCAGATCTAAGTTAACAGTTTGACGTTCTTTACTTTAAAATAACTAAGTCTTATTTTAGACTAGTGAATTTGTAAATTAAAACTAAGTTATTAGTATGAAGTTCTTCACTTGAAAAAAAAAACCACTGATTTTAGAAATGACAATTTGAAAATCAGTTCTAAGTTAATAGTTTGACGTTCTTTACTTCAAAATAACTAAGTCTTATTTTAGAATACTCAATTTGTAAATCAAGGCTAAGTTATTAGTTTAAAGTTGTTTACTTGAAAATATCTACTTCTGATTTTAGAAATGTCAATTTGAAAATCAGATCTAAGTTAATAGTTTGACGTTCTTTACTTCAA
This sequence comes from Cantharis rustica, assembly GCA_911387805.1. Taxonomy (NCBI): domain Eukaryota; kingdom Metazoa; phylum Arthropoda; class Insecta; order Coleoptera; family Cantharidae; genus Cantharis; species Cantharis rustica. Next base: position 36,783,099 of record OU426878.1, read on the forward strand.
AACAACTAAGTCCTATTTTAGTATAGTGAATTTGTAAACCAAAACTAAGTTATTAGTATGAAGTTCTTCACTTGAAAAAAACTACCGCTGATTTTAGAAATGACAATTTGAAAATCAGATCTAAGTTAATGGTTTGACGTTCTTTACTTCAAAATAACTAAGTCTTATTTTAGAATACTCAATTTGTAAATCAAGACTAAGTTCTTAGTTTAAAGTTATTTACTTGAAAATATCTACTTCTTGTTTTAGAAATGACAATTTGAAAATCAGATCTAAGTTAATAATTTGACGTTCTTTACTTCTAAATAACTAAGTCTTATTTTAGAATAGTGAATTTGTAATTTACAACTAAGTTATTAGTATGAAGTTTTTCACTTGAAAAAAACTACCAATGATTTTAGAAATGACAATTTGAAAATCAGATCTAAGTTAATAGTTTGACGTTTTTTACTTCAAAATAGTTAAGTCTTATTTTAGAATGCTGTATTTGTAAATCGCCACTAAGTTGTTAGTTTGAAGTTTTTTATTTGAAAATATCTGCTTCAGATTTTAGAACTGACAATTTGAAAATTAGATCTAAGTTAATAGTTTGTCGTTCTTTACTTCAAACCAACTAAGTCTTATTTTAGGATAGTGAATTTGTAAATCAAAACAAAGTTATTAGTATGTAGTTTTAACTTTGAAATATCTACTTCTGATTTTAGAAATGACAATTTGAAAATCAGATCTAAGTTAAAAGTTTGACGTTCTTTAGATAAAAATAACTAAATTTTGTTTTAGAATAGTTAATTTGCAAATCAACACTAAGTTATTAATTAGAACTTTTTTACTTGATAATATCTACTACTGATCTTAGTAATGACAATCTGAAAATCAGATCTAAGTTAATAGTTTGACGTTCTTTATTTCAAAATAACTAAGTCTTATTTTAGACTAGTGAATTTGTTAATCAAAACTAACTAATTAGTTTGTAGTTTTTTACTTGAATAATATTTATTTCTGATTTGTAGACTTATCTATCAAAATAGATAAGTCTTATTTTAGAATAGTGTATTTGTAAATCAAAACTAAGTTATAAGTTTGAAATACTTTAGTTCAAATATCTACTTCTGATTTTAGAAATGACAATTTGAAAAACAGATCTAAGTTAATAGTTTGACGTTCTTTACTTCAAAATAACTAAGTGTTATTTTAGACTAGTGAATTTGTAAATCAAAGCTAAGCTATTTTTTTAAAGTTTTTTACTTCAAATTTACTAATTCGGATCTTAGAAATGTAAATTTGAGAATAAATCCTAAGATTGTATTTTGAAGTTTTTTACTTGAAAATATCTACTTCTTATTTTAGAAATGACAATTTGAAAATCAGATCTAAGTTAATAGTTTGACGTTTTTTACTTCAAAATAACTAAGTCTTATTTTAGAATACTCAATTTGAAAATCAAAGCTAAGTTATTAGTTTAAAGTTCTTTACTTGAAAATATCTACTTCTTGTTTTAGAAATGACAATTTGAAAATCAGATCTAAGTTAACAGTTTGACGTTCTTTACTTCTAAATAACTAAGTCTTATTTTAGTATAGTGAATTTGTAATTTAAAACTAAGTTATTAGTATGAAGTTCTTCATTGAAAAAAAACTACCACTGATTTTAGAAATGACAATTTGAAAATCAGATCTAAGTTAATAGTTTGACGTTCTTTACTTTAAAATAACTAAGTCTTATTTTAGAATACTCAATTTGTAAATCAAGGCTAAGTTATTAGTTTAAAGTTGTTTACTTGAAAATATCTACTTCTGATTTTAGAAATGACAATTTGAAAATCAAATCTAAGTTAATAGTTTGACGTTCTTTACTTCAAAACAGCTAAGTCTCATTTTAGTATAGTGAATTTGTAATTTAAAACAAAGTTATTAGTTTGAAATTCTTTACTTGAAAATATCTACTACTGATTTTAGAAATGACAATTTGAAAATCAGATCTAAGTTAACAGTTTGACGTTCTTTACTTTAAAATAACTAAGTCTTATTTTAGACTAGTGAATTTGTAAATTAAAACTAAGTTATTAGTAGGCAGTTCTTCACTTGAAAAAAACTACCACTGATTTTAGAAATGTCAATTTGAAAATCAGATCTAAGTTAATAGTTTGACGTTCTTTACTTCAAAATAACTAAGTCTTATTTTAGAATACTCAATTTGTAAATCAAGGCTAAGTTATTAGTTTAAAGTTGTTTACTTGAAAATATCTACTTCTTGTTTTAGAAATGACAATTTGAAAATCAGATCCAAGTTAATAGTTTGACGTTCTTTACTTCAAAATAACTAAGTCTTATTTTAGAATACTCAATTTGTAAATCAAGGCTAAGTTATTAGTTTAAAGTTGTTTACTTGAAAATATCTACTTCTTGTTTTAGAAATGACAATTTGAAAATCAGATCTAAGTTAATAGTTTGACGTTCTTCACTTCTAAATAACTAAGTCTTATTTTAGTATAGTGAATTTGTAATTTAAAACAAAGTTATTAGTTTAAAGTTGTTTACTTGAAAATATCTACTTCTGATTTTCGAAATGACAATTTGAAAATCAGATCTAAGTTAATAGTTTGACGTTCTTTACTTCAAAATAACTAAGTCTTATTTTAGAATACTCAATTTGTAAATCAAGGCTAAGTTATTAGTTTAAAGTTTTTTACTTGAAAATATCTACTTCTTGTTTTTGAAATGACAATTTGAAAATCAGATCTAAGTTAATAGTTTGACGTTCTTTACTTCTAAAGAACTAAGTCTTATTTTAGTATAGTGAATTTGTAATTTAAAACTAAGTTATTAGTATAAAGTTCTTCACTTGAAAAAAACTACTACTGATTTTAGAAATGACAATTTGAAAATCAGATCCAAGTTAATAGTTTGACGTTCTTTACTTCAAAATAACTAAGTCTTATTTTAGAATACTCAATTTGTAAATCAAGGCTAAGTTATTAGTTTAAAGTTGTTTACTTGAAAATAACTACTTCGTTATTTACTCCGTTAACAGTTTGACGTTCTTTACTCCAAAACAACTAAGTCTTATTTTAGTATAGTGAATTTGTAAACCAAAACTAAGTTATTAGTATGTAGTTCTTCACTTGAAAAAAACTCCCACTGATTTTAGAAATGACAAATTGAAAATCAGATCTAAGTTAACAGTTTGACGTTCTTTACTTTAAAATAACTAAGTCTTATTTTAGACTAGTGAATTTGTAAATTAAAACTAAGTTATTAGTATGAAGTTCTTCACTTGAAAAAAAAAACCACTGATTTTAGAAATGACAATTTGAAAATCAGTTCTAAGTTAATAGTTTGACGTTCTTTACTTCAAAATAACTAAGTCTTATTTTAGAATACTCAATTTGTAAATCAAGGCTAAGTTATTAGTTTAAAGTTGTTTACTTGAAAATATCTACTTCTGATTTTAGAAATGTCAATTTGAAAATCAGATCTAAGTTAATAGTTTGACGTTCTTTACTTCAAAACAACTAAGTCCTATTTTAGTATAGTGAATTTGTAAACCAAAACTAAGTTATTAGTATGAAGTTCTTCACTTGAAAAAAACTACCGCTGATTTTAGAAATGACAATTTGAAAATCAGATCTAAGTTAATAGTTTGACGTTCTTTACTTCAAAATAACTAAGTCTTATTTTAGAATACTCAATTTGTAAATCAAGACTAAGTTCTTAGTTTAAAGTTATTTACTTGAAAATATCTACTTCTTGTTTTAGAAATGACAATTTGAAAATCAGATCTAAGTTAATAATTTGACGTTCTTTACTTCTAAATAACTAAGTCTTATTTTAGAATAGTGAATTTGTAATTTATAACTAAGTTATTAGTATGAAGTTTTTCACTTGAAAAAAACTACCAATGATTTTAGAAATGACAATTTGAAAATCAGATCTAAGTTAATAGTTTGACGTTTTTTACTTCAAAATAGTTAAGTCTTATTTTAGAATGCTGTATTTGTAAATCGCCACTAAGTTGTTAGTTTGAAGTTTTTTATTTGAAAATATCTGCTTCAGATTTTAGAACTGACAATTTGAAAATTAGATCTAAGTTAATAGTTTGTCGTTCTTTACTTCAAACCAACTAAGTCTTATTTTAGTATAGTGATTTTGTAAATCAAAACTAAGTTATTAGTTTAAAGTTTTTTATTTCAAATTTACTAATTCGGATCTTAGTAATGTAAATATCGAAATCAAATCTAAGGTTGTTGTTTGAAGTTCTTTACTTGAAAATAACTACTACTGATTTTAGAAATGACAATTTGAAAATCAGATCTAAGTTAAAAGTTTGACGTACCTTACTTCAAAATAACTTAGTCTTATCTTAGAATAGTGAATTTGTAAATCAAAACTAAGTTATTAGTTTGTAGTTCTTTACTTGAAAATATTTACTTCTGATTTTAAAAATGACAATTTGAAAATCAGATCTAAGTTAATGGTTTGACGTTCTTTACTTCATAACAACTCAGTCTTACTTTAGTATAGTGAATTTGTAAACCGAAACTAAGTTATTAGTATGAAGTTCTTCATTTGAAAAAAACTACCACTGATTTTAGAAATGACAATTTGAAAATCAGATCTAAGTTAATAGTTTGACGTTCTTTACTTCAATATAACTAAGTCTTATTTTAGAATACTCAATTTGTAAATCAAGGCTAAGTTATTAGTTTAAAGTTGTTTACTTGAAAATATCTACTTCTGATTTTAGAAATGACAATTTGAAAATCAAATCTAAGTTAATAGTTTGACGTTCTTTACTTCAAAACAGCTAAGTCTTATTTTAGTATAGTGAATTTGTAATTTAAAACGAAGTTATTAGTTTGAAATTCTTTACTTGAAAATATCTACTACTGATTTTAGAAATGACAATTTGAAAATCAGATCTAAGTTAACAGTTTGACGTTCTTTACTTCAAAATAACTAAGTCTTATTTTAGAATACTCAATTTGTAAATCAAGGCTAAGTTATTAGTTTAAAGTTGTTTACTTGAAAATATCTACTTCTTGTTTTAGAAATGACAATTTGAAAATCAGATCTAAGTTAATAGTTTGACGTTCTTCACTTCTAAATAACTAAGTCTTATTTTAGTATAGTGAATTTGTAATTTAAAACAAAGTTATTAGTTTAAAGTTCTTTACTTTAAAATATCTACTACTGATTTTAGAAATGACAATTTGAAGATCAGATCTAAGTTAACAGTTTGACGTTCTTTACTTTAAAATAACTAAGTCTTATTTTAGACTAGTGAATTTGTAAATTAAAACTAAGTTATTAGTATGAAGTTCTTCACTTGAAAAAAACTACCACTGATTTTAGAAATGACAATTTGAAAAGCAGATCTAAGTTAATAGTTTGACGTTCTTTACTTCAAAATAACTAAGTCTTATTTTAGAATACTCAATTTGTAAATCAAGGCTAAGTTATTAGTTTAAAGTTGTTTACTTGAAAATATCTACTTCTGATTTTAGAAATGTCAATTTGAAAATCAGATCTAAGTTAATAGTTTGACGTTCTTTACTTCAAAACAACTAAGTCCTATTTTAGTATAGTGAATTTGTAAACCAAAACTAAGTTATTAGTATGAAGTTCTTCACTTGAAAAAAACTACCACTGATTTTAGAAATGACAATTTGAAAATCAGATCTAAGTTAATAGTTTGACGTTCTTTACTTCAAAATAACTAAGTCTTATTTTAGACTAGTGGATTTGTAAATCAAAACTAAGTTATTATTTTAAAGTTTTTTACTTCTAATTTTCTAATTTTGATCTTAATAATGTAAATTTGGAAATCAAATCTAAGGTTGTAGTTTGAAGTTCTTTACTTGAAAATTATTACTCCTGATTTTAGAAATTACACTATAAAAATCAGATCTAAGTTAATAGTTTGACGTTCTTTACTTTAAAATAACTAAGTCTTATTTTAGACTAGTGAATTTGTAGATCAAAACTAAGTTATTAGTATGAAGTTCTTCACTTGAAAAAAACTACCACTGATTTTAGAAAGGACAATTTGAAAATCAGAACTGAGTTAATAGCTTGACGTTCTTTACTTCAATATAACTAAGTCTTATTTTAGAATACTCAATTTGTAAAATCAAAGCTAAGTTATTAGTTTAAAGTTCTTTACTTGAAAATATCTACTTCTGATTTTAGAAATGACAAATTGAAAATCAGATCTAAGTTAACAGTTTGACGTTCTTTACTTTAAAATAACTAAGTCTTATTTTAGACTAGTGAATTTGTAAATTAAAACTAAGTTATTAGTATGAAGTTCTTCACTTGAAAAAAAAAACCACTGATTTTAGAAATGATAATTTGAAAATCAGTTCTAAGTTAATAGTTTGACGTTCTTTACTTCAAAATAACTAAGTCTTATTTTAGAATACTCAATTTGTAAATCAAGGCTAAGTTATTAGTTTAAAGTTGTTTACTTGAAAATATCTACTTCTGATTTTAGAAATGTCAATTTGAAAATCAGATCTAAGTTAATAGTTTGACGTTCTTTACTTCAAAACAACTAAGTCCTATTTTAGTATAGTGAATTTGTAAACCAAAACTAAGTTATTAGTATGAAGTTCTTCACTTGAAAAAACTACCGCTGATTTTAGAAATGACAATTTGAAAATCAGATCTAAGTTAATAGTTTGACGTTCTTTACTTCAAAATAACTAAGTCTTATTTTAGAATACTCAATTTGTAAATCAAGACTAAGTTCTTAGTTTAAAGTTATTTACTTGAAAATATCTACTTCTTGTTTTAGAAATGACAATTTGAAAATCAGATCTAAGTTAATAATTTGACGTTCTTTACTTCTAAATAACTAAGTCTTATTTTAGAATAGTGAATTTGTAAATCAAAACTAAGTTATTAGTATGAAGTTCTTTACTTGATAAAAACTACTACTGATTTTAGCATAGACAATTTGAAAATCAGATCTAAGTTAATAGTTTGACGTTCTTTACTTCAAAATAACTAAGTCTAATTTTAGACTAGTGATTTTGTAAATCAAAACTAAGTTATTAGTTTAAAGTTTTTTATTTCAAATTTACTAATTCGGATCTTAGTAATGTAAATATCGAAATCAAATCTAAGGTTGTTGTTTGAAGTTCTTTACTTGAAAATAACTACTACTGATTTTAGAAATGACAATTTGAAAATCAGATCTAAGTTAAAAGTTTGACGTACCTTACTTCAAAATAACTTAGTATTATCTTAGAATAGTGAATTTGTAAATCAAAACTAAGTTATTAGTTTGTAGTTCTTTACTTGAAAATATTTACTTCTGATTTTAAAAATGACAATTTGAAAATCAGATCTAAGTTAATAGTTTGACGTTCTTTACTTCAATATAACTAAGTCTTATTTTAGTATAGTGAATTTGTAAATCAAAGCTAAGCTATTAATTTGAAGTTCTTTACTTGAACATATCTACTTCTGATTTTAGAAATAACAATTTGAAAATCAGATCGAAGTTAATAGTTTGACGATTTTTACTTCAAAATAACTAAGTCTTACTTTAAAATAGTGAATTTGTAAATCAATACATACTTATTAAATAGAAGTTCTATACTTGAAAATATCTACTTTTGATTTTAGAAATTACAATTTGAAATACAGGTCTAAAATAATAGTTTGACGTTTTTTACTTCAAACTAACTAAGACTTATTTTAGAATAGTCAATTTGTAAATCAAAGCTAAGTTATTAAATTGATGTTCTTTACTTGAACATATCTACTTCTGATTTTAGAATTGACCATTTGAAAATCAGATCGAAGTTAATAGTTTGACGATTTTTACTTCAAAATAACTAAGTCTTACTTTAAAATAGTGAATTTGTAAATCAATACATACTTATTAAATAGAAGTTCTATACTTGAAAATATCTACTTTTGATTTTAGAAATTACAATTTGAAATACAGGTCTAAAATAATAGTTTGACGTTTTTTACTTCAAACTAACTAAGACTTATTTTAGAATAGTCAATTTGTAAATCAAAGCTAAGTTATTAAATTGATGTTCTTTACTTGAACATATCTACTTCTGATTTTAGAAATAACAATTTGAAAATCAGGACTAAGTTAATACTTTGACGTTTTTAACTTCAAACTAACTAAGTCTTATTTCACACTATAGAATTTGTAAATCAAAACTAAGTTATAAGTTTGAAGTTATTTACTTTGAAATATCTACTTCTGATTTAAGAAATGACAATTTGAAAATCAGATCTAAGTTAATAGTTTGACGTTTTTTACTTCAAAATAGATAAGTCTTATTTTAGAATATTGTATTTTTAAATAAGAACTAATTTATTTGTTTGAAGCTCTTTACTTGAAATTATCTACTTCTGATTTTAGAAATAACAATTTGAAAATCAAATCTAAGTTAATATAGTTTGACGTTCTTTACTTCAAAATAACTAAGTCTCATTTTAGAATAGTGACTTCTTAAATCAAAACTTAGTTATTAGTTTAAAGTTCTTTACTTGAAAATATCTACTTCTGGTTTTAGAAATGATAAAATTGTAAATCAGATCTAAGCTAATAGTTTTACATTCTTTACTTCAAGCAAGATAAGTATTATTGTAGAATAGTGTATTTGTAAATCTAAACTAAGTTATTAGTTTGAAGTTTTTTATTTCAGATTTACTAATTCGGATTTTAGTAATGTAACTTTGAAAAACTAAACTAAGGATGTAGTTTGAAGTTCTTTACTTGAAAATTTCTACTTCTGATTTTAGAAATGACAATTTGAAAATCAGGTCTAAGTTGATAGTTTGACTTTCTTTACTTCCAATCAAATAAGTCTTATTTTAGTATAGTGAATTTGTAAATCAAAACTAAGTTATTAGTTTAAAGTTATTTACTTGAACATCTCTACTTCTGATTTTAGAAATAACAATTTGAAAATTAGACCTAAGTTAATAGTTTGACGTTCTTTACTTCTAAATAACTAAGTCTTATTTTAATATAGTGTATTTGTAAATCAAAACCAAGTTATAAGTTTGAAATTGTTTACTTTGAAATATCTACTTTTGATTTTAGAAATGAACATTTGAAAATCTGATCTAAGTTAATAGTTTGACGATTTTTACTTTAAAATAACTAAGTCTTATTTTAGAATGCTGTATTTGTAAATCGCCACTAAGTTGTTAGTTTGAAGTTTTTTATTTGAAAATATCTGCTTCAGATTTTAGAACTGACAATTTGAAAATCAGATCTAAGTTAATAGTTTGACGTTCTTTACTTCAAAATAACTAAGTCCTATTTTAGTATAGTGAATTTGTAAACCAAAACTAAGTTATTAGTATGAAGTTCTTCACTTGAAAAAAACTACCACTGATTTTAGAAATGACAATTTGAAAATCAGATCTAAGTTAATAGTTTGACGTTCTTTACTTCAAAACAACTAAGTCCTATTTTAGTATAGTGAATTTGTAAACCAAAACTAAGTTATTAGTATGAAGTTCTTCACTTGAAAAAAACTACCACTGATTTTAGAAATGACAATTTGAAAATCAGATCTAAGTTAATAGTTTGACGTTCTTTACTTCAAAATAACTAAGTCTTATTTTAGAATACTTAATTTGTAAATCAAGGCTAAGTTATTAGTTTGTAGTTCTTTACTTGAAAATATTTACTTCTGATTTTAAAAATGACAATTTGAAAATCAGATCTAAGTTAATGGTTTGACGTTCTTTACTTCTAAATAACTAAGTCTTATTTTAGTATAGTGAATTTGTAAATCAAAGCTAAGCTATTAATTTGAAGTTCTTTACTTGAACATATCTACTTCTGATTTTAGAAATAACAATTTGAAAATCAGGTCTAAGTTAATAGTATGACGTTTTTTACTTCAAAATAACTAAGTCTTATTTCACACTAGTGAATTTGCAAATCAAAACTAAGTTATAAGTTTGAAGTTATTTACTTGAAAATATCTACTTCTGATTTTAGAAATTACAATTTGAAAATCAGATCTAAGGTAATAGTTTGACGTTCTTTACTTCAAAATAACTAAGTCTTATTTTAGAATAGTCAATATGTAAATCAAAGCTAAGTTATAAGTTTGAAGTTTTTTAATAGAAAATATCTACTTCTGGTTTTAGAAATGACAAATTGTAAATCAGATCTAAGTTAATAGTTTGACGTTCTTTACTTCAAAATAACTAAGTCTTATTTTAGAATAGTGAATTTGTAAATCAGAACTAAGTTATTAGTTTGAAGTTTTTTATTTCAGATTTACTAATTCGGATTTTAGTAATGTAAATTAGAAAATCTAAACTAAGGATGTAGTTAAAGTTCTTTACTTGAAAATTTCTACTTCTGATCTTTAGAAATGACAATTTGTAAATCAGATCTAAGTTGATAGTTTGACTTTCTTTACTTCTAATCAAATAAGTCTTATTTTAGTATAGTGAATTTGTAAATCAAAACTAAGTTATTAGTTTGAAGTTATTTACTTCAACATCTCTACTTCTGATTTTAGAAATAACAATTTGAAAATTAGATCTTAGTTAATAGTTTGACGTTCTTTACTTCTAAATAACTAAGTCTTAGTTTAGTATAGTGTATTTGATAATCAAAACTAAGTTATAAGTTTGAAGTTGTTTACTTTGAAATATCTACTTCTGATTTTAGAATTGACCATTTGAAAATCAGATCGAAGTTAATAGTTTGACGATTTTTACTTCAAAATAACTAAGTCTTACTTTAAAATAGTGAATTTGTAAATCAATACATACTTATTAAATAGAAGTTCTATACTTGAAAATATCTACTTTTGATTTTAGAAATGACAATTTGAAATACAGGTCTAAAATAATAGTTTGACGTTTTTTACTTCAAACTAACTAAGACTTATTTTAGAATAGTCAATTTGTAAATCAAAGCTAAGTTATTAATTTGATGTTCTTTACTTGAACATATCTACTTCTGATTTTAGAAATAACAATTTGAAAATCAGGACTAAGTTATTACTTTGACGTTTTTTACTTCAAACTAACTAAGTCTTATTTCACACTATAGAATTTGTAAATCAAAACTAAGTTATAAGTTTGAAGTTATTTACTTTGAAATATCTACTTCTGATTTTAAAAAGGACAATTTGAAAATCAGATCTAAGTTAACTAATACAAATAAGTATTAGTTTGACGTTCTTTACTTCATAACAACTAGGTCTTATTTTAGTATAGTGAATTTGTAAATCAAAACTAAGTTATTAGTTTCAAGTTCTATACTTGAAAATGACAACTACTGATTTTAGAAATGACAATTTGAAAATCAGATCTAAGGTAATAGTTTGACGTTCTTTACTTCAAAATAACTATGTTTTATTTTAGAATAGAGAATTTGTAAATCAAAACTAAGTTATTAGTTTGAAGTTCTTTACTTTGAAATATCTACTTCTTTTTTAAGAAATGACAATTTGAAAATCAGATCTAAGTTAATAGAATGACGTTCTTTACTTCAAAATAGATAAGTCTTACTTTAGAATACTGTATTTGTAAATCAAAACTAAGTTGTTAGTTTGAAGTACTTTATTTGAAAATATCTGCTTCAGATTTTAGAAATGACAATTTGAAAATCAGATCTAAGTTAATAGTTTGACGTTCTTTACTTCAAACCTACTAAGTCTTATTTTAGACTAGTGAATTTGTAAATCAAAACTAAGTTATTAGTTTAAAGTTTTTTATTTCAAATTTATTAATTCGGATCTTAGTAATGTAAATATCGAAATCAAATCTAAGGTTGTAGTTTGAAGTACTTTACTTGAAAATATCTACATCTGATTTTAAAAATGATATTTTGAAAATCAGATGTAAGTTAATAGTTTGACGTTCTTTACTTCAATATAACAAAGTCTTATTTTAGTATAGTGAATTTGAAAATCAAGGCTAAGTTATTAGTTTAAAGTTCTTTACTTGAAAATATCTACTTCTAGTTTTAGAAATGACAATTTGAAAATTAGATCTAAGTTAATAGTTTGACGTTCTTTACTTCAAAATAACTAAGTCTTATTTTAGAATACTCAATTTGTAAATCAAGGCTAAGCTCTTAGTTTAAAGTTCTTTACTTGAAAATATCTACTTCTTGTTTTAGAAATGACAATTTGAAAATCAGATCTAAGTTAACAGTATGACGTTCTTTACTTCTAAATAACTAAGTCTTATTTTAGTATAGTGAATTTGTAATTTAAAACTAAGTTATTAGTATGAAGTTCTTCACTTGAAAAAAACTACCACTGATTTTAGAAATGACAATTTGAAAATCAGATCTAAGTTAATAGTTTGACGTTCTTTACTTTAAAATAACTAAGTCTTATTTTAGAATACTCAATTTGTAAATCAAGGCTAAGTTATTAGTTTAAAGTTGTTTACTTGAAAATATCTACTTCTGATTTTAGAAATGACAATTTGAAAATCAAATCTAAGTTAATAGTTTGACGTTCTTTACTTCAAAACAGCTAAGTCTTATTTTAGTATAGTGAATTTGTAATTTAAAACGAAGTTATTAGTTTGAAATTCTTTACTTGAAAATATCTACTACTGATTTTAGAAATGACAATTTGAAAATCAGATCTAAGTTAACAGTTTGACGTTCTTTACTTCAAAATAACTAAGTCTTATTTTAGAATACTCAATTTGTAAATCAAGGCTAAGTTATTAGTTTATAGTTGATTACTTGAAAATATCTACTTCTGATTTTAGAAATGACAATTTGAAAATCAGATCTAAGTTAATAGTTTTACGTTCTTTACTTCAAAACAACTAAGTCCTATTTTAGTATAGTGAATTTGTAAACCAAAACTAAGTTATTAGTATGAAGTTCTTCACTTGAAAAAAACTACCACTGATTTTAGAAATGACAATTTGAAAATCAGATCTAAGTTAATAGTTTGACGTTCTTTACTTCAAAATAACTAAGTCTTATTTTAGAATACTCAATTTGTAAATCAAGGCTAAGTTATTAGTTTAAAGATGTTTACTTGAAACTATCTACTTCTTGTTTTAGAAATGACAATTTGAAAATCAGATCTAAGTTAATAGTTTGACGTTATTTACTTCTAAATAACTAAGTCTTATTTTAGTATAGTGAATTTGTAATTTAAAACTAAGTTATTAGTATGAAGTTCTTCACTTGAAAGAAACTACCACTGATTTTAGAAATGACAATTTGAAAATCAAGGCTAAGTTCTTAGTTTAAAGTTCTTTACTTGAAAATATCTACTTCTTGTTTTAGAAATGACAATTTGAAAATCAGATCTAAGTTAACAGTTTGACGTTCTTTACTTCTAAATAACTAAGTCTTATTTTAGTATAGTGTATTTGTAATTTAAAACTAAGTTATTAGTATGAAGTTCTTCACTTGAAAAACACTACCACTGATTTTGGAATTAACAATTTGAAAATCAGATCTAAGTTAATAGTTTGACGTTCTTTACTTTAAAATAACTAAGTCTTATTTTAGAATACTCAATTTGTAAATCAACACTAAGTTAATAGTTTAAAGTTGTTTACTTGAAAATATCTACTTCTGATTTTAGAAATGACAATTTGAAAATCAAATCTAAGTTAATAGTTTGACGTGCTTTACTTCAAAACAACTAAGTCCTATTTTAGTATAGTGAATTTGTAAACCAAAACTAAGTTATTAGTATGAAGTTCTTCACTTGAAAAAAACTACCACTGATTTTAGAAATGACAATTTGAAAATCAGATCTAAGTTAATAGTTTGACGTTCTTTACTTCAAAATAACTAAGTCTTATTTTAGAATACTCAATTTGTAAATCAAGGCTAAGTTATTAGTTTAAAGATGTTTACTTGAAACTATCTACTTCTTGTTTTAGAAATGACAATTTGAAAATCAGATCTAAGTTAATAGTTTGACGTTATTTACTTCTAAATAACTAAGTCTTATTTTAGTATAGTGAATTTGTAATTTAAAACTAAGTTATTAGTATGAAGTTCTTCACTTGAAAAAAACTACCACTGATTTTAGAAATGACAATTTGAAAATCAGATCTAAGTTAATAGTTTGACGTTCTTTACTTCAAAATAACTAAGTCTTATTTTAGAATACTCAATTTGTAAATCAAGGCTAAGTTCTTAGTTTAAAGTTCTTTACTTGAAAATATCTACTTCTTGTTTTAGAAATGACAATTTGAAAATCAGATCTAAGTTAACAGTTTGACGTTCTTTACTTCTAAATAACTAAGTCTTATTTTAGTATAGTGTATTTGTAATTTAAAACTAAGTTATTAGTATGTAGTTCTTCACTTGAAAAACACTACCACTGATTTTGGAATTAACAATTTGAAAATCAGATCTAAGTTAATAGTTTGACGTTCTTTACTTTAAAATAACTAAGTCTTATTTTAGAATACTCAATTTGTAAATCAAGACTAAGTTAATAGTTTAAAGTTGTTTACTTGAAAATATCTACTTTTGATTTTAGAAATGACAATTTGAAAATCAAATCTAAGTTAATAGTTTGACGTTCTTTACTTCAAAACAACTAAGTCCTATTTTAGTATAGTGAATTTATAAACCAAAACTAAGTTATTAGTATGAAGTTCTTCACTTGAAAAAAACTACCACTGATTTTAGAAATGACAATTTGAAAATCAGATCTAAGTTAATAGTTTGACGTTCTTTATTTCAAAATAACTAAGTCTTATTTTAGAATACTCAATTTGTAAATCAAGGCTAAGTTATTAGTTTAAAGATGTTTACTTGAAACTATCTACTTCTTGTTTTAGAAATGACAATTTGAAAATCAGATCTAAGTTAATAGTTTGTCGTTATTTACTTCTAAATAACTAAGTCTTATTTTAGTATAGTGAATTTGTAATTTAAAACTAAGTTATTAGTATGAAGTTCTTCACTTGAAAAAAACTACCACTGATTTTAGAAATGACAATTTGAAAATCAGATCTAAGTTAATAGTTTGACGTTCTTTACTTCAAAATAACTAAGTCTTATTTTAGAATACTCAATTTGTAAATCAAGGCTAAGTTCTTAGTTTAAAGTTCCTTACTTGAAAATATCTACTTCTTGTTTTAGAAATGACAATTTGAAAATCAGATCTAAGTTAACAGTTTGACGTTCTTTACTTCTAAATAACTAAGTCTTATTTTAGTATAGTGTATTTGTAATTTAAAACTAAGTTATTAGTATGAAGTTCTTCACTTGAAAAACACTACCACTGATTTTGGAATTAACAATTTGAAAATCAGATCTAAGTTAATAGTTTGACGTTCTTTACTTTAAAATAACTAAGTCTTATTTTAGAATACTCAATTTGTAAATCAAGACTAAGTTAATAGTTTAAAGTTGTTTACTTGAAAATATCTACTTCTGATTTCAGAAATGACAATTTGAAAATCAAATCTAAGTTAATAGTTTGACGTTCTTTACTTTAAAACAGCTAAGTATTATTTTAGTATAGTGAATTTGTAAATTAAAACTAAGATATTAGTAGGCAGTTCTTCACTTGAAGAGAACTACCACTGATTTTAGAAATGACAATTTGAAAATCAGATCTAAGTTAACAGTTTGACGTTTTTTACTTTAAAATAACTAAGTCTTATTTTAGACTAGTGAATTTGTAAATTAAAACTAAGTTATTAGTATGAAGTTCTTCACTTGAAAAAAACTACCACTGATTTTAGAAATGACAATTTGAAAATCAGATCTAAGTTAATAGTTTGACGTTCTTTACTTCAAAATAACTAAGTCTTATTTTAGAATACTCAATTTGTAAATCAAGGCTAAGTAATTAGTTTAAAGTTGTTTACTTGAAAATATCTACTTCTGATTTTAGAAATGATAATTTGAAAATCAGATCTAAGTTAATAGTTTGACGATCTTTACTTCAAAACAACTAAGTCCTATTTTAGTATAGTGAATTTGTAAACCAAAACTAAGTTATTAGTATGAAGTTCTTCACTTGAAAAAAACTACCACTGATTTTAGAAATGACAATTTGAAAAGCAGATCTAAGTTAATAGTTTGACGTTCTTTACTTCAAAATAACTAAGTCTTATTTTAGAATACTCAATTTGTAAATCAAGGCTAAGTTATTAGTTTAAAGTTCTTTACTTGAAACTATCTACTTCTTGTTTTAGAAATGACAATTTGAAAATCAGATCTAAGTTAATAGTTTGACGTTCTTTACTTCTAAATAACTAAGTCTTATTTTAGAATAGTGAATTTGTAATTTAAAACTAAGTTATTAGTATGAAGTTCTTCACTTGAAAAAAACTACCACTGATTTTAGAAATGACAATTTGAAAATCAGATCTAAGTTAATAGTTTGACGTTCTTTACTTCAAAATAACTAAGCCTTATTTTAGAATACTCAATTTGTAAATCAAGGCTAAGTTATTAGTTTAAAGTTGTTTACTTGTAAATATCTACTTCTGATTTTAGAAATGACAATTTGAAAATCAGTTCTAAGTTAATAGTTTGACGTTTTTTACTCCAAAACAACTAAGTCTTATTTTAGTATAGTGAATTTGTAAACCAAAACTAAGTTATTAGTATGAAGTTCTTCACTTGAAAAAAACTACCACTGATTTTAGAAATGACAATTTGAAAATCAGATCTAAGTTAATAGTTTGACGTTCTTTACTTCAAAATAACTAAGTCTTATTTTAGAATACTCAATTTGTAAATCAAGGCTAAGTTATTAGTTTAAAGTTCTTTACTTGAAAATATCTACTTCTTGTTTTAGAAATGACAATTTGAAAATCAGATCTAAGTTAATAGTTTGACGTTCCTTACTTCAAAATAACTAAGTCTTATTTTATAATACTCAATTTGTAAATCAAGGCTAAGATCTTAGTTTAAAGTTCTTTACTTGAAAATATCTACTTCTTGTTTTAGAAATGACAATTTGAAAATCAGATCTAAGTTAACAGTTTGACGTTCTTTACTTCTAAATAACTAAGTCTTATTTTAGTATAGTGTATTTGTAATTTAAAACTAAGTTATTAGTATGAACTTCTTCACTTGAAAAAAACTACCACTGATTTTAGAAATGACAATTTGAAAATCAGATCTAAGTTAATAGTTTGACGTTCTTTACTTTAAAATAACTAAGTCTTATTTTAGTATACTCAATTTGTAAATCAAGGCTAAGTTATTATTTGAAAGTTGTTTACTTGAAAATATCTACTTCTGATTTTAGAAATGACAATTTGAAAATCAAATCTAAGTTAATAGTTTGACGTTCTTTACTTCAAAACAGCTAAGTCTTATTTTAGTATAGTGAATTTGTAAGTTAAAACTAAGTTATTAGTAGGCAGTTCTTCACTTGAAAAAAACTACCACTGATTTTAGAAATGACAATTTGAAAATCAGATCTAAGTTAATAGTTTGACGTTCTTTACTTCAAAATAACTAAGTCTAATTTTAGACTAGTGATTTTGTAAATCAAAACTAAGTTATTAGTTTAAAGTTTTTTATTTCAAATTTACTAATTCGGATCTTAGTAATGTAAATATCGAAATCAAATCTAAGGTTGTTGTTTGAAGTTCTTTACTTGAAAATAACTACTACTGATTTTAGAAATGACAATTTGAAAATCAGATCTAAGTTAAAAGTTTGACGTACCTTACTTCAAAATAACTTAGTCCTATCTTAGAATAGTGAATTTGTAAATCAAAACTAAGTTATTAGTTTGTAGTTCTTTACTTGAAAATATTTACTTCTGATTTTAAAAATGACAATTTGAAAATCAGATCTAAGTTAATGGTTTGACGTTCTTTACTTCATAACAACTCAGTCTTATTTTAGTATAGTGAATTTGTAAACCAAAACTAAGTTATTAGTATGAAGTTCTTCACTTGAAAAAAACTACCACTGATTTTAGAAATGACAATTTGAAAATCAGATCTAAGTTAATAGTTTGACGTTCTTTACTTCAATATAACTAAGTCTTATTTTAGTATAGTGAATTTGTAAATCAAAGCTAAGCTATTAATTTGAAGTTCTTTACTTGAACATATCTACTTCTGATTTTAGAAATAATAATTTGAAAATCTGGTCTAAGTTAATAGTATGACGTTTTTTACTTCAAAATAACTAAGTCTTATTTTATAATACTCAATTTGTAAATCAAGGCTAAGATCTTAGTTTAAAGTTCTTTACTTGAAAATATCTACTTCTTGTTTTAGAAATGACAATTTGAAAATCAGATCTAAGTTAATAGTTTGACGTTCCTTACTTCAAAATAACTAAGTCTTATTTTATAATACTCAATTTGTAAATCAAGGCTAAGATCTTAGTTTAAAGTTCTTTACTTGAAAATATCTACTTCTTGTTTTAGAAATGACAATTTGAAAATCAGATCTAAGTTAACAGTTTGACGTTCTTTACTTCTAAATAACTAAGTCTTATTTTAGTATAGTGTATTTGTAATTTAAAACTAAGTTATTAGTATGAACTTCTTCACTTGAAAAAAACTACCACTGATTTTAGAAATGACAATTTGAAAATCAGATCTAAGTTAATAGTTTGACGTTCTTTACTTTAAAATAACTAAGTCTAATTTTAGTATACTCAATTTGTAAATCAAGGCTAAGTTATTATTTGAAAGTTGTTTACTTGAAAATATCTACTTCTGATTTTAGAAATGACAATTTGAAAATCAGATCTAAGTTAATAAGTTCGATGTTCTTTAATTTAATAGAACTAAGTCTTATTTTAGAATAGTGAATTTGTAAATCAAAACTAAGTTATTAGTTCGAAGTTCTTTACTTGAAAATATCTACTTCTGAGTTTAGATATACAAGTTGAATATCAGATCTTAGGTAATAGTTTGACTTCTTTACTTCAAAATAACTAAGTCTTATTTTAGAATTGTGAATTTGTAAATCGGAACTAAGTTATTAGTTTGAAGTTTTTTACTTGAAAAAATCTACTTCTGATTTTAGAAATGACACTTTGAAAATCTGATCTAAGTTAATAGTTTTACGTTCTTTACTTTAAACAAGATAAGCATTATTGTAGAATAGTGTATTTGTAAATCTAAACTAAGTTATTAGTTTGAAGTTTTTTATTTCAGATTTACTAATTCGGATTTTAGTAATGTAAATTTGAAAATCTAAACTAAGGATGTAGTTTTAAGTTCTTTATTTGAAAATATCTACTGCTGATTTTAGAAATGACAATTTGAAAATTAGATCCACGTTAATAGTTTGACGTGCTTTTCTTCAAAATAACTAAGTGTTATTTTAGACTAGTAAATTTGTAAATCAAAACTAAGTTATTAGTTCGAAGTTCTCTACTTGAAAATATCTACTACTGATTTTAGAAATGACACATTGAAAATCAGATCTAAGTTAATAGTTTGACATTCTTTACTTCTAAATAACTATGTGTTATTTTAGAATAGAGAATTTGTAAATCGAAACTAAGTTATTAGTTTGAAGTTCTTTACTTTGAAATATCTACTTTTTTTTAAAAAATGACAATTTTAAATCAGATCTAAGTTAATAGTATGACGTTCTTTACTTCAAAATAGATAAGTCTTATTTTAGAATACTGTATTTGTAAATCAAAACTAAGTTGTTAGTTTGAAGTACTTTATTTGAAAATATCTACTACTGATTTTAGAATTGACAATTTGAAAATCAGATCTAAGTTAATAGTTTGACATTCTTTACTTCAAAATAGCTAAGTATTACTTTAGACTAGTGTATTTGTAAATCAAAACTAAGTTATTAGTTTAAAGTTTTTTACGTCAAATTTACTAATTCGGATCTTAGTAATGTAAATTTGGAAATCAAATCTAAGGTTGTAGTTTGAAGTTCTTTACTTGAAAAATATCTACCACTGATTTTAGAAATTACAATTTGAAAATCAGATCTAAGTTAATAGTTTGACGTTTTTTACTTCAAAATAACTAAGACTTATTTTAGAATAGTCAATTTGTAAATCAAAGCTAAGTTATTAATTTAAAGTTCTTTACTTGAAAATATCTACTTCTGATTTTAGTAATGACAATTTGAAATACAGGTCTAAGTTAATAGTTTGACGTTTTTTACTTCAAAATAACTAAGTCTTACTTTAAAATAGTGAATTTGTTAATCAAAATTAACTTATCAAATAGAAGTTCTATACTTGAAAATATCTACTTCTGATTTTAGTAATCGCAATTTAAAAAACATATCTAAGTTAATAGTTTGACGTTCTTTACTTTAAAACAACTAAGTCTTATTTTAGAATAGTGAATTTGTAAATCAAAACTAAGTTTTTAGTTTGAAGTTTCTTACTTTGAAGTATCTACTTCTGATTTTAGAAATGACAATTTGAAAATCAGATCTAAGTTAATAGTTTGTCGTTTTTTACTTCAAAATAGATAAGTCTTATTTTAGAATATTGTATTTGTAAATAAGAACAAATTTATTTGTTTGAAACTCTTTACTTGAAATTATCTACTTCTGATTTTCGAAATAACAATATGAAAATCAAATTTAAGTTAATATAGTTTGACGTTCTTTACTTAAAAATAACTAAGTCACATTTTAGAATACTGACTTTTTAAATCAAAACTAAGTTATTAGTTTGAAGTTTTGCACATTGAAATAACTAATACGGAATTTTGGAATGTAACTTTGTAAATCAAAGCTAAGGTTATAGTTTGAAGCTCTTTACTAGAAAATATCTACTTCTGGTTTTAGAAATGACAAATTGTAAATCAGATCTAAGTTAATAGTTTGACGTTCTTTACTTCAAAATAACTAAGTCTTATTTTAGAATAGTGAATTTGTAAATCAGAACTAAGTTATTAGTTTGAAGTTTTTTATTTCAGATTTACTAATTCGGATTTTAGTAATGTAAATTTGAAAATCTAAACTAAAGATGTAGTTAAAGTTCTTTACTTGAAAATTTCTACTTCTGATTTTTAGAAATGACAATTTGTAAATCAGATCTAAGTTGATAGTTTGACTTTCTTTACTTCTAATCAAATAAGTCTTATTTTAGTATAGTGAATTTGTAAATCAAAACTAAGTTATTAGTTTGAAGTTATTTACTTCAACATCTCTACTTCTGATTTTAGAAATAGCAATTTGAAAATTAGATCTTAGTTAATAGTTTGACGTTCTTTACTTCTAAATAACTAAGTCTTAGTTTAGTATAGTGTATTTGATAATCAAAACTAAGTTATAAGTTTGAAGTTGTTTACTTTGAAATATCTACTTCTGATTTTAGAATTGACCATTTGAAAATCAGATCGAAGTTAATAGTTTGACGATTTTTACTTCAAAATAACTAAGTCTTACTTTAAAATAGTGAATTTGTAAATCAATACATACTTATTAAATAGAAGTTCTATACTTGAAATTATCTACTTTTGATTTTAGTAATCACAATTTAAAAATCAGATCTAAGTTAATAGTTTGACGTTCTTTACTTCTAATCAAATAAGTCTTATTTTAGTATAGTGAATTTGTAAATCAAAACTAAGTTATTAGTTTGAAGTTATTTACTTCAACATCTCTACTTCTGATTTTAGAAATAGCAATTTGAAAATTAGATCTTAGTTAATAGTTTGACGTTCTTTACTTCTAAATAACTAAGTCTTAGTTTAGTATAGTGAATTTGTAAATCAAAACCAAGTTATTAGTTTGAAGTTTTTTACTTGAAAATATCTACTTCTGAGTTTAGTTATACAATATGAATATCAGATCTAAGTCAATAGTTTGACATTTTTTACTTAATAATAACTAAGTTTTATTTTAGAATAGTGAATTTGTAAATCAAAACTAATTTATTAGTTTAAAGTATTTTACTTGAAAATATCTAAGTCTGATTTTAGAAATGACAATTTGAAAATCAGATCTAAGTTAATAAGTTCGATGTTCTTTAATTTAATAGAACTAAGTCTTATTTTAGAATAGTGAATTTGTAAATCAAAACTAAGTTATTAGTTCGAAGTTCTTTACTTGAAAATATCTACTTCTGAGTTTAGATATACAAGTTGAATATCAGATCTTAGGTAATAGTTTGACTTCTTTACTTCAAAATAACTAAGTCTTATTTTAGAATTGTGAATTTGTAAATCGGAACTAAGTTATTAGTTTGAAGTTTTTTACTTGAAAAAATCTACTTCTGATTTTAGAAATGACACTTTGAAAATCTGATCTAAGTTAATATTTTTACGTTCTTTACTTCAAACAAGATAAGCATTATTGTAGAATAGTGTATTTGTAAATCTAAACTAAGTTATTAGTTTGAAGTTTTTTATTTCAGATTTACTAATTCGGATTTTAGTAATGTAAATTTGAAAATCTAAACTAAGGATGTAGTTTTAAGTTCTTTATTTGAAAATATCTACTGCTGATTTTAGAAATGACAATTTGAAAATTAGATCCACGTTAATAGTTTGACGTGCTTTTCTTCAAAATAACTAAGTCTTATTTTAGACTAGTAAATTTGTAAATCAAAACTAAGTTATTAGTTCGAAGTTCTCTACTTGAAAATATCTACTACTGATTTTAGAAATGACACATTGAAAATCAGATCTAAGTTAATAGTTTGACATTCTTTACTTCTAAATAACTATGTGTTATTTTAGAATAGAGAATTTGTAAATCGAAACTAAGTTATTAGTTTGAAGTTCTTTACTTTGAAATATCTACTTTTTTTTAAAAAATGACAATTTTAAATCAGATCTAAGTTAATAGTATGACGTTCTTTACTTCAAAATAGATAAGTCATATTTTAGAATACTGTATTTGTAAATCAAAACTAAGTTGTTAGTTTGAAGTACTTTATTTGAAAATATCTACTACTGATTTTAGAATTGACAATTTGAAAATCAGATCTAAGTTAATAGTTTGACGTTCTTTACTTCAAAATAGCTAAGTATTACTTTAGACTAGTGTATTTGTAAATCAAAACTAAGTTATTAGTTTAAAGTTTTTTACGTCAAATTTACTAATTCGGATCTTAGTAATGTAAATTTGGAAATCAAATCTAAGGTTGTAGTTTGAAGTTCTTTACTTGAAAAATATCTACCACTGATTTTAGAAATTACAATTTGAAAATCAGATCTAAGTTAATAGTTTGACGTTTTTTACTTCAAAATAACTAAGACTTATTTTAGAATATTCAATTTGTAAATCAAAGCTAAGTTATTAATTTAAAGTTCTTTACTTGAAAATATCTACTTCTGATTTTAGTAATGACAATTTGAAATACAGGTCTAAGTTAATAGTTTGACGTTTTTTACTTCAAAATAACTAAGTCTTACTTTAAAATAGTGAATTTGTTAATCAAAATTAACTTATCAAATAGAAGTTCTATACTTGAAAATATCTACTTCTGATTTTAGTAATCGCAATTTAAAAAATATATCTAAGTTAATAGTTTGACGTTCTTTACTTTAAAACAACTAAGTCTTATTTTAGAATAGTGAATTTGTAAATCAAAACTAAGTTTTTAGCTTGAAGTTTCTTACTTTGAAGTATCTACTTCTGTTTTTAGAAATGACAATTTGAAAATCAGATCTAAGTTAATAGTTTGTCGTTTTTTACTTCAAAATAGATAAGTCTTATTTTAGAATATTGTATTTGTAAATAAGAACTAATTTATTTGTTTGAAACTCTTTACTTGAAATTATCTACTTCTGATTTTCGAAATAACAATATGAAAATCAAATTTAAGTTAATATAGTTTGACGTTCTTTACTTAAAAATAACTAAGTCTCATTTTAGAATACTGACTTTTTAAATCAAAACTAAGTTATTAGTTTGAAGTTTTTTATTTCAGATTTACTAATTCGGATTTTAGTAATGTAAATTTGAAAATCTAAACTAAAAATGTAGTTAAAGTTCTTTACTTGAAAATTTCTACTTCTGATTTTTAGAAATGACAATTTGTAAATCAGATCTAAGTTGATAGTTTGACTTTCTTTACTTCTAATCAAATAAGTCTTATTTTAGTATAGTGAATTTGTAAATCAAAACTAAGTTATTAGTTTTAAGTTATTTACTTCAACATCTCTACTTCTGATTTTAGAAATAGCAATTTGAAAATTAGATCTTAGTTAATAGTTTGACGTTCTTTACTTCTAAATAACTAAGTCTTAGTTTAGTATAGTGTATTTGATAATCAAAACTAAGTTATAAGTTT
Organism: Cantharis rustica; assembly: GCA_911387805.1. Lineage (NCBI taxonomy): Eukaryota > Metazoa > Arthropoda > Insecta > Coleoptera > Cantharidae > Cantharis > Cantharis rustica. The sequence goes on from OU426878.1 coordinate 36,807,279, forward strand.
GAAGTTGTTTACTTTGAAATATCCACTTCTGATGTTAGAATTAACCATTTGAAAATCAGATCGAAGTTAATAGTTTGACGATTTTTACTTCAAAATAACTAAGTCTTACTTTAAAATAGTGAATTTGTAAATCAATACATACTTATTAAATAGAAGTTCTATACTTGAAATTATCTACTTTTGATTTTAGTAATCACAATTTAAAAATCAGATCTAAGTTAATAGTTTGACGTTCTTTACTTTTAAACAAATAAGTCTTATTTTAGTATAGTGAATTTGTAAATCAAAACTAAGTTATTAGTTTGAAGTTATTAACTTGAACATCTCTAATTCTGATTTTGTAAAATAACAATTTGAAAATCAGATCTAAGTTAATAGTTTGACGTTCTTTACTTCTAAATAACTAAGTCTTATTTTAGTATAGTGTATTTTTAAATCAAAACTAAGTTATTAGTTTGAAGTTCTTTACTTGAAAATACCTACTACTGATTTTAGAATTGACAATTTGAAAATCTGATCTAAGTTAATAGTTTGACGTTCTTTACTTTAAAACAACTAAGTCTTATTTTAGAATAGTGAATTTGTAAATCAAAACTAAGTTTTTAGTTTGAAGTTTCTTACTTTGAAGTATCTACTTCTGTTTTTAGAAATGACAATTTGAAAATCAGATCTAAGTTAATAGTTTGTCGTTTTTTACTTCAAAATAGATAAGTCTTATTTTAGAATATTGTATTTGTAAATAAGAACTAATTTATTTGTTTGAAACTCTTTACTTGAAATTATCTACTTCTGATTTTCGAAATAACAATATGAAAATCAAATTTAAGTTAATATAGTTTGACGTTCTTTACTTAAAAATAACTAAGTCTCATTTTAGAATACTGACTTTTTAAATCAAAACTAAGTTATTAGTTTGAAGTTTTGCACATTGAAATAACTAATACGGAATTTTGGAATGTAACTTTGTAAATCAAAGCTAAGGTTATAGTTTGAAGCTCTTTACTAGAAAATATCTACTTCTGGTTTTAGAAATGACAAATTGTAAATCAGATCTAAGTTAATAGTTTGACGTTCTTTACTTCTAAATAACTAAGTCTTATTTTAGTATAGTGTATTTTTAAATCAAAACTAAGTTATTAGTTTGAAGTTCTTTACTTGAAAATACCTACTACTGATTTTAGAATTGACAATTTGAAAATCTGATCTAAGTTAATAGTTTGACGATTTTTACTTTAAAATAACTAAGTCTTACTTTAAAATAGTGCATTTGTAAATCAATACAAACTTATCAAATAGAAGTTCTATACTTGAAAATATCTACTTCTGATTTTAGTAATCACAATTTAAAATTCAGATCTAAGTTAATAGTTTGACGTTCTTTATTTCTAAACAAATAAGTCTTATTTTAGTATAGTGAATTTGTAAATGAAAACTAAGTTATTAGTTTGAAGTTATTTACTTGAACATCTCTACTTCTGATTTTGTAAAATAATAATTTGAAAATCAAATCTAAGTTATTAGTTTGAAGTTCTTTACTTGAAAATATGTACTACTGATTTAGAAATGACAATTTGAAAATCAGATATAGTTATTAGTTTGACGTTCTTTACTTAAAAATAATTAAGTCTTACTTTAGAATAGTGAATTTGTAAATCAAAACTAAGTTATTAGTTGGAAGTTCTTTACTTTGAAATATCTACTTCTGATTTAAGAAATGACAATTTGAAAATCAGATCTAAGTGAATAGTTTGACGTTCTTTACTTCAAACTAACTAAGTCTTATTTTAGAATAGTGAATTTGTAAATCAAAACTAAGTTATTAGTTTAAAGATCTTTATTTGAAAATATTTGCTTTAGATTTTAGAAATGACAATTTGAAAATCAGATATAAGTTAATAGTTTGCCGTTTTTTACTTCAAAATAACTAAGTCTTATTTTAGACTAGTAAATTTGTAAATCATAAATAAGTTATTAGTTTGAAGTTCTTTACTTGAAAATATCTACTACTGATTTTAGCAATGACAATTTGAAAATCGGATATAGTTATTAGTTTGACGTTCTTTACTTCAAAATAATTAAGTATTACTTTAGAATAGTGAATTTGGAAATCAAAACTAAGTTATTAGTTTGAAGTTCTTTACTTAGAAATATCAACTTCTGATTTAAGAAATGACAATTTGAAAATCAGATCTAAGTGAATAGTTTGACGTACTTTACTTCAAAATAGGTAAATCTTATTTTAGAATAGTGTATTTGTAAATCAAAACTAAGTTATTAGTTTGAAGTACTTTACTTAAAAATATCTACTTCTGATTTTATAAATGACAATTTGAAAATCAGAGTTAAGTTAATAGTTTGACGTTCTTTACTTCAAAATAACTAAGTATTATTTTAGAATAATGAATTTGTAAATCAAAACTAAGTTATTAGTTTAAAGATCTTTACTCGAAAAGATCTGCTTTAGATTTTAGAAATGACAATTTGAAAATCAGATCTAAATTAATAATTTGACGTTCTTTACTTAAAAACAACTAAGTCTTATTTTAGTATAGTGAATTTGTAAATTAAAACTTAGTTATTAGTATGAAGTTCTTCACTTGAAAAAAACTACCACTGATTTTAGAAATGGCAATTTGAAAATCAGATCTAAGTTAATAGTTTGACGTTCTTTACTTCAAAATAACTAAGTCTTATTTTAGAATACACAATTTGTAAATCAAGGCTAAGTTATTAGTTTAAAGTTGTTTACTTGAAAATATCTACTTCTGATTTTAGAAATGACATTTTGAAAATCAGATCTAAGTTAATAGTTTGACGTTCTTTAGTTCAAAACAACTAAGTCTTATTTTAGTATAGTGAATTTGTAAACCAAAACTAAGTTATTAGTATGAAGTTCTTCACTTGAAAAAAACTACCACTGATTCTAGAAATGACAATTTGAAAATCAGATCTAAGTTAATAGTTTGACGTTCTTTACTTCAAAATAACTAAGTCTTATTTTAGAATACTCAATTTGTAAATCAAGGCTAAGTTATTAGTTTAAAGATCTTTACTTGAAAATATCTACTTCTGATTTTAGAAATGACAATTTGAAAATCAGATCTAAGTTAACAGTTTGACGTTCTTTACTTTTAAATAACTAAGTCTTATTTTAGACTAGTGAATTTGTAAATCAAAACTAAGTTATTAGTTTGAAGGTCTTTACTTGAAAATATCTACTTTTGATTTTAGAAATGACAATTTGAAAATCAGATCTAAATTAATAGTTTTACGTTTTTTACTTCAAATTAACTAAGTCTTATTTTAGACTAGGAAATTTGTAAATGTAAACTAGGTTATTAGTTTGAAGTACTTTACTTAAAAATATCTACTTCTGATTTTATAAATGACAATTTGAAAATCAGAGTTAAGTTAATAGTTTGACGTTCTTTACTTCAAAATAACTAAGTATTATTTTAGAATAGTGAATATGTAAATCAAAACTAAGTTATTAGTTTAAAGATCTTTACTTGAAAATATCTGCTTCAGATTTTAGAAATGACAATTTGATAATCAGATCTAAGTTAATAATTTGACGTTTTTTACTTCAAATTAACTAAGTCTTATTTTAGACTAGTGATATTGTAAATGTAAACTAGGTTATTAGTTTGAAGTACTTTACTTAAAAATATCTACTTCTGATTTTATAAATGACAATTTGAAAATCAGAGTTAAGTTAATAGTTTGACGTTCTTTACTTCAAAATAACTAAGCCTTATTTTAGAATACTCAATTTGTAAATCAATGCTAAGTTATTAGTTTAAAGTTGTTTACTTGAAAATATCTACTTCTGATTTTAGAAATGACAATTTGAAATACAGGTCTAAAATAATAGTTTGACGTTTTTTACTTCAAAATAACTAAGACTTATTTTAGAATAGTCAATTTGTAAATCAAAGCTAAGTTATTAATTTGATGTTCTTTACTTGACCATATCTACTTCTGATTTTAGAAATAACAATTTGAAAATCAGGACTAAGTTAATAGTTTGACGTTTTTTACATCAAACTAACTAAGTCTTATTTGACACTAGTGAATTTGTAAATCAAACCTAAGTTATAAGTTTGAAGTTATTTACTTTGAAATATCTACTTCTGATTTAAGAAATGACAATTTGAAAATCAGATCTAAGTTAATAGTTTGACGTTTTTTACTTCAAAATAGATAAGTTTTATTTTAGAATATTGTATTTTTAAATAAGAACTAATTTATTTGTTTAAAGCTCTTTACTTGAAATTATCTACTTCTGATTTTAGAAATAACAATTTGAAAATCAGATCTAAGTTAATAGTTTGACGTTTTTTACTTCAAAATAGATAAGTCTTATTTTAGAATATTGTATTTTTAAATAAGAACTAATTTATTTGTTTGAAGTTCTTTACTTAAAAATATCTACTTCTGGTTTTAGAAATGACAAATTGTAAATCAGATCTAAGCTAATAGTTTTACGTTCTTTACTTCAAGCAAGATAAGTATTATTGTAGAATAGTGTATTTCTAAATCTAAACTAAGTTATTAGTATGAAGTTCTTCACTTGAAAAAAACTACCACTGATTTTAGAAATGACAATTTGAAAATCTGATCTAAGTTAATAGTTTGACGTTCTTTACTTCAAAATAACTAAGTCTTATTTTAGAATAGTGAATTTCTAAATCAAAGCTAAGTTATTGGTCTGAAGTTCTTTACTTGAAAAAAACTACTACTGATTTTAGAAATGACAGTTTGAAAATCAGATCTAAGTTAATAGTTTGACGTGCTTTAATTCTAAATAACTAAGTCTTATTTTGGACTAGTGAATTTGTAAATCAAAACTAAGTTATTAGTTTAAAGTTCTTTACTTTGAAATATCTACTTCTTTTTTAAGAACTGACAATTTGAAAATCAGATCTAAGTTAATAGTATGACGTTCTTTACTTCAAAAGAGATAAGTCTTATTTTAGAATACTGTATTTGTAAATCAAAACTAAGATGTTAGTGTGAAGTACTTTATTTGAAAATATCTGCTTCAGATTTTAGAATTGACAATTTGAAAATCAGATCTAAGTTAATAGTTTGACGTTCCTTACTTCAAACCAACTAAGTCTTATTTTAGTATAGTGAATTTGTAAATCAAAACTAAGTTATTAGTATGAAGTTCTTTACTTGAACATATCTACTACTGATTTTAGAAATAACAATTTGAAAATCAGGTCTAAGTTAATAGTATGAGGTTTTTTCTTCAAAATAACTAAGTTTTATTTCACACTAGTGAATTTGTAAATCAAAACTAAGTTATAAGTTTGAAGTTATTTACATGAAAATATCTACTACTGATCTTAGAAATGACAATTTGAAAATCAGATCTAAGTTTATAGTTTGACGTTCTTTACTTCAAAATAACTAAGTCTTATTTTAGACTAGTAAATTTGTTAATCAAAACTAAGTTGTTAGTTTCAAGTTCTCTACTTGAAAATTTCTACTACTTATTTTAGAAATGACAATTTGAAAATCAGATCTAAGTTAATAGTTTGACGTTCTTTACTTCAAACCAACTAAGTCTTATTTTAGTATAGTGAAATTGTAAATCAAAACTAAGTTATTGGTCTGAAGTTCTTTACTTGAAAAAAACTACTACTGATTTTAGAAATAACAGTTTGAAAATCAGATCTAAGTTAATAGTTTGACGTGCTTTACTTCTAAATAACTAAGTCTTATTTTGGACTAGTGAATTTGTAAATCAAACTAAGTTATTAGTTTAAAGTTCTTTACTTTGAAATATCTACTTCTTTTTTAAGAACTGACAATTTGAAAATCAGATCTAAGTTAATAGTATGACGTTCTTTACTTCAAAATAGATAAGTCTTATTTTAGAATACTGTATTTGTAAATCAAAACTAAGATGTTAGATGTTAGTTTCACTTTATTTGAAAATATCTGCTTCAGATTTTAGAATTGACAATTTGAAAATCAGATCTAAGTTAATAGTTTGACGTTCTTTACTTCAAACCAACTAAGTCTTATTTTAGTATTGTGAATTTGTAAATCAAAACTAAGTTATTAGTATGAAGTTCTTTACTTGAAAATATCTACTACTAATTTTAGAAATGACAATTTGAAAATCAGATCTAAGTTAAAAGTTTGACGTTTTTCACTTCAAAATAACTAACACTTATTTTAGACTAGTGAATTTGTAAATCAAAACTAAGTTATTAGTTTAAAGTTTTTTACTTCAAATTTACTAATTCGGATCTTAGTAATGTAAATTTGGAAATCAAATCTAAGGTTGTAGTTTGAAGTTCTTTACTTGAAATTATCTACTTCTGATTTTAGAAATGACAATTTAAAAATCAAATCTAAGTTAATAGTTTGACGTTCTTTACTTCAAAATAACTAAGTCTTATTTTAGAATAGTGAATATGTAAATCAAAGCTAAGTTATTAGTTTGAAGTTCTTTACTTGAAAATATTTACTTCTGATTTTAGAAATGACAATTTGAAATTCAGATCTAAGTTAATAGTTTGACGTTCTTTACTTCTAAATAACTAACTCTTATTTTAGTATAGTGAATTTGTAAATTAAAACTAAGTTATTAGTTTGAAGTTCTTAACTTGAAAATATCTACTACTAATTTTAGAAATGAAAATTTGAAAATCAGATCTAAGTTAATAGTTTGACATTTTTCACTTCAAAATAACTAAGACTTATTTTAGACTAGTGAATTTGTAAATCAAAACTAAGTTATTACTTTAAAATTTTTTACTTCAAATTTACAAATTCGGAATCTAGTAATGTAAATTTGGAAATCAAATCTAAGGTTGTAGTTTAAAGTTCTTTACTTGAAAATATCTACTTCTGATTTTAGAAATGACAATTTGAAAATCACGCCTATGTTAAAAGTTTGACGTTCTTTACTTCTAAACAAGTAAGTCTTATTTTAGTGTAGTGAAATTGTAAATCAAAACTAAGTTATTAGTTTAAAGTTTTTTACTTCAAATTTACTAATTCGGATCTTAGTAATGTAAATTTGGAAATCAAATCTAAGGTTGTAGTTTGAAGTTCTTTACTTGAAATTATCTACTTCTGATTTTAGAAATGACAATTTGAAATTCAGATCTAAGTTAACAGTATGACGTTCTCTACTTCAAAATAACTAAGTCTTAATTTAGACTAGTGAATTTGTAAATCAAAACTAAGTTATTAGTTTAAAGTTATTTATTTCAAATTTACTAATTCGGATCTTAGTAATGTAAATTTGGAAATCAAATCTAAGGTTGTAGTTTGACGTTCTTTACTTCAAAATAACTAAGTCTTATTTTAGAATAGTGAACTTGTAAATCAAAACTAAGTTATTAGTTAGAAGTACTTTACTTAAAAATAGCTACTTCTGATTTTAAAAATGACAATTTGAAAATTAGATCTAAGTTATTATTTTGGCGTTCTTTACTTCAAAATAGATAAGTCTTATTTTAAACTAGTGAATTTGTAAATCAATACTTAGTTGTTAGTTTGAAGTTTTTTATTTCAAATTTTCTAATTCGGATCTTAGTAATGTAAATATCGAAATCAAATCTAAGGTTGTAGTTTGAAGTTCTTTACTTGAAAATATCTACTTCTGATTTTAAAAATGATAATTTGAAAATCAGATCTAAGTTAATAGTTTGACGTTCTTTACTTCAAAATAACTAAGTCTTATTTTAGAATAGTGAATTTGTAAATCAAAGCTAAGTTATTAATTTGAAGTTTTTTAGTTGAACATATCTACTTCTGATTTTAGAAATGACAATTTGAAAATCAAGTCTAAGTTAATAGTTTGACGTTTTTTACTTCAAAATAACTAAAACTTATTTTAGACTAGTAAATTTGTAAATCAAAACTAAGTTATTAGTTTGAAGTTCTTTACTTGAAAATATCTACTCCTGATTTTAGAAATGACAATTTGTAAATCAGATCTAAGTTAATAGTTTGACGTTCCTTTCTTCAAAATAACTTAGTCTTATTTTAGAATAGTGAATTTGTAAATCAAAACTAAGTTGTTAGTTTCAAATTCTTTATTTGAAAATATCTGCTTTAGATTTTAGAAATGACAATTTGAAATTCAGATCTAAGTTAATAGTGTGACGTTCTAAACTTCTAAATAACTAAGTCTTATTTTAGTATAGTGAATTTGTAAATTAAAACTAAGTTATTAGTTTGACGTTCTTTACTTGAATATATCTACTACTGATCTTAGAAATGACAATTTGAAAATCAGATCTAAGTTAGTAGTTTGACGTTCTTTACTTCAAAATAGATTAGTCTTATTTTAGAATACTGTATTTGTAAATCAAAACTAAGTTAGTAGTTTGAAGTTCTTTACTTGAAAATATCTACTTCTGATTTTGGAAATGACAATTTGAAAATCAGATTTAAGTTAATAGTTTGACGTTCTTTACTTCAAAATAACTAAGTCTTATTTTAAACTAGTGAATTTGTAAATAAAAACTAAGTTATTAGTTTAAAGTTTTTTACTTCAAATTTACTAATTCGGATGTTAGTAATGTAAATTTGGAAATCAAATCTAAGGTTGTAGTTTGAAGTTCTTTACTTGAAATTATCTACTTCTGATTTTAGAAATGACAATTTGAAATTCAGATCTAAGTTAACAGTATGACGTTCTCTACTTCAAAATAACTAAGTCTTAAATTAGACTAGTGAATTTGTAAATCAAAACTAAGTTATTAGTTTAAAGTTATTTATTTCAAATTTACTAATTCGGATCTTAGTAATGTAAATTTGGAAATCAAATCTAAGGTTGTAGTTTGACGTTCTTTACTTCAAAATAACTAAGTCTTATTTTAGAATAGTGAACTTGTAAAACAAAACTAAGTTATTAGTTAGAAGTACTTTACTTAAAAATAGCTACTTCTGATTTTAAAAATGACAATTTGAAAATCAGATCTAAGTTAATAGTTTGACGTTCTTTACTTCAAAATAGATAAGTCTGATTTTAAACTAGTGAATTTGTAAATCAATACTTAGTTGTTAGTTTGAAGTTTTTTATTTCAAATTTTCTAATTCGGATCTTAGTAATGTAAATATCGAAATCAAATCTAAGGTTGTAGTTTGAAGTTCTTTACTTGAAAATATCTACTTCTGATTTTAAAAATGATAATTTGAAAATCAGATCTAAGTTATTAGTTTGACGTTCTTTACTTCAAAATAACTAAGTTTTATTTTAGAATAGTGAATTTGTAAATCAAAGCTAAGTTATTAATTTGAAGTTTTTTAGTTGAACATATCTACTTCTGATTTTAGAAATGACAATTTGAAAATCAAGTCTAAGTTAATAGTTTGACGTTTTTTACTTCAAAATAACTAAAACTTATTTTAGACTAGTAAATTTGTAAATCAAAACTAAGTTATTAGTTTGAAGTTCTTTACTTGAAAATATCTACTCCTGATTTTAGAAATGACAATTTGTAAATCAGATCTAAGTTAATAGTTTGACTTTCCTTTCTTCAAAATAACTTAGTCTTATTTTAGAATAGTGAATTTGTAAATCAAAACTAAGTTGTTAGTTTCAAATTCTTTATTTGAAAATATCTGCTTTAGATTTTAGAAATGACAATTTGAAAAACAGATCTAAGTTAATAGTTTGACGTTTTTTACATCAAAATAACTAAATTTTGTTTTAGAATAGTTAATTTGTAAATCAAAACTAAGTTATTAGTTTGAAGTTTTTTACTTGAAAATATCTACTTCTGACTTTAGAAATGACAATTTGAAAATCAGATCTAAGTTAATAGTTTGACGTTCTTTACTTCTAAATAACTAAATCTTATTTTAGTATAGTGAATTTGTAAATCAAATTTAAGTTATTAGTTTGAAGTTCTGTACTTGAAAATATATATTTCTGATTTTAGAAATGACAATTTGAAAATCAGATCTAAGTTAATAGTTTGACGTTCTTTACTTCAAAACAACTAAGTCTTATTTTAGTATAGTGAATTTGTAAATCAAAACTAGGTTATTAGTTTGAAACCTATACTTGAAAAAATCTGCTACTGATTTTAGAAATGACATTTTGAAAATCAGATCTAAGTTTATAGTTTGACGTTCTTTACTTCAAAATAACTAAGTCTTATTTTAGACTAGTAAATTTGTTAATCAAAACTAAGTTGTTAGTTTCAAGTTCTACTTGAAAATATCTACTACTTATTTTAGAAATGACAATTTGAAAATCAGATCTAAGTTAATAGTTTGACGTTCTTTACTTCAAAATAACTATGTCTTATTTTAGAATAGAGAATTTCTAAATCAAAACTAAGTTATTAATTTGAAGTTCTTTACTTTGAAATATCTACTTCTTTTTTAAGATCTGACAATTTGAAAATCAGATCTAAGTTAATAGTATGACGTTCTTTACTTCAAAATAGATAAGTCTTATTTTAGAATACTGTATTTGTAAATCAAAACTAAGATGTTAGTTTGAAGTACTTTATTTGAAAATAACTGCTTCAGATTTTAGAAATGACAATTTGAAAATCAGATCTAAGTTAATAGTTTGACGTTCTTTACTTCAAACCAACTAAGTCTAATTTTAGTATAGTGAATTTGTAAATCAAAACTAAGTTATTGGTCTGAAGTTCTTTACTTGAAAAAAACTACTACTGATTTTAGAAATGACAGTTTGAAAATCAGATCTAAGTTAATAGTTTGACGTGCTTTACTTCTAAATAACTAAGTCTTATTTTAGACTAGTGAATTTGTAAATCAAAACTAAGTTATTAGTTTAAAGTGCTTTACTTTGAAATATCTACTTCTTTTTTAAAAACTGACAATTTGAAAATCAGATCTAAGTTAATAGTATGACGTTCTTTACTTCAAAATAGATAAGTCTTATTTTAGAATACTGTATTTGAAAATCAAAACTAAGATGTTAGTGTGAAGTACTTTATTTGAAAATATCTGCTTCAGATTTTAGAATTGACAATTTGAAAATCAGATTTAAGTTAATAGTTTGACGTTCTTTACTTCAAACCAACTAAGTCGTATTTTAGTATAATGAATTTGTAAATTAAAACTAAGTTATTAGTTTGAAGTTCTTCACTTGAAAATATCTACTACTAATTTTAGAAATGACAATTTGAAAATCAGATCTAAGTTAATAGTTTGACATTTTTCACTACAAAATAACTAAGACTTATTTTAGACTAGTGAATTTGTAAATCAAAACTAAGTTATTACTTTAAAGTATTTTACTTGAAATTTACTAATTCGGATCTTAGTAATGTAAATTTGGAAATCAAATCTAAGGTTGTAGTTTAAAGTTCTTTACCTTAAAATAACTAAGTCTTATTTTAGAATAGTGAATTTGTAAATCAAAGCTAAGTTATTAGTTTAAAGTTGTTTACTTGAAAATATCTACTTCTGATTTTAGAAATGACAATTTGAAAATCAGATCTAAGTTAATAGTTTGACGTTCTTTACTTCAAAACAACTAAGTCTTATTTTAGTATAGTGAATTTGTAAATGAAAACTAGGTTATTAGTTTGAAACCTATACTTGAAAAAATCTACTACTGATTTTAGAAATGACATTTTGAAAATCAGATCTAAGTTAATAGTTTAACGTTCTTTACTTCAAAATAACTAAGTCTTATTTTAGACTAGTGAATTTCTAAATCAAAACTAAGTTATTAGTTTAAAGTTTTTTACTTCAAATTTACTAATTCGGCTCTTAGTAATCTAAATTTGGAAATCAAATCTAAGGTTGTAGTTAGAAGTTCTTTACTTGAAATTATCTACTTATGATTTTAGAAATGAAAATTTGAAGATCAGATCTAAGTTAATAGTTTGACGTTCTTTACTTCTAAATAACTAAGTATTATTTTAAAATAGTGAATTTGTAAATTAAAGCTAAGTTATTTGTTTAAAGTTCTTTACTTAAAGAAATCTACTTCTGATTTTAGAAATGACAATTTGAAAATCAGGTTTAATTTAATAATTTGACGTTTTTACTTCAAAATAACTAAGTCTTATTTTAGACTAGTAAATTTGTAAATCAAAACTAAGTTATTAGTTTCAAGTTCTCTACTTGAAAATATCTACTACTGATTTTAGAAATGACAATTTGAAAATCAGATCTAAGTTAATAGCTTGACGTTTCTACTTCAAAATAACTATGTCTTATTTTAGAATAGAGAATTTCTAAATCAAAAGTAAGTTATTAGTTTGAAGTTCTTTACTTTGAAATATCTACTTCTATTTTAAGAACTGACAATTTGAAAATCAGATCTAAGTTAATAGTATGACGTTCTTTACTTCAAAATAGATAAGTCTAGTTTTAGAATACTGTATTTGAAAATCAAAACTAAGTTGTTAGTTTGAAGTACTTTATCTAAAGTACTTTATCTGAAGTACTAATATCTGCTTCAGATTTTAGAAATGACAATTTGAAAATCAGATCTAAGTTAATAGTTTGACGTTCTTTACTTCAAACCAACTAAGTCTTATTGTAGTATAGTGAATTTGTAAATCAAAACTAAGTTATTAGTATGAAGTTCTTTACTTGAAAAAAACTACTACTGATTTTAGAAATGACAGTTTGAAAATCAGATCAAAGTTTATAGTTTGACGTTCTTTACTTCAAAATAACTAAGTCTTATTTTAGACTAGTAAATTTGTAAATCAAAACTAAGTTATTAGTTTAAGGTTTTTTATTTCAAATTTACTAATTCGGATCTTAGTAATGTAAATATCGAAATCAAATCTAAGGTTGTAGTTTGAAGTTCTTTACTTGAAAATATCTACTACTGATTTTAGAAATGACAATTTAATAATCAGTGCTAAGTTAATAGTTTGACGTTCTTTACTTCAAAATAACTAAATCTGATTTTAGAATAGTGAATTTGTAAATAAAAGCTAAGTTATTAATTTGAAGTTCTTTACTTGAACATATCTACTACTGATTTTAGAAATAACAATTTGAAAATCAGGTCTAAGTTAATAGTATGAGGTTTTTTCTTCAAAATAACTAAGTTTTATTTCACACTAGTGAATTTGTAAATCAAAACTAAGTTATAAGTTTGAAGTTATTTACATGAAAATATCTACTACTGATCTTAGAAATGACAATTTGAAAATCAGATCTAAGTTTATAGTTTGACGTTCTTTACTTCAAAATAACTAAGTCTTATTTTAGACTAGTAAATTTGTTAATCAAAACTAAGTTATTAGTTTCAAGTTCTCTACTTGAAACTATCTACTACTTAGTTTAGAAATGACAATTTGAAAATCAGATCCAAGTTAATAGTTTGACGTTCTTTACTTCAAAATAACTATGTCTTATTTTAGAATAGAGAATTTCTAAATCAAAACTAAGTTATTAGTTTGAAGTTCTTTACTTTGAAATATCTACTTCTTTTTTAAGAACTGACAATTTGAAAATCAGATCTAAGTTAATAGTATGACGTTCTTTACTTCAAAATAGATAAGTCTTATTTTAGAATACTGTATTTGTAAATCAAAACTAAGATGTTAGTTTGAAGTACTTTATTTGAAAATAACTGCTTCAGATTTTAGAAATGACAATTTGAAAATCAGATCTAAGTTGATAGTTTGACGTTCTTTAGTTCAAACCAACTAAGTCTTATTTTAGTATAGTGAATTTGTAAATCAAAACTAAGTTATTGGTATGAAGTTCTTTACTTGAAAAAAACAACTACTGATTTTATAAATGACAGTTTGAAAATCAGATCTAAGTTAATAGTTTGACGTGATTTACTTCTAAATAACTAAGTCTTATTTTAGACTAGTGAATTTGTAAATCAAAACTAAGTTATTAGTTTAAAGTTCTTTACTTTGAAATATCTACTTCTTTTTTAAGAACTGACAATTTGAAAATCAGATCTAAGTTAATAGTTTGACGTTCTTTACTTCAAAATAACTAAGTCTTATTTTAGAATAGTGAATTTGTAAATCAAACCTAAGTTATTAGTTTAAAGTTCTATACTTGAAAATATCTACTTCTGATTTTAGAAATGACAATTTGAAAATCAGATCTAAGTTAATAGTTTGACGTTCTTTACTTCAAAATAGCTAAGTATTATTTTAGACTAGTGAATTTGTAAATCAACACTAAGTTATTAGTTTAAAGTTTTTTACTTCAAATTTACTAATTCGGATCTTAGAAATCTAATTTGAAAATCAAATCTAAGGTTGTATTTTGAAGTTCTTTACTTGAAAATATCTACTTCTGATTTTAGAAATGACAATTTGTAAATCAGATCTATGTTAATATTTTAACGTTCTTTACATCGAAATAATTTAATTTTATTTTAGAATAGTTAATTTGTAAATCAAAACTAAGTTATTAGTTTGAAGTTCTTTACTTGTAAATATCTACTTTTGATTTTTGAAATGACAATTTGAAAATCAGATCTAAGTTAATAGTTTGACGTTCTTTATTTCAAAATAGCTAAGTATTATTTTAGACTAGTGAATTTGTAAATCAACACTAAGTTATTAGTTCAAAGTTCTTTACTTGAAAGTAACTGCTTCAGATTTTAGAAATGACAATTTGTAAATCAGATCTATGTTAATATTTTAACCTTCTTTACATCAAAATAATTAAATTTTATTTTAGAATAGTTAATTTGTAAATCAAAACTAAGTTATTAGTTTGAAGTTCTTTACTTGAAAATATCTACTTTTGATTTTTGAAATGACAATTTGAAAATCAGATCTAAGATAATAGTTTGACGTTCTTTACTTCAAAACAACTAAGTCTTATTGTAGTATTGTGATTTTGTAAATCAAAACTAAGTTATTAGTGTGAAGTTCTTTACTTGAAAAAAACTACTACCGATTTTAGAAATGACAATTTGAAAATCAGATCTAAGTTAATCGTTTGACGTTCTTTACTTCAAAATATATAAGTCTTATTTTAGAATACTGTATTTGTAAATCAAAACTTAGTTATTTGTTGTAGGTTCTTTACTTGAAAATATCTACTTCTGATTTTTGAACTGACAATTTGAAAATCAGATCTAAGTTAATAGTTTGACGTTCTTTACTTCGAAACAACTAAGTCTTATTTTAGTATTGTGAATTTGTAAATCAAAACTAAGTTATTAGTGTGAAGTTCTTTACTTGAAAAAAACTACTACCGATTTAAGAAATGACAATTTGAAAATCAGATCTAAGTTAATAGTTTGACGTTCTTTACTTCAAAATAGCTAAGTATTATTTTAGACTAGTGAATTTGTAAATCAACACTAAGTTATTAGTTTAAAGTTTTTTCTTCAAATTTACTAATTCGGATCTTAGAAATCTAATTTGAAAATCAAATCTAAGGTTGTATTTTGAAGTTCTTTACTTGAAAATATCTACTTCTGATTTTAGAAATGACAATTTGTAAATCAGATCTATGTTAATATTTTAACGTTCTTTACATCGAAATAATTTAATTTTATTTTAGAATAGTTAATTTGTAAATCAAAACTAAGTTATTAGTTTGAAGTTCTTTACTTGTAAATATCTACTTTTGATTTTTGAAATGACAATTTGAAAATCAGATCTAAGTTAATAGTTTGACGTTCTTTACTTCAAAATAGCTAAGTATTATTTTAGACTAGTGAATTTGTAAATCAACACTAAGTTATAAGTTCAAAGTTCTTTACTTGATAGTAACTGCTTCAGATTTTAGAAATGACAATTTGTAAATCAGATCTATGTTAATATTTTAACCTTCTTTACATCAAAATAATTAAATTTTATTTTAGAATAGTTAATTTGTAAATCAAAACTAAGTTAATAGTTTGAAGTCTATACTTGAAAAAATCTACTACTGAATTCAGAAATGACAATTTGAATATCAGATCTAAGGTAATAGTTTGACGTTCTTTACTTCAAAATAGATAAGTCTTATTTTAGAATACTGTATTTGTAAATCAAAACTAAGTTATAAGTTTGAGGTTCTTTACTTGAAAATATCTACTTCTGATTTGAAAAATGACAATTTGAAATACAGATCTAAGGAAATAGTTTAACGTTCTTTACTTCAAAATAGATAAATCTTATTTTACAATAGTGTATTGGTAAATGAAAACTAAGGTATTAGTTTGAGGTGCTTTACTTAAAAATATCAACTTTTGATTTTTGAAATGACAATTTGAAAATTAGATCTTAGTCAATAGTTTGACGTTCTTTACTTCAAAATAGAGAAGTCTTATTTTAGAATATTGTATTTGTAAAACAAAACTAAGTTGTTAGTTTGAAGTTCTTTATTTGAAAATATCTGCTTCAGATTTTAGAAGTGACAATTTGAAAATCGGATCTAAGTTAATAGTTTGACGTTTTTTACTTCAAAATAACTAAGTCTTATTTTAGACTACTGAATTTGTAAATTAAAACTAAGTTATTAGTTTAAAGTTTTTT
Source organism: Cantharis rustica (assembly GCA_911387805.1). Taxonomy (NCBI): domain Eukaryota; kingdom Metazoa; phylum Arthropoda; class Insecta; order Coleoptera; family Cantharidae; genus Cantharis; species Cantharis rustica. Next base: position 36,823,715 of record OU426878.1, read on the forward strand.
ACTTCAAATTTACTTATTCGGATCTTAGTAATGTAAATTAGGAAATCAAATCTAAAGTTGTAGTTTGAAGTTCTTTACTTGAAAATAACTACAACTGATTGTAGAAATGAAAATTTGAAAATCAGATCTAAGTTAATAGTTTGCGTTCTTTACTTCAAAATAACTAAGTCTTATTTTAGACTAGTGAATTTGCAAATCAAAACTAAGCTAATAGTTTTAATCTGTTTACTTCCAATTAACTAATACAGATTTTAGTAATGTGCATTTGAAAATCAAAGCGAAGGTTATAGTTTGAAGTTCTTTACTTGAAAATATCTACTTCTGATTTTAGAAATAAAAATTTGAAAATCAGATCTAAGTTATTAGTTTGAAGTTATTTACTTTGAAATATCTACTTCTGATTTAAGAAATGACAATTTGAAAATCAGAGCTAAGTTAATAGTTTGACGTTCTTTACTTCAAAATAACTAAGTCTTATTTTAGAATAGTGAATTTGTAAATCAAAGCTAAGTTATTAATTTGAAGTTCTTTACTTTGAAATATCTACTTCTTTTTTAAGAAATGATAATTTGAAAATCCAATCTAAGTTAATAGTATGACGTTCTTTATTTCAAAATAGATAAGTTTTATTTTAGAATACTGTATTTGTAAATCAAAACTAAGTTGTTAGGTTGAAGTTCTTTATTTGAAAATATCTACTTCTGATTTTAGAAATGACAATTTGAAAATCAGATCTAAGTTAATAGTTTGACGTTCTTTACTTCTAAATAACTAAATATATTAAATTTGTAAATCAAAACTAAGTTATTAGTTTGAAGTTCTCTAATTGAAAATATCTACTTCTGATTTAGGAAATGACAATTAGAAAAACAGATCTAAGTTAATAGTTTGACGTTCTGTACTTCTAAACAAAAAAGTCTTATTATAGTATAGTGATGTTGTAAATCAAAACTAAGTTATTAGTTTAAAGTTTATACTTGAAAAAATCTACTACTGATTTTAGAAATGACAATTTGAAAATCAGATTTAAGTTAATAGTTTGACGTTCTTTACTTCTAAACAAATAAGTCTTATTTTAGTATAGTGATGTTGTAAATCAAAACTAAGTTTTAAGTTTGAAGTCTATACTTGAAAAAATCTACTACTGTTTTTAGAAATGACAATTTGAAAATCAGATCTAAGTTAATAGTTTGATGCTCTTTACTTCAAAATAACTAAGTCTTATTTTAGAATAGTGAATTTGTAGAACAAACTAAGTTATTAGTTTGAAGTTCTTTACTTTGAAATATCTACTTCTGATTTAAGAAATAACAATTTCAATATTAGAACTAAGTTAATAGTTTGACGTTTTTTACTTCTGAATAACTAAGTCTTATTTTAGTATAGTAAATTTAAATCAAAACTAAGTTATTAGTTTGAAGTTCTTTACTTGAAAATATCTACTACTGATTTTAGAACTGACAATTTGAAATTCAGATCTAAGTTAATAGTTTGACGTTCTTTACTTCAAAATAACTAAGTCTTATTTTAGACTAGTGAATTTGTAAATCAAAACTAAGTTATTAGTTTAAAGTTTTTTACTTCAAATTTAGTAATTCGGATCTTAGAAATGTAAATTTGATAATTAAATCTAAGGTTGTAGTTTGAAGTTTTTTACTTGAAAATATCTACTTCTGATTTTAGAAATGACTATTTTAAAATCAGATCTAAGTTAATAGTTTGCCGTTCTTTACTTCAAAATATATAAGTCTTATTTTAGAATACTGTATTTGTAAATCAAAACTTAGTTATTTGTTGTAGGTTCTTTACTTGAAAATATCTACTTCTGATTTTGAAAATGACAATTTGAAAATCAGATCTATGTTAATAGTGTGACGTTTATTAGTCAAAAGTCTTCTTTTAGTATAGTGAATTTGTAAATCAAGACTAAGTTACTAGTTTGAAGTCTATACTTGAAAAAATCTACTACTGATTTTAGAAATGACAATTTGAAAATCAGATCTTAGTTAACAGTTTGAAGTTTTTTACTTTGAAATATCTACTTCTGATTTAAGAAATGACAATTTGAAAATCAGATCTAAGTGAATAGTTTGACGTTCTTTACTTCAAAATAGATAAGTCTTATTTTAGAATAGTGCATTCGTAAATCAAAACTAAGTTTATTAGTTTGAAGTACTTTACTGAAAAATATCTACTTCTGATTTTAAAAGTGACAATTTGAAAATCAGATCTAAGTTAATAGTTTGACGTTATTTACTTCTAAATAACTAAGTCTTATTTTAGTATAGGGAATTTGTAAATCAAAACTAAGTTATTAGTTTGAAGTTCTTTACTTGAAAATATCTACTACTGATTTTACAAATGACAATTTGAAAATCAGATCTTAGTTAACAGTTTGAAGTTCTTTACTTTGAAATATCTACTTCTGATTTAAGTAATGACAATTTGAAAATCAGATCTAAGTGAATAGTTTGACGTTCCTTACTTTAAAATAGATAAGTCTTATTTTAGAATAGTGTATTTCTAGATTAAAACTAAGTTAATAGTTTGAAGTACTTTACTAGAAAATTTCTGCTTCTGATTTTAGAAATGTCAATTTGAAAATCAGATCTAAGTTAATAGTTTGACGTTCTTTACTTCTTAATAACTAAGTCTTATTTACTTATTTACAGAATAGTGACTTTGTAAATTAAAACTAAGATAATAGTTTGAAGTTCTTTACTTGAAAATTACTAAGTCTTATTTTAGACTAGTGAATTTGTAAATCAAAACTAAGTTACTATTTTAAAGTGTTCTACTTCAAAATTACTATTTCGGATCTTAGTAATGTAAATTTGGAAATCAAATCTAAGGTTGTAGTTTGAAGTACTTTACTTAAAAATATCTACTTCTGATTTTAGAAATGACAATTTGAAAATCAGATCTAAGTTAATAGTTTGACGTTCTTTACTTAAAAATTACTAAGTCTTATTTTAGACTAGTGAATTTGTAAATCAAAACTAAGTTATTAGTTTAAAGTTTTCTACTTCAAATTTACTAATTCGGATCTTAGTTATTTAAATTTGGAAATCAAATCTAAGGTTGTAGTTTGAAGATCTTTACTTGAAAATATCTACTAATGATTTTAGAAAAGACAATTTAAAAATCAGATCTAAGTTAATAGTTTGACGTTCCTTACTTCAAAATAACTTAGTCTTATTTTAGAACAGTGAATTTGTAAATCAAAACTAAGTTATAAGTTTGAAGTTATTTACTTTGAAATATCTACTTCTGATTTAAGTAATGACAATTTGAAAATCAGATCTAAGTGAATAGTTTGAAGTTCTTTACTTTAAAATAGATAAGTCTTATTTTAGAATAGTGTATTTCTAGATTAAAACTAAGTTATTAGTTTGAAGTACTTTACTTGAAAATATCTACTACTGATTTTAGAAATGACAATTTGAAAATCAGATTGTAGAACTGTAGTATAGTGATGTTGTAAATCAAAACTAAGTTTTAAGTTTGAAGTCTATACTTGAAAAAATCTACTACTGTTTTTAGAAATGACAATTTGAAAATCAGATCTAAGTTAATAGTTTGTTGCTCTTTACTTCAAAATAACTATTTGAAAATTTGAAAAAAAAATTTGAAAATAAGATCTATGTTAATTGTTTGAAGTTTTTTACTTCAAATGAACCAATACGGTTTTTTACCAATTTGTAATGAAAAATTTAAAATCAAAGCTATAGTTATAGTTTGAAGATCTTTACTTGAAAATATCTACTTCTAATTTTAGAAATGACTATTTTAAAATCAGATCTAAGTTAATAGTTTGCCGTTCTTTACTTCAAAATATATAAGTCTTATTTTAGAATACTGTATTTGTAAATCAAAACTTAGTTATTTGTTGTAGGTTCTTTACTTGAAAATATCTACTTCTGATTTTGGAAATGACAATTTGAAAATCGGATCTATGTTAATAGTTTGACGTTTATTAGTCAAAAGTCTTCTTTTAGTATAGTGAATTTGTAAATCAAGACTAAGTTACTAGTTTGAAGTCTATACTTGAAAAAATCTACTACTGATTTTAGAAATGACAATTTGAAAATCAGATCTAAGTTAATAGTTTGACGTTCTTTACTTCTAAATAACTAAGTTTTATTTTAGTATAGTGAATTTGTAAATCAAAACTAAGTTATTAGTTTGAAGTTCATTACTTGAAAATATCTACTAATGATTTTAGAAATGACTATTTGAAAATCAGATCTATGTTAATAGTTTGACGTTCTTTACTTCAAAATAGATAAATCTTATTTTAGAATACTGTATTTGTAAGTCAAAACTAAGTTGTTAGATTGAAGTATTTTATTTGAAAATATCTGCTTCAGATTTTAGAAATGACAATTTGAAAATCAGATCTAAGTTAATACTTTGACGTTCTTTACTTCAAAACAACTAAGTCTTATTTTAGAATAGAGAATTTCTAAATCAAAACTAAGTTATTAGTTTCAAGTTCTCTACTTGAAACTATCTACTACTTAGTTTAGAAATGACAATTTGAAAATCAGATCCAAGTTAATAGTTTGACGTTCTTTACTTCAAAATAACTATGTCTTATTTTAGAATAGAGAATTTCTAAATCAAAACTAAGTTATTAGTTTGAAGTTCTTTACTTTGAAATATCTACTTCTTTTTTAAGAACTGACAATTTGAAAATCAGATCTAAGTTAATAGTATGACGTTCTTTACTTCAAAATAGATAAGTCTTATTTTAGAATACTGTATTTGTAAATCAAAACTAAGATGTTAGTTTGAAGTACTTTATTTGAAAATAACTGCTTCAGATTTTAGAAATGACAATTTGAAAATCAGATCTAAGTTGATAGTTTGACGTTCTTTAGTTCAAACCAACTAAGTCTTATTTTAGTATAGTGAATTTGTAAATCAAAACTAAGTTATTGGTATGAAGTTCTTTACTTGAAAAAAACAACTACTGATTTTATAAATGACAGTTTGAAAATCAGATCTAAGTTAATAGTTTGACGTGATTTACTTCTAAATAACTAAGTCTTATTTTAGACTAGTGAATTTGTAAATCAAAACTAAGTTATTAGTTTAAAGTTCTTTACTTTGAAATATCTACTTCTTTTTTAAGAACTGACAATTTGAAAATCAGATCTAAGTTAATAGTTTGACGTTCTTTACTTCAAAATAACTAAGTCTTATTTTAGAATAGTGAATTTGTAAATCAAACCTAAGTTATTAGTTTAAAGTTCTATACTTGAAAATATCTACTTCTGATTTTAGAAATGACAATTTGAAAATCAGATCTAAGTTAATAGTTTGACGTTCTTTACTTCAAAATAGCTAAGTATTATTTTAGACTAGTGAATTTGTAAATCAACACTAAGTTATTAGTTTAAAGTTTTTTACTTCAAATTTACTAATTCGGATCTTAGAAATCTAATTTGAAAATCAAATCTAAGGTTGTATTTTGAAGTTCTTTACTTGAAAATATCTACTTCTGATTTTAGAAATGACAATTTGTAAATCAGATCTATGTTAATATTTTAACGTTCTTTACATCGAAATAATTTAATTTTATTTTAGAATAGTTAATTTGTAAATCAAAACTAAGTTATTAGTTTGAAGTTCTTTACTTGTAAATATCTACTTTTGATTTTTGAAATGACAATTTGAAAATCAGATCTAAGTTAATAGTTTGACGTTCTTTATTTCAAAATAGCTAAGTATTATTTTAGACTAGTGAATTTGTAAATCAACACTAAGTTATTAGTTCAAAGTTCTTTACTTGAAAGTAACTGCTTCAGATTTTAGAAATGACAATTTGTAAATCAGATCTATGTTAATATTTTAACCTTCTTTACATCAAAATAATTAAATTTTATTTTAGAATAGTTAATTTGTAAATCAAAACTAAGTTATTAGTTTGAAGTTCTTTACTTGAAAATATCTACTTTTGATTTTTGAAATGACAATTTGAAAATCAGATCTAAGATAATAGTTTGACGTTCTTTACTTCAAAACAACTAAGTCTTATTGTAGTATTGTGATTTTGTAAATCAAAACTAAGTTATTAGTGTGAAGTTCTTTACTTGAAAAAAACTACTACCGATTTTAGAAATGACAATTTGAAAATCAGATCTAAGTTAATCGTTTGACGTTCTTTACTTCAAAATATATAAGTCTTATTTTAGAATACTGTATTTGTAAATCAAAACTTAGTTATTTGTTGTAGGTTCTTTACTTGAAAATATCTACTTCTGATTTTTGAACTGACAATTTGAAAATCAGATCTAAGTTAATAGTTTGACGTTCTTTACTTCGAAACAACTAAGTCTTATTTTAGTATTGTGAATTTGTAAATCAAAACTAAGTTATTAGTGTGAAGTTCTTTACTTGAAAAAAACTACTACCGATTTAAGAAATGACAATTTGAAAATCAGATCTAAGTTAATAGTTTGACGTTCTTTACTTCAAAATAGCTAAGTATTATTTTAGACTAGTGAATTTGTAAATCAACACTAAGTTATTAGTTTAAAGTTTTTTCTTCAAATTTACTAATTCGGATCTTAGAAATCTAATTTGAAAATCAAATCTAAGGTTGTATTTTGAAGTTCTTTACTTGAAAATATCTACTTCTGATTTTAGAAATGACAATTTGTAAATCAGATCTATGTTAATATTTTAACGTTCTTTACATCGAAATAATTTAATTTTATTTTAGAATAGTTAATTTGTAAATCAAAACTAAGTTATTAGTTTGAAGTTCTTTACTTGTAAATATCTACTTTTGATTTTTGAAATGACAATTTGAAAATCAGATCTAAGTTAATAGTTTGACGTTCTTTACTTCAAAATAGCTAAGTATTATTTTAGACTAGTGAATTTGTAAATCAACACTAAGTTATAAGTTCAAAGTTCTTTACTTGATAGTAACTGCTTCAGATTTTAGAAATGACAATTTGTAAATCAGATCTATGTTAATATTTTAACCTTCTTTACATCAAAATAATTAAATTTTATTTTAGAATAGTTAATTTGTAAATCAAAACTAAGTTAATAGTTTGAAGTCTATACTTGAAAAAATCTACTACTGAATTCAGAAATGACAATTTGAATATCAGATCTAAGGTAATAGTTTGACGTTCTTTACTTCAAAATAGATAAGTCTTATTTTAGAATACTGTATTTGTAAATCAAAACTAAGTTATAAGTTTGAGGTTCTTTACTTGAAAATATCTACTTCTGATTTGAAAAATGACAATTTGAAATACAGATCTAAGGAAATAGTTTAACGTTCTTTACTTCAAAATAGATAAATCTTATTTTACAATAGTGTATTGGTAAATGAAAACTAAGGTATTAGTTTGAGGTGCTTTACTTAAAAATATCAACTTTTGATTTTTGAAATGACAATTTGAAAATTAGATCTTAGTCAATAGTTTGACGTTCTTTACTTCAAAATAGAGAAGTCTTATTTTAGAATATTGTATTTGTAAAACAAAACTAAGTTGTTAGTTTGAAGTTCTTTATTTGAAAATATCTGCTTCAGATTTTAGAAGTGACAATTTGAAAATCGGATCTAAGTTAATAGTTTGACGTTTTTTACTTCAAAATAACTAAGTCTTATTTTAGACTACTGAATTTGTAAATTAAAACTAAGTTATTAGTTTAAAGTTTTTTACTTCACATTTACTTATTCGGATCTTAGTAATGTAAATTAGGAAATCAAATCTAAAGTTGTAGTTTGAAGTTCTTTACTTGAAAATAACTACAACTGATTGTAGAAATGAAAATTTGAAAATCAGATCTAAGTTAATAGTTTGCGTTCTTTACTTCAAAATAACTAAGTCTTATTTTAGACTAGTGAATTTGCAAATCAAAACTAAGCTAATAGTTTTAATCTGTTTACTTCCAATTAACTAATACAGATTTTAGTAATGTGCATTTGAAAATCAAAGCGAAGGTTATAGTTTGAAGTTCTTTACTTGAAAATATCTACTTCTGATTTTAGAAATAAAAATTTGAAAATCAGATCTAAGTTATTAGTTTGTAGTTATTTACTTTGAAATATCTACTTCTGATTTAAGAAATGACAATTTGAAAATCAGAGCTAAGTTAATAGTTTGACGTTCTTTACTTCAAAATAACTAAGTCTTATTTTAGAATAGTGAATTTGTAAATCAAAGCTAAGTTATTAATTTGAAGTTCTTTACTTTGAAATATCTACTTCTTTTTTAAGAAATGATAATTTGAAAATCCAATCTAAGTTAATAGTATGACGTTCTTTATTTCAAAATAGATAAGTTTTATTTTAGAATACTGTATTTGTAAATCAAAACTAAGTTGTTAGGTTGAAGTTCTTTATTTGAAAATATCTACTTCTGATTTTAGAAATGACAATTTGAAAATCAGATCTAAGTTAATAGTTTGACGTTCTTTACTTCTAAATAACTAAATATATTAAATTTGTAAATCAAAACTAAGTTATTAGTTTGAAGTTCTCTAATTGAAAATATCTACTTCTGATTTAGGAAATGACAATTAGAAAAACAGATCTAAGTTAATAGTTTGACGTTCTGTACTTCTAAACAAAAAAGTCTTATTATAGTATAGTGATGTTGTAAATCAAAACTAAGTTATTAGTTTAAAGTTTATACTTGAAAAAATCTACTACTGATTTTAGAAATGACAATTTGAAAATCAGATTTAAGTTAATAGTTTGACGTTCTTTACTTCTAAACAAATAAGTCTTATTTTAGTATAGTGATGTTGTAAATCAAAACTAAGTTTTAAGTTTGAAGTCTATACTTGAAAAAATCTACTACTGTTTTTAGAAATGACAATTTGAAAATCAGATCTAAGTTAATAGTTTGATGCTCTTTACTTCAAAATAACTAAGTCTTATTTTAGAATAGTGAATTTGTAGAACAAACTAAGTTATTAGTTTGAAGTTCTTTACTTTGAAATATCTACTTCTGATTTAAGAAATAACAATTTCAATATTAGAACTAAGTTAATAGTTTGACGTTTTTTACTTCTGAATAACTAAGTCTTATTTTAGTATAGTAAATTTAAATCAAAACTAAGTTATTAGTTTGAAGTTCTTTACTTGAAAATATCTACTACTGATTTTAGAACTGACAATTTGAAATTCAGATCTAAGTTAATAGTTTGACGTTCTTTACTTCAAAATAACTAAGTCTTATTTTAGACTAGTGAATTTGTAAATCAAAACTAAGTTATTAGTTTAAAGTTTTTTACTTCAAATTTAGTAATTCGGATCTTAGAAATGTAAATTTGATAATTAAATCTAAGGTTGTAGTTTGAAGTTTTTTACTTGAAAATATCTACTTCTGATTTTAGAAATGACTATTTTAAAATCAGATCTAAGTTAATAGTTTGCCGTTCTTTACTTCAAAATATATAAGTCTTATTTTAGAATACTGTATTTGTAAATCAAAACTTAGTTATTTGTTGTAGGTTCTTTACTTGAAAATATCTACTTCTGATTTTGAAAATGACAATTTGAAAATCAGATCTATGTTAATAGTGTGACGTTTATTAGTCAAAAGTCTTCTTTTAGTATAGTGAATTTGTAAATCAAGACTAAGTTACTAGTTTGAAGTCTATACTTGAAAAAATCTACTACTGATTTTAGAAATGACAATTTGAAAATCAGATCTTAGTTAACAGTTTGAAGTTTTTTACTTTGAAATATCTACTTCTGATTTAAGAAATGACAATTTGAAAATCAGATCTAAGTGAATAGTTTGACGTTCTTTACTTCAAAATAGATAAGTCTTATTTTAGAATAGTGCATTCGTAAATCAAAACTAAGTTTATTAGTTTGAAGTACTTTACTGAAAAATATCTACTTCTGATTTTAAAAGTGACAATTTGAAAATCAGATCTAAGTTAATAGTTTGACGTTATTTACTTCTAAATAACTAAGTCTTATTTTAGTATAGGGAATTTGTAAATCAAAACTAAGTTATTAGTTTGAAGTTCTTTACTTGAAAATATCTACTACTGATTTTACAAATGACAATTTGAAAATCAGATCTTAGTTAACAGTTTGAAGTTCTTTACTTTGAAATATCTACTTCTGATTTAAGTAATGACAATTTGAAAATCAGATCTAAGTGAATAGTTTGACGTTCCTTACTTTAAAATAGATAAGTCTTATTTTAGAATAGTGTATTTCTAGATTAAAACTAAGTTAATAGTTTGAAGTACTTTACTAGAAAATTTCTGCTTCTGATTTTAGAAATGTCAATTTGAAAATCAGATCTAAGTTAATAGTTTGACGTTCTTTACTTCTTAATAACTAAGTCTTATTTACTTATTTACAGAATAGTGACTTTGTAAATTAAAACTAAGATAATAGTTTGAAGTTCTTTACTTGAAAATTACTAAGTCTTATTTTAGACTAGTGAATTTGTAAATCAAAACTAAGTTACTATTTTAAAGTGTTCTACTTCAAAATTACTATTTCGGATCTTAGTAATGTAAATTTGGAAATCAAATCTAAGGTTGTAGTTTGAAGTACTTTACTTAAAAATATCTACTTCTGATTTTAGAAATGACAATTTGAAAATCAGATCTAAGTTAATAGTTTGACGTTCTTTACTTAAAAATTACTAAGTCTTATTTTAGACTAGTGAATTTGTAAATCAAAACTAAGTTATTAGTTTAAAGTTTTCTACTTCAAATTTACTAATTCGGATCTTAGTTATTTAAATTTGGAAATCAAATCTAAGGTTGTAGTTTGAAGATCTTTACTTGAAAATATCTACTAATGATTTTAGAAAAGACAATTTAAAAATCAGATCTAAGTTAATAGTTTGACGTTCCTTACTTCAAAATAACTTAGTCTTATTTTAGAACAGTGAATTTGTAAATCAAAACTAAGTTATAAGTTTGAAGTTATTTACTTTGAAATATCTACTTCTGATTTAAGTAATGACAATTTGAAAATCAGATCTAAGTGAATAGTTTGAAGTTCTTTACTTTAAAATAGATAAGTCTTATTTTAGAATAGTGTATTTCTAGATTAAAACTAAGTTATTAGTTTGAAGTACTTTACTTGAAAATATCTACTACTGATTTTAGAAATGACAATTTGAAAATCAGATTGTAGAACTGTAGTATAGTGATGTTGTAAATCAAAACTAAGTTTTAAGTTTGAAGTCTATACTTGAAAAAATCTACTACTGTTTTTAGAAATGACAATTTGAAAATCAGATCTAAGTTAATAGTTTGTTGCTCTTTACTTCAAAATAACTATTTGAAAATTTGAAAAAAAAATTTGAAAATAAGATCTATGTTAATTGTTTGAAGTTTTTTACTTCAAATGAACCAATACGGTTTTTTACCAATTTGTAATGAAAAATTTAAAATCAAAGCTATAGTTATAGTTTGAAGATCTTTACTTGAAAATATCTACTTCTAATTTTAGAAATGACTATTTTAAAATCAGATCTAAGTTAATAGTTTGCCGTTCTTTACTTCAAAATATATAAGTCTTATTTTAGAATACTGTATTTGTAAATCAAAACTTAGTTATTTGTTGTAGGTTCTTTACTTGAAAATATCTACTTCTGATTTTGGAAATGACAATTTGAAAATCGGATCTATGTTAATAGTTTGACGTTTATTAGTCAAAAGTCTTCTTTTAGTATAGTGAATTTGTAAATCAAGACTAAGTTACTAGTTTGAAGTCTATACTTGAAAAAATCTACTACTGATTTTAGAAATGACAATTTGAAAATCAGATCTAAGTTAATAGTTTGACGTTCTTTACTTCTAAATAACTAAGTTTTATTTTAGTATAGTGAATTTGTAAATCAAAACTAAGTTATTAGTTTGAAGTTCATTACTTGAAAATATCTACTAATGATTTTAGAAATGACTATTTGAAAATCAGATCTATGTTAATAGTTTGACGTTCTTTACTTCAAAATAGATAAATCTTATTTTAGAATACTGTATTTGTAAGTCAAAACTAAGTTGTTAGATTGAAGTATTTTATTTGAAAATATCTGCTTCAGATTTTAGAAATGACAATTTGAAAATCAGATCTAAGTTAATACTTTGACGTTCTTTACTTCAAAACAACTAAGTCTTATTTTAGTATTGTGAATTTGTAAATCAAAACTAAGTTATTAGTATGAAGTTCTTTACTTAAAAAAAACTACTACCGATTTTAGAAATGACAATTTGAAAATCAGATCTAAGTTAATCGTTTGAAGTTCTTTACTTCAAAATAACTAAGTCTTATTTTAGACTAGTGAATTTGTAAATCAAAACTAAGTTATTAGTTTAAAGTTTTTTACTTTAAAATATGAACTACTGATTTTAGAAATGACAATTTGAAAATAAGATCTATGTTAATTGTTTGAAGTTTTTTACTTCAAATGAACCAATACGGTTTTTTACCAATTTGTAATGTAAATTTTATAATCTAAGCTATAGTTATAGTTTGAAGATGTTTACTTGAAAATATCTACTTCTAATTTTAGAAATGACTATTTTAAAATCAGATCTAAGTTAATAGTTTGCCGTTCTTTACTTCAAAATATATAAGTCTTATTTTAGAATACTGTATTTGTAAATCAAAACTTAGTTATTTGTTGTAGGTTCTTTACTTGAAAATATCTACTTCTGATTTTGAAAATGACAATTTGAAAATCAAATCTATGTTAATAGTGTGACGTTTATTAGTCAAAAGTCTTCTTTTAGTATAGTGAATTAGTAAATGAAAACTAAGTTATTAGTCTAAGGTTTTTTACTTCAAGCTTGCTAATTCGGATCTTAGAAATGTAAACTTGAAAATCAAATGTAAGGTTGTAGTTTGAAGTTTTTTACTTGAAATTATCTACTTCTGATTTTAGCAATGACAATTTGAAAATCAGATCTAGTTATTAGTTAGTCGTTCTTTACTTCAAAATAACTAAGTCTTATTTTAGAATTGTCAATTTGTAAATCAAAGCTAAGTTATTAGTTTGAAGTTCTTTACTTGAAAATATCTACTTCTGATTTTAGAAATGACAATTCGAAAATCAGATCTAAGTTAATAGTTTGACGTTCTTTACATCAAAATAACTAAATTTTATTTTAAATAGTTAATTTGTAAATCAAAACTAAGTTATTAGTTTGAAGTTCTTTACTTGACACAAACTACCACGGATTTTAGAAATAACAATTTGAAAAGCAGATCTAAGTTAGGCGTTTGACGTTCTTTACTTTAAAGTAACTAAGTCTTATTTTAGACTAGTGAATTTGTAAATCAAAACTGAGTTATTAGTTTAAAATTTTTTACTTCAAATTTACTAATTCGGATCTTAGTAATGTAAATTTGGAAATCAAATCTAAGGTTGTAGTTTGAAGTTCTTTACTTTAAAATATCTACTTCTGATTTAAAAACTACAATTTGAAAATCAGATCTAAGTTAACAGTTTGACGTTCTTTACTTCTAAATAACTAAGTCTTATTTTAGAATTATCAATTTGTAAATCAAAGCTAAGTTATTAGTTTGAAGGTCTTTACTTGAAAATATTTACTTCTGATTTTAGAAATGACAATTTGAAAATCAGGTCTAAGTTAATAGTTTGACGTTTTTAATTCAAAATAACTAAGTCTTATTTTAGACTAGTAAATTTGTAAATTAAAACTAAGTTATTAGTTTGAAGTTCTTTACTTGAAAATATCTACTAGTGATTTTAGAAATGACAATTTGCAAATCAGATCTAAGTTAAAAGTTTGACGTTCTTTACATCAAAATAACAAAATTTTGTTTTAGAATAGTTAATTTGCAAATCAAAACTAAGTTATTAGTTTGAAGTTATCTACTTGAAAATATCTACTACTGATCTTAGAAATGACAATTTGAAAATTAGATATAAGTTAATAGTTTGACGTTCTTTACTTTAAAATAACTAAGTCTCATTTTAGTATAGTCAATTTGTAAATCAAAGCTATATTATTAGTTTGAAGTTTCCATACTTGAAAATATCTACTACTGATTTTAGAATTGACAATTTGAAAATCAGATCTAAGTTAATAGTTTGACGTTTTTTACTTCAAAATAGATAAGTCATACTTTAGAGTAGTGAATTTGTAAATCAAAACTAACTTATTAGTTTGAAGTTCTTTACTTGAACATATGTACTGCTGCTTTTAGAAATGACAATTTGAAAATCAGAACTAAGTTAATAGTTTGTCGTTTTTTACTTCAAAATAGATAAGTCTTATTTTAGAATAGTGTATTTGTAAATCAAAACTAAGTTAATAGTTTGAAGTTCTATACTTGAAAATATCTACTCCTGATTTTAGAAATGACAATTTGCAAATCAGAACTAAGTTAATAGTTTGACGTTCTTTTCTTCAAAATAGCTAATTCATATTTTAGAATAGTGAAATTGTAAATCAGAACTAAGTTGTTAGCTTGAAGTGCTTTACTTGAAAATATCTACTACTGATTTTAGAAATGAAAATTTGAAAATCAGATCTAAGTTAAGAGTTTGACGTTCTTTACTTCAAAATAACTAAGTCTTATTTTAGACTAGTGAATTTGTAAATCAAATCTAAGTTATTAGTTTAAAGTTTTTTACTTCAAATTTACTAATTCGGATCTTAGTAATGTAAATTTGGAAATCAAATCTAAGGTTGTAGTTTGAAGTTCTTTACTTGAAATTATCTACTTGTGATTTTAGAAATGACAATTTAAAAATCAAATCTAAGTTAATAGTTTGACGTTTTTTACTTCAAAATAACTAAGTCTTATTTTAGAATAGTGAATTTGTAAATCAAAGCTAAGTTATTAGTTTGAAGTTCTTTACTTAAAAATATCTACTTCTGATTTTATAAATGACAATTTGAAAATCAGAGTTAAGTTAATAGTTTGACGTTCTTTACTTCAAAATAACTAAGCCTTATTTTAGAATACTCAATTTGTAAATCAATGCTAAGTTATTAGTTTAAAGTTGTTTACTTGAAATTATCTACTTGTGATTTTAGAAATGCCAATTTGAAAATCAGTTCTAAGTTAATAGTTTGACGTTTTCTACTTCCAAATAACTAACTCTTATTTTAGTATAGTGAATTTGTAAATTAAAACTAAGTTATTAGTTTGAAGTTCTTAACTTGAAAATATCTACTACTAATTTTAGAAAAGACAATTTGAAAATCAGATCTAAGTTAATAGTTTGACGTTTTTCACTTCAAAATAACTAAGATTTATTTTAGACTAGTGAATTTGTTAATCAAAACTAAGTTAATAGTTTGAAGATTTTTACTTCAAATTTACTGATTCGGATCTTAGTAACGTAAATTTGGAAATCAAATCTAAGGTTGTAGTTTAAAGTTCTTTACTTGAAAATATCTACTACTAATTTTAGAAAAGACAATTTGAAAATCAGATCTAAGTTAATAGTTTGACGTTTTTCACTTCAAAATAACTAAGATTTATTTTAGACTAGTGAATTTGTTAATCAAAACTAAGTTAATAGTTTGAAGATTTTTACTTCAAATTTACTGATTCGGATCTTAGTAACGTAAATTTGGAAATCAAATCTAAGGTTGTAGTTTAAAGTTCTTTACTTGAAAATATCTACTTCTCATTTTAGAAATTACAATTTGAAAATCAGATCTAAGTTAATAGTTTGACGTTCTTTACTTCAAAATAGATAAGTCTTATTTTAGAATACTGTATTTGTATATCAAAACTAAGTTGTTAGTTTGAAGTTCTTTATTTGAAAATATCTGCTTCAGATTTTAGAAATGACAATTTGAAAATCAGATATAAGTTAATAGTTTGACGTTCTTTACCTCAAACCAACTAAGACTTATTTTAGACTAGTAAATTTGTAAATCAAAACTAAGTTATTAGCTTGAAGTTCTTTACTTGAAAATATCTACTACTGATTTTAGAAATGACAATTTGAAAATCAGATCTAAGGTAATAGTTTGACGTTCCTTACTTCAAACTAACTTAGTCTTATTTTAGAATAGTGAATTTGTAAATCAAAGCTAAGTTATTAGTTTAAAGTTCTTTACTCTGAAATATCTACTTCTTTTTTAAGAAATGACAATTTGAAAATCAGATCTAAGTTAATAGTTTGACGTTCTTTACATCAAAATAACTAAATTTTGTTTTAGAATAGTTAACTTGTAAATCAAAACTAAGTTATTAGTTTGAAGCTCTTTACTTAAAATTATCTACTTCTGTTTTAGAAATGACAGTTTGAAAATCAGATCTAAGTTAATTGTTTGACGATTTTTACTTCAAAATAACTAAGTCATACTTTAGTATAGTGAATTTGTAAATCAAAACTAACTTATTAGTTTGAAGTTCTTTACTTGAACATATCTACTGCTGCTTGTAGAAATGACAATTTGAAAATCAGAACTAAGTTAATAGTTTGTCGTTTTTTACTTCAAAGTAGATAAGTCTTATTTTAGAATAGTGTATTTGTAAATCAAAACTAAGTTATTAGTTTGAAGTTCTATACTTGAAAATATATACTCCTGATTTTAGAAATGACAATTTGCAAATCAGAACTAAGTTAATAGTTTGACGTTCTTCTCTTCAAAATAGCTAATTCATATTTTAGAATAGTGAATTTGTAAATCAGAACTAAGTTGTTAGCTTGAAGTGCTTTACTTGAAAATATCTACTTCTGATTTTAGAAATGAAAATTTGAAAATCAGATCTAAGTTAATAGTTTGACGTTCTTTACTTCAAAATAACTAAGTCTTATTTTAGACTAGTGAATTTGTAAATCAAATCTAATTTATTAGTTTAAAGTTTTTTACTTCAAATTTACTAATTCGGATCTTAGTAATGTAAATTTGGAAATCAAATCTAAGGTTGTAGTTTGAACTTCTTTACTTGAAATTATCTACTTGTGATTTTAGAAATGACAATTTAAAAATCAAATCTAAGTTAATAGTTTGACGTTTTTTACTTCAAAATAACTAAGTCTTATTTTAGAATAGTGAATTTGTAAATCAAAGCTGAGTTATTAGCTTGAAGTTCTTTACTTGAAGATATCTACTTCTGATTTTAGAAATGACAATTTGAAAATCAGATCTAAGTTAATAGTTTGACGTTTTCTACTTCCAAATAACTAACTCTTATTTTAGTATAGTGAATTTGTAAATTAAAACTAAGTTATTAGTTTGAAGTTCTTAACTTGAAAATATCTACTACTAATTTTAGAAATGACAATTTGAAAATCAGATCTAAGTTAATAGTTTGACGTTTTTCACTTCATAATAACTAAGATTTATTTTAGACTAGTGAATTTGTTAATCAAAACTAAATTAATAGTTTGAAGTTTTTTACTTCAAATTTACTGATTTGGATCTTAGTAACGTAAATTTGGAAATCAAATCTAAGGTTGTAGTTTAAAGTTCTTTACTTGAAAATAACTACTTCTGATTTTAGAAATGACAATTTGAAAATCAGATCTAAGTTAATAGTTTGACGCTCTTTACATCAAAATTACAAAATTTTATTTTAGAATAGTTAACTTGTAAATCAAAACTAAGTTATTAGTTTGAAGTTTTTTACTTGAAAATATCTACTTCTCATTTTAGAAATGACAATTTGAAAATCAGATCTAAGGTAATAGTTTGACGTTCCTTACTTCAAACTAACTTAGTCTTATTTTAGAATAGTGAATTTGTAAATCAAAGCTAAGTTATTAGTTTAAAGTTCTTCACTTTGAAATATCTACTTCTTTTTTAAGAAATGACAATTTGAAAATCAGATCTAAGATAATAGTTTGACGTTCTTTACATCAAAATAACTAAATTTTGTTTTAGAATAGTTAACTTGTAAATCAAAACTAAGTTATTAGTTTGAAGCTCTTTACTTGAAATTATCTACTTCTGTTTTAGAAATGACAATTTGAAAATCAGATCTAAGTTAATTGTTTGACGATTTTTACTTCAAAATAACTAAGTCATACTTTAGTATAGTGAATTTATAAATCAAAACTAACTTATTAGTTTGTAGTTCTTTACTTGAACATATCTACTGCTGCTTGTAGAAATGACAATTTGAAAATCAGAACTAAGTTAATAGTTTGTCGTTTTTTACTTCAAAATAGATAAGTCTTATTTTAGAATAGTGTATTTGTAAATCAAAACTAAGTTATTAGTTTGAAGTTCTATACTTGAAAATATCTACTCCTGATTTTAGAAATGACAATTTGCAAATGAGAACTAAGTTAATAGTTTGACGTTCTTTTCTTCAAAATAGCTAATTCATATTTTAGAATAGTGAATTTGTAAATTAGAACTAAGTTGTTAGCTTGAAGTGCTTTACTTGAAAATATCTACTACTGATTTTAGAAATGAAAATTTGCAAATCAGATCTAAGTTAATAGTTTGACGTTCTTTACTTCAAAATACCTAAGTCTTATTTTAGACTAGTGAATTTGTAAATCAAATCTAAGTTATTAGTTTAAAGTTTTTTACTTCAAATTTACTAATTCGGATCTTAGTAATGTAAATTTGGAAATCAAATCTAAGGTTGCAGTTTGAAGTTCTTTACTTGAAATTATCTACTTGTGATTTTAGAAATGACAATTTAAAAATCAAATCTAAGTTAATAGTTTGACGTTTTTTACTTCAAAATAACTAAGTCTTATTTTAGAATAGTGAATTTGTAAATCAAAGCTAAGTTATTAGTTTGAAGTTCTTAACTTGAAAATATCTACTACTAATTTTAGTAATGACAATTTGAAAATCAGATCTAAGTTAATAGTTTGACGTTTTTCACTTCAAAATAACTAAGATTTATTTTAGACTAGTGCATTTGTTAATCAAAACTAAGTTAATAGTTTGAAGTTTTTTACTTCAAATTTACTGATTCGGATCTTAGTAACGTAAATTTGGAAATCAAATCTAAGGTTGTAGTTTAAAGTTCTTTACTTAAAAATATTTACTTCTGATTTTAGAAATGACAATTTGAAAATCAGGTCTAAGTTAATAGTTTGACGCTCTTTACATCAAAATTACAAAATTTTATTTTAGAATAGTTATTTTGTAAATCAAAACTAAGTTATTAGTTTGAAGTTTTTTACTTGAAAATATCTACTTCTCATTTTAGAAATTACAATTTGAAAATCAGATCTAAGTTAATAGTTTGACGTTCTTTACTTCAAAATAGATAAGTCTTATTTTAGAATACTGTATTTGTAAATCAAAACTAAATTGTTAGTTTGAAGTTCTTTATTTGAAAATATCTGCTTCAGATTTTAGAAATGACAATTTGAAAATCAGATATAAGGTAATAGTTTGACGTCCTTTACCTCAAACCAACTAAGACTTATTTTAGATTAGTAAATTTGTAAATCAAAACTAAGTTATTAGCTTGAAGTTCTTTACTTGAAAATATCTACTATTGATTTTAGAAATGACAATTTGAAAATCATATCTAAGGTAATAGTTTGACGTTCCTTACTTCAAACTAATTTAGTCTTATTTTAGAATAGTGAATTTGTAAATCAAAGCTAAGTTATTAGTTTAAAGTTCTTTACTTTGAAATATCTACTTCTTTTTTAAGAAATGATAATTTGAAAATCAGATCTAAGTTAATAGTTTGACGTTCTTTACATCAAAATAACTAAATTTTGTTTTAGAATAGTTAACTTGTAAATCAAAACTAAGTTATTAGTTTGAAGTTTTTTACTTGAAAATATCTACTTCTGCTTTTAGAAATGACAATTTGAAAATCAGAACTAATTTAATAGTTTGTCGTTTTTTACTTCAAAATAGATAAGTCTTATTTTAGAATAGTGTATTTGTAAATCAAAACTAAGTTATTAGTTTGAAGTTCTATACTTGAAAATATCTACTCCTGATTTTAGAAATGACAATTTGCAAATCAGAACTATGTTAATAGTTTGTCGTTTTTTACTTCAAAATAGATAAGTCTTACTTTAGTATAGTGAATTTGTAAATCAAAACTAAGTTATTAGTATGAAGTTCTTTGCTTGAAAAAAACTACTACTGATTTTAGAAATAACAATTTGAAAATCAGATTTAAGTTAATAGTTTGACGTTCTTTACTTCAAAATAACTAAGTCTTATTTTAGACTAGTAAATTTGTAAATCAAAACGAAGTTATTAGTTTGAAGTTCTTTACTTGAAAATATCTACTACTGATTTTAGAAATGACAATTTGAAAATCAGATCTGAGTTAATAGTTTGACGTTCCTTACTTCAAAATAACTTAGTCTTATTTTAGAATAGTGAATTTGTAAATCAAAACTAAGTTATTAGTTTGAAGTTTTTTACTTGAAAATATCTACTTCTGATTTTAGAAATGACAATTTGAAAATCAGATCTAAGTTAATAGTTTGACGTTCTTTACTTCAAAATTGATAAGTCTTAATTTAGAAATCTGTATTTGTAAATCAAAACTAAGTTGTTAGTTTGAAGTTCTTTATTTGAAAATATCTGCTTCAGATTTTAGAAATGACAATTTGAAAATCAGATCTAAGTTAATAGTTTGACGTTCTTTACTTCAAAATAGATAAGTCTTACTTTAGTATAGTGAATTTGTAAATCAAAACTAAGGTATTAGTATGAAGTTCTTTGCTTGAAAAAAACTACTACTGATTTTAGAAATAACAATTTGAAAATCAGATTTAAGTTAATAGTTTGACGTTCTTTACTTCAAAATAACTAAGTCTTATTTTAGACTAGTAAATTTGTAAATCAAAACAAAGTTATTAGTTTGAAGTTCTTTACTTGAAAATATCTACTACTGATTTTAGAAATGACAATTTGAAAATCAGATCTGAGTTAATAGTTTGACGTTCCTTACTTCAAAATAACTTAGTCTTATTTTAGAATAGTTAATTTGTAAATCAAAACTAAGTTATTAGATTGTAGTTCTTTACTTTGAAATATCTACTTCTGATTTAAGAAATGACAATTTGAAAATAATATCTAAGTGAATAGTTTGACGCTCTTTACATCAAAATAACTAAATTTTATTTTATAATAGTTAACTTGTAAATCAACACTAAGTTATTAGTGTGTAGTTCTTTACTTGAAGATATCAACTTTCTATTTTAGAAATGACAATTTGAAAATCAGATCTAAGTTAATAGTTTGACGTTCTTTACTTCAAAATAACTAAGTCTTATTTTAGAATAGTAAATTTGTAAATCAAAGCTAAGATATTTGATAAAAGTTCTTTCCTTAAAAAATGTACTTCTGATTTTAGAAATGACAATTGAAAATCAGGTCTAACTTAATAGTTTGATGTTTTTTACTTCAAAATAACTAAGTCTTATTTTAGACTAGTAAATTTGTAAATCAAAACTAAGTTCTTAGTTTGAACTTCTCTACTTGAAAATATCTACTACTGATTTTAGAAATGACAATTTAAAAATCAGATCTAAGTTAATAGTATGACGTTCTATACTTCAAAATAGATAAGTCTTATTTTAGAATACTGTATTTGTAAATCAAAACTAAGTTGTTAGTTTGAAGTACTTTATTTGAAAATGTCTGCTTCAGATTTTAGAAATGACAATAAGAAAATCAGATCTAAGGTAATAGTTTGACGTTCTTTACTTCAAAATAAGTAAGTCTTATTTTAGAATAGTGAATTTGTAAATCAAAGCTAAGTTATTAGTTTGAAGTTCTTTACTTGAAAATTTCTACTTCTGATTTTAGAAACGATGATTTG
Source organism: Cantharis rustica (assembly GCA_911387805.1). NCBI lineage: Eukaryota > Metazoa > Arthropoda > Insecta > Coleoptera > Cantharidae > Cantharis > Cantharis rustica. The sequence continues at coordinate 36,845,439 of OU426878.1, forward strand.
AAAATCAGATATAAGTTAATAGTTTGACGTTCTTTAGTTCTTAATAACTAAGTCTTATTTTAGTATAGTGAATTTGTAAATTAAAACTAAGTTATTAGTTTGAAGATCTTTACTTGAAAATATCTACTTCTGATTTCAGAAATGACAATTTTAAAATCAGATCTAAGTTAATAGTTTGACGTTCTTTCCTTAAAAATAACTAAGTATTATTTTAGAATAGTGAATTTGTAAATCAAAACTAAGTTATTAGTTTTAAGTTCTTTACTTGAAAATATCTAATTCTGATTTTAGAAATGACAATTTGAAAATCAGATCTAAGTAAATAGTTTGACGTTATTTACTTTAAAATATTTAGGTCGTATTTTAGAATAGTGAATTTGTAAATCAAAGCTAAGTTATTAGTTTGAAGTTTTTCAATTGAAAATATCTAATTCTGATTTTAGAAATGACAATTTGAAAATCAGATCTAAGTTAATAGTTTGACGTTATTTACTTCAAAATAACTAAGTCTTATTTTAGGATAGTTAATTTGTAAATCAAAGCTATGTTATTAGTGTGTAGTTCTTTACTTGAAAATATCTACTTCTTATTTTAGATATGAAATATTGAAAATCAGAACTAAGTTAATAGTTTGACGTTCTTTACTTCTGAATAACTAAGTCTTATTTTAGTATAGTAAATTTGTAAATCAAAACTAAGTTATTAGTTTGAAGTTCTTTACTTGAAAATTTCTACTACTGATTTTAGAAATGAAAATTTGAAAATCAGATCTAAGTTAATAGTTTGACGTTCTTTACTTCTAAATAACTAAGTCTTATTTTAGAATAGTGTATATCTAAATTAAAACTAAGTTCATAGTTTGAAGTACTTTACTTAAAAATATCTACTTCTGATTTTAGAAATGAATATTTGAAAATCAGATCTAAGTTAGTAGTTTGACGTTTTTTACTTCAAAATAGATAAGTCTTATTTTAGAATACTGTATGTGTAAATAAAAACTAAGTTTTAGTTTGAAGTGCTTTACTTAAAAATATCTACTTCTGATTTTAAAAATGACAATTTGAAAATCAGATCTAAGTTAATAGTTAATAAACGTTCTTTACTTCAAAATAGATAAGTCTTATTTTAGAATACTGTATTTGTAAATGAAAACTAAGTAATTAGTTTGTAGTTCTTTGCTTCAAATTTACTAATTCGGATCTTAGTAATGTAACTATGGAAATCAAATCTAAGGTTGTAGTTTGATGTTCTTTACTTGAAAATATCTACTTCTGATTTTAGAAATTACAATTTGAACATCAGGTCTAAGTTAATAGTTTGACGTTCTTTACTTCAAAATAACTAAGTCTTATTTTAGACTAGTGAATTTGTAAATCAAAACTAACTTATTAGTTTGAAGTTCTTTACTTGAACATATCTACTGCTGCTTTTAGAAATGACAATTTGAAAATCAGAACTAAGTTAATAGTTTGTCGTTTTTTACTTCAAAATAGATAAGTCTTATTTTAGAATAGTGTATTTGTAAATCAAAACTAAGTTATTAGTTTGAAGTTATATACTTGAAAATATCTACTCCTGATTTTAGAAATGACAATTTGCAAATCAGAACTAAGTTAATAGTTTGACGTTTTTTTCTTCAAAATAGCTAATTCATATTTTAGAATAGTGAATTTGTAAATCAGAACTAATTTGTTAGCTTGAAGTGCTTTACTTGAAAATATCTACTACTGATTTTAGAAATGAAAATTTGAAAATCAGATCTAAGTTAATAGTTTGACGGTCTTTACTTCAAAATAGCTAAGTCTTATTTTAGACTAGTGAATTAGTAAATCAAATCTAAGTTATTAGTTTAAAGTTTTTTACTTCAAATTTACTAATTCGGATCTTAGTAATGTAAATTTGGAAATCAAATCTAAGGTTGTAGTTTGAAGTACTTTACTTGAAATTATCTACTTGTGATTTTAGAAATGACAATTTAAAAATCAAATCTAAGTTAATAGTTTGACGTTTTTTACTTCAAAATAACTAAGTCTTATTTTAGAATAGTGAATTTGTAAATCAAAGCTAAGTTATTAGTTTGAAGTTTTTTACTTGAAAATATCTACTACTAATTTTAGAAATGACAATTTGAAAATCAGATCTGAGTTAATAGTTTGACGTTTTTCACTTCAAAATAACTAAGATTTATTTTAGACTATTGAATTTGTAAATCAAAGCTAAGTTATTAGTTTGAAGTTCTTTACTTGAAAATATCTACTACTAATTTTAGAAATGACAATTTGAAAATCAGATCTAAGTTAATAGTTTGACGTTCTTTACTTCAAAATAGATAAGTCTTATTTTAGAATACTGTATTTGTAAATCAAAACTAAGTTGTTAGTTTGAAGTTCTTTATTTGAAAATATCTGTTTCAGATTTTAGAAATGACAATTTCTAAAATCAGATCTAAGTTAATATTTTAACATTCTTTACATCAAAATAACTAAATTTTATTTTAGAATAGATAATTTGTAAATCACAACTAAGTTATTAGGTTGAAGACCTTTCTTGAAATTATCTACTTCTGATTTTAGAAATGACAATTTGAAAATCAGGTCTAAGTTAATAGTTTGACGTTTTTTATTTCAAAATACTAAAGTCTTATTTTAGTCTAGTAAATTTGTAAATCAAAACTAAGTTATTAGTTTGAAGTTCTTTACTTTGAAATATCTACTTCTGATTTAAGAAATGACAATTCCAAAATCAGATCTAAGTTAATAGTTTGACGTTCTTTACATCAAAATAACTAAATTTTATTTTAGAATAGTTAATTTGTAAATCAAAACTAAGTTATTAGTTTGAAGTTTTTTACTTGAAAATATCTACTTCTGATTTTAGAATTGACAACTTGAAAATCAGATCTAAGTTAATAGTTTGACGTTCTTTACTTCAAAACCACTAAGTATTATTTTAGTATAGTGAATTTGTAAATCAAAACTAAGTTATTAGTATGAAGTTCTTTACTTGACACAAACTACCACTGATTTTAGAAATAACAATTTGAAAAGCAGATCTAAGTTAGGCGTTTGATGTTCTTTACTTTAAAGTAACTAAGTCTTATTTTAGACTAGTGAATTTGTAAATCAAAACTGAGTTATTAGTTTAAAATTTTTTACTTCAAATTTACTAATTCGGATCTTAGTAATGTAAATTTGGAAATCAAATCTAAGGTTGTAGTTTGAAGTTCTTTACTTTAAAATATCTACTTCTGATTTAAAAATTACAATTTGAAAATCAGATCTAAGTTAACAGTTTGACGTTCTTTACTTCAAAATAACTAAGTTTTATTTGAGAATTATCAATTTGTAAATCAAAGCTAAGTTATTAGTTTGAAATTCTTTACTTGAAAATATATACTTCTGATTTTAGAAATGATAATTTGAAAATCAGGTCTAAGTTAATAGTTTGACGTTTTTAATTCAAAATAACTAAGTCTTATTTTAGACTAGTAAATTTGTAAATTAAAACTAAGTTATTAGTTTGAAGTTCTTTACTTGAAAATATCTACTACTGATTTTAGAAATGACAATTTGGAAATCAGATCTAAGTTAAAATTTTAACGTTCTTTACATCGAAATAACTAAATTTTACTTTAGAATAGTTAATTTGTAAATCAAAACTAAGTTATTAGTTTGAAGTTCTTTACTTGAAAATATCTACTTCTGATTTTAGAAATGACAATTTGAAAATCAGATCTAAGTTAATAGTTTGACGTTCTTTACTTCAAAACAACTAAGACTTATTTTAGTATAGTGAATTTGTAAATCAAAACTAAGTTATTAGTATGAAGTTGTTTACTTGAAACAAACTACCACTGATTTTAGAAATAACAATTTGAAAAGCAGATCTAAGTTAGGTGTTTGACGTTCTTTACTTTAAAGTAACTATGTCTTATTTTAGACTAGTGAATTTGTAAATCAAAACTAAGTTATTAGTTTAAAGTTTTTTACTTCAAATTTACTAATTCGGATCTTAGTAATGTAAATTTGGAAATCAAATCTAAAGTTGTAGTTTGAAGTTAATTACTTGAAAATATCTACTTCTGATTTTAAAAATGACAATTTGAAAATCAGATCTAAGTTAATAGCTTGACGGTCTTTACTTCAAAATAACTAAATTTTATTTTACAATAGTTAATTTGTAAATCAAAACTAAGTTATTAGTTTGAAGTTCTTTACTTTGAAATATCAACTTCTGATTTAAGAGATGACAATTTGAAAATCAGATCTAAGCGAATAGTTTCACGTTCTTTACTTTAAAATAACTAAGTCTTATTTTAGACTAGTGAATTTGTAAATTAAAACTAAGTTATTAGTATGAAGTTCTTCACTTGAAAAAAACTACCACTGATTTTACAAATCACAATTTGAAAATCAGATCTAAGTTAATAGTTTGACGTTCTTTACTTCAAAACAACTAAGTCTTATTTTAGTATAGTGAATTTGTAAACCAAAACTAAGTTATTAGTATGAAGTTCTTCACTTGAAAAAAACTACCACTGATTTTAGAAATGACAATTTGAAAATCAGATCTAAGTTAATAGTTTGACGTTCTTTACTTCAAAATAACTAAGTCTTATTTTAGAATACTCAATTTGTAAATCAAGGCTAAGTTATTAGTTTAAAGTTGTTTACTTGGAAATATCTACTTCTTGTTTTAGAAATGACAATTTGAAAATCAGGTCGAAGTTAATAGTTTGACGTTGTTTACTTCTAAATAACTAAGTCTTATTTTAGTATAGTGAATTTGTAATTTAAAACTAAGTTATTAGTATGAAGTTCTTCACTTGAAAAAAACTACCACTGATTTTAGAAATGACAATTTGAAAATCAGATCTAAGTTAATTGTTTGACATTCTTTACTTCAAAACAACTAAGTCTTATTTCAGTATAGTGAATTTGTAAACCAAAACTAAGTTGTTAGTATGAAGTTCTTCACTTGAAAAAAACTACCACTGCTTTTAGAAATGACAATTTGAAAATCATATCTAAGTTAACAGTTTGACGTTCTTTACTTTAAAATAACTAAGTCTTATTTTAGACTAGTGAATTTGTAAATTAAAACTAAGTTATTAGTATGAAGTTCTTCACTTGAAAAAAACTACCACTGATTTTAGAAATGACAATTTGAAAATCAGATCTAAGTTAATAGTTTGACGTTCTTTACATCAAAATAACTAAATTTTATTTTAGAATAGTTAATTTGTAAATCAAAACTAAGTTATTAGTTTGAAGTTTTTTACTTGAAAATATCTACTTCTGATTTTAGAATTGACAACTTGAAAATCAGATCTAAGTTAATAGTTTGACGTTCTTTACTTCAAAACCACTAAGTCTTATTTTAGTATAGTGAATTTGTAAATCAAAACTAAGTTATTAGTATGAAGTTCTTTACTTGACACAAACTACCACTGATTTTAGAAATAACAATTTGAAAAGCAGATCTAAGTTAGGCGTTTGACGTTCTTTACTTTAAAGTAACTAAGTCTTATTTTAGACTAGTGAATTTGTAAATCAAAACTGAGTTATTAGTTTAAAATTTTTTACTTCAAATTTACTAATTCGGATCTTAGTAATGTAAATTTGGAAATCAAATCTAAAATTGTAGTTTGAAGTTCTTTACTTTAAAATATCTACTTCTGATTTAAAAATTACAATTTGAAAATCAGATCTAAGTTAACAGTTTGACGTTCTTTACTTCAAAATAACTAAGTCTGATTTTAGAATTATCAATTTGTAAATCAAAGCTAAGTTATTAGTTTGAAATTCTTTACTTGAAAATATTTACTTCTGATTTTAGAAATGACAATTTGAAAATCAGGTCTAAGTTAATAGTTTGACGTTTTTAATTCAAAATAACTAAGTCTTATTTTAGACTAGTAAATTTGTAAATTAAAACTAAGTTATTAGTTTGAAGTTCTTTACTTGAAAATATCTACTACTGATTTTAGAAATGACAATTTGCAAATCAGAACTAAGTTAAAATTTTAACGTTCTTTACATCGAAATAACTAAATTTTACTTTAGAATAGTTAATTTGTAAATCAAAACTAAGTTATTAATTTGAAGTTCTTTACTTGAAAATATCTACTTCTGATTTTAAAAATGACAATTTGAAATACACATCTAAGTTAATAGCTTGAGGGTCTTTACTTCAAAATAACTAAATTTTATTTTACAATAGTTAATTTGTAAATCAAAACTAAGTTATTAGTTTGAAGTTCTTTACTTTGAAATATCTACTTCTGATTTAAGAGATGACAATTTGAAAATCAGATCTAAGTGAATAGTTTCACGTTCTTTACTTTAAAATAACTAAGTCTTATTTTAGACTAGTGAATTTGTAACTTAAAACTAAGTTATTAGTATGAAGTTCTTCACTTGAAAAAAACTACCACTGATTTTAGAAATGACAATTTGAAAATCAGATCTAAGTTAATAGTTTGCCGTTCTTTACTTCAAAATAACTAAGTCTTATTTTAGAATACTCAATTTGTAAATCAAAGGCTAAGTTATTAGTTTAAAGTTCTTTACTTGAAAATATCTACTTCTTGTTTTAGAAATGACAATTTGAAAATCAGATCTAAGTTAATAGTTTGACGTTCTTTACTTCTAAATAACTAAGTCTTATTTTAGTATAGTGAATTTGTAATTTAAAACAAAGTTATTAGTTTGATGTTCTTTACTTGAAAATATCTACTACTGATTTTAGAAATGACAATTTGAAAATCAGATCTAAGTTAACAGTTTGACGTTCTTTACTTAAAAATAACTAAGTCTTATTTTAGACTAGTGAATTTGTAAATTAAAACTAAGTTATTAGTATGAAGTTCTTCACTTGAAAAAAACTACCACTGATTTTAGAAATGACAATTTGAAAATCAGATCTAAGTTAATAGTTTGACGTTCTTTACTTCAAACTAACTAAGTATTATTTTAGAATACTCAATTCGTAAATCAAGGCTAAGTTATTAGTTTAAAGTTGTTTACTTGAAGATATCTACTTCTGATTTTAGAAATGACAATTTGAAAATCAGATCTAAGTTAATAGTTTGACGTTCTTTACTTCAAAACAACTAAGTCTTATTTTAGTATAGCGAATTTGTAAACCAAAACTAAGTTATTAGTATGAAGTTCATCACTTGAAAAAAACTACCACTGATTTTAAAAATGACAATTTGAAAATCAGATCTAAGTTAATTGTTTGACGTTCTTTACTTCAAAACAACTAAGTCTTATTTTAGTATAGTGAATTTGTAAACCAAAACTTAGTTGTTAGTATGAAGTTCTTAACTTGAAAAAAACTACCATTGCGTTTAGAAATGACAATTTGAAAATCACATCTAAGTTAACAGTTTGACGTTCTTTACTTTAAAATAACTAAGTCTTATTTTAGACTAGTGAATTTGTAAATTAAAACTAAGTTATTAGTATGAAGTTCTTCACTTGAAAAAAACTACCACTGATTTTAGAAATGACAATTTGAAAATCAGATCTAAGCTAATAGTTTGACGTTCTTTAGTTCAAAATAACTAAGTCTTATTTTAGAATACTCAATTTGTAAAGCAAGGCTAAGTTATTAGTTTAAAGTTGTTTACTTGAAAATATCTACTTCTGATTTTAAAATGACAATTTGAAAATCAGATCTAAGTTAATAGTTTGACGTTCTTTACTTCAAAACAACTAAGTCTTATTTTAGTATAGTGAATTTGTAAACCAAAACTAAGTTATTAGTATGAAGTTCTTCACTTGAAAAAAACTACCACTGATTTTAGAAATGACAATTTGAAAATCAGATCTAAGTTAATAGTTTGACGTTCTTTACTTCAAAATAACTAAGTCTTATTTAGAATACTCAATTTGTAAATCAAGGCTAAGTTATTAGTTTAAAGTTCTTTACTTGAAAATATCTACTTCTTGTTTTAGAAATGACAATTTGAAAATCAGATCTAAGTTAATAGTTTGACGTTCTTTAATTCTAAATAACTAAGTCTTATTTTAGTATAGTGAATTTGTAATTTAAAACAAAGTTATTAGTTTGAAGTTCTTTACTTGAAAATATCTACTACTGATTTTAGAAATGACAATTTGAAAATCAGATCTAAGTTAACAGTTTGACGTTCTTTACTTTAAAATAACTAAGGCTTATTTTAGACTAGTGAATTTGTAAACTAAAACTAAGTTATTAGTATGAAGTTCTTCACTTGAAAAAAACTACCACTGATTTTAGAAATGACAATTTGAAAATCAGATCTAAGTTAATAGTTTGACGTTCTTTACTTCAAACTAACTAAGTCTTATTTAAGAATAGTCAATTTGTAAATCAAGGCTAAATTATTAGTTTAAAGTTGTTTACTTGAAGATATCTACTTCTGATTTTAGAAATGACAATTTGAAAATCAGATCTAAGTTAATAGTTTGACGTTCTTTACTTCAAAACAACTAAGTCTTATTTTAGTATAGCGAATTTGTAAACCAAAACTAAGTTATTAGTATGAAGTTCTTCACTTGAAAAAAACTACCACTGATTTTAGAAATGACAATTTGAAAATCAGATCTAAGTTAATAGTTTGACGTTCTTTATTTCTAAATAACTAAGTCTTATTTTAGTATAAGGAATTTGTAATTTAAAACACAGCTATTAGTTTGAAGTTTTTTACTTGAAAATATCTACTTCTTGTTTTTGAAATGACAATTTGAAAATCAGATCTAAGTTAATAGTTTGACGTTCTTTACTTCTAAATAACTAAGTCTTATTTTAGTATAGTGAATTTGTAATTTAAAACTAAGTTATTAGTATGAAGTTCTTCACTTGAAAAAAACTACTACTGATTTTAGAAATGACAATTTGAAAATCAGATCTAAGTTAATAGTTTGACGTTCTTTACTTCAAAATAACTAAGTCTTATTTTAGAATACTCAATTTGTAAATCAACGCTAAGTTATTAGTTTAAAGTTGTTTACTTGAAAATATCTACTTCTGATTTTAGAAATGACAATTTGAAAATCAGATCTAAGTTAATAGTTTGACGTTCTTTACTTCAAAACAACTAAGTCTTATTTTAGTATAGTGAACTTGTAAACCAAAACTAAGTTGTTAGTATGAAGTTCTTCATTTGAAAAAAACTACCACTGATTTTAGAAATGACAATTTGAAAATCAGATCTAAATTAACAGTTTGACGTTCTTTACTTTAAAATAACTAAGTCTTATTTTAGAATACTCAATTTGTAAATCAAGGCTAAGTTATTAGTTTAAAGTTCTTTACTTAAAAATATCTACTTCTTGTTTTAGAAATGACAATTTGAAAATCAGATCTCAGTTAATAGTTTGCCGTTCTTTACTTCTAAATAACTAAGTCTTATTTTAGACTAGTGAATTTGTAAATCAAAGCTTGGTTATTAGTTTGAAGTTCTTTACTTGTGATTTTAAAAATGACAATTTGAAAATTAGATCTAAGTTAATAGTTTGACGTTTTTTACTTCTAAATAACTAAGTCTTATTTTAGAATAGTGAATTTAAAATCAAAGCTAAGTTATTTGTTTGAAGTTCTTTACTTAAAAAAATCTGCTTCTGATTTTAGAAATCACAATTTGAAAATCAGGTCTAAGTTAATAGTTTGACATTTTTTACTTCATAATAACTCAGTCTTATTTTAGAGTAGTTAATTTGTAAATCAAAACTAAGTTATTAGTTTGAAGTTCTTTACTTGAAAATATCTACTACTGATTTTAGAAATGACAATTTAAAAATCAGATCTAAGTTAACAGTTTGACGTTCTTTACATCTAAATAACTAAGTCTTATTTTAGACTAGTGAATTTGTAAATCTAAACTAAGTTATTAGTTTAAACTTTTTTACCTCAAATTTACTAATTCGGATCTTAGTAATGTAAATTTGGAAATCAAATCTAAAGTTGTAGTTTGAAGTTCTTTACTTGAAAATATCTACTACTGATTTTAGAAATGATAATTTGAAAATCAGATCTAAGTTAATAGTTTGACGTTCTTTACTTCAAAATAACTAAGTCTTATTTTAGACTAGTAAATTTGTAAATCAAAACTAAGTTATTAGTTTGAAGTTCATTACTTGAAAATATCTACTTCTGATTTTAGAAATGACAATTTGAAATTCAGATCTAAGTTAAGAGTTTGACGTTCTTTACTTCAAAATAACTAGGTCTTATTTTAGTATAGTGAATTTGTAAATTAAAACTAAGTTATTAGTTTGAAGTTTTTTACTTGAAAATATCTACTACTGATTTTAGAAATGACAATTTGAAAATAAGATCTAAGTTAATAGTTTGACGCTCTTTACTACAAAATAACTAAGTCTTATTTTAGTATAGTGAATTTGTAAATTAAAACTAAGTTATTAATTTGAAGTTCTTTACTTAAAAATATCTACTTCTGATTTTAAAAATGACAATTTGAAAATCAGATCTAAGTTAATCGTTTAATATTTTTTACTTCATAATAACTAAGTCTTATTGTAGACTAGTAAACATATAAATCAAAACTAAGTTATTAGTTTGAAGTTCTTTACTTGAAAATATCTACTACTGATTTTAGAAATGACAACTTGAAAATCAGCTCTAAGTTAATAGTTTGACGTTCTTTACGTCAAAATAACTAAGTCTTATTTTAGAATAGTGAATTTGTAAATCATAGCTAAGTTGTTAGTTTGAAGTTCTTTACTTGGAAATCTCCACTTCTGATTTTGGAAATGACAATTTGAAAATCAGATCTAAGTTAATAGTTTGACGTTCTTTACTTCAAAATAACTAAGTCTTATTTTAGAATAATGAATTTGTTAATCAACACTTAGTTATTAATTAGAAGTTCTTTACTTGAAAATAACTACTACTGATTTTGGAAATGACAATTTGAAAATCAGATCTAAGTTAATAGTTTGACGTTCTTTACTTCAAAATAACTAAGTCTTATTTTAGAATAGTGAATTTGTAAATCAAAGCTAAGTTATTAGTTTGAAGTTTTTACTTGAAAATATCTACTTCTGATTTTAGAAATGACAATTTGAAAATCAGATCTAAGTTAATAGTTTGACGTTCTTTACTTCTAAATAACTAAGTCTTATTTTATACTAGTGAATTTGTAAATCAAAACTAAGTTATTAGTTTAAATTTTTTACTTCAAATTTACTAATTCGGATCATAGTAGTGTAAATTTAGAAATCAAATCTAAGGTTGTAGTTTGAAGTTCTTTACTTGAAAATATCTACTTCTGATTTTAGAAATGACAATTTGAAAATCAGATCTAAGTGAATAGTTTGACGTTCTTTACTTCAAAATAGATAAGTCTTATTTTAGAATAGTGCATTCGTAAATCAAAACTAAGTTTATTAGTTTGAAGTACTTTACTGAAAAATATCTACTTCGGATTTTAAAAATGACAATTTGAAAATCAGATCTAAGTTAATAGTTTGACGTTTTTTACTTCAAAATAACTAAGTCTTATTTTAGACTAGTGAATTTGTAAATCAAAACTAAGTTATTAGTTTAAAGTTTTTTACTTCAAATTTACTAATTCGGATCATAGTAATGTAAATTTGGAAATCAAATCTAAAGTTGTAGTTTAAAATTCTTTACTTGAAAATATCTACTTCTGATTTTAAAAATTACAATTTGAAAATCAGATCCAAGTTAATAGTTTGACGTTCTTTACTTCTAAATAACTAAGTCTTATTTTAGACTAGTAAATTTGTAAATCAAAACTAAGTTGTTAGTTTGAAGTTCTTTATTTGAAAATATCTACTTCTGATTTTGGAAATGACAATTTGAAAATCAGATCTAAGTTAATAGTTTGACGTTCTTTACTTCAAAATAACTAAGTCTTATTTTAGACTAGTAAATTTGTAAATCAAAACTAAGTTGTTAGTTTGAAGTTCTTTATTTGAAAATATCTACTTCTTATTTTGGAAATGACAATTTGAAAATCAGATCTAAGTTAATAGTTTGACGTTCTTTACTTCAAAATAACTAAGTCTTATCTTAGAATAGTGAATTTGTTAATCAAAACTTAGTTATTAATTAGAAGTTCTTTACTTGAAAATAACTACTACTGATTTTGGAAATGACAATTTGAAAATCAGATCTAAGTTAATAGTTTGACGTACTTTACTTCTAAATAACTAAGTCTTATTTTAGACTAGTGAATTTGTAAATCAAAGCTTGGTTATTAGTCTGAAGTTCTTTACTTGAAATTATCTACTTGTGATTTTAAAAATGACAATTTGAAAATTAGATCTAAGTTAATAGTTTGACGTTCTTTACTTCTAAATAACTAAGTCTTATTTTAGAATAGTGAATTTAAAATCAAAGCTAAGTTATTCGTTTGAAGTTCTTTACTTAAAAAAATCTGCTTCTGAGTTTAGAAATCACAATTTGAAAATCAGGTCTAAGTTAATAGTTTGACATTTTTTACTTCATAATAACTAAGTCTTATTTTAGACTAGTAAATTGGTAAATCAAAACTAAGTTATTAGTTTGAAGTTCTTTACTTGAAAATATCTACTACTGATTTTAGAAATGACAATTTGAAAATCAGATCTAAGTTAACAGTTTGACGTTCTTTACTTTTAAATAACTAAGTCTTATTTTAGACTAGTGAATTTGTAAATCAAAACTAAGTTATTAGTTTGAAGGTCTTTACTTGAAAATATCTACTTTTGATTTTAGAAATGACAATTTGAAAATCAGATCTAAGTTAATAGTTTTACGTTTTTTACTTCAAATTAACTAAATCTTATTTTAGACTAGTGAATTTGTAAATGTATACTAGGTTATTAGTTTGAAGTACTTTACTTACAAATATCTACTTCTGATTTTATAAATGACAATTTGAAAATCAGAGTTAAGTTAATAGTTTGACGTTCTTTACTTCAAATTAACTAAGTATTATTTTAGAATATTGAATTTGTAAATCAAAACTAAGTTATTAGTTTAAAGATCTTTACTTGAAAATATGTGCTTTAGATTTTAGAAATGACAATTTGAAAATCAGATCTAAATTAATAATTTGACGTTCTTTACTTCAAAACAACTAAGTCTTATTTTAGTATAGTGAATTTGTAAATTAAAACTAAGTTATTAGTATGAAGTTCTTCACTTGAAAAAAACTACCACTGATTTTAGAAATGACAATTTGAAAATCAGATCTAAGTTAATAGTTTGACGTGCTTTAATTCTAAATAACTAAGTCTTATTTTAGACTAGTGAATTTGTAAATCAAAACTAAGTTATTAGTTTAAAGTTCTTTACTTTGAAATATCTACTTCTTTTTTAAGAACTGACAATTTGAAAATCAGATCTAAGTTAATAGTATGACGTTCTTTACTTCAAAATAGATAAGTCTTATTTTAGAATACTGTATTTGTAAATCAAAACTAAGATGTTAGTGTGAAGTACTTTATTTGAAAATATCTGCTTCAGATTTTAGAAATAACAATTTGAAAATCAGGTCTAAGTTAATAGTATGAGGTTTTTTCTTCAAAATAACTAAGTTTTATTTCACACTAGTGAATTTGTAAATCAAAACTAAGTTATAAGTTTGAAGTTATTTACATGAAAATATCTACTACTGATCTTAGAAATGACAATTTGAAAATCAGATCTAAGTTAATAGTTTGACGCTCTTTACTACAAAATAACTAAGTCTTATTTTAGTATAGTGAATTTGTAAATTAAAACTAAGTTATTAATTTGAAGTTCTTTACTTAAAAATATCTACTTCTGATTTTAAAAATGACAATTTGAAAATCAGATCTAAGTTAATCGTTTAATATTTTTTACTTCATAATAACTAAGTCTTATTGTAGACTAGTAAACATGTAAATCAAAACTAAGTTATTAGTTTGAAGTTCTTTACTTGAAAATATCTACTACTGATTTTAGAAATGACAACTTGAAAATCAGTTCTAAGTTAATAGTTTGACGTTCTTTACGTCAAAATAACTAAGTCTTATTTTAGAATAGTGAATTTGTAAATCATAGCTAAGTTGTTAGTTTGAAGTTCTTTACTTGGAAATCTCCACTTCTGATTTTGGAAATGACAATTTGAAAATCAGATCTAAGTTAATAGTTTGACGTTCTTTACTTCAAAATAACTAAGTCTTATTTTAGAATAATGAATTTGTTAATCAACACTTAGTTATTAATTAGAAGTTCTTTACTTGAAAATAACTACTACTGATTTTGGAAATGACAATTTGAAAATCAGATCTAAGTTGATAGTTTGACGTTCTTTACTTCAAAATAACTAAGTCTTATTTTAGAATAGTGAATTTGTAAATCAAAGCTAAGTTATTAGTTTGAAGTTTTTACTTGAAAATATCTACTTCTGATTTTAGAAATGACAATTTGAAAATCAGATCTAAGTTAATAGTTTGACGTTTTTTACTTCTAAATAACTAAGTCTTATTTTAGACTAGTGAATTTGTAAATCAAAACTAAGTTATTAGTTTAAAGTTTTGTACTTCAAATTTACTAATTCGGATCTTAGTAATGTAAATTTGGAAATCAAATCTAAGGTTGTAGTTTGAAGTTCTTTACTTGAAAATATCTACTTCTGATTTTAGAAATGACAATTTGAAAATCAGATCTAAGTGAATAGTTTGACGTTCTTTACTTCAAAATAGATAAGTCTTATTTTAGAATAGTGCATTCGTAAATCAAAACTAAGTTTATTAGTTTGAAGTACTTTACTGAAAAATATCTACTTCGGATTTTAAAAATGACAATTTGAAAATCAGATCTAAGTTAATAGTTTGACGTTCTTTACTTCAAAATAACTAAGTCTTATTTTAGACTAGTGAATTTGTAAATCAAAACTAAGTTATTAGTTTAAAGTTTTTTACTTCAAATTTACTAATTCGGATCATAGTAATGTAAATTTGGAAATCAAATCTAAAGTTGTAGTTTAAAATTCTTTACTTGAAAATATCTACTTCTGATTTTAAAAATTACAATTTGAAAATCAGATCCAAGTTAATAGTTTGACGTTCTTTACTTCTAAATAACTAAGTCTTATTTTAGACTAGTAAATTTGTAAATCAAAACTAAGTTGTTAGTTTGAAGTTCTTTATTTGAAAATATCTACTTCTGATTTTGGAAATGACAATTTGAAAATCAGATCTAAGTTAATAGTTTGACGTTCTTTACTTCAAAATAACTAAGTCTTATTTTAGACTAGTAAATTTGTAAATCAAACCTAAGTTGTTAGTTTGAAGTTCTTTATTTGAAAATACCTACTTCTGATTTTGGAAATGACAATTTGAAAATCAGATCTAAGTTAATAGTTTGACGTTCTTTACTTCAAAATAACTAAGTCTTATCTTAGAATAGTAAATTTGTTAATCAAAACTTAGTTATTAATTAGAAGTTCTTTACTTGAAAATAACTACTACTGATTTTGGAAATGACAATTTGAAAATCAGATCTAAGTTAATAGTTTGACGTACTTTACTTCTAAATAACTAAGTCTTATTTTAGACTAGTGAATTTGTAAATCAAAGCTTGGTTATTAGTTTGAAGTTCTTTACTTGAAATTATCTACTTGTGATTTTAAAAATGACAATTTGAAAATTAGATCTAAGTTAATAGTTTGACGTTCTTTACTTCTAAATAACTAAGTCTTATTTTAGAATAGTGAATTTAAAATCAAAGCTAAGTTATTCGTTTGAAGTTCTTTACTTAAAAAAATCTGCTTCTGAGTTTAGAAATCACAATTTGAAAATCAGGTCTAAGTTAATAGTTTGACATTTTTTACTTCATAATAACTAAGTCTTATTTTAGACTAGTAAATTTGTAAATCAAAACTAAGTTATTAGTTTGAAGTTCTTTACTTGAAAATATCTACTACTGATTTTAGAAATGACAATTTGAAAATCAGATCTAAGTTAACAGTTTGACGTTCTTTACTTTTAAATAACTAAGTCTTATTTTAGACTAGTGAATTTGTAAATCAAAACTAACTTATTAGTTTGAAGGTCTTTACTGGAAAATATCTACTTTTGATTTTAGAAATGACAATTTGATAATCAGATCTAAGTTAATAGTTTTACGTTTTTTACTTCAAATTAACTAAGTCTTATTTTAGACTAGTGAATTTGTAAATGTAAACTAGGTTATTAGTTTGAAGTACTTTACTTACAAATATCTACTTCTGATTTTATAAATGACAATTTGAAAATCAGAGTTAAGTTAATAGTTTGACGTTCTTTACTTCAAATTAACTAAGTATTATTTTAGAATATTGAATTTGTAAATCAAAACTAAGTTATTAGTTTAAAGATCTTTACTTGAAAATATGTGCTTTAGATTTTAGAAATGACAATTTGAAAATCAGATCTAAATTAATAATTTGACGTTCTTTACTTCAAAACAACTAAGTCTTATTTTAGTATAGTGAATTTGTAAATTAAAACTAAGTTATTAGTATGAAGTTCTTCACTTGAAAAAAACTACCACTGATTTTAGAAATGACAATTTGAAAATCTGATCTAAGTTAATAGTTTGACGTTCTTTACTTCAAAATAACTAAGTCTTATTTTAGAATAGTGAATTTGTAAATCAAAGCTAAGTTATTGGTCTGAAGTTCTTTACTTGAAAAAAACTACTACTGATTTTAGAAATGACAGTTTGAAAATCAGATCTAAGTTAATAGTTTGACGTGCTTTAATTCTAAATAACTAAGTCTTATTTTGGACTAGTGAATTTGTAAATCAAAACTAAGTTATTAGTTTAAAGTTCTTTACTTTGAAATATCTACTTCTTTTTTAAGAACTGACAATTTGAAAATCAGATCTAAGTTAATAGTATGACGTTCTTTACTTCAAAATAGATAAGTCTTATTTTAGAATACTGTATTTGTAAATCAAAACTAAGATGTTAGTGTGAAGTACTTTATTTGAAAATATCTGCTTCAGATTTTAGAAATAACAATTTGAAAATCAGGTCTAAGTTAATAGTATGAGGTTTTTTCTTCAAAATAACTAAGTTTTATTTCACACTAGTGAATTTGTAAATCAAAACTAAGTTATAAGTTTGAAGTTATTTACATGAAAATATCTACTACTGATCTTAGAAATGACAATTTGAAAATCAGATCTAAGTTTATAGTTTGACGTTCTTTACTTCAAAATAACTATGGCTTATTTTAGAATAGAGAATTTCTAAATCAAAACTAAGTTATTAGTTTGAAATTCTTTACTTTGAAATATCTACTTCTTTTTTAAGAACTGACAATTTGAAAATCAGATCTAAGTTAATAGTATGACGTTCTTTACTTCAAAATAGATAAGTCTTATTTTAGAATACTGTATTTGTAAATCAAAACTAAGATGTTAGTTTGAATTACTTTATTTGAAAATAACTGCTTCAGATTTTAGAAATGACAATTTGAAAATCAGTTCTAAGTTAATAGTTTGACGTTCTTTACTTCAAACCAACTAAGTCTTATTTTAGTATAGTGAATTTGTAAATCAAAACTAAGTTATTGGTCTGAAGTTCTTTACTTGAAAAAAACTACTACTGATTTTAGAAATGACAGTTTGAAAATCAGATCTAAGTTAATAGTTTGACGTGCTTTACTTCTAAATAACTAAGTCTTATTTTGGACTAGTGAATTTGTAAATCAAAACTAAGTTATTAGTTTAAAGTTCTTTACTTTGAAATATCTACTTCTTTTTTAAGAACTGACAATTTGAAAATCAGATCTAAGTTAATAGTATGACGTTCTTTACTTCAAAATAGATAAGTCTTATTTTAGAATACTGTATTTGTAAATCAAAACTAAGATGTTAGTGTGAAGTACTTTATTTGAAAATATCTGCTTCAGATTTTAGAATTGACAATTTGAAAATCAGATCTAAGTTAATAGTTTGACGTTCTTTACTTCAAACCAACTAAGTCTTATTTTAGTATAGTGAATTTGTAAATCAAAACTAAGTTATTAGTATGAAGTTCTTTACTTGAAAATATCTACTACTAATTTTAGAAATGACAATTTGAAAATCAGATCTAAGTTAAAAGTTTGACGTTTTTCACTTCAAAATAACTAACACTTATTTTAGACTAGTGAATTTGTAAATCAAAACTAAGTTATTAGTTTAAAGTTTTTTACTTCAAATTTACTAATTCGGATCTTAGTAATGTAAATTTGGAAATCAAATCTAAGGTTGTAGTTTGAAGTTCTTTACTTGAAATTATCTACTTCTGATTTTAGAAATGACAATTTAAAAATCAAATCTAAGTTAATAGTTTGACGTTCTTTACTTCAAAATAACTAAGTCTTATTTTAGAATAGTGAATTTGTAAATCAAAGCTAAGTTATTAGTTTGAAGTTCTTTACTTGAAAATATTTACTTCTGATTTTAGAAATGACAATTTGAAATTCAGATCTAAGTTAATAGTTTGACGTTCTTTACTTCTAAATAACTAACTCTTATTTTAGTATAGTAAATTTGTAAATTAAAACTAAGTTATTAGTTTGAAGTTCTTAACTTGAAAATATCTACTACTAATTTTAGAAATGAAAATTTGAAAATCAGATCTAAGTTAATAGTTTGACATTTTTCACTTCAAAATAACTAAGACTTATTTTAGACTAGTGAATTTGTAAATCAAAACTAAGTTATTACTTTAAAGTTTTTTACTTCAAATTTACAAATTCGGAATCTAGTAATGTAAATTTGGAAATCAAATCTAAGGTTGTAGTTTAAAGTTCTTTACTTGAAAATATCTACTTCTGATTTTAAAAATGATAATTTGAAAATCAGATCTAAGTTAATAGTTTGACGTGCTTTACTTCTAAATAACTAAGTCTTATTTTAGACTAGTGAATTTGTAAATCAAAACTAAGTTATTAGTTTAAAGTTCTTTACTTTGAAATATCTACTTCATTTTTAAGAACTGACAATTTGAAAATCAGATCTAAGTTAATAGTATGACGTTCTTTACTTAAAAATAGATAAGTCTTATTTTAGAATACTGTATTTGTAAATCAAAACTAAGATGTTAGTGTAAAGTACTTTATTTGAAAATATCTGCTTGAGATTTTAGAATTGACAATTTGAAAATCAGATCTAAGTTAATAGTTTGACGTTCTTTATTTCAAACCAACTAAGTCTTATTTTAGTATAGTGAATTTGTAAATCAAAACTAAGTTATTAGTATGAAGTTCTTTACTTGAAAATATCTACTACTAATTTTAGAAATGACAATTTGAAAATCAGTTCTAAGTTAAAAGTTTGACGTTTTTCACTTCAAAATAACTAAGACTTATTTTAGACTAGTGAATTTGTAAATCAAAACTAAGTTATTAGTTTAAAGTTTTTTACTTCAAATTTACTAATTCGGATCTTAGTAATGTAAATTTGGAAATCAAATCTAAGGTTGTAGTTTGAAGTTCTTTACTTGAAATTATCTACTTCTGATTTTAGAAATTACAATTTAAAAATCAAATCTAAGTTAATAGTTTGACGTTCTTTACTTCAAAATAACTAAGTATTATTTTAGAATAGTGAATTTGTAAATCAAAGCTAAGTTATTAGTTTGAAGTTCTTTACTTGAAAATATTTACTTCTGATTTTAGAAATGACAATTTGAAATTCAGATCTAAGTTAATAGTTTGACGTTCTTTACTTCGAAATAACTAACTCTTATTTTAGTATAGTGAATTTGTAAATTAAAACTAAGTTATTAGTTTGAAGTTCTTAACTTGAAAATATCTACTACTAATTTTAGAAATGACAATTTGAAAATCAGATCTAAGTTAATAGTTTGACATTTTTCACTTCAAAATAACTAAGACTTATTTTAGACTAGTGAATTTGTAAATCAAAACTAAGTTATTACTTTAAAGTTTTTTACTTCAAATTTACTAATTCGGATCTTAGTAATGTAAATTTGGAAATCAAATCTAAGGTTGTAGTTTAAAGTTCTTTACTTGAAAATATCTACTTCTGATTTTAGAAATGACAATTTGAAAATCACGCCTATGTTAAAAGTTTGACGTTCTTTACTTCTAAACAAATAAGTCTTATTTTAGTGTAGTGAAATTGTAAATCAAAACTAAGTTATTAGTTTAAAGTTTTCTACTTCAAATTTACTAATTCGGATCTTAGTAATGTAAACTTGGAAATCAAATCTAAGGTTGTAGTTTGACGTTCTTTACTTCAAAATAACTAAGTCTTATTTTAGAATAGTGAATTTGTAAATCAAAGGTAAGTTATTAGTTTGAAGTTCTTTACTTGAAAATTTCTACATCTGATTTTAGAAATGACAATTTGAAATTCAGATCTAAGTTAATAGTGTGACGTTCTTAACTTCTAAATAACTAAGTCTTATTTTAGTATAGTGAATTTGTAAATTAAAACTAAGTTATTAGTTTGACGTTCTTTACTTGAATATATCTACTACTGATCTTAGAAATGACAATTTGAAAATCAGATCTAAGTTAGTAGTTTGACGTTCTTTACTTCAAACTAGATTAGTCTTATCTTAGAATACTGTATTTGTAAATCAAAACTAAGTTAGTAGTTTGAAGTTCTTTACTTGAAAATATCTACTTCTGATTTTGGAAATGACAATTTGAAAATCAGATTTAAGTTAATAGTTTGACGTTCTTTACTTCAAAATAACTAAGTCTTATTTTAAACTAGTGAATTTGTAAATCAAAACTAAGTTATTACTTTAAAGTTTTTTACTTCAAATTTACAAATTCGGAATCTAGTAATGTAAATTTGGAAATCAAATCTAAGGTTGTAGTTTAAAGTTCTTTACTTGAAAATATCTACTTCTGATTTTAAAAATGATAATTTGAAAATCAGATCTAAGTTAATAGTTTGACGTGCTTTACTTCTAAATAACTAAGTCTTATTTTAGACTAGTGAATTTGTAAATCAAAACTAAGTTATTAGTTTAAAGTTCTTTACTTTGAAATATCTACTTCTTTTTTAAGAACTGACAATTTGAAAATCAGATCTAAGTTAATAGTATGACGTTCTTTACTTAAAAATAGATAAGTCTTATTTTAGAATACTGTATTTGTAAATCAAAACTAAGATGTTAGTGTGAAGTACTTTATTTGAAAATATCTGCTTGAGATTTTAGAATTGACAATTTGAAAATCAGATCTAAGTTAATAGTTTGACGTTCTTTACTTCAAACCAACTAAGTCTTATTTTAGTATAGTGAATTTGTAAATCAAAACTAAGTTATTAGTATGAAGTTCTTTACTTGAAAATATCTACTACTAATTTTAGAAATGACAATTTGAAAATCAGTTCTAAGTTAAAAGTTTGACGTTTTTCACTTCAAAATAACTAAGACTTATTTTAGACTAGTGAATTTGTAAATCAAAACTAAGTTATTAGTTTAAAGTTTTTTACTTCAAATTTACTAATTCGGATCTTAGTAATGTAAATTTGGAAATCAAATCTAAGGTTGTAGTTTGAAGTTCTTTACTTGAAATTATCTACTTCTGATTTTAGAAATGACAATTTGAAATTCAGATCTAAGTTAACAGTATGACGTTCTCTACTTCAAAATAACTAAGTCTTAATTTAGACTAGTGAATTTGTAAATCAAAACTAAGTTATTAGTTTAAAGTTATTTATTTCAAATTTACTAATTCGGATCTTAGTAATGTAAATTTGGAAATCAAATCTAAGGTTGTAGTTTGACGTTCTTTACTTCAAAATAACTAAGTCTTATTTTAGAATAGTGAACTTGTAAATCAAAACTAAGTTATTAGTTAGAAGTACTTTACTTTAAAATAGCTACTTCTGATTTTAAAAATGACTATTTGAAAATCAGATCTAAGTTAATAGTTTGACGTTCTTTACTTCAAAATAGATAAGTCTTATTTTAAACTAGTGAATTTGTAAATCAATACTTAGTTGTTAGTTTGAAGTTTTCTATTTCAAATTTTCTAATTCGGATCTTAGTAATGTAAATATCGAAATCAATTCTAAGATTGTAGTTTGAAGTTCTTTACTTGAAAATATCTACTTCTGATTTTAAAAATGATAATTTGAAAATCAGATCTAAGTTAATAGTTTGACGTTCTTTACTTCAAAATAACTAAGTCTTATTTTAGAATAGTGAATTTGTAAATCAAAGCTAAGTTATTAATTTGAAGTTTTTTAGTTGAACATATCTACTTCTGATTTTAGAAATGACAATTTGAAAATCAAGTCTAAGTTAATAGTTTGACGTTTTTTACTTCAAAATAACTAAAACTTATTTTAGACTAGTAAATTTGTAAATCAAAACTAAGTTATTAGTTTGAAGTTCTTTACTTGAAAATATCTACTCCTGATTTTAGAAATGACAATTTGTAAATCAGATCTAAGTTAATAGTTTGACGTTCCTTTCTTCAAAATAACTTAGTCATATTTTAGAATAGTGAATTTGTAAATCAAAACTAAGTTGTTAGTTTCAAATTCTTTATTTGAAAATATCTGCTTTAGATTTTAGAAATGACAATTTGAAATTCAGATCTAAGTTAATAGTGTGACGTTCTAAACTTTTAAAGAACTAAGTCTTATTTTAGTATAGTGAATTTGTAAGTTAAAACTAAGTTATTAGTTTGACGTTCTTTACTTGAATATATCTACTACTGATCTTAGAAATGACAATTTGAAAATCAGATCTAAGTTAGTAGTTTGACGTTCTTTACTTCAAAATAGATTAGTCTTATTTTAGAATACTGTATTTGTAAATCAAAACTAAGTTAGTAGTTTGAAGTTCTTTACTTGAAAATATCTACTTCTGATTTTGGAAATGACAATTTGAAAATCAGATTTAAGTTAATAGTTTGACGTTTTTTACTTCAAAATAACTAAGTCTTATTTTAAACTAGTGAATTTGTAAATAAAAACTAAGTTATTAGTTTAAAGTTTTTTACTTCAAATTTACTAATTCGGATCTTAGTAATGTAAATTTGGAAATCAAATCTAAGGTTGTAGTTTGAAGTTCTTTACTTGAAATTATCTACTTCTGATTTTAGAAATGACAATTTGAAATTCAGATCTAAGTTAACAGTATGACGTTCTCTACTTCAAAATAACTCAGTCTTAATTTAGTCTAGTGAATTTGTAAATCAAAACTAAGTTATTAGTTTAAAGTTATTTATTTCAAATTTACTAATTCGGATCTTAGTAATGTAAATTTGGAAATCAAATCTAAGGTTGTAGTTTGACGTTCTTTACTTCAAAATAACTAAGTCTTATTTTAGAATAGTGAACTTGTAAAACAAAACTAAGTTATTAGTTAGAAGTACTTTACTTAAAAATAGCTACTTCTGATTTTCAAATTGTCATTTTTAAAATCAGATCTAAGTTAATAGATTGACGTTCCTTTCTTCAAAATAACTTAGTCTTATTTTAGAATAGTGAATTTGTAAATCAAAACTAAGTTGTTAGTTTCAAATTCTTTATTTGAAAATATCTGCTTTAGATTTTAGAAATGACAATTTGAAAAACAGATCTAAGTTAATAGTTTGACGTTTTTTACATCAAAATAACTAAATTTTGTTTTAGAACAGTTAATTTGTAAATCAAAACTAAGTTATTAGTTTGAAGTTTTTTACTTGAAAATATCTACTTCTGACTTTAGAAATGACAATTTGAAAATCAGATCTAAGTTAATAGTTTGACGTTCTTTACTTCTAAATAACTAAATCTTATTTTAGTATAGTGAATTTGTAAATCAAATCTAAGTTATTAGTTTGAAGTTCTGTACTTGAAAATATATATTTCTGATTTTAGAAATGACAATTTGAAAATCAGATCTAAGTTAATAGTTTGACGTTCTTTACTTCAAAACAACTAAGTCTTATTTTAGTATAGTGAATTTGTAAATCAAAACTAGGTTATTAGTTTGAAACCTATACTTGAAAAAATCTGCTACTGATTTTAGAAATGACAGTTTGAAAATCAGATCAAAGTTTATAGTTTGACGTTCTTTACTTCAAACCAACTAAGTCTTATTTTAGACTAGTAAATTTGTAAATCAAAACTAAGTTATTAGTTTAAGGTTTTTTATTTCAAATTTACTAATTCGGATCTTAGTAATGTAAATATCGAAATCAAATCTAAGGTTGTAGTTTGAAGTTCTTTACTTGAAAATATCTACTACTGATTTTAGAAATGACAATTTCATAATCAGAGCTAAGTTAATAGTTTGACGTTCTTTACTTCAAAATAACTAAGTCTTATTTTAGAATAGTGAATTTGTAAATAAAAGCTAAGTTATTAATTTGAAGTTCTTTACTTGAACATATCTACTACTGATTTTAGAAATAACAATTTGAAAATCAGGTCTAAGTTAATAGTATGAGGTTTTTTCTTCAAAATAACTAAGTTTTATTTCACACTAGTGAATTTGTAAATCAAAACTAAGTTATAAGTTTGAAGTTATTTACATGAAAATATCTACTACTGATCTTAGAAATGACAATTTGAAAATCAGATCTAAGTTAATAGTTTGACGTTCTTTACTTCAAAATAACTATGTCTTATTTTAGAATAGAGAATTTCTAAATCAAAACTAAGTTATTAGTTTGAAGTTCTTTACTTTGAAATATCTACTTCTTTTTTAAGAACTGACAATTTGAAAATCAGATCTAAGTTAATAGTATGACGTTCTTTACTTCAAAATAGATAAGTCTTATTTTAGAATACTGTATTTGTAAATCAAAACTAAGATGTTAGTGTGAAGTACTTTATTTGAAAATATCTGCTTCAGATTTTAGAATTGACAATTTGAAAATCAGATTTAAGTTAATAGTTTGACGTTCTTTACTTCAAACCAACTAAGTCTTATTTTAGTATAGTGAATTTGTAAATCAAAACTAAGTTATTAGTATGAAGTTCTTTACTTGAAAATATCTACTACTAATTTTAGAAATGACAATTTGAAAATCAGATCTAAGTTAAAAGTTTGACGTTTTTCACTTCAAAATAACTAAGACTTATTTTAGACTAGTAAATTTGTAAATCAAAACTAAGTTATTAGTTTAAAGTTTTTTACTTCAAATTTACTAATTCGGATCTTAGTAATGTAAATTTGGAAATCAAATCTAAGGTTGTAGTTTGAAGTTCTTTACTTGAAATTATCTACTTCTGATTTTAGAAATGACAATTTAAAAATCAAATCTAAGTTAATAGTTTGACGTTTTTTACTTCAAAATAACTAAGTCTTATTTTAGAATAGTGAATTTGTAAATCAAAGCTAAGTTATTAGTTTGAAGTTCTTTACTTGAAAATATTTACTTCTGATTTTAGAAATGACAATTTGAAATTCAGATCTAAGTTAATAGTTTGACGTTCTTTACTTCTAAATAACTAACTCTTATTTTAGTATAGTGAATTTGTAAATTAAAGCTAAGTTATTAGTTTGAAGTTCTTAACTTGAAAATATCTACTACTAATTTTAGAAATGACAATTTGAAAATCAGATCTAAGTTAATAGTTTGACATTTTTCACTTCAAAATAACTAAGACTTACTTTAGACTAGTGAATTTGTAAATCAAAACTAGGTTATTAGTTTGAAACCTATACTTGAAAAAATCTACTACTGATTTTAGAAATGATATTTTGAAAATCAGATCTAAGTGATTAGTTTAACGTTCTTTACTTCAAAATAACTAAGTCTTATTTTAGACTAGTGAATTTCTAAATCAAAACTAAGTTATTACTTTAAAGTATTTTACTTGAAATTTACTAATTCGGATCTTAGTAATGTAAATTTGGAAATCAAATCTAAGGTTGTAGTTTAAAGTTCTTTACTTGAAAATATCTACTTCTGATTTTAGAAATGACAATTTGAAAATCACGCCTATGTTAAAAGTTTGACCTTCATTACTTCTTAACAAATAAGTCTTATTTTAGTGTAGTGAAATTGTAAATCAAAACTAAGTTATTAGTTTAAAGTTTTTTACTTCAAATTTACTAATTCGGATCTTAGTAATGTAAACTTGGAAATCAAATCTAAGGTTGTAGTTTGACGTTCTTTACTTCAAAATAACTAAGTCTTATTTTAGAATAGTGAATTTGTAAATCAAAGCTAAGTTATTAGTTTGAAGTTGTTTACTTGAAAATATCTACTTCTGATTTTAGAAATGACAATTTGAAAATCAGATCTAAGTTAATAGTTTGACGTTCTTTACTTCAAAACAACTAAGTCTTATTTTAGTATAGTGAATTTGTAAATCAAAACTAAGTTATTAGTTTGAAACCTATACTTGAAAAAATCTACTACTGATTTTAGAAATGACATTTTGAAAATCAGATCTAAGTTAATAGTTTAACCTTCTTTACTTCAAAATAACTAAGTCTTATTTTAGACTAGTAAATTTGTAAATCAAAACTAAGTTATTAGTTTCAAGTTCTCTACTTGAAAATATCTACTACTGATTTTAGAAATGACAATTTGAAGATCAGATCTAAGTTAATAGTTTGACGTTCTTTACTTCTAAATAACTAAGTATTATTTTAAAATAGTGAATTTGTAAATTAAAGCTAAGTTATTTGTTTAAAGTTCTTTACTGAAAGAAATCTACTTCTGATTTTAGAAATGACAATTTGAAAATAAGGTTTAATTTAATAGTTTGACGTTTTTACTTCAAAATAACTAAGTCTTATTTTAGACTAGTAAATTTGTAAATCAAAACTAAGTTATTAGTTTCAAGTTCTCTACTTGAAAATATCTACTACTGATTTTAGAAATGACAATTTGAAAATCAGATCTAAGTTAATAGCTTGACGTTCTTTACTTCAAAATAACTATGTCTTATTTTAGAATAGAGAATTTCTAAATCAAAAGTAAGTTATTAGTTTGAAGTTCTTTACTTTGAAATATCTACTTCTATTTTAAGAACTGACAATTTGAAAATCAGATCTAAGTTAATAGTATGACGTTCTTTACTTCAAAATAGATAAGTCTTATTTTAGAATACTGTATTTGTAAATCAAAACTAAGTTGTTAGTTTGAAGTACTTTATCTAAAGTACTTTATCTGAAGTACTAATATCTGCTTCAGATTTTAGAAATGACAATTTGAAAATCAGATCGAAGTTAATAGTTTGACGTTCTTTACTTCAAACCAACTAAGTCTTATTGTAGTATAGTGAATTTGTAAATTAAAACTAAGTTATTAGTATGAAGTTCTTTACTTGAAAAAAACTACTACTGATTTTAGAAATGACAGTTTGAAAATCAGATCAAAGTTTATAGTTTGACGTTCTTTACTTCAAAATAACTAAGTCTTATTTTAGACTAGTAAATTTGTAAATCAAAACTAAGTTATTAGTTTAAGGTTTTTTATTTCAAATTTACTAATTCGGATCTTAGTAATGTAAATATCGAAATCAAATCTAAGGTTGTAGTTTGAAGTTCTTTACTTGAAAATATCTACTACTGATTTTAGAAATGACAATTTAATAATCAGAGCTAAGTTAATAGTTTGACGTTCTTTACTTCAAAATAACTAAGTCTTATTTTAGAATAGTGAATTTGTAAATAAAATCTAAGTTATTAATTTGAAGTTCTTTACTTGAACATATCTACTACTGATTTTAGAAATAACAATTTGAAAATCAGGTCTAAGTTAATAGTATGAGGTTTTTTCTTCAAAATAACTAAGTTTTATTTCACACTAGTGAATTTGTAAATCAAAACTAAGTTATAAGTTTGAAGTTATTTACATGAAAATATCTACTACTGATCTTTGAAATGACAATTTGAAAATCAGATCTAAGTTTATAGTTTGACGTTCTTTACTTCAAAATAACTAAGTCTTATTTTAGACTAGTAAATTTGTTAATCAAAACTAAGTTATTAGTTTCAAGTTCTCTACTTGAAACTAACTACTACTTATTTTAGAAATGACAATTTGAAAATCAGATCTAAGTTAATAGTTTGACGTTCTTTACTTCAAAATAACTATGTCTTATTTTAGAATAGAGAATTTCTAAATCAAAACTAAGTTATTAGTTTGAAGTTCTTTACTTTGAAATATCTACTTCTTTTTTAAGAACTGACAATTTGAAAATCAGATCTAAGTTAATAGTATGACGTTCTTTACTTCAAAATAGATAAGTCTTATTTTAGAATACTGTATTTGTAAATCAAAATCAAGATGTTAGTTTGAAGTACTTTATTTGAAAATAACTGCTTCAGATTTAAAAATGACAATTTGAAAATCAGATCTAAGTTAATAGTTTGACGTTCTTTAGTTCAAACCAACTAAGTCTTATTTTAGTATAGTGAATTTGTAAATCAAAACTAAGTTATTGGTATGAAGTTCTTTACTTGAAAAAAACAACTACTGATTTTATAAATGACAGTTTGAAAATCAGATCTAAGTTAATAGTTTGACGTGCTTTACTTCTAAATAACTAAGTCTTATTTTAGACTAGTGAATTTGTAAATCAAAACTAAGTTATTAGTTTAAAGTTCTTTACTTTGAAATATCTACTTCTTTTTTAAGAACTGACAATTTGAAAATCAGATCTAAGTTAATAGTATGACGTTCTTTACTTCAAAATAGATAAGTCTTATTTTAGAATACTGTATTTGTAAATCAAAACTAAGATGTTAGTGTGAAGTACTTTATTTGAAAATATCTGCTTCAGATTTTAGAATTGACAATTTGAAAATCAGATCTAAGTTAATAGTTTGACGTTCTTTACTTCAAACCAACTAAGTCTTATTTTAGTATAGTGAATATGTAAATCAAAACTAAGTTATTAGTATGAAGTTCTTTACTTGAAAATATTTACTACTAATTTTAGAAATGACAATTTGAAAATCAGATCTAAGTTAAAAGTTTGACGTTTTTCACTTCAAAATAACTAAGACTTATTTTAGACTAGTGAATTTGTAAATCAAAACTAAGTTATTAGTTTAAAGTTTTTTACTTCAAATTTACTAATTCGGATCTTAGTAATGTAAATTTGGAAATCAAATCTAAGGTTGTAGTTTGAAGTTCTTTACTTGAAATTATCTACTTCTGATTTTAGAAATGACAATTTAAAAATCAAATCTAAGTTAATAGTTTGACGTTCTTTACTTCAAAATAACTAAGTCTTATTTTAGAATAGTGAATTTGTAAATCAAAGCTAAGTTATTAGTTTGAAGTTTTTTACTTGAAAATATTTATTTCTGATTTTAGAAATGACAATTTGAAATTCAGATCTAAGTTAATAGTTTGACGTTCTTTACTTCTAAATAACTAACTCTTATTTTAGTATAGTGAATTTGTAAATTAAAACTAAGTTATAAGATTGAAGTTATTTACATGAAAATATCTACTACTGATCTTAGAAATGACAATTTGAAAATCAGATCTAAGTTTATAGTTTGACGTTCTTTACTTCAAAATATCTAAGTCTTATTTTAGAATAGTGAATTTGTAAATCAAAGCTAAGTTATTAGTTTGAAGTTCTTTACTTGAAAATATTTACTTCTGATTTTAGAAATGACAATTTGAAAATCACGCCTATGTTAAAAGTTTGACGTTCTTTACTTCTAAACAAATAAGTCTTATTTTAGTGTAGTGAAATTGTAAATCAAAACTAAGTTATTAGTTTAAAGTTTTTTACTTCAAATTTACTAATTCGGATCTTAGTAATGTAAACTTGGAAATCAAATCTAAGGTTGTAGTTTGACGTTCTTTACTTCAAAATAACTAAGTCTTATTTTAGAATAGTGAATTTGTAAATCAAAGCTAAGTTATTAGTTTGAAGTTGTTTACTTGAAAATATCTACTTCTGATTTTAGAAATGACAATTTGAAAATCAGATCTAAGGTAATAGTTTGACGTTCTTTACTTCAAAATTACTAAGTCTTATTTTAGAATAGTGAATTTGGAAATCAAAGCTAAGTTATTAGTTTGAAGTTCTTTACTTGAAAATTTCTACATCTGATTTTAGAACTGACAATTTGAAAATCAGATCTAAGTTAATAGTTTGACGTTCTTTACTTCAAAATAACTAAGTTTTATTTTAGACTAGTGAATTTGTAAATCAAAACTAAGTTACTAGTTTAAAGTTTTTTACTTGAAAATATCTACTTCTGATTTTAGAAATGCCAATTTGAAAATCACATCTAAGTTAATAGTTTGACGTTCTTTACGTCAAAATAGATAAGTCTTATTTTAGAATTGTGTATTCGTAAATCAAAACTAAATTATTAGATTGAAGTTCTATACTTGAAAAAATTTACTACTGATTTTAGAACTGACAATTTGAAAATCAGATCTAAGTTAGTAGTTTGACGTTCTTTACTTCTAAAGCACTAAGTCTTATTTGAGTATAGTGAAGTTGTAAATCAAAACTAAGTTATTAGTATGAAGTTCTTTACTTGAAAAAATCTAATACTGATTATAGAACTGACAATTTGAAAATCAGATCTAAGTTAATAGTTTGACGGTTTTTACTTCTAAACAACTAAGTCTTATTTTAGTATAGTGAATTTGTAAATCAAAACTAAGTTATTAGCTTGAAGTTCTGTACTTGAAAATATCTACTACTGGTTTTAGAAATGACAATTTGAAAATCAGATATAGTTATTAGTTTGACGTTCTTTACTTCAAAATAGATAAATCTTATTTTAGAATACTGTATTTGTAAGTCAAAAATAAGTTGTTAGTTTAAAGTATTTTATTTGAAAATATCTGCTTCAGATTTTAGAAATGACAATTTGAAAATAAGATCTAATTTAATAGTTTGACGTTCTTTACTTCAAAATAACTAAGTCTTATTTTAGAATAGTGAATTTGTAAATCAAAGCTAAGTTATTAGTTTAAAGTTCTATACTTGAAAATATCTACTTCTGATTGTAGAAATGACAATTTGAAAATCAGATCTAAGTTAATAGTTTGACGTTCTTTACTTCTAAATAACTAAGTTTTATTTTAGTATAGTGAATTTGTAAATCAAAACTAAGTTATTAGTTTGAAGTTCATTACTTGAAAATATCTACTACCGATTTTAGAAATGACAATTTGAAAATCAGATCTCAGTTAATAGTTTGACGTTCTTTACTTCAAAATAGATAAATATTATTTTAGAATACTGTATTTGTAAGTAAAAACTAAGTTGTTAGTTTGAAGTATTTTATTTGAAAATATCTGCTTTAGATTTTAGAAATGACAATTTGAAAATCAGATTTAAGTTAATAGTTTTACGTTGTTTACTTCAAAATAGCTAAGTATTATTTTACACTAGTGAATTTGTAAATCAACACTAAGTTATTAGTTCAAAGTTCTTTACTTGAAAGTAACTGCTTCAAATTTTAGAAACGACAATTTGTAAATCAGATCTATGTTATAATTTTAACGTTCTTTACATCAAAATAATTAAATTTTATTTTAGAATAGTAAATTTGTAAATCAAAACTAAGTTATTAGTTCGAAGTTCTTTACTTGAAAATATCTACTTTTGATTTTTGAAAAGACAATTTGAAAATCAGATCTAAGTTAATAGTTTGACGTTCTTTACTTCGAAACAACTAAGTCTTATTTTAGTATTGTGAATTTGTAAATCAAAACTAAGTTATTAGTTTAAAGTTTTTTACTTCAAATTTAGTAATTCGGTTCTTAGAAATGTAAATTTGATAATTAAATCTAAGGTTGTAGTTTGAAGTTTTTTACTTGAAAATATCTACTTCTGATTTTAGAAATAACAATCTGAAAATCAGATCTAGTTATTAGTTTGACAATTTTTACTTCTTAACAACTAAGTTTTATTTTAGTATAGTGAATTTGTTAATCAAAACTAAGTTATTAGTTTGAAGTTTTTACTTGAAAATATCTACTTCTTGTTTTAGAAATTCCATTTTGAAAAACACATCTAAGTTAATAGTTTGACGTTCTTTACTTCAAAATAGATAAGTCTTATTTTAGAATAGTGTATTCGTAAATCAAAACTAAATTATTAGATTGAAGTTCTTTACTTGAAAAAATTTACTACTGATTTTAGAACTGACAATTTGAAAATCAGATCTAAGTTAGTAGTTTGACGTTCTTTACTTCTAAAGCACTAAGTCTTATTTGAGTATAGTGAAGTTGTAAATCAAAACTAAGTTATTAGTTTGAAGTTCTGTACTTGAAAATATCTACTAGTGGTTTTAGAAATGACAATTTGAAAATCAGATCTAAGTTAATAGTTTGACGTTCTTTACTTCTAAATAACTAACTCTTATTTTAGTATAGTGAATTTGTAAATTAAAACTAAGTTATAAGTTTGAAGTTATTTACATGAAAATATCTACTGCTGATCTTAGAAATGACAATTTGAAAATCAGATCTAAGTTTATAGTTTGACGTTCTTTACTTCAAAATAACTAAGTCTTATTTTAGAATAGTGAATTTGTAAATCAAAGCTAAGTTATTAGTTTGAAGTTCTTTACTTGAAAATATTTACTTCTGATTTTAGAAATGCCAATTTGAAAATCAGATCTAAGTTAATAGTTTGACATTTTTCACTTCAAAATAACTAAGACTTATTTTAGACTAGTGAATTTGTAAATCAAAACTAAGTTATTACTTTAAAGTTTTTTACTTCAAATTTACTAATTCGGTTCTTAGTAATGTAAATTTGGAAATCAAATCTAAGGTTGTAGTTTAAAGTTCTTTACTTAAAAATATCTACTTCTGATTTTAGAAATGACAATTTGAAAATCACGCCTATGTTAAAAGTTTGACGTTCTTTACTTCTAAACAAATAAGTCTTATTTTAGTGTAGTGAAATTGTAAATCAAAACTAAGTTATTAGTTTAAAGTTTTTTACTTCAAATTTACTAATTCGGATCTTAGTAATGTAAACTTGGAAATCAAATCTAAGGTTGTAGTTTGACGTTCTTTACTTCAAAATAACTAAGTCTTATTTTAGAATAGTGAATTTGTAAATCAAAGCTAAGTTATTAGTTTGAAGTTGTTTACTTGAAAATATCTACTCCTGATTTTAGAAATAACAATTTGAAAATCAGATCTAAGGTAATAGTTTGACGTTCTTTACTTCAAAATTACTAAGTCTTATTTTAGAATAGTGAATTTGGAAATCAAAGCTAAGTTATTAGTTTGAAGTTGTTTACTTGAAAATATCTACTTCTGATTTTAGAAATAACAATTTGAAAATCAGATCTAAGGTAATAGTTTGACGTTCTTTACTTCAAAATTACTAAGTCTTATTTTAGAATAGTGAATTTGGAAATCAAAGCTAAGTTATTAGTTTGAAGTTCTTTACTTGAAAAGTTCTACTTGTGATTTTAGAAATGACAATTTGAAATTCAGATCTAAGTTAACAGTATGACGTTCTTTACTTCAAAATTGATAAATCTTATTTTAGAATACTGTATTTGTAAGTCAAAACTAAGTTGTTAGTTTAAAGTATTTTATTTGAAAATATCTGCTTCAGATTTTAGAAATGACAATTTGAAAATAAGATCTAATTTAACAGTTTGACGTTCTTAACTTCAAAATAACTAAGTCTTATTTTAGACTAGTGAATTTGTAAATCAAAACTAAGTTATTAGTTTAAAGTTTTTTACTTCAAATTTAGTAATTCGGATCTTGGAAATGTAAATTTGATAATTAAATCTAAGGTTGTAGTTTGAAGTTTTTTACTTGAAAATATCTACTTCTGATTTTAGAAATAACAATGTGAAAATCAGATCTAGTTATTAGTTTGACATTCTTTACTTCTAAACAACTAAGTCTTATTTTAGTATAGTGAATTTGTTAATCAAAACTAAGTTATTAGTTTGAAGTTTTTACTTGAAAATATCTACTTCTTATTTTAGAAATGCCAATTTGAAAATCACATCTAAGTTAATAGATTGACGTTCTTTACTTCAAAATAGATAAGTCTTATTTTAGAATAGTGTATTCGTAAATCAAAACTAAATTATTAGATTGAAGTTCTTTACTTGAAAAAATTTACTACTGATATTAGAACTGACAATTTGAAAATCAGATCTAAGTTAGTAGTTTGACGTTCTTTACTTCTAAAGCACTAAGTCTTATTTGAGTATAGTGAAGTTGTAAATCAAAACTAAGTTATTAGTATGAAGTTCCTTACTTGAAAAAATCTAATACTGATTTTAGAACTGACAATTTGAAAATCAGATCTAAGTTAATAGTTTGACGGTTTTTACTTCTAAACAACTAAGTCTTATTTTAGTATAGTGAATTTGTAAATCAAAACTAAGTTATTAGTTTGAAGTTCTGTACTTGAAAATATCTACTACTGGTTTTAGAAATGACAATTTGAAAATCAGATATAGTTATTAGTTTGACGTTCTTTAATTCAAAATAGATAAATCTTATTTTAGAATACTGTATTTGTAAGTCAAAACTAAGTTGTTCGTTTAAAGTAATTTATTTGAAAATATCTGCTTCAGATTTTAGAAATGACAATTTGAAAATAAGATCTAATTTAATAGTTTGACGTTCTTTACTTCAAAATAACTAAGTCTTATTTTAGAATAGTGAATTTGTAAATCAAAGCTAAGTTATTAGTTTAAAGTTCTATACTTGAAAATATCTACTTCTGATTTTAGAAATGACAATTTGAAAATCAGATCTAAGTTAATAGTTTGACGTTCTTTACTTCTAAATAACTAAGTTTTATTTTAGTATAGTGAATTTGTAAATCAAAACTAAGTTATTAGTTTGAAGTTCTTTACTTGTAAATATCTACTACTGATTTTAGAAATGACAATTTGAAAATCAGATCTCAGTTAATAGTTTGACGATCTTTACTTCAAAATAGATAAATCTTATTTTAGAATACTGTATTTGTAAGTCAAAACTAAGTGGTTAGTTTGAAGTATTTTATTTGAAAATATCTGCTTCAGATTTTAGAAATGACAATTTGAAAATCAGATTTAAGTTAATAGTTTGACGTTCTTTACTTCAAAATAGCTAAGTATTATTTTAGACTAGTGAATTTGTAAATCAACACTAAGTTATTAGTTTAAAGTTTTTTACTTCAAATTTACTAATTCGGATTTTAGAAATCTAATTTGAAAATCAAATCTAAGGTTGTATTTTGAAGTTCTTTACTTGAAAATATCTACTTCTGATTTTAGAAATGACAGTTTGTAAATCAGATCTATGTTAATATTTTAACGTTCTTTACATCGAAATAATTTAATTTTATTTTAGAATAGTTAATTTGTAAATCAAAACTAAGTTATTAGTTTGAAGTTCTTTACTTGTAAATATCTACTTTTGATTTTTGAAATGACAATTTGAAAATCAGATCTAAGTTAATAGTTTGACGTTCTTTACTTCAAAATAGCTAAGTATTATTTTAGACTAGTGAATTTGTAAATCAACACTAAGTTATTAGTTCAAAGTTCTTTACTTGAAAGTAACTGCTTCAGATTTTAGAAATGACCATTTGTAAATCAGATCTATGTTAATATTTTAACCTTCTTTACATCAAAATAATTAAATTTTATTTTAGAATAGTTAATTTGTAAATCAAAACTAAGTTATTAGTTTGAAGTTCTTTACTTGAAAATATCTACTTTTGATTTTTGAAATGACAATTTGAAAATCAGATCTAAGTTAATAGTTTGACGTTCTTTACTTCGAAACAACTAAGTCTTATTTTAGTATTGTGAATTTGTAAATCAAAACTAAGTTATTAGTTTAAAGTTTTTTACTTCAAATTTAGTAATTCGGTTCTTAGAAATGTAAATTTGATAATTAAATCTAAGGTTGTAGTTTGAAGTTTTTTACTTGAAAATATCTACTTCTGATTTTAGAAATAACAATCTGAAAATCAGATCTAGTTATTAGTTTGACAATTTTTACTTCTTAACAACTAAGTTTTATTTTAGTATAGTGAATTTGTTAATCAAAACTAAGTTATTAGTTTGAAGTTTTTACTTGAAAATATCTACTTCTTGTTTTAGAAATTCCATTTTGAAAAACACATCTAAGTTAATAGTTTGACGTTCTTTACTTCAAAATAGATAAGTCTTATTTTAGAATAGTGTATTCGTAAATCAAAACTAAATTATTAGATTGAAGTTCTTTACTTGAAAAAATTTACTACTGATTTTAGAACTGACAATTTGAAAATCAGATCTAAGTTAGTAGTTTGACGTTCTTTACTTCTAAAGCACTAAGTCTTATTTGAGTATAGTGAAGTTGTAAATCAAAACTAAGTTATTAGTTTGAAGTTCTGTACTTGAAAATATCTACTAGTGGTTTTAGAAATGACAATTTGAAAATCAGATCTAAGTTAATAGTTTGACGTTCTTTACTTCTAAATAACTAACTCTTATTTTAGTATAGTGAATTTGTAAATTAAAACTAAGTTATAAGTTTGAAGTTATTTACATGAAAATATCTACTACTGATCTTAGAAATGACAATTTGAAAATCAGATCTAAGTTTATAGTTTGACGTTCTTTACTTCAAAATAACTAAGTCTTATTTTAGAATAGTGAATTTGTAAATCAAAGCTAAGTTATTAGTTTGAAGTTCTTTACTTGAAAATATTTACTTCTGATTTTAGAAATGCCAATTTGAAAATCAGATCTAAGTTAATAGTTTGACATTTTTCACTTCAAAATAACTAAGACTTATTTTAGACTAGTGAATTTGTAAATCAAAACTAAGTTATTACTTTAAAGTTTTTTACTTCAAATTTACTAATTCGGTTCTTAGTAATGTAAATTTGGAAATCAAATCTAAGGTTGTAGTTTAAAGTTCTTTACTTAAAAATATCTACTTCTGATTTTAGAAATGACAATTTGAAAATCACGCCTATGTTAAAAGTTTGACGTTCTTTACTTCTAAACAAATAAGTCTTATTTTAGTGTAGTGAAATTGTAAATCAAAACTAAGTTATTAGTTTAAAGTTTTTTACTTCAAATTTACTAATTCGGATCTTAGTAATGTAAACTTGGAAATCAAATCTAAGGTTGTAGTTTGACGTTCTTTACTTCAAAATAACTAAGTCTTATTTTAGAATAGTGAATTTGTAAATCAAAGCTAAGTTATTAGTTTGAAGTTGTTTACTTGAAAATATCTACTCCTGATTTTAGAAATAACAATTTGAAAATCAGATCTAAGGTAATAGTTTGACGTTCTTTACTTCAAAATTACTAAGTCTTATTTTAGAATAGTGAATTTGGAAATCAAAGCTAAGTTATTAGTTTGAAGTTGTTTACTTGAAAATATCTACTTCTGATTTTAGAAATAACAATTTGAAAATCAGATCTAAGGTAATAGTTTGACGTTCTTTACTTCAAAATTACTAAGTCTTATTTTAGAATAGTGAATTTGGAAATCAAAGCTAAGTTATTAGTTTGAAGTTCTTTACTTGAAAAGTTCTACTTGTGATTTTAGAAATGATAATTTGAAATTCAGATCTAAGTTAACAGTATGACGTTCTTTACTTCAAAATTGATAAATCTTATTTTAGAATACTGTATTTGTAAGTCAAAACTAAGTTGTTAGTTTAAAGTATTTTATTTGAAAATATCTGCTTCAGATTTTAGAAATGACAATTTGAAAATAAGATCTAATTTAACAGTTTGACGTTCTTAACTTCAAAATAACTAAGTCTTATTTTAGACTAGTGAATTTGTAAATCAAAACTAAGTTATTAGTTTAAAGTTTTTTACTTCAAATTTAGTAATTCGGATCTTGGAAATGTAAATTTGATAATTAAATCTAAGGTTGTAGTTTGAAGTTTTTTACTTGAAAATATCTACTTCTGATTTTAGAAATAACAATGTGAAAATCAGATCTAGTTATTAGTTTGACATTCTTTACTTCTAAACAACTAAGTCTTATTTTAGTATAGTGAATTTGTTAATCAAAACTAAGTTATTAGTTTGAAGTTTTTACTTGAAAATATCTACTTCTTATTTTAGAAATGCCAATTTGAAAATCACATCTAAGTTAATAGATTGACGTTCTTTACTTCAAAATAACTAAGTCTTATTTTAGAATAGTGTATTCGTAAATCAAAACTAAATTATTAGATTGAAGTTCTTTACTTGAAAACATTTACTACTGATATTAGAACTGACAATTTGAAAATCAGATCTAAGTTAGTAGTTTGACGTTCTTTACTTCTAAAGCACTAAGTCTTATTTGAGTATAGTGAAGTTGTAAATCAAAACTAAGTTATTAGTATGAAGTTCCTTACTTGAAAAAATCTAATACTGATTTTAGAACTGACAATTTGAAAATCAGATCTAAGTTAATAGTTTGACGGTTTTTACTTCTAAACAACTAAGTCTTATTTTAGTATAGTGAATTTGTAAATCAAAACTAAGTTATTAGTTTGAAGTTCTGTACTTGAAAATATCTACTACTGGTTTTAGAAATGACAATTTGAAAATCAGATATAGTTATTAGTTTGACGTTCTTTAATTCAAAATAGATAAATCTTATTTTAGAATACTGTATTTGTAAGTCAAAACTAAGTTGTTCGTTTAAAGTAATTTATTTGAAAATATCTGCTTCAGATTTTAGAAATGACAATTTGAAAATAAGATCTAATTTAATAGTTTGACGTTCTTTACTTCAAAATAACTAAGTCTTATTTTAGAATAGTGAATTTGTAAATCAAAGCTAAGTTATTAGTTTAAAGTTCTATACTTGAAAATATCTACTTCTGATTTTAGAAATGACAATTTGAAAATCAGATCTAAGTTAATAGTTTGACGTTCTTTACTTCTAAATAACTAAGTTTTATTTTAGTATAGTGAATTTGTAAATCAAAACTAAGTTATTAGTTTGAAGTTCATTACTTGTAAATATCTACTACTGATTTTAGAAATGACAATTTGAAAATCAGATCTCAGTTAATAGTTTGACGATCTTTACTTCAAAATAGATAAATCTTATTTTAGAATACTGTATTTGTAAGTCAAAACTAAGTGGTTAGTTTGAAGTATTTTATTTGAAAATATCTGCTTCAGATTTTAGAAATGACAATTTGAAAATCAGATTTAAGTTAATAGTTTGACGTTCTTTACTTCAAAATAGCTAAGTATTATTT
The DNA here is from genome assembly GCA_911387805.1 of Cantharis rustica. Taxonomy (NCBI): domain Eukaryota; kingdom Metazoa; phylum Arthropoda; class Insecta; order Coleoptera; family Cantharidae; genus Cantharis; species Cantharis rustica. The sequence continues at coordinate 36,884,540 of OU426878.1, forward strand.
TAGACTAGTGAATTTGTAAATCAACACTAAGTTATTAGTTTAAAGTTTTTTACTTCAAATTTACTAATTCGGATTTTAGAAATCTAATTTGAAAATCAAATCTAAGGTTGTATTTTGAAGTTCTTTACTTGAAAATATCTACTTCTGATTTTAGAAATGACAATTTGTAAATCAGATCTATGTTAATATTTTAACGTTCTTTACATCGAAATAATTTAATTTTATTTTAGAATAGTTAATTTGTAAATCAAAACTAAGTTATTAGTTTGAAGTTCTTTACTTGTAAATATCTACTTTTGATTTTTGAAATGACAATTTGAAAATCAGATCTAAGTTAATAGTTTGACGTTCTTTACTTCAAAATAGCTAAGTATTATTTTAGACTAGTGAATTTGTAAATCAACACTAAGTTATTAGTTCAAAGTTCTTTACTTGAAAGTAACTGCTTCAGATTTTAGAAATGACCATTTGTAAATCAGATCTATGTTAATATTTTAACCTTCTTTACATCAAAATAATTAAATTTTATTTTAGAATAGTTAATTTGTAAATCAAAACTAAGTTATTAGTTTGAAGTTCTTTACTTGAAAATATCTACTTTTGATTTTTGAAATGACAATTTGAAAATCAGATCTAAGTTAATAGTTTGACGTTCTTTACTTCAAAACAACTAAGTCTTATTGTAGTATTGTGATTTTGTAAATCAAAACTAAGTTATTAGTGTGAAGTTCTTTACTTGAAAAAAACTACTACCGATTTTAGAAATGACAATTTGAAAATTAGATCTAAGTTAATCGTTTGAAGTTCTTTACTTCAAAATAACTAAGTCTTATTTTAGACTACTGAATTTGTAAATCAAAACTAAGTTATTAGTTTAAAGTTTTTTACTTGAAAATATGAACTACTGATTTTAGAAATGACAATTTGAAAATAAGATCTATGTTAATTGTTTGAAGTTTTTTACTTCAAATGAACCAATACGGTTTTTTACCAATTTGTAATGAAAATTTTAAAATCAAAGCTATAGTTATAGTTTGAAGATCTTTACTTGAAAATATCTACTTCTAATTTTAGAAATGACTATTTTAAAATCAGATCTAAGTTAATAGTTTGCCGTTCTTTACTTCAAAATATATAAGTCTTATTTTAGAATACTGTATTTGTAAATCAAAACTTAGTTATTTGTTGTAGGTTCTTTACTTGAAAATATCTACTTCTGATTTTTGAAATGACAATTTGAAAATCAGATCTAAGTTAATAGTTTGGACGTTCTTTACTTCGAAACAACTAAGTCTTATTTTAGTATTGTGAATTTGTAAATCAAAACTAAGTTATTAGTGTGAAGTTCTTTACGTGAAAAAAACTACTACCGATTTAAGAAATGACAATTTGAGAATCAGATCTAAGTTAATAGTTTGACGTTCTTTACTTCAAAATAACTAAGTCTTATTTTAGACTAGTGTATTTGTAAATCAAAACTAAATTATTAGTTTAAAGTTTTTTACTTCAAATTTAGTAATTCGGATCTTGGAAATGTAAATTTGATAATTAAATCTAAGGTTGTAGTTTGAAGTTTTTTACTTGAAAATATCTACTTCTGATTTTAGAAATAACAATGTGAAAATCAGATCAAGTTATTAGTTTGACATTCTTTACTTCTAAACAACTAAGTCTTATTTTAGTATAGTGAATTTGTTAATCAAAACTAAGTTATTAGTTTGAAGTTTTTACTTGAAAATATCTACTTATTATTTTAGAAATGCCAATTTGAAAATCACATCTAAGTTAATAGATTGACGTTCTTTACTTCAAAATAGATAAGTCTTATTTTAGAATAGTGTATTCGTAAATCAAAACTAAATTATTAGATTGAAGTTCTTTACTTGAAAAAATTTACTACTGATTTTAGAACTGACAATTTGAAAATCAGATCTAAGTTAGTAGTTTGACGTTCTTTACTTCTAAAGCACTAAGTCTTATTTGAGTATATTGAAGTTGTAAATCAAAACTAAGTTATTAGTATGAAGTTCTTTACTTGAAAAAATCTAATACTGATTTTAGAACTGACAATTTGAAAATCAGATCTAAGTTAATAGTTTGACGGTTTTTAGTTCTAAACAACTAAGTCTTATTTTAGTATAGTGAATTTGTAAATCAAAACTAAGTTATTAGTTTGAAGTTCTGTACTTGAAAATATCTACTACTGGTTTTAGAAATGACAATTTGAAAATCAGATATAGTTATTAGTTTGACGTTCTTTACTTCAAAATAGATAAATCTTATTTTAGAATACTGTATTTGTAAGTCAAAACTAAGTTGTTAGTTTAAAGTATTTTATTTGAAAATATCTGCTTCAGATTTTAGAAATGACAATTTGAAAATAAGATCTAATTTAATAGTTTGACGTTCTTTACTTCAAAATAACTAAGTCTTATTTTAGAATAGTGAATTTGTAAATCAAAGCGAAGTTATTAGTTTAAAGTTCTATACTTGAAAATATCTACTTCTGATATAGAAATGACAATTTGAAAATCAGATCTAAGTTAATAGTTTGACGTTCTTTACTTCTAAATAACTAAGTTTTATTTTAGTATAGTGAATTTTTAAATCAAAACTAAGTTATTAGTTTGAAGTTCATTACTTGAAAATATCTACTACTGATTTTAGAAATGACAATTTGAAAATCAGATCTCAGTTAATAGTTTGACGTTCTTTACTTCAAAATAGATAAATCTTATTTTAGAATACTGTATTTGTAAGTCAAAACTAAGTGGTTAGTTTGAAGTATTTTATTTGAAAATATCTGCTTCACATTTTAGAAATGACAATTTGAAAGTCAGATTTAAGTTAATAGTTTGACGTTCTTTACTTCAAAATAGCTAAGTATTATTTTAGACTAGTGAATTTGTAAATCAACACTAAGTTATTAGTTTAAAGTTTTTTACTTCAAATTTACTAATTCGGATCTTAGAAATCTAATTTGAAAATCAAATCTAAGGTTGTATTTTGAAGTTCTTTACTTGAAAATATCTACTTCTGATTTTAGAAATGACAATTTGTAAATCAGATCTATGTTAATATTTTAACGTTCTTTACATCGAAATAATTTAATTTTATTTTAGAATAGTTAATTTGTAAATCAAAACTAAGTTATTAGTTTGAAGTTCTTTACTTGTAAATATCTACTTTTGATTTTTGAAATGACAATTTGAAAATCAGATCTAAGTTAATAGTTTGACGTTCTATACTTCAAAATAGCTAAGTATTATTTTAGACTAGTGAATTTGTAAATCAACACTAAGTTATTAGTTCAAAGTTCTTTACTTGAAAGTAACTGCTTCAGATTTTAGAAATGACAATTTGTAAATCAGATCTATGTTAATATTTTAACCTTCTTTACATCAAAATAATTAAATTTTATTTTAGAATAGTTAATTTGTAAATCAAAACTAAGTTAATAGTTTGAAGTCTATACTTGAAAAAATCTACTACTGAATTGAGAAATGACAATTTGAATATCAGATCTAAGGTAATAGTTTGACGTTCTTTACTTCAAAATAGATAAGTCTTATTTTAGAATACTGTATTTGTAAATCAAAACTAAGTTATAAGTTTGAGGTTCTTTACTTGAAAATATCTACTTCTGATTTGAGAAATGACAATTTGAAATACAGATCTAAGGAAATAGTTTAACGTTCTTTACTTCAAAATAGATAAATCTTATTTTACAATAGTGTATTTGTAAATGAAAACTAAGGTATTAGTTTGAGGTGCTTTACTTAAAAATATCAACTTTTGATTTTTGAAATGACAATTTGAAAATTAGATCTTAGTCAATAGTTTGACGTTCTTTACTTCAAAATAGAGAAGTCTTATTTTATAATATTGTATTTGTAAAACAAAACTAAGTTGTTAGTTTGAAGTTCTTTATTTGAAAATATCTGCTTCAGATTTTAGAAATGACAATTTGAAAATCAGATCTAAGTTAATAGTTTGACGTTTTTTACTTCAAAATAACTAAGTCTTATTTTAGACTAATGAATTTGTAAATCAAAACTAAGTTATTAGTTTAAACTTTTTTACTTCAAATTTACTAATTCGGACTTTAGTAATGTAAATTTGGAAATCAAATCTAAAGTTGTAGTTTGAAGTTCTTTACTTGAAAATATCTACTACTGATTTTAGAAATGATAATTTGAAAATCAAATCTAAGTTAATAGTTTAACGTTCTTTACTTCAAAATAACTAAGTCTTATTTTAGACTACTGAATTTGTAAATTAAAACTAAGTTATTAGTTTAAAGTTTTTTACTTCAAATTTACTTATTCGGATCTTAGTATGTAACATTCAGTTTGGTACGGCCCTGTATATTGTAGTTTATTAGAAACAAATTCCCCCCTTTTCGAATTTAGATAGGAAACGCGGAAATTATGCGTACTCGATTTAACCAGATATTTCACTTTCAAGCCATAATTGATAGAGTTAACATCACAAATGTTGGAAACTTTGTTTAACTCAAATAATTGAATTTCCATAAGAACCGAACAACAGGTAATAATTTAGTTGAATTGTGATAGTTGACCAGGAAGTTATTGTCAATTTTTTGAATAGGTTCTTCTTTGATCTTCATTTTGGTTTATTTATTTTGCTGGAGGATTCGAATTTGATCTATGAACTTGGAAGTCAAAATTACAAGTTGCTTTTGGGAAGCCTTCCTGTCTGAGAACTATTATATCGCCTTATCGAATGTCAATATCAAAAAGAGTCAAAGGACAATTAGAAATTCTTGCCGCCTTTCAATAAACAAGAAAGAAAAGAGAAACATATCAGGTCGTATAATAAAATTTTATGTTGCGCCAACGAAGTCAATGTCAACAATCATCCGGAACGATTAAATTATTTTTTTATTTCAACAATATATTTTAAATTTGTGATACAGAAAGTGGTAGAAATTAATTGGAAACCGGCAGGCAAAATAGCTATTCTGCGCGCGGGGTATACGTATTAAATTATTATTAAAATTTCTTGTTCTATCGTCAGTTAATGTAGATGCAAATTTATAATGCGTTTGTTCAATATAATTTGAAACCTGTCTGACTTTGGGTTTTCTTGATACAACAATTATTTTTACAGGTTGCTTAATAAAGTCAGTGGCGCCAATATTTATAAATTTTTAGGCAACCCAATATATTCATAATTTCTTTTCTAATTTAATAAACGAACCTGCGACTCGCTCTCCCCCTATCCATCAGAGCTACCGGCACCCGTTGTTAACCGAACTGTTCTTTTTTTTTGAATTAAGAAGGTTTTACAAATGACGCCGTGACGTGGGGGGCCAGATTTTTTTGAGTACTTTTAAATTCATTTTTGTTAAATTTTTGATAAGGAAAGAAGTTAGAATATTGTTATTGCAATTGACAGTTGTTGGAGGCGTGAAGTAGTCATAATATTTTTTTATTGAATATTTAATTAAAAATCAACTTTTATATTTTTACAATTTTTATTATACCGACCACAGTATGTTTCTTCGCGAATGTTTGTATGTTAATAACAAGTGCTGATAGTGCAGCACATTGAGCGATTAGAACTCTTGATATTGACAAGTCGTAGTTTATTTGCGATAGATTTAATACAAAATTATATTTCTTTTTAATTTGATACAAAATTGATGAGTAAGAAGAAGTTTCTTTGAGTAATTGGCGTGCCCAATATTAATTGAGTAAGAGATTTTATTATCTCAGTTAAGTAGCTGCAATATCAATTATTGTATGCTTTGTTTTTGCTACTGGTTTCAGAGCAATTGTTGATCTAAGTGTCTTTGAACATTACATGTTTTTATTAATTCTTTGAGATAGCGACAATTTATAAATTGTGCGTTTAAATTGATAGATTATAGAAAAATCGTATTTTGATTTCTTAGTTTATTTGGAAAAATAAACACTTGAAGGTAGTTGCAAATAGTTGTTACAGAATTTTGGTATTAATCTTCTGGTTTAATACTAAAAGGTGGAGACTTCTTTGTTTTTTTTTTTTGATTAAATATTAGCACGATGGAATCGATGCAACCGATACATTTAGAAGCCGGAGAGCTAGAATATGAATTAAATATCCGTGAGGTAATTACAGGACGCAAAACTATTAACTCGAAACGTAAGATTTTACATAATTTCCTTCAGAAAGAGCAACGTGATCCTAGATACAATATATTTATTTATGAACAACCAAATTTTGATTTTGAAGTTGAGAAAGAAATAATAAATAAAACGTTAGTGTCGCTGTGTACATTAATTGTAGAATTTGAGGGAGGTTCGCCAAATGATTCGATGTATAAACGAATTCAATCACGCTTGATACATATTACAAATAGGACAAGACGTTTGGTACTGCATTCAAAAGCAGATATAGAAGAAGAACTTAAAACTTTTAAGAACGAATCATACGCAACATGTTTAGAATTAGAGGGAGATTTAGAGGCAAAAATTGTTCGCGAAATTCCATCTTTAACCGCAAACGAATTGTTAAGTTTAGATCACTTACATGCCAATCTCCTATCGCATTCCCGTTTTTGTCGTTCAGCACATATACTAATCTACCCTTCTTCCCTACCACGGTACACAAAACATACTTGGGTGCTAATTTGGCCGAAAAATAACTTGCCGCGTTAGACAACACTTTGTTAGCCTTCCACACGCGATCGCCAATTTCAAACTGTACCTCTCTTCTTCGCAAATTGTAACGTGATGCGTTACGTTGATGTGCGTTTGAAATACGCTTTTTGACATCCTTAAATATGTCCTCAAAACCTTTAAATCCACTAACTATGTCTTCTGCTTTTACAGGATTAAGCAAAAGATTTTTAGTGTTGGATACTCTACCATAATAATCTCCCGAAGCTGGTACTTTGCGAGCAAAATTCAAAAACGCAGTCCCGCGCATGAGAGTACAGGTTATAGTCATAACCTGTACTCTCATGAACAGCCGTTCTCAATGCAAAACCTATCTTATAAATATTACCATCCCAGTGTCGATGATTATCTTTAAGATAACTACGAACAGCGGCGCCTATAGTTCTATTGACACGCTCAGTAAAATTGCACTGTGGATGATATCGCGCATTAAACCATATTTTCTGGACATGATAATCATCACATAATTTTTTAAACACGCAGCCTGCATATTGGCTTCCGTTATCACATATAATAAATTGTGGCACTCCATATACTAAAAATATTTGTTGTTCTATAAATCTCGCAATACTGCTAGCAGTCGCCTGCCTTAAAGGATGTAATACAACATATTTGGTTAACCAATCTGTAACCACTAATAAATAACAATTTCCTTTGCTTGTTTTTGGCAAGGGACCCATGATATCTGTAGAAATTATTTGCCATGGGAATTTAACGTTTTTTTCATTACCCATCAACCCGGATGGTAGTTGATTCGAAACTTTTTGCTCATTGCACACAACACAGCGCTTAACATATTTGATAATATCTTGACGCATTTTAGGCCAATAATATTCTTCCGATATCCGCTTAAAAGTTTTGTAAAATCCCAAATGCGCGGAAGTAGGGTCGTCATGACATGTCTGAAGGACCTTATCACGATACTGTTTTGGCACTAAAAGCTTCCATTCTGAGATGTTAGTTCGCAACGCAATTTTATCTCCTACATGTTTATATATGTAATTACCTTCAACTTTCCATTGAGGGTACTTTTCCGGATTATTGAGAATGTTTTCCTTTAATTGTTTATAATAGGGTTCTAAATTATCTATTTGAAAATCAATTACATCTATCTCAGGATGTATACGAGACAGAGCATCTGGCACCACATTTTGCTTACCCTTCCTATGAACCAACTCAAAATCATGTTGTTGCAACTTTAAACTCCACCTACGTAACCTACCAGTTGGCTCTTTCATACGTTTTAGCCACAACAAACTATTATCTACATTTCTAAATCTATTAGCATAAAACAATTTTGAATTATTGGTCTTAATTTTATTTGGAAATGAACTTCGACCAAGAAAGTTCATTTTCTTTGCCCGTTTATTTGAACATTTACTGCAAGTGATTGACGTATAATTAGGATTTCCGCATTTGAAACAAAACTTTCGCAATTTGCTTGGGCATTTAGGAAATGTATGCCCAAACCCTTGGCAATTCCAACAATTAAATGTATTTGTTCGATCTTTATTTACCTCACCCGCAGTTATATTCTGATCTGATCTAGCTCTATTGATATTAAAATTAGAACGCGGTTTATTTTCTAAATAATTTTTTGTATTCGCCTCTAATGAAGAAGTTGATGACGTTTCTACATACGCTAAATTAGATTCTAACGAAACACAATCAAATTTTGCTCTTAATCGGGCATTTTTACGTCTCGCTTCTTCCTCATCGATCGTACGGCAATATTCAAGTAACTGAGAAATGGTCGTAATTTCAGTCAAAGCTAAAGGTTGCCAATATTTTTCAAGCAAATTACATCTAATTTGTTTAATTTTAGTTGCCACATTAGGCATAATAGATAACCTACTAAAAAGAGTTTCCATTATCGCAACATAAACATGAGTAGGTTCTCGTGTCCCTTGCATACGAGCCTTAATCTGGATCCATAATTGTTCATTAGGATCTTTCGGTAAATAAAAGTGTTTTAATAAATTAACAAATGAACCCCAATCTGTACAACTTGCTTTATTTTGCCGTACCCAATTCTTTGCCGAACCTTCAAATAATTCATGAACCGATTGAAACAACTCCGCCTCACTAACACGACGAGAAATCCTTAGTTCCTCTATTTCTTCCAAAAAGGAATACAAATTTGATGGATTACCGTCATACTTAATATTCCATTTGTGCACTGGATAGCATTTTGAATTTAAATTTGTAATAACATTATTAACCGAAGCTACTGGCATGCTTGGATCTAAACTTAACGATTCGTTTGCGGTTAAAGATGGAATTTCGCGAACAATTTTTGCCTCTAAATCTCCCTCTAATTCTAAACATGTTGCGTATGATTCGTTCTTAAAATTTCTAAGTTCTTCTTCTATATCTGCTTTTGAATGCAGTACCAAACGTCTTGTCCTATTTGTAATATGTATCAAGCGTGATTGAATTCGTTTATACATCGAATCATTTGGCGAACCTCCCTCAAATTCTACAATTAAAGTACACAGCGACACTAACGTTTTATTTATTATTTCTTTCTCAACTTCAAAATCAAAATTTGGTTGTTCATAAATAAATATATTGTATCTAGGATCACGTTGCTCTTTCTGAAGGAAATTATATAAAATCTTACGTTTCGAGTTAATAGTTTTGCGTCCTGTAATTACCTCACGGATATTTAATTCATATTCTAGCTCTCCGGCTTCTAAATGAATCGGTTGCATCGATTCCATTGTGCTAATATTTAATCAAAAAAAAACAACAAAGAAGTCTCCACCTTTTAGTATTAAACCAGAAGATTAATACCAAAATTCTGTAACAACTATTTGCAACTACCTTCACGTGTTTATTTTTCCAAATAAACTAAGAATTAAGAAGGTTATAAGTAATGTAAATTAGGAAATCAAATCTAAAGTTGTAGTTTGAAGTTCTTTACTTGAAAATAACTACAACTGATTGTAGAAATGACAATTTGAAAATTAGATCTAAGTTAATAGTTTGCGTTCTTTACTTCAAAATAACTAAGTCTTATTTTAGACTAGTGAATTTGCAAATCAATACTAAGTTAATAGCTTTAATCTGTTTACTTCCAATTAACTAATACGGATTTTAGTAATGTGCATTTGAAAATCAAAGCGAAGGTTATAGTTTGAAGTTCTTTACTTGAAAATATCTACTTCTGATTTTAGAAATAAAAATTTGAAAATCAGATCTAAGTTATTAGTTTGAAGTTATTTACTTTGAAATATCTACTTCTGATTTAAGAAATGACAATTTGTAAATCAGATCTAAGTGAATAGTTTGACGTTTTTTACTTCAAAATAGATAAGTTTATTTTAGAATATTGTATTTGTAAATCAAAATTAAGTTCTTAGTTTGAAGTACTTTACTAAAAAATTTCTACTTCTGATTTTAGAAATTACAATTTAAAAATCAGATCTAAGTTAACAGTTTGACGTTCTTTACATCTAAATAACTAAGTCTTATTTTAGACTAGTGAATTTGTAAATCTAAACTAAGTTAATAGTTTAAACTTTTTTACCTCAAATTTACTAATTCGGATCTTAGTAATGTAAATTTGGAAATCAAATCTAAAGTTGTAGTTTGAAGTTCTTTACTTGAAAATATCTACTACTGATTTTAGAAATGATAATTTGAAAATCAGATCTAAGTTAATAGTTTGACGTTTTTTACTTCAAAATAACTAAGTTTATTTTAGACTAGTGAATTTGTAAATTAAAACTAAGTTATTAGTTTAAAGTTTTTTACTTCAAATTTACTTATTCGGATCTTAGTAATGTAAATTTGGAAATCAAATTTAAAGTTGTAGTTTGAAGTTCATTACTTGAAAATATCAACTACTGATTGTAGAAATGACAATTTTAAAATCAGATCTAAGTTAATAGTTTGACGCTCTGTACTTCAAAATAACTAAGTATTAATTTAGCATAGTGAATTTAAAATCAAAAATAAGTTATTAGTTTAAAGTTTTTTATTTCAAATTTACTAGTTCGGATATTAGTAATGTAAACTTCGAAATTAAATCTAAGGTTGTAGTTTAAAGTTCTTTACTTGAAAATATCTATTTCTGATTTTAAAAATGATAATTTAAAAATTAGATCTAAGTTAATAGTTTGACGTTCTTTATTTGAAAATAACTAAGTTTTATTTTAGTATAGTGAATTTGTAAATCAAAGCTATGTTATTAGTTTGAAGTTCTTTACTTGAAAATATCTACTACTGATTTTAGAAATGACAATTTGAAAATCAGAGCTAAGTTAATAGTTTGACGTTCTTTACTTCAAAATAACTAAGTCTTATTTTAGAATAGTGTATTTGTAAATCAAAGCTAAGTTATTAATTTGAAGTTCTTTACTTTGAAATATCTACTTCTTTTTTAAGAAATGATAATTTGAAAATCCAATCTAAGTTAATAGTATGACGTTCTTTATTTCAAAATAGATAAGTCTTATTTTAGAATACTGTATTTGTAAATCAAAACTAAGTTGTTAGGTTGAAGTTCTTTATTTGAAAATATCTACTTCTGATTTTAGAAATGACAATTTGAAAATCAGTTCTAAGTTAATAGTTTGACGTTCTTTACTTCTAAATAACTAAATATATTAAATTTGTAAATCAAAACTAAGTTATTAGTTTGAAGTTCACTAATTGAAAATATCTACTTTTGATTTAGGAAATGACAATTAGAAAAACAGATCTAAGTTAATAGTTTGACGTTCTGTACTTCTAAACAAATAAGTCTTATTATAGTATAGTGATGTTGTAAATCAAAGCTAAGTTATTAGTTTAAAGTTCTATACTTGAAAATATCTACTTCTGATTTTAGAAATGACAATTTGAAAATCAGATCTAAGTTAATAGTTTGACGTTCTTTACTTCTAAATAACTAAGTTTTATTTTAGTATAGTGAATTTGTAAATCAAAACTAAGTTATTAGTTAGAAGTTCATTACTTGAAAATATCTACTACTGATTTTAGAAATGACAATTTGAAAATCTGATCTCAGTTAATAGTTTGACGTTCTTTACCTCAAAATAGATAAATCTTATTTTAGAATACTGTATTTGTAAGTCAAAACTAAGTTGTTAGTTTGAAGTATTTTATTTGAAAATATCTGCTTCAGATTTTAGAAATGACAATTTGAAAATCAGATTTAAGTTAATAGTTTGACGTTCTTTATTTCAAAATAGCTAAGTATTATTTTAGACTAGTGAATTTGTAAATCAACACTAAGTTATTAGTTCAAAGATTTTACTTGAAAGTATCTGCTTCAGATTTTAGAAATGACAATTTGTAAATCACATCTATGTTAATATTTTAACGTTCTTTACATCAAAATAATTAAATTTTATTTTAGAATAGTTAATTTGTAAATCAAAACTAAGTTATTAGTTTGAAGTTCTTTACATGAAAATATCTACTTTTGATTTTTGAAATGACAATTTGAAAATCAGATCTAAGTTAATAGTTTGACGTTCTTTACTTCAAAACAACTAAGTCTTATTTTAGTATTGTGAATTTGTAAATCAAAACTAAGTTATTAGTGTGAAGTTCTTTACTTGAAAAAAACTACTACCGATTTTAGAAATGACAATTTGAAAATCAGATCTAAGTTAATCGTTTGAAGTTCTTTACTTCAAAATAACTAAGTCTTATTTTAGACTAGTGAATTTGTAAATCAAAACTAAGTTATTAGTTTAAAGTTTTTTACTTGAAAATATGAACTACTGATTTTAGAAATGACAATTTGAAAATAAGATCTATGTTAATTGTTTGAAGTTTTTTACTTCAAATGAACCAATACGGTTTTTTACCAATTTGTAATGAAAATTTTAAAATCAAAGCTATAGTTATAGTTTGAAGATCTTTACTTGAAAATATCTACTTCTAATTTTAGAAATGACTATTTTAAAATCAGATCTAAGTTAATAGTTTGCCGTTCTTTACTTCAAAATATATAAGTCTTATTTTAGAATACTGTATTTGTAAATCAAAACTTAGTTATTTGTTGTAGGTTCTTTACTTGAAAATAACTACTTCTGATTTTGGAAATGACAATTTGAAAATCAGATCTATGTTAATAGTTTGACGTTTATTAGTCAAAAGCCTTCTTTTAGTATAGTGAATTTGTAAATCAAGACTAAGTTACTAGTTTGAAGTCTATACTTGAAAAAATCTACTACTGATTTTAGAAATGACAATTTGAAAATCAGATCTAAGTTAATAGTTTGACGTTCTTTACTTCTAAATAACTAAGTTTTATTTTAGTATAGTGAATTTGTAAATCAAAACTAAGTTATTAGTTTGAAGTTCATTACTTGAAAATATCTACTACTGATTTTAGAAATGACTATTTGAAAATCAGATCTATGTTAATAGTTTGACGTTCTTTACTTCAAAATAGATAAATCTTATTTTAGAATACTGTATTTGTAAGTCAAAACTAAGTTGTTAGTTTGAAGTATTTTATTTGAAAATATCTGCTTCAGATTTTAGAAATGACAATTTGAAAATCAGATCTAAGTTAAGACTTTGACGTTCTTTACTTCAAAACAACTAAGTCTTATTTTAGTATTGTGAATTTGTAAATCAAAACTAAGTTATTAGTATGAAGTTCTTTACTTAAAAAAAACTACTACCGATTTTAGAAATGACAATTTGAAAATCAGATCTAAGTTAATCGTTTGAAGTTTTTACTTCAAAATAACTAAGTCTTATTTTAGACTAGTGAATTTGTAAATCAAAACTAAGTTATTAGTTTAAAGTTTTTTACTTTAAAATATGAACTACTGATTTTAGAAATGACAATTTGAAAATAAGATCTATGTTAATTGTTTGAAGTTTTTTACTTCAAATGAACCAATACGGTTTTTTACCAATTTGTAATGTAAATTTTAAAATCTAAGCTATAGTTATAGTTTGAAGATCTTTACTTGAAAATATCTACTTCTAATTTTAGAAATGACTATTTTAAAATCAGATCTAAGTTAATAGTTTGCCGTTCTTTACTTCAAAATATATAAGTCTTATTTTAGAATACTGTATTTGTAAATCAAAACTTAGTTATTTGTTGTAGGTTCTTTACTTGAAAATATCTACTTCTGATTTTGGAAATGACAATTTGAAAATCAGATCTATGTTAATAGTGTGACGTTTATTAGTCAAAAGTCTTCTTTTAGTATAGTGAATTTGTAAATCAAGACTAAGTTACTAGTTTGAAGTCTATACTTGAAAAAATCTACTACTGATTTTAGAAATGACAATTTGAAAATCAGATCTAATTTATAGTTTGGCGTTCTTTACTTCAAAATAACTAAGTCTTATTTTAGACTAGTGTATTTGTAAATCAAAACTAAATTAATAGTTTAAAGTTTTTTACTTCAAATTTAGTAATTCGGATCTTAGTAATTGAAATTTGGAAATCAAAGCTAAGGTTGTAGTTTGAAGTTCTTTACTTGAAAATATCTACATCTGATTTTAGAAATAACAATTTGAAAATCAGATCTAAGTTAATAGTTTGACGTTTTTTACATCAAAATAACTAAGTCTTATTTTAGTATAGTGAATTTGTAAATCAAAACTAAGTTATTAGTTTAAAGTCTATACTTGAAAAAATCTACTACTGATTTTAGAAATTACAATTTGAAAATCAGATCTAAGTTAATAGTTTGACGTTCTTTACTTCAAAATAACTAAGTCTTATTTTAGACTAGTGAATTTGTAAATCAAAACTAAGATATTAGTTTAAAGTTCTTTACTTGAAAATATGAACTACTGATTTTAGAAATGACAATTTGAAAATCAGATCTAAGTTAATAGTTTGAATATTTTTACGTCAAAGGAACCAATACGGATTTTTGTAATGTAAATTTGAAAATCAAAGCTATGGTTATAGTTTGAAGTTCTTTACTTGAAAATATCTACATCTGATTTTAGAAATGACTATTTGAAAATGAGATCTAAGTTAATAGTTCGACGTTCTGTAGTTCTAAATAACTAAGTCCTCTTTTAGAATAGTGTATTTATAAATCAAAACTAAGTTAATAGTTTTAAGCTCTTTACTTCCAATTACCTAATACGGATTTTAGTAATGTGCATTTGAAAATCAAAGCTAAGGTTATAGTTTGAAATTCTTTACTTGAAAATAACTAAGTCTTATTTTAGTATAGTGAATTTGTAAATTAAAACTAAGTTATTAGTTTAAACTTTTTTACTTCAAATTTACTAATTCGGACCTTAGTAATGTAAATTTGGAAATCAAATCTAAAGTTGTAGTTTGAAGTTCTTTACTTGAAAATATCTACTACTGATTTTAGAAATGATAATTTGAAAATCAGATCTAAGTTAATAGTTTGACGTTCTTTACTTCAAAATAACTAAGTCTTATTTTAGACTACTGAATTTGTAAATTAAAACTAAGTTATTAGTTTAAAGTTTTTTACTTCAAATTTACTTATTCGGATCTTAGTAATGTAAATTTGGAAATCTAATCTAAAGTTGTAGTTTGAAGTTCTTTACTTCAAAATAACTACAACTGATTGTAGAAATGACAATTTGAAAATCAGATCTAAATTAATAGTTTGCGTTCTTTACTTCAAAATAACTAAGTCTTATTTTAGACTAGTGAATTTGCAAATCAAAACTAAGTTAATAGTTTTAAGCTCTTTACTTCCAATTAACTAATACGGATTTTAGTAATGTGCATTTGAAAATAAAGGGGAAGGTTATAGTTTGAAGTTCTTTACTTGAAAATATCTATTTCTGATTTTAAAAATTACAATTTGAAAATCAGATCCAAGTTAATAGTTTGACGTTCTTTACTTCTAAATAACTAAGTCTTATTTTAGAATAGTGAATTTAAAATCAAAGCTAAGTTATTAGTTTAAAGTTCTTTACATGAAAATACCTACTTCTGATTTTAGAAAAAACAACTTGTAAATTAGGTCTAAGTTAATAGTTTAACGTTTTTTACTTCAAAATAACTAAGTCTTATTTTAGACTAGTAAAATTGTAAATCAAAACTAAGTTATTAGTTTGAAGTTCATTACTTGAAAACATCTACTTCTGATTTTAGAAATGACAATTTGAAATTCAGATCTAAGTTAAGAGTTTGACGTTCTTTACTTAAAAATAACTAGGTCTTATTTTAGTATAGTGAATTTGTAAATTAAAACTAAGTCATTAGTTTGAAGTTCTTTACTTGAAAATATCTACTACTGATTTTAGAAATGAAAATTTGAAAATAAGATCTAAGTTAATAGTTTGACGCTCTTTACTACAAAATAACTAAGTCTTATTTTAGAATAGTGAATTTGTAAATCATAGCTAAGTTGTTAGTTTGAAGTTCTTTATTTGAAAATATCTACTTCTGATTTTGGAAATGACAATTTGAAAATCAGATCTAAGTTAATAGTTTGACGTTCTTTACTTCAAAATAACAAAGTCTTATCTTAGAATAGTGAATTTGTTAATCAAAACTTAGTTATTAATTAGAAGTTCTTTACTTGAAAATATCTACCACTGATTTTGGAAATGACAATTTGAAAATCAGATCTAAGTTAATAGTTTGACGTACTTTACTTCTAAATAACTAAGTCTTATTTTAGACTAGTGAATTTGTAAATCAAAGCTTGGTTATTAGTTTGAAGTTCTTTACTTGAAATTATCTACTTGTGATTTTAAAAATGACAATTTGAAAATTAGATCTAAGTTAATAGTTTGACGTTCTTTACTTCTAAATAACTAAGTCTTATTTTAGAATAGTGAATTTAAAATCAAAGCTAAGTTATTCGTTTGAAGTTCTTTACTTAAAAAAATCTGCTTCTGATTTTAGAAATCACAATTTGAAAATCAGGTCTAAGTTAATAGTTTGACATTTTTTACTTCATAATAACTAAGTCTTATTTTAGACTAGTAAATTTGTAAATCAAAACTAAGTTATTAGTTTGAAGTTCTTTACTTGAAAATATCTACTACTGATTTTAGAAATGACAACTTGAAAATCAGATCTAAGTTAATAGTTTGACGTTCTTTACTTCAAAATAACTAAGTCTTATTTTAGACTAGTGAATTTGTAAATCAAAACTAAGTTATTAGTTTAAAGTTTTTTACTTCAAATTTACTAATTCGGATCATAGTAATGTAAATTTGGAAATCAAATCTAAGGTTGTAGTGTGAAGTTCTTTACTTGAAAATATCTACTTCTGATTTTAAAAATTCGAATTTGAAAATTAGATCTAACTTAATAGTTTGACGTTCGTTACTTTAAAATAACTAAGTCTTATTTTAGACTAGTGAATTTGTAAATCAAAACTAAGTGATTAGTTTAAAGTTTTTTACTTGAAAATATCCACTTCTTATTTTAAAAGTGACAATTTGAAAATCAGATCTAAGTTAATAGTTTGCGTTCTTTACTTCAAAATAACTAAGTCTTATTTTAGAATAGTGAATTTGTAAATCAAAACTAAGTGATTAGTTTGAAGTTCTTTACTTTAAAATATCTACTTCTGATTTAAGAAATGACAATTTGAAAATCAGATCTAAGTGAATAGTTTGACGTTCTTTACTTTAAGATAGATAAGTCTTATTTTAGAATAGTGCATTTCTAAATGAAAACTAAGTTATTAGTTTGAAGTTCTTTACTTGAAAATAACTAGTTCTGATTTTAGAAATGACAATTTGAAAATCAGATCTAAGTTAATAGTTTGACGTTCTTTAATTCAAAATAACTAAATCTTATTTTAGAATAGTGAATTTGTAAATCAAAGCTAAGTTATTAGTTTGAAGTTCTTTACTCGGAAATATTTACTTCTGATTTTAGAAAAGACAATTTGAAAATCAGATCTAAGTTAATAGTTTGACGTTCTTTACTTTAAGATAGATAAGTCTTATTTTAGAATAGTGCATTTCTAAATCAAAACTAAGTTATTAGTTTGAAGTTCTTTACTTGAAAATATTTACTTGTGATTTTAGAAATGACAATTTGAAAATCAGATCTAAGTTAACAGTTTGACGTTCTTTACTTCAAAATAACTAAGTCTTATTTTAGAATACTGTATTTGTAAATCAAAACTAAGTTGTTAGTTTGAAGTTGTTTATCTGAAAATATCTGCTTCAGGATTTGGAAATGACAATTTCAAAATCAGATCTAAGTTAATAGTTTGACGTTCTTTACTTTAATTTAACTAAGTCTTATTTTAGACTAGTGAATTTGTAAATCAAAACTAGGTTATTAGCTTAAAGTTTTTTACTTCAAATTTACTTATTCGGATCTTAGTAATGTAAATTTGGAAATCAAATCTAAAGTTGTAGTTTGAAGTTCTTTACTTGAAAATATCTACTTCTGATTTTAAAAATGACAATTTGAAAATCAGATCTAAGTTAATGGCTTGACGGTCTTTACTTCAAAATAACTAAATTTTATTTTAAAATAGTTAATTTGTAAATCAAAACTAAGTTATTAGTTTGAAGTTCTTTACTTTGAAATATCTACTTCTGATTTAAGAGATGACAATTTGAAAATCAGATCTAAGTGAATAGTTTCACGTTCTTTACTTTAAAATAGATAAGTCTTATTTTAGAATAGCGTAATAAATCGTTAGCGTAAAGTATCTACTTCTGATTTTAGAAATGACAATTTGAAAATCAGATCTAAGTTAATAGTTTGACGTTCTTTACTTCAAAATAACTAAGTCTTATTTTAGAATACTCAATTTGTAAATCAAGGCTAAGTTATTAGTTTAAAGTTCTTTACTTGAAAATATCTACTTCTTGTTTTAGAAATGACAATTTGAAAATCAGATCTAAGTTAATAGTTTGACGTTCTTTACTTCTAAATAACTAAGTCTTATTTTAGTATAGTGAATTTGTAATTTAAAACAAAGTTATTAGTTTGAAGTTCTTTACTTGAAAATATCTACTACTGATTTTAGAAATAACAATTTGAAAATCAGATCTAAGTTAACAGTTTGACGTTCTTTACTTTAAAATAACTAAGTCTTATTTTAGACTAGTGAATTTGTAAATTAAAACTAAGTTATTAGTATGAAGTTCTTCACTTGAAAAAAACTACCACTGATTTTAGAAATGACAATTTGAAAATCAGATCTAAGTTAATAGTTTGACGTTCTTTACTTCAAACTAACTAAGTCTTATTTTAGAATACTCAATTTGTAAATCAAGGCTAAGTTATTAGTTTAAAGTTGTTTACTTGAAGATATCTACTTCTGATTTTAGAAATGACAATTTGAAAATCAGATCTAAGTTAATAGTTTGACGTTCTTTACTTCAAAACAACTAAGTCTTATTTTAGTATAGCGAATTTGTAAACCAAAACTAAGTTATTAGTATGAAGTTCTTCACTTGAAAAAAACTACCACTGATTTTAGAAATGACAATTTGAAAATCAGATCTAAGTTAAAAGTTTGACTTTCTTTATTTCAAAATAACTAAGTCTTATTTTAGAATACTCAATTTGTAAATCAAGGCTAAGTTATTAGTTTAAAGTTCTTTACTTGAAAATATCTACTTCTAGTTTTAGAAATGACAATTTGAAAATCAGATCTAAGTTAATAGTTTGACGTTCTTTATTTCTAAATAACTAAGTTTTATTTTAGTATAGTGAATTTGTAATTTAAAACACAGCTATTAGTTTGAAGTTCTTTACTTGAAAATATCTACTTCTTGTTTTTGAAATGACAATTTGAAAATCAGATCTAAGTTAATAGTTTGACGTTCTTTACTTCTAAATAACTAAGTCTTATTTTAGTATAGTGAATTTGTAATTTAAAACTAAGTTATTAGTATGAAGTTCTTCACTTGAAAATAACTACTACTGATTTTAGAAATGACAATTTGAAAATCCGATCTAAGTTAATAGTTTGACGTTCTTTACTTCAAAATAACTAAGTCTTATTTTAGAATACTCAATTTGTAAATCAACGCTAAGTTATTAGTTTAAAGTTGTTTACTTGAAAATATCTACTTCTGATTTTAGAAATGACAATTTGAAAATCAGATCTAAGTTAATAGTTTGACGTTCTTTACTTCAAAACAACTAACTCTTATTTTAGTATAGTGAACTTGTAAACCAAAACTAAGTTGTTAGTATGAAGTTCTTCATTTGAAAAAAACTACTACTGATTTTAGAAATGACAATTTGAAAATCAGATCTAAATTAACAGTTTGACGTTCTTTACTTTAAAATAACTAAGTCTTATTTTATAATACTCAATTTGTAAATCAAGGCTAAGTTATTAGTTTAAAGTTCTTTACTTAAAAATATCTACTTCTGATTTAAGAAATGACAATTTGAAAATCAGATCTAAGTTAATAGTTTGACGTTCTTTACTTCAAAACAACTAAGTCTTATTTTAGACTAGTGAATTTGTAAATCAAAGCTTGGTTATTAGTTTGATGTTCTTTACTTGAAAATATCTACTACTGATTTTAGAAATGACAATTTGAAAATCAGATCTAAGTTAACAGTTTGACGTTCTTTACTTTAAAATAACTAAGTCTTATTTTAGACTAGTGAATTTGTAAATTAAAACTAAGTTATTAGTATGAAGTTCTTCACTTGAAATAAACTACCACTGATTTTAGAAATGACAATTTGAAAATCAGATCTAAGTTAATAGTTTGACGTTCTTTACTTCAAACTAACTAAGTCTTATTTTAGAATACTCAATTTGTAAATCAAGGCTAAGTTATTAGTTTAAAGTTGTTTACTTGAAGATATCTACTTCTGATTTTAGAAATGACAATTTGAAAATCAGATCTAAGTTAATAGTTTGACGTTCTTTACTTCAAAACAACTAAGTCTTATTTTAGTATAGTGAATTTGTAAACCAAAACTAAGTTATTAGTATGAAGTTCTTCACTTGAAAAAAACTACCACTGATTTTAGAAATGACAATTTGAAAATCAGATCTAAGTTAATAGTTTGACGTTCTTTACTTCAAAATAACTAAGTCTTATTTTAGAATACTCAATTTGTAAATCAAGGCTAAGTTATTAGTTTAAAGTTCTTTACTTGAAAATATCTACTTCTTGTTTTAGAAATGACAATTTGAAAATCAGATCTAAGTTAATAGTTTGACGTTCTTTACTTCTAAATAACTAAGTCTTATTTTAGTATAGTGAATTTGTAATTTAAAACAAAGTTATTAGTTTGAAGTTCTTTACTTGAAAATATCTACTACTGATTTTAGAAATAACAATTTGAAAATCAGATCTAAGTTAACAGTTTGACGTTCTTTACTTTAAAATAACTAAGTCTTATTTTAGACTAGTGAATTTGTAAATTAAAACTAAGTTATTAGTATGAAGTTCTTCACTTGAAAAAAACTACCACTGATTTTAGAAATGACAATTTGAAAATCAGATCTAAGTTAATAGTTTGACGTTCTTTACTTCAAACTAACTAAGTCTTATTTTAGAATACTCAATTTGTAAATCAAGGCTAAGTTATTAGTTTAAAGTTGTTTACTTGAAGATATCTACTTCTGATTTTAGAAATGACAATTTGAAAATCAGATCTAAGTTAATAGTTTGACGTTCTTTACTTCAAAACAACTAAGTCTTATTTTAGTATAGCGAATTTGTAAACCAAAACTAAGTTATTAGTATGAAGTTCTTCACTTGAAAAAAACTACCACTGATTTTAGAAATGACAATTTGAAAATCAGATCTAAGTTAAAAGTTTGACTTTCTTTATTTCAAAATAACTAAGTCTTATTTTAGAATACTCAATTTGTAAATCAAGGCTAAGTTATTAGTTTAAAGTTCTTTACTTGAAAATATCTACTTCTAGTTTTAGAAATGACAATTTGTAAATCAGATCTAAGTTAATAGTTTGACGTTCTTTATTTCTAAATAACTAAGTTTTATTTTAGTATAGTGAATTTGTAATTTAAAACACAGCTATTAGTTTGAAGTTCTTTACTTGAAAATATCTACTTCTTGTTTTTGAAATGACAATTTGAAAATCAGATCTAAGTTAATAGTTTGACGTTCTTTACTTCTAAATAACTAAGTCTTATTTTAGTATAGTGAATTTGTAATTTAAAACTAAGTTATTAGTATGAAGTTCTTCACTTGAAAATAACTACTACTGATTTTAGAAATGACAATTTGAAAATCCGATCTAAGTTAATAGTTTGACGTTCTTTACTTCAAAATAACTAAGTCTTATTTTAGAATACTCAATTTGTAAATCAACGCTAAGTTATTAGTTTAAAGTTGTTTACTTGAAAATATCTACTTCTGATTTTAGAAATGACAATTTGAAAATCAGATCTAAGTTAATAGTTTGACGTTCTTTACTTCAAAACAACTAAGTCTTATTTTAGTATAGTGAACTTGTAAACCAAAACTAAGTTGTTAGTATGAAGTTCTTCATTTGAAACAAAACTACTACTGATTTTAGAAATGACAATTTGAAAATCAGATCTAAATTAACAGTTTGACGTTCTTTACTTTAAAATAACTAAGTCTTATTTTATAATACTCAATTTGTAAATCAAGGCTAAGTTATTAGTTTAAAGTTCTTTACTTAAAAATATCTACTTCTTGTTTTAGAAATGACAATTTGAAAATCAGATCTAAGTTAATAGTTTGACGTTCTTTACTTCTAAATAACTAAGTCTTATTTTAGACTAGTGAATTTGTAAATCAAAGCTTGGTTATTAGTTTGAAGTTCTTTACTTGAAAATATCTACTACTGATTTTAGAAATGACAATTTAAAAATCAGATCTAAGTTAACAGTTTGACGTTCTTTACATCTAAATAACTAAGTCTTATTTTAGACTAGTGAATTTGTAAATCTAAACTAAGTTATTAGTTTAAACTTTTTTACCTCAAATTTACTAATTCGGATCTTAGTAATGTAAATTTGGAAATCAAATCTAAAGTTGTAGTTTGAAGTTCTTTACTTGAAAATATCTACTACTGATTTTAGAAATGATAATTTGAAAATCAGATCTAAGTTAATAGTTTGACGTTCTTTACTTCAAAATAACTAAGTCTTATTTTAGACTAGTAAATTCGTAAATCACAACTAAGTTATTAGTTTGAAGTTCATTACTTGAAAATATCTACTTCTGATTTTAGAAATGACAATTTGAAATTCAGATCTAAGTTAAGAGTTTGACGTTCTTTACTTCAAAATAACTAGGTCTTATTTTAGTATAGTGAATTTGTAAATTAAAACTAAGTTATTAGTTTGAAGTTCTTTACTTGAAAATATCTACTACTGATTTTAGAAATGACAATTTGAAAATAAGATCTAAGTTAATAGTTTGACGCTCTTTACTACAAAATAACTAAGTCTTATTTTAGTATAGTGAATTTGTAAATTAAAACTAAGTTATTAATTTGAAGTTCTTTACTTAAAAATATCTACTTCTGATTTTAAAAATGACAATTTGAAAATCAGATCTAAGTTAATCGTTTAATATTTTTTACTTCATAATAACTAAGTCTTATTGTAGACTAGTAAATTTGTAAATCAAAACTAAGTTATTAGTTTGAAGTTCTTTACTTGAAAATATCTACTACTGATTTTAGAAATGACAACTTGAAAATCAGCTTTAAGTTAATAGTTTGACGTTCTTTACGTCAAAATAACTAAGTCTTATTTTAGAATAGTGGATTTGTAAATCATAGCTAAGTTGTTAGTTTGAAGTTCTTTACTTGGAAATCTCCACTGCTGATTTTAGAAATGACAATTTGAAAATCAGATCTAAGTTAAGAGTTTGACGTTCTTTACTTCTAAATAACTAAGCCTTATTTTAGTATAGTGAATTTGTAAATTAAAACTAAGTTATTAGTTTGAAGTTCTTTACTTAAAAATATCTACTTCTGATTTTAAAAATGACAATTTGAAAATCAGAACTAAGTTAATCGTTTGACGTTTTTTACTTCAAAATAGATAAGTCTTATTTTAGAATACTGTATTTGTAAATCAAAACTAAGTTGTTAGTTTGAAGTTCTTTATTTGAAAATATCTACTTCTGATTTTGGAAATGACAATTTGAAAATCAGATCTAAGTTAATAGTTTGACGTTCTTTACTTCAAAATAACTAAGTCTTATCTTAGAATAGTGAATTTGTTAATCAAAACTTAGTTATTAATTAGAAGTTCTTTACTTGAAAATATCTACTACTGATTTTGGAAATGACAATTTGAAAATCAGATCTAAGTTAATAGTTTGACGTTCTTTACTTCTAAATAACTAAGTCTTATTTTAGACTAGTGAATTTGTAAATCAAAGCTTGGTTATTAGTTTGAAGTTCTTTACTTGAAATTATCTACTTGTGATTTTAAAAATGACAATTTGAAAATTAGATCTAAGTTAATAGTTTGACGTTCTTTACTTCTAAATAACTAAGTCTTATTTTAGAATAGTGAATTTAAAATCAAAGCTAAGTTATTCGTTTGAAGTTCTTTACTTAAAAAAATCTGCTTCTGATTTTTGAAATCACAATTTAAAAATCAGGTCTAAGTTAATAGTTTGACATTTTTTACTTCATAATAACTCAGTCTTATTTTAGAGTAGTGAATTTGTAAATCAAAACTAAGTTATTAGTTTGAAGTACTATACTTAAAATTAGCTACTTCAGATTATAGAGATGACAATTTAAAAATCAGATCTAAGTTAATAGTTTGACGTTCTTTACTTCAAAATAACTAAGTCTTATTTTAGAATAGTCAAGTTGTAAATCAAAGCTAAGTTATTAGTTTGAAGTTCTTTACATGAAAATATCTACTTCTGATTTTAGAAAAAACAACTTGTAAATTAGGTCTAAGTTAATAGTTTGACGTTTTTTACTTCAAAATAACTAAGTCTTATTTAAGGCTAGTAAATTTGTAAATCAAAACTAAGTTATTAGTTTGAAGTTCTTTACTTAAAAATATCTACTACTGATTTTAGAAATTACAACTTGAAACTCAGATCTAAGTTAATAGTTTGACGTTCTTTACTTCAAAATAACTAAGTCTTATTTTAGACTAGTGAATTTGTAAATCAAAACTAAGTTATTAGTTTAAAGTTTTTTACTTCAAATTTACTAATTCGGATCATAGTAATGTAAATTTGGAAATCAAATCTAAGGTTGTAGTGTGAAGTTCTTTACTTGAAAATATCTACTTCTGATTTTAAAAATTACAATTTGAAAATTAGATCTAACTTAATAGTTTGACGTTCGATACTTTAAAATAACTAAGTCTTATTTTAGACTAGTGAATTTGTAAATCAAAACTAAGTTATTAGTTTGAAGTACTTTACTTAAAATTAGCTACTTCAGATTATAGAAATGACAATTTAAAAATCAGATCTAAGTTAATAGTTTGACGTTCTTTACTTCAAAATAACTAAGTCTTATTTTAGAATAGTCAATTTGTAAATCAAAGCTAAGTTATTAGTTTGAAGTTCTTTACATGAAAATTTCTACTTCTGATTTTAGAAAAAACAACTTGTATATTAGGTCTAAGTTAATAGTTTGACGTTTTTTACTTCAAAATAACTAAGTCTTATTTTAGACTAGTAAATTTGTAAATCAAAACTAAGTTATTAGTTTGAAGTTCATTACTTGAAAATATCTACTTCTGATTTTAGAAATGACAATTTGAAAATCAGATCTAAGTTAATAGTTTGACGCTCTTTACTACAAAATAACTAAGTCTTATTTTAGAATAGTGAATTTGTAAATCATAGCTAAGTTGTTAGTTTGAAGTTCTTATCTTGGAAATATTGACTTCTGATTTTAGAAATGACAATTTGAAAATCAGATCTAAGTTAATAGTTTGACGTTCTTTACTTCTAAATAACTAAGCCTTATTTTAGTATAGTGAATTTATAAATTAAAACTAAGTTATTAGGTTGAAGTTCTTTACATAAAAATATCTACTTCTGATTTTAAAAATGACAATTTGAAAATTAGATCTAAGTTAATCGTTTGACGTTTTTTACTTCAAAATAGATAAGTCTTATTTTAGATTACTGTATTTGTAAATCAAAACTAAGTTGTTAGTATGAAGTTCTCTAATTGAAAATATCTACTTCTGATTTTGGAAATGACAAATTGAAAATCAGATCTAAGCTAATAGTTTGACGTTCTTTACTTCAAAATAACTAAGTCTTATTTTAGAATAGTGAATTTGTAAATCAAAGCTAAGTTATTAGTTAGAAGTTTTTACTTGAAAATATCTACTTCAGATTATAGAAATGACAATTTAAAAATCAGATCTAAGTTAATAGTTTGACGTTCTTTACTTCAAAATAACTAAGTCTTATTTTAGAATAGTCAAGTTGTAAATCAAAGCTAAGTTATTAGTTTGAAGTTCTTTACATGAAAATATCTACTTCTGATTTTAGAAAAAACAACTTGTAAATTAGGTCTAAGTTAATAGTTTGACGTTTTTTACTTCAAAATAACTAAGTCTTATTTTAGACTAGTAAATTTGTAAATCAAAACTAAGTTATTAGTTTGAAGTTCATTACTTGAAAATATCTACTTCTGATTTTAGAAATGACAATTTGAAATTCAGATCTAAGTTAAGAGTTTGACGTTCTTTACTTCAAAATAACTAAGTTCTATTTTAGTATAGTGAATTTGTAAATTAAAACTAAGTTATTAGTTTGAAGTTCTTTACTTTAAAATATCTACTACTGATTTTAGAAATGACAATTTGAAAATAAGATGTAAGTTAATAGTTTGACGCTCTTTACTACAAAATAACTAAGTCTTATTTTAGAATAGTGAATTTGGAAATCATAGCTAAGTTGTTAGTTTGAAGTTCTTATCTTGGAAATATCGACTTCTGATTTTAGAAATGACAATTTGAAAATCAGATCTAAGTTAATAGTTTGCCGTTCTTTACTTCTAAATAACTAAGCCTTATTTTAGTATAGTGAATTTATAAATTAAAACTAAGTTATTAGTTTGAAGTTCTTTACATAAAAATATCTACTTCTCATTTTAAAAATGACAATTTGAAAATCAGATCTAAGTTAATCGTTTGACGTTTTTTACTTCAATATAGATAAGTCTTATTTTAGATTACTGTATTTGTAAATCAAAACTAAGTTGTTAGTTTGAAGTTCTTTATTTGAAAATATCTACTTCTGATTTTGGAAATGACAATTTGAAAATCAGATCTAAGTTAATAGTTTGACGTTCTTTACTTCAAAATAACTAAGTCTTATCTTAGAATAGTGAATTTGTTAATCAAAACTTAGTTATTAATTAGAAGTTCTTTACTTGAAAATATCTACGACTGATTTTGGAAATGACAATTTGAAAATCAGATCTAAGTTAATAGTTTGACGTTCTTTACTTCTAAATAACTAAGTCTTATTTTAGACTAGTGAATTTGTAAATCAAAGCTTGGTTATTAGTTTGAAGTTCTTTACTTGAAATTATCTACTGGTGATTTTAAAAATGACAATTTGAAAATTAGATCTAAGTTAATAGTTTGACGTTCTTTACTTCTAAATAACTAAGTCTTATTTTAGAATAGTGAATTTAAAATCAAAGCTAAGTTTTTCGTATGAAGTTCTTTACTTAAAAAAATCTGCTTCTGATTTTAGAAATCACAATTTGAAAATCAGGTCTAAGTTAATAGTTTGACATTGTTTACTTCATAATAACTCAGTCTTATTTTAGAGTAGTGAATTTGTAAATCAAACTAAGTTATTAGTTTGAAGTACTATACTTAAAATTAGCTACTTCAGATTATAGAAGTGACAATTTAAAAATCAGATCTAAGTTAATAGTTTGACGTTCTCTACTTCAAAATAACTAAGTCTTATTTTAGAATAGTCAAGTTGTAAATCAAAGCTAAGTTATTAGTTTGAAGTTCTTTACATGAAAATATCTACTTCTGATTTTAGAAAAAACAACTTGTAAATTAGGTCTAAGTTAATAGTTTGACGTTTTTTACTTCAAAATAACTAAGTCTTATTTTAGACTAGTAAATTTGTAAATCAAAACTAAGTTATTAGTTTGAAGTTCATTACTTGAAAATATCTACTTCTGATTTTAGAAATGACCATTTGAAATTCAGATCTAAGTTAGGAGTTTGACGTTCTTTACTTCAAAATAAGTAAGTCTTATTTTAGAATACTGTATTTCTAAATCAAAACTAACTTATTAGTTTGAAATTCTTCACTTGAAAATATCTACTACTGATTTTAGAAATGACAACTTGAAAATCAGATCAAAGTTAATAGTTTGACGTTCTTTACTTCAAAATAACTAAGTCTTATTTTAGACTAGTGAATTTGTAAATCAAAACTAAGTTATTAGTTTAAAGTTTTTTACTTCAAATTTACTAATTCGGATCATAGTAATGTAAATTTGGAAATCAAATCTAAGGTTGTAGTTTGAAATTCTTTACTTGAAAATATCTACTTCTGATTTTAGAAATGACAATTTGAAAATCAGATCTAAGTTAATAGTTTGATGTTCTTTACTTCTAAATAACTAAGCCTTATTTTAGTATAGTGAATTTATAAATTAAAACTAAGTTATTAGGTTGAAGTTCTTTACATAAAAATATCTACTTCTGATTTTAAAAATGACAATTTGAAAATTAGATCTAAGTTAATCGTTTGACGTTTTTTACTTTAAAATAGATAAGTCTTATTTTAGATTACTGTATTTGTAAATCAAAACTAAGTTGTTAGTATGAAGTTCTCTAATTGAAAATATCTACTTCTGATTTTGGAAATGACAAATTGAAAATCAGATCTAAGTTAATAGTTTGACGTTCTTTACTTCAAAATAACTAAGTCTTATTTTAGAATAATGAATTTGTTAATCAAAACTTAGTTATTAATTAGAAGTTCTTTACTTGAAAATAACTACTACTGATTTTGGAAATGACAATTTGAAAATCAGATCTAAGCTAATAGTTTGACGTTCTTTACTTCAAAATAACTAAGTCTTATTTTAGAATAGTGAATTTGTAAATCAAAGCTAAATTATTAGTTAGAAGTTTTTACTTGAAAATATCTACTTCGGATTTTAGAAATGACAATTTGAAAATCAGATCTAAGTTAATAGTTTGACGTTCTTTACTTCTAAATAACTAAGTCTTATTTTAGACTAGTGAATTTGTAAATCAAAACTAAGTTATTAGTTTAAAGTTTTGTACTTCAAATTTACTAATTCGGATCTTAGTAATGTAAATTTGGAAATCAAATCTAAGGTTGTAGTTTGAAGTTCTTTACTTGAAAATATCTACTTCTGATTATAGAAATGACAATTTGAAAATCAGATCTAAGTGAATAGTTTGACGTTCTTTACTTCAAAATAGATAAGACTTATTTTAGAATAGTGCATTCGTAAATCAAAACTAAGTTTATTAGTTTGAAGTACTTTACTGAAAAATATCTACTTCGGATTTTAAAAATGACAATTTGAAAATCAGATCTAAGTTAATAGTTTGACGTTCTTTACTTCAAAATAGATAAGTCTTATTTTAGAATTCTGTATTTCTAAATCAAAACTAACTTATTAGTTTGAAATTCTTCACTTGAAAATATCTACTTCTGGTTTTGGAAATGACAATTTGAAAATCAGATCTATGTTAATAGTTTGACGTTCTTTACTTCAAAATAACTAAGTCTTATTTTAGACTAGTGAATTTGTAAATCAAAACTAAGTTATTAGTTTAAAGTTTTTTACTTCAAATTTACTAATTCGGAACATAGTAATGTAAATTTGGAAATCAAATCTAAGGTTGTAGTATGAAGTTCTTTACTTGAAAATAACTACTTCTGATTTTAAAAATTACAATTTGAAAATCAGATCTAAGTTAATAGTTTGAAGTTCGTTACTTCAAAATAACTAAGTCTTATTTTAGACTAGTGAATTTGTAAATCAAAACTAAGTTATTAGTTTGAAGTTCTTTACTTGAAAATATCTACTTCTGATTTTAAAAATTACAATTTGAAAATTAGATCTAACTTAATAGTTTGACGTTCGTTACTTCAAAATAACTAAGTCTTATTTTAAACTAGTGAATTTGTAAATCAAAACTAAGTTATTAGTTTGAAGTACTTTACTTAAAATTATCTACTTCAGATTATAGAAATGACAATTTAAAAATCAGATCTAAATTAACAGTATGACGTTCTTTACTTCAAAATAGATAAACCTTATTATAGAATACTGTATTTGTAAATCAAAACTAAGTAGTTAGTTTGAAGTTTTTTATTTGAAAATATCTGCTTCAGATTTTAGAAATGATAATTTGAAAATCATATCTAAGTTAATAGTTTGACGTTCTTTACATCAAAATAACTAAATCTTATTTTAGAATAGTTAACTTGTAAATCAAAACTAAGTGATTAGTTTAAAGTTTTTTACTTGAAAATATCTACTTCTGATTTTAGAAATGACAATTTGAAAAGTTTGACGTTCTTTACTTCGAAATAACTAAGTCTTATTTTAGTATAGTGAATTTGTAAATCAAAACTAAGTTATTAGTTTAAAGTGTTCTACTTCAAATTTACTAATTCGGATCTTAGTAATGTAAATTTGAAAATGAAATCTAATGTTGTAGTTTGAAGCACTTTACTTAAAAATATCTACTACTGATTTTAGAAATGACAATTTGAAAATCAGATCTAAGTTAATAGTTTGACGTTCTTTACTTCAAAATTACTAAGTCTTATTTTAGACTAGTGAATTTGTAAATCAAAACTAAGTTATTAGTTTAAAGTTTTCTACTTCAAATTTACTAATTCGGATCTTAGTAATGTAAATTTGGAAATCAAATCTAAGGTTGTAGTTTGAAGATCTTTACTTGAAAATATCTACTAATGATATTAGAAAAAACAATTTGAAAATCAGATCTAAGTTAATAGTTTGACGTTCCTTACTTCAAAATAACTTAGTCTTATTTTAGAACAGTGAATTTGTAAATCAAAACTAAGTTATTAGTTTGAAGTTCTTAACTTTGAAATATCTACTTCTGATTTAAAAATGACAATTTGAAAATCAGATCTAAGTTAATAGTTTGACGTTCTTTACTTCAAAATAGATAAGTCTTATTTTAGAATAGTGCATTTGGCAATCAAAACTAAGTTATTAGTTTGAAGTTCTTTACATGAAAATATCTACTACTGGTTTTAGAAATGACAATTTGAAAAACAGATCTTAGTTAATAGTTTGAAGTTCTTTACTTTGAAATATCTACTTCTGATTTAAGAAATGATAATTTGAAAATCAGATCTAAGTGAATAGTTTGACGTTCTTTACTTCAAAATAGATAAGTCTTATTTTAGAATAGTGCATTCGTAAATCAAAACTAAGTTTATTAGTTTGAAGTTCTTTACTTGAAAATATCTACTTCTGATTTCAGAAATGAGAATTTGAAACTCAGATCTAAGTTAATAGTTTGACCAACTTTACTTCTAAATAACTAAGTTTTATTTTAGTATAGTGACTTTGTAAATTAAAACTAAGTTTATAGTTTGAAGTTCTTTACTTGAAAATATATACTACTGATTTTAGAAATGACTATTTGAAAATAAGATCTAAGTTAATAGTTTGACGTTCTATACTACTAAATAACTAAGTCTTATTTTAGTATAGTGACTTTGTAAATTAAAACTAAGTTAATAGTTTGAAGTTCTTTACTTCAAAATATCTACTTCTGATTTCAGAAATGACAATTTGAAACTCAGATCTAAGTTAATAGTTTGACGTTCTTTACTTCTAAATATCTAAGTCTTATTTTAGTATAGTGACTTTGTAAATTTAAGCTAAGTAGATAGTTTGAAATTCTTTACTTGAAAATATCTACTTCTGATTTAAGAGATGACAATTTGAAAATCAGATCTAAGTGAATAGTTTCACGTTCTTTACTTTAAAATCGATAAGTCTTATTTTAGAATAGCGTAATATATCGTTAGCGTAAAATATCTACTTCTGATTTTAGAAATGACAATTTGAAAATCAGATCTAAGTTAATAGTTTGACGTTCTTTACTTCAAAATAACTAAGACTTATTTTAGAATAGTAAATTTGTAAATCAAAACTAAGTTGGTAGTTCGAAGTTCTTTATCTGAAAATATCTGCTTCAGATTTTAGAAATGACAATTTGAAAATTAGATCTAAGTTAATAGTTTGACGTTCTTTACTTCAAAATAACTAAGTCTTATTTTAGACTAGTGAATTAGTAAATAAAAACTAAGTTATTAGTCTAAGGTTTTTTTCTTCAAGCTTACTAATTCGGATTTTAGAAATGTAAATTTGAAAATCAAATGTAAGGTTGTAGTTTGAAGTTTTTTACTTTGAAAATATCTACTTCTGATTTTAGAATTGACAACTTGAAAATCAGATCTAAGTTAATAGTTTGACGTCCTTTACTTCAAAACCCAAAGTCTTATTTTAGTATAGTGAAGTTGTAAATCAAAACTAAGTTATTAATTTAAAATTTTTTACTTCAAATTTACTAATTCGGATCTTAGTAATGTAAATTTGAAAAGCAAATCTAAGTTAGGCGTTTGACGTTCTTTACTTTAAAGTAACTAAGTCTTATTTTAGACTAGTGAATTTGTAAATCAAAACTGAGTTATTAATTTAAAATTTTTTACTTCAAATTTACTAATTCGGATCTTAGTAATGTAAATTTGGAAATCAAATCTAAGGTTGTAGTTTGAAGTTCTTTACTTTAAAATATCTACTTCTGATTTAAAAATTACAATTTGAAAATCAGATCTAAGTTAACAGTTTGACGTTCTTTACTTCTAAATAACTAAGTCTTATTTTAGAATTATCAATTTGTAAATCAAAGCTAAGTTATTAGTTTGAAGGTCTTTACTTGAAAATATTTACTTCTGATTTTAGAAATGACAATTTGAAAATCAGGTCTAAGTTAATAGTTTGACGTTTTTAATTCAAAATAACTAAGTCTTATTTTAGACTAGTAAATTTGTAAATTAAATATAAGTTATTAGTTTGAAATTCTTTACTTGAAAATATCTACTACTGATTTTAGAAATGACAATTTGCAAATCAGATCTAAGTTAAAATTTTAACGTTCTTTACATCGAAATAACTAAATTTTACTTTAGAATAGTTAATTTGTAAATCAAAACTAAGTTATTAGTTTAAAGTTCTTTACTTGAAAATATCTACTACTGATGTTAGAAATGACAATTTGCAAATCAGATCTAAGTTAAAATTTTAACGTTCTTTACATCGAAATAACTAAATTTTACTTTAGAATAGTTAATTTGTAAATCAAAACTAAGTTATTAGTTTAAAGTTCTTTACTTGAAAATATCTACTTCTGATTTTAGAAATGACATTTTGCAAATCAGATCTAAGTTAAAATTTTAACGTTCTTTACTTCAAAATAACTAAGTCTTATTTTAGACTAGTGAATTTGTAAATCAAAACTAAGTTATTAGTTTAAAGTTTTTTACTTCAAATTTACTAATTCGGATCTTAGTAATGTAAATTTGGAAATCAAATCTAAAGTTGTAGTTTGAAGTTCTTTACTTGAAAATATCTACTTCTGATTTTAAAAATGACAATTTGTAAATCAGATCTAAGTTAATAGCTTGACGGTCTTTACTTCAAAATAACTAAATTTTATTTTACAATAATTAAATTGTAAATCAAAACTAAGTTATTAGTTTGAAGTTCTTTACTTTGAAATATCTACTCCTGATTTAAGAGATGACAATTTGAAGATCAGATCTAAGTGAATAGTTTCACGTTCTTTACTTTAAAATAGATAAGTCTTATTTTAGAATAGCGTAATATATAGTTAGCGTAAAATATCTACGTCTGATTTTAGAAATGACAATTTGAAAATCAGATCTAAGTTAATAGTTTGACGTTCTTTACTTCAAAATAACTAAGTCTTATTTTAGACTAGTGAATTAGTAAATGAAAACTAAGTTATTAGTCTAAGGTTTTTTACTTCAAGCTTACTAATTCGGATCTTAGAAATGTAAATTTGAAAATCAAATGTAAGGTTGTAGTTTGAAGTTTTTTACTTGAAATTATCTACTTCTGATTTTAGCAATGACAATTTGAAAATCAGATCTAGTTATTAGTTAGTCGTTCTTTACTTCAAAATAACTAAGTCTTATTTTAGAATAGTGAATTTGTAGATCAAAACTAAGTTATTAGTTTGAAGTTCTTTACTTGAAAATATCTGCTTCAGATTTTATAAATGACAATTTGAAAATCAGATCTAAGTTAATATTTTAACATTCTTTACATCACAATAACTAAATTTTATTTTAGAATAGTTAATTTGTAAATCACAACTAAGTTATTAGGTTGAAGACCTTTCTTGAAAATATCTACTTCTGATTTTAGAAATGACAATTTGAAAATCAGGTCTAAGTTAATAGTTTGACGTTTTTTATCTCAAAATACCTAAGTCTTATTTTAGTCTAGTAAATTTGTAAATCAAAACTAAGTTATTAGTTTGAAGTTCTTTACTTTGAAATATCTACTTCTGATTTTAGAAATGACAATTTGAAAATCAGGTCTAAGTTAATAGTTTGACGTTTTTAATTCAAAATATTTAAGTCTTATTTTAGACTAGTAAATTTGTAAATTAAAACTAAGTTATTAGTTTGAAGTTCTTTACTTGAAAATATCTACTACTGATTTTAGAAATGACAATTTGCAAATCAGATCTAAGTTAAAATTTTAACGTTCTTTACATCGAAATAATTAAATTTTACTTTAGAATAGTTAATTTGTAAATCAAAACTAAGTTATTAGTTTGAAGTTCTTTACTTGAAAATATCTACTTCTGATTTTAGAAATAACAATTTGAAAATCAGATCTAAGTTAATAGTTTGACGTTCTTTACTTCAAAACAACTAAGTCTTATTTTAGTATAGTGAATTTGTAAATCAAAACTAAGTTATTAGTATGAAGTTGTTTACTTGAAACAAACTACCACTGATTTTAGAAATAACAATTTGAAAAGCAGATCTAAGTTAGGTGTTTGACGTTCTTTACTTTAAAGTAACTAAGTCTTATTTTAGACTAGTGAATTTGTAAATCAAAACTAAGTTATTAGTTTAAAGTTTTTTACTTCAAATTTACTAATTCGGATCTTAGTAATGTAAATTTGGTAATCAAATCTAAGGTTGTAGCTTGAAGTTCTTTACTTTGAAATATCTACTTCTGATTAAAAAATTACAATTTGAAAATCAGATCTAAGTTAACAGTTTGACGTTCTTTACTTCAAAATAACTAAGTCTTATTTTAGAATTATCAATTTGTAAATCAAAGCTAAGTCATTAGTTTGAAGGTCTTTACTTGAAAATATTTACTTCTGATTTTAGAAATGACAATTTGAAAATCAGGTCTAAGTTAATAGTTTGACGTTTTTAATTCAAAATAACTAAGTCTTATTTTAGACTAGTAAATTTGTAAATTAGAACTAAGTTATTAGTTTGAAGTTCTTTACTTGAAAATATCTACTACTGATTTTAGAAATGACAATTTGCAAATCAGATCTAAGTTAAAATTTTAACGTTCTTTACATCGAAATAATTAAATTTTACTTTAGAATAGTTAATTTGTAAATCAAAACTAAGTTATTAGTTTGAAGTTCTTTACTTGAAAATATCTACTTCTGATTTTAGAAATGACAATTTGAAAATCAGATCTAAGTTAATAGTTTGACGTTCTTTACTTCAAAACAATTAAGTCTTATTTTAGTATAGTGAATTTGTAAATCAAAACTAAGTTATTAGTATGAAGTTGTTTACTTGAAACAAACTACCACTGATTTTAGAAATAACAATTTGAAAAGCAGATCTAAGTTAGGTGTTTGACGTTCTTTACTTTAAAGTAACTAAGTCTTATTTTAGACTAGTGAATTTGTAAATCAAAACTAAGTTATTAGTTTAAAGTTTTTTACTTCAAATTTACTAATTCGGATCTTAGTAATGTAAATTTGGTAATCAAATCTAAGGTTGTAGCTTGAAGTTCTTTACTTTGAAATATCTACTTCTGATTAAAAAATTACAATTTGAAAATCAGATCTAAGTTAACAGTTTGACGTTCTTTACTTCAAAATAACTAAGTCTTATTTTAGAATTATCAATTTGTAAATCAAAGCTAAGTCATTAGTTTGAAGGTCTTTACTTGAAAATATTTACTTCTGATTTTAGAAATGACAATTTGAAAATCAGGTCTAAGTTAATAGTTTGACGTTTTTAATTCAAAATAACTAAGTCTTATTTTAGACTAGTAAATTTGTAAATTAAAACTAAGTTATTAGTTTGAAGTTCTTTACTTGAAAATATCTACTACTGATTTTAGAAATGACAATTTGCAAATCAGATCTAAGTTAAAATTTTAACGTTCTTTACATCGAAATAATTAAATTTTACTTTAGAATAGTTAATTTGTAAATCAAAACTAAGTTATTAGTTTGAAGTTCTTTACTTGAAAATATCTACTTCTGATTTTAGAAATGACAATTTGAAAATCAGATCTAAGTTAATAGTTTGACGTTCTTTACTTCAAAACAACTAAGTCTTATTTTAGTATAGTGAACTTGTAAACCAAAACTAAGTTATTAGTATGAAGTTCTTCACTTGCTAAATACTACCACTGATTTTAGAAATGACAATTTGAAAATCAGATCTAAGTTAATAGTTTGACGTTCTTTACCTGAAAATATCTACTACTGATTTTAGAAATGACAATTTGAAAATCAGATCTAAGTGACGTTCTTTACTTCAAAATAACTAATTCTTATTTTAGAATACTCAATTTGTAAAGCAAGGCTAAGTTATTAGTTTAAAGTTCTTTACTTAAAAATATCTACTTCTTGTTTTAGAAATAACAATTTGAAAGTCAGATCTAAGTTAATAGTTTGACGTTCTTTACTTCTAAATAACTAAGTCTTATTTTAGTATAGTGAATTTGTAATTTAAAACAAAGTTATTAGTTTGAAGTTCTTTACTTGAAAACATCTACTACTGATTTTAGAAATGACAATTTGAAAATCAGATCTAAGTTAACAGTTTGAAGTTCTTTACTTTAAAATAACTAAGTCTTATTTTAGACTAGTGAATTTGTAAATTAAAACTAAGTTATTAGTATGAAGTTCTTCACTTGAAAAAAACTACCACTGATTTTAGAAATGACAATTTGAAGATCAGATCTAAGTTAATAGTTTGACGTTCTTTACTTCAAAATAACTAAGTCTTATTTTAGAATACTCAATTTGTAAATCAAGGCTAAGCTATTAGTTTAAAGTTCTTTACTTGAAAATATCTACTTCTTGTTTTAGAAATGACAATTTGAAAATCAGATCTAAGTTAATAGTTTGACGTTCTTTACTTCTAAATAACTAAGTCTTATTTTAGTATAGTGAATTTGTAATTTAAAACAAAGTTATTAGTTTGAAGTTCTTTACTTGCAAATATCTACTACTGATTTTAGAAATGACAATTTGAAAATCAGATCTAAGTTAACAGTTTGACGTTCTTTACTTTAAAATAACTAAGACTTATTTTAGACTAGTGAATTTGTAAATTAAAACTAAGTTATTAGTATGAAGTTCTTCACTTGAAAAAAACTACCACTGATTTTAGAAATGACAATTTGAAAATCAGATCTAAGTTAGTAGTTTGACGTTCTTTACTTCAAAATAACTAAGTTTTATTTTAGACTAGTAAATTTGTAAATCAAAACTAAGTTATTAGTTTAAAGTTTTTTATTTCAAATTTACTAATTCGGATCTTAGTAATAAATATCGAAATCAAATCTAAGGTTGTAGTTTGAAGTTCTTTACTTGAAAATATCTACTTCTGATTTTAAAAATGATAATTTGAAAATCAGATCTAAGTTAATAGTTTGACGTTCTTTACTTCAAAATAACTAAGTCCTATTTCACACTAGTAAATTTGTAAATCAAAACTAAGTTATAAGTTTTGAAGTTATTTACTTGAAAATATCTACTACTGATCTTAGAAATGACATATTGAAAATCAGAGCTAAGTTAATAGTTTGACGTTCTTTACTTCAATATAACTAAGTCTTATTTTAGAATACTCAATTTGTAAATCAAGGCTAAGTTATTAGTTTAAAGTTGTTTACTTGAAAATATCTACTTCTGATTTTAGAAATGACAATTTGAAAATCAGATCTAAGTTAATAGTTTGAAGTTCTTTACTTCAAAACAACTAAGTCTTATTTTAGTATAGTAAATTTGTAAACCAAAACTAAGTTATTAGTATGAAGTTCTTCACTTGAAAAAAACTACCACTGATTTTAGAAATGACAATTTGAAAATCAGATCTAAGTTAATAGTTTGACGTTCTTTACTTTAAAACAACTAAGTCTTATTTTAGTATAGTGAATTTGTAAACCAAAACTAAGTTATTAGAATGAAATTCTTCACTTGACAAAAACTACCACTGATTTTAGAAATGACAATTTGAAAATCAGATCTAAGTTAATAGTTTGACGTCCTTTACTTCAAAATAACTAAATCTTATTTTAGAATACTCAATTTGTAAATCAAGGCTAAGTTATTAGTTTAAAGTTGTTTACTTGAAAATATCTACTTCTGATTTTAGAAATGACAATTTGAAAATCAGATCTAAGTTAATAGTTTGACGTTCTTTACTTCAAACCTACTAAGTCTTATTTTAGTATAGTGAATTTGTAAATCAAAACTAAGTTATTAGTATGAAGTTTTTTACTTGATAAAAACTACTACTGATTTTAGAAATGATAATTTGAAAATCAGATCTAAGTTAATAGTTTAACGTTCTTTACTTCAAAATAACTAAGTCTTATTTTAGACTAGTAAATTTGTAAATCAAAACTAAGTTATTAGTTTAAAGTTTTTTATTTCAAATTTACTAATTCGGATCTTAGTAAAGTAAATATCGAAATCAAATCTAAGGTTGTAGTTTGAAGTTCTTTACTTGAAAATATCTACTTCTG
Organism: Cantharis rustica; assembly: GCA_911387805.1. Taxonomy (NCBI): domain Eukaryota; kingdom Metazoa; phylum Arthropoda; class Insecta; order Coleoptera; family Cantharidae; genus Cantharis; species Cantharis rustica. The sequence goes on from OU426878.1 coordinate 36,923,204, forward strand.
ATTTTAAAAATGATAATTTGAAAATCAGATCTAAGTTAATAGTTTGACGTTCTTTACTTCAAAATAACTAAGTCTTATTTCACACTAGTAAATTTGTAAATCAAAACTAAGTTATAAGTTTGAAGTTATTTACTTGAAAATATCTACTACTGATCTTAGAAATGACAATTTGAAAATCAGAGCTAAGTTAATAGTTTGACGTTCTTTACTTCAATATAACTAAGTCTTATTTTAGTATAGTGAATTTGTAAATCAAAGCTAAGCTATTAATTTGAAGTTCTTTACTTGAAAATATTAACTTCTGATTTTAAAAATGATAATTTGAAAATCAGATCTAAGTTAATAGTTTGACGTTCTTTACTTCTAAATAACTAAGTCTTATTTTAGTATAGTGAATTTGTAATTTAAAACTAAGTTATTAGTATGAAGTTCTTCACTTGAAAAAAACTACCACTGATTTTAGAAATGACAATTTGAAAATCAGATCTAAGTTAATAGTTTGACGTTCTTTACTTCAAAATAACTAAGCCTTATTTTAGAATACTCAATTAGTAAATCAAGGCTAAGTTATTAGTTTAAAGTTGTTTACTTGAAAATATCTACTTCTGATTTTAGAAATGACAATTTGAAAATCAGATCTAAGTTAATAGTTTGACGTTTTTTACTTCAAAATAACTAAGCCTTATTTTAGAATACTCAATTTGTAAATCAAGGCTAAGTTATTAGTTTAAAGTTCTTTACTTGAAAATATCTACTTCTTGTTTTAGAAATGACAATTTGAAAATCAGATCTAAGTTAATAGTTTGACGTTCTTTACTTCTAAATAACTAAGTCTTATTTTAGTATAGTGAATTTGTAATTTAAAACAAAGTTATTAGTTTGAAGTTCTTTATTGAAAATATCTACTACTGATTTTAGAAATGATAATTTGAAAATCAGATCTAAGTTAACAGTTTGACGTTCTTTACTTTAAAATACTTAAGTCTTATTTTAGATTAGTGAATTTGTAAATTAAAACTAAGTTATTAGTATGAAGTTCTGCACTTGAAAAAAACTACCACTGATTTTAGAAATGACAATTTGAAAATCAGATCTAAGTTAAGAGTTTGACGTTCTTTACTTCAAAATAACTAAGTCTTATTTTAGAATACTCAATTTGTAAATCAAGGCTAAGTTATTAGTTTAAAGTTGTTTACTTGAAAATATCTACTTCTGATTTTAGAAATGACAATTTAAAAATCAGATCTAAGTTAATAGTTTAACGTTCTGTACTTCAAAACAACTAAGTCTTATTTTAGTATAGTAAATTTGTAAACCAAAACTAAGTTATTAGTATGAAGTTCTTCACTTGAAAAAAACTACCACTGATTTTAGAAATGACAATTTGAAAATCAGATCTAAGTTAATAGTTTGACGTTCTTTACTTCAAAATAACTAAGTCTTATTTTAGAATACTCAATTTGTAAATCAAGGCTAAGTTATTAGTTTAAAGTTCTTTACTTGAAAATATCTACTTCTTGTTTAAGAAATGACAATTTGAAAATCAGATCTAAGTTAATAGTTTGACGTTCTTTACTTCTAAATAATTAAGTCTTATTTTAGTATAGTGAATTTGTAATTTAAAACATAGTTATTAGTTTGAAGTTCTTTACTTGAAAATATTTACTACTGATTTTAGAAATGACAATTTGAAAATCAGATGTAAGTTAACAGTTTGACGTTCTTTACTTTAAAATAACTAAGTCTTATTTTAGACTAGTGAATTTGTAAATTAAAACTAAGTTATTAGTATGAAGTTCTTCACTTGAAAAAAACTACCACTGATTTTAGAAATGACAATTTGAAAATCAGATCGAAGTTAATAGTTTGACGTTCTTTACTTCAAAATAACTAAGTCTTATTTTAGAATACTCAATTTGTAAATCAAGGCTAAGTTATTAGTTTAAAGTTGTTTACTTGAAAATATCTACTTCTGATTTAAGAGATGACAATTTGAAAATCAGATCTAAGTGAATAGTTTCACGTTCTTTACTTTAAAATCGATAAGTCTTATTTTAGAATAGCGTAATATATCGTTAGCGTAAAATATCTACTTCTGATTTTAGAAAAGACAATTTGAAAATCAGATCTAAGTTAATAGTTTGACGTTCTTTACTTCAAAATAACTAAGACTTATTTTAGAATAGTAAATTTGTAAATCAAAACTAAGTTGGTAGTTCGAAGTTCTTTATCTGAAAATATCTGCTTCAGATTTTAGAAATGACAATTTGAAAATTAGATCTAAGTTAATAGTTTGACGTTCTTTACTTCAAAATAACTAAGTCTTATTTTAGACTAGTGAATTAGTAAATAAAAACTAAGTTATTAGTCTAAGGTTTTTTTCTTCAAGCTTACTAATTCGGATTTTAGAAATGTAAATTTGAAAATCAAATGTAAGGTTGTAGTTTGAAGTTTTTTACTTTGAAAATATCTACTTCTGATTTTAGAATTGACAACTTGAAAATCAGATCTAAGTTAATAGTTTGACGTCCTTTACTTCAAAACCCAAAGTCTTATTTTAGTATAGTGAAGTTGTAAATCAAAACTAAGTTATTAGTATGAAGTTCTTTACTTGACACAAACTACCACTGATTCTAGAAATAACAATTTGAAAAGCAAATCTAAGTTAGGCGTTTGACGTTCTTTACTTTAAAGTAACTAAGTCTTATTTTAGACTAGTGAATTTGTAAATCAAAACTGAGTTATTAATTTAAAATTTTTTACTTCAAATTTACTAATTCGGATCTTAGTAATGTAAATTTGGAAATCAAATCTAAGGTTGTAGTTTGAAGTTCTTTACTTTAAAATATCTACTTCTGATTTAAAAATTACAATTTGAAAATCAGATCTAAGTTAACAGTTTGACGTTCTTTACTTCTAAATAACTAAGTCTTATTTTAGAATTATCAATTTGTAAATCAAAGCTAAGTTATTAGTTTGAAGGTCTTTACTTGAAAATATTTACTTCTGATTTTAGAAATGACAATTTGAAAATCAGGTCTAAGTTAATAGTTTGACGTTTTTAATTCAAAATAACTAAGTCTTATTTTAGACTAGTAAATTTGTAAATTAAATATAAGTTATTAGTTTGAAATTCTTTACTTGAAAATATCTACTACTGATTTTAGAAATGACAATTTGCAAATCAGATCTAAGTTAAAATTTTAACGTTCTTTACATCGAAATAACTAAATTTTACTTTAGAATAGTTAATTTGTAAATCAAAACTAAGTTATTAGTTTAAAGTTCTTTACTTGAAAATATCTACTACTGATGTTAGAAATGACAATTTGCAAATCAGATCTAAGTTAAAATTTTAACGTTCTTTACATCGAAATAACTAAATTTTACTTTAGAATAGTTAATTTGTAAATCAAAACTAAGTTATTAGTTTAAAGTTCTTTACTTGAAAATATCTACTTCTGATTTTAGAAATGACATTTTGCAAATCAGATCTAAGTTAAAATTTTAACGTTCTTTACTTCAAAATAACTAAGTCTTATTTTAGACTAGTGAATTTGTAAATCAAAACTAAGTTATTAGTTTAAAGTTTTTTACTTCAAATTTACTAATTCGGATCTTAGTAATGTAAATTTGGAAATCAAATCTAAAGTTGTAGTTTGAAGTTCTTTACTTGAAAATATCTACTTCTGATTTTAAAAATGACAATTTGTAAATCAGATCTAAGTTAATAGCTTGACGGTCTTTACATCTAAATAACTAAATTTTATTTTACAATAATTAATTTGTAAATCAAAACTAAGTTATTAGTTTGAAGTTCTTTACTTTGAAATATCTACTCCTGATTTAAGAGATGACAATTTGAAGATCAGATCTAAGTGAATAGTTTCACGTTCTTTACTTTAAAATAGATAAGTCTTATTTTAGAATAGCGTAATATATCGTTAGCGTAAAATATCTACGTCTGATTTTAGAAATGACAATTTGAAAATCAGATCTATGTTAATAGTTTAACGTTCTTTACTTCAAAATAACTAGGACTTATTTTAGAATAGTAAATTTGTAAATCAAAACTAAGTTGGTAGTTTGAAGTTCTTTAGCTGAAAATATCTGCTTCAGATTTTAGAAATGACAATTTGAAAATCAGATCTAAGTTAATAGTTTGACGTTCTTTACTTCAAAATAACTAAGTCTTATTTTAGACTAGTGAATTAGTAAATGAAAACTAAGTTATTAGTCTAAGGTTTTTTACTTCAAGCTTACTAATTCGGATCTTAGAAATGTAAATTTGAAAATCAAATGTAAGGTTGTAGTTTGAAGTTTTTTACTTGAAATTATCTACTTCTGATTTTAGCAATGACAATTTGAAAATCAGATCTAGTTATTAGTTAGTCGTTCTTTACTTCAAAATAACTAAGTCTTATTTTAGAATAGTGAATTTGTAGATCAAAACTAAGTTATTAGTTTGAAGTTCTTTACTTGAAAATATCTGCTTCAGATTTTATAAATGACAATTTGAAAATCAGATCTAAGTTAATATTTTAACATTCTTTACATCACAATAACTAAATTTTATTTTAGAATAGTTAATTTGTAAATCACAACTAAGTTATTAGGTTGAAGACCTTTCTTGAAAATATCTACTTCTGATTTTAGAAATGACAATTTGAAAATCAGGTCTAAGTTAATAGTTTGACGTTTTTTATCTCAAAATACCTAAGTCTTATTTTAGTCTAGTAAATTTGTAAATCAAAACTAAGTTATTAGTTTGAAGTTCTTTACTTTGAAATATCTACTTCTGATTTTAGAAATGACAATTTGAAAATCAGGTCTAAGTTAATAGTTTGACGTTTTTAATTCAAAATATTTAAGTCTTATTTTAGACTAGTAAATTTGTAAATTAAAACTAAGTTATTAGTTTGAAGTTCTTTACTTGAAAATATCTACTACTGATTTTAGAAATGACAATTTGCAAATCAGATCTAAGTTAAAATTTTAACGTTCTTTACATCGAAATAATTAAATTTTACTTTAGAATAGTTAATTTGTAAATCAAAACTAAGTTATTAGTTTGAAGTTCTTTACTTGAAAATATCTACTTCTGATTTTAGAAATGACAATTTGAAAATCAGATCTAAGTTAATAGTTTGACGTTCTTTACTTCAAAACAACTAAGTCTTATTTTAGTATAGTGAATTTGTAAATCAAAACTAAGTTATTAGTATGAAGTTGTTTACTTGAAACAAACTACCACTGATTTTAGAAATAACAATTTGAAAAGCAGATCTAAGTTAGGTGTTTGACGTTCTTTACTTTAAAGTAACTAAGTCTTATTTTAGACTAGTGAATTTGTAAATCAAAACTAAGTTATTAGTTTAAAGTTTTTTACTTCAAATTTACTAATTCGGATCTTAGTAATGTAAATTTGGTAATCAAATCTAAGGTTGTAGCTTGAAGTTCTTTACTTTGAAATATCTACTTCTGATTAAAAAATTACAATTTGAAAATCAGATCTAAGTTAACAGTTTGACGTTCTTTACTTCAAAATAACTAAGTCTTATTTTAGAATTATCAATTTGTAAATCAAAGCTAAGTCATTAGTTTGAAGGTCTTTACTTGAAAATATTTACTTCTGATTTTAGAAATGACAATTTGAAAATCAGGTCTAAGTTAATAGTTTGACGTTTTTAATTCAAAATAACTAAGTCTTATTTTAGACTAGTAAATTTGTAAATTAAAACTAAGTTATTAGTTTGAAGTTCTTTACTTGAAAATATCTACTACTGATTTTAGAAATGACAATTTGCAAATCAGATCTAAGTTAAAATTTTAACGTTCTTTACATCGAAATAATTAAATTTTACTTTAGAATAGTTAATTTGTAAATCAAAACTAAGTTATTAGTTTGAAGTTCTTTACTTGAAAATATCTACTTCTGATTTTAGAAATGACAATTTGAAAATCAGATCTAAGTTAATAGTTTGACGTTCTTTACTTCAAAACAACTAAGTCTTATTTTAGTATAGTGAATTTGTAAATCAAAACTAAGTTATTAGTATGAAGTTGTTTACTTGAAACAAACTACCACTGATTTTAGAAATAACAATTTGAAAAGCAGATCTAAGTTAGGTGTTTGACGTTCTTTACTTTAAAGTAACTAAGTCTTATTTTAGACTAGTGAATTTGTAAATCAAAACTAAGTTATTAGTTTAAAGTTTTTTACTTCAAATTTACTAATTCGGATCTTAGTAATGTAAATTTGGTAATCAAATCTAAGGTTGTAGCTTGAAGTTCTTTACTTTGAAATATCTACTTCTGATTAAAAAATTACAATTTGAAAATCAGATCTAAGTTAATAGTTTGACGTTCTTTACTTCAAAATAACTAAGTCTTATTTAGAATACTCAATTTGTAAATCAAGGCTAAGTTATTAGTTTAAAGTTCTTTACTTGAAAATATCTACTTCTTGTTTTAGAAATGACAATTTGAAAATCAGATCTAAGTTAATAGTTTGACGTTCTTTAATTCTAAATAACTAAGTCTTATTTTAGTATAGTGAATTTGTAATTTAAAACAAAGTTATTAGTTTGAAGTTCTTTACTTGAAAATATCTACTACTGATTTTAGAAATGACAATTTGAAAATCAGATCTAAGTTAACAGTTTGACGTTCTTTACTTTAAAATAACTAAGGCTTATTTTAGACTAGTGAATTTGTAAACTAAAACTAAGTTATTAGTATGAAGTTCTTCACTTGAAAAAAACTACCACTGATTTTAGAAATGACAATTTGAAAATCAGATCTAAGTTAATAGTTTGACGTTCTTTACTTCAAACTAACTAAGTCTTATTTAAGAATAGTCAATTTGTAAATCAAGGCTAAATTATTAGTTTAAAGTTGTTTACTTGAAGATATCTACTTCTGATTTTAGAAATGACAATTTGAAAATCAGATCTAAGTTAATAGTTTGACGTTCTTTACTTCAAAACAACTAAGTCTTATTTTAGTATAGCGAATTTGTAAACCAAAACTAAGTTATTAGTATGAAGTTCTTCACTTGAAAAAAACTACCACTGATTTTAGAAATGACAATTTGAAAATCAGATCTAAGTTAATAGTTTGACGTTCTTTATTTCTAAATAACTAAGTCTTATTTTAGTATAAGGAATTTGTAATTTAAAACACAGCTATTAGTTTGAAGTTTTTTACTTGAAAATATCTACTTCTTGTTTTTGAAATGACAATTTGAAAATCAGATCTAAGTTAATAGTTTGACGTTCTTTACTTCTAAATAACTAAGTCTTATTTTAGTATAGTGAATTTGTAATTTAAAACTAAGTTATTAGTATGAAGTTCTTCACTTGAAAAAAACTACTACTGATTTTAGAAATGACAATTTGAAAATCAGATCTAAGTTAATAGTTTGACGTTCTTTACTTCAAAATAACTAAGTCTTATTTTAGAATACTCAATTTGTAAATCAACGCTAAGTTATTAGTTTAAAGTTGTTTACTTGAAAATATCTACTTCTGATTTTAGAAATGACAATTTGAAAATCAGATCTAAGTTAATAGTTTGACGTTCTTTACTTCAAAACAACTAAGTCTTATTTTAGTATAGTGAACTTGTAAACCAAAACTAAGTTGTTAGTATGAAGTTCTTCATTTGAAAAAAACTACCACTGATTTTAGAAATGACAATTTGAAAATCAGATCTAAATTAACAGTTTGACGTTCTTTACTTTAAAATAACTAAGTCTTATTTTAGAATACTCAATTTGTAAATCAAGGCTAAGTTATTAGTTTAAAGTTCTTTACTTAAAAATATCTACTTCTTGTTTTAGAAATGACAATTTGAAAATCAGATCTCAGTTAACAGTTTGACGTTCTTTACTTTTAAATAACTAAGTCTTATTTTAGACTAGTGAATTTGTAAATCAAAGCTTGGTTATTAGTTTGAAGTTCTTTACTTGTGATTTTAAAAATGACAATTTGAAAATTAGATCTAAGTTAATAGTTTGACGTTTTTTACTTCTAAATAACTAAGTCTTATTTTAGAATAGTGAATTTAAAATCAAAGCTAAGTTATTTGTTTGAAGTTCTTTACTTAAAAAAATCTGCTTCTGATTTTAGAAATCACAATTTGAAAATCAGGTCTAAGTTAATAGTTTGACATTTTTTACTTCATAATAACTCAGTCTTATTTTAGAGTAGTTAATTTGTAAATCAAAACTAAGTTATTAGTTTGAAGTTCTTTACTTGAAAATATCTACTACTGATTTTAGAAATGACAATTTAAAAATCAGATCTAAGTTAACAGTTTGACGTTCTTTACATCTAAATAACTAAGTCTTATTTTAGACTAGTGAATTTGTAAATCTAAACTAAGTTATTAGTTTAAACTTTTTTACCTCAAATTTACTAATTCGGATCTTAGTAATGTAAATTTGGAAATCAAATCTAAAGTTGTAGTTTGAAGTTCTTTACTTGAAAATATCTACTACTGATTTTAGAAATGATAATTTGAAAATCAGATCTAAGTTAATAGTTTGACGTTCTTTACTTCAAAATAACTAAGTCTTATTTTAGACTAGTAAATTTGTAAATCAAAACTAAGTTATTAGTTTGAAGTTCATTACTTGAAAATATCTACTTCTGATTTTAGAAATGACAATTTGAAATTCAGATCTAAGTTAAGAGTTTGACGTTCTTTACTTCAAAATAACTAGGTCTTATTTTAGTATAGTGAATTTGTAAATTAAAACTAAGTTATTAGTTTGAAGTTTTTTACTTGAAAATATCTACTACTGATTTTAGAAATGACAATTTGAAAATAAGATCTAAGTTAATAGTTTGACGCTCTTTACTACAAAATAACTAAGTCTTATTTTAGTATAGTGAATTTGTAAATTAAAACTAAGTTATTAATTTGAAGTTCTTTACTTAAAAATATCTACTTCTGATTTTAAAAATGACAATTTGAAAATCAGATCTAAGTTAATCGTTTAATATTTTTTACTTCATAATAACTAAGTCTTATTGTAGACTAGTAAACATATAAATCAAAACTAAGTTATTAGTTTGAAGTTCTTTACTTGAAAATATCTACTACTGATTTTAGAAATGACAACTTGAAAATCAGCTCTAAGTTAATAGTTTGACGTTCTTTACGTCAAAATAACTAAGTCTTATTTTAGAATAGTGAATTTGTAAATCATAGCTAAGTTGTTAGTTTGAAGTTCTTTACTTGGAAATCTCCACTTCTGATTTTGGAAATGACAATTTGAAAATCAGATCTAAGTTAATAGTTTGACGTTCTTTACTTCAAAATAACTAAGTCTTATTTTAGAATAGTGAATTTGTTAATCAACACTTAGTTATTAATTAGAAGTTCTTTACTTGAAAATAACTACTACTGATTTTGGAAATGACAATTTGAAAATCAGATCTAAGTTAATAGTTTGACGTTCTTTACTTCAAAATAACTAAGTCTTATTTTAGAATAGTGAATTTGTAAATCAAAGCTAAGTTATTAGTTTGAAGTTTTTACTTGAAAATATCTACTTCTGATTTTAGAAATGACAATTTGAAAATCAGATCTAAGTTAATAGTTTGACGTTTTTTACTTCTAAATAACTAAGTCTTATTTTATACTAGTGAATTTGTAAATCAAAACTAAGTTATTAGTTTAAAGTTTTGTACTTCAAATTTACTAATTCGGATCTTAGTAATGTAAATTTGGAAATCAAATCTAAGGTTGTAGTTTGAAGTTCTTTACTTGAAAATATCTACTTCTGATTTTAGAAATGACAATTTGAAAATCAGATCTAAGTGAATAGTTTGACGTTCTTTACTTCAAAATAGATAAGTCTTATTTTAGAATAGTGCATTCGTAAATCAAAACTAAGTTTATTAGTTTGAAGTACTTTACTGAAAAATATCTACTTCGGATTTTAAAAATGACAATTTGAAAATCAGATCTAAGTTAATAGTTTGACGTTTTTTACTTCAAAATAACTAAGTCTTATTTTAGACTAGTGAATTTGTAAATCAAAACTAAGTTATTAGTTTAAAGTTTTTTACTTCAAATTTACTAATTCGGATCATAGTAATGTAAATTTGGAAATCAAATCTAAAGTTGTAGTTTAAAATTCTTTACTTGAAAATATCTACTTCTGATTTTAAAAATTACAATTTGAAAATCAGATCCAAGTTAATAGTTTGACGTTCTTTACTTCTAAATAACTAAGTCTTATTTTAGACTAGTAAATTTGTAAATCAAAACTAAGTTGTTAGTTTGAAGTTCTTTATTTGAAAATATCTACTTCTGATTTTGGAAATGACAATTTGAAAATCAGATCTAAGTTAATAGTTTGACGTTCTTTACTTCAAAATAACTAAGTCTTATTTTAGACTAGTAAATTTGTAAATCAAACCTAAGTTGTTAGTTTGAAGTTCTTTATTTGAAAATATCTACTTCTTATTTTGGAAATGACAATTTGAAAATCAGATCTAAGTTAATAGTTTGACGTTCTTTACTTCAAAATAACTAAGTCTTATCTTAGAATAGTGAATTTGTTAATCAAAACTTAGTTATTAATTAGAAGTTCTTTACTTGAAAATAACTACTACTGATTTTGGAAATGACAATTTGAAAATCAGATCTAAGTTAATAGTTTGACGTACTTTACTTCTAAATAACTAAGTCTTATTTTAGACTAGTGAATTTGTAAATCAAAGCTTGGTTATTAGTCTGAAGTTCTTTACTTGAAATTATCTACTTGTGATTTTAAAAATGACAATTTGAAAATTAGATCTAAGTTAATAGTTTGACGTTCTTTACTTCTAAATAACTAAGTCTTATTTTAGAATAGTGAATTTAAAATCAAAGCTAAGTTATTCGTTTGAAGTTCTTTACTTAAAAAAATCTGCTTCTGAGTTTAGAAATCACAATTTGAAAATCAGGTCTAAGTTAATAGTTTGACATTTTTTACTTCATAATAACTAAGTCTTATTTTAGACTAGTAAATTGGTAAATCAAAACTAAGTTATTAGTTTGAAGTTCTTTACTTGAAAATATCTACTACTGATTTTAGAAATGACAATTTGAAAATCAGATCTAAGTTAACAGTTTGACGTTCTTTACTTTTAAATAACTAAGTCTTATTTTAGACTAGTGAATTTGTAAATCAAAACTAAGTTATTAGTTTGAAGGTCTTTACTTGAAAATATCTACTTTTGATTTTAGAAATGACAATTTGAAAATCAGATCTAAGTTAATAGTTTTACGTTTTTTACTTCAAATTAACTAAATCTTATTTTAGACTAGTGAATTTGTAAATGTATACTAGGTTATTAGTTTGAAGTACTTTACTTACAAATATCTACTTCTGATTTTATAAATGACAATTTGAAAATCAGAGTTAAGTTAATAGTTTGACGTTCTTTACTTCAAATTAACTAAGTATTATTTTAGAATATTGAATTTGTAAATCAAAACTAAGTTATTAGTTTAAAGATCTTTACTTGAAAATATGTGCTTTAGATTTTAGAAATGACAATTTGAAAATCAGATCTAAATTAATAATTTGACGTTCTTTACTTCAAAACAACTAAGTCTTATTTTAGTATAGTGAATTTGTAAATTAAAACTAAGTTATTAGTATGAAGTTCTTCACTTGAAAAAAACTACCACTGATTTTAGAAATGACAATTTGAAAATCTGATCTAAGTTAATAGTTTGACGTTCTTTACTTCAAAATAACTAAGTCTTATTTTAGAATAGTGAATTTGTAAATCAAAGCTAAGTTATTGGTCTGAAGTTCTTTACTTGAAAAAAACTACTACTGATTTTAGAAATGACAGTTTGAAAATCAGATCTAAGTTAATAGTTTGACGTTCTTTACTTCAAAATAACTAAGTCTTATTTTAGACTAGTAAATATGTAAATCAAACCTAAGTTGTTAGTTTGAAGTTCTTTATTTGAAAATATCTACTTCTGATTTTGGAAATGACAATTTGAAAATCAGATCTAAGTTAATAGTTTGACGTTCTTTACTTCAAAATAACTAAGTCTTATCTTAGAATAGTGAATTTGTTAATCAAAACTTAGTTATTAATTAGAAGTTCTTTACTTGAAAATAACTACTACTGATTTTGGAAATGACAATTTGAAAATCAGATCTAAGTTAATAGTTTGACGTACTTTACTTCTAAATAACTAAGTCTTATTTTAGACTAGTGAATTTGTAAATCAAAGCTTGGTTATTAGTTTGAAGTTCTTTACTTGAAATTATCTACTTGTGATTTTAAAAATGACAATTTGAAAATTAGATCTAAGTTAATAGTTTGACGTTCTTTACTTCTAAATAACTAAGTCTTATTTTAGAATAGTGAATTTAAAATCAAAGCTAAGTTATTCGTTTGAAGTTCTTTACTTAAAAAAATCTGCTTCTGAGTTTAGAAATCACAATTTGAAAATCAGGTCTAAGTTAATAGTTTGACATTTTTTACGTCATAATAACTAAGTCTTATTTTAGACTAGTAAATTTGTAAATCAAAACTAAGTTATTAGTTTGAAGTTCTTTACTTGAAAATATCTACTACTGATTTTAGAAATGACAATTTGAAAATCAGATCTAAGTTAACAGTTTGACGTTCTTTACTTTTAAATAACTAAGTCTTATTTTAGACTAGTGAATTTGTAAATCAAAACTAACTTATTAGTTTGAAGGTCTTTACTTGAAAATATCTACTTTTGATTTTAGAAATGACAATTTGAAAATCAGATCTAAGTTAATAGTTTTACGTTTTTTACTTCAAATTAACTAAGTCTTATTTTAGACTAGTGAATTTGTAAATGTAAACTAGGTTATTAGTTTGAAGTACTTTACTTACAAATATCTACTTCTGATTTTATAAATGACAATTTGAAAATCAGAGTTAAGTTAATAGTTTGACGTTCTTTACTTCAAATTAACTAAGTATTATTTTAGAATATTGAATTTGTAAATCAAAACTAAGTTATTAGTTTAAAGATCTTTACTTGAAAATATGTGCTTTAGATTTTAGAAATGACAATTTGAAAATCAGATCTAAATTAATAATTTGACGTTCTTTACTTCAAAACAACTAAGTCTTATTTTAGTATAGTGAATTTGTAAATTAAAACTAAGTTATTAGTATGAAGTTCTTCACTTGAAAAAAACTACCACTGATTTTAGAAATGACAATTTGAAAATCAGATCTAAGTTAATAGTTTGACGTGCTTTAATTCTAAATAACTAAGTCTTATTTTGGACTAGTGAATTTGTAAATCAAAACTAAGTTATTAGTTTAAAGTTCTTTACTTTGAAATATCTACTTCTTTTTTAAGAACTGACAATTTGAAAATCAGATCTAAGTTAATAGTATGACGTTCTTTACTTCAAAATAGATAAGTCTTATTTTAGAATACTGTATTTGTAAATCAAAACTAAGATGTTAGTGTGAAGTACTTTATTTGAAAATATCTGCTTCAGATTTTAGAAATAACAATTTGAAAATCAGGTCTAAGTTAATAGTATGAGGTTTTTTCTTCAAAATAACTAAGTTTTATTTCACACTAGTGAATTTGTAAATCAAAACTAAGTTATAAGTTTGAAGTTATTTACATGAAAATATCTACTACTGATCTTAGAAATGACAATTTGAAAATCAGATCTAAGTTAATAGTTTGACGCTCTTTACTACAAAATAACTAAGTCTTATTTTAGTATAGTGAATTTGTAAATTAAAACTAAGTTATTAATTTGAAGTTCTTTACTTAAAAATATCTACTTCTGATTTTAAAAATGACAATTTGAAAATCAGATCTAAGTTAATCGTTTAATATTTTTTACTTCATAATAACTAAGTCTTATTGTAGACTAGTAAACATGTAAATCAAAACTAAGTTATTAGTTTGAAGTTCTTTACTTGAAAATATCTACTACTGATTTTAGAAATGACAACTTGAAAATCAGCTCTAAGTTAATAGTTTGACGTTCTTTACGTCAAAATAACTAAGTCTTATTTTAGAATAGTGAATTTGTAAATCATAGCTAAGTTGTTAGTTTGAAGTTCTTTACTTGGAAATCTCCACTTCTGATTTTGGAAATGACAATTTGAAAATCAGATCTAAGTTAATAGTTTGACGTTCTTTACTTCAAAATAACTAAGTCTTATTTTAGAATAATGAATTTGTTAATCAACACTTAGTTATTAATTAGAAGTTCTTTACTTGAAAATAACTACTACTGATTTTGGAAATGACAATTTGAAAATCAGATCTAAGTTGATAGTTTGACGTTCTTTACTTCAAAATAACTAAGTCTTATTTTAGAATAGTGAATTTGTAAATCAAAGCTAAGTTATTAGTTTGAAGTTTTTACTTGAAAATATCTACTTCTGATTTTAGAAATGACAATTTGAAAATCAGATCTAAGTTAATAGTTTGACGTTTTTTACTTCTAAATAACTAAGTCTTATTTTAGACTAGTGAATTTGTAAATCAAAACTAAGTTATTAGTTTAAAGTTTTGTACTTCAAATTTACTAATTCGGATCTTAGTAATGTAAATTTGGAAATCAAATCTAAGGTTGTAGTTTGAAGTTCTTTACTTGAAAATATCTACTTCTGATTTTAGAAATGACAATTTGAAAATCAGATCTAAGTGAATAGTTTGACGTTCTTTACTTCAAAATAGATAAGTCTTATTTTAGAATAGTGCATTCGTAAATCAAAACTAAGTTTATTAGTTTGAAGTACTTTACTGAAAAATATCTACTTCGGATTTTAAAAATGACAATTTGAAAATCAGATCTAAGTTAATAGTTTGACGTTCTTTACTTCAAAATAACTAAGTCTTATTTTAGACTAGTGAATTTGTAAATCAAAACTAAGTTATTAGTTTAAAGTTTTTTACTTCAAATTTACTAATTCGGATCATAGTAATGTAAATTTGGAAATCAAATCTAAAGTTGTAGTTTAAAATTCTTTACTTGAAAATATCTACTTCTGATTTTAAAAATTACAATTTGAAAATCAGATCCAAGTTAATAGTTTGACGTTCTTTACTTCTAAATAACTAAGTCTTATTTTAGACTAGTAAATTTGTAAATCAAAACTAAGTTGTTAGTTTGAAGTTCTTTATTTGAAAATATCTACTTCTGATTTTGGAAATGACAATTTGAAAATCAGATCTAAGTTAATAGTTTGACGTTCTTTACTTCAAAATAACTAAGTCTTATTTTAGACTAGTAAATTTGTAAATCAAACCTAAGTTGTTAGTTTGAAGTTCTTTATTTAAAAATACCTACTTCTGATTTTGGAAATGACAATTTGAAAATCAGATCTAAGTTAATAGTTTGACGTTCTTTACTTCAAAATAACTAAGTCTTATCTTAGAATAGTGAATTTGTTAATCAAAACTTAGTTATTAATTAGAAGTTCTTTACTTGAAAATAACTACTACTGATTTTGGAAATGACAATTTGAAAATCAGATCTAAGTTAATAGTTTGACGTACTTTACTTCTAAATAACTAAGTCTTATTTTAGACTAGTGAATTTGTAAATCAAAGCTTGGTTATTAGTTTGAAGTTCTTTACTTGAAATTATCTACTTGTGATTTTAAAAATGACAATTTGAAAATTAGATCTAAGTTAATAGTTTGACGTTCTTTACTTCTAAATAACTAAGTCTTATTTTAGAATAGTGAATTTAAAATCAAAGCTAAGTTATTCGTTTGAAGTTCTTTACTTAAAAAAATCTGCTTCTGAGTTTAGAAATCACAATTTGAAAATCAGGTCTAAGTTAATAGTTTGACATTTTTTACTTCATAATAACTAAGTCTTATTTTAGACTAGTAAATTTGTAAATCAAAACTAAGTTATTAGTTTGAAGTTCTTTACTTGAAAATATCTACTACTGATTTTAGAAATGACAATTTGAAAATCAGATCTAAGTTAACAGTTTGACGTTCTTTACTTTTAAATAACTAAGTCTTATTTTAGACTAGTGAATTTGTAAATCAAAACTAACTTATTAGTTTGAAGGTCTTTACTTGAAAATATCTACTTTTGATTTTAGAAATGACAATTTGAAAATCAGATCTAAGTTAATAGTTTTACGTTTTTTACTTCAAATTAACTAAGTCTTATTTTAGACTAGTGAATTTGTAAATGTAAACTAGGTTATTAGTTTGAAGTACTTTACTTACAAATATCTACTTCTGATTTTATAAATGACAATTTGAAAATCAGAGTTAAGTTAATAGTTTGACGTTCTTTACTTCAAATTAACTAAGTATTATTTTAGAATATTGAATTTGTAAATCAAAACTAAGTTATTAGTTTAAAGATCTTTACTTGAAAATATGTGCTTTAGATTTTAGAAATGACAATTTGAAAATCAGATCTAAATTAATAATTTGACGTTCTTTACTTCAAAACAACTAAGTCTTATTTTAGTATAGTGAATTTGTAAATTAAAACTAAGTTATTAGTATGAAGTTCTTCACTTGAAAAAAACTACCACTGATTTTAGAAATGACAATTTGAAAATCAGATCTAAGTTAATAGTTTGACGTGCTTTAATTCTAAATAACTAAGTCTTATTTTGGACTAGTGAATTTGTAAATCAAAACTAAGTTATTAGTTTAAAGTTCTTTACTTTGAAATATCTACTTCTTTTTTAAGAACTGACAATTTGAAAATCAGATCTAAGTTAATAGTATGACGTTCTTTACTTCAAAATAGATAAGTCTTATTTTAGAATACTGTATTTGTAAATCAAAACTAAGATGTTAGTGTGAAGTACTTTATTTGAAAATATCTGCTTCAGATTTTAGAAATAACAATTTGAAAATCAGGTCTAAGTTAATAGTATGAGGTTTTTTCTTCAAAATAACTAAGTTTTATTTCACACTAGTGAATTTGTAAATCAAAACTAAGTTATAAGTTTGAAGTTATTTACATGAAAATATCTACTACTGATCTTAGAAATGACAATTTGAAAATCAGATCTAAGTTAATAGTTTGACGCTCTTTACTACAAAATAACTAAGTCTTATTTTAGTATAGTGAATTTGTAAATTAAAACTAAGTTATTAATTTGAAGTTCTTTACTTAAAAATATCTACTTCTGATTTTAAAAATGACAATTTGAAAATCAGATCTAAGTTAATCGTTTAATATTTTTTACTTCATAATAACTAAGTCTTATTGTAGACTAGTAAACATGTAAATCAAAACTAAGTTATTAGTTTGAAGTTCTTTACTTGAAAATATCTACTACTGATTTTAGAAATGACAACTTGAAAATCAGTTCTAAGTTAATAGTTTGACGTTCTTTACGTCAAAATAACTAAGTCTTATTTTAGAATAGTGAATTTGTAAATCATAGCTAAGTTGTTAGTTTGAAGTTCTTTACTTGGAAATCTCCACTTCTGATTTTGGAAATGACAATTTGAAAATCAGATCTAAGTTAATAGTTTGACGTTCTTTACTTCAAAATAACTAAGTCTTATTTTAGAATAATGAATTTGTTAATCAACACTTAGTTATTAATTAGAAGTTCTTTACTTGAAAATAACTACTACTGATTTTGGAAATGACAATTTGAAAATCAGATCTAAGTTGATAGTTTGACGTTCTTTACTTCAAAATAACTAAGTCTTATTTTAGAATAGTGAATTTGTAAATCAAAGCTAAGTTATTAGTTTGAAGTTTTTACTTGAAAATATCTACTTCTGATTTTAGAAATGACAATTTGAAAATCAGATCTAAGTTAATAGTTTGACGTTTTTTACTTCTAAATAACTAAGTCTTATTTTAGACTAGTGAATTTGTAAATCAAAACTAAGTTATTAGTTTAAAGTTTTGTACTTCAAATTTACTAATTCGGATCTTAGTAATGTAAATTTGGAAATCAAATCTAAGGTTGTAGTTTGAAGTTCTTTACTTGAAAATATCTACTTCTGATTTTAGAAATGACAATTTGAAAATCAGATCTAAGTGAATAGTTTGACGTTCTTTACTTCAAAATAGATAAGTCTTATTTTAGAATAGTGCATTCGTAAATCAAAACTAAGTTTATTAGTTTGAAGTACTTTACTGAAAAATATCTACTTCGGATTTTAAAAATGACAATTTGAAAATCAGATCTAAGTTAATAGTTTGACGTTCTTTACTTCAAAATAACTAAGTCTTATTTTAGACTAGTGAATTTGTAAATCAAAACTAAGTTATTAGTTTAAAGTTTTTTACTTCAAATTTACTAATTCGGATCATAGTAATGTAAATTTGGAAATCAAATCTAAAGTTGTAGTTTAAAATTCTTTACTTGAAAATATCTACTTCTGATTTTAAAAATTACAATTTGAAAATCAGATCCAAGTTAATAGTTTGACGTTCTTTACTTCTAAATAACTAAGTCTTATTTTAGACTAGTAAATTTGTAAATCAAAACTAAGTTGTTAGTTTGAAGTTCTTTATTTAAAAATATCTACTTCTGATTTTGGAAATGACAATTTGAAAATCAGATCTAAGTTAATAGTTTGACGTTCTTTACTTCAAAATAACTAAGTCTTATTTTAGACTAGTAAATTTGTAAATCAAACCTAAGTTGTTAGTTTGAAGTTCTTTATTTGAAAATACCTACTTCTGATTTTGGAAATGACAATTTGAAAATCAGATCTAAGTTAATAGTTTGACGTTCTTTACTTCAAAATAACTAAGTCTTATCTTAGAATAGTAAATTTGTTAATCAAAACTTAGTTATTAATTAGAAGTTCTTTACTTGAAAATAACTACTACTGATTTTGGAAATGACAATTTGAAAATCAGATCTAAGTTAATAGTTTGACGTACTTTACTTCTAAATAACTAAGTCTTATTTTAGACTAGTGAATTTGTAAATCAAAGCTTGGTTATTAGTTTGAAGTTCTTTACTTGAAATTATCTACTTGTGATTTTAAAAATGACAATTTGAAAATTAGATCTAAGTTAATAGTTTGACGTTCTTTACTTCTAAATAACTAAGTCTTATTTTAGAATAGTGAATTTAAAATCAAAGCTAAGTTATTCGTTTGAAGTTCTTTACTTAAAAAAATCTGCTTCTGAGTTTAGAAATCACAATTTGAAAATCAGGTCTAAGTTAATAGTTTGACATTTTTTACTTCATAATAACTAAGTCTTATTTTAGACTAGTAAATTTGTAAATCAAAACTAAGTTATTAGTTTGAAGTTCTTTACTTGAAAATATCTACTACTGATTTTAGAAATGACAATTTGAAAATCAGATCTAAGTTAACAGTTTGACGTTCTTTACTTTTAAATAACTAAGTCTTATTTTAGACTAGTGAATTTGTAAATCAAAACTAACTTATTAGTTTGAAGGTCTTTACTGGAAAATATCTACTTTTGATTTTAGAAATGACAATTTGAAAATCAGATCTAAGTTAATAGTTTTACGTTTTTTACTTCAAATTAACTAAGTCTTATTTTAGACTAGTGAATTTGTAAATGTAAACTAGGTTATTAGTTTGAAGTACTTTACTTACAAATATCTACTTCTGATTTTATAAATGACAATTTGAAAATCAGAGTTAAGTTAATAGTTTGACGTTCTTTACTTCAAATTAACTAAGTATTATTTTAGAATATTGAATTTGTAAATCAAAACTAAGTTATTAGTTTAAAGATCTTTACTTGAAAATATGTGCTTTAGATTTTAGAAATGACAATTTGAAAATCAGATCTAAATTAATAATTTGACGTTCTTTACTTCAAAACAACTAAGTCTTATTTTAGTATAGTGAATTTGTAAATTAAAACTAAGTTATTAGTATGAAGTTCTTCACTTGAAAAAAACTACCACTGATTTTAGAAATGACAATTTGAAAATCTGATCTAAGTTAATAGTTTGACGTTCTTTACTTCAAAATAACTAAGTCTTATTTTAGAATAGTGAATTTGTAAATCAAAGCTAAGTTATTGGTCTGAAGTTCTTTACTTGAAAAAAACTACTACTGATTTTAGAAATGACAGTTTGAAAATCAGATCTAAGTTAATAGTTTGACGTGCTTTAATTCTAAATAACTAAGTCTTATTTTGGACTAGTGAATTTGTAAATCAAAACTAAGTTATTAGTTTAAAGTTCTTTACTTTGAAATATCTACTTCTTTTTTAAGAACTGACAATTTGAAAATCAGATCTAAGTTAATAGTATGACGTTCTTTACTTCAAAATAGATAAGTCTTATTTTAGAATACTGTATTTGTAAATCAAAACTAAGATGTTAGTGTGAAGTACTTTATTTGAAAATATCTGCTTCAGATTTTAGAAATAACAATTTGAAAATCAGGTCTAAGTTAATAGTATGAGGTTTTTTCTTCAAAATAACTAAGTTTTATTTCACACTAGTGAATTTGTAAATCAAAACTAAGTTATAAGTTTGAAGTTATTTACATGAAAATATCTACTACTGATCTTAGAAATGACAATTTGAAAATCAGATCTAAGTTTATAGTTTGACGTTCTTTACTTCAAAATAACTATGGCTTATTTTAGAATAGAGAATTTCTAAATCAAAACTAAGTTATTAGTTTGAAATTCTTTACTTTGAAATATCTACTTCTTTTTTAAGAACTGACAATTTGAAAATCAGATCTAAGTTAATAGTATGACGTTCTTTACTTCAAAATAGATAAGTCTTATTTTAGAATACTGTATTTGTAAATCAAAACTAAGATGTTAGTTTGAATTACTTTATTTGAAAATAACTGCTTCAGATTTTAGAAATGACAATTTGAAAATCAGTTCTAAGTTAATAGTTTGACGTTCTTTACTTCAAACCAACTAAGTCTTATTTTAGTATAGTGAATTTGTAAATCAAAACTAAGTTATTGGTCTGAAGTTCTTTACTTGAAAAAAACTACTACTGATTTTAGAAATGACAGTTTGAAAATCAGATCTAAGTTAATAGTTTGACGTGCTTTACTTCTAAATAACTAAGTCTTATTTTGGACTAGTGAATTTGTAAATCAAAACTAAGTTATTAGTTTAAAGTTCTTTACTTTGAAATATCTACTTCTTTTTTAAGAACTGACAATTTGAAAATCAGATCTAAGTTAATAGTATGACGTTCTTTACTTCAAAATAGATAAGTCTTATTTTAGAATACTGTATTTGTAAATCAAAACTAAGATGTTAGTGTGAAGTACTTTATTTGAAAATATCTGCTTCAGATTTTAGAATTGACAATTTGAAAATCAGATCTAAGTTAATAGTTTGACGTTCTTTACTTCAAACCAACTAAGTCTTATTTTAGTATAGTGAATTTGTAAATCAAAACTAAGTTATTAGTATGAAGTTCTTTACTTGAAAATATCTACTACTAATTTTAGAAATGACAATTTGAAAATCAGATCTAAGTTAAAAGTTTGACGTTTTTCACTTCAAAATAACTAACACTTATTTTAGACTAGTGAATTTGTAAATCAAAACTAAGTTATTAGTTTAAAGTTTTTTACTTCAAATTTACTAATTCGGATCTTAGTAATGTAAATTTGGAAATCAAATCTAAGGTTGTAGTTTGAAGTTCTTTACTTGAAATTATCTACTTCTGATTTTAGAAATGACAATTTAAAAATCAAATCTAAGTTAATAGTTTGACGTTCTTTACTTCAAAATAACTAAGTCTTATTTTAGAATAGTGAATTTGTAAATCAAAGCTAAGTTATTAGTTTGAAGTTCTTTACTTGAAAATATTTACTTCTGATTTTAGAAATGACAATTTGAAATTCAGATCTAAGTTAATAGTTTGACGTTCTTTACTTCTAAATAACTAACTCTTATTTTAGTATAGTAAATTTGTAAATTAAAACTAAGTTATTAGTTTGAAGTTCTTAACTTGAAAATATCTACTACTAATTTTAGAAATGAAAATTTGAAAATCAGATCTAAGTTAATAGTTTGACATTTTTCACTTCAAAATAACTAAGACTTATTTTAGACTAGTGAATTTGTAAATCAAAACTAAGTTATTACTTTAAAGTTTTTTACTTCAAATTTACAAATTCGGAATCTAGTAATGTAAATTTGGAAATCAAATCTAAGGTTGTAGTTTAAAGTTCTTTACTTGAAAATATCTACTTCTGATTTTAAAAATGATAATTTGAAAATCAGATCTAAGTTAATAGTTTGACGTGCTTTACTTCTAAATAACTAAGTCTTATTTTAGACTAGTGAATTTGTAAATCAAAACTAAGTTATTAGTTTAAAGTTCTTTACTTTGAAATATCTACTTCATTTTTAAGAACTGACAATTTGAAAATCAGATCTAAGTTAATAGTATGACGTTCTTTACTTAAAAATAGATAAGTCTTATTTTAGAATACTGTATTTGTAAATCAAAACTAAGATGTTAGTGTAAAGTACTTTATTTGAAAATATCTGCTTGAGATTTTAGAATTGACAATTTGAAAATCAGATCTAAGTTAATAGTTTGACGTTCTTTACTTCAAACCAACTAAGTCTTATTTTAGTATAGTGAATTTGTAAATCAAAACTAAGTTATTAGTATGAAGTTCTTTACTTGAAAATATCTACTACTAATTTTAGAAATGACAATTTGAAAATCAGTTCTAAGTTAAAAGTTTGACGTTTTTCACTTCAAAATAACTAAGACTTATTTTAGACTAGTGAATTTGTAAATCAAAACTAAGTTATTAGTTTAAAGTTTTTTACTTCAAATTTACTAATTCGGATCTTAGTAATGTAAATTTGGAAATCAAATCTAAGGTTGTAGTTTGAAGTTCTTTACTTGAAATTATCTACTTCTGATTTTAGAAATTACAATTTAAAAATCAAATCTAAGTTAATAGTTTGACGTTCTTTACTTCAAAATAACTAAGTATTATTTTAGAATAGTGAATTTGTAAATCAAAGCTAAGTTATTAGTTTGAAGTTCTTTACTTGAAAATATTTACTTCTGATTTTAGAAATGACAATTTGAAATTCAGATCTAAGTTAATAGTTTGACGTTCTTTACTTCGAAATAACTAACTCTTATTTTAGTATAGTGAATTTGTAAATTAAAACTA
This sequence comes from Cantharis rustica, assembly GCA_911387805.1. NCBI lineage: Eukaryota > Metazoa > Arthropoda > Insecta > Coleoptera > Cantharidae > Cantharis > Cantharis rustica. The sequence continues at coordinate 36,946,327 of OU426878.1, forward strand.
AGTTATTAGTTTGAAGTTCTTAACTTGAAAATATCTACTACTAATTTTAGAAATGACAATTTGAAAATCAGATCTAAGTTAATAGTTTGACATTTTTCACTTCAAAATAACTAAGACTTATTTTAGACTAGTGAATTTGTAAATCAAAACTAAGTTATTACTTTAAAGTTTTTTACTTCAAATTTACTAATTCGGATCTTAGTAATGTAAATTTGGAAATCAAATCTAAGGTTGTAGTTTAAAGTTCTTTACTTGAAAATATCTACTTCTGATTTTAGAAATGACAATTTGAAAATCACGCCTATGTTAAAAGTTTGACGTTCTTTACTTCTAAACAAATAAGTCTTATTTTAGTGTAGTGAAATTGTAAATCAAAACTAAGTTATTAGTTTAAAGTTTTCTACTTCAAATTTACTAATTCGGATCTTAGTAATGTAAACTTGGAAATCAAATCTAAGGTTGTAGTTTGACGTTCTTTACTTCAAAATAACTAAGTCTTATTTTAGAATAGTGAATTTGTAAATCAAAGGTAAGTTATTAGTTTGAAGTTCTTTACTTGAAAATTTCTACATCTGATTTTAGAAATGACAATTTGAAATTCAGATCTAAGTTAATAGTGTGACGTTCTTAACTTCTAAATAACTAAGTCTTATTTTAGTATAGTGAATTTGTAAATTAAAACTAAGTTATTAGTTTGACGTTCTTTACTTGAATATATCTACTACTGATCTTAGAAATGACAATTTGAAAATCAGATCTAAGTTAGTAGTTTGACGTTCTTTACTTCAAACTAGATTAGTCTTATCTTAGAATACTGTATTTGTAAATCAAAACTAAGTTAGTAGTTTGAAGTTCTTTACTTGAAAATATCTACTTCTGATTTTGGAAATGACAATTTGAAAATCAGATTTAAGTTAATAGTTTGACGTTCTTTACTTCAAAATAACTAAGTCTTATTTTAAACTAGTGAATTTGTAAATCAAAACTAAGTTATTACTTTAAAGTTTTTTACTTCAAATTTACAAATTCGGAATCTAGTAATGTAAATTTGGAAATCAAATCTAAGGTTGTAGTTTAAAGTTCTTTACTTGAAAATATCTACTTCTGATTTTAAAAATGATAATTTGAAAATCAGATCTAAGTTAATAGTTTGACGTGCTTTACTTCTAAATAACTAAGTCTTATTTTAGACTAGTGAATTTGTAAATCAAAACTAAGTTATTAGTTTAAAGTTCTTTACTTTGAAATATCTACTTCTTTTTTAAGAACTGACAATTTGAAAATCAGATCTAAGTTAATAGTATGACGTTCTTTACTTAAAAATAGATAAGTCTTATTTTAGAATACTGTATTTGTAAATCAAAACTAAGATGTTAGTGTGAAGTACTTTATTTGAAAATATCTGCTTGAGATTTTAGAATTGACAATTTGAAAATCAGATCTAAGTTAATAGTTTGACGTTCTTTACTTCAAACCAACTAAGTCTTATTTTAGTATAGTGAATTTGTAAATCAAAACTAAGTTATTAGTATGAAGTTCTTTACTTGAAAATATCTACTACTAATTTTAGAAATGACAATTTGAAAATCAGTTCTAAGTTAAAAGTTTGACGTTTTTCACTTCAAAATAACTAAGACTTATTTTAGACTAGTGAATTTGTAAATCAAAACTAAGTTATTAGTTTAAAGTTTTTTACTTCAAATTTACTAATTCGGATCTTAGTAATGTAAATTTGGAAATCAAATCTAAGGTTGTAGTTTGAAGTTCTTTACTTGAAATTATCTACTTCTGATTTTAGAAATGACAATTTGAAATTCAGATCTAAGTTAACAGTATGACGTTCTCTACTTCAAAATAACTAAGTCTTAATTTAGACTAGTGAATTTGTAAATCAAAACTAAGTTATTAGTTTAAAGTTATTTATTTCAAATTTACTAATTCGGATCTTAGTAATGTAAATTTGGAAATCAAATCTAAGGTTGTAGTTTGACGTTCTTTACTTCAAAATAACTAAGTCTTATTTTAGAATAGTGAACTTGTAAATCAAAACTAAGTTATTAGTTAGAAGTACTTTACTTTAAAATAGCTACTTCTGATTTTAAAAATGACTATTTGAAAATCAGATCTAAGTTAATAGTTTGACGTTCTTTACTTCAAAATAGATAAGTCTTATTTTAAACTAGTGAATTTGTAAATCAATACTTAGTTGTTAGTTTGAAGTTTTCTATTTCAAATTTTCTAATTCGGATCTTAGTAATGTAAATATCGAAATCAATTCTAAGATTGTAGTTTGAAGTTCTTTACTTGAAAATATCTACTTCTGATTTTAAAAATGATAATTTGAAAATCAGATCTAAGTTAATAGTTTGACGTTCTTTACTTCAAAATAACTAAGTCTTATTTTAGAATAGTGAATTTGTAAATCAAAGCTAAGTTATTAATTTGAAGTTTTTTAGTTGAACATATCTACTTCTGATTTTAGAAATGACAATTTGAAAATCAAGTCTAAGTTAATAGTTTGACGTTTTTTACTTCAAAATAACTAAAACTTATTTTAGACTAGTAAATTTGTAAATCAAAACTAAGTTATTAGTTTGAAGTTCTTTACTTGAAAATATCTACTCCTGATTTTAGAAATGACAATTTGTAAATCAGATCTAAGTTAATAGTTTGACGTTCCTTTCTTCAAAATAACTTAGTCATATTTTAGAATAGTGAATTTGTAAATCAAAACTAAGTTGTTAGTTTCAAATTCTTTATTTGAAAATATCTGCTTTAGATTTTAGAAATGACAATTTGAAATTCAGATCTAAGTTAATAGTGTGACGTTCTAAACTTTTAAAGAACTAAGTCTTATTTTAGTATAGTGAATTTGTAAGTTAAAACTAAGTTATTAGTTTGACGTTCTTTACTTGAATATATCTACTACTGATCTTAGAAATGACAATTTGAAAATCAGATCTAAGTTAGTAGTTTGACGTTCTTTACTTCAAAATAGATTAGTCTTATTTTAGAATACTGTATTTGTAAATCAAAACTAAGTTAGTAGTTTGAAGTTCTTTACTTGAAAATATCTACTTCTGATTTTGGAAATGACAATTTGAAAATCAGATTTAAGTTAATAGTTTGACGTTTTTTACTTCAAAATAACTAAGTCTTATTTTAAACTAGTGAATTTGTAAATAAAAACTAAGTTATTAGTTTAAAGTTTTTTACTTCAAATTTACTAATTCGGATCTTAGTAATGTAAATTTGGAAATCAAATCTAAGGTTGTAGTTTGAAGTTCTTTACTTGAAATTATCTACTTCTGATTTTAGAAATGACAATTTGAAATTCAGATCTAAGTTAACAGTATGACGTTCTCTACTTCAAAATAACTCAGTCTTAATTTAGTCTAGTGAATTTGTAAATCAAAACTAAGTTATTAGTTTAAAGTTATTTATTTCAAATTTACTAATTCGGATCTTAGTAATGTAAATTTGGAAATCAAATCTAAGGTTGTAGTTTGACGTTCTTTACTTCAAAATAACTAAGTCTTATTTTAGAATAGTGAACTTGTAAAACAAAACTAAGTTATTAGTTAGAAGTACTTTACTTAAAAATAGCTACTTCTGATTTTAAAAATGACAATTTTAAAATCAGATCTAAGTTAATAGATTGACGTTCCTTTCTTCAAAATAACTTAGTCTTATTTTAGAATAGTGAATTTGTAAATCAAAACTAAGTTGTTAGTTTCAAATTCTTTATTTGAAAATATCTGCTTTAGATTTTAGAAATGACAATTTGAAAAACAGATCTAAGTTAATAGTTTGACGTTTTTTACATCAAAATAACTAAATTTTGTTTTAGAACAGTTAATTTGTAAATCAAAACTAAGTTATTAGTTTGAAGTTTTTTACTTGAAAATATCTACTTCTGACTTTAGAAATGACAATTTGAAAATCAGATCTAAGTTAATAGTTTGACGTTCTTTACTTCTAAATAACTAAATCTTATTTTAGTATAGTGAATTTGTAAATCAAATCTAAGTTATTAGTTTGAAGTTCTGTACTTGAAAATATATATTTCTGATTTTAGAAATGACAATTTGAAAATCAGATCTAAGTTAATAGTTTGACGTTCTTTACTTCAAAACAACTAAGTCTTATTTTAGTATAGTGAATTTGTAAATCAAAACTAGGTTATTAGTTTGAAACCTATACTTGAAAAAATCTGCTACTGATTTTAGAAATGACAGTTTGAAAATCAGATCAAAGTTTATAGTTTGACGTTCTTTACTTCAAACCAACTAAGTCTTATTTTAGACTAGTAAATTTGTAAATCAAAACTAAGTTATTAGTTTAAGGTTTTTTATTTCAAATTTACTAATTCGGATCTTAGTAATGTAAATATCGAAATCAAATCTAAGGTTGTAGTTTGAAGTTCTTTACTTGAAAATATCTACTACTGATTTTAGAAATGACAATTTCATAATCAGAGCTAAGTTAATAGTTTGACGTTCTTTACTTCAAAATAACTAAGTCTTATTTTAGAATAGTGAATTTGTAAATAAAAGCTAAGTTATTAATTTGAAGTTCTTTACTTGAACATATCTACTACTGATTTTAGAAATAACAATTTGAAAATCAGGTCTAAGTTAATAGTATGAGGTTTTTTCTTCAAAATAACTAAGTTTTATTTCACACTAGTGAATTTGTAAATCAAAACTAAGTTATAAGTTTGAAGTTATTTACATGAAAATATCTACTACTGATCTTAGAAATGACAATTTGAAAATCAGATCTAAGTTAATAGTTTGACGTTCTTTACTTCAAAATAACTATGTCTTATTTTAGAATAGAGAATTTCTAAATCAAAACTAAGTTATTAGTTTGAAGTTCTTTACTTTGAAATATCTACTTCTTTTTTAAGAACTGACAATTTGAAAATCAGATCTAAGTTAATAGTATGACGTTCTTTACTTCAAAATAGATAAGTCTTATTTTAGAATACTGTATTTGTAAATCAAAACTAAGATGTTAGTGTGAAGTACTTTATTTGAAAATATCTGCTTCAGATTTTAGAATTGACAATTTGAAAATCAGATTTAAGTTAATAGTTTGACGTTCTTTACTTCAAACCAACTAAGTCTTATTTTAGTATAGTGAATTTGTAAATCAAAACTAAGTTATTAGTATGAAGTTCTTTACTTGAAAATATCTACTACTAATTTTAGAAATGACAATTTGAAAATCAGATCTAAGTTAAAAGTTTGACGTTTTTCACTTCAAAATAACTAAGACTTATTTTAGACTAGTAAATTTGTAAATCAAAACTAAGTTATTAGTTTAAAGTTTTTTACTTCAAATTTACTAATTCGGATCTTAGTAATGTAAATTTGGAAATCAAATCTAAGGTTGTAGTTTGAAGTTCTTTACTTGAAATTATCTACTTCTGATTTTAGAAATGACAATTTAAAAATCAAATCTAAGTTAATAGTTTGACGTTTTTTACTTCAAAATAACTAAGTCTTATTTTAGAATAGTGAATTTGTAAATCAAAGCTAAGTTATTAGTTTGAAGTTCTTTACTTGAAAATATTTACTTCTGATTTTAGAAATGACAATTTGAAATTCAGATCTAAGTTAATAGTTTGACGTTCTTTACTTCTAAATAACTAACTCTTATTTTAGTATAGTGAATTTGTAAATTAAAGCTAAGTTATTAGTTTGAAGTTCTTAACTTGAAAATATCTACTACTAATTTTAGAAATGACAATTTGAAAATCAGATCTAAGTTAATAGTTTGACATTTTTCACTTCAAAATAACTAAGACTTACTTTAGACTAGTGAATTTGTAAATCAAAACTAGGTTATTAGTTTGAAACCTATACTTGAAAAAATCTACTACTGATTTTAGAAATGATATTTTGAAAATCAGATCTAAGTGATTAGTTTAACGTTCTTTACTTCAAAATAACTAAGTCTTATTTTAGACTAGTGAATTTCTAAATCAAAACTAAGTTATTACTTTAAAGTATTTTACTTGAAATTTACTAATTCGGATCTTAGTAATGTAAATTTGGAAATCAAATCTAAGGTTGTAGTTTAAAGTTCTTTACTTGAAAATATCTACTTCTGATTTTAGAAATGACAATTTGAAAATCACGCCTATGTTAAAAGTTTGACCTTCATTACTTCTTAACAAATAAGTCTTATTTTAGTGTAGTGAAATTGTAAATCAAAACTAAGTTATTAGTTTAAAGTTTTTTACTTCAAATTTACTAATTCGGATCTTAGTAATGTAAACTTGGAAATCAAATCTAAGGTTGTAGTTTGACGTTCTTTACTTCAAAATAACTAAGTCTTATTTTAGAATAGTGAATTTGTAAATCAAAGCTAAGTTATTAGTTTGAAGTTGTTTACTTGAAAATATCTACTTCTGATTTTAGAAATGACAATTTGAAAATCAGATCTAAGTTAATAGTTTGACGTTCTTTACTTCAAAACAACTAAGTCTTATTTTAGTATAGTGAATTTGTAAATCAAAACTAAGTTATTAGTTTGAAACCTATACTTGAAAAAATCTACTACTGATTTTAGAAATGACATTTTGAAAATCAGATCTAAGTTAATAGTTTAACCTTCTTTACTTCAAAATAACTAAGTCTTATTTTAGACTAGTAAATTTGTAAATCAAAACTAAGTTATTAGTTTCAAGTTCTCTACTTGAAAATATCTACTACTGATTTTAGAAATGACAATTTGAAGATCAGATCTAAGTTAATAGTTTGACGTTCTTTACTTCTAAATAACTAAGTATTATTTTAAAATAGTGAATTTGTAAATTAAAGCTAAGTTATTTGTTTAAAGTTCTTTACTGAAAGAAATCTACTTCTGATTTTAGAAATGACAATTTGAAAATAAGGTTTAATTTAATAGTTTGACGTTTTTACTTCAAAATAACTAAGTCTTATTTTAGACTAGTAAATTTGTAAATCAAAACTAAGTTATTAGTTTCAAGTTCTCTACTTGAAAATATCTACTACTGATTTTAGAAATGACAATTTGAAAATCAGATCTAAGTTAATAGCTTGACGTTCTTTACTTCAAAATAACTATGTCTTATTTTAGAATAGAGAATTTCTAAATCAAAAGTAAGTTATTAGTTTGAAGTTCTTTACTTTGAAATATCTACTTCTATTTTAAGAACTGACAATTTGAAAATCAGATCTAAGTTAATAGTATGACGTTCTTTACTTCAAAATAGATAAGTCTTATTTTAGAATACTGTATTTGTAAATCAAAACTAAGTTGTTAGTTTGAAGTACTTTATCTAAAGTACTTTATCTGAAGTACTAATATCTGCTTCAGATTTTAGAAATGACAATTTGAAAATCAGATCGAAGTTAATAGTTTGACGTTCTTTACTTCAAACCAACTAAGTCTTATTGTAGTATAGTGAATTTGTAAATTAAAACTAAGTTATTAGTATGAAGTTCTTTACTTGAAAAAAACTACTACTGATTTTAGAAATGACAGTTTGAAAATCAGATCAAAGTTTATAGTTTGACGTTCTTTACTTCAAAATAACTAAGTCTTATTTTAGACTAGTAAATTTGTAAATCAAAACTAAGTTATTAGTTTAAGGTTTTTTATTTCAAATTTACTAATTCGGATCTTAGTAATGTAAATATCGAAATCAAATCTAAGGTTGTAGTTTGAAGTTCTTTACTTGAAAATATCTACTACTGATTTTAGAAATGACAATTTAATAATCAGAGCTAAGTTAATAGTTTGACGTTCTTTACTTCAAAATAACTAAGTCTTATTTTAGAATAGTGAATTTGTAAATAAAATCTAAGTTATTAATTTGAAGTTCTTTACTTGAACATATCTACTACTGATTTTAGAAATAACAATTTGAAAATCAGGTCTAAGTTAATAGTATGAGGTTTTTTCTTCAAAATAACTAAGTTTTATTTCACACTAGTGAATTTGTAAATCAAAACTAAGTTATAAGTTTGAAGTTATTTACATGAAAATATCTACTACTGATCTTTGAAATGACAATTTGAAAATCAGATCTAAGTTTATAGTTTGACGTTCTTTACTTCAAAATAACTAAGTCTTATTTTAGACTAGTAAATTTGTTAATCAAAACTAAGTTATTAGTTTCAAGTTCTCTACTTGAAACTAACTACTACTTATTTTAGAAATGACAATTTGAAAATCAGATCTAAGTTAATAGTTTGACGTTCTTTACTTCAAAATAACTATGTCTTATTTTAGAATAGAGAATTTCTAAATCAAAACTAAGTTATTAGTTTGAAGTTCTTTACTTTGAAATATCTACTTCTTTTTTAAGAACTGACAATTTGAAAATCAGATCTAAGTTAATAGTATGACGTTCTTTACTTCAAAATAGATAAGTCTTATTTTAGAATACTGTATTTGTAAATCAAAATCAAGATGTTAGTTTGAAGTACTTTATTTGAAAATAACTGCTTCAGATTTAAAAATGACAATTTGAAAATCAGATCTAAGTTAATAGTTTGACGTTCTTTAGTTCAAACCAACTAAGTCTTATTTTAGTATAGTGAATTTGTAAATCAAAACTAAGTTATTGGTATGAAGTTCTTTACTTGAAAAAAACAACTACTGATTTTATAAATGACAGTTTGAAAATCAGATCTAAGTTAATAGTTTGACGTGCTTTACTTCTAAATAACTAAGTCTTATTTTAGACTAGTGAATTTGTAAATCAAAACTAAGTTATTAGTTTAAAGTTCTTTACTTTGAAATATCTACTTCTTTTTTAAGAACTGACAATTTGAAAATCAGATCTAAGTTAATAGTATGACGTTCTTTACTTCAAAATAGATAAGTCTTATTTTAGAATACTGTATTTGTAAATCAAAACTAAGATGTTAGTGTGAAGTACTTTATTTGAAAATATCTGCTTCAGATTTTAGAATTGACAATTTGAAAATCAGATCTAAGTTAATAGTTTGACGTTCTTTACTTCAAACCAACTAAGTCTTATTTTAGTATAGTGAATATGTAAATCAAAACTAAGTTATTAGTATGAAGTTCTTTACTTGAAAATATTTACTACTAATTTTAGAAATGACAATTTGAAAATCAGATCTAAGTTAAAAGTTTGACGTTTTTCACTTCAAAATAACTAAGACTTATTTTAGACTAGTGAATTTGTAAATCAAAACTAAGTTATTAGTTTAAAGTTTTTTACTTCAAATTTACTAATTCGGATCTTAGTAATGTAAATTTGGAAATCAAATCTAAGGTTGTAGTTTGAAGTTCTTTACTTGAAATTATCTACTTCTGATTTTAGAAATGACAATTTAAAAATCAAATCTAAGTTAATAGTTTGACGTTCTTTACTTCAAAATAACTAAGTCTTATTTTAGTATAGTGAATTTGTAAATCAAAGCTAAGTTATTAGTTTGAAGTTTTTTACTTGAAAATATTTATTTCTGATTTTAGAAATGACAATTTGAAATTCAGATCTAAGTTAATAGTTTGACGTTCTTTACTTCTAAATAACTAACTCTTATTTTAGTATAGTGAATTTGTAAATTAAAACTAAGTTATAAGATTGAAGTTATTTACATGAAAATATCTACTACTGATCTTAGAAATGACAATTTGAAAATCAGATCTAAGTTTATAGTTTGACGTTCTTTACTTCAAAATATCTAAGTCTTATTTTAGAATAGTGAATTTGTAAATCAAAGCTAAGTTATTAGTTTGAAGTTCTTTACTTGAAAATATTTACTTCTGATTTTAGAAATGACAATTTGAAAATCACGCCTATGTTAAAAGTTTGACGTTCTTTACTTCTAAACAAATAAGTCTTATTTTAGTGTAGTGAAATTGTAAATCAAAACTAAGTTATTAGTTTAAAGTTTTTTACTTCAAATTTACTAATTCGGATCTTAGTAATGTAAACTTGGAAATCAAATCTAAGGTTGTAGTTTGACGTTCTTTACTTCAAAATAACTAAGTCTTATTTTAGAATAGTGAATTTGTAAATCAAAGCTAAGTTATTAGTTTGAAGTTGTTTACTTGAAAATATCTACTTCTGATTTTAGAAATGACAATTTGAAAATCAGATCTAAGGTAATAGTTTGACGTTCTTTACTTCAAAATTACTAAGTCTTATTTTAGAATAGTGAATTTGGAAATCAAAGCTAAGTTATTAGTTTGAAGTTCTTTACTTGAAAATTTCTACATCTGATTTTAGAACTGACAATTTGAAAATCAGATCTAAGTTAATAGTTTGACGTTCTTTACTTCAAAATAACTAAGTTTTATTTTAGACTAGTGAATTTGTAAATCAAAACTAAGTTACTAGTTTAAAGTTTTTTACTTGAAAATATCTACTTCTGATTTTAGAAATGCCAATTTGAAAATCACATCTAAGTTAATAGTTTGACGTTCTTTACGTCAAAATAGATAAGTCTTATTTTAGAATTGTGTATTCGTAAATCAAAACTAAATTATTAGATTGAAGTTCTATACTTGAAAAAATTTACTACTGATTTTAGAACTGACAATTTGAAAATCAGATCTAAGTTAGTAGTTTGACGTTCTTTACTTCTAAAGCACTAAGTCTTATTTGAGTATAGTGAAGTTGTAAATCAAAACTAAGTTATTAGTATGAAGTTCTTTACTTGAAAAAATCTAATACTGATTATAGAACTGACAATTTGAAAATCAGATCTAAGTTAATAGTTTGACGGTTTTTACTTCTAAACAACTAAGTCTTATTTTAGTATAGTGAATTTGTAAATCAAAACTAAGTTATTAGCTTGAAGTTCTGTACTTGAAAATATCTACTACTGGTTTTAGAAATGACAATTTGAAAATCAGATATAGTTATTAGTTTGACGTTCTTTACTTCAAAATAGATAAATCTTATTTTAGAATACTGTATTTGTAAGTCAAAAATAAGTTGTTAGTTTAAAGTATTTTATTTGAAAATATCTGCTTCAGATTTTAGAAATGACAATTTGAAAATAAGATCTAATTTAATAGTTTGACGTTCTTTACTTCAAAATAACTAAGTCTTATTTTAGAATAGTGAATTTGTAAATCAAAGCTAAGTTATTAGTTTAAAGTTCTATACTTGAAAATATCTACTTCTGATTGTAGAAATGACAATTTGAAAATCAGATCTAAGTTAATAGTTTGACGTTCTTTACTTCTAAATAACTAAGTTTTATTTTAGTATAGTGAATTTGTAAATCAAAACTAAGTTATTAGTTTGAAGTTCATTACTTGAAAATATCTACTACCGATTTTAGAAATGACAATTTGAAAATCAGATCTCAGTTAATAGTTTGACGTTCTTTACTTCAAAATAGATAAATATTATTTTAGAATACTGTATTTGTAAGTAAAAACTAAGTTGTTAGTTTGAAGTATTTTATTTGAAAATATCTGCTTTAGATTTTAGAAATGACAATTTGAAAATCAGATTTAAGTTAATAGTTTTACGTTGTTTACTTCAAAATAGCTAAGTATTATTTTACACTAGTGAATTTGTAAATCAACACTAAGTTATTAGTTCAAAGTTCTTTACTTGAAAGTAACTGCTTCAAATTTTAGAAACGACAATTTGTAAATCAGATCTATGTTATAATTTTAACGTTCTTTACATCAAAATAATTAAATTTTATTTTAGAATAGTAAATTTGTAAATCAAAACTAAGTTATTAGTTCGAAGTTCTTTACTTGAAAATATCTACTTTTGATTTTTGAAAAGACAATTTGAAAATCAGATCTAAGTTAATAGTTTGACGTTCTTTACTTCGAAACAACTAAGTCTTATTTTAGTATTGTGAATTTGTAAATCAAAACTAAGTTATTAGTTTAAAGTTTTTTACTTCAAATTTAGTAATTCGGTTCTTAGAAATGTAAATTTGATAATTAAATCTAAGGTTGTAGTTTGAAGTTTTTTACTTGAAAATATCTACTTCTGATTTTAGAAATAACAATCTGAAAATCAGATCTAGTTATTAGTTTGACAATTTTTACTTCTTAACAACTAAGTTTTATTTTAGTATAGTGAATTTGTTAATCAAAACTAAGTTATTAGTTTGAAGTTTTTACTTGAAAATATCTACTTCTTGTTTTAGAAATTCCATTTTGAAAAACACATCTAAGTTAATAGTTTGACGTTCTTTACTTCAAAATAGATAAGTCTTATTTTAGAATAGTGTATTCGTAAATCAAAACTAAATTATTAGATTGAAGTTCTTTACTTGAAAAAATTTACTACTGATTTTAGAACTGACAATTTGAAAATCAGATCTAAGTTAGTAGTTTGACGTTCTTTACTTCTAAAGCACTAAGTCTTATTTGAGTATAGTGAAGTTGTAAATCAAAACTAAGTTATTAGTTTGAAGTTCTGTACTTGAAAATATCTACTAGTGGTTTTAGAAATGACAATTTGAAAATCAGATCTAAGTTAATAGTTTGACGTTCTTTACTTCTAAATAACTAACTCTTATTTTAGTATAGTGAATTTGTAAATTAAAACTAAGTTATAAGTTTGAAGTTATTTACATGAAAATATCTACTGCTGATCTTAGAAATGACAATTTGAAAATCAGATCTAAGTTTATAGTTTGACGTTCTTTACTTCAAAATAACTAAGTCTTATTTTAGAATAGTGAATTTGTAAATCAAAGCTAAGTTATTAGTTTGAAGTTCTTTACTTGAAAATATTTACTTCTGATTTTAGAAATGCCAATTTGAAAATCAGATCTAAGTTAATAGTTTGACATTTTTCACTTCAAAATAACTAAGACTTATTTTAGACTAGTGAATTTGTAAATCAAAACTAAGTTATTACTTTAAAGTTTTTTACTTCAAATTTACTAATTCGGTTCTTAGTAATGTAAATTTGGAAATCAAATCTAAGGTTGTAGTTTAAAGTTCTTTACTTAAAAATATCTACTTCTGATTTTAGAAATGACAATTTGAAAATCACGCCTATGTTAAAAGTTTGACGTTCTTTACTTCTAAACAAATAAGTCTTATTTTAGTGTAGTGAAATTGTAAATCAAAACTAAGTTATTAGTTTAAAGTTTTTTACTTCAAATTTACTAATTCGGATCTTAGTAATGTAAACTTGGAAATCAAATCTAAGGTTGTAGTTTGACGTTCTTTACTTCAAAATAACTAAGTCTTATTTTAGAATAGTGAATTTGTAAATCAAAGCTAAGTTATTAGTTTGAAGTTGTTTACTTGAAAATATCTACTCCTGATTTTAGAAATAACAATTTGAAAATCAGATCTAAGGTAATAGTTTGACGTTCTTTACTTCAAAATTACTAAGTCTTATTTTAGAATAGTGAATTTGGAAATCAAAGCTAAGTTATTAGTTTGAAGTTGTTTACTTGAAAATATCTACTTCTGATTTTAGAAATAACAATTTGAAAATCAGATCTAAGGTAATAGTTTGACGTTCTTTACTTCAAAATTACTAAGTCTTATTTTAGAATAGTGAATTTGGAAATCAAAGCTAAGTTATTAGTTTGAAGTTCTTTACTTGAAAAGTTCTACTTGTGATTTTAGAAATGACAATTTGAAATTCAGATCTAAGTTAACAGTATGACGTTCTTTACTTCAAAATTGATAAATCTTATTTTAGAATACTGTATTTGTAAGTCAAAACTAAGTTGTTAGTTTAAAGTATTTTATTTGAAAATATCTGCTTCAGATTTTAGAAATGACAATTTGAAAATAAGATCTAATTTAACAGTTTGACGTTCTTAACTTCAAAATAACTAAGTCTTATTTTAGACTAGTGAATTTGTAAATCAAAACTAAGTTATTAGTTTAAAGTTTTTTACTTCAAATTTAGTAATTCGGATCTTGGAAATGTAAATTTGATAATTAAATCTAAGGTTGTAGTTTGAAGTTTTTTACTTGAAAATATCTACTTCTGATTTTAGAAATAACAATGTGAAAATCAGATCTAGTTATTAGTTTGACATTCTTTACTTCTAAACAACTAAGTCTTATTTTAGTATAGTGAATTTGTTAATCAAAACTAAGTTATTAGTTTGAAGTTTTTACTTGAAAATATCTACTTCTTATTTTAGAAATGCCAATTTGAAAATCACATCTAAGTTAATAGATTGACGTTCTTTACTTCAAAATAGATAAGTCTTATTTTAGAATAGTGTATTCGTAAATCAAAACTAAATTATTAGATTGAAGTTCTTTACTTGAAAAAATTTACTACTGATATTAGAACTGACAATTTGAAAATCAGATCTAAGTTAGTAGTTTGACGTTCTTTACTTCTAAAGCACTAAGTCTTATTTGAGTATAGTGAAGTTGTAAATCAAAACTAAGTTATTAGTATGAAGTTCCTTACTTGAAAAAATCTAATACTGATTTTAGAACTGACAATTTGAAAATCAGATCTAAGTTAATAGTTTGACGGTTTTTACTTCTAAACAACTAAGTCTTATTTTAGTATAGTGAATTTGTAAATCAAAACTAAGTTATTAGTTTGAAGTTCTGTACTTGAAAATATCTACTACTGGTTTTAGAAATGACAATTTGAAAATCAGATATAGTTATTAGTTTGACGTTCTTTAATTCAAAATAGATAAATCTTATTTTAGAATACTGTATTTGTAAGTCAAAACTAAGTTGTTCGTTTAAAGTAATTTATTTGAAAATATCTGCTTCAGATTTTAGAAATGACAATTTGAAAATAAGATCTAATTTAATAGTTTGACGTTCTTTACTTCAAAATAACTAAGTCTTATTTTAGAATAGTGAATTTGTAAATCAAAGCTAAGTTATTAGTTTAAAGTTCTATACTTGAAAATATCTACTTCTGATTTTAGAAATGACAATTTGAAAATCAGATCTAAGTTAATAGTTTGACGTTCTTTACTTCTAAATAACTAAGTTTTATTTTAGTATAGTGAATTTGTAAATCAAAACTAAGTTATTAGTTTGAAGTTCATTACTTGTAAATATCTACTACTGATTTTAGAAATGACAATTTGAAAATCAGATCTCAGTTAATAGTTTGACGATCTTTACTTCAAAATAGATAAATCTTATTTTAGAATACTGTATTTGTAAGTCAAAACTAAGTGGTTAGTTTGAAGTATTTTATTTGAAAATATCTGCTTCAGATTTTAGAAATGACAATTTGAAAATCAGATTTAAGTTAATAGTTTGACGTTCTTTACTTCAAAATAGCTAAGTATTATTTTAGACTAGTGAATTTGTAAATCAACACTAAGTTATTAGTTTAAAGTTTTTTACTTCAAATTTACTAATTCGGATTTTAGAAATCTAATTTGAAAATCAAATCTAAGGTTGTATTTTGAAGTTCTTTACTTGAAAATATCTACTTCTGATTTTAGAAATGACAGTTTGTAAATCAGATCTATGTTAATATTTTAACGTTCTTTACATCGAAATAATTTAATTTTATTTTAGAATAGTTAATTTGTAAATCAAAACTAAGTTATTAGTTTGAAGTTCTTTACTTGTAAATATCTACTTTTGATTTTTGAAATGACAATTTGAAAATCAGATCTAAGTTAATAGTTTGACGTTCTTTACTTCAAAATAGCTAAGTATTATTTTAGACTAGTGAATTTGTAAATCAACACTAAGTTATTAGTTCAAAGTTCTTTACTTGAAAGTAACTGCTTCAGATTTTAGAAATGACCATTTGTAAATCAGATCTATGTTAATATTTTAACCTTCTTTACATCAAAATAATTAAATTTTATTTTAGAATAGTTAATTTGTAAATCAAAACTAAGTTATTAGTTTGAAGTTCTTTACTTGAAAATATCTACTTTTGATTTTTGAAATGACAATTTGAAAATCAGATCTAAGTTAATAGTTTGACGTTCTTTACTTCGAAACAACTAAGTCTTATTTTAGTATTGTGAATTTGTAAATCAAAACTAAGTTATTAGTTTAAAGTTTTTTACTTCAAATTTAGTAATTCGGTTCTTAGAAATGTAAATTTGATAATTAAATCTAAGGTTGTAGTTTGAAGTTTTTTACTTGAAAATATCTACTTCTGATTTTAGAAATAACAATCTGAAAATCAGATCTAGTTATTAGTTTGACAATTTTTACTTCTTAACAACTAAGTTTTATTTTAGTATAGTGAATTTGTTAATCAAAACTAAGTTATTAGTTTGAAGTTTTTACTTGAAAATATCTACTTCTTGTTTTAGAAATTCCATTTTGAAAAACACATCTAAGTTAATAGTTTGACGTTCTTTACTTCAAAATAGATAAGTCTTATTTTAGAATAGTGTATTCGTAAATCAAAACTAAATTATTAGATTGAAGTTCTTTACTTGAAAAAATTTACTACTGATTTTAGAACTGACAATTTGAAAATCAGATCTAAGTTAGTAGTTTGACGTTCTTTACTTCTAAAGCACTAAGTCTTATTTGAGTATAGTGAAGTTGTAAATCAAAACTAAGTTATTAGTTTGAAGTTCTGTACTTGAAAATATCTACTAGTGGTTTTAGAAATGACAATTTGAAAATCAGATCTAAGTTAATAGTTTGACGTTCTTTACTTCTAAATAACTAACTCTTATTTTAGTATAGTGAATTTGTAAATTAAAACTAAGTTATAAGTTTGAAGTTATTTACATGAAAATATCTACTACTGATCTTAGAAATGACAATTTGAAAATCAGATCTAAGTTTATAGTTTGACGTTCTTTACTTCAAAATAACTAAGTCTTATTTTAGAATAGTGAATTTGTAAATCAAAGCTAAGTTATTAGTTTGAAGTTCTTTACTTGAAAATATTTACTTCTGATTTTAGAAATGCCAATTTGAAAATCAGATCTAAGTTAATAGTTTGACATTTTTCACTTCAAAATAACTAAGACTTATTTTAGACTAGTGAATTTGTAAATCAAAACTAAGTTATTACTTTAAAGTTTTTTACTTCAAATTTACTAATTCGGTTCTTAGTAATGTAAATTTGGAAATCAAATCTAAGGTTGTAGTTTAAAGTTCTTTACTTAAAAATATCTACTTCTGATTTTAGAAATGACAATTTGAAAATCACGCCTATGTTAAAAGTTTGACGTTCTTTACTTCTAAACAAATAAGTCTTATTTTAGTGTAGTGAAATTGTAAATCAAAACTAAGTTATTAGTTTAAAGTTTTTTACTTCAAATTTACTAATTCGGATCTTAGTAATGTAAACTTGGAAATCAAATCTAAGGTTGTAGTTTGACGTTCTTTACTTCAAAATAACTAAGTCTTATTTTAGAATAGTGAATTTGTAAATCAAAGCTAAGTTATTAGTTTGAAGTTGTTTACTTGAAAATATCTACTCCTGATTTTAGAAATAACAATTTGAAAATCAGATCTAAGGTAATAGTTTGACGTTCTTTACTTCAAAATTACTAAGTCTTATTTTAGAATAGTGAATTTGGAAATCAAAGCTAAGTTATTAGTTTGAAGTTGTTTACTTGAAAATATCTACTTCTGATTTTAGAAATAACAATTTGAAAATCAGATCTAAGGTAATAGTTTGACGTTCTTTACTTCAAAATTACTAAGTCTTATTTTAGAATAGTGAATTTGGAAATCAAAGCTAAGTTATTAGTTTGAAGTTCTTTACTTGAAAAGTTCTACTTGTGATTTTAGAAATGATAATTTGAAATTCAGATCTAAGTTAACAGTATGACGTTCTTTACTTCAAAATTGATAAATCTTATTTTAGAATACTGTATTTGTAAGTCAAAACTAAGTTGTTAGTTTAAAGTATTTTATTTGAAAATATCTGCTTCAGATTTTAGAAATGACAATTTGAAAATAAGATCTAATTTAACAGTTTGACGTTCTTAACTTCAAAATAACTAAGTCTTATTTTAGACTAGTGAATTTGTAAATCAAAACTAAGTTATTAGTTTAAAGTTTTTTACTTCAAATTTAGTAATTCGGATCTTGGAAATGTAAATTTGATAATTAAATCTAAGGTTGTAGTTTGAAGTTTTTTACTTGAAAATATCTACTTCTGATTTTAGAAATAACAATGTGAAAATCAGATCTAGTTATTAGTTTGACATTCTTTACTTCTAAACAACTAAGTCTTATTTTAGTATAGTGAATTTGTTAATCAAAACTAAGTTATTAGTTTGAAGTTTTTACTTGAAAATATCTACTTCTTATTTTAGAAATGCCAATTTGAAAATCACATCTAAGTTAATAGATTGACGTTCTTTACTTCAAAATAACTAAGTCTTATTTTAGAATAGTGTATTCGTAAATCAAAACTAAATTATTAGATTGAAGTTCTTTACTTGAAAACATTTACTACTGATATTAGAACTGACAATTTGAAAATCAGATCTAAGTTAGTAGTTTGACGTTCTTTACTTCTAAAGCACTAAGTCTTATTTGAGTATAGTGAAGTTGTAAATCAAAACTAAGTTATTAGTATGAAGTTCCTTACTTGAAAAAATCTAATACTGATTTTAGAACTGACAATTTGAAAATCAGATCTAAGTTAATAGTTTGACGGTTTTTACTTCTAAACAACTAAGTCTTATTTTAGTATAGTGAATTTGTAAATCAAAACTAAGTTATTAGTTTGAAGTTCTGTACTTGAAAATATCTACTACTGGTTTTAGAAATGACAATTTGAAAATCAGATATAGTTATTAGTTTGACGTTCTTTAATTCAAAATAGATAAATCTTATTTTAGAATACTGTATTTGTAAGTCAAAACTAAGTTGTTCGTTTAAAGTAATTTATTTGAAAATATCTGCTTCAGATTTTAGAAATGACAATTTGAAAATAAGATCTAATTTAATAGTTTGACGTTCTTTACTTCAAAATAACTAAGTCTTATTTTAGAATAGTGAATTTGTAAATCAAAGCTAAGTTATTAGTTTAAAGTTCTATACTTGAAAATATCTACTTCTGATTTTAGAAATGACAATTTGAAAATCAGATCTAAGTTAATAGTTTGACGTTCTTTACTTCTAAATAACTAAGTTTTATTTTAGTATAGTGAATTTGTAAATCAAAACTAAGTTATTAGTTTGAAGTTCATTACTTGTAAATATCTACTACTGATTTTAGAAATGACAATTTGAAAATCAGATCTCAGTTAATAGTTTGACGATCTTTACTTCAAAATAGATAAATCTTATTTTAGAATACTGTATTTGTAAGTCAAAACTAAGTGGTTAGTTTGAAGTATTTTATTTGAAAATATCTGCTTCAGATTTTAGAAATGACAATTTGAAAATCAGATTTAAGTTAATAGTTTGACGTTCTTTACTTCAAAATAGCTAAGTATTATTTTAGACTAGTGAATTTGTAAATCAACACTAAGTTATTAGTTTAAAGTTTTTTACTTCAAATTTACTAATTCGGATTTTAGAAATCTAATTTGAAAATCAAATCTAAGGTTGTATTTTGAAGTTCTTTACTTGAAAATATCTACTTCTGATTTTAGAAATGACAATTTGTAAATCAGATCTATGTTAATATTTTAACGTTCTTTACATCGAAATAATTTAATTTTATTTTAGAATAGTTAATTTGTAAATCAAAACTAAGTTATTAGTTTGAAGTTCTTTACTTGTAAATATCTACTTTTGATTTTTGAAATGACAATTTGAAAATCAGATCTAAGTTAATAGTTTGACGTTCTTTACTTCAAAATAGCTAAGTATTATTTTAGACTAGTGAATTTGTAAATCAACACTAAGTTATTAGTTCAAAGTTCTTTACTTGAAAGTAACTGCTTCAGATTTTAGAAATGACCATTTGTAAATCAGATCTATGTTAATATTTTAACCTTCTTTACATCAAAATAATTAAATTTTATTTTAGAATAGTTAATTTGTAAATCAAAACTAAGTTATTAGTTTGAAGTTCTTTACTTGAAAATATCTACTTTTGATTTTTGAAATGACAATTTGAAAATCAGATCTAAGTTAATAGTTTGACGTTCTTTACTTCAAAACAACTAAGTCTTATTGTAGTATTGTGATTTTGTAAATCAAAACTAAGTTATTAGTGTGAAGTTCTTTACTTGAAAAAAACTACTACCGATTTTAGAAATGACAATTTGAAAATTAGATCTAAGTTAATCGTTTGAAGTTCTTTACTTCAAAATAACTAAGTCTTATTTTAGACTACTGAATTTGTAAATCAAAACTAAGTTATTAGTTTAAAGTTTTTTACTTGAAAATATGAACTACTGATTTTAGAAATGACAATTTGAAAATAAGATCTATGTTAATTGTTTGAAGTTTTTTACTTCAAATGAACCAATACGGTTTTTTACCAATTTGTAATGAAAATTTTAAAATCAAAGCTATAGTTATAGTTTGAAGATCTTTACTTGAAAATATCTACTTCTAATTTTAGAAATGACTATTTTAAAATCAGATCTAAGTTAATAGTTTGCCGTTCTTTACTTCAAAATATATAAGTCTTATTTTAGAATACTGTATTTGTAAATCAAAACTTAGTTATTTGTTGTAGGTTCTTTACTTGAAAATATCTACTTCTGATTTTTGAAATGACAATTTGAAAATCAGATCTAAGTTAATAGTTTGGACGTTCTTTACTTCGAAACAACTAAGTCTTATTTTAGTATTGTGAATTTGTAAATCAAAACTAAGTTATTAGTGTGAAGTTCTTTACGTGAAAAAAACTACTACCGATTTAAGAAATGACAATTTGAGAATCAGATCTAAGTTAATAGTTTGACGTTCTTTACTTCAAAATAACTAAGTCTTATTTTAGACTAGTGTATTTGTAAATCAAAACTAAATTATTAGTTTAAAGTTTTTTACTTCAAATTTAGTAATTCGGATCTTGGAAATGTAAATTTGATAATTAAATCTAAGGTTGTAGTTTGAAGTTTTTTACTTGAAAATATCTACTTCTGATTTTAGAAATAACAATGTGAAAATCAGATCAAGTTATTAGTTTGACATTCTTTACTTCTAAACAACTAAGTCTTATTTTAGTATAGTGAATTTGTTAATCAAAACTAAGTTATTAGTTTGAAGTTTTTACTTGAAAATATCTACTTATTATTTTAGAAATGCCAATTTGAAAATCACATCTAAGTTAATAGATTGACGTTCTTTACTTCAAAATAGATAAGTCTTATTTTAGAATAGTGTATTCGTAAATCAAAACTAAATTATTAGATTGAAGTTCTTTACTTGAAAAAATTTACTACTGATTTTAGAACTGACAATTTGAAAATCAGATCTAAGTTAGTAGTTTGACGTTCTTTACTTCTAAAGCACTAAGTCTTATTTGAGTATATTGAAGTTGTAAATCAAAACTAAGTTATTAGTATGAAGTTCTTTACTTGAAAAAATCTAATACTGATTTTAGAACTGACAATTTGAAAATCAGATCTAAGTTAATAGTTTGACGGTTTTTAGTTCTAAACAACTAAGTCTTATTTTAGTATAGTGAATTTGTAAATCAAAACTAAGTTATTAGTTTGAAGTTCTGTACTTGAAAATATCTACTACTGGTTTTAGAAATGACAATTTGAAAATCAGATATAGTTATTAGTTTGACGTTCTTTACTTCAAAATAG
This sequence comes from Cantharis rustica, assembly GCA_911387805.1. Classification (NCBI taxonomy): domain Eukaryota; kingdom Metazoa; phylum Arthropoda; class Insecta; order Coleoptera; family Cantharidae; genus Cantharis; species Cantharis rustica. The sequence continues at coordinate 36,967,950 of OU426878.1, forward strand.
ATAAATCTTATTTTAGAATACTGTATTTGTAAGTCAAAACTAAGTTGTTAGTTTAAAGTATTTTATTTGAAAATATCTGCTTCAGATTTTAGAAATGACAATTTGAAAATAAGATCTAATTTAATAGTTTGACGTTCTTTACTTCAAAATAACTAAGTCTTATTTTAGAATAGTGAATTTGTAAATCAAAGCGAAGTTATTAGTTTAAAGTTCTATACTTGAAAATATCTACTTCTGATATAGAAATGACAATTTGAAAATCAGATCTAAGTTAATAGTTTGACGTTCTTTACTTCTAAATAACTAAGTTTTATTTTAGTATAGTGAATTTTTAAATCAAAACTAAGTTATTAGTTTGAAGTTCATTACTTGAAAATATCTACTACTGATTTTAGAAATGACAATTTGAAAATCAGATCTCAGTTAATAGTTTGACGTTCTTTACTTCAAAATAGATAAATCTTATTTTAGAATACTGTATTTGTAAGTCAAAACTAAGTGGTTAGTTTGAAGTATTTTATTTGAAAATATCTGCTTCACATTTTAGAAATGACAATTTGAAAGTCAGATTTAAGTTAATAGTTTGACGTTCTTTACTTCAAAATAGCTAAGTATTATTTTAGACTAGTGAATTTGTAAATCAACACTAAGTTATTAGTTTAAAGTTTTTTACTTCAAATTTACTAATTCGGATCTTAGAAATCTAATTTGAAAATCAAATCTAAGGTTGTATTTTGAAGTTCTTTACTTGAAAATATCTACTTCTGATTTTAGAAATGACAATTTGTAAATCAGATCTATGTTAATATTTTAACGTTCTTTACATCGAAATAATTTAATTTTATTTTAGAATAGTTAATTTGTAAATCAAAACTAAGTTATTAGTTTGAAGTTCTTTACTTGTAAATATCTACTTTTGATTTTTGAAATGACAATTTGAAAATCAGATCTAAGTTAATAGTTTGACGTTCTATACTTCAAAATAGCTAAGTATTATTTTAGACTAGTGAATTTGTAAATCAACACTAAGTTATTAGTTCAAAGTTCTTTACTTGAAAGTAACTGCTTCAGATTTTAGAAATGACAATTTGTAAATCAGATCTATGTTAATATTTTAACCTTCTTTACATCAAAATAATTAAATTTTATTTTAGAATAGTTAATTTGTAAATCAAAACTAAGTTAATAGTTTGAAGTCTATACTTGAAAAAATCTACTACTGAATTGAGAAATGACAATTTGAATATCAGATCTAAGGTAATAGTTTGACGTTCTTTACTTCAAAATAGATAAGTCTTATTTTAGAATACTGTATTTGTAAATCAAAACTAAGTTATAAGTTTGAGGTTCTTTACTTGAAAATATCTACTTCTGATTTGAGAAATGACAATTTGAAATACAGATCTAAGGAAATAGTTTAACGTTCTTTACTTCAAAATAGATAAATCTTATTTTACAATAGTGTATTTGTAAATGAAAACTAAGGTATTAGTTTGAGGTGCTTTACTTAAAAATATCAACTTTTGATTTTTGAAATGACAATTTGAAAATTAGATCTTAGTCAATAGTTTGACGTTCTTTACTTCAAAATAGAGAAGTCTTATTTTATAATATTGTATTTGTAAAACAAAACTAAGTTGTTAGTTTGAAGTTCTTTATTTGAAAATATCTGCTTCAGATTTTAGAAATGACAATTTGAAAATCAGATCTAAGTTAATAGTTTGACGTTTTTTACTTCAAAATAACTAAGTCTTATTTTAGACTAATGAATTTGTAAATCAAAACTAAGTTATTAGTTTAAACTTTTTTACTTCAAATTTACTAATTCGGACTTTAGTAATGTAAATTTGGAAATCAAATCTAAAGTTGTAGTTTGAAGTTCTTTACTTGAAAATATCTACTACTGATTTTAGAAATGATAATTTGAAAATCAAATCTAAGTTAATAGTTTAACGTTCTTTACTTCAAAATAACTAAGTCTTATTTTAGACTACTGAATTTGTAAATTAAAACTAAGTTATTAGTTTAAAGTTTTTTACTTCAAATTTACTTATTCGGATCTTAGTATGTAACATTCAGTTTGGTACGGCCCTGTATATTGTAGTTTATTAGAAACAAATTCCCCCCTTTTCGAATTTAGATAGGAAACGCGGAAATTATGCGTACTCGATTTAACCAGATATTTCACTTTCAAGCCATAATTGATAGAGTTAACATCACAAATGTTGGAAACTTTGTTTAACTCAAATAATTGAATTTCCATAAGAACCGAACAACAGGTAATAATTTAGTTGAATTGTGATAGTTGACCAGGAAGTTATTGTCAATTTTTTGAATAGGTTCTTCTTTGATCTTCATTTTGGTTTATTTATTTTGCTGGAGGATTCGAATTTGATCTATGAACTTGGAAGTCAAAATTACAAGTTGCTTTTGGGAAGCCTTCCTGTCTGAGAACTATTATATCGCCTTATCGAATGTCAATATCAAAAAGAGTCAAAGGACAATTAGAAATTCTTGCCGCCTTTCAATAAACAAGAAAGAAAAGAGAAACATATCAGGTCGTATAATAAAATTTTATGTTGCGCCAACGAAGTCAATGTCAACAATCATCCGGAACGATTAAATTATTTTTTTATTTCAACAATATATTTTAAATTTGTGATACAGAAAGTGGTAGAAATTAATTGGAAACCGGCAGGCAAAATAGCTATTCTGCGCGCGGGGTATACGTATTAAATTATTATTAAAATTTCTTGTTCTATCGTCAGTTAATGTAGATGCAAATTTATAATGCGTTTGTTCAATATAATTTGAAACCTGTCTGACTTTGGGTTTTCTTGATACAACAATTATTTTTACAGGTTGCTTAATAAAGTCAGTGGCGCCAATATTTATAAATTTTTAGGCAACCCAATATATTCATAATTTCTTTTCTAATTTAATAAACGAACCTGCGACTCGCTCTCCCCCTATCCATCAGAGCTACCGGCACCCGTTGTTAACCGAACTGTTCTTTTTTTTTGAATTAAGAAGGTTTTACAAATGACGCCGTGACGTGGGGGCCAGATTTTTTTGAGTACTTTTAAATTCATTTTTGTTAAATTTTTGATAAGGAAAGAAGTTAGAATATTGTTATTGCAATTGACAGTTGTTGGAGGCGTGAAGTAGTCATAATATTTTTTTATTGAATATTTAATTAAAAATCAACTTTTATATTTTTACAATTTTTATTATACCGACCACAGTATGTTTCTTCGCGAATGTTTGTATGTTAATAACAAGTGCTGATAGTGCAGCACATTGAGCGATTAGAACTCTTGATATTGACAAGTCGTAGTTTATTTGCGATAGATTTAATACAAAATTATATTTCTTTTTAATTTGATACAAAATTGATGAGTAAGAAGAAGTTTCTTTGAGTAATTGGCGTGCCCAATATTAATTGAGTAAGAGATTTTATTATCTCAGTTAAGTAGCTGCAATATCAATTATTGTATGCTTTGTTTTTGCTACTGGTTTCAGAGCAATTGTTGATCTAAGTGTCTTTGAACATTACATGTTTTTATTAATTCTTTGAGATAGCGACAATTTATAAATTGTGCGTTTAAATTGATAGATTATAGAAAAATCGTATTTTGATTTCTTAGTTTATTTGGAAAAATAAACACTTGAAGGTAGTTGCAAATAGTTGTTACAGAATTTTGGTATTAATCTTCTGGTTTAATACTAAAAGGTGGAGACTTCTTTGTTTTTTTTTTTTGATTAAATATTAGCACGATGGAATCGATGCAACCGATACATTTAGAAGCCGGAGAGCTAGAATATGAATTAAATATCCGTGAGGTAATTACAGGACGCAAAACTATTAACTCGAAACGTAAGATTTTACATAATTTCCTTCAGAAAGAGCAACGTGATCCTAGATACAATATATTTATTTATGAACAACCAAATTTTGATTTTGAAGTTGAGAAAGAAATAATAAATAAAACGTTAGTGTCGCTGTGTACATTAATTGTAGAATTTGAGGGAGGTTCGCCAAATGATTCGATGTATAAACGAATTCAATCACGCTTGATACATATTACAAATAGGACAAGACGTTTGGTACTGCATTCAAAAGCAGATATAGAAGAAGAACTTAAAACTTTTAAGAACGAATCATACGCAACATGTTTAGAATTAGAGGGAGATTTAGAGGCAAAAATTGTTCGCGAAATTCCATCTTTAACCGCAAACGAATTGTTAAGTTTAGATCACTTACATGCCAATCTCCTATCGCATTCCCGTTTTTGTCGTTCAGCACATATACTAATCTACCCTTCTTCCCTACCACGGTACACAAAACATACTTGGGTGCTAATTTGGCCGAAAAATAACTTGCCGCGTTAGACAACACTTTGTTAGCCTTCCACACGCGATCGCCAATTTCAAACTGTACCTCTCTTCTTCGCAAATTGTAACGTGATGCGTTACGTTGATGTGCGTTTGAAATACGCTTTTTGACATCCTTAAATATGTCCTCAAAACCTTTAAATCCACTAACTATGTCTTCTGCTTTTACAGGATTAAGCAAAAGATTTTTAGTGTTGGATACTCTACCATAATAATCTCCCGAAGCTGGTACTTTGCGAGCAAAATTCAAAAACGCAGTCCCGCGCATGAGAGTACAGGTTATAGTCATAACCTGTACTCTCATGAACAGCCGTTCTCAATGCAAAACCTATCTTATAAATATTACCATCCCAGTGTCGATGATTATCTTTAAGATAACTACGAACAGCGGCGCCTATAGTTCTATTGACACGCTCAGTAAAATTGCACTGTGGATGATATCGCGCATTAAACCATATTTTCTGGACATGATAATCATCACATAATTTTTTAAACACGCAGCCTGCATATTGGCTTCCGTTATCACATATAATAAATTGTGGCACTCCATATACTAAAAATATTTGTTGTTCTATAAATCTCGCAATACTGCTAGCAGTCGCCTGCCTTAAAGGATGTAATACAACATATTTGGTTAACCAATCTGTAACCACTAATAAATAACAATTTCCTTTGCTTGTTTTTGGCAAGGGACCCATGATATCTGTAGAAATTATTTGCCATGGGAATTTAACGTTTTTTTCATTACCCATCAACCCGGATGGTAGTTGATTCGAAACTTTTTGCTCATTGCACACAACACAGCGCTTAACATATTTGATAATATCTTGACGCATTTTAGGCCAATAATATTCTTCCGATATCCGCTTAAAAGTTTTGTAAAATCCCAAATGCGCGGAAGTAGGGTCGTCATGACATGTCTGAAGGACCTTATCACGATACTGTTTTGGCACTAAAAGCTTCCATTCTGAGATGTTAGTTCGCAACGCAATTTTATCTCCTACATGTTTATATATGTAATTACCTTCAACTTTCCATTGAGGGTACTTTTCCGGATTATTGAGAATGTTTTCCTTTAATTGTTTATAATAGGGTTCTAAATTATCTATTTGAAAATCAATTACATCTATCTCAGGATGTATACGAGACAGAGCATCTGGCACCACATTTTGCTTACCCTTCCTATGAACCAACTCAAAATCATGTTGTTGCAACTTTAAACTCCACCTACGTAACCTACCAGTTGGCTCTTTCATACGTTTTAGCCACAACAAACTATTATCTACATTTCTAAATCTATTAGCATAAAACAATTTTGAATTATTGGTCTTAATTTTATTTGGAAATGAACTTCGACCAAGAAAGTTCATTTTCTTTGCCCGTTTATTTGAACATTTACTGCAAGTGATTGACGTATAATTAGGATTTCCGCATTTGAAACAAAACTTTCGCAATTTGCTTGGGCATTTAGGAAATGTATGCCCAAACCCTTGGCAATTCCAACAATTAAATGTATTTGTTCGATCTTTATTTACCTCACCCGCAGTTATATTCTGATCTGATCTAGCTCTATTGATATTAAAATTAGAACGCGGTTTATTTTCTAAATAATTTTTTGTATTCGCCTCTAATGAAGAAGTTGATGACGTTTCTACATACGCTAAATTAGATTCTAACGAAACACAATCAAATTTTGCTCTTAATCGGGCATTTTTACGTCTCGCTTCTTCCTCATCGATCGTACGGCAATATTCAAGTAACTGAGAAATGGTCGTAATTTCAGTCAAAGCTAAAGGTTGCCAATATTTTTCAAGCAAATTACATCTAATTTGTTTAATTTTAGTTGCCACATTAGGCATAATAGATAACCTACTAAAAAGAGTTTCCATTATCGCAACATAAACATGAGTAGGTTCTCGTGTCCCTTGCATACGAGCCTTAATCTGGATCCATAATTGTTCATTAGGATCTTTCGGTAAATAAAAGTGTTTTAATAAATTAACAAATGAACCCCAATCTGTACAACTTGCTTTATTTTGCCGTACCCAATTCTTTGCCGAACCTTCAAATAATTCATGAACCGATTGAAACAACTCCGCCTCACTAACACGACGAGAAATCCTTAGTTCCTCTATTTCTTCCAAAAAGGAATACAAATTTGATGGATTACCGTCATACTTAATATTCCATTTGTGCACTGGATAGCATTTTGAATTTAAATTTGTAATAACATTATTAACCGAAGCTACTGGCATGCTTGGATCTAAACTTAACGATTCGTTTGCGGTTAAAGATGGAATTTCGCGAACAATTTTTGCCTCTAAATCTCCCTCTAATTCTAAACATGTTGCGTATGATTCGTTCTTAAAATTTCTAAGTTCTTCTTCTATATCTGCTTTTGAATGCAGTACCAAACGTCTTGTCCTATTTGTAATATGTATCAAGCGTGATTGAATTCGTTTATACATCGAATCATTTGGCGAACCTCCCTCAAATTCTACAATTAAAGTACACAGCGACACTAACGTTTTATTTATTATTTCTTTCTCAACTTCAAAATCAAAATTTGGTTGTTCATAAATAAATATATTGTATCTAGGATCACGTTGCTCTTTCTGAAGGAAATTATATAAAATCTTACGTTTCGAGTTAATAGTTTTGCGTCCTGTAATTACCTCACGGATATTTAATTCATATTCTAGCTCTCCGGCTTCTAAATGAATCGGTTGCATCGATTCCATTGTGCTAATATTTAATCAAAAAAAAACAACAAAGAAGTCTCCACCTTTTAGTATTAAACCAGAAGATTAATACCAAAATTCTGTAACAACTATTTGCAACTACCTTCACGTGTTTATTTTTCCAAATAAACTAAGAATTAAGAAGGTTATAAGTAATGTAAATTAGGAAATCAAATCTAAAGTTGTAGTTTGAAGTTCTTTACTTGAAAATAACTACAACTGATTGTAGAAATGACAATTTGAAAATTAGATCTAAGTTAATAGTTTGCGTTCTTTACTTCAAAATAACTAAGTCTTATTTTAGACTAGTGAATTTGCAAATCAATACTAAGTTAATAGCTTTAATCTGTTTACTTCCAATTAACTAATACGGATTTTAGTAATGTGCATTTGAAAATCAAAGCGAAGGTTATAGTTTGAAGTTCTTTACTTGAAAATATCTACTTCTGATTTTAGAAATAAAAATTTGAAAATCAGATCTAAGTTATTAGTTTGAAGTTATTTACTTTGAAATATCTACTTCTGATTTAAGAAATGACAATTTGTAAATCAGATCTAAGTGAATAGTTTGACGTTTTTTACTTCAAAATAGATAAGTTTATTTTAGAATATTGTATTTGTAAATCAAAATTAAGTTCTTAGTTTGAAGTACTTTACTAAAAAATTTCTACTTCTGATTTTAGAAATTACAATTTAAAAATCAGATCTAAGTTAACAGTTTGACGTTCTTTACATCTAAATAACTAAGTCTTATTTTAGACTAGTGAATTTGTAAATCTAAACTAAGTTAATAGTTTAAACTTTTTTACCTCAAATTTACTAATTCGGATCTTAGTAATGTAAATTTGGAAATCAAATCTAAAGTTGTAGTTTGAAGTTCTTTACTTGAAAATATCTACTACTGATTTTAGAAATGATAATTTGAAAATCAGATCTAAGTTAATAGTTTGACGTTTTTTACTTCAAAATAACTAAGTTTATTTTAGACTAGTGAATTTGTAAATTAAAACTAAGTTATTAGTTTAAAGTTTTTTACTTCAAATTTACTTATTCGGATCTTAGTAATGTAAATTTGGAAATCAAATTTAAAGTTGTAGTTTGAAGTTCATTACTTGAAAATATCAACTACTGATTGTAGAAATGACAATTTTAAAATCAGATCTAAGTTAATAGTTTGACGCTCTGTACTTCAAAATAACTAAGTATTAATTTAGCATAGTGAATTTAAAATCAAAAATAAGTTATTAGTTTAAAGTTTTTTATTTCAAATTTACTAGTTCGGATATTAGTAATGTAAACTTCGAAATTAAATCTAAGGTTGTAGTTTAAAGTTCTTTACTTGAAAATATCTATTTCTGATTTTAAAAATGATAATTTAAAAATTAGATCTAAGTTAATAGTTTGACGTTCTTTATTTGAAAATAACTAAGTTTTATTTTAGTATAGTGAATTTGTAAATCAAAGCTATGTTATTAGTTTGAAGTTCTTTACTTGAAAATATCTACTACTGATTTTAGAAATGACAATTTGAAAATCAGAGCTAAGTTAATAGTTTGACGTTCTTTACTTCAAAATAACTAAGTCTTATTTTAGAATAGTGTATTTGTAAATCAAAGCTAAGTTATTAATTTGAAGTTCTTTACTTTGAAATATCTACTTCTTTTTTAAGAAATGATAATTTGAAAATCCAATCTAAGTTAATAGTATGACGTTCTTTATTTCAAAATAGATAAGTCTTATTTTAGAATACTGTATTTGTAAATCAAAACTAAGTTGTTAGGTTGAAGTTCTTTATTTGAAAATATCTACTTCTGATTTTAGAAATGACAATTTGAAAATCAGTTCTAAGTTAATAGTTTGACGTTCTTTACTTCTAAATAACTAAATATATTAAATTTGTAAATCAAAACTAAGTTATTAGTTTGAAGTTCACTAATTGAAAATATCTACTTTTGATTTAGGAAATGACAATTAGAAAAACAGATCTAAGTTAATAGTTTGACGTTCTGTACTTCTAAACAAATAAGTCTTATTATAGTATAGTGATGTTGTAAATCAAAGCTAAGTTATTAGTTTAAAGTTCTATACTTGAAAATATCTACTTCTGATTTTAGAAATGACAATTTGAAAATCAGATCTAAGTTAATAGTTTGACGTTCTTTACTTCTAAATAACTAAGTTTTATTTTAGTATAGTGAATTTGTAAATCAAAACTAAGTTATTAGTTAGAAGTTCATTACTTGAAAATATCTACTACTGATTTTAGAAATGACAATTTGAAAATCTGATCTCAGTTAATAGTTTGACGTTCTTTACCTCAAAATAGATAAATCTTATTTTAGAATACTGTATTTGTAAGTCAAAACTAAGTTGTTAGTTTGAAGTATTTTATTTGAAAATATCTGCTTCAGATTTTAGAAATGACAATTTGAAAATCAGATTTAAGTTAATAGTTTGACGTTCTTTATTTCAAAATAGCTAAGTATTATTTTAGACTAGTGAATTTGTAAATCAACACTAAGTTATTAGTTCAAAGATTTTACTTGAAAGTATCTGCTTCAGATTTTAGAAATGACAATTTGTAAATCACATCTATGTTAATATTTTAACGTTCTTTACATCAAAATAATTAAATTTTATTTTAGAATAGTTAATTTGTAAATCAAAACTAAGTTATTAGTTTGAAGTTCTTTACATGAAAATATCTACTTTTGATTTTTGAAATGACAATTTGAAAATCAGATCTAAGTTAATAGTTTGACGTTCTTTACTTCAAAACAACTAAGTCTTATTTTAGTATTGTGAATTTGTAAATCAAAACTAAGTTATTAGTGTGAAGTTCTTTACTTGAAAAAAACTACTACCGATTTTAGAAATGACAATTTGAAAATCAGATCTAAGTTAATCGTTTGAAGTTCTTTACTTCAAAATAACTAAGTCTTATTTTAGACTAGTGAATTTGTAAATCAAAACTAAGTTATTAGTTTAAAGTTTTTTACTTGAAAATATGAACTACTGATTTTAGAAATGACAATTTGAAAATAAGATCTATGTTAATTGTTTGAAGTTTTTTACTTCAAATGAACCAATACGGTTTTTTACCAATTTGTAATGAAAATTTTAAAATCAAAGCTATAGTTATAGTTTGAAGATCTTTACTTGAAAATATCTACTTCTAATTTTAGAAATGACTATTTTAAAATCAGATCTAAGTTAATAGTTTGCCGTTCTTTACTTCAAAATATATAAGTCTTATTTTAGAATACTGTATTTGTAAATCAAAACTTAGTTATTTGTTGTAGGTTCTTTACTTGAAAATAACTACTTCTGATTTTGGAAATGACAATTTGAAAATCAGATCTATGTTAATAGTTTGACGTTTATTAGTCAAAAGCCTTCTTTTAGTATAGTGAATTTGTAAATCAAGACTAAGTTACTAGTTTGAAGTCTATACTTGAAAAAATCTACTACTGATTTTAGAAATGACAATTTGAAAATCAGATCTAAGTTAATAGTTTGACGTTCTTTACTTCTAAATAACTAAGTTTTATTTTAGTATAGTGAATTTGTAAATCAAAACTAAGTTATTAGTTTGAAGTTCATTACTTGAAAATATCTACTACTGATTTTAGAAATGACTATTTGAAAATCAGATCTATGTTAATAGTTTGACGTTCTTTACTTCAAAATAGATAAATCTTATTTTAGAATACTGTATTTGTAAGTCAAAACTAAGTTGTTAGTTTGAAGTATTTTATTTGAAAATATCTGCTTCAGATTTTAGAAATGACAATTTGAAAATCAGATCTAAGTTAAGACTTTGACGTTCTTTACTTCAAAACAACTAAGTCTTATTTTAGTATTGTGAATTTGTAAATCAAAACTAAGTTATTAGTATGAAGTTCTTTACTTAAAAAAAACTACTACCGATTTTAGAAATGACAATTTGAAAATCAGATCTAAGTTAATCGTTTGAAGTTTTTACTTCAAAATAACTAAGTCTTATTTTAGACTAGTGAATTTGTAAATCAAAACTAAGTTATTAGTTTAAAGTTTTTTACTTTAAAATATGAACTACTGATTTTAGAAATGACAATTTGAAAATAAGATCTATGTTAATTGTTTGAAGTTTTTTACTTCAAATGAACCAATACGGTTTTTTACCAATTTGTAATGTAAATTTTAAAATCTAAGCTATAGTTATAGTTTGAAGATCTTTACTTGAAAATATCTACTTCTAATTTTAGAAATGACTATTTTAAAATCAGATCTAAGTTAATAGTTTGCCGTTCTTTACTTCAAAATATATAAGTCTTATTTTAGAATACTGTATTTGTAAATCAAAACTTAGTTATTTGTTGTAGGTTCTTTACTTGAAAATATCTACTTCTGATTTTGGAAATGACAATTTGAAAATCAGATCTATGTTAATAGTGTGACGTTTATTAGTCAAAAGTCTTCTTTTAGTATAGTGAATTTGTAAATCAAGACTAAGTTACTAGTTTGAAGTCTATACTTGAAAAAATCTACTACTGATTTTAGAAATGACAATTTGAAAATCAGATCTAATTTATAGTTTGGCGTTCTTTACTTCAAAATAACTAAGTCTTATTTTAGACTAGTGTATTTGTAAATCAAAACTAAATTAATAGTTTAAAGTTTTTTACTTCAAATTTAGTAATTCGGATCTTAGTAATTGAAATTTGGAAATCAAAGCTAAGGTTGTAGTTTGAAGTTCTTTACTTGAAAATATCTACATCTGATTTTAGAAATAACAATTTGAAAATCAGATCTAAGTTAATAGTTTGACGTTTTTTACATCAAAATAACTAAGTCTTATTTTAGTATAGTGAATTTGTAAATCAAAACTAAGTTATTAGTTTAAAGTCTATACTTGAAAAAATCTACTACTGATTTTAGAAATTACAATTTGAAAATCAGATCTAAGTTAATAGTTTGACGTTCTTTACTTCAAAATAACTAAGTCTTATTTTAGACTAGTGAATTTGTAAATCAAAACTAAGATATTAGTTTAAAGTTCTTTACTTGAAAATATGAACTACTGATTTTAGAAATGACAATTTGAAAATCAGATCTAAGTTAATAGTTTGAATATTTTTACGTCAAAGGAACCAATACGGATTTTTGTAATGTAAATTTGAAAATCAAAGCTATGGTTATAGTTTGAAGTTCTTTACTTGAAAATATCTACATCTGATTTTAGAAATGACTATTTGAAAATGAGATCTAAGTTAATAGTTCGACGTTCTGTAGTTCTAAATAACTAAGTCCTCTTTTAGAATAGTGTATTTATAAATCAAAACTAAGTTAATAGTTTTAAGCTCTTTACTTCCAATTACCTAATACGGATTTTAGTAATGTGCATTTGAAAATCAAAGCTAAGGTTATAGTTTGAAATTCTTTACTTGAAAATAACTAAGTCTTATTTTAGTATAGTGAATTTGTAAATTAAAACTAAGTTATTAGTTTAAACTTTTTTACTTCAAATTTACTAATTCGGACCTTAGTAATGTAAATTTGGAAATCAAATCTAAAGTTGTAGTTTGAAGTTCTTTACTTGAAAATATCTACTACTGATTTTAGAAATGATAATTTGAAAATCAGATCTAAGTTAATAGTTTGACGTTCTTTACTTCAAAATAACTAAGTCTTATTTTAGACTACTGAATTTGTAAATTAAAACTAAGTTATTAGTTTAAAGTTTTTTACTTCAAATTTACTTATTCGGATCTTAGTAATGTAAATTTGGAAATCTAATCTAAAGTTGTAGTTTGAAGTTCTTTACTTCAAAATAACTACAACTGATTGTAGAAATGACAATTTGAAAATCAGATCTAAATTAATAGTTTGCGTTCTTTACTTCAAAATAACTAAGTCTTATTTTAGACTAGTGAATTTGCAAATCAAAACTAAGTTAATAGTTTTAAGCTCTTTACTTCCAATTAACTAATACGGATTTTAGTAATGTGCATTTGAAAATAAAGGGGAAGGTTATAGTTTGAAGTTCTTTACTTGAAAATATCTATTTCTGATTTTAAAAATTACAATTTGAAAATCAGATCCAAGTTAATAGTTTGACGTTCTTTACTTCTAAATAACTAAGTCTTATTTTAGAATAGTGAATTTAAAATCAAAGCTAAGTTATTAGTTTAAAGTTCTTTACATGAAAATACCTACTTCTGATTTTAGAAAAAACAACTTGTAAATTAGGTCTAAGTTAATAGTTTAACGTTTTTTACTTCAAAATAACTAAGTCTTATTTTAGACTAGTAAAATTGTAAATCAAAACTAAGTTATTAGTTTGAAGTTCATTACTTGAAAACATCTACTTCTGATTTTAGAAATGACAATTTGAAATTCAGATCTAAGTTAAGAGTTTGACGTTCTTTACTTAAAAATAACTAGGTCTTATTTTAGTATAGTGAATTTGTAAATTAAAACTAAGTCATTAGTTTGAAGTTCTTTACTTGAAAATATCTACTACTGATTTTAGAAATGAAAATTTGAAAATAAGATCTAAGTTAATAGTTTGACGCTCTTTACTACAAAATAACTAAGTCTTATTTTAGAATAGTGAATTTGTAAATCATAGCTAAGTTGTTAGTTTGAAGTTCTTTATTTGAAAATATCTACTTCTGATTTTGGAAATGACAATTTGAAAATCAGATCTAAGTTAATAGTTTGACGTTCTTTACTTCAAAATAACAAAGTCTTATCTTAGAATAGTGAATTTGTTAATCAAAACTTAGTTATTAATTAGAAGTTCTTTACTTGAAAATATCTACCACTGATTTTGGAAATGACAATTTGAAAATCAGATCTAAGTTAATAGTTTGACGTACTTTACTTCTAAATAACTAAGTCTTATTTTAGACTAGTGAATTTGTAAATCAAAGCTTGGTTATTAGTTTGAAGTTCTTTACTTGAAATTATCTACTTGTGATTTTAAAAATGACAATTTGAAAATTAGATCTAAGTTAATAGTTTGACGTTCTTTACTTCTAAATAACTAAGTCTTATTTTAGAATAGTGAATTTAAAATCAAAGCTAAGTTATTCGTTTGAAGTTCTTTACTTAAAAAAATCTGCTTCTGATTTTAGAAATCACAATTTGAAAATCAGGTCTAAGTTAATAGTTTGACATTTTTTACTTCATAATAACTAAGTCTTATTTTAGACTAGTAAATTTGTAAATCAAAACTAAGTTATTAGTTTGAAGTTCTTTACTTGAAAATATCTACTACTGATTTTAGAAATGACAACTTGAAAATCAGATCTAAGTTAATAGTTTGACGTTCTTTACTTCAAAATAACTAAGTCTTATTTTAGACTAGTGAATTTGTAAATCAAAACTAAGTTATTAGTTTAAAGTTTTTTACTTCAAATTTACTAATTCGGATCATAGTAATGTAAATTTGGAAATCAAATCTAAGGTTGTAGTGTGAAGTTCTTTACTTGAAAATATCTACTTCTGATTTTAAAAATTCGAATTTGAAAATTAGATCTAACTTAATAGTTTGACGTTCGTTACTTTAAAATAACTAAGTCTTATTTTAGACTAGTGAATTTGTAAATCAAAACTAAGTGATTAGTTTAAAGTTTTTTACTTGAAAATATCCACTTCTTATTTTAAAAGTGACAATTTGAAAATCAGATCTAAGTTAATAGTTTGCGTTCTTTACTTCAAAATAACTAAGTCTTATTTTAGAATAGTGAATTTGTAAATCAAAACTAAGTGATTAGTTTGAAGTTCTTTACTTTAAAATATCTACTTCTGATTTAAGAAATGACAATTTGAAAATCAGATCTAAGTGAATAGTTTGACGTTCTTTACTTTAAGATAGATAAGTCTTATTTTAGAATAGTGCATTTCTAAATGAAAACTAAGTTATTAGTTTGAAGTTCTTTACTTGAAAATAACTAGTTCTGATTTTAGAAATGACAATTTGAAAATCAGATCTAAGTTAATAGTTTGACGTTCTTTAATTCAAAATAACTAAATCTTATTTTAGAATAGTGAATTTGTAAATCAAAGCTAAGTTATTAGTTTGAAGTTCTTTACTCGGAAATATTTACTTCTGATTTTAGAAAAGACAATTTGAAAATCAGATCTAAGTTAATAGTTTGACGTTCTTTACTTTAAGATAGATAAGTCTTATTTTAGAATAGTGCATTTCTAAATCAAAACTAAGTTATTAGTTTGAAGTTCTTTACTTGAAAATATTTACTTGTGATTTTAGAAATGACAATTTGAAAATCAGATCTAAGTTAACAGTTTGACGTTCTTTACTTCAAAATAACTAAGTCTTATTTTAGAATACTGTATTTGTAAATCAAAACTAAGTTGTTAGTTTGAAGTTGTTTATCTGAAAATATCTGCTTCAGGATTTGGAAATGACAATTTCAAAATCAGATCTAAGTTAATAGTTTGACGTTCTTTACTTTAATTTAACTAAGTCTTATTTTAGACTAGTGAATTTGTAAATCAAAACTAGGTTATTAGCTTAAAGTTTTTTACTTCAAATTTACTTATTCGGATCTTAGTAATGTAAATTTGGAAATCAAATCTAAAGTTGTAGTTTGAAGTTCTTTACTTGAAAATATCTACTTCTGATTTTAAAAATGACAATTTGAAAATCAGATCTAAGTTAATGGCTTGACGGTCTTTACTTCAAAATAACTAAATTTTATTTTAAAATAGTTAATTTGTAAATCAAAACTAAGTTATTAGTTTGAAGTTCTTTACTTTGAAATATCTACTTCTGATTTAAGAGATGACAATTTGAAAATCAGATCTAAGTGAATAGTTTCACGTTCTTTACTTTAAAATAGATAAGTCTTATTTTAGAATAGCGTAATAAATCGTTAGCGTAAAGTATCTACTTCTGATTTTAGAAATGACAATTTGAAAATCAGATCTAAGTTAATAGTTTGACGTTCTTTACTTCAAAATAACTAAGTCTTATTTTAGAATACTCAATTTGTAAATCAAGGCTAAGTTATTAGTTTAAAGTTCTTTACTTGAAAATATCTACTTCTTGTTTTAGAAATGACAATTTGAAAATCAGATCTAAGTTAATAGTTTGACGTTCTTTACTTCTAAATAACTAAGTCTTATTTTAGTATAGTGAATTTGTAATTTAAAACAAAGTTATTAGTTTGAAGTTCTTTACTTGAAAATATCTACTACTGATTTTAGAAATAACAATTTGAAAATCAGATCTAAGTTAACAGTTTGACGTTCTTTACTTTAAAATAACTAAGTCTTATTTTAGACTAGTGAATTTGTAAATTAAAACTAAGTTATTAGTATGAAGTTCTTCACTTGAAAAAAACTACCACTGATTTTAGAAATGACAATTTGAAAATCAGATCTAAGTTAATAGTTTGACGTTCTTTACTTCAAACTAACTAAGTCTTATTTTAGAATACTCAATTTGTAAATCAAGGCTAAGTTATTAGTTTAAAGTTGTTTACTTGAAGATATCTACTTCTGATTTTAGAAATGACAATTTGAAAATCAGATCTAAGTTAATAGTTTGACGTTCTTTACTTCAAAACAACTAAGTCTTATTTTAGTATAGCGAATTTGTAAACCCAAACTAAGTTATTAGTATGAAGTTCTTCACTTGAAAAAAACTACCACTGATTTTAGAAATGACAATTTGAAAATCAGATCTAAGTTAAAAGTTTGACTTTCTTTATTTCAAAATAACTAAGTCTTATTTTAGAATACTCAATTTGTAAATCAAGGCTAAGTTATTAGTTTAAAGTTCTTTACTTGAAAATATCTACTTCTAGTTTTAGAAATGACAATTTGAAAATCAGATCTAAGTTAATAGTTTGACGTTCTTTATTTCTAAATAACTAAGTTTTATTTTAGTATAGTGAATTTGTAATTTAAAACACAGCTATTAGTTTGAAGTTCTTTACTTGAAAATATCTACTTCTTGTTTTTGAAATGACAATTTGAAAATCAGATCTAAGTTAATAGTTTGACGTTCTTTACTTCTAAATAACTAAGTCTTATTTTAGTATAGTGAATTTGTAATTTAAAACTAAGTTATTAGTATGAAGTTCTTCACTTGAAAATAACTACTACTGATTTTAGAAATGACAATTTGAAAATCCGATCTAAGTTAATAGTTTGACGTTCTTTACTTCAAAATAACTAAGTCTTATTTTAGAATACTCAATTTGTAAATCAACGCTAAGTTATTAGTTTAAAGTTGTTTACTTGAAAATATCTACTTCTGATTTTAGAAATGACAATTTGAAAATCAGATCTAAGTTAATAGTTTGACGTTCTTTACTTCAAAACAACTAACTCTTATTTTAGTATAGTGAACTTGTAAACCAAAACTAAGTTGTTAGTATGAAGTTCTTCATTTGAAAAAAACTACTACTGATTTTAGAAATGACAATTTGAAAATCAGATCTAAATTAACAGTTTGACGTTCTTTACTTTAAAATAACTAAGTCTTATTTTATAATACTCAATTTGTAAATCAAGGCTAAGTTATTAGTTTAAAGTTCTTTACTTAAAAATATCTACTTCTTGTTTTAGAAATGACAATTTGAAAATCAGATCTAAGTTAATAGTTTGACGTTCTTTACTTCTAAATAACTAAGTCTTATTTTAGACTAGTGAATTTGTAAATCAAAGCTTGGTTATTAGTTTGAAGTTCTTTACTTGAAAATATCTACTACTGATTTTAGAAATGACAATTTAAAAATCAGATCTAAGTTAACAGTTTGACGTTCTTTACATCTAAATAACTAAGTCTTATTTTAGACTAGTGAATTTGTAAATCTAAACTAAGTTATTAGTTTAAACTTTTTTACCTCAAATTTACTAATTCGGATCTTAGTAATGTAAATTTGGAAATCAAATCTAAAGTTGTAGTTTGAAGTTCTTTACTTGAAAATATCTACTACTGATTTTAGAAATGATAATTTGAAAATCAGATCTAAGTTAATAGTTTGACGTTCTTTACTTCAAAATAACTAAGTCTTATTTTAGACTAGTAAATTCGTAAATCACAACTAAGTTATTAGTTTGAAGTTCATTACTTGAAAATATCTACTTCTGATTTTAGAAATGACAATTTGAAATTCAGATCTAAGTTAAGAGTTTGACGTTCTTTACTTCAAAATAACTAGGTCTTATTTTAGTATAGTGAATTTGTAAATTAAAACTAAGTTATTAGTTTGAAGTTCTTTACTTGAAAATATCTACTACTGATTTTAGAAATGACAATTTGAAAATAAGATCTAAGTTAATAGTTTGACGCTCTTTACTACAAAATAACTAAGTCTTATTTTAGTATAGTGAATTTGTAAATTAAAACTAAGTTATTAATTTGAAGTTCTTTACTTAAAAATATCTACTTCTGATTTTAAAAATGACAATTTGAAAATCAGATCTAAGTTAATCGTTTAATATTTTTTACTTCATAATAACTAAGTCTTATTGTAGACTAGTAAATTTGTAAATCAAAACTAAGTTATTAGTTTGAAGTTCTTTACTTGAAAATATCTACTACTGATTTTAGAAATGACAACTTGAAAATCAGCTTTAAGTTAATAGTTTGACGTTCTTTACGTCAAAATAACTAAGTCTTATTTTAGAATAGTGGATTTGTAAATCATAGCTAAGTTGTTAGTTTGAAGTTCTTTACTTGGAAATCTCCACTGCTGATTTTAGAAATGACAATTTGAAAATCAGATCTAAGTTAAGAGTTTGACGTTCTTTACTTCTAAATAACTAAGCCTTATTTTAGTATAGTGAATTTGTAAATTAAAACTAAGTTATTAGTTTGAAGTTCTTTACTTAAAAATATCTACTTCTGATTTTAAAAATGACAATTTGAAAATCAGAACTAAGTTAATCGTTTGACGTTTTTTACTTCAAAATAGATAAGTCTTATTTTAGAATACTGTATTTGTAAATCAAAACTAAGTTGTTAGTTTGAAGTTCTTTATTTGAAAATATCTACTTCTGATTTTGGAAATGACAATTTGAAAATCAGATCTAAGTTAATAGTTTGACGTTCTTTACTTCAAAATAACTAAGTCTTATCTTAGAATAGTGAATTTGTTAATCAAAACTTAGTTATTAATTAGAAGTTCTTTACTTGAAAATATCTACTACTGATTTTGGAAATGACAATTTGAAAATCAGATCTAAGTTAATAGTTTGACGTTCTTTACTTCTAAATAACTAAGTCTTATTTTAGACTAGTGAATTTGTAAATCAAAGCTTGGTTATTAGTTTGAAGTTCTTTACTTGAAATTATCTACTTGTGATTTTAAAAATGACAATTTGAAAATTAGATCTAAGTTAATAGTTTGACGTTCTTTACTTCTAAATAACTAAGTCTTATTTTAGAATAGTGAATTTAAAATCAAAGCTAAGTTATTCGTTTGAAGTTCTTTACTTAAAAAAATCTGCTTCTGATTTTTGAAATCACAATTTAAAAATCAGGTCTAAGTTAATAGTTTGACATTTTTTACTTCATAATAACTCAGTCTTATTTTAGAGTAGTGAATTTGTAAATCAAAACTAAGTTATTAGTTTGAAGTACTATACTTAAAATTAGCTACTTCAGATTATAGAGATGACAATTTAAAAATCAGATCTAAGTTAATAGTTTGACGTTCTTTACTTCAAAATAACTAAGTCTTATTTTAGAATAGTCAAGTTGTAAATCAAAGCTAAGTTATTAGTTTGAAGTTCTTTACATGAAAATATCTACTTCTGATTTTAGAAAAAACAACTTGTAAATTAGGTCTAAGTTAATAGTTTGACGTTTTTTACTTCAAAATAACTAAGTCTTATTTAAGGCTAGTAAATTTGTAAATCAAAACTAAGTTATTAGTTTGAAGTTCTTTACTTAAAAATATCTACTACTGATTTTAGAAATTACAACTTGAAACTCAGATCTAAGTTAATAGTTTGACGTTCTTTACTTCAAAATAACTAAGTCTTATTTTAGACTAGTGAATTTGTAAATCAAAACTAAGTTATTAGTTTAAAGTTTTTTACTTCAAATTTACTAATTCGGATCATAGTAATGTAAATTTGGAAATCAAATCTAAGGTTGTAGTGTGAAGTTCTTTACTTGAAAATATCTACTTCTGATTTTAAAAATTACAATTTGAAAATTAGATCTAACTTAATAGTTTGACGTTCGATACTTTAAAATAACTAAGTCTTATTTTAGACTAGTGAATTTGTAAATCAAAACTAAGTTATTAGTTTGAAGTACTTTACTTAAAATTAGCTACTTCAGATTATAGAAATGACAATTTAAAAATCAGATCTAAGTTAATAGTTTGACGTTCTTTACTTCAAAATAACTAAGTCTTATTTTAGAATAGTCAATTTGTAAATCAAAGCTAAGTTATTAGTTTGAAGTTCTTTACATGAAAATTTCTACTTCTGATTTTAGAAAAAACAACTTGTATATTAGGTCTAAGTTAATAGTTTGACGTTTTTTACTTCAAAATAACTAAGTCTTATTTTAGACTAGTAAATTTGTAAATCAAAACTAAGTTATTAGTTTGAAGTTCATTACTTGAAAATATCTACTTCTGATTTTAGAAATGACAATTTGAAAATCAGATCTAAGTTAATAGTTTGACGCTCTTTACTACAAAATAACTAAGTCTTATTTTAGAATAGTGAATTTGTAAATCATAGCTAAGTTGTTAGTTTGAAGTTCTTATCTTGGAAATATTGACTTCTGATTTTAGAAATGACAATTTGAAAATCAGATCTAAGTTAATAGTTTGACGTTCTTTACTTCTAAATAACTAAGCCTTATTTTAGTATAGTGAATTTATAAATTAAAACTAAGTTATTAGGTTGAAGTTCTTTACATAAAAATATCTACTTCTGATTTTAAAAATGACAATTTGAAAATTAGATCTAAGTTAATCGTTTGACGTTTTTTACTTCAAAATAGATAAGTCTTATTTTAGATTACTGTATTTGTAAATCAAAACTAAGTTGTTAGTATGAAGTTCTCTAATTGAAAATATCTACTTCTGATTTTGGAAATGACAAATTGAAAATCAGATCTAAGCTAATAGTTTGACGTTCTTTACTTCAAAATAACTAAGTCTTATTTTAGAATAGTGAATTTGTAAATCAAAGCTAAGTTATTAGTTAGAAGTTTTTACTTGAAAATATCTACTTCAGATTATAGAAATGACAATTTAAAAATCAGATCTAAGTTAATAGTTTGACGTTCTTTACTTCAAAATAACTAAGTCTTATTTTAGAATAGTCAAGTTGTAAATCAAAGCTAAGTTATTAGTTTGAAGTTCTTTACATGAAAATATCTACTTCTGATTTTAGAAAAAACAACTTGTAAATTAGGTCTAAGTTAATAGTTTGACGTTTTTTACTTCAAAATAACTAAGTCTTATTTTAGACTAGTAAATTTGTAAATCAAAACTAAGTTATTAGTTTGAAGTTCATTACTTGAAAATATCTACTTCTGATTTTAGAAATGACAATTTGAAATTCAGATCTAAGTTAAGAGTTTGACGTTCTTTACTTCAAAATAACTAAGTTCTATTTTAGTATAGTGAATTTGTAAATTAAAACTAAGTTATTAGTTTGAAGTTCTTTACTTTAAAATATCTACTACTGATTTTAGAAATGACAATTTGAAAATAAGATGTAAGTTAATAGTTTGACGCTCTTTACTACAAAATAACTAAGTCTTATTTTAGAATAGTGAATTTGGAAATCATAGCTAAGTTGTTAGTTTGAAGTTCTTATCTTGGAAATATCGACTTCTGATTTTAGAAATGACAATTTGAAAATCAGATCTAAGTTAATAGTTTGCCGTTCTTTACTTCTAAATAACTAAGCCTTATTTTAGTATAGTGAATTTATAAATTAAAACTAAGTTATTAGTTTGAAGTTCTTTACATAAAAATATCTACTTCTCATTTTAAAAATGACAATTTGAAAATCAGATCTAAGTTAATCGTTTGACGTTTTTTACTTCAATATAGATAAGTCTTATTTTAGATTACTGTATTTGTAAATCAAAACTAAGTTGTTAGTTTGAAGTTCTTTATTTGAAAATATCTACTTCTGATTTTGGAAATGACAATTTGAAAATCAGATCTAAGTTAATAGTTTGACGTTCTTTACTTCAAAATAACTAAGTCTTATCTTAGAATAGTGAATTTGTTAATCAAAACTTAGTTATTAATTAGAAGTTCTTTACTTGAAAATATCTACGACTGATTTTGGAAATGACAATTTGAAAATCAGATCTAAGTTAATAGTTTGACGTTCTTTACTTCTAAATAACTAAGTCTTATTTTAGACTAGTGAATTTGTAAATCAAAGCTTGGTTATTAGTTTGAAGTTCTTTACTTGAAATTATCTACTGGTGATTTTAAAAATGACAATTTGAAAATTAGATCTAAGTTAATAGTTTGACGTTCTTTACTTCTAAATAACTAAGTCTTATTTTAGAATAGTGAATTTAAAATCAAAGCTAAGTTTTTCGTATGAAGTTCTTTACTTAAAAAAATCTGCTTCTGATTTTAGAAATCACAATTTGAAAATCAGGTCTAAGTTAATAGTTTGACATTGTTTACTTCATAATAACTCAGTCTTATTTTAGAGTAGTGAATTTGTAAATCAAACTAAGTTATTAGTTTGAAGTACTATACTTAAAATTAGCTACTTCAGATTATAGAAGTGACAATTTAAAAATCAGATCTAAGTTAATAGTTTGACGTTCTCTACTTCAAAATAACTAAGTCTTATTTTAGAATAGTCAAGTTGTAAATCAAAGCTAAGTTATTAGTTTGAAGTTCTTTACATGAAAATATCTACTTCTGATTTTAGAAAAAACAACTTGTAAATTAGGTCTAAGTTAATAGTTTGACGTTTTTTACTTCAAAATAACTAAGTCTTATTTTAGACTAGTAAATTTGTAAATCAAAACTAAGTTATTAGTTTGAAGTTCATTACTTGAAAATATCTACTTCTGATTTTAGAAATGACCATTTGAAATTCAGATCTAAGTTAGGAGTTTGACGTTCTTTACTTCAAAATAAGTAAGTCTTATTTTAGAATACTGTATTTCTAAATCAAAACTAACTTATTAGTTTGAAATTCTTCACTTGAAAATATCTACTACTGATTTTAGAAATGACAACTTGAAAATCAGATCAAAGTTAATAGTTTGACGTTCTTTACTTCAAAATAACTAAGTCTTATTTTAGACTAGTGAATTTGTAAATCAAAACTAAGTTATTAGTTTAAAGTTTTTTACTTCAAATTTACTAATTCGGATCATAGTAATGTAAATTTGGAAATCAAATCTAAGGTTGTAGTTTGAAATTCTTTACTTGAAAATATCTACTTCTGATTTTAGAAATGACAATTTGAAAATCAGATCTAAGTTAATAGTTTGATGTTCTTTACTTCTAAATAACTAAGCCTTATTTTAGTATAGTGAATTTATAAATTAAAACTAAGTTATTAGGTTGAAGTTCTTTACATAAAAATATCTACTTCTGATTTTAAAAATGACAATTTGAAAATTAGATCTAAGTTAATCGTTTGACGTTTTTTACTTTAAAATAGATAAGTCTTATTTTAGATTACTGTATTTGTAAATCAAAACTAAGTTGTTAGTATGAAGTTCTCTAATTGAAAATATCTACTTCTGATTTTGGAAATGACAAATTGAAAATCAGATCTAAGTTAATAGTTTGACGTTCTTTACTTCAAAATAACTAAGTCTTATTTTAGAATAATGAATTTGTTAATCAAAACTTAGTTATTAATTAGAAGTTCTTTACTTGAAAATAACTACTACTGATTTTGGAAATGACAATTTGAAAATCAGATCTAAGCTAATAGTTTGACGTTCTTTACTTCAAAATAACTAAGTCTTATTTTAGAATAGTGAATTTGTAAATCAAAGCTAAATTATTAGTTAGAAGTTTTTACTTGAAAATATCTACTTCGGATTTTAGAAATGACAATTTGAAAATCAGATCTAAGTTAATAGTTTGACGTTCTTTACTTCTAAATAACTAAGTCTTATTTTAGACTAGTGAATTTGTAAATCAAAACTAAGTTATTAGTTTAAAGTTTTGTACTTCAAATTTACTAATTCGGATCTTAGTAATGTAAATTTGGAAATCAAATCTAAGGTTGTAGTTTGAAGTTCTTTACTTGAAAATATCTACTTCTGATTATAGAAATGACAATTTGAAAATCAGATCTAAGTGAATAGTTTGACGTTCTTTACTTCAAAATAGATAAGACTTATTTTAGAATAGTGCATTCGTAAATCAAAACTAAGTTTATTAGTTTGAAGTACTTTACTGAAAAATATCTACTTCGGATTTTAAAAATGACAATTTGAAAATCAGATCTAAGTTAATAGTTTGACGTTCTTTACTTCAAAATAGATAAGTCTTATTTTAGAATTCTGTATTTCTAAATCAAAACTAACTTATTAGTTTGAAATTCTTCACTTGAAAATATCTACTTCTGGTTTTGGAAATGACAATTTGAAAATCAGATCTATGTTAATAGTTTGACGTTCTTTACTTCAAAATAACTAAGTCTTATTTTAGACTAGTGAATTTGTAAATCAAAACTAAGTTATTAGTTTAAAGTTTTTTACTTCAAATTTACTAATTCGGAACATAGTAATGTAAATTTGGAAATCAAATCTAAGGTTGTAGTATGAAGTTCTTTACTTGAAAATAACTACTTCTGATTTTAAAAATTACAATTTGAAAATCAGATCTAAGTTAATAGTTTGAAGTTCGTTACTTCAAAATAACTAAGTCTTATTTTAGACTAGTGAATTTGTAAATCAAAACTAAGTTATTAGTTTGAAGTTCTTTACTTGAAAATATCTACTTCTGATTTTAAAAATTACAATTTGAAAATTAGATCTAACTTAATAGTTTGACGTTCGTTACTTCAAAATAACTAAGTCTTATTTTAAACTAGTGAATTTGTAAATCAAAACTAAGTTATTAGTTTGAAGTACTTTACTTAAAATTATCTACTTCAGATTATAGAAATGACAATTTAAAAATCAGATCTAAATTAACAGTATGACGTTCTTTACTTCAAAATAGATAAACCTTATTATAGAATACTGTATTTGTAAATCAAAACTAAGTAGTTAGTTTGAAGTTTTTTATTTGAAAATATCTGCTTCAGATTTTAGAAATGATAATTTGAAAATCATATCTAAGTTAATAGTTTGACGTTCTTTACATCAAAATAACTAAATTTTATTTTAGAATAGTTAACTTGTAAATCAAAACTAAGTGATTAGTTTAAAGTTTTTTACTTGAAAATATCTACTTCTGATTTTAGAAATGACAATTTGAAAAGTTTGACGTTCTTTACTTCGAAATAACTAAGTCTTATTTTAGTATAGTGAATTTGTAAATCAAAACTAAGTTATTAGTTTAAAGTGTTCTACTTCAAATTTACTAATTCGGATCTTAGTAATGTAAATTTGAAAATGAAATCTAATGTTGTAGTTTGAAGCACTTTACTTAAAAATATCTACTACTGATTTTAGAAATGACAATTTGAAAATCAGATCTAAGTTAATAGTTTGACGTTCTTTACTTCAAAATTACTAAGTCTTATTTTAGACTAGTGAATTTGTAAATCAAAACTAAGTTATTAGTTTAAAGTTTTCTACTTCAAATTTACTAATTCGGATCTTAGTAATGTAAATTTGGAAATCAAATCTAAGGTTGTAGTTTGAAGATCTTTACTTGAAAATATCTACTAATGATATTAGAAAAAACAATTTGAAAATCAGATCTAAGTTAATAGTTTGACGTTCCTTACTTCAAAATAACTTAGTCTTATTTTAGAACAGTGAATTTGTAAATCAAAACTAAGTTATTAGTTTGAAGTTCTTAACTTTGAAATATCTACTTCTGATTTAAAAATGACAATTTGAAAATCAGATCTAAGTTAATAGTTTGACGTTCTTTACTTCAAAATAGATAAGTCTTATTTTAGAATAGTGCATTTGGCAATCAAAACTAAGTTATTAGTTTGAAGTTCTTTACATGAAAATATCTACTACTGGTTTTAGAAATGACAATTTGAAAAACAGATCTTAGTTAATAGTTTGAAGTTCTTTACTTTGAAATATCTACTTCTGATTTAAGAAATGATAATTTGAAAATCAGATCTAAGTGAATAGTTTGACGTTCTTTACTTCAAAATAGATAAGTCTTATTTTAGAATAGTGCATTCGTAAATCAAAACTAAGTTTATTAGTTTGAAGTTCTTTACTTGAAAATATCTACTTCTGATTTCAGAAATGAGAATTTGAAACTCAGATCTAAGTTAATAGTTTGACCAACTTTACTTCTAAATAACTAAGTTTTATTTTAGTATAGTGACTTTGTAAATTAAAACTAAGTTTATAGTTTGAAGTTCTTTACTTGAAAATATATACTACTGATTTTAGAAATGACTATTTGAAAATAAGATCTAAGTTAATAGTTTGACGTTCTATACTACTAAATAACTAAGTCTTATTTTAGTATAGTGACTTTGTAAATTAAAACTAAGTTAATAGTTTGAAGTTCTTTACTTCAAAATATCTACTTCTGATTTCAGAAATGACAATTTGAAACTCAGATCTAAGTTAATAGTTTGACGTTCTTTACTTCTAAATATCTAAGTCTTATTTTAGTATAGTGACTTTGTAAATTTAAGCTAAGTAGATAGTTTGAAATTCTTTACTTGAAAATATCTACTTCTGATTTAAGAGATGACAATTTGAAAATCAGATCTAAGTGAATAGTTTCACGTTCTTTACTTTAAAATCGATAAGTCTTATTTTAGAATAGCGTAATATATCGTTAGCGTAAAATATCTACTTCTGATTTTAGAAATGACAATTTGAAAATCAGATCTAAGTTAATAGTTTGACGTTCTTTACTTCAAAATAACTAAGACTTATTTTAGAATAGTAAATTTGTAAATCAAAACTAAGTTGGTAGTTCGAAGTTCTTTATCTGAAAATATCTGCTTCAGATTTTAGAAATGACAATTTGAAAATTAGATCTAAGTTAATAGTTTGACGTTCTTTACTTCAAAATAACTAAGTCTTATTTTAGACTAGTGAATTAGTAAATAAAAACTAAGTTATTAGTCTAAGGTTTTTTTCTTCAAGCTTACTAATTCGGATTTTAGAAATGTAAATTTGAAAATCAAATGTAAGGTTGTAGTTTGAAGTTTTTTACTTTGAAAATATCTACTTCTGATTTTAGAATTGACAACTTGAAAATCAGATCTAAGTTAATAGTTTGACGTCCTTTACTTCAAAACCCAAAGTCTTATTTTAGTATAGTGAAGTTGTAAATCAAAACTAAGTTATTAATTTAAAATTTTTTACTTCAAATTTACTAATTCGGATCTTAGTAATGTAAATTTGAAAAGCAAATCTAAGTTAGGCGTTTGACGTTCTTTACTTTAAAGTAACTAAGTCTTATTTTAGACTAGTGAATTTGTAAATCAAAACTGAGTTATTAATTTAAAATTTTTTACTTCAAATTTACTAATTCGGATCTTAGTAATGTAAATTTGGAAATCAAATCTAAGGTTGTAGTTTGAAGTTCTTTACTTTAAAATATCTACTTCTGATTTAAAAATTACAATTTGAAAATCAGATCTAAGTTAACAGTTTGACGTTCTTTACTTCTAAATAACTAAGTCTTATTTTAGAATTATCAATTTGTAAATCAAAGCTAAGTTATTAGTTTGAAGGTCTTTACTTGAAAATATTTACTTCTGATTTTAGAAATGACAATTTGAAAATCAGGTCTAAGTTAATAGTTTGACGTTTTTAATTCAAAATAACTAAGTCTTATTTTAGACTAGTAAATTTGTAAATTAAATATAAGTTATTAGTTTGAAATTCTTTACTTGAAAATATCTACTACTGATTTTAGAAATGACAATTTGCAAATCAGATCTAAGTTAAAATTTTAACGTTCTTTACATCGAAATAACTAAATTTTACTTTAGAATAGTTAATTTGTAAATCAAAACTAAGTTATTAGTTTAAAGTTCTTTACTTGAAAATATCTACTACTGATGTTAGAAATGACAATTTGCAAATCAGATCTAAGTTAAAATTTTAACGTTCTTTACATCGAAATAACTAAATTTTACTTTAGAATAGTTAATTTGTAAATCAAAACTAAGTTATTAGTTTAAAGTTCTTTACTTGAAAATATCTACTTCTGATTTTAGAAATGACATTTTGCAAATCAGATCTAAGTTAAAATTTTAACGTTCTTTACTTCAAAATAACTAAGTCTTATTTTAGACTAGTGAATTTGTAAATCAAAACTAAGTTATTAGTTTAAAGTTTTTTACTTCAAATTTACTAATTCGGATCTTAGTAATGTAAATTTGGAAATCAAATCTAAAGTTGTAGTTTGAAGTTCTTTACTTGAAAATATCTACTTCTGATTTTAAAAATGACAATTTGTAAATCAGATCTAAGTTAATAGCTTGACGGTCTTTACTTCAAAATAACTAAATTTTATTTTACAATAATTAAATTGTAAATCAAAACTAAGTTATTAGTTTGAAGTTCTTTACTTTGAAATATCTACTCCTGATTTAAGAGATGACAATTTGAAGATCAGATCTAAGTGAATAGTTTCACGTTCTTTACTTTAAAATAGATAAGTCTTATTTTAGAATAGCGTAATATATAGTTAGCGTAAAATATCTACGTCTGATTTTAGAAATGACAATTTGAAAATCAGATCTAAGTTAATAGTTTGACGTTCTTTACTTCAAAATAACTAAGTCTTATTTTAGACTAGTGAATTAGTAAATGAAAACTAAGTTATTAGTCTAAGGTTTTTTACTTCAAGCTTACTAATTCGGATCTTAGAAATGTAAATTTGAAAATCAAATGTAAGGTTGTAGTTTGAAGTTTTTTACTTGAAATTATCTACTTCTGATTTTAGCAATGACAATTTGAAAATCAGATCTAGTTATTAGTTAGTCGTTCTTTACTTCAAAATAACTAAGTCTTATTTTAGAATAGTGAATTTGTAGATCAAAACTAAGTTATTAGTTTGAAGTTCTTTACTTGAAAATATCTGCTTCAGATTTTATAAATGACAATTTGAAAATCAGATCTAAGTTAATATTTTAACATTCTTTACATCACAATAACTAAATTTTATTTTAGAATAGTTAATTTGTAAATCACAACTAAGTTATTAGGTTGAAGACCTTTCTTGAAAATATCTACTTCTGATTTTAGAAATGACAATTTGAAAATCAGGTCTAAGTTAATAGTTTGACGTTTTTTATCTCAAAATACCTAAGTCTTATTTTAGTCTAGTAAATTTGTAAATCAAAACTAAGTTATTAGTTTGAAGTTCTTTACTTTGAAATATCTACTTCTGATTTTAGAAATGACAATTTGAAAATCAGGTCTAAGTTAATAGTTTGACGTTTTTAATTCAAAATATTTAAGTCTTATTTTAGACTAGTAAATTTGTAAATTAAAACTAAGTTATTAGTTTGAAGTTCTTTACTTGAAAATATCTACTACTGATTTTAGAAATGACAATTTGCAAATCAGATCTAAGTTAAAATTTTAACGTTCTTTACATCGAAATAATTAAATTTTACTTTAGAATAGTTAATTTGTAAATCAAAACTAAGTTATTAGTTTGAAGTTCTTTACTTGAAAATATCTACTTCTGATTTTAGAAATAACAATTTGAAAATCAGATCTAAGTTAATAGTTTGACGTTCTTTACTTCAAAACAACTAAGTCTTATTTTAGTATAGTGAATTTGTAAATCAAAACTAAGTTATTAGTATGAAGTTGTTTACTTGAAACAAACTACCACTGATTTTAGAAATAACAATTTGAAAAGCAGATCTAAGTTAGGTGTTTGACGTTCTTTACTTTAAAGTAACTAAGTCTTATTTTAGACTAGTGAATTTGTAAATCAAAACTAAGTTATTAGTTTAAAGTTTTTTACTTCAAATTTACTAATTCGGATCTTAGTAATGTAAATTTGGTAATCAAATCTAAGGTTGTAGCTTGAAGTTCTTTACTTTGAAATATCTACTTCTGATTAAAAAATTACAATTTGAAAATCAGATCTAAGTTAACAGTTTGACGTTCTTTACTTCAAAATAACTAAGTCTTATTTTAGAATTATCAATTTGTAAATCAAAGCTAAGTCATTAGTTTGAAGGTCTTTACTTGAAAATATTTACTTCTGATTTTAGAAATGACAATTTGAAAATCAGGTCTAAGTTAATAGTTTGACGTTTTTAATTCAAAATAACTAAGTCTTATTTTAGACTAGTAAATTTGTAAATTAAAACTAAGTTATTAGTTTAAAGTTTTTTACTTGAAAATATCTACTACTGATTTTAGAAATGACAATTTGCAAATCAGATCTAAGTTAAAATTTTAACGTTCTTTACATCGAAATAATTAAATTTTACTTTAGAATAGTTAATTTGTAAATCAAAACTAAGTTATTAGTTTGAAGTTCTTTACTTGAAAATATCTACTTCTGATTTTAGAAATGACAATTTGAAAATCAGATCTAAGTTAATAGTTTGACGTTCTTTACTTCAAAACAATTAAGTCTTATTTTAGTATAGTGAATTTGTAAATCAAAACTAAGTTATTAGTATGAAGTTGTTTACTTGAAACAAACTACCACTGATTTTAGAAATAACAATTTGAAAAGCAGATCTAAGTTAGGTGTTTGACGTTCTTTACTTTAAAGTAACTAAGTCTTATTTTAGACTAGTGAATTTGTAAATCAAAACTAAGTTATTAGTTTAAAGTTTTTTACTTCAAATTTACTAATTCGGATCTTAGTAATGTAAATTTGGTAATCAAATCTAAGGTTGTAGCTTGAAGTTCTTTACTTTGAAATATCTACTTCTGATTAAAAAATTACAATTTGAAAATCAGATCTAAGTTAACAGTTTGACGTTCTTTACTTCAAAATAACTAAGTCTTATTTTAGAATTATCAATTTGTAAATCAAAGCTAAGTCATTAGTTTGAAGGTCTTTACTTGAAAATATTTACTTCTGATTTTAGAAATGACAATTTGAAAATCAGGTCTAAGTTAATAGTTTGACGTTTTTAATTCAAAATAACTAAGTCTTATTTTAGACTAGTAAATTTGTAAATTAAAACTAAGTTATTAGTTTGAAGTTCTTTACTTGAAAATATCTACTACTGATTTTAGAAATGACAATTTGCAAATCAGATCTAAGTTAAAATTTTAACGTTCTTTACATCGAAATAATTAAATTTTACTTTAGAATAGTTAATTTGTAAATCAAAACTAAGTTATTAGTTTGAAGTTCTTTACTTGAAAATATCTACTTCTGATTTTAGAAATGACAATTTGAAAATCAGATCTAAGTTAATAGTTTGACGTTCTTTACTTCAAAACAACTAAGTCTTATTTTAGTATAGTGAACTTGTAAACCAAAACTAAGTTATTAGTATGAAGTTCTTCACTTGCTAAATACTACCACTGATTTTAGAAATGACAATTTGAAAATCAGATCTAAGTTAATAGTTTGACGTTCTTTACCTGAAAATATCTACTACTGATTTTAGAAATGACAATTTGAAAATCAGATCTAAGTGACGTTCTTTACTTCAAAATAACTAATTCTTATTTTAGAATACTCAATTTGTAAAGCAAGGCTAAGTTATTAGTTTAAAGTTCTTTACTTAAAAATATCTACTTCTTGTTTTAGAAATAACAATTTGAAAGTCAGATCTAAGTTAATAGTTTGACGTTCTTTACTTCTAAATAACTAAGTCTTATTTTAGTATAGTGAATTTGTAATTTAAAACAAAGTTATTAGTTTGAAGTTCTTTACTTGAAAACATCTACTACTGATTTTAGAAATGACAATTTGAAAATCAGATCTAAGTTAACAGTTTGAAGTTCTTTACTTTAAAATAACTAAGTCTTATTTTAGACTAGTGAATTTGTAAATTAAAACTAAGTTATTAGTATGAAGTTCTTCACTTGAAAAAAACTACCACTGATTTTAGAAATGACAATTTGAAGATCAGATCTAAGTTAATAGTTTGACGTTCTTTACTTCAAAATAACTAAGTCTTATTTTAGAATACTCAATTTGTAAATCAAGGCTAAGCTATTAGTTTAAAGTTCTTTACTTGAAAATATCTACTTCTTGTTTTAGAAATGACAATTTGAAAATCAGATCTAAGTTAATAGTTTGACGTTCTTTACTTCTAAATAACTAAGTCTTATTTTAGTATAGTGAATTTGTAATTTAAAACAAAGTTATTAGTTTGAAGTTCTTTACTTGCAAATATCTACTACTGATTTTAGAAATGACAATTTGAAAATCAGATCTAAGTTAACAGTTTGACGTTCTTTACTTTAAAATAACTAAGACTTATTTTAGACTAGTGAATTTGTAAATTAAAACTAAGTTATTAGTATGAAGTTCTTCACTTGAAAAAAACTACCACTGATTTTAGAAATGACAATTTGAAAATCAGATCTAAGTTAGTAGTTTGACGTTCTTTACTTCAAAATAACTAAGTTTTATTTTAGACTAGTAAATTTGTAAATCAAAACTAAGTTATTAGTTTAAAGTTTTTTATTTCAAATTTACTAATTCGGATCTTAGTAATAAATATCGAAATCAAATCTAAGGTTGTAGTTTGAAGTTCTTTACTTGAAAATATCTACTTCTGATTTTAAAAATGATAATTTGAAAATCAGATCTAAGTTAATAGTTTGACGTTCTTTACTTCAAAATAACTAAGTCCTATTTCACACTAGTAAATTTGTAAATCAAAACTAAGTTATAAGTTTTGAAGTTATTTACTTGAAAATATCTACTACTGATCTTAGAAATGACATATTGAAAATCAGAGCTAAGTTAATAGTTTGACGTTCTTTACTTCAATATAACTAAGTCTTATTTTAGAATACTCAATTTGTAAATCAAGGCTAAGTTATTAGTTTAAAGTTGTTTACTTGAAAATATCTACTTCTGATTTTAGAAATGACAATTTGAAAATCAGATCTAAGTTAATAGTTTGAAGTTCTTTACTTCAAAACAACTAAGTCTTATTTTAGTATAGTAAATTTGTAAACCAAAACTAAGTTATTAGTATGAAGTTCTTCACTTGAAAAAAACTACCACTGATTTTAGAAATGACAATTTGAAAATCAGATCTAAGTTAATAGTTTGACGTTCTTTACTTTAAAACAACTAAGTCTTATTTTAGTATAGTGAATTTGTAAACCAAAACTAAGTTATTAGAATGAAATTCTTCACTTGACAAAAACTACCACTGATTTTAGAAATGACAATTTGAAAATCAGATCTAAGTTAATAGTTTGACGTCCTTTACTTCAAAATAACTAAATCTTATTTTAGAATACTCAATTTGTAAATCAAGGCTAAGTTATTAGTTTAAAGTTGTTTACTTGAAAATATCTACTTCTGATTTTAGAAATGACAATTTGAAAATCAGATCTAAGTTAATAGTTTGACGTTCTTTACTTCAAACCTACTAAGTCTTATTTTAGTATAGTGAATTTGTAAATCAAAACTAAGTTATTAGTATGAAGTTTTTTACTTGATAAAAACTACTACTGATTTTAGAAATGATAATTTGAAAATCAGATCTAAGTTAATAGTTTAACGTTCTTTACTTCAAAATAACTAAGTCTTATTTTAGACTAGTAAATTTGTAAATCAAAACTAAGTTATTAGTTTAAAGTTTTTTATTTCAAATTTACTAATTCGGATCTTAGTAAAGTAAATATCGAAATCAAATCTAAGGTTGTAGTTTGAAGTTCTTTACTTGAAAATATCTACTTCTGATTTTAAAAATGATAATTTGAAAATCAGATCTAAGTTAATAGTTTGACGTTCTTTACTTCAAAATAACTAAGTCTTATTTCACACTAGTAAATTTGTAAATCAAAACTAAGTTATAAGTTTGAAGTTATTTACTTGAAAATATCTACTACTGATCTTAGAAATGACAATTTGAAAATCAGAGCTAAGTTAATAGTTTGACGTTCTTTACTTCAATATAACTAAGTCTTATTTTAGTATAGTGAATTTGTAAATCAAAGCTAAGCTATTAATTTGAAGTTCTTTACTTGAAAATATTAACTTCTGATTTTAAAAATGATAATTTGAAAATCAGATCTAAGTTAATAGTTTGACGTTCTTTACTTCTAAATAACTAAGTCTTATTTTAGTATAGTGAATTTGTAATTTAAAACTAAGTTATTAGTATGAAGTTCTTCACTTGAAAAAAACTACCACTGATTTTAGAAATGACAATTTGAAAATCAGATCTAAGTTAATAGTTTGACGTTCTTTACTTCAAAATAACTAAGCCTTATTTTAGAATACTCAATTAGTAAATCAAGGCTAAGTTATTAGTTTAAAGTTGTTTACTTGAAAATATCTACTTCTGATTTTAGAAATGACAATTTGAAAATCAGATCTAAGTTAATAGTTTGACGTTTTTTACTTCAAAATAACTAAGCCTTATTTTAGAATACTCAATTTCTAAATCAAGGCTAAGTTATTAGTTTAAAGTTCTTTACTTGAAAATATCTACTTCTTGTTTTAGAAATGACAATTTGAAAATCAGATCTAAGTTAATAGTTTGACGTTCTTTACTTCTAAATAACTAAGTCTTATTTTAGTATAGTGAATTTGTAATTTAAAACAAAGTTATTAGTTTGAAGTTCTTTATTGAAAATATCTACTACTGATTTTAGAAATGATAATTTGAAAATCAGATCTAAGTTAACAGTTTGACGTTCTTTACTTTAAAATACTTAAGTCTTATTTTAGATTAGTGAATTTGTAA
Source organism: Cantharis rustica (assembly GCA_911387805.1). Taxonomy (NCBI): domain Eukaryota; kingdom Metazoa; phylum Arthropoda; class Insecta; order Coleoptera; family Cantharidae; genus Cantharis; species Cantharis rustica. The sequence goes on from OU426878.1 coordinate 37,003,070, forward strand.
ATTAAAACTAAGTTATTAGTATGAAGTTCTGCACTTGAAAAAAACTACCACTGATTTTAGAAATGACAATTTGAAAATCAGATCTAAGTTAAGAGTTTGACGTTCTTTACTTCAAAATAACTAAGTCTTATTTTAGAATACTCAATTTGTAAATCAAGGCTAAGTTATTAGTTTAAAGTTGTTTACTTGAAAATATCTACTTCTGATTTTAGAAATGACAATTTAAAAATCAGATCTAAGTTAATAGTTTAACGTTCTGTACTTCAAAACAACTAAGTCTTATTTTAGTATAGTAAATTTGTAAACCAAAACTAAGTTATTAGTATGAAGTTCTTCACTTGAAAAAAACTACCACTGATTTTAGAAATGACAATTTGAAAATCAGATCTAAGTTAATAGTTTGACGTTCTTTACTTCAAAATAACTAAGTCTTATTTTAGAATACTCAATTTGTAAATCAAGGCTAAGTTATTAGTTTAAAGTTCTTTACTTGAAAATATCTACTTCTTGTTTAAGAAATGACAATTTGAAAATCAGATCTAAGTTAATAGTTTGACGTTCTTTACTTCTAAATAATTAAGTCTTATTTTAGTATAGTGAATTTGTAATTTAAAACATAGTTATTAGTTTGAAGTTCTTTACTTGAAAATATTTACTACTGATTTTAGAAATGACAATTTGAAAATCAGATGTAAGTTAACAGTTTGACGTTCTTTACTTTAAAATAACTAAGTCTTATTTTAGACTAGTGAATTTGTAAATTAAAACTAAGTTATTAGTATGAAGTTCTTCACTTGAAAAAAACTACCACTGATTTTAGAAATGACAATTTGAAAATCAGATCGAAGTTAATAGTTTGACGTTCTTTACTTCAAAATAACTAAGTCTTATTTTAGAATACTCAATTTGTAAATCAAGGCTAAGTTATTAGTTTAAAGTTGTTTACTTGAAAATATCTACTTCTGATTTAAGAGATGACAATTTGAAAATCAGATCTAAGTGAATAGTTTCACGTTCTTTACTTTAAAATCGATAAGTCTTATTTTAGAATAGCGTAATATATCGTTAGCGTAAAATATCTACTTCTGATTTTAGAAAAGACAATTTGAAAATCAGATCTAAGTTAATAGTTTGACGTTCTTTACTTCAAAATAACTAAGACTTATTTTAGAATAGTAAATTTGTAAATCAAAACTAAGTTGGTAGTTCGAAGTTCTTTATCTGAAAATATCTGCTTCAGATTTTAGAAATGACAATTTGAAAATTAGATCTAAGTTAATAGTTTGACGTTCTTTACTTCAAAATAACTAAGTCTTATTTTAGACTAGTGAATTAGTAAATAAAAACTAAGTTATTAGTCTAAGGTTTTTTTCTTCAAGCTTACTAATTCGGATTTTAGAAATGTAAATTTGAAAATCAAATGTAAGGTTGTAGTTTGAAGTTTTTTACTTTGAAAATATCTACTTCTGATTTTAGAATTGACAACTTGAAAATCAGATCTAAGTTAATAGTTTGACGTCCTTTACTTCAAAACCCAAAGTCTTATTTTAGTATAGTGAAGTTGTAAATCAAAACTAAGTTATTAGTATGAAGTTCTTTACTTGACACAAACTACCACTGATTCTAGAAATAACAATTTGAAAAGCAAATCTAAGTTAGGCGTTTGACGTTCTTTACTTTAAAGTAACTAAGTCTTATTTTAGACTAGTGAATTTGTAAATCAAAACTGAGTTATTAATTTAAAATTTTTTACTTCAAATTTACTAATTCGGATCTTAGTAATGTAAATTTGGAAATCAAATCTAAGGTTGTAGTTTGAAGTTCTTTACTTTAAAATATCTACTTCTGATTTAAAAATTACAATTTGAAAATCAGATCTAAGTTAACAGTTTGACGTTCTTTACTTCTAAATAACTAAGTCTTATTTTAGAATTATCAATTTGTAAATCAAAGCTAAGTTATTAGTTTGAAGGTCTTTACTTGAAAATATTTACTTCTGATTTTAGAAATGACAATTTGAAAATCAGGTCTAAGTTAATAGTTTGACGTTTTTAATTCAAAATAACTAAGTCTTATTTTAGACTAGTAAATTTGTAAATTAAATATAAGTTATTAGTTTGAAATTCTTTACTTGAAAATATCTACTACTGATTTTAGAAATGACAATTTGCAAATCAGATCTAAGTTAAAATTTTAACGTTCTTTACATCGAAATAACTAAATTTTACTTTAGAATAGTTAATTTGTAAATCAAAACTAAGTTATTAGTTTAAAGTTCTTTACTTGAAAATATCTACTACTGATGTTAGAAATGACAATTTGCAAATCAGATCTAAGTTAAAATTTTAACGTTCTTTACATCGAAATAACTAAATTTTACTTTAGAATAGTTAATTTGTAAATCAAAACTAAGTTATTAGTTTAAAGTTCTTTACTTGAAAATATCTACTTCTGATTTTAGAAATGACATTTTGCAAATCAGATCTAAGTTAAAATTTTAACGTTCTTTACTTCAAAATAACTAAGTCTTATTTTAGACTAGTGAATTTGTAAATCAAAACTAAGTTATTAGTTTAAAGTTTTTTACTTCAAATTTACTAATTCGGATCTTAGTAATGTAAATTTGGAAATCAAATCTAAAGTTGTAGTTTGAAGTTCTTTACTTGAAAATATCTACTTCTGATTTTAAAAATGACAATTTGTAAATCAGATCTAAGTTAATAGCTTGACGGTCTTTACATCTAAATAACTAAATTTTATTTTACAATAATTAATTTGTAAATCAAAACTAAGTTATTAGTTTGAAGTTCTTTACTTTGAAATATCTACTCCTGATTTAAGAGATGACAATTTGAAGATCAGATCTAAGTGAATAGTTTCACGTTCTTTACTTTAAAATAGATAAGTCTTATTTTAGAATAGCGTAATATATCGTTAGCGTAAAATATCTACGTCTGATTTTAGAAATGACAATTTGAAAATCAGATCTATGTTAATAGTTTAACGTTCTTTACTTCAAAATAACTAGGACTTATTTTAGAATAGTAAATTTGTAAATCAAAACTAAGTTGGTAGTTTGAAGTTCTTTAGCTGAAAATATCTGCTTCAGATTTTAGAAATGACAATTTGAAAATCAGATCTAAGTTAATAGTTTGACGTTCTTTACTTCAAAATAACTAAGTCTTATTTTAGACTAGTGAATTAGTAAATGAAAACTAAGTTATTAGTCTAAGGTTTTTTACTTCAAGCTTACTAATTCGGATCTTAGAAATGTAAATTTGAAAATCAAATGTAAGGTTGTAGTTTGAAGTTTTTTACTTGAAATTATCTACTTCTGATTTTAGCAATGACAATTTGAAAATCAGATCTAGTTATTAGTTAGTCGTTCTTTACTTCAAAATAACTAAGTCTTATTTTAGAATAGTGAATTTGTAGATCAAAACTAAGTTATTAGTTTGAAGTTCTTTACTTGAAAATATCTGCTTCAGATTTTATAAATGACAATTTGAAAATCAGATCTAAGTTAATATTTTAACATTCTTTACATCACAATAACTAAATTTTATTTTAGAATAGTTAATTTGTAAATCACAACTAAGTTATTAGGTTGAAGACCTTTCTTGAAAATATCTACTTCTGATTTTAGAAATGACAATTTGAAAATCAGGTCTAAGTTAATAGTTTGACGTTTTTTATCTCAAAATACCTAAGTCTTATTTTAGTCTAGTAAATTTGTAAATCAAAACTAAGTTATTAGTTTGAAGTTCTTTACTTTGAAATATCTACTTCTGATTTTAGAAATGACAATTTGAAAATCAGGTCTAAGTTAATAGTTTGACGTTTTTAATTCAAAATATTTAAGTCTTATTTTAGACTAGTAAATTTGTAAATTAAAACTAAGTTATTAGTTTGAAGTTCTTTACTTGAAAATATCTACTACTGATTTTAGAAATGACAATTTGCAAATCAGATCTAAGTTAAAATTTTAACGTTCTTTACATCGAAATAATTAAATTTTACTTTAGAATAGTTAATTTGTAAATCAAAACTAAGTTATTAGTTTGAAGTTCTTTACTTGAAAATATCTACTTCTGATTTTAGAAATGACAATTTGAAAATCAGATCTAAGTTAATAGTTTGACGTTCTTTACTTCAAAACAACTAAGTCTTATTTTAGTATAGTGAATTTGTAAATCAAAACTAAGTTATTAGTATGAAGTTGTTTACTTGAAACAAACTACCACTGATTTTAGAAATAACAATTTGAAAAGCAGATCTAAGTTAGGTGTTTGACGTTCTTTACTTTAAAGTAACTAAGTCTTATTTTAGACTAGTGAATTTGTAAATCAAAACTAAGTTATTAGTTTAAAGTTTTTTACTTCAAATTTACTAATTCGGATCTTAGTAATGTAAATTTGGTAATCAAATCTAAGGTTGTAGCTTGAAGTTCTTTACTTTGAAATATCTACTTCTGATTAAAAAATTACAATTTGAAAATCAGATCTAAGTTAACAGTTTGACGTTCTTTACTTCAAAATAACTAAGTCTTATTTTAGAATTATCAATTTGTAAATCAAAGCTAAGTCATTAGTTTGAAGGTCTTTACTTGAAAATATTTACTTCTGATTTTAGAAATGACAATTTGAAAATCAGGTCTAAGTTAATAGTTTGACGTTTTTAATTCAAAATAACTAAGTCTTATTTTAGACTAGTAAATTTGTAAATTAAAACTAAGTTATTAGTTTGAAGTTCTTTACTTGAAAATATCTACTACTGATTTTAGAAATGACAATTTGCAAATCAGATCTAAGTTAAAATTTTAACGTTCTTTACATCGAAATAATTAAATTTTACTTTAGAATAGTTAATTTGTAAATCAAAACTAAGTTATTAGTTTGAAGTTCTTTACTTGAAAATATCTACTTCTGATTTTAGAAATGACAATTTGAAAATCAGATCTAAGTTAATAGTTTGACGTTCTTTACTTCAAAACAACTAAGTCTTATTTTAGTATAGTGAATTTGTAAATCAAAACTAAGTTATTAGTATGAAGTTGTTTACTTGAAACAAACTACCACTGATTTTAGAAATAACAATTTGAAAAGCAGATCTAAGTTAGGTGTTTGACGTTCTTTACTTTAAAGTAACTAAGTCTTATTTTAGACTAGTGAATTTGTAAATCAAAACTAAGTTATTAGTTTAAAGTTTTTTACTTCAAATTTACTAATTCGGATCTTAGTAATGTAAATTTGGTAATCAAATCTAAGGTTGTAGCTTGAAGTTCTTTACTTTGAAATATCTACTTCTGATTAAAAAATTACAATTTGAAAATCAGATCTAAGTTAACAGTTTGACGTTCTTTACTTCAAAATAACTAAGTCTTATTTTAGAATTATCAATTTGTAAATCAAAGCTAAGTCATTAGTTTGAAGGTCTTTACTTGAAAATATTTACTTCTGATTTTAGAAATGACAATTTGAAAATCAGGTCTAAGTTAATAGTTTGACGTTTTTAATTCAAAATAACTAAGTCTTATTTTAGACTAGTAAATTTGTAAATTAAAACTAAGTTATTAGTTTGAAGTTCTTTACTTGAAAATATCTACTACTGATTTTAGAAATGACAATTTGCAAATCAGATCTAAGTTAAAATTTTAACGTTCTTTACATCGAAATAATTAAATTTTACTTTAGAATAGTTAATTTGTAAATCAAAACTAAGTTATTAGTTTGAAGTTCTTTACTTGAAAATATCTACTTCTGATTTTAGAAATGACAATTTGAAAATCAGATCTAAGTTAATAGTTTGACGTTCTTTACTTCAAAACAACTAAGTCTTATTTTAGTATAGTGAACTTGTAAACCAAAACTAAGTTATTAGTATGAAGTTCTTCACTTGCTAAATACCACCACTGATTTTAGAAATGACAATTTGAAAATCAGATCTAAGTTAATAGTTTGACGTTCTTTACCTGAAAATATCTACTACTGATTTTAGAAATGACAATTTGAAAATCAGATCTAAGTGACGTTCTTTACTTCAAAATAACTAATTCTTATTTTAGAATACTCAATTTGTAAAGCAAGGCTAAGTTATTAGTTTAAAGTTCTTTACTTAAAAATATCTACTTCTTGTTTTAGAAATAACAATTTGAAAGTCAGATCTAAGTTAATAGTTTGACGTTCTTTACTTCTAAATAACTAAGTCTTATTTTAGTATAGTGAATTTGTAATTTAAAACAAAGTTATTAGTTTGAAGTTCTTTACTTGAAAACATCTACTACTGATTTTAGAAATGACAATTTGAAAATCAGATCTAAGTTAACAGTTTGAAGTTCTTTACTTTAAAATAACTAAGTCTTATTTTAGACTAGTGAATTTGTAAATTAAAACTAAGTTATTAGTATGAAGTTCTTCACTTGAAAAAAACTACCACTGATTTTAGAAATGACAATTTGAAGATCAGATCTAAGTTAATAGTTTGACGTTCTTTACTTCAAAATAACTAAGTCTTATTTTAGAATACTCAATTTGTAAATCAAGGCTAAGCTATTAGTTTAAAGTTCTTTACTTGAAAATATCTACTTCTTGTTTTAGAAATGACAATTTGAAAATCAGGTCTAAGTTAATAGTTTGACGTTTTTAATTCAAAATAACTAAGTCTTATTTTAGACTAGTAAATTTGTAAATTAAATATAAGTTATTAGTTTGAAATTCTTTACTTGAAAATATCTACTACTGATTTTAGAAATGACAATTTGCAAATCAGATCTAAGTTAAAATTTTAACGTTCTTTACATCGAAATAACTAAATTTTACTTTAGAATAGTTAATTTGTAAATCAAAACTAAGTTATTAGTTTCAAGTTCTTTACTTGAAAATATCTACTACTGATGTTAGAAATGACAATTTGCAAATCAGATCTAAGTTAAAATTTTAACGTTCTTTACATCGAAATAACTAAATTTTACTTTAGAATAGTTAATTTGTAAATCAAAACTAAGTTATTAGTTTAAAGTTCTTTACTTGAAAATATCTACTTCTGATTTTAGAAATGACATTTTGCAAATCAGATCTAAGTTAAAATTTTAACGTTCTTTACTTCAAAATAACTAAGTCTTATTTTAGACTAGTGAATTTGTAAATCAAAACTAAGTTATTAGTTTAAAGTTTTTTACTTCAAATTTACTTATTCGGATCTTAGTAATGTAAATTTGGAAATCAAATCTAAAGTTGTAGTTTGAAGTTCTTTACTTGAAAATATCTACTTCTGATTTTAAAAATGACAATTTGTAAATCAGATCTAAGTTAATAGCTTGACGGTCTTTACTTCAAAATAACTAAATTTTATTTTACAATAATTAATTTGTAAATCAAAACTAAGTTATTAGTTTGAAGTTCTTTACTTTGAAATATCTACTCCTGATTTAAGAGATGACAATTTGAAGATCAGATCTAAGTGAATAGTTTCACGTTCTTTACTTTAAAATAGATAAGTCTTATTTTAGAATAGCGTAATATATCGTTAGCGTAAAATATCTACGTCTGATTTTAGAAATGACAATTTGAAAATCAGATCTATGTTAATAGTTTAACGTTCTTTACTTCAAAATAACTAGGACTTATTTTAGAATAGTAAATTTGTAAATCAAAACTAAGTTGGTAGTTTGAAGTTCTTTAGCTGAAAATATCTGCTTCAGATTTTAGAAATGACAATTTGAAAATCAGATCTAAGTTAATAGTTTGACGTTCTTTACTTCAAAATAACTAAGTCTTATTTTAGACTAGTGAATTAGTAAATGAAAACTAAGTTATTAGTCTAAGGTTTTTTACTTCAAGCTTACTAATTCGGATCTTAGAAATGTAAATTTGAAAATCAAATGTAAGGTTGTAGTTTGAAGTTTTTTACTTGAAATTATCTACTTCTGATTTTAGCAATGACAATTTGAAAATCAGATCTAGTTATTAGTTAGTCGTTCTTTACTTCAAAATAACTAAGTCTTATTTTAGAATAGTGAATTTGTAGATCAAAACTAAGTTATTAGTTTGAAGTTCTTTACTTGAAAATATCTGCTTCAGATTTTATAAATGACAATTTGAAAATCAGATCTAAGTTAATATTTTAACATTCTTTACATCACAATAACTAAATTTTATTTTAGAATAGTTAATTTGTAAATCATAACTAAGTTATTAGGTTGAAGACCTTTCTTGAAAATATCTACTTCTGATTTTAGAAATGACAATTTGAAAATCAGGTCTAAGTTAATAGTTTGACGTTTTTTATCTCAAAATACCTAAGTCTTATTTTAGTCTAGTAAATTTGTAAATCAAAACTAAGTTATTAGTTTGAAGTTCTTTACTTTGAAATATCTACTTCTGATTTTAGAAATGACAATTTGAAAATCAGGTCTAAGTTAATAGTTTGACGTTTTTAATTCAAAATATTTAAGTCTTATTTTAGACTAGTAAATTTGTAAATTAAAACTAAGTTATTAGTTTGAAGTTCTTTACTTGAAAATATCTACTACTGATTTTAGAAATGACAATTTGCAAATCAGATCTAAGTTAAAATTTTAACGTTCTTTACATCGAAATAATTAAATTTTACTTTAGAATAGTTAATTTGTAAATCAAAACTAAGTTATTAGTTTGAAGTTCTTTACTTGAAAATATCTACTTCTGATTTTAGAAATGACAATTTGAAAATCAGATCTAAGTTAATAGTTTGACGTTCTTTACTTCAAAACAACTAAGTCTTATTTTAGTATAGTGAATTTGTAAATCAAAACTAAGTTATTAGTATGAAGTTGTTTACTTGAAACAAACTACCACTGATTTTAGAAATAACAATTTGAAAAGCAGATCTAAGTTAGGTGTTTGACGTTCTTTACTTTAAAGTAACTAAGTCTTATTTTAGACTAGTGAATTTGTAAATCAAAACTAAGTTATTAGTTTAAAGTTTTTTACTTCAAATTTACTAATTCGGATCTTAGTAATGTAAATTTAGTAATCAAATCTAAGGTTGTAGCTTGAAGTTCTTTACTTTGAAATATCTACTTCTGATTAAAAAATTACAATTTGAAAATCAGATCTAAGTTAACAGTTTGACGTTCTTTACTTCAAAATAACTAAGTCTTATTTTAGAATTATCAATTTGTAAATCAAAGCTAAGTCATTAGTTTGAAGGTCTTTACTTGAAAATATTTACTTCTGATTTTAGAAATGACAATTTGAAAATCAGGTCTAAGTTAATAGTTTGACGTTTTTAATTCAAAATAACTAAGTCTTATTTTAGACTAGTAAATTTGTAAATTAAAACTAAGTTATTAGTTTGAAGTTCTTTACTTGAAAATATCTACTACTGATTTTAGAAATGACAATTTGCAAATCAGATCTAAGTTAAAATTTTAACGTTCTTTACATCGAAATAATTAAATTTTACTTTAGAATAGTTAATTTGTAAATCAAAACTAAGTTATTAGTTTGAAGTTCTTTACTTGAAAATATCTACTTCTGATTTTAGAAATGACAATTTGAAAATCAGATCTAAGTTAATAGTTTGACGTTCTTTACTTCAAAACAACTAAGTCTTATTTTAGTATAGTGAATTTGTAAATCAAAACTAAGTTATTAGTATGAAGTTGTTTACTTGAAACAAACTACCACTGATTTTAGAAATAACAATTTGAAAAGCAGATCTAAGTTAGGTGTTTGACGTTCTTTACTTTAAAGTAACTAAGTCTTATTTTAGACTAGTGAATTTGTAAATCAAAACTAAGTTATTAGTTTAAAGTTTTTTACTTCAAATTTACTAATTCGGATCTTAGTAATGTAAATTTGGTAATCAAATCTAAGGTTGTAGCTTGAAGTTCTTTACTTTGAAATATCTACTTCTGATTAAAAAATTACAATTTGAAAATCAGATCTAAGTTAACAGTTTGACGTTCTTTACTTCAAAATAACTAAGTCTTATTTTAGAATTATCAATTTGTAAATCAAAGCTAAGTCATTAGTTTGAAGGTCTTTACTTGAAAATATTTACTTCTGATTTTAGAAATGACAATTTGAAAATCAGGTCTAAGTTAATAGTTTGACGTTTTTAATTCAAAATAACTAAGTCTTATTTTAGACTAGTAAATTTGTAAATTAAAACTAAGTTATTAGTTTGAAGTTCTTTACTTGAAAATATCTACTACTGATTTTAGAAATGACAATTTGCAAATCAGATCTAAGTTAAAATTTTAACGTTCTTTACATCGAAATAATTAAATTTTACTTTAGAATAGTTAATTTGTAAATCAAAACTAAGTTATTAGTTTGAAGTTCTTTACTTGAAAATATCTACTTCTGATTTTAGAAATGACAATTTGAAAATCAGATCTAAGTTAATAGTTTGACGTTCTTTACTTCAAAACAACTAAGTCTTATTTTAGTATAGTGAACTTGTAAACCAAAACTAAGTTATTAGTATGAAGTTCTTCACTTGCTAAATACCACCACTGATTTTAGAAATGACAATTTGAAAATCAGATCTAAGTTAATAGTTTGACGTTCTTTACCTGAAAATATCTACTACTGATTTTAGAAATGACAATTTGAAAATCAGATCTAAGTGACGTTCTTTACTTCAAAATAACTAATTCTTATTTTAGAATACTCAATTTGTAAAGCAAGGCTAAGTTATTAGTTTAAAGTTCTTTACTTAAAAATATCTACTTCTTGTTTTAGAAATAACAATTTGAAAGTCAGATCTAAGTTAATAGTTTGACGTTCTTTACTTCTAAATAACTAAGTCTTATTTTAGTATAGTGAATTTGTAATTTAAAACAAAGTTATTAGTTTGAAGTTCTTTACTTGAAAACATCTACTACTGATTTTAGAAATGACAATTTGAAAATCAGATCTAAGTTAACAGTTTGAAGTTCTTTACTTTAAAATAACTAAGTCTTATTTTAGACTAGTGAATTTGTAAATTAAAACTAAGTTATTAGTATGAAGTTCTTCACTTGAAAAAAACTACCACTGATTTTAGAAATGACAATTTGAAGATCAGATCTAAGTTAATAGTTTGACGTTCTTTACTTCAAAATAACTAAGTCTTATTTTAGAATACTCAATTTGTAAATCAAGGCTAAGCTATTAGTTTAAAGTTCTTTACTTGAAAATATCTACTTCTTGTTTTAGAAATGACAATTTGAAAATCAGGTCTAAGTTAATAGTTTGACGTTTTTAATTCAAAATAACTAAGTCTTATTTTAGACTAGTAAATTTGTAAATTAAATATAAGTTATTAGTTTGAAATTCTTTACTTGAAAATATCTACTACTGATTTTAGAAATGACAATTTGCAAATCAGATCTAAGTTAAAATTTTAACGTTCTTTACATCGAAATAACTAAATTTTACTTTAGAATAGTTAATTTGTAAATCAAAACTAAGTTATTAGTTTCAAGTTCTTTACTTGAAAATATCTACTACTGATGTTAGAAATGACAATTTGCAAATCAGATCTAAGTTAAAATTTTAACGTTCTTTACATCGAAATAACTAAATTTTACTTTAGAATAGTTAATTTGTAAATCAAAACTAAGTTATTAGTTTAAAGTTCTTTACTTGAAAATATCTACTTCTGATTTTAGAAATGACATTTTGCAAATCAGATCTAAGTTAAAATTTTAACGTTCTTTACTTCAAAATAACTAAGTCTTATTTTAGACTAGTGAATTTGTAAATCAAAACTAAGTTATTAGTTTAAAGTTTTTTACTTCAAATTTACTTATTCGGATCTTAGTAATGTAAATTTGGAAATCAAATCTAAAGTTGTAGTTTGAAGTTCTTTACTTGAAAATATCTACTTCTGATTTTAAAAATGACAATTTGTAAATCAGATCTAAGTTAATAGCTTGACGGTCTTTACTTCAAAATAACTAAATTTTATTTTACAATAATTAATTTGTAAATCAAAACTAAGTTATTAGTTTGAAGTTCTTTACTTTGAAATATCTACTCCTGATTTAAGAGATGACAATTTGAAGATCAGATCTAAGTGAATAGTTTCACGTTCTTTACTTTAAAATAGATAAGTCTTATTTTAGAATAGCGTAATATATCGTTAGCGTAAAATATCTACGTCTGATTTTAGAAATGACAATTTGAAAATCAGATCTATGTTAATAGTTTAACGTTCTTTACTTCAAAATAACTAGGACTTATTTTAGAATAGTAAATTTGTAAATCAAAACTAAGTTGGTAGTTTGAAGTTCTTTAGCTGAAAATATCTGCTTCAGATTTTAGAAATGACAATTTGAAAATCAGATCTAAGTTAATAGTTTGACGTTCTTTACTTCAAAATAACTAAGTCTTATTTTAGACTAGTGAATTAGTAAATGAAAACTAAGTTATTAGTCTAAGGTTTTTTACTTCAAGCTTACTAATTCGGATCTTAGAAATGTAAATTTGAAAATCAAATGTAAGGTTGTAGTTTGAAGTTTTTTACTTGAAATTATCTACTTCTGATTTTAGCAATGACAATTTGAAAATCAGATCTAGTTATTAGTTAGTCGTTCTTTACTTCAAAATAACTAAGTCTTATTTTAGAATAGTGAATTTGTAGATCAAAACTAAGTTATTAGTTTGAAGTTCTTTACTTGAAAATATCTGCTTCAGATTTTATAAATGACAATTTGAAAATCAGATCTAAGTTAATATTTTAACATTCTTTACATCACAATAACTAAATTTTATTTTAGAATAGTTAATTTGTAAATCATAACTAAGTTATTAGGTTGAAGACCTTTCTTGAAAATATCTACTTCTGATTTTAGAAATGACAATTTGAAAATCAGGTCTAAGTTAATAGTTTGACGTTTTTTATCTCAAAATACCTAAGTCTTATTTTAGTCTAGTAAATTTGTAAATCAAAACTAAGTTATTAGTTTGAAGTTCTTTACTTTGAAATATCTACTTCTGATTTTAGAAATGACAATTTGAAAATCAGGTCTAAGTTAATAGTTTGACGTTTTTAATTCAAAATATTTAAGTCTTATTTTAGACTAGTAAATTTGTAAATTAAAACTAAGTTATTAGTTTGAAGTTCTTTACTTGAAAATATCTACTACTGATTTTAGAAATGACAATTTGCAAATCAGATCTAAGTTAAAATTTTAACGTTCTTTACATCGAAATAATTAAATTTTACTTTAGAATAGTTAATTTGTAAATCAAAACTAAGTTATTAGTTTGAAGTTCTTTACTTGAAAATATCTACTTCTGATTTTAGAAATGACAATTTGAAAATCAGATCTAAGTTAATAGTTTGACGTTCTTTACTTCAAAACAACTAAGTCTTATTTTAGTATAGTGAATTTGTAAATCAAAACTAAGTTATTAGTATGAAGTTGTTTACTTGAAACAAACTACCACTGATTTTAGAAATAACAATTTGAAAAGCAGATCTAAGTTAGGTGTTTGACGTTCTTTACTTTAAAGTAACTAAGTCTTATTTTAGACTAGTGAATTTGTAAATCAAAACTAAGTTATTAGTTTAAAGTTTTTTACTTCAAATTTACTAATTCGGATCTTAGTAATGTAAATTTAGTAATCAAATCTAAGGTTGTAGCTTGAAGTTCTTTACTTTGAAATATCTACTTCTGATTAAAAAATTACAATTTGAAAATCAGATCTAAGTTAACAGTTTGACGTTCTTTACTTCAAAATAACTAAGTCTTATTTTAGAATTATCAATTTGTAAATCAAAGCTAAGTCATTAGTTTGAAGGTCTTTACTTGAAAATATTTACTTCTGATTTTAGAAATGACAATTTGAAAATCAGGTCTAAGTTAATAGTTTGACGTTTTTAATTCAAAATAACTAAGTCTTATTTTAGACTAGTAAATTTGTAAATTAAAACTAAGTTATTAGTTTGAAGTTCTTTACTTGAAAATATCTACTACTGATTTTAGAAATGACAATTTGCAAATCAGATCTAAGTTAAAATTTTAACGTTCTTTACATCGAAATAATTAAATTTTACTTTAGAATAGTTAATTTGTAAATCAAAACTAAGTTATTAGTTTGAAGTTCTTTACTTGAAAATATCTACTTCTGATTTTAGAAATGACAATTTGAAAATCAGATCTAAGTTAATAGTTTGACGTTCTTTACTTCAAAACAACTAAGTCTTATTTTAGTATAGTGAATTTGTAAATCAAAACTAAGTTATTAGTATGAAGTTGTTTACTTGAAACAAACTACCACTGATTTTAGAAATAACAATTTGAAAAGCAGATCTAAGTTAGGTGTTTGACGTTCTTTACTTTAAAGTAACTAAGTCTTATTTTAGACTAGTGAATTTGTAAATCAAAACTAAGTTATTAGTTTAAAGTTTTTTACTTCAAATTTACTAATTCGGATCTTAGTAATGTAAATTTGGTAATCAAATCTAAGGTTGTAGCTTGAAGTTCTTTACTTTGAAATATCTACTTCTGATTAAAAAATTACAATTTGAAAATCAGATCTAAGTTAACAGTTTGACGTTCTTTACTTCAAAATAACTAAGTCTTATTTTAGAATTATCAATTTGTAAATCAAAGCTAAGTCATTAGTTTGAAGGTCTTTACTTGAAAATATTTACTTCTGATTTTAGAAATGACAATTTGAAAATCAGGTCTAAGTTAATAGTTTGACGTTTTTAATTCAAAATAACTAAGTCTTATTTTAGACTAGTAAATTTGTAAATTAAAACTAAGTTATTAGTTTGAAGTTCTTTACTTGAAAATATCTACTACTGATTTTAGAAATGACAATTTGCAAATCAGATCTAAGTTAAAATTTTAACGTTCTTTACATCGAAATAATTAAATTTTACTTTAGAATAGTTAATTTGTAAATCAAAACTAAGTTATTAGTTTGAAGTTCTTTACTTGAAAATATCTACTTCTGATTTTAGAAATGACAATTTGAAAATTAGATCTAAGTTAATAGTTTGACGTTCTTTACTTCAAAACAACTAAGTCTTATTTTAGTATAGTGAACTTGTAAACCAAAACTAAGTTATTAGTATGAAGTTCTTCACTTGCTAAATACTACCACTGATTTTAGAAATGACAATTTGAAAATCAGATCTAAGTTAATAGTTTGACGTTCTTTACCTGAAAATATCTACTACTGATTTTAGAAATGACAATTTGAAAATCAGATCTAAGTGACGTTCTTTACTTCAAAATAACTAATTCTTATTTTAGAATACTCAATTTGTAAAGCAAGGCTAAGTTATTAGTTTAAAGTTCTTTACTTAAAAATATCTACTTCTTGTTTTAGAAATAACAATTTGAAAGTCAGATCTAAGTTAATAGTTTGACGTTCTTTACTTCTAAATAACTAAGTCTTATTTTAGTATAGTGAATTTGTAATTTAAAACAAAGTTATTAGTTTGAAGTTCTTTACTTGAAAACATCTACTACTGATTTTAGAAATGACAATTTGAAAATCAGATCTAAGTTAACAGTTTGAAGTTCTTTACTTTAAAATAACTAAGTCTTATTTTAGACTAGTGAATTTGTAAATTAAAACTAAGTTATTAGTATGAAGTTCTTCACTTGAAAAAAACTACCACTGATTTTAGAAATGACAATTTGAAGATCAGATCTAAGTTAATAGTTTGACGTTCTTTACTTCAAAACAACTAAGTCTTATTTTAGAATACTCAATTTGTAAATCAAGGCTAAGCTATTAGTTTAAAGTTCTTTACTTGAAAATATCTACTTCTTGTTTTAGAAATGACAATTTGAAAATCAGATCTAAGTTAATAGTTTGACGTTCTTTACTTCTAAATAACTAAGTCTTATTTTAGTATAGTGAATTTGTAATTTAAAACAAAGTTATTAGTTTGAAGTTCTTTACTTGCAAATATCTACTACTGATTTTAGAAATGACAATTTGAAAATCAGATCTAAGTTAACAGTTTGACGTTCTTTACTTTAAAATAACTAAGACTTATTTTAGACTAGTGAATTTGTAAATTAAAACTAAGTTATTAGTATGAAGTTCTTCACTTGAAAAAAACTACCACTGATTTTAGAAATGACAATTTGAAAATCAGATCTAAGTTAGTAGTTTGACGTTCTTTACTTCAAAATAACTAAGTTTTATTTTAGACTAGTAAATTTGTAAATCTAAACTAAGTTATTAGTTTAAAGTTTTTTATTTCAAATTTACTAATTCGGATCTTAGTAATAAATATCGAAATCAAATCTAAGGTTGTAGTTTGAAGTTCTTTACTTGAAAATATCTACTTCTGATTTTAAAAATGATAATTTGAAAATCAGATTTAAGTTAATAGTTTGACGTTCTTTACTTCAAAATAACTAAGTCCTATTTCACACTAGTAAATTTGTAAATCAAAACTAAGTTATAAGTTTTGAAGTTATTTACTTGAAAATATCTACTACTGATCTTAGAAATGACATATTGAAAATCAGAGCTAAGTTAATAGTTTGACGTTCTTTACTTCAATATAACTAAGTCTTATTTTAGAATACTCAATTTGTAAATCAAGGCTAAGTTATTAGTTTAAAGTTGTTTACTTGAAAATATCTACTTCTGATTTTAGAAATGACAATTTGAAAATCAGATCTAAGTTAATAGTTTGAAGTTCTTTACTTCAAAACAACTAAGTCTTATTTTAGTATAGTAAATTTGTAAACCAAAACTAAGTTATTAGTATGAAGTTCTTCACTTGAAAAAAACTACCACTGATTTTAGAAATGACAATTTGAAAATCAGATCTAAGTTAATAGTTTGACGTTCTTTACTTTAAAACAACTAAGTCTTATTTTAGTATAGTGAATTTGTAAACCAAAACTAAGTTATTAGAATGAAATTCTTCACTTGACAAAAACTACCACTGATTTTAGAAATGACAATTTGAAAATCAGATCTAAGTTAATAGTTTGACGTCCTTTACTTCAAAATAACTAAATCTTATTTTAGAATACTCAATTTGTAAATCAAGGCTAAGTTATTAGTTTAAAGTTGTTTACTTGAAAATATCTACTTCTGATTTTAGAAATGACAATTTGAAAATCAGATCTAAGTTAATAGTTTGACGTTCTTTACTTCAAACCTACTAAGTCTTATTTTAGTATAGTGAATTTGTAAATCAAAACTAAGTTATTAGTATGAAGTTTTTTACTTGATAAAAACTACTACTGATTTTAGAAATGATAATTTGAAAATCAGATCTAAGTTAATAGTTTGACGTTCTTTACTTCAATATAACTAAGTCTTATTTTAGTATAGTGAATTTGTAAATCAAAGCTAAGCTATTAATTTGAAGTTCTTTACTTGAAAATATCTACTTCTGATTTTAAAAATGATAATTTGAAAATCAGATCTAAGTTAATAGTTTGACGTTCTTTACTTCTAAATAACTAAGTCTTATTTTAGTATAGTGAATTTGTAATTTAAAACTAAGTTATTAGTATGAAGTTCTTCACTTGAAAAAAACTACCACTGATTTTAGAAATGACAATTTGAAAATCAGATCTAAGTTAATAGTTTGACGTTCTTTACTTCAAAATAACTAAGCCTTATTTTAGAATACTCAATTAGTAAATCAAGGCTAAGTTATTAGTTTAAAGTTGTTTACTTGAAAATATCTACTTCTGATTTTAGAAATGACAATTTGAAAATCAGATCTAAGTTAATAGTTTGACGTTTTTTACTTCAAAATAACTAAGCCTTATTTTAGAATACTCAATTTGTAAATCAAGGCTAAGTTATTAGTTTAAAGTTCTTTACTTGAAAATATCTACTTCTTGTTTTAGAAATGACAATTTGAAAATCAGATCTAAGTTAATAGTTTGACGTTCTTTACTTCTAAATAACTAAGTCTTATTTTAGTATAGTGAATTTGTAATTTAAAACAAAGTTATTAGTTTGAAGTTCTTTATTGAAAATATCTACTACTGATTTTAGAAATGATAATTTGAAAATCAGATCTAAGTTAACAGTTTGACGTTCTTTACTTTAAAATACTTAAGTCTTATTTTAGATTAGTGAATTTGTAAATTAAAACTAAGTTATTAGTATGAAGTTCTGCACTTGAAAAAAACTACCACTGATTTTAGAAATGACAATTTGAAAATCAGATCTAAGTTAAGAGTTTGACGTTCTTTACTTCAAAATAACTAAGTCTTATTTTAGAATACTCAATTTGTAAATCAAGGCTAAGTTATTAGTTTAAAGTTGTTTACTTGAAAATATCTACTTCTGATTTTAGAAATGACAATTTAAAAATCAGATCTAAGTTAATAGTTTAACGTTCTGTACTTCAAAACAACTAAGTCTTATTTTAGTATAGTAAATTTGTAAACCAAAACTAAGTTATTAGTATGAAGTTCTTCACTTGAAAAAAACTACCACTGATTTTAGAAATGACAATTTGAAAATCAGATCTAAGTTAATAGTTTGACGTTCTTTACTTCAAAATAACTAAGTCTTATTTTAGAATACTCAATTTGTAAATCAAGGCTAAGTTATTAGTTTAAAGTTCTTTACTTGAAAATATCTACTTCTTGTTTAAGAAATGACAATTTGAAAATCAGATCTAAGTTAATAGTTTGACGTTCTTTACTTCTAAATAATTAAGTCTTATTTTAGTATAGTGAATTTGTAATTTAAAACAAAGTTATTAGTTTGAAGTTCTTTACTTGAAAATATTTACTACTGATTTTAGAAATGACAATTTGAAAATCAGATGTAAGTTAACAGTTTGACGTTCTTTACTTTAAAATAACTAAGTCTTATTTTAGACTAGTGAATTTGTAAATTAAAACTAAGTTATTAGTATGAAGTTCTTCACTTGAAAAAAACTACCACTGATTTTAGAAATGACAATTTGAAAATCAGATCGAAGTTAATAGTTTGACGTTCTTTACTTCAAAATAACTAAGTCTTATTTTAGAATACTCAATTTGTAAATCAAGGCTAAGTTATTAGTTTAAAGTTCTTTACTTGAAAATATCTACTTCTTGTTTTAGAAATGACAATTTGAAAATCAGATCTAAGTTAATAGTTTGACGTTCTTTACTTCTAAATAACTAAGTCTTATTTTAGTATAGTGAATTTGTAATTTAAAACTAAGTTATTAGTATGAAGTTCTTCACTTGAAAAAACTACCACTGATTTTAGAAATGACAATTTGAAAATCAGATCTAAGTTAATAGTTTGACGTTCTTTACTTCAAAATAACTAAGTCTTATTTTAGAATACTCAATTTGTAAATCAAGGCTAAGTTATTAGTTTAAAGTTGTTTACTTGAAAATATCTACTTCTGATTTTAGAAATGACAATTTGAAAATCAGATCTAAGTTAATAGTTTGACGTTCTTTACTTCAAAACAACTAAGTCTTATTTTAGTATAGTGAATTTGTAAACCAAAACTAAGTTATTAGAATGAAATTCTTCACTTGACAAAAACTACCACTGATTTTAGAAATGACAATTTGAAAATCAGATCTAAGTTAATAGTTTGACGTTCTTTACTTCAAAATAACTAAGTCTTATTTTAAAATACACAATTTGTAAATCAAGGTTAAGTTATTAGTTTAAAGTTCTTTACTTGAAAATATCTACTTCTTGTTTTAGAAATGACAATTTGAAAATCAGATCTAAGTTAATAGTTTGACGTTCTTTACTTCTAAATAACTAAGTCTTATTTTAGTATAGTGAATTTGTAATTTAAAACTAAGTTATTAGTATGAAGTTCTTCACTTGAAAAAAACTACCACTGATTTTAGAAATGACAATTTGAAAATCAGATCTAAGTTAATAGTTTGACGTTCTTTACTTCAAAATAACTAAGTCTTATTTTAGACTAGTGAATTTGTAAATTAAAACTAAGTTATTAGGATAAAGTTCTGCACTTGAAAAAAACTACCACTGATTTTAGAAATGACAATTTGAAAATCAGATCTAAGTTAATAGTTTGACGTTCTTTACTTCAAAACAACTAAGTCTTATTTTAGTATAGTGAATTTGTAAACCAAAACTAAGTTATTAGTATGAAGTTCTTCACTTGAAAAAAACTACAACTGATTTTAGAAATGACAATTTGAAAATCAGTTCTAAGTTAATAGTTTGACGTTCTTTACTTCAAAATAACCAAATCTTATTTTAGAATACTCAATTTGTAAATCAAGGCTAAGTTATTAGTTTAAAGTTGTTTACTTGAAAATATCTACTTCTGATTTTAGAAATGACAATTTGAAAATCAGATCTAAGTTAATAGTTTGACGTTCTGTACTTCAAAATAACTAAGTCTTATTTTAGAATACTCAATTTGTAAATCAAGGCTAAGTTATTAGTTTAAAGTTCTTTACTTGAAAATATCTACGTCTTGTTTTAGAAATGACAATTTGAAAATCAGATCTAAGTTAATAGTTTGACGTTGTTTACTTCGAAATAACCAAGTCATATTTTAGAATACTCAATTTGTAAATCAAGGCTAAGTTATTAGTTTAAAGTTCTTTACTTGAAAATATCTACTTCTTGTTTTAGAAATGACAATTTGAAAATCAAATCTAAGTTAATAGTTTGACGTTCTTTACTTCTAAATAACTAAGTCTTATTTTAGTATAGTGAATTTGTAATTTAAAGCAAAGTTATTAGTTTGAAGTTCTTTACTTGAAAATATCTACTACTGATTTTAGAAATGACAATTTGAAAATCAGATCTAAGTTAATAGTTTGACGTTCTTTACTTCTAAATAACTAAGTCTTATTTTAGTATAGTGAATTTGTAATTTAAAACAAAGTTATTAGTTTGAAGTTCTTTACTTGAAAATATCTACTACTGATTTTAGAAATGACAATTTGAAAATCAGATCTAAGTTAACAGTTTGACGTTTTTTATTTTAAAATAACTAAGTCTTATTTTAGACTAGTGAATTTGTAAATTAAAACTAAGTTATTAGTATGAAGTTCTTCACTTGAAAAAAACTACCACTGATTTTAGAAATGACAATTTGAAAATTAGATCTAAGTTAATAGTTTGACGTTCTTTACTTCAAATTAACCAAATCTTATTTTAGAATACTGAATTTGTAAATCAAGGCTAAGTTATTAGTTTAAAGTTGTTTACTTGAAAATATCTACTTCTGATTTTAGAAATGACAATTTGAAAATCAGATCTAAGTTAATAGTTTGACGTTCTTTACTTCAAAACAACTAAGCCTTATTTTAGTATAGTGAATTTGTAAACCAAAACTAAGATATTAGAATGAAATTCTTCACTTGACAAAAACTACCACTGATTTTAGAAATGACAATTTGAAAATCAGATCTAAGTTAATAGTTTGACGTTCTTTACTTCAAAATAACTAAGTCTTATTTTAGAATACTCAATTTGTAAATCAAGGCTAAGTTATTAGTTTAAAGTTCTTTACTTGAAAATATCTACTTCTTGTTTTAGAAATGACAATTTGAAAATCAGATCTAAGTTAATAGTTTGACGTTCTTTACTTCTAAATAACTAAGTCTTATTTTAGTATAGTGAATTTGTAATTTAAAACTAAGTTATTAGTATGAAGTTCTTCACTTGAAAAAAACTACCACTGATTTTAGAAATGACATTTTGAAAATCAGATCTAAGTTAATAGTTTGACGTTCTTTACTTCAAAATAACTAAGTCTTATTTTAGACTAGTGAATTTGTAAATTAAAACTAAGTTATTAGGATGAAGTTCTGCACTTGAAAAAAACTACCACTGATTTTAGAAATGACAATTTGAAAATCAGATCTAAGTTAATAGTTTGACGTTCTTTACTTCAAAACAACTAAGTCTTATTTTAGTATAGTGAATTTGTAAACCAAAGCTAAGTTATTAGTATGAAGTTCTTCACTTGAAAAAAACTACCACTGATTTTAGAAATGACAATTTGAAAATCAGTTCTAAGTTAATAGTTTGACGTTCTTTACTTCAAAATAACTAAGTTTTATTTTAGAATACTCAATTTGTAAATCAAGGCTAAGTTATTAGTTTAAAGTTCTTTACTTGAAAATATCTACGTCTTGTTTTATAAATGACAATTTGAAAATCAGATCTAAGTTAATAGTTTGACGTTGTTTACTTCAAAATAACCAAGTCATATTTTAGAATACTCAATTTGTAAATCAAGGCTAAGTTATTAGTTTAAAGTTCTTTACTTGAAAATATCTACTTCTTGTTTTAGAAATGACAATTTGAAAATCAAATCTAAGTTAATAGTTTGACGTTCTTTACTTCTAAATAACTAAGTCTTATTTTAGTATAGTGAATTTGTAATTTAAAGCAAAGTTATTAGTTTGAAGTTCTTTACTTGAAAATATCTACTACTGATTTTAGAAATGACAATTAGAAAATCAGATCTAAGTTAATAGTTTGACGTTCTTTACTTCTAAATAACTAAGTCTTATTTTAGTATAGTGAATTTGTAATTTAAAACAAAGTTATTAGTTTGAAGTTCTTTACTTGAAAATATCTACTACTGATTTTAGAAATGACAATTTGAAAATCAGATCTAAGTTAACAGTTTGACGTTTTTTACTTTAAAATAACTAAGTCTTATTTTAGACTAGTGAATTTGTAAATTAAAACTAAGTTATTAGTATGAAGTTCTTCACTTTAAAAAACCTACCACTGATTTTAGAAATGACAATTTGAAAATCAGATCTAAGTTAATAGTTTGACGTTCTTTACTTCAAAATAACCAAATCTTATTTTAGAATACTCAATTTGTAAATCAAGGCTAAGTTATTAGTTTAAAGTTGTTTACTTGAAAATATCTACTTCTGATTTTAGAAATGACAATTTGAAAATCAGATCTAAGTTAATAGTTTGACGTTCTTTACTTCAAAACAACTAAGTTTTATTTTAGTATAGTGAATTGGTAAACCAAAACTAAGTTATTAGTATGAAGTTCTTCACTTGAAAAAAACTACCACTGATTTTAGAAATGACAATTTGAAAATCAGATGTAAGTTAATAGTTTGACGTTCTTTACTTCAAAATAACTAAGTTTTATTTTAGAATACTCAATTTGTAAATCAAGGCTAAGTTATTAGTTTAAAGTTCTTTACTTGAAAATATCTACTTCTTGTTTTAGAAATGACAATTTGAAAATCAGGTCTAAGTTAATAGTTTGACGTTCTTTACTTCTAAATAACTAAGTCCTATTTTAGTATAGTGAATTTGTAATTTAAAACAAAGTTATTAGTTTAAAGTTCTTTACTTGAAAATATCTACTATTGATTTTAGAAATGACAATTTGAAAATCAGATCTAAGTTAACAGTTTGACGTTCTTTACTTTAAAATAACTAAGTCTTATTTTAGACTAATGAATTTGTAAATTAAAACTAAGTTATTAGTATGAAGTTCTTCACTTGAAAAAAACTACCACTGATTTTAGAAATGACAATTTGAAAATCAGAGCTAAGTTAATAGTTTGACGTTCTTTACTTCAAAATAACTAAGTCTTATTTTAGAATACTCAATTTGTAAATCAAGGCTAAGTTATTAGTTTAAAGTTGTTTACTTGAAAATATCTACTTCTGATTTTAGAAATGACAATTTGAAAATCAGATCTAAGTTAATAGTTTGACGTTCTTTACTTCAGAACAACTAAGTCTTATTTTAGTATAGTGTATTTGTAAACCAAAACTAAGTTATTAGTATGAAGTTCTTCACTTGAAAAAAACTACCACTGATTTTAGAAATGACAATTTGAAAATCAGATCTAAGTTAATAGTTTGACGTTCTTTACTTCAAAATAACTAAGTCTTATTTTAAAATACTCAATTTGTAAATCAAGGCTAAGTTATTAGTTTAAAGTTCTTTACTTGAAAATATCTACTTCTTGTTTTAGAAATGACAATTTGAAAATCAGATCTAAGTTAATAGTTTGACGTTCTTTACTTCTAAATAACTAAGTCTTATTTTAGTATAGTGAATTTGTAATTTAAAACAAAGTTATTAGTTTGAAGTTCTTTACTTGAAAATATCTACTACTGATTTTAGAAATGACAATTTGAAAATCAGATCTAAGTTAATAGTTTGACGTTCTTTACTTCAAAACAACTAAGTCTTATTTTAGTATAGTGAATTTGTAAACCAAAACTAAGTTGTTAGTATGAAGTTCTTCACTTGAAAAAAACTACCAATGATTTTAGAAATGACAATTTGAAAATCAGATCTAAATTAACAGTTTGACGTTCTTTACTTTAAAATAACTAAGTCTTATTTTAGACTAGTGAATTTGTAAATTAAAACTAAGTTATTAGTATGAAGTTCTTCACTTGAAAAAAACTACCACTGATTTTAGAAATGACAATTTGAAAATCAGATCTAAGTTAATAGTTTGACGTTCTTTACTTCAAAACAACTAAGTCTTATTTTAGACTAGTGAATTTGTAAATTAAAACTAAGTTATTAGTATGAAGTTCTTCACTTGAAAAAAACTACCACTGATTTTAGAAATGACAATTTGAAAATCAGATCTAAGTTAATAGTTTGACGTTGTTTACTTCAAAATAACCAAGTCATATTTTAGAATACTCAATTTGTAAATCAAGGCTAAGTTATTAGTTTAAAGTTCTTTACTTGAAAATATCTACTTCTTGTTTTAGAAATGACAATTTAAAAATCAAATCTAAGTTAATAGTTTGACGTTCTTTACTTCTAAATAACTAAGTCTTATTTTAGTATAGTGAATTTGTAATTTAAAGCAAAGTTATTAGTTTGAAGTTCTTTACTTGAAAATATCTACTACTGATTTTAGAAATGACAATTTGAAAATCAAATCTAAGTTAATAGTTTGACGTTCTTTACTTCTAAATAACTAAGTCTTATTTTAGTATAGTGAATTTGTAATTTAAAACAAAGTTATTAGTTTGAAGTTCTTTACTTGAAAATATCTACTACTGATTTTAGAAATGACAATTTGAAAATCAGATCTAAGTTAACAGTTTGACGTTTTTTACTTTAAAATAACTAAGTCTTATTTTAGACTAGTGAATTTGTAAATTAAAACTAAGTTATTAGTATGAAGTTCTTCACTTGAAAAATACTACCACTGATTTTAGAAATGACAATTTGAAAATCAGATCTAAGTTAATAGTTTGACGTTGTTTACTTCAAAATAACCAAGTCATATTTTAGAATACTCAATTTGTAAATCAAGGCTAAGTTATTAGTTTAAAGTTATTTACTTGAAAATATCTACTTCTTGTTTTAGAAATGACAATTTGAAAATCAAATCTAAGTTAATAGTTTGACGTTCTTTACTTCTAAATAACTAAGTCTTATTTTAGTATAGTGAATTTGTAATTTAAAGCAAAGTTATTAGTTTGAAGTTCTTTACTTGAAAATATCTACTACTGATTTTAGAAATGACAATTTGAAAATCAGATCTAAGTTAATAGTTTGACGTTCTTTACTTCAAAATAACCAAGTCTTATTTTAGAATACTCAATTTGTAAATCAAGGCTAAGTTATTAGTTTAAAGTTGTTTACTTGAAAATATCTACTTCTGATTTTAGAAATGACAATTTGAAAATCAGATCTAAGTTAATAGTTTGACGTTCTTTACTTCAAAACAACTAAGTCTTATTTTAGTATAGTGAATTTGTAAACCAAAACTAAGTTGTTAGTATGAAGTTCTTCACTTGAAAAAAACTACCACTGATTTTAGAAATGACAATTTGAAAATCAGATCTAAGTTAATAGTTTGACGTTCTTTACTTCAAAACAACTAAGTCTTATTTTAGACTAGTGAATTTGTAAATTAAAACTAAGTTATTAGTATGACGTTGTTTACTTCAAAATAACCAAGTCATATTTTAGAATACTCAATTTGTAAATCAAGGCTAAGTTATTAGTTTAAAGTTCTTTACTTGAAAATATCTATTTCTTGTTTTAGAAATGACAATTTGAAAATCAAATCTAAGTTAATAGTTTGACGTTCTTTACTTCTAAATAACTAAGTCTTATTTTATTATAGTGAATTTGTAATTTAAAGCAAAGTTATTAGTTTGAAGTTCTTTACTTGAAAATATCTACTACTGATTTTAGAAATGACAATTTGAAAATCAGATCTAAGTTAATAGTTTGACGTTCTTTACTTCTAAATAACTAAGTCTTATTTTAGTATAGTGAATTTGTAATTTAAAACAAAGTTATTAGTTTAAAGTTCTTTACTTGAAAATATCTACTACTGATTTTAGAAATGACAATTTGAAAATCAGATCTAAGTTAATAGTTTGACGTTCTTTACTTCAAAACAACTAAGTCTTATTTTAGACTAGTGAATTTGTAAATTAAAACTAAGTTATTAGTATGAAGTTCTTCCCTTGAAAAAAACTACCACTGATTTTAGAAATGACAATTTGAAAATCAGATCTAAGTTAATAGTTTGACGTTCTTTACTTCAAAACAACTAAGTTTTCTTTTAGTATAGTGAATGGGAAAACCAAAACTAAGTTATTAGTATGAAGTTCTTCACTTGAAAAAAACTACCACTGATTTTAGAAATGACAATTTGAAAATCAGATCTAAGTTAATAGTTTGACGTTCTTTACTTCAAAATAACTAAGTCTTATTTTAGAATACTCAATTTGTAAATCAAGGCTAAGTTATTAGTTTAAAGTTCTTTACTTGAAATTATCTACTTCTTGTTTTAGAAATGACAATTTGAAAATCAGATCTAAGTTAATAGTTTGACGTTCTTTACTTCTAAATAACTAAGTCCTATTTTAGTATAGTGAATTTGTAATTTAAAACAAAGTTATTAGTTTGAAGTTCTTTACTTGAAAATATCTACTATTGATTTAAGAAATGACAATTTGAAAATCAGATCTAAGTTAACAGTTTGACGTTCTTTACTTTAAAATAACTAAGTCTTATTTTAGACTAATGAATTTGTAAATTAAAACTAAGTTATTAGTATGAAGTTCTTCACTTGAAAAAAACTACCACTGATTTTACAAATGACAATTTGAAAATCAGAGCTAAGTTAATAGTTTGACGTTCTTTACTTGAAAATAACTAAGTCTTATTTTAAAATACTCAATTTGTAAATCAAGGCTAAGTTATTAGTTTAAAGTTGTTTACTTGAAAATATCTACTTCTGATTTTAGAAATGACAATTTGAAAATCAGATCTAAGTTAATAGTTTGACGTTCTTTACTTCAGAACAACTAAGTCTTATTTTAGTATAGTGTATTTGTAAACCAAAACTAAGTTATTAGTATGAAGTTTTTCACTTGAAAAAAACTACCACTGATTTTAGAAATGACAATTTGAAAATCAAGGCTAAGTTATTAGTTTAAAGTTGTTTACTTGAAAATATCTACTTCTGATTTTAGAAATGACAATTTGAAAATCAGATCTAAGTTAATAGTTTGACGTTCTTTACTTCTAAATAACTAAGTCTTATTTTAGTATAGTGAATTTGTAATTTAAAACAAAGTTATTAGTTTGAAGTTCTTTACTTGAAAATATCTACTACTGATTTTAGAAATGACAATTTGAAAATCAGATCTAAGTTAACAGTTTGACGTTTTTTACTTTAAAATAACTAAGTCTTATTTTAGACTAGTGAATTTGTAAATTAAAACTAAGTTATTAGTATGAAGTTCTTCACTTGAAAAAAACTACCACTGATTTTAGAAATGACAATTTGAAAAACAGATCTAAGTTAATAGTTTGACGTTGTTTACTTCAAAATAACCAAGTCATATTTTAGAATACTCAATTTGTAAATCAAGGCTAAGTTATTAGTTTAAAGTTCTTTACTTGAAAATATCTACTTCTTGTTTTAGAAATGACAATTTGAAAATCAAATCTAAGTTAATAGTTTGACGTTCTTTACTTCTAAATAACTAAGTCTTATTTTAGTATAGTGAATTTGTAATTTAAAGCAAAGTTATTAGTTTGAAGTTCTTTACTTAAAAATATCTACTACTGATTTTAGAAATGACAATTTGAAAATCAGATCTAAGTTAATAGTTTGACGTTCTTTACTTCAAAATAACCAAGTCTTATTTTAGAATACTCAATTTGTAAATCAAGGCTAAGTTATTAGTTTAAAGTTGTTTACTTGAAAATATCTACTTCTGATTTTAGAAATGACAATTTGAAAATCAGATCTAAGTTAATAGTTTGACGTTCTTTACTTCAAAACAACTAAGTTTTATTTTAGTATAGTGAATTTGTAAACCAAAACTAAGTTATTAGTATGAAGTTCTTCACTTGAAAAAAACTACCACTGATTTTAGAAATGACAATTTGAAAATCAGATCTAAGTTAATAGTTTGACGTTCTTTACTTTAAAATAACTAAGTCTTATTTTAGAATACTCAATTTGTAAATCAAGGCTAAGTTATTAGTTTAAAGTTGTTTACTTGAAAATATCTACTTCTGATTTTAGAAATGGCAATTTGAAAATCAGACCTAAGTTAATAGTTTGACGTTCTTTACTTCAAAACAACTAAGTCTTATTTTAGTATAGTGAATTTGTAAACCAAAACTAAGTTGTTAGTATGAAGTTCTTCACTTGAAAAAAACTACCACTGATTTTAGAAATGACAATTTGAAAATCAGATCTAAGTTAATAGTTTGACGTTCTTTACTTCAAAACAACTAAGTCTTATTTTAGACTAGTGAATTTGTAAATTAAAACTAAGTTATTAGTATGAAGTTCTTCACTTGAAAAAAACTACCACTGATTTTAGAAATGACAATTTGAAAATCAGATCTAAGTTAATAGTTTGACGTTGTTTACTTCAAAATAACCAAGTCATATTTTAGAATACTCAATTTGTAAATCAAGGCTAAGTTATTAGTTTAAAGTTCTTTACTTGAAAATATCTATTTCTTGTTTTAGAAATGACAATTTGAAAATCAAATCTAAGTTAATAGTTTGACGTTCTTTACTTCTAAATAACTAAGTCTTATTTTATTATAGTGAATTTGTAATTTAAAGCAAAGTTATTAGTTTGAAGTTCTTTACTTGAAAATATCTACTACTGATTTTAGAAATGACAATTTGAAAATCAGATCTAAGTTAATAGTTTGACGTTCTTTACTTCTAAATAACTAAGTCTTATTTTAGTATAGTGAATTTGTAATTTAAAACAAAGTTATTAGTTTGAAGTTCTTTACTTGAAAATATCTACTACTGATTTTAGAAATGACAATTTGAAAATCAGATCTAAGTTAATAGTTTGACGTTCTTTACTTCAAAACAACTAAGTCTTATTTTAGACTAGTGAATTTGTAAATTAAAACTAAGTTATTAGTATGAAGTTCTTCCCTTGAAAAAAACTACCACTGATTTTAGAAATGACAATTTGAAAATCAGATCTAAGTTAATAGTTTGACGTTCTTTACTTTGTAACAAATTTTATTTAAATTGTTTTTTTACTTTGCGCACGTCACTGCGTTCAAGCTTAGCGCGACGCCTATGATTTTTCAAAACTGCGAGTTTTGATAACGCTTTTGCTAGGTCGTTTTGATAACAGGTTTGACACGGTTAAGGTGATATCTCGTCTGTATTAGGTAAAATATTTTAAATTTTACATAGGTTTATTTTATCATTTAATGATTTTAGGAAGCACCTTCCTTACCTTACCTTACCTTACCTTTCTTTTTTGTTATAAATTTGGATACACCAACTATTCCGATAATAATTGAATAAGAACGAAAATTGCAAGAATTGAAATATTTTTAATCACAACTGCTTATCAGTATAATTTGGTTTGTGCCATTTTGGATTTATTACGGACGGAAATTTTTAACGCAGTTGAAGATTCTTTATTTTCCATCACGTCTCGAAGTTGTGACTCCCAGAGTTCCTCCTTTTTGGTTCAAGTGCAGAGGTACCGCAGACTTCCAAGCGTTAACGGTTCAACGTCATTTTTTTCGAAGTTCGAGAGCTGGACAACGATTGCGATTACTTGCATCACTTTATAAGCTGTTGGTTTCCGTTAGGTGGAAAATTTTGTATTGATAAACTTTGTAATTACCCGGGTAAGTGTTTTTTTCTTTTCTAACCCAACGAGCCACTTTTGCGAGCAGCTTTGATTTTCTCATTCGACACTGTAATATTTTTGAGTGTCATCATAGTTCTCGACAATGGTTTGTCAGTGCACCCGAACATTCGTTTGAGGACGATTTTTCCTTGTCATAACTTTTTGCCAACTACGCCGAGAATTGTAAACGATTGACAACATTTTATACTTTCTTGATCTCTTGTATTTGGAGTTAATAAATACGCTTTGCTTTAATTTGTGTTTCTTTTCGGGGAAGCCGTACTGCAGTATTCAATTGAATTCACACTCTCGCTCACCGCCCTAAATCGGTTAGCTTTAACATCGTGGGCCTCTTCACTATTTTTTTAAAAATCTGGATTTTTCCAGAGTGTGAAGAAAATACTGTCTTCCTGCAAGGGCAGGAAGAATTTTTATTTACAACTTCAAAACAACTAAGTTTTCTTTTAGTATAGTGAATGGGAAAACCTAAACTAAGTTATTAGTATGAAGTTCTTCACTTGAAAAAAACTACCACTGATTTTAGAAATGACAATTTGAAAATCAGATCTAAGTTAATAGTTTGACGTTCTTTACTTCAAAATAACTAAGTCTTATTTTAGAATACTCAATTTGTAAATCAAGGCTAAGTTATTAGTTTAAAGTTCTTTACTTGAAATTATCTACTTCTTGTTTTAGAAATGACAATTTGAAAATCAGATCTAAGTTAATAGTTTGACGTTCTTTACTTCTAAATAACTAAGTCCTATTTTAGTATAGTGAATTTGTAATTTAAAACAAAGTTATTAGTTTGAAGTTCTTTACTTGAAAATATCTACTATTGATTTAAGAAATGACAATTTGAAAATCAGATCTAAGTTAACAGTTTGACGTTCTTTACTTTAAAATAACTAAGTCTTATTTTAGACTAATGAATTTGTAAATTAAAACTAAGTTATTAGTATGAAGTTCTTCACTTGAAAAAAACTACCACTGATTTTACAAATGACAATTTGAAAATCAGAGCTAAGTTAATAGTTTGACGTTCTTTACTTGAAAATAACTAAGTCTTATTTTAAAATACTCAATTTGTAAATCAAGGCTAAGTTATTAGTTTAAAGTTGTTTACTTGAAAATATCTACTTCTGATTTTAGAAATGACAATTTGAAAATCAGATCTAAGTTAATAGTTTGACGTTCTTTACTTCAGAACAACTAAGTCTTATTTTAGTATAGTGTATTTGTAAACCAAAACTAAGTTATTAGTATGAAGTTTTTCACTTGAAAAAAACTACCACTGATTTTAGAAATGACAATTTGAAAATCAAGGCTAAGTTATTAGTTTAAAGTTGTTTACTTGAAAATATCTACTTCTGATTTTAGAAATGACAATTTGAAAATCAGATCTAAGTTAATAGTTTGACGTTCTTTACTTCAAAACAACTAAGTCTTATTTTAGTATAGTGAATTTGTAAACCAAAACTAAGTTGTTAGTATGAAGTTCTTCACTTGAAAAAAACTACCAATGATTTTAGAAATGACAATTTGAAAATCAGATCTAAATTAACAGTTTGACGTTCTTTACTTTAAAATAACTAAGTCTTATTTTAGACTAGTGAATTTGTAAATTAAAACTAAGTTATTAGTATGAAGTTCTTCACTTGAAAAAAACTACCACTGATTTTAGAAATGACAATTTGAAAATCAGATCTAAGTTAATAGTTTGACGTTCTTTACTTCAAAACAACTAAGTCTTATTTTAGTATAGTGAATTTGTAAACCAAAACTAAGTTATTAGTATGAAGTTCTTCACTTGAAAAAAACTACCACTGATTTTAGAAATGACAATTTGAAAATCAGATCTAAGTTAATAGTTTGACGTTCTTTACTTCAAAATATCTAAGTCTTATTTTAGAATACTCAATTTGTAAATCAAGGCTAATTTATTAGTTTAAAGTTGTTTACTTGAAAATATCTACTTCTGATTTTAGAAATGACAATTTGAAAATCAGATCTAAGTTAATAGTTTGACGTTCTTTACTTCAAAACAACTAAGTTTTATTTTAGTATAGTGAATTGGAAAACCAAAACTAAGTTATTAGTATGAAGCTCTTCACTTGAAAAAAACTACCACTGATTTTAGAAATGACAATTTGAAAATCAGATCCAAGTTAATAGTTTGACGTTCTTTACTTCAAAATAACTAAGTCTTATTTTAGAATACTCAATTTGTAAATCAAGGCTAAGTTATTAGTTTAAAGTTCTTTACTTGAAATTATCTACTTCTTGTTTTAGAAATGACAATTTGAAAATCAGATCTAAGTTAATAGTTTAACGTTCTTTACTTCTAAATAACTAAGTCCTATTTTAGTATAGTGAATTTGTAAATTAAAACTAAGTTATTAGTATGAAGCTCTTCACTTGAAAAAAACTACCACTGATTTTAGAAATGACAATTTGAAAATCAGATCTAAGTTAATAGTTTGACGTTCTTTACTTCAAAATAACTAAGTCTTATTTTAGAATACTCAATTTGTAAATCAAGGCTAAGTTATTAGTTTAAAGTTCTTTACTTGAAATTATCTACTTCTTGTTTTAGAAATGACAATTTGAAAATCAGATCTAAGTTAATAGTTTGACGTTCTTTACTTCTAAATAACTAAGTCCTATTTTAGTATAGTGAATTTGTAATTTAAAACAAAGTTATTAGTTTGAAGTTCTTTACTTGAAAATATCTACTATTGATTTAAGAAATGACAATTTGAAAATCAGATCTAATTTAACAGTTTGACGTTCTTTACTTTAAAATAACTAAGTCTTATTTTAGACTAATGAATTTGTAAATTAAAACTAAGTTATTAGTATGAAGTTCTTCACTTGAAAAAAACTACCACTGATTTTAGAAATGACAATTTGAAAATCAGAGCTAAGTTAATAGTTTGACGTTCTTTACTTCAAAATAACTAAGTCTTATTTTAAAATACTCAATTTGTAAATCAAGGCTAAGTTATTAGTTTAAAGTTGTTTACTTGAAAATATCTACTTCTGATTTTAGAAATAACAATTTGAAAATCAGATCTAAGTTAATAGTTTGACGTTCTTTACTTCAGAACAACTAAGTCTTATTTTAGTATAGTGAATTTGTAAACCAAAACTAAGTTGTTAGTATGAAGTTCTTCACTTGAAAAAAACTACCAATGATTTTAGAAATGACAATTTGAAAATCAGATCTAAATTAACAGTTTGACGTTCTTGACTTTAAAATAACTAAGTCTTATTTTACACTATTAGTATGTAGTTCTTCACTTGAAAAAAACTACTACTGATTTTAGAAATGACAATTTGAAAATCAGATCTAAGTTAATAGTTTGACGTTCTTTACTTCAAAATAACTAAGTCTTATTTTAGAATACTCAATTTGTAAATCAAGGCTAAGTTATTAGTTTGAAGTTCTTTACTTGAAATTATCTACTTCTTGTTTTAGAAATGACAATTTGAAAATCAGATCTAAGTTAATAGTTTGACGTTCTTTACTTCTAAATAACTAAGTCCTATTTTAGTATAGTGAATTTGTAATTTAAAACAAAGTTATTAGTTTGAAGTTCTTTACTTGAAAATATCTACTATTGATTTTAGAAATGACAATTTGAAAATCAGATCTAAGTTAACAGTTTGACGTTCTTTACTTTAAAATAACTAAGTCTTATTTTAGACTAGTGAATTTGTAAATTAAAACTAAGTTATTAGTATGAAGGTCTTCACTTGAAAAAAACTACCACTGATTTTAGAAATGACAATTTGAAAATCAGAGCTAAGTTAATAGTTTGACGTTCTTTACTTCAAAATAACTAAGTCTTATTTTAAAATACTCAATTTGTAAATCAAGGCTAAGTTATTAGTTTAAAGTTGTTTACTAGAAAATATCTACTTCTGATTTTAGAAATGACAATTTGAAAATCAAATCTAAGTTAATAGTTTGACGTTCTTTACTTCCAAATAACTAATTCTTATTTTAGAATACTCAATTTGTAAATCAAGGCTAAGTTATTAGTTTAAAGTTCTTTACTTGAAAACATCTACTTCTTGTTTTAGAAATGACAATTTGAAAATCAGATCTAAGTTTATAGTTTGACGTTCTTTACTTCAAAACAACTAAGTCTTATTTTAGTATAGTGAATTTGTAAACCAAAACTAAGTTATCAGTATGAAGTTCTTCACTTGAAAAAAACTACCGTTGATTTTAGAAATGACAATTTGAAAATCAGATCTAAGTTAATAGTTTGACGTTAATTATTTCAAAATAACTAAGTCTTATTTTAGAATACTCAATTTGTAAATCAAGGCTAAGTTATTAGTTTAAAGTTCTTTACTTGAAAATATCTACTTCTTGTTTTAGAAATGACAATTTGAAAATCAGATCTAAGTTAATAGTTTGACGTTCTTTACTTCTAAATAACTAAGTCTTATTTTAGTATAGTGAATTTGTAATTTAAAACAAAGTTATTAGTTTGAAGTTCTTTACTTGAAAATATCTACTACTGATTTTAGAAATGACAATTTGAAAATTAGATCTAAGTTAAAAGTTTGACGTTCTTTACTTTAAAATAACTAAGTCTTATTTTAGAATAGTGAATTTGTAAATTAAAACTAAGTTATTAGTATGAAGTTCTTCACTTGAAAAAAACTACCAGTGATTTTAGAAATGACAATTTGAAAATCAGATCTAAGTTAATAGTTTGACGTTCTTTACTTCAAAATAACTAAGTCTTAATTTAGAATACTCAATTTGTAAATCAAGGCTAAGTTATTAGTTTAAAGTTGTTTACTTGAAAATATCTACTTCTGATTTTAGAAATGACAATTTGAAAATCAGATCTAAGTTAATAGTTTGACGTTCTTTACTTCTAAATAACTAAGTCTTATTTTAGTATAGTGAATTTGTAATTTAAAACTAAGTTATTAGTATGAAGTTCTTCACTTGAAAAAAACTACCACTGATTTTAGAAATGACAATTTGAAAATCAGATCTAAGTTAATAGTTTGACGTTCTTTACTTCAAAATAACTAAGTCTTATTTTAGAATACTCAATTTGTAAATCAAGGCTAAGTTATTAGTTTAAAGTTGTTTACTTGAAAATATCTACTTCTGATTTTAGAAATGACAATTTGAAAATCAGATCTAAGTTAATAGTTTGACGTTCTTTACTTCTAAATAACTAAGTCTTATTTTTGTATAGTGAATTTGCAAACCAAAACTAAGTTGTTAGTATGAAGTTCTTCACTTGAAAAAAACTACCACTGATTTTAGAAATGACAATTTGAAAATCAGATCTAAATTAACAGTTTGACGTTCTTTACTTTAAAATAACTTAGTCTTATTTTAGACTACTGAATTTGTAAATGAAAACTAAGTTATTAGTATGAAGTTCTTCACTTGAAAAAAACTACCACTGATTTTAGAAATGACAATTTGAAAATCACATCTAAGTTAATAGTTTGACGTTCTTTACTTCTAAATAACTAAGTCTTATTTTAGTATAGTGAATTTGTAATTTAAAACTAAGTTATTAGTATGAAGTTCTTCACTTGAAAAAAACTACCACTGATTTTAGAAATGACAATTAGAAAATCAGATCTAAGTTAATAGTTTGACGTTCTTTACTTCAAAATAACTAAGTCTTAATTTAAAATACTCAATTTGTAAATCAAGGCTAAGTTATTAGTTTAAAGTTCTTTACTTGAAAATATCTACTTCTTGTTTTAGAAATGACAATTTGAAAATCAGATCTAAGTTAATAGTTTGACGTTCTTTACTTCTAAATAACTAAGTCTTATTTTAGTATAGTGAATTTGTAATTTAAAACAAAGTTATTATTTTGAAGTTCTTTACTTGAAAATATCTACTACTAATTTTAGAAATGACAATTTGAAAATCAGATCTAAGTTAACAGTTTGACGTTCTTTACTTTAAAATAACTAAGTCTTATTTTAGACTAGTGAATTTGTAAATTAAAACTAAGTTATTAGTATGAAGTTCTTCACTTGAAAAAAACTACCACTGATTTTAGAAATGACAATTTGAAAATCAGATCTAAGTTAATAGTTTGACGATCTTTACTTCAAAACAACTAAGTCTTATTTTAGAATACTCAATTTGTAAATCAAGGCTAAGTTATTAGTTTAAAGTTGTTTACTTGAAAATATCTACTTCTGATTTTAGAAATGACAATTTGAAAATCAGTTCTAAGTTAATAGTTTGACGTTCTTTACTTCAAATTAACTAAGTCTTATTTTAGTATAGTGAATTTGTAAACCAAAACTAAGTTGTTAGTATGAAGTTCTACACTTGAAAAAAACTACCACTGATTTTAGAAATGACAATTTGAAAATCAGATCTAAGTTAATAGTTTGACGTTCTTTACTTCCAAATAACTAATTCTTATTTTTGAATACTCAATTTGTAAATCAAGGCTAAGTTATTAGTTTAAAGTTCTTTACTTGAAAATATCTACTTCTTGTTTTAGAAATGACAATTTGAAAATCAGATCTAAGTTAATAGTTTGACGTTCTTTACTTCTAAATAACTAAGTCTTATTTTAGAATAGTGAATTTGTAAATTAAAACTAAGTTATTAGTATGAAGTTCTTCACTTGAAAAAAACTACCAGTGATTTTAGAAATGACAATTTGAAAATCAGATCTAAGTTAATAGTTTGACGTTCTTTACTTCAAAATAACTAAGTCTTAATTTAGAATACTCAATTTGTAAATCAAGGCTAAGTAATTAGTTTAAAGTTCTTTACTTGTAAATATCTACTTCTTGTTTTAGAAATGACAATTTGAAAATCAGATCTAAGTTAATAGTTTGACGTTCTTTACTTCTAAATAACTAAGTCTTATTTTAGTATAGTGAATTTGTAATTTAAAACAAAGTTATTATTTTGAAGTTCTTTACTTGAAAATATCTACTACTAATTTTAGAAATGACAATTTGAAAATCAGATCTAAGTTAACAGTTTGACGTTCTTTACTTTAAAATAACTAAGTCTTATTTTAGACTAGTAAATTTGTAAATTAAAACTAAGTTATTAGTATGAAGTTCTTCACTTGAAAAAAACTACCACTGATTTTAGAAATGACAATTTGAAAATCAGATCTAAGTTAATAGTTTGACGTTCTTTACTTCAAAAGAACTAAGTCTTATTTTAGAATATTCAATTTGTAAATCAAGGCTAAGTTATTAGTTTAAAGTTGTTTACTTGAAAATATCTACTTCTGATTTTAGAAATGACAATTTGAAAATCAGATCTAAGTTAATAGTTTGACGTTCTTTACTTCTAAATAACTAAGTCTTATTTTAGTATAGTGAATTTGTAATTTAAAACTAAGTTATTAGTATGAAGTTCTTCACTTGAAAAAAACTACCACTGATTTTAGAAATGACAATTTGAAAATCAGATTTAAGTTAATAGTTTGACGTTTTTTACTTCAAAATAACTAAGTCTTATTTTAGAATACTCAATTTGTAAATCAAGGCTAAGTTATTAGTTTAAAGTTGTTTACTTGAAAATATCTACTTCTGATTTTAGAAATGACAATTTGAAAATCAGATCTAAGTTAATAGTTTGACGTTCTTTACTTCTAAATAACTAAGTCTTATTTTAGTATAGTGAATTTGCAAACCAAAACTAAGTTGTTAGTATGAAGTTCTTCACTTGAAAAAAACTACCACTGATTTTAGAAATGACAATTTGAAAATCAGATCTAAATTAACAGTTTGACGTTCTTTACTTTAAAATAACTAAGTCTTATTTTAGACTACTGAATTTGTAAATGAAAACTAAGTTATTAGTATGAAGTTCTTCACTTGAAAAAAACTACCACTGATTTTAGAAATGACAATTTGAAAATCAGATCTAAGTTAACAGTTTGACGTTCTTTACTTTAAAATAACTAAGTCTTATTTTAGACTAGTGAATTTGTAAATTAAAACTAAGTTATTAGTATGAAGTTCTTCACTTGAAAAAAACTACCACTGATTTTAGAAATGACAATTTGAAAATCAGATCTAAGTTAATAGTTTGACGATCTTTACTTCAAAACAACTAAGTCTTATTTTAGAATACTCAATTTGTAAATCAAGGCTAAGTTATTAGTTTAAAGTTGTTTACTTGAAAATATCACCTTCTGATTTTAGAAATGACAATTTGAAAATCAGTTCTAAGTTAATAGTTTGACGTTCTTTACTTCAAATTAACTAAGTCTTATTTTAGTATAGTGAATTTGTAAACCAAAACTAAGTTGTTAGTATGAAGTTCTACACTTGAAAAAAACTACCACTGATTTTAGAAATGACAATTTGAAAATCAGATCTAAGTTAATAGTTTGACGTTCTTTACTTCAAAATAACTAAGTCTTATTTTAGAATACTCAATTTGTAAATCAAGGCTTAGTTATTAGTTTAAAGTTGTTTACTTGAAAATATCTACTTCTGATTTTAGAAATGACAATTTGAAAATCAGATCTAAGTTAATAGTTTGACGTTCTTTACTTCTAAATAACTAAGTCTTATTTTTGTATAGTGAATTTGCAAACCAAAACTAAGTTGTTAGTATGAAGTTCTTCTTTTGAAAAAAACTACCACTGATTTTAGAAATGACAATTTGAAAATCAGATCTAAATTAACAGTTTGACGTTCTTTACTTTAAAATAACTAAGTCTTATTTTAGACTACTGAATTTGTAAATGAAAACTAAGTTATTAGTATGAAGTTCTTCACTTGAAAAAAACTACCACTGATTTTAGAAATGACAATTTGAAAATCACATCTAAGTTAATAGTTTGACGTTCTTTACTTCTAAATAACTAAGTCTTATTTTAGTATAGTGAATTTGTAATTTAAAACTAAGTTATTAGTATGAAGTTCTTCACTTGAAAAAAACTACCACTGATTTTAGAAATGACAATTAGAAAATCAGATCTAAGTTAATAGTTTGACGTTCTTTACGTCAAAATAACTAAGTCTTAATTTAAAATACTCAATTTGTAAATCAAGGCTAAGTTATTAGTTTAAAGTTCTTTACTTGAAAATATCTACTTCTTGTTTTAGAAATGACAATTTGAAAATCAGATCTAAGTTAATAGTTTGACGTTCTTTACTTCTAAATAACTAAGTCTTATTTTAGTATAGTGAATTTGTAATTTAAAACAAAGTTATTATTTTGAAGTTCTTTACTTGAAAATATCTACTACTAATTTTAGAAATGACAATTTGAAAATCAGATCTAAGTTAACAGTTTGACGTTCTTTACTTTAAAATAACTAAGTCTTATTTTAGACTAGTGAATTTGTAAATTAAAACTAAGTTATTAGTATGAAGTTCTTCACTTGAAAAAAACTACCACTGATTTTAGAAATGACAATTTGAAAATCAGATCTAAGTTAATAGTTTGACGATCTTTACTTCAAAACAACTAAGTCTTATTTTAGAATACTCAATTTGTAAATCAAGGCTAAGTTATTAGTTTAAAGTTGTTTACTTGAAAATATCTACTTCTGATTTTAGAAATGACAATTTGAAAATCAGTTCTAAGTTAATAGTTTGACGTTCTTTACTTCAAATTAACTAAGTCTTATTTTAGTATAGTGAATTTGTAAACCAAAACTAAGTTGTTAGTATGAAGTTCTACACTTGAAAAAAACTACCACTGATTTTAGAAATGACAATTTGAAAATCAGATCTAAGTTAATAGTTTGACGTTCTTTACTTCAAAATAACTAAGTCTTATTTTAGAATACTCAATTTGTAAATCAAGGCTAAGTTATTAGTTTAAAGTTGTTTACTTGAAAATATCTACTTCTGATTTTAGAAATGACAATTTGAAAATCAGTTCTAAGTTAATAGTTTGACGTTCTTTACTTCAAATTAACTAAGTCTTATTTTAGTATAGTGAATTTGTAAACCAAAACTAAGTTGTTAGTATGAAGTTCTACACTTGAAAAAAACTACCACTGATTTTAGAAATGACAATTTGAAAATCAGATCTAAGTTAATAGTTTGACGTTCTTTACTTCAAAATAACTAAGTCTTATTTTAGAATACTCAATTTGTAAATCAAGGCTAAGTTATTAGTTTAAAGTTGTTTACTTGAAAATATCTACTTCTGATTTTAGAAATGACAATTTGAAAATCAGATCTAAGTTAATAGTTTGACGTTCTTTACTTCTAAATAACTAAGTCTTATTTTTGTATAGTGAATTTGCAAACCAAAACTAAGTTGTTAGTATGAAGTTCTTCACTTGAAAAAAACTACCACTGATTTTAGAAATGACAATTTGAAAATCAGATCTAAATTAACAGTTTGACGTTCTTTACTTTAAAATAACTAAGTCTTATTTTAGACTACTGAATTTGTAAATGAAAACTAAGTTATTAGTATGAAGTTCTTCACTTGAAAAAAACTACCACTGATTTTAGAAATGACAATTTGAAAATCACATCTAAGTTAATAGTTTGACGTTCTTTACTTCTAAATAACTAAGTCTTATTTTAGTATAGTGCATTTGTAATTTAAAACTAAGTTATTAGTATGAAGTTCTTCACTTGAAAAAAACTACCACTGATTTTAGAAATGACAATTAGAAAATCAGATCTAAGTTAATAGTTTGACGTTCTTTACTTCAAAATAACTAAGTCTTAATTTAAAATACTCAATTTGTAAATCAAGGCTAAGTTATTAGTTTAAAGTTCTTTACTTGAAAATATCTACTTCTTGTTTTAGAAATGACAATTTGAAAATCAGATCTAAGTTAATAGTTTGACGTTCTTTACTTCTAAATAACTAAGTCTTATTTTAGTATAGTGAATTTGTAATTTAAAACAAAGTTATTATTTTGAAGTTCTTTACTTGAAAATATCTACTACTAATTTTAGAAATGACAATTTGAAAATCAGATCTAAGTTAACAGTTTGACGTTCTTTACTTTAAAATAACTAAGTCTTATTTTAGACTAGTGAATTTGTAAATTAAAACTAAGTTATTAGTATGAAGTTCTTCACTTGAAAAAAACTACCACTGATTTTAGAAATGACAATTTGAAAATCAGATCTAAGTTAATAGTTTGACGATCTTTACTTCAAAACAACTAAGTCTTATTTTAGAATACTCAATTTGTAAATCAAGGCTAAGTTATTAGTTTAAAGTTGTTTACTTGAAAATATCTACTTCTGATTTTAGAAATGACAATTTGAAAATCAGTTCTAAGTTAATAGTTTGACGTTCTTTACTTCAAATTAACTAAGTCTTATTTTAGTATAGTGAATTTGTAAACCAAAACTAAGTTGTTAGTATGAAGTTCTACACTTGAAAAAAACTACCACTGATTTTAGAAATGACAATTTGAAAATCAGATCTAAGTTAATAGTTTGACGTTCTTTACTTCAAAATAACTAAGTCTAATTTTAGAATACTCAATTTGTAAATCAAGGCTAAGTTATTAGTTTAAAGTTGTTTACTTGAAAATATCTACTTCTGATTTTAGAAATGACAATTTGAAAATCAGATCTAAGTTAATAGTTTGACGTTTTTTACTTCTAAATAACTAAGTCTTATTTTAATATAGTGTATTTGCAAACCAAAACTAAGTTGTTAGTATGAAGTTCTTCACTTGAAAAAAACTACCACTGATTTTAGAAATGACAATTTGAAAATCAGATCTAAATTAACAGTTTGACGTTCTTTACTTTAAAATAACGAAGTCTTATTTTAGACTAGTGAATTTGTAAATGAAAACTAAGTTATTAGTATGAAGTTCTTCACTTGAAAAAAACTACCACTGATTTTAGAAATGACAATTTGAAAATCAGATCTAAGTTAATAGTTTGACGTTCTTTACTTCCAAATAACTAAGTCTTATTTTAGTATAGTGAATTTGTAATTTAAAACAAAGTTATTAGTTTGAAGTTCTTTACTTGAAAATATCTACTACTGATTTTAGAAATGACAATTTGAAAATCAGATCTAAGTTAACAGTTTGACGTTCTTTACTTTAAAATGACTAAGTCTTATTTTAGACTAGTGAATTTGTAAATTAAAACTAAGTTATTAGTATGAAGTTCTTAACTTGAAAAAAACTACCACTGATTTTAGAAAAGACAATTTGAAAATCAGATCTAAGTTAATAGTTTGACGTTCTTTACTTCAAAATAACTAAGTCTTATTTTAGAATACTCAATTTGTAAATCAAGGCTAAGTTATTAGTTTAAAGTTGTTTACTTGAAAATATCTACTACTGATTTTAGAAATGACAATTTGAAAATCAGATCTAAGTTAATAGTTTGACGTTCTTTACTTCTAAATTACTAAGTCTTATTTTAGTATAGTGAATTTGTAATTTAAAACAAAGTTATTAGTTTGAAGTTCTTTACTTGAAAATATCTACTTCTGATTTTAGAAATGACAATTTGAAAATCAGATCTAAGTTAACAGTTTGATGTTCTTTAATTTAAAATAACTAAGTCTTATTTTAGACTAGTGAATTTGTAAATTAAAACTAAGTAATTAGTATGAAGTTCTTCACTTGAAAAAAACTACCACTGATTTTAGAAAAGACAATTTGAAAATCAGATCTAAGTTAATAGTTTGACGTTCTTTACTTCAAAATAACCAAGTCTTATTTTAGAATACTCAATTTGTAAATCAAGGCTAAGTTATTAGTTTAAAGTTGTTTACTTGAAAATATCTACTTCTGATTTTAGAAAAGACAATTTGAAAATCAGATCTAAGTTAATAGTTTGACGTTCTTTACTTCAAAACAACTAAGTCTTATTTTAGTATAGCGAATTTGTAAACCAAAACTAAGTTATTAGTATTAAGTTCTTCACTTGAAAAAAACTACCACTGATTTTAGAAATGACAATTTGAAAATCAGATCTAAGTTAATAGTTTGACGTTCTTTATTTCAAAATAACTAAGTCTTATTTTAGAATACTCAATTTGTAAATCAAGCCTAAGTTATTAGTTTAAAGTTCTTTACTTGAAAATATCTACTTCTTGTTTTAGAAATGACAATTTGTTAATCAGATCTAAGTTAATAGTTTGACGTTCTTTACTTCAAAATAACTAAGTCTTATTTTAGAATACTCAATTTGTAAATCAAGGCTAAGTTATTAGTTTAAAGTTGTTTACTTGAAAATATCTACTACTGATTTTAGAAATGACAATTTGAAAATCAGATATAAGTTAATAGTTTGACATTCTTTACTTCAAAATAACTATGTTTTATTTTAGAATAGAGAATTTGTAAATCAAAACTAAGTTACTAGTTTGAAGTTCTTTACTTTGAAATATCTACTTCTTTTTTAAGAAATGACAATTTGAAAATCAGATCTAAGTTAATAGTATGACGTTCTTTACTTCAAAATAGATAAGTCTTATTTTAGAATACTGTATTTGTAAATCAAAACTAAGTTGTTAGTTTGAAGTACTTTATTTGAAAATATCTGCTTCAGATTTTAGAAATGACAATTTGAAAATCAGATCTAAGTTAATAGTTTGACGTTCTTTACTTCAAACCAACTAAGTCTTATTTTAGTATAGTGAATTTGTAAATCAAAACTAAGTTATAAGTTTGAAGTTATTTACTTGAAAATATCTACTTCTGATTTTAGAAATTACAATTTGAAAATCAGATCTAAGGTAATAGTTTGACGTTCTTTACTTCAAAATAACTAAGTCTTATTTTAGAATAGTCAAAATGTAAATTAAAGCTAAGTTATTAGTTTGAAGTTCTTTACTTGAAAATATGTACTTGTGATTTTAGAAATGATAATTTGAAAATCAGATCTAAGTTAATAGTTTGACATTCTTTACTTCAAAATAGATAAGTTTTATTTTAGAATACTGTTTTTGTAAATCAAATCTAAGTTATTAGTTTGAAGTTCTTTACTTGAAAATAACTACTTAATA
Source organism: Cantharis rustica (assembly GCA_911387805.1). NCBI lineage: Eukaryota > Metazoa > Arthropoda > Insecta > Coleoptera > Cantharidae > Cantharis > Cantharis rustica. The sequence goes on from OU426878.1 coordinate 37,047,101, forward strand.
GTTAATAATTTATACTAGTTAATACTAGTTAAGAATTTGACGTTCTTTACTTCAAAACAACTAAGTCTTATTTTAGTATAGTGAATTTGTAAATCAAAACTAAGTTGTTAGTTTGAAGTCTAAACTTGAAAAAATCTACTACTGATTTTATAAATGACAATTTGAAAATCATATCTAAGTTAATAGTTTGCCGTTCTTTACTTCAAAATAACTAAGCCTTATTTTAGAATAGTGAATTTGTAAATCAAAACCAAGTTATTAGTTTGAAGTTTTTTACTTGAAAATATCTACTTCTGAGTTTAGATATACAATTTGAATATCAGATCTAAGTCAATAGTTTGACTTTTTTTACTTAATAATAACAAAGGTTTATTTTAGAATAAAAATTTTGTAAATCAAAACTAAGTTATTAGTTTGAAGTTTTTTATTTCAGATTTACTAATTCGGATTTTAGTAATATAAATTTGAAAATCTAAACTAAGGATGTAGTTTTAAGTTCTTTACTTGAAAATATCTACTGCTGATTTTAGAAATGAAAATTTGAAAATTAGATCCACGTTAATAGTTTGACGTTCTTTTCTTCAAAATAACTAAGTCTTATTTTAGACTAGTAAATTTGTAAATCAAAACTAAGTTATTAGTTTGAAGTTCTTCACTTGAAAAAAACTACCGCTGATTTTAGAAATGACAATTTGAAAATCAGATATAAGTTAATAGTTTGACATTCTTTATTTCAAAATAACTATGTATTAATTTAGAATAGAGAATTTGTTAATCAAAACTAAGTTATTAGTTTGAAGTTCTTTACTTTGAAATATCTACTTCTTTTTTAAGAAATGACAATTTGAAAATCAGATCTAAGTTAATAGTATGACGTTCTTTACTTCAAAATACATAAGTCTTATTTTAGAATTCTGTATTTGTAAATCAAAACTAAGTTGTTAGTTTGAAGTACTTTATTTGAAAATATCTGCTTCAGATTTTAGAAATGACAATTTGAAAATCAGATCTAAGTTAATAGTTTGAAGTTCTTTACTTCAAAATAACTAAGTCTTATTTTAGACTAGTGAATTTGTAAATCAAAACTAAGTTATTAGTTTAAAGTTTTTTATTTCAAATTTACTAATTCGGATCTTAGTAATGTAAATATCGAAATCATATCTAAGGTTGTAGTTTGAAGTTCTTTACTTGAAAATATCTACTTCTGATTTTAAAAATGATAATTTGAAAATCAGGTCTAAGTTAATAGTTTGACGTTCTTTACTTCAATATAACAAAGTCTTATTTTAGTATAGTGAATTTGTAAATCAAAGCTAAGCTATTAATTTGAAGTTCTTTACTTGAACATAACTACTTCTGATATTAGAAATAACAATTTCAAAATCAGGTCTAAGTTAATAGTATGACTTTTTTACTTCAAAATAACTAAGTCTTATTTCACACTAGTGAATATGTAAATCAAAACTAAGTTATAAGTTTGAAGTTATTTACTTGAAAATATCTACTACTGATCTTAGAAATGACAATTTAAAAATCAGATCTAAGTTAATAGTTTGACGTTCTTTACTTCAATATAACTAAGTCTTATTTTAGTATAGTGAATTTGTAAATCAAAGCTAAGCTATTAATTTGAAGTTCTTTACTTGAACATATCTACTTCTGATTTTAGAAATAACAATTTGAAAATCAGGTCTAAGTTAATAGTATGACGTTTTTTACTTCAAAATAACTACGTCTTATTTCTCACTAGTGAATTTGTAAATCAAAACTAAGTTATAAGTTTGAAGTTATTTACTTGAAAATATCTACTTCTGATTTTAGAAATGACAATTTGAAAATCAGATCTAAGTTAATAGTTTGACGTTCTTTACTTCTAAATAACTAAGTCATATTTTAGTATAGTGAATTTGTAATTTAAATGAAAGTTATTAGTTTGAAGTTCTTTACTTGAAAATATCTACCACTGATTTTAGAAATTACAATTTGAAAATTAGATCTAAGTTAATAGTTTGACGTTCCTTACTTCAAAATAACTAAGTCTTATTTTAGAATACCCAATTTGTAAATCAAGGCTAAGTTATTAGTTTAAAGTTGTTTACTTGAAAATATCTACTTCTAATTTTAGAAATGACAAGTTCAAAATCAGATCTAAGTTAATAGTTTGACGTTCTTTACTTCAAAACTACTAAGTCTTATTTTAGTATAGTGAATTTCTAAACCAAAACTAAGTTATCAGTATGAAGTTCTTCACTTGAAAAAAACTACCACTGATTTTAGAAATGACAATTTGAAAATCAGATCTAAGTTAATAGTTTGACGTTCTTTATTTCAAAATAACTAAGTCTTATTTTAGAATACTCAATTTGTAAATCAAGCCTAAGTTATTAGTTTAAAGTTCTTTACTTGAAAATATCTACTTCTTGTTTTAGAAATGACAATTTGAAAATCAGATCTAAGTTAATAGTTTGACGTTCTTTACTTCAAAATAACTAAGTCTTATTTTAGAATACTCAATTTGTAAATCAAGGCTAAGTTATTAGTTTAAAGTTGTTTACTTGAAAATATCTACTACTGATTTTAGAAATGACAATTTGAAAATCAGATATAAGTTAATAGTTTGACATTCTTTACTTCAAAATAACTATGTTTTATTTTAGAATAGAGAATTTGTAAATCAAAACTAAGTTACTAGTTTGAAGTTCTTTACTTTGAAATATCTACTTCTTTTTTAAGAAATGACAATTTGAAAATCAGATCTAAGTTAATAGTATGACGTTCTTTACTTCAAAATAGATAAGTCTTATTTTAGAATACTGTATTTGTAAATCAAAACTAAGTTGTTAGTTTGAAGTACTTTATTTGAAAATATCTGCTTCAGATTTTAGAAATGACAATTTGAAAATCAGATCTAAGTTAATAGTTTGACGTTCTTTACTTCAAAATAACTAAGTCTTATTTTAGTATAGTGAATTTGTAAATCAAAACTAAGTTATAAGTTTGAAGTTATTTACTTGAAAATATCTACTTCTGATTTTAGAAATTACAATTTGAAAATCAGATCTAAGGTAATAGTTTGACGTTCTTTACTTCAAAATAACTAAGTCTTATTTTAGAATAGTCAAAATGTAAATTAAACCTAAGTTATTAGTTTGAAGTTCTTTACTTGAAAATATGTACTTGTGATTTTAGAAATGATAATTTGAAAATCAGATCTAAGTTAATAGTTTGACATTCTTTACTTCAAGATAGATAAGTTTTATTTTAGAATACTGTTTTTGTAAATCAAATCTAAGTTATTAGTTTGAAGTTCTTTACTTGAAAATAACTACTTAATAGTTAATAATTTATACTAGTTAATACTAGTTAAGAATTTGACGTTCTTTACTTCAAAACAACTAAGTCTTATTTTAGTATAGTGAATTTGTAAATCAAAACTAAGTTGTTAGTTTGAAGTCTAAACTTGAAAAAATCTACTACTGATTTTATAAATGACAATTTGAAAATCATATCTAAGTTAATAGTTTGCCGTTCTTTACTTCAAAATAACTAAGCCTTATTTTAGAATAGTGAATTTGTAAATCAAAACCAAGTTATTAGTTTGAAGTTTTTTACTTGAAAATATCTACTTCTGAGTTTAGATATACAATTTGAATATCAGATCTAAGTCAATAGTTTGACTTTTTTTACTTAATAATAACAAAGGTTTATTTTAGAATAAAAATTTTGTAAATCAAAACTAAGTTATTAGTTTGAAGTTTTTTATTTCAGATTTACTAATTCGGATTTTAGTAATATAAATGTGAAAATCTAAACTAAGGATGTAGTTTTAAGTTCTTTACTTGAAAATATCTACTGCTGATTTTAGAAATGACAATTTGAAAATTAGATCCACGTTAATAGTTTGACGTTCTTTTCTTCAAAATAACTAAGTCTTATTTTAGACTAGTAAATTTGTAAATCAAAACTAAGTTATTAGTTTGAAGTTCTTCACTTGAAAAAAACTACCGCTGATTTTAGAAATGACAATTTGAAAATCAGATATAAGTTAATAGTTTGACATTCTTTATTTCAAAATAACTATGTATTAATTTAGAATAGAGAATTTGTTAATCAAAACTAAGTTATTAGTTTGAAGTTCTTTACTTTGAAATATCTACTTCTTTTTTAAGAAATGACAATTTGAAAATCAGATCTAAGTTAATAGTATGACGTTCTTTACTTCAAAATAGATAAGTCTTATTTTAGAATTCTGTATTTGTAAATCAAAACTAAGTTGTTAGTTTGAAGTACTTTATTTGAAAATATCTGCTTCAGATTTTAGAAATGACAATTTGAAAATCAGATCTAAGTTAATAGTTTGAAGTTCTTTACTTCAAAATAACTAAGTCTTATTTTAGACTAGTGAATTTGTAAATCAAAACTAAGTTATTAGTTTAAAGTTTTTTATTTCAAATTTACTAATTCGGATCTTAGTAATGTAAATATCGAAATCATATCTAAGGTTGTAGTTTGAAGTTCTTTACTTGAAAATATCTACTTCTGATTTTAAAAATGATAATTTGAAAATCAGGTCTAAGTTAATAGTTTGACGTTCTTTACTTCAATATAACAAAGTCTTATTTTAGTATAGTGAATTTGTAAATCAAAGCTAAGCTATTAATTTGAAGTTCTTTACTTGAACATAACTACTTCTGATATTAGAAATAACAATTTCAAAATCAGGTCTAAGTTAATAGTATGACTTTTTTACTTCAAAATAACTAAGTCTTATTTCTCACTAGTGAATTTGTAAATCAAAACTAAGGTTTAAGTTTGAAGTTATTTACTTGAAAATATCTACTACTGATCTTAGAAATGACAATTTAAAAATCAGATCTAAGTTAATAGTTTGACGTTCTTTACTTCAATATAACTAAGTCTTATTTTAGTATAGTGAATTTGTAAATCAAAGCTAAGCTATTAATTTGAAGTTCTTTACTTGAACATATCTACTTCTGATTTTAGAAATAACAATTTGAAAATCAGGTCTAAGTTAATAGTATGACGTTTTTTACTTCAAAATAACTACGTCTTATTTCTCACTAGTGAATTTGTAAATCAAAACTAAGTTATAAGTTTGAAGTTATTTACTTGAAAATATCTACTTCTGATTTTAGAAATGACAAATTGAAAATCAGATCTAAGTTAATAGTTTGACGTTCTTTACTTCTAAATAACTAAGTCATATTTTAGTATAGTGAATTTGTAATTTAAATGAAAGTTATTAGTTTGAAGTTCTTTACTTGAAAATATCTACCACTGATTTTAGAAATTACAATTTGAAAATTAGATCTAAGTTAATAGTTTGACGTTCCTTACTTCAAAATAACTAAGTCTTATTTTAGAATACCCAATTTGTAAATCAAGGCTAAGTTATTAGTTTAAAGTTGTTTACTTGAAAATATCTACTTCTAATTTTAGAAATGACAAGTTCAAAATCAGATCTAAGTTAATAGTTTGACGTTCTTTACTTCAAAACTACTAAGTCTTATTTTAGTATAGTGAATTTCTAAACCAAAACTAAGTTATCAGTATGAAGTTCTTCACTTGAAAAAAACTACCACTGATTTTAGAAATGACAATTTGAAAATCAGATCTAAGTTAATAGTTTGACGTTCTTTATTTCAAAATAACTAAGTCTTATTTTAGAATACTCAATTTGTAAATCAAGCCTAAGTTATTAGTTTAAAGTTCTTTACTTGAAAATATCTACTTCTTGTTTTAGAAATGACAATTTGAAAATCAGATCTAAGTTAATAGTTTGACGTTCTTTACTTCAAAATAACTAAGTCTTATTTTAGAATACTCAATTTGTAAATCAAGGCTAAGTTATTAGTTTAAAGTTGTTTACTTGAAAATATCTACTACTGATTTTAGAAATGACAATTTGAAAATCAGATATAAGTTAATAGTTTGACATTCTTTACTTCAAAATAACTATGTTTTATTTTAGAATAGAGAATTTGTAAATCAAAACTAAGTTACTAGTTTGAAGTTCTTTACTTTGAAATATCTACTTCTTTTTTAAGAAATGACAATTTGAAAATCAGATCTAAGTTAATAGTATGACGTTCTTTACTTCAAAATAGATAAGTCTTATTTTAGAATACTGTATTTGTAAATCAAAACTAAGTTGTTAGTTTGAAGTACTTTATTTGAAAATATCTGCTTCAGATTTTAGAAATGACAATTTGAAAATCAGATCTAAGTTAATAGTTTGACGTTCTTTACTTCAAACCAACTAAGTCTTATTTTAGTATAGTGAATTTGTAAATCAAAACTAAGTTATAAGTTTGAAGTTATTTACTTGAAAATATCTACTTCTGATTTTAGAAATTACAATTTGAAAATCAGATCTAAGGTAATAGTTTGACGTTCTTTACTTCAAAATAACTAAGTCTTATTTTAGAATAGTCAAAATGTAAATTAAACCTAAGTTATTAGTTTGAAGTTCTTTACTTGAAAATATGTACTTGTGATTTTAGAAATGATAATTTGAAAATCAGATCTAAGTTAATAGTTTGACATTCTTTACTTCAAAATAGATAAGTTTTATTTTAGAATACTGTTTTTGTAAATCAAATCTAAGTTATTAGTTTGAAGTTCTTTACTTGAAAATAACTACTTAATAGTTAATAATTTATACTAGTTAATACTAGTTAAGAATTTGACGTTCTTTACTTCAAAACAACTAAGTCTTATTTTAGTATAGTGAATTTGTAAATCAAAACTAAGTTGTTAGTTTGAAGTCTAAACTTGAAAAAATCTACTACTGATTTTATAAATGACAATTTGAAAATCATATCTAAGTTAATAGTTTGCCGTTCTTTACTTCAAAATAACTAAGCCTTATTTTAGAATAGTGAATTTGTAAATCAAAACCAAGTTATTAGTTTGAAGTTTTTTACTTGAAAATATCTACTTCTGAGTTTAGATATACAATTTGAATATCAGATCTAAGTCAATAGTTTGACTTTTTTTACTTAATAATAACAAAGGTTTATTTTAGAATAAAAATTTTGTAAATCAAAACTAAGTTATTAGTTTGAAGTTTTTTATTTCAGATTTACTAATTCGGATTTTAGTAATATAAATTTGAAAATCTAAACTAAGGATGTAGTTTTAAGTTCTTTACTTGAAAATATCTACTGCTGATTTTAGAAATGACAATTTGAAAATTAGATCCACGTTAATAGTTTGACGTTCTTTTCTTCAAAATAACTAAGTCTTATTTTAGACTAGTAAATTTGTAAATCAAAACTAAGTTATTAGTTTGAAGTTCTTCACTTGAAAAAAACTACCGCTGATTTTAGAAATGACAATTTGAAAATCAGATATAAGTTAATAGTTTGACATTCTTTATTTCAAAATAACTATGTATTAATTTAGAATAGAGAATTTGTTAATCAAAACTAAGTTATTAGTTTGAAGTTCTTTACTTTGAAATATCTACTTCTTTTTTAAGAAATGACAATTTGAAAATCAGATCTAAGTTAATAGTATGACGTTCTTTACTTCAAAATAGATAAGTCTTATTTTAGAATTCTGTATTTGTAAATCAAAACTAAGTTGTTAGTTTGAAGTACTTTATTTGAAAATATCTGCTTCAGATTTTAGAAATGACAATTTGAAAATCAGATCTAAGTTAATAGTTTGAAGTTCTTTACTTCAAAATAACTAAGTCTTATTTTAGACTAGTGAATTTGTAAATCAAAACTAAGTTATTAGTTTAAAGTTTTTTATTTCAAATTTACTAATTCGGATCTTAGTAATGTAAATATCGAAATCAAATCTAAGGTTGTAGTTTGAAGTTCTTTACTTGAAAATATCTACTTCTGATTTTAAAAATGATAATTTGAAAATCAGGTCTAAGTTAATAGTTTGACGTTCTTTACTTCAATATAACAAAGTCTTATTTTAGTATAGTGAATTTGTAAATCAAAGCTAAGCTATTAATTTGAAGTTCTTTACTTGAACATAACTACTTCTGATATTAGAAATAACAATTTCAAAATCAGGTCTAAGTTAATAGTATGACTTTTTTACTTCAAAATAACTAAGTCTTATTTCACACTAGTGAATATGTAAATCAAAACTAAGTTATAAGTTTGAAGTTATTTACTTGAAAATATCTACTACTGATCTTAGAAATGACAATTTAAAAATCAGATCTAAGTTAATAGTTTGACGTTCTTTACTTCAATATAACTAAGTCTTATTTTAGTATAGTGAATTTGTAAATCAAAGCTAAGCTATTAATTTGAAGTTTTTTACTTGAACATATCTACTTCTGATTTTAGAAATAACAATTTGAAAATCAGGTCTAAGTTAATAGTATGACGTTTTTTACTTCAAAATAACTACGTCTTATTTCTCACTAGTGAATTTGTAAATCAAAACTAAGTTATAAGTTTGAAGTTATTTACTTGAAAATATCTACTTCTGATTTTAGAAATGACAAATTGAAAATCAGATCTAAGTTAATAGTTTGACGTTCTTTACTTCTAAATAACTAAGTCTTATTTTAGTATAGTGAATTTGTAATTTAAATGAAAGTTATTAGTTTGAAGTTCTTTACTTGAAAATATCTACCACTGATTTTAGAAATTACAATTTGAAAATTAGATCTAAGTTAATAGTTTGACGTTCCTTACTTCAAAATAACTAAGTCTTATTTTAGAATACCCAATTTGTAAATCAAGGCTAAGTTATTAGTTTAAAGTTGTTTACTTGAAAATATCTACTTCTAATTTTAGAAATGACAAGTTCAAAATCAGATCTAAGTTAATAGTTTGACGTTCTTTACTTCAAAACTACTAAGTCTTATTTTAGTATAGTGAATTTCTAAACCAAAACTAAGTTATCAGTATGAAGTTCTTCACTTGAAAAAAACTACCACTGATTTTAGAAATGACAATTTGAAAATCAGATCTAAGTTAATAGTTTGACGTTCTTTACTTCAAAATAACTAAGTCTTATTTTAGAATACTCAATTTGTAAATCAAGGCTAAGTTATTAGTTTAAAGTTGTTTACTTGAAAATATCTACTTCTGATTTTAGAAATGACAATTTGAAAATCAGATCTAAGTTAATAGTTTGACGTTCTTTACTTCAGAACAACTAAGTCTTATTTTAGTATAGTGTATTTGTAAACCAAAACTAAGTTATTAGTATGAAATTCTTCACTTGAAAAAAACTACCACTGATTTTAGAAATGACAATTTGAAAATCAGATCTAAGTTAATATTTTGACGTTCTTTACTTCAAAATAACCAAGTCATTTTTTAGAATACTCAATTTGTAAATCAAGGCTAAGTTATTAGTTTAAAGTTCTTTACTTGAAAATATCTACTTCTTGTTTTAGAAATGACAATTAGAAAAACAAATATAAGTTAATAGTTTGACGTTCTTTACTTCTTAATAACTAAGTTTTATTTTAGTATAGTGAATTTGTAATTTAAATCAAAGATATTAGTTTGAAGTTCTTTACTTGAAAATATCTACTACTGATTTTAGAAATGACAATTTGAAAATCAGATCTAAGTTAACAGTTTGACGTTCTTTACTTTAAAATTACTAAGTCTTATTTTAGACTAGTGAATTTGTAAATTAAAACTAAGTTATTAGTATGAAGTTCTTCACTTGAAAAAAACTACCACTGATTTTAGAAATGACAATTTGAAAATCAGATCTAAGTTAATAGTTTGACGTTCCTTACTTCAAAATAACTAAGTCTTATTTTAGAATACTCAATTTGTAAATCAAGGCTAAGTTATTAGTTTAAAGTTGTTTACTTGAAAATATCTACTTCTAATTTTAGAAATGACAAGTTGAAAATCAGATCTAAGTTAATAGTTTGACGTTCTTTACTTCAAAACAACTAAGTCTTATTTTAGTATAGTGAATTTGTAAACCAAAACTAAGTTATCAGTATGAAGTTCTTCACTTGAAAAAAACTACCACTGATTTTAGAAATGACAATTTGAAAATCAGATCTAAGTTAATAGTTTGACGTTCTTTACTTCAAAATAACTAAGTCTTATTTTAGAATACTCAATTTGTAAATCAAGGCTAAGTTATTAGTTTAAAGTTGTTTACTTGAAAATATCTACTTCTGATTTTAGAAATGACAATTTGAAAATCAGATTTAAGTTAATAGTTTGACGTTCTTTACTTCAGAACAACTAAGTCTTATTTTAGTATAGTGTATTTGTAAACCAAAACTAAGTTATTAGTATGAAGTTCTTCACTTGAAAAAAACTAACACTGATTTTAGAAATGACAATTTGAAAATCAGACCTAAGTTAATATTTTGACGTTCTTTACTTCAAAATAACCAAGTCATATTTTAGAATACTCAATTTGTAAATCAAGGCTAAGTTATTAGTTTAAAGTTCTTTACTTGAAAATATCTACTTCTTGTTTTAGAAATGACAATTAGAAAATCAAATCTAAGTTAATAGTTTGACGTTCTTTACTTCTTAATAACTAAGTCTTATTTTAGTATAGTGAATTTCTAATTTAAAGCAAAGTTATTAGTTTGAAGTTCTTTACTTGAAAATATCTACTACTCATTTTAGAAATGACAATTTGAAAATCAGATCTAAGTTAACAGTTTGACGTTCTTTACTTTAAAATAACTAAGTCTTATTTTAGACTAGTGAATTTGTAAATTAAAACTAAGTTATTAGTATGATGTTCTACACTTGAAAAAAACTACCACTGTTTTTAGAAATGACAATTTGAAAATCAGATCTAAGTTAATAGTTTGACGATCTTTACTTCAAAATAGCTAAGTCTTATTTTAGAATACTCAATTTGTAAATCAAGGCTAAGTTATTAGTTTAAAGTTCTTCACTTGAAAAATACTACCACTGATTTTAGAAATGACAATTTGAAAATCAGATCTAAGTTAATAGTTTGACGTTCTTTACTTCAAAATAACTAAGTCTTATTTTAGAATACTCAATTTGTAAATCAAGGCTAAGTTATTAGTTTAAAGTTCTTTACTTGAAAATATCTACTTCTTGTTTTAGAAATGACAATTTGAAATTCAGATCTAAGTTATTAGTTTGACGTTCTTTACTTCTAAATACCTAAGTCTTATTTTAGTATAGTGAATTTGTAATTTAAAACTAAGTTATTAGTATGAAGTTCTTCACTTGAAAAAAACTACCACTGATTTTAGAAATGATAATTTGAAAATCAGTCTAAGTTAGTAGTTTGACGTTCTTTACTTCAAAATAACTAAGTCTTATTTTAGAATACTCAATTTGTAAAACAAAGCTAAGTTATTAGTTTAAAGGTGTTTACTTGAAAATATCTACTTCTGATTTTAGAAATGACAATTTGAAAATCAGATCTAAGTTAATAGTTTGACGTTCTTTACTTCTAAATAACTAAGTCTTATTTTAGACTAGTGAATTTGTAATTTAAAACAAAGTTATTAGTTTGAAGTTCTTTTCTTGAAAATATCTACTACTGATTTTAGAAATGACAATTTGAAAATCAGATCTAAATTAACAGTTTGACGTTCTTTACTTTAAAATAACTAAGTCTTATTTTAGACTAGTGAATTTGTAAATTAAAACTAAGTTATTAGTGTTGAGTTGAGTTTATGTTTATAATGAAAAATCTAGTTGTATATAATTATTGTTATGAAAAAAAAGAAGAATAATTTGAGAGAAATAAATTGACACGTTTTTAGAATTGCTTGGTTTAATTTTGAATTTAAGAAGAAGCCCAAGAAGCATTTTATTTAAAAATATAATACAGTCCACAACAGAAAACGAAGGAAGGTATCACGTACTCCAACAAAATGGTCCTTCGAACCGGATTTTTAAATTATTGAATGGATCTTAAGTGTAGGATGTTTGGAGTAGTACCAGGAGTTTAAATAAATTAAGAAAATTGAATTCAAGTTGAGAACATATTTAGAGAATACGTTAAATTGGAGCAGGCTGAGGTTCGCACAAATCCCGGTAAAAGGCATTACGTCAGTATATTATAATTGTCAGTAAGTTTTATTTATTTTGAATTTCCATTGTATATTACCCCAACATTTCGTCAGTTTCACCCTTTTTATTCTTTACTAATAATGACTGAAGTAGACGGTAATATGCAAAAATTGAAGGCAAAACGGGGATGTGTAAAGGCTAAATTAACGCGAACACGAAAGTTTATTGAATCAATGGATATGAGTGAATTAGATAGCGCGTTAATTAGCAACTTAGAGGTTAGGTTAAATAAAACTGAACCTTTATGGGATGAATTTAACGAGTTGCAATCCACAATTGAAGTGTTTGAGTCGCGTTGCGAAGACGATGTAAGGGATGAATTTGAAACATTGTACTTTGAGTTAATAAGCAATATTAAACTAACCATTAAGGAATATGAAAGAGGCGAGTTTGAGGTCGCCAGAGATGCTTCGGTGGTCGGACCAAATCAGATTGGTCCATCATCGTATCAAATTACTAACAATACTAGCAGTTCGAGAGTAAAGTTGCCCCCAATTAAGTTGCCAACGTTTAATGGGGATTATTGTAACTGGTTGGAATTTAGGGATGCATTTGAGGCTCTTGTCAATGATTCATCATTGACAGGGATCGAAAAATTCTATTATTTAAGAACGTCACTGTCAGATAAGGTAAAGGATATTATCAAATCTATTGAAATTTCATCGGTTAATTACACTGTAGCATGGCAATGCCTGGTAGAGCGATATGAAAACAAAAATTTAATAGTTTACAATCACATTAGAGCCATTTTTGAACAACACACTTTGCTCAAAGAATCTCACATCGAGTTGAGAAATTTGTATGATAATACTAGTAAACATTTGCGGTCTCTAAAAAATCTAGGGGAAAAAACCGACTCTTGGGATCGGTTAATAATTTTTATAATTAGCAATAAGTTTGATCCCATAAGCAGGAGAGACTGGGAATCGTTTAAATACGGCGAGGAGTTACCCACAATGGATGATTTAAACAAATTTTTGAAATCCAGATGCGCAGGAAAGGTTAGCATTAACCGAAAACAAACGGCCAAGTACCAGTCAAAACTGGAATAAAAAACAAGTTACAAATAGTTTTACCACTACTAATCTTGAACGGGCCAGCAATCTAAATTGTTACTATTGTAAGGAAAATCATATGATATACAAATGCGAATCATTTCTAAAATTAGACCATGAAAGTCGCATAGCGGAAATAAAACGATTAAAGCTATGTCTTAATTGCTTAAGACCGTTCCATTTGTCGTGGAGATGCAAGTCAGTGAAATGTTTGAAGTGTCACAAACCACATAATATTTTGTTACATTTGGAACGTGACAGGGATAAGCCGAAGGAGAAGGCTAGCGATTCACTACGGGAGGAACCTCAAGAGGTGTATTCAGTAATCAACGAAAGTCAAGGAAAAAATGATAACAGTGTAACATTCAATGCGGTAACTAATAATACTCAAGTGTTATTGTCAACAGCAATGATTAAAGTAAGATACGGAAAGAATACAATCATATGTCGGGCGCTCCTGGACAGTGGCTCACAGAGTCACATTATCTCCGAAAATATGTGTAAAAGACTTAAATGTCATACGGAGAAAATAAGTCATCAAATTAAAGGTATCGGGCAAACACTAGCCAACATCGGAGAGCAAGTTCGGGTATCGATATCGTCTTGCTACGACAATTTCAAATTAGACATAAAATGTTTAGTACTGTCAAAATTAACTGACAGATTGCCAGCAGTGTCATTCAGTAAAGAAAGATTTAATATTCCGATCAATTTTAAGTTAGCAGATCCCACATTTAATAGCTCGGGACCTATCGATGTCTTGTTGGGTGCTAGTGTTTTTTGGGAGATAATGTGCACAGGTCAAGAGCGACTTGGGCCCAATTTGCCTGTTATGCAGAGTACCCAATTGGGATGGATAATTTCCGGTGAAGTAAATTTAGAAACTAGACCAAGAAGGTCCATCAGTTGTTTGGCCGTGAATAGCAATGATTCATTAGCTACAAATTTGGAAAGATTTTGGAATGTCGAGGAAGTAAAATTAAATAAACCACTGCTATCCGTAGACGAAAAGTATTGTGAAATGATGTTTAAAAATACAACGAAAAGAAACACACGAGGAAATTTTATTGTTGAGATTCCATTTAAACAAGAGCTTAATAAGTTAGGAAGGTCGTACGAGCAAGCACTCCGTCGATTTGAAATTTTAGAAAGAAAATTAATGAAAAACTCAGAATTAAGAACAGATTATCTAGCATTTATGGCAGAATACGAAAATTTAGACCATATGCGATTAGTTGAAGATCACGATAATATGCAAGACGCGGATGGCTATTTTCTACCTCACCATGCGGTGATAAAGGCCGGAAGCATAACTACCAAGTGTCGTGTAGTGTTTGATGCGTCAGCAAAAACCAGCAGCGGACTTTCATTAAATGATGTACAGCATGTAAGACCAACATTACAGCAAGACATTTTCTCGATACTTATTAGATTTAGAAAATATAAATATGTAATGACGGGCGATATATCAAAAATGTACAGACAAATCCTGGTAACTTCGAATCAAACAAAATATCAACGCATATTATGGCGAAAGGATCCAAGTGAAGAGATAAAGGGTTATGAAATCAATCGAGTGGTGTATGGCAATGCTTCATCACCATATATAGCTGTAAGATGCCTGTTCCAATTAGCTTTAGAAAATGAAGGAGAATTTCCAGTGACGTGTCAGGTAATAAAAAAGGATTTTTATATGGACGATGTTTTAACAGGGGCTAATACACAGACGGAACTACTCGATATTCAATCTAGTCTAGTAAAAATATTACTCAGCGGAGGTTTTGAACTACGAAAATTTTTATGCAACAGCAAAGAGTTGTTGAGACAATTTAAAGTTATAAATGACCTGGATGTCAGCATTCTGCAGATTGGCGAAAACGAGCAAACTAAGACACTCGGAGTATATTGGGACGCAAACAATGATCTAATTGGTTTTAATCACAAGGTAAGCAGGACAAATAAGTTAACAAAAAGGACCATATTATCGGTCATTTGTCAGGTGTTTGATCCATTGGGCCTATTAAGTCCTATTATAATAGTTTCGAAATTAATCATGCAAGAATTGTGGCAATTAAAATTAGAATGGGACGAAGAAGTTCCAAAGGCGTTGGCAAAGAAATGGCTTGAATTTCAAAATGATTTACCGCAGATAACGGAGTTTAAAATTCCAAGGCAAACTGTTTTATCGGAATATATCAAAATAGAATATCATGGGTTTTGCGATGCATCTGAAAGGGCTTATGGCGCCTGTTGTTATATTCGATGTTGTTTATCGGCAGACAGGTTCATTTCAAAGTTATTATGCGCCAAGTCCCGAGTTGCACCACTAAAAACATTGAGTATTCCGCGTTTAGAACTATGTGGGGCAGTACTGTTAGCAAATTTAAGTGAAAGGGTGATAAAGGTTTTAGAAATAACGTTTAATAAAAAATATTATTGGTCGGACTCGATGGTTACACTGGCGTGGATTCGAGGTTCACCAAATAGATGGAAGATATTTGTTGGTAATCGAGTAAGTGAAATACAAACTATTACCGAAATTGAAGATTGGAGCCACATACGCTCTGAAGAAAATCCCGCCGATTTATTATCACGTGGTGTCGCAACGAAGTCATTAATAGAACACAAGTTGTGGTGGCAAGGACCTACATTTTTAGAAAAGGATCAGTCTAAATGGGAACTTGGAGAGCACGAACACGAGGGAGAAATTCCCGAACAAAAATTAGTTGTGGGTGTGATGCAAATTATGGAAAATGAGATATTTTCTGTCATACGCAGAATTTCATCATTTAACAAAATGCAGCGCGTAGTGGCGTACGTATTACGTTTTATTGTCAACTCTAGGTTACAACATACAAGGTTACGTCTAGGGGGGGAGTTAGAAAGTCAAGAACTAATTGAAGCCCGCAATGTACTTATTAGACAAGCACAACGAGAGTGTTTTGCGGAGGAATTTAAAGATATAAAAAATAATAAGGAGATTGCTAAGCATAGTACAATTTTAGCTCTTAATCTACTTCTTCTATCTTCTATCTAGTATGAAGTTCTTCACTTGAAAAAAACTACCACTGATTTTAGAAATGACAATTTGAAAATCAGATCTAAGTTAATAGTTTGACGTTCTTTACTTCAAAACAACTAAGTCTTATTTTAGTATAGTGAATTTGTAAACCAAAACTAAGTTATTAGTATGAAGTTCTTCACTTGAAAAAAACTACCACTGATTTTAGAACTGACAATTTGAAAATCAGATCTAAGTTAATAGTTTGACGTTCTTTACTTCAAAATAACTAAGTCTTACTTTAGAATACTCAATTTGTAAATCAAGGCTAAGTTATTAGTTTAAAGTTCTTTACTTGAAAATATCTAATTCTTGTTTTAGAAATGACAATTTGAAAATCAGATCTAAGTTAATAGTTTGACGTTCTTTACTTCTAAATAACTAAGTCCTATTTTAGTATAGTGAATTTGTAATTTAAAACAAAGTTATTAGTTTGAAGTTCTTTACTTGAAAATATCTACTACTGATTTTAGAAATGACAATTTGAAAATCAGATCTAAGTTAACAGTTTGACGTTCTTTACTTTAAAATAACTAAGTCTTATTTTAGACTAGTGAATTTGTAAATTAAAACTAAGTTATTAGTACGAAGTTCTTTACTTGAAAAAACCTACCACTGATTTTAGAAATGACAATTTGAAAATCAGATCTAAGTTAATAGTTTGACGTTCTTTACTTCTAAATAACTAAGTCTTATTTTAGTATAGTGAATTTGTAATTTAAAACAAAGTTATTAGTTTGAAGTTCTTTACTTGAAAATATCTACTACTGATTTTAGAAATGACAATTTGAAAATCAGATCTAAGTTAAAAGTTTGACGTTCTTTACTTTAAGATAACTAAGTCTTATTTTAGACTAGTGAATTTGTAAATTAAAACTAAGTTATTAGTATGAAGTTCTTCACTTGAAAAAAACTACCACTGATTTTAGAAATGACAATTTGAAAATCAGATCTAAGTTAATAGTTTGACGTTCTTTACTTCTAAATAACTAAGTCTTTTTTTAGACTAGTGCATTTGTAAATTAAAACTAAGTTATTAGTATGAAGTTCTTCACTTGAAAAAAACTACCACTGATTTTAGAAAAGACAATTTGAAAATCAGATCTAAGTTAATAGTTTGACGTTCTTTACTTCAAAATAACTAAGTCTTATTTTAGAATACTCAATTTGTAAATCAAGGCTAAGTTATTAGTTTAAAGTTGTTTACTTGAAAATATCTACTTCTGATTTTAGAAATGACAATTTGAAAATCAGATCTAAGTTAATAGTTTGACGTTCTTTACTTCTAAATAACTAAGTCTTATTTTAGTATAGTGAATTTGTAATTTAAAACAAAGTTATTAGTTTGAAGTTCTTTACTTGAAAATATCTACTACTAATTTTAGAAATGACAATTTGAAAATCAGATCTAAGTTAACAGTTTGACGTTCTTTAATTTAAAATAACTAAGTCTTATTTTAGACTAGTGAATTTGTAAATTAAAACTAAGTTATTAGTATGAAGTTCTTCACTTGAAAAAAACTACCACTGATTTTAGAAATGACAATTTGAAAATCAGATCTAAGTTAATAGTTTGACGTTCCTTACTTCAAAATAACTAAGTCTTATTTTAGAATACTCAATTTGTAAATCAAGGCTAAGTTATTAGTTTAAAGTTGTTTACTTGAAAATATCTACTTCTGATTTTAGAAATGACAATTTGAAAATCAGATCTAAGTTAGTAATTTGACGTTCTTTACTTCAAAACAACTAAGTCTTATTTTAGTATAGTGAATTTGTAAACCAAAACTAAGTTATCAGTATGAAGTTCTTCACTTGAAAAAAACTACCACTGATTTTAGAAATGACAATTTGAAAATCAGATCTAAGTTAATAGTTTGACGTTCTTTACTTCAAAATAACCAAGTCTTATTTTAGAATACTCAATTTGTAAATCAAGGCTAAGTTATTAGTTTAAAGTTGTTTACTTGAAAATATCTACTTCTGATTTTAGAAATGACAATTTGAAAATCAGATCTAAGTTAATAGTTTGACGTTCTTTATTTCTAAATAACTAAGTCTTATTTTAGTATAGTGAATTTGTAATTTAAAACACAGTTATTAGTTTGAAGTTTTTTACTTGAAAATATCTACTACTGATTTTAGAAATGACAATTTGAAAATCAGATCTAAGTTAATAGTTTGACGTTCTTTACTTCAAAACAACTAAGTCTTATTTTAGTATAGTGAATTTGTAAACCAAAACTAAGTTATCAGTATGAAGTTCTTCACTTGAAAAAAACTACCACTGATTTTAGAAATGACAATTTGAAAATCAGATCTAAGTTAATAGTTTGACGTTTTTTACTTCCAAATAACTAATTCTTATTTTAGAATACTCAATTTGTAAATCAAGGCTAAGTTATTAGTTTAAAGTTGGGTACTTGAAAATATCTACTTCTGATTTTAGAAATGACAATTTGAAAATCAGATCTAAGTTAATAGTTTGACGTTCTTTACTTCTAAATAACTAAGTCTTATTTTAGTATAGTGTATTTGTAATTTAAAACTAAGTTATTAGTATGAAGTTCTTCACTTGAAAAAAACTACCACTGATTTTAGAAATGACAATTTGAAAATCAGATCTAAGTTAATAGTTTGACGTTCTTTACTTCAAAATAACTAAGTCTTATTTTAGAATACTCAATTTGTAAATCAAGGCTAAGTTATTAGTTTAAAGTTGGGTACTTGAAAATATCTACTTCTGATTTTAGAAATGACAATTTGAAAATCAGATCTAAATTAACAGTTTGACGTTCTTTACTTTAAAATAACTAAGTCTTATTTTAGACTAGTGAATTTGTAAATTAAAACTAAGTTATTAGTATGAAGTTCTTCACTTGAAAAAAACTACCACTGATTTTAGAAATGACAATTTGAAAATCAGATCTAAGTTAATAGTTTGACGTTCTTTACTTCTAAATAACTAAGTCCTATTTTAGTATAGTGAATTTGTAATTTAAAACAAAGTTATTAGTTTGAAGTTCTTTACTTGAAAATATCTACTACTGATTTTAGAAATGACAATTTGAAAATCAGATCTAAGTTAACAGTTTGACGTTCTTTACTTTAAAATAACTAAGTCTTATTTTAGACTAGTGAATTTGTAAATTAAAACTAAGTTATTAGTATGAAGTTCTTCACTTGAAAAAAACTACCACTGATTTTAGAAATGACAATTTGAAAATCAGATCTAAGTTAATAGTTTGACGTTCTTTACTTTAAAATAACTAAGTATTATTTTAGAATACTCAATTTGTAAATCATGGCTAAGTTATTAGTTTAAAAATGTTTACTTGAAAATATCTACTTCTGGTTTTAGAAATGACAATTTGAAAATCAAATCTAAGTTAACAGTTTGACGTTCTTTACTTTAAAATAACTAAGTCTTATTTTAGAATACTCAATTTGTAAATCATGGCTAAGTTATTAGTTTAAAAATGTTTACTTCAAAATATCTACTTCTGATTTTAGAAATGACAATTTGAAAATCAAATCTAAGTTAACAGTTTGACGTTCTTTACTTTAAAATAACTAAGTCTTATTTTAGTATAGTGAATTTGTAATTTAAAACGAAGTTATTAGTTTGAAATTCTTTACTTGAAAATATCTACTACTGATTTTAGAAATGAGAATTTGAAAATCAGATCTAAGTTAACAGTTTGACGTTCTTTACTTTAAAATAACTAAGTCTTATTTTAGACTAGTGAATTTGTAAACCAAAACTAGGTTATTAGTATGAAGTTCTTCACTTGAAAAAAACTACCACTGATTTTAAAAATGACAATTTGTAAATCAGATCTAAGTTAATAGTTTGACGTTCTTTACTTCAATATAACTAAGTCTTATTTTAGTATAGTGAATTTGTAAATCAAAGCTAAGCTATTAATTTGAAGTTCTTTACTTGAACATATCTACTTCTGATTTTAGAAATAACAATTTGAAAATCAGGTCTAAGTTAATAGTTTGACATTCTTTACTTCAAAATAGATAAGTTTTATTTTAGAATACTGTTTTTGTAAATCAAATCTAAGTTATTAGTTTGAAGTTCTTTATTTGAAAATAACTACTTCTGATTTTAGAAATGACAATTTGAAAATCAGATCTAAGTTAATAATTTGACGTTCTTTACTTCAAAACAACTAAGTCTTATTTTAGTATAGTGAATTTGTAAATCAAAACTAAGTTGTTAGTTTGAAGTCTAAACTTGAAAAAATCTACTACTGATTTTATAAATGACAATTTGAAAATCAGATCTAAGTTAATAGTTTGCCGTTCTTTACTTCAAAATAACTAAGCCTTATTTTAGAATAGTGAATTTGTAAATCAAAACCAAGTTATTAGTTTGAAGTTTTTTACTTGAAAATATCTAGTTCTGAGTTTAGATATACAATTTGAATATCAGATCTAAGTCAATAGTTTGACATTTTTTACTTAATAATAACAAAGTTTTATTTTAGAATAGAGAATTTGTAAATCAAAACTAATTTATTAGTTTAAAGTATTTTACTTGAAAATATCTAAGTCTGATTTTAGAAATGACAATTTGAAAATCAGATCTAAGTTAATAGTTCGATGTTCTTTAATTCAATAGAACTAAGTCTTATTTTAGAATAGTGAATTTATAAATCGGAACTAAGTCATTAGTTTGAAGTTTTTTACTTGAAAAAATCTACTACTGATTTTAAAAATGACACTTTGAAAATCTGATCTAAGTTAATAGTTTTACGTTCTTTACTTCAAACAAGATAAGCATTATTGTAGAATAGTGTATCTGTAAATCTAAACTAAGTTATTAGTTTGAAGTTTTTTATTTCAGATTTACTAATTCGGATTTTAGTAATGTAAATTTGAAAATCTAAACTAAGGATGTAGTTTTAAGTTCTTTACTTGAAAATATCTACTGCTGATTTTAGAAATGACAATTTGAAAATTAGATCCACGTTAATAGTTTGACGTTCTTTTCTTCAAAATAACTAAGTCTTATTTTAGACTAGTAAATTTGTAAATCAAAACTAAGTTATTAGTTTGAAGTTCTCTACTTGAAAATATCTACTTCTGATTTTAGAAATGACAATTTGAAAATCAGATCTAAGTTAATAGTTTGACATTCTTTACTTCAAA
This sequence comes from Cantharis rustica, assembly GCA_911387805.1. Classification (NCBI taxonomy): domain Eukaryota; kingdom Metazoa; phylum Arthropoda; class Insecta; order Coleoptera; family Cantharidae; genus Cantharis; species Cantharis rustica. The sequence continues at coordinate 37,068,436 of OU426878.1, forward strand.
ATAACTATGTTTTATTTTAGAATAGAGAATTTGTAAATCAAAACTAAGTTATTAGTTTGAAGTTTTTTATTTCAGATTTACTAATTCGGATTTTAGTAATGTAAGTTTGAAAATCTAAACTAAGGATGTAGTTTCAAGTTTTTTACTTGAAAATATCTACTGCTGATTTTAGAAATGACAATTTGAAAATTAGATCCACGTTAATAGTTTGACCTTCTTTTCTTCAAAATAACTAAGTCTTATTTTAGACTAGTAAATTTGTAAATCAAAACTAAGTTATTAGTTTGAAGTTCTCTACTTGAAAATATCTACTACTGATTTAAAAATGCCATTTGAAAATCAGATCTAAGTTAATAGTATGACGTTCTTTACTTCAAAATAGATAAGACTTATTTTAGAATACTGTATTTGTAAATCAAAAGTAAGTTGTTAGTTTGAAGTACTTTATTTGAAAATATCTGCTTCAGATTTTAGAAATGAAAATTTGAAAATCAGATCTAAGTTAATAGTTTGACGTTCTTTACTTCAAACCAACTAAGTCTTATTTTAGTATAGTGAATTTGTAAATCAAAACTAAGTTATTAGTATGAAGTTTTTTACATGATAAAAACTACTACTGATTTTAGAAATGATAATTTGAAAATCAGATCTAAGTTAATAGTTTGAAGTTCTTTACTTCAAAATAACTAAGTCTTATTTTAGACTAGTGAATTTGTAAATCAAAACTAAGTTATTAGTTTAAAGTTTTTTATTTCAAATTTACTAATTCGGATCTTAGTAATGTAAATATCGAAATCAAATCTAAGGTTGTAGTTTGAAGTTCTTTACTTGAAAATATCTACTTCTAATTTTAAAAATGATAATTTGAAAATCAGGTCTAAGTTAATAGTTTGACGTTCTTTACTTCAATATAACAAAGTCTTATTTTAGTATAGTGAATTTGTAAATCAAAGCTAAGCTATTAATTTGAAGTTCTTTGCTTGAACATATCTACTTCTGATTTTAGAAATAACAATTTGAAAATCAGGTCTAAGTTAATAGTATGACTTTTTTACTTCAAAATAACTAAGTCTTATTTCACACTAGTGAATATGTAAATCAAAACTAAGTTATAAGTTTGAAGTTATTTACTTGAAAATATCTACTACTGATCTTAGAAATGACAATTTGAAAATCAGATCTAAGTTAATAGTTTGACGTTCTTTACTTCAATATAACTAAGTCTTATTTTAGTATAGTGAATTTGTAAATCAAAGCTAAGCTATTAATTTGAAGTTCTTTACTTGAACCTATCTACTTCTGATTTTAGAAATAACAATTTGAAAATCAGGTCTAAGTTAATAGTATGACGTTTTTTACTTCAAAATAACTACGTCTTATTTCTCACTAGTGAATTTGTAAATCAAAACTAAGTTATAAGTTTGAAGTTATTTACATGAAAATATCTACTGTTGATTTTAGAAATTACAATTTGAAAATCAGATCTAAGGTAATAGTTTGACGTTCTTTACTTCAAAATAACTAAGTCTTATTTTAGAATAGTCAATATGTAAATCAAAGCTAAGTTATTAGTTTGAAGTTCTCTACTTGAAAATATGTACTTGTGATTTTAGAAATAATAATTTGAAAATCAGATCTAAGTTAATAATTTGACGTTCTTTACTTCAAAACAACTAAGTCTTATTTTAGTATAGTGAATTTGTAAATCAAAACTAAGTTGTTAGTTTGAAGTCTATACTTGAAAAAATCTACTACTGATTTTATAAATGACAATTTGAAAATCAGATCTAAGTTAATAGTTTGCCGTTCTTTACTTCAAAATAACTAAGCCTTATTTTAGAATAGTGAATTTGTAAATCAAAACCAAGTTATTAGTTTGAAGTTTTTTACTTGAAAATATCTACTTCTGAGTTTAGATATACAATTTGAATATCAGATCTAAGTCAATAGTTTGACATTTTTTACTTACTTTTTTACTTAGTAGTTATTTTGAAGTAAAGAACGTCAAACTATTAACTTAGATCTGATTTTCAAATTGTCATTTCTAAAATCAGTGGTAGTTTTTTTCAAGTGAAGAACTACATACTAATAACTTAGTTTTGGTTTACAAATTCACTATACTAAAATAAGACTTAGTTGTTTTGAAGTAAAGAACGTCAAACTATTAACTTAGATCTGATTTTCAAATTGTCATTTCTAAAATCAGTGGAAGTTTTTTTCAAGTGAAGAACTTCATACTAATAACTTAGTTTTAATTTACAAATTCACTAGTCTAAAATAAGACTTAGTTATTTTAAAGTAAAGAACGTCAAACTGTTAATTTAGATCTGATTTTCAAATTGTCATTTCTAAAATCAGTGGTAGTTTTTTTCAAGTGAAGAACTTCATACTAACAACTTAGTTTTGGTTTACAAATTCACTATACTAAAATAAGACTTAGTTGTTTTGAAGTAAAGTACGTCAAACTATTAACTTAGATCTGATTTTCAAATTGTCATTTCTAAAATCAGAAGTAGATATTTTCTAGTACCCAACCTTAAACTAATAACTTAGCCTTGATTTACAAATTGAGTATTCTAAAATAAGACTTAGTTATTTTGAAGTAAAGAACGTCAAACTATTAACTTAGATCTGATTTTCAAATTGTCATTTCTAAAATCAGTGGTAGTTTTTTTCAAGTGAAGAACTTCATACTAATAACTTAGTTTTAAATTACAAATTCACTATACTAAAATAAGACTTAGTTATTTAGAAGTAAAGAACGTCAAACTATTAACTTAGATCTGATTTTCAAATTGTCATTTCTAAAACAAGAAGTAGATATTTTCAAGTAAAGAACTTTAAACTAATAACTTAGCCTTGATTTACAAATTGAGTATTCTAAAATAAGAATTAGTTATTTGGAAGTAAAGAACGTCAAACTATTAAATTAGATCTGATTTTCAAATTGTCATTTCTAAAATCAGTGGTAGTTTTTTTCAAGTGAAGAACTTCATACTGATAACTTAGTTTTGGTTTACAAATTCACTATACTAAAATAAGACTTAGTTGTTTTGAAGTAAAGAACGTCAAACTATTAACTTAGATCTGATTTTCAAATTGTCATTTCTAAAATCAGTAGTAGATATTTTCAAGTAAAGAACTTCAAACTAATAACTGTGTTTTAAATTACAAATTCACTATACTAAAATAAGACTTAGTTATTTAGAAATAAAGAACGTCAAACTATTAACTTAGATCTGATTTTCAAATTGTCATTTCTAAAATCAGAAGTAGTTATTTTCAAGTAAACAACTTTAAACTAATAACTTAGCCTTGATTTACAAATTGAGTATTCTAAAATAAGACTTGGTTATTTTGAAGTAAAGAACGTCAAACTATTTACTTAGATCTGATTTTCAAATTGTCATTTCTAAAATCAGTGGTAGTTTTTTTCAAGTGAAGAACTTCATACTGATAACTTAGTTTTGGTTTACAAATTCACTATACTAAAATAAGACTTAGTTGTTTTGAAGTAAAGAACGTCAAATTATTAACTTAGATCTGATTTTCAAATTGTCATTTCTAAAATCAGAAGTAGATATTTTCAAGTAAACAACTTTAAACTAATAACTTAGCCTTGATTTACAAATTGAGTATTCTAAAATAAGACTTAGTTATTTTGAAGTAAAGAACGTCAAACTATTAACTTAGATCTGATTTTCAAATTGTCATTTCTAAAATCAGTGGTAGTTTTTTTCAAGTGATGAACTTCATACTAATAACTTAGTTTTAATTTACAAATTCACTAGTCTAAAATAAGACTTAGTTATTTTAAATTAAAGAACGTCAAACTGTTAACTTAGATCTGATTTTCAAATTGTCATTTCTAAAATCAGTGGTAGTTTTTTTCAAGTGAAGAACTTCATACTAATAACTTAGTTTTAATTTACAAATTCACTAGTCTAAAATAAGACTTAGTTATTTTAAAGTAAAGAACGTCAAACTGTTAACTTAGATCTGATTTTCAAATTGTCATTTCTAAAATTAGTAGTAGATATTTTCAAGTAAAGAACTTCAAACTAATAACTTTGTTTTAAATTACAAATTCACTATACTAAAATAGGACTTAGTTTTTTAGAAGTAAAGAACGTCAAACTATTAACTTAGATCTGATTTTCAAATTGTCATTTCTAAAACAAGAATTAGATATTTTCAAGTAAAGAACTTTAAACTAATAACTTAGCCTTGATTTACAAATTGAGTATTCTAAAATAAGACTTAGTTATTTTGAAGTAAAGAACGTCAAACTATTAACTTAGATCTGATTTTCAAATTGTCATTTCTAAAATCAGTGGTAGTTTTTTTCAAGTGAAGAACTACATACTAATAACTTAGTTTTGGTTTACAAATTCACTATACTAAAATAAGACTTAGTTGTTTTGAAGTAAAGAACGTCAAACTATTAACTTAGATCTGATTTTCAAATTGTCATTTCTAAAATCAGTGGAAGTTTTTTTCAAGTGAAGAACTTCATACTAACAACTTAGTTTTGGTTTACAAATTCACTATACTAAAATAAGACTTAGTTGTTTTGAAGTAAAGAACGTCAAACTATTAACTTAGATCTGATTTTCAAATTGTCATTTCTAAAATCAGTGGTAGTTTTTTTCAAGTGAAGAACTTCATACTAACAACTTAGTTTTGGTTTACAAATTCACTATACTAAAATAAGACCTAGTTGTTTTGAAGTAAAGTACGTCAAACTATTAACTTAGATCTGATTTTCAAATTGTCATTTCTAAAATCAGAAGTAGATATTTTCTAGTACCCAACCTTAAACTAATAACTTAGCCTTGATTTACAAATTGAGTATTCTAAAATAAGACTTAGTTATTTTGAAGTAAAGAACGTCAAACTATTAACTTAGATCTGATTTTCAAATTGTCATTTCTAAAATCAGTGGTAGTTTTTTTCAAGTGAAGAACTTCATACTAATAACTTAGTTTTAAATTACAAATTCACTATACTAAAATAAGACTTAGTTATTTAGAAGTAAAGAACGTCAAACTATTAACTTAGATCTGATTTTCAAATTGTCATTTCTAAAACAAGAAGTAGATATTTTCAAGTAAAGAACTTTAAACTAATAACTTAGCCTTGATTTACAAATTGAGTATTCTAAAATAAGAATTAGTTATTTGGAAGTAAAGAACGTCAAACTATTAACTTAGATCTGATTTTCAAATTGTCATTTCTAAAATCAGTGGTAGTTTTTTTCAAGTGAAGAACTTCATACTGATAACTTAGTTTTGGTTTACAAATTCACTATACTAAAATAAGACTTAGTTATTTTGAAGTAAAGAACGTCAAACTATTAACTTAGATCTGATTTTCAAATTGTCATTTCTAAAATCAGTAGTAGATATTTTCAAGTAAAAAACTTCAAACTAATAACTATGTTTTAAATTACAAATTCACTATACTAAAATAAGACTTAGTTATTTAGAAATAAAGAACGTCAAACTATTAACTTAGATCTGATTTTCAAATTGTCATTTCTAAAATCAGAAGTAGATATTTTCAAGTAAACAACTTTAAACTAATAACTTAGCCTTGATTTACAAATTGAGTATTCTAAAATAAGACTTGGTTATTTTGAAGTAAAGAACGTCAAACTATTTACTTAGATCTGATTTTCAAATTGTCATTTCTAAAATCAGTGGTAGTTTTTTTCAAGTGAAGAACTTCATACTGATAACTTAGTTTTGGTTTACAAATTCACTATACTAAAATAAGACTTAGTTGTTTTGAAGTAAAGAACGTCAAATTATTAACTTAGCTCTGATTTTCAAATTGTCATTTCTAAAATCAGAAGTAGATATTTTCAAGTAAACAACTTTAAACTAATAACTTAGCCTTGATTTACAAATTGAGTATTCTAAAATAAGACTTAGTTATTTTGAAGTAAAGAACTCAAACTATTAACTTAGATCTGATTTTCAAATTGTCATTTCTAAAATCAGTGGTAGTTTTTTTCAAGTGATGAACTTCATACTAATAACTTAGTTTTAATTTACAAATTCACTAGTCTAAAATAAGACTTAGTTATTTTAAATTAAAGAACGTCAAACTGTTAACTTAGATCTGATTTTCAAATTGTCATTTCTAAAATCAGTGGTAGTTTTTTTCAAGTGAAGAACTTCATACTAATAACTTAGTTTTAATTTACAAATTCATTAGTCTAAAATAAGACTTAGTTATTTTAAAGTAAAGAACGTCAAACTGTTAACTTAGATCTGATTTTCAACTTGTCATTTCTAAAATCAGTAGTAGATATTTTCAAGTAAAGAACTTCAAACTAATAACTTTGTTTTAAATTACAAATTCACTATACTAAAATAAGACTTAGTTGTTTTGAAGTAAAGAACGTCAAACTATTAACTTAGATTTGATTTTCAAATTGTCATTACTAAAATCAGAAGTAGATATTTTCAAGTAAACATTTTTAAACTAATAACTTAGCCATGATTTACAAATTGAGTATTCTAAAATAAGACTTAGTTATTTTAAAGTAAAGAACGTCAAACTATTAACTTAGATCTGATTTTCAAATTGTCATTTCTAAAATCAGTGGTAGTTTTTTTCAAGTGAAGAACTTCATACTAATAACTTAGTTTTAATTTACAAATTCACTAGTCTAAAATAAGACTTAGTTATTTTAAAGTAAAGAACGTCAAACTGTTAACTTAGATCTGATTTTCAAATTGTCATTTCTAAAATTAGTAGTAGATATTTTCAAGTAAAGAACTTCAAACTAATAACTTTGTTTTAAATTACAAATTCACTATACTAAAATAGGACTTAGTTTTTTAGAAGTAAAGAACGTCAAACTATTAACTTAGATCTGATTTCAAATTGTCATTTCCAAAACAAGAATTAGATATTTTCAAGTAAAGAACTTTAAACTAATAACTTAGCCTTGATTTACAAATTGAGTATTCTAAAATAAGACTTAGTTATTTTGAAGTAAAGAACGTCAAACTATTAACTTAGATCTGATTTTCAAATTGTCATTTCTAAAATCAGTGGTAGTTTTTTTCAAGTGAAGAACTACATACTAATAACTTAGTTTTGGTTTACAAATTCACTATACTAAAATAAGACTTAGTTGTTTTGAAGTAAAGAACGTCAAACTATTAACTTAGATCTGATTTTCAAATTGTCATTTCTAAAATCAGTGGAAGTTTTTTTCAAGTGAAGAACTTCATACTAATAACTTAGTTTTAATTTACAAATTCACTAGTCTAAAATAAGACTTAGTTATTTTAAAGTAAAGAACGTCAAACTGTTAATTTAGATCTGATTTTCAAATTGTCATTTCTAAAATCAGTGGTAGTTTTTTTCAAGTGAAGAACTTCATACTAACAACTTAGTTTTGGTTTACAAATTCACTATACTAAAATAAGACTTAGTTGTTTTGAAGTAAAGTACGTCAAACTATTAACTTAGATCTGATTTTCAAATTGTCATTTCTAAAATCAGTGGAAGTTTTTTTCAAGTGAAGAACTTCATACTAATAACTTAGTTTTAATTTACAAATTCACTAGTCTAAAATAAGACTTAGTTATTTTAAAGTAAAGAACGTCAAACTGTTAATTTAGATCTGATTTTCAAATTGTCATTTCTAAAATCAGTGGTAGTTTTTTTCAAGTGAAGAACTTCATACTAACAACTTAGTTTTGGTTTACAAATTCACTATACTAAAATAAGACCTAGTTGTTTTGAAGTAAAGTACGTCAAACTATTAACTTAGATCTGATTTTCAAATTGTCATTTCTAAAATCAGAAGTAGATATTTTCTAGTACCCAACCTTAAACTAATAACTTAGCCTTGATTTACAAATTGAGTATTCTAAAATAAGACTTAGTTATTTTGAAGTAAAGAACGTCAAACTATTAACTTAGATCTGATTTTCAAATTGTCATTTCTAAAATCAGTGGTAGTTTTTTTCAAGTGAAGAACTTCATACTAATAACTTAGTTTTAAATTACAAATTCACTATACTAAAATAAGACTTAGTTATTTAGAAGTAAAGAACGTCAAACTATTAACTTAGATCTGATTTTCAAATTGTCATTTCTAAAACAAGAAGTAGATATTTTCAAGTAAAGAACTTTAAACTAATAACTTAGCCTTGATTTACAAATTGAGTATTCTAAAATAAGAATTAGTTATTTGGAAGTAAAGAACGTCAAACTATTAACTTAGATCTGATTTTCAAATTGTCATTTCTAAAATCAGTGGTAGTTTTTTTCAAGTGAAGAACTTCATACTGATAACTTAGTTTTGGTTTACAAATTCACTATACTAAAATAAGACTTAGTTGTTTTGAAGTAAAGAACGTCAAACTATTAACTTAGATCTGATTTTCAAATTGTCATTTCTAAAATCAGTAGTAGATATTTTCAAGTAAAAAACTTCAAACTAATAACTATGTTTTAAATTACAAATTCACTATACTAAAATAAGACTTAGTTATTTAGAAATAAAGAACGTCAAACTATTAACTTAGATCTGATTTTCAAATTGTCATTTCTAAAATCAGAAGTAGATATTTTCAAGTAAACAACTTTAAACTAATAATTTAGCCTTGATTTACAAATTGAGTATTCTAAAATAAGACTTGGTTATTTTGAAGTAAAGAACGTCAAACTATTTACTTAGATCTGATTTTCAAATTGTCATTTCTAAAATCAGTGGTAGTTTTTTTCAAGTGAAGAACTTCATACTGATAACTTAGTTTTGGTTTACAAATTCACTATACTAAAATAAGACTTAGTTGTTTTGAAGTAAAGAACGGCAAATTATTAACTTAGCTCTGATTTTCAAATTGTCATTTCTAAAATCAGAAGTAGATATTTTCAAGTAAACAACTTTAAACTAATAACTTAGCCTTGATTTACAAATTGAGTATTCTAAAATAAGACTTAGTTATTTTGAAGTAAAGAACTCAAACTATTAACTTAGATCTGATTTTCAAATTGTCATTTCTAAAATCAGTGGTAGTTTTTTTCAAGTGATGAACTTCATACTAATAACTTAGTTTTAATTTACAAATTCACTAGTCTAAAATAAGACTTAGTTATTTTAAATTAAAGAACGTCAAACTGTTAACTTAGATCTGATTTTCAATTTGTCATTTCTAAAATCAGTGGTAGTTTTTTTCAAGTGAAGAACTTCATACTAATAACTTAGTTTTAATTTACAAATTCACTAGTCTAAAATAAGACTTAGTTATTTTAAAGTAAAGAACGTCAAACTTTTAACTTAGATCTTATTTTCAAATTGTCATTTCTAAAATCAGTAGTAGATATTTTCAAGTAAAGAACTTCAAACTAATAACTTTGTTTTAAATTACAAATTCACTATACTAAAATAAGACTTAGTTATTTAGAAGTAAAGAACGTCAAACTATTAACTTAGATCTGATTTTCAAATTGTCATTTCTAAAATCAGAAGTAGATATTTTCAAGTAAAGAACTTTAAACTAATAACTTAGCCTTGATTTACAAATTGAGTATTCTAAAATAAGACTTAGTTATTTTGAAGTAAAGAACGTCAAACTATTAACTTAGATCTGATTTTCAAATTGTCATTTCTAAAATCAGTGGTAGTTTTTTTCAAGTGAAGAACGTCATACTAATAACTTAGTTTTAATTTACAAATTCATTAGTCTAAAATAAGACTTAGTTATTTTAAAGTAAAGAACGTCAAACTTTTAACTTAGATCTGATTTTCAAATTGTCATTTCTAAAATCAGTGGTAGTTTTTTTCAAGTGAAGAACTTCATACTAATAACTTAGTTTTAATTTACAAATTCACTAGTCTAAAATAAGACTTAGTTATTTTAAAGTAAAGAACGTCAAACTGTTAACTTAGATCTGATTTTCAACTTGTCATTTCTAAAATCAGTAGTAGATATTTTCAAGTAAAGAACTTCAAACTAATAACTTTGTTTTAAATTACAAATTCACTATACTAAAATAAGACTTAGTTGTTTTGAAGTAAAGAACGTCAAACTATTAACTTAGATTTGATTTTCAAATTGTCATTACTAAAATCAGAAGTAGATATTTTCAAGTAAACATTTTTAAACTAATAACTTAGCCATGATTTACAAATTGAGTATTCTAAAATAAGACTTAGTTATTTTAAAGTAAAGAACGTCAAACTATTAACTTAGATCTGATTTTCAAATTGTCATTTCTAAAATCAGTGGTAGTTTTTTTCAAGTGAAGAACTTCATACTAATAACTTAGTTTTAATTTACAAATTCACTAGTCTAAAATAAGACTTAGTTATTTTAAAGTAAAGAACGTCAAACTGTTAACTTAGATCTGATTTTCAAATTGTCATTTCTAAAATCAGTAGTAGATATTTTCAAGTAAAGAACTTCAAACTAATAACTTTGTTTTAAATTACAAATTCACTATACTAAAATAAGACTTAGTTATTTAGAAGTAAAGAACGTCAAACTATTAACTTAGATCTGATTTTCAAATTGTCATTTCTAAAACAAGAATTAGATATTTTCAAGTAAAGAACTTTAAACTAATAACTTAGCCTTGATTTACAAATTGAGTATTCTAAAATAAGACTTAGTTATTTTGAAGTAAAAAAACGGCAAACTATTAACTTAGATCTGATTTTCAAATTGTCATTTCTAAAATCAGTGGTAGTTTTTTTCAAGTGAAGAACTACATACTAATAACTTAGTTTTGGTTTACAAATTCACTATACTAAAATAAGACTTAGTTGTTTTGAAGTAAAGAACGTCAAACTATTAACTTAGATCTGATTTTCAAATTGTCATTTCTAAAATCAGTGGAAGTTTTTTTCAAGTGAAGAACTTCATAATAATAACTTAGTTTTAATTTACTAATTCACTAGTCTAAAATAAGACTTAGTTATTTTAAAGTAAAGAACGTCAAACTGTTAATTTAGATCTGATTTTCAAATTGTCATTTCTAAAATCAGTAGTAGATATTTTCAAGTAAAGAACTTCAAACTAATAACTGTGTTTTAAATTACAAATTCACTATACTAAAATAAGACTTAGTTATTTAGAAATAAAGAACGTCAAACTATTAACTTAGATCTGATTTTCAAATTGTCATTTCTAAAATCAGAAATAGATATTTTCAAGTAAACAACTTTAAACTAATAACTTAGCTTTGATTTACAAATTGAGTATTCTAAAATAAGACTTGGTTATTTTGAAGTAAAGAACGTCAAATTATTAACTTAGATCTGATTTTCAAATTGTCATTTCTAAAATCAGAAGTAGATATTTTCAAGTAAACAACTTTAAACTAATAACTTAGCCTTGATTTACAAATTCATTAGTCTAAAATAAGACTTAGTTCTTTTAAAGTAAAGAACGTCAAACTTTTAACTTAGATCTGATTTTCAAATTGTCATTTCTAAAATCAGTAGTAGATATTTTCAAGTAAAGAACTTCAAACTAATAACTTTGTTTTAAATTACAAATTCACTATACTAAAATAAGACTTAGTTATTTAGAAGTAAAGAACGTCAAACTATTAACTTAGATCTGATTTTCAAATTGTCATTTCTAAAACAAGAAGTAGATATTTTCAAGTAAAGAACTTTAAACTAATAACTTAGCCTTGATTTACAAATTGAGTATTCTAAAATAAGACTTAGTTATTTTGAAGTAAAGAACGTCAAACTATTACCTTAGATCTGATTTTCAAATTGTCATTTCTAAAATCAATGGTAGTTTTTTTCAAGTGAAGAACTTCATACTAATAACTTATTTTTAATTTACAAATTCACTAGTCTAAACTAAGACTTAGTTATTTTGAAGTAAAGAACGTCAAACTATTAACTTAGATCTGATTTTCAAATTGTCATTTCTAAAATCAGTGGTAGTTTTTTTGAAGTGAAGAACCTCATACTGATAACTTAGATTTGGTTTACAAATTCACTATACTAAAATAAGACTTAGTTGTTTTGAAGTAAAGAACGTCAAACTATTAACTTAGATCTGATTTTCAAATTGTCATTTCTAAAATCAGTGGTAGTTTTTTTCAAGTGAAGAACTTCATACTAATAACTTAGTTTTAATTTACAAATTCACTAGTCTAAAATAAGACTTAGTTATTTTAAAGTAAAGAACGTCAAACTGTTAACTTAGATCTGATTTTCAACTTGTCATTTCTAAAATCAGAAGTAGATATTTTCAAGTAAACATTTTTAAACTAATAACTTAGCCATGATTTACAAATTGAGTATTCTAAAATAAGACTTAGTTATTTTAAAGTAAAGAACGTCAAACTATTAACTTAGATCTGATTTTCAAATTGTCATTTCTAAAATCAGTGGTAGTTTTTTTCAAGTGAAGAACTTCATACTAATAACTTAGTTTTAATTTACAAATTCACTAGTCTAAAATAAGACTTAGTTATTTTAAAGTAAAGAACGTCAAACTGTTAACTTAGATCTGATTTTCAAATTGTCATTTCTAAAATCAGTAGTAGATATTTTCAAGTAAAGAACTTCAAACTAATAACTTTGTTTTAAATTACAAATTCACTATACTAAAATAGGACTTAGTTATTTAGAAGTAAAGAACGTCAAACTATTAACTTAGATCTGATTTTCAAATTGTCATTTCTAAAACAAGAATTAGATATTTTCAAGTAAAGAACTTTAAACTAATAACTTAGCCTTGAATTACAAATTGAGTATTCTAAAATAAGACTTAGTTATTTTGAAGTAAAAAACGGCAAACTATTAACTTAGATCTGATTTTCAAATTGTCATTTCTAAAATCAGTGGTAGTTTTTTTCAAGTGAAGAACTACATACTAATAACTTAGTTTTGGTTTACAAATTCACTATACTAAAATAAGACTTAGTTGTTTTGAAGTAAAGAACGTCAAACTATTAACTTAGATCTGATTTTCAAATTGTCATTTCTAAAATCAGTGGAAGTTTTTTTCAAGTGAAGAACTTCATAATAATAACTTAGTTTTAATTTACAAATTCACTAGTCTAAAATAAGACTTAGTTATTTTAAAGTAAAGAACGTCAAACTGTTAATTTAGATCTGAATTTCAAATTGTCATTTCTAAAATCAGTGGTAGTTTTTTTCAAGTGAAGAACGTCATACTAATAACTTAGTTTTAATTTACAAATTCATTAGTCTAAAATAAGACTTAGTTATTTTAAAGTAAAGAACGTCAAACTTTTAACTTAGATCTGATTTTCAAATTGTCATTTCTAAAATCAGTGGTAGTTTTTTTCAAGTGAAGAACTTCATACTAATAACTTAGTTTTAATTTACAAATTCACTAGTCTAAAATAAGACTTAGTTATTTTAAAGTAAAGAACGTCAAACTGTTAACTTAGATCTGATTTTCAACTTGTCATTTCTAAAATCAGTAGTAGATATTTTCAAGTAAAGAACTTCAAACTAATAACTTTGTTTTAAATTACAAATTCACTATACTAAAATAAGACTTAGTTGTTTTGAAGTAAAGAACGTCAAACTATTAACTTAGATTTGATTTTCAAATTGTCATTACTAAAATCAGAAGTAGATATTTTCAAGTAAACATTTTTAAACTAATAACTTAGCCATGATTTACAAATTGAGTATTCTAAAATAAGACTTAGTTATTTTAAAGTAAAGAACGTCAAACTATTAACTTAGATCTGATTTTCAAATTGTCATTTCTAAAATCAGTGGTAGTTTTTTTCAAGTGAAGAACTTCATACTAATAACTTAGTTTTAATTTACAAATTCACTAGTCTAAAATAAGACTTAGTTATTTTAAAGTAAAGAACGTCAAACTGTTAACTTAGATCTGATTTTCAAATTGTCATTTCTAAAATCAGTAGTAGATATTTTCAAGTAAAGAACTTCAAACTAATAACTTTGTTTTAAATTACAAATTCACTATACTAAAATAAGACTTAGTTATTTAGAAGTAAAGAACGTCAAACTATTAACTTAGATCTGATTTTCAAATTGTCATTTCTAAAACAAGAATTAGATATTTTCAAGTAAAGAACTTTAAACTAATAACTTAGCCTTGATTTACAAATTGAGTATTCTAAAATAAGACTTAGTTATTTTGAAGTAAAAAAACGGCAAACTATTAACTTAGATCTGATTTTCAAATTGTCATTTCTAAAATCAGTGGTAGTTTTTTTCAAGTGAAGAACTACATACTAATAACTTAGTTTTGGTTTACAAATTCACTATACTAAAATAAGACTTAGTTGTTTTGAAGTAAAGAACGTCAAACTATTAACTTAGATCTGATTTTCAAATTGTCATTTCTAAAATCAGTGGAAGTTTTTTTCAAGTGAAGAACTTCATAATAATAACTTAGTTTTAATTTACTAATTCACTAGTCTAAAATAAGACTTAGTTATTTTAAAGTAAAGAACGTCAAACTGTTAATTTAGATCTGATTTTCAAATTGTCATTTCTAAAATCAGTAGTAGATATTTTCAAGTAAAGAACTTCAAACTAATAACTGTGTTTTAAATTACAAATTCACTATACTAAAATAAGACTTAGTTATTTAGAAATAAAGAACGTCAAACTATTAACTTAGATCTGATTTTCAAATTGTCATTTCTAAAATCAGAAATAGATATTTTCAAGTAAACAACTTTAAACTAATAACTTAGCTTTGATTTACAAATTGAGTATTCTAAAATAAGACTTGGTTATTTTGAAGTAAAGAACGTCAAATTATTAACTTAGATCTGATTTTCAAATTGTCATTTCTAAAATCAGAAGTAGATATTTTCAAGTAAACAACTTTAAACTAATAACTTAGCCTTGATTTACAAATTCATTAGTCTAAAATAAGACTTAGTTCTTTTAAAGTAAAGAACGTCAAACTTTTAACTTAGATCTGATTTTCAAATTGTCATTTCTAAAATCAGTAGTAGATATTTTCAAGTAAAGAACTTCAAACTAATAACTTTGTTTTAAATTACAAATTCACTATACTAAAATAAGACTTAGTTATTTAGAAGTAAAGAACGTCAAACTATTAACTTAGATCTGATTTTCAAATTGTCATTTCTAAAACAAGAAGTAGATATTTTCAAGTAAAGAACTTTAAACTAATAACTTAGCCTTGATTTACAAATTGAGTATTCTAAAATAAGACTTAGTTATTTTGAAGTAAAGAACGTCAAACTATTACCTTAGATCTGATTTTCAAATTGTCATTTCTAAAATCAATGGTAGTTTTTTTCAAGTGAAGAACTTCATACTAATAACTTATTTTTAATTTACAAATTCACTAGTCTAAACTAAGACTTAGTTATTTTGAAGTAAAGAACGTCAAACTATTAACTTAGATCTGATTTTCAAATTGTCATTTCTAAAATCAGTGGTAGTTTTTTTGAAGTGAAGAACCTCATACTGATAACTTAGATTTGGTTTACAAATTCACTATACTAAAATAAGACTTAGTTGTTTTGAAGTAAAGAACGTCAAACTATTAACTTAGATCTGATTTTCAAATTGTCATTTCTAAAATCAGTGGTAGTTTTTTTCAAGTGAAGAACTTCATACTAATAACTTAGTTTTAATTTACAAATTCACTAGTCTAAAATAAGACTTAGTTATTTTAAAGTAAAGAACGTCAAACTGTTAACTTAGATCTGATTTTCAACTTGTCATTTCTAAAATCAGAAGTAGATATTTTCAAGTAAACATTTTTAAACTAATAACTTAGCCATGATTTACAAATTGAGTATTCTAAAATAAGACTTAGTTATTTTAAAGTAAAGAACGTCAAACTATTAACTTAGATCTGATTTTCAAATTGTCATTTCTAAAATCAGTGGTAGTTTTTTTCAAGTGAAGAACTTCATACTAATAACTTAGTTTTAATTTACAAATTCACTAGTCTAAAATAAGACTTAGTTATTTTAAAGTAAAGAACGTCAAACTGTTAACTTAGATCTGATTTTCAAATTGTCATTTCTAAAATCAGTAGTAGATATTTTCAAGTAAAGAACTTCAAACTAATAACTTTGTTTTAAATTACAAATTCACTATACTAAAATAGGACTTAGTTATTTAGAAGTAAAGAACGTCAAACTATTAACTTAGATCTGATTTTCAAATTGTCATTTCTAAAACAAGAATTAGATATTTTCAAGTAAAGAACTTTAAACTAATAACTTAGCCTTGAATTACAAATTGAGTATTCTAAAATAAGACTTAGTTATTTTGAAGTAAAAAACGGCAAACTATTAACTTAGATCTGATTTTCAAATTGTCATTTCTAAAATCAGTGGTAGTTTTTTTCAAGTGAAGAACTACATACTAATAACTTAGTTTTGGTTTACAAATTCACTATACTAAAATAAGACTTAGTTGTTTTGAAGTAAAGAACGTCAAACTATTAACTTAGATCTGATTTTCAAATTGTCATTTCTAAAATCAGTGGAAGTTTTTTTCAAGTGAAGAACTTCATAATAATAACTTAGTTTTAATTTACAAATTCACTAGTCTAAAATAAGACTTAGTTATTTTAAAGTAAAGAACGTCAAACTGTTAATTTAGATCTGAATTTCAAATTGTCATTTCTAAAATCAGTGGTAGTTTTTTTCAAGTGAAGAACTTCATACTAACAACTTAGTTTTGGTTTACAAATTCACTATACTAAAATAAGACTTAGTTGTTTTGAAGTAAAGTACGTCAAACTATTAACTTAGATCTGATTTTCAAATTGTCATTTCTAAAATCAGAAGTAGATATTTTCAAGTACCCAACCTTAAACTAATAACTTAGCCTTGATTTACAAATTGATTATTCTAAAATAAGACTTAGTTATTTTGAAGTAAAGAACGTCAAACTATTAACTTAGATCTGATTTTCAAATTGTCATTTCTAAAATCAGTGGTAGTTTTTCTCAAGTGAAGAACTTCATACTAATAACTTAGTTTTAAATTACAAATTCACTATACTAAAATAAGACTTAGTTATTTAGAAGTAAAGAACGTCAAACTATTAACTTAGATCTGATTTTCAAATTGTCATTTCTAAAACAAGAAGTAGATATTTTCAAGTAAAGAACTTTAAACTAATAACTTAGCCTTGATTTACAAATTGAGTATTCTAAAATAAGACTTAGTTACTTTGAAGTAAAGAACGTCAAACTATTAACTTAGATCTGATTTTCAAATTGTCATTTCTAAAATCAGTGGTAGTTTTTTTCAAGTGAAGAACTTCATACTTATAACTTAGTTTTAATTTACAAATTCACTAGTCTAATATAAGACTTAGTTATTTTAAAGTAAAGAACGTCAAACTGTTAACTTAGATCTGATTTTCAAATTGTCATTTCTAAAATTAGTACTACATATTTTCAAGTAAAGAACTTCAAAATAATAACTTTGTTTTAAATTACAAATTCACTATACTAAAATAAGACTTAGTTATTTAGAAGTAAAGAACGTCAAACTATTAACTTAGATCTGATTTTCAAATTGTCATTTCTAAAATCAGAAGTAGATCATTTCAAGTAAACAACTTTAAACTAATAACTTAGCCTTGATTTACAAATTGAGTATTCTTAAATAAAACTTAGTTATTTTGAAGTAAAGAACTTCAAACTATTAACTTAGATCTGATTTTCAAATTGTCATTTCTAAAATCAGTGGTAGTTTTTTTCAAGTGAAGAACTTCATACTAATAACTTAGTTTTAATTTACAAATTTACTAGTCTAAAATAAGACTTAGTTATTTTAAAGTAAAGAACGTCAAACTTTTAACTTAGATCTGATTTTCAAATTGTCATTTCTAAAATCAGTAGTAGATATTTTCAAGTAAAGAACTTCAAACTAATAACTTTGTTTTAAATTACAAATTCACTATACTAAAATAAGACTTAGTTATTTAGAAGTAAAGAACGTCAAACTATTAACTTAGATCTGATTTTCAAATTGTCATTTCTAAAATCAGAAGTAGATATTTTCAAGTAAAGAACTTTAAACTAATAACTTAGCCTTGATTTACAAATTGAGTATTCTTAAATAAAACTTAGTTCTTTTGAAGTAAAGAACGTCAAACTATTAACTTAGATTTGATTTTCAAATTGTCATTACTAAAATCAGAAGTAGATATTTTCAAGTAAACATTTTTAAACTAATAACTTAGCCATGATTTACAAATTGAGTATTCTAAAATAAGACTTAGTTATTTTAAAGTAAAGAACGTCAAACTATTAACTTAGATCTGATTTTCAAATTGTCATTTCTAAAATCAGTGGTAGTTTTTTTCAAGTGAAGAACTTCATACTAATAACTTAGTTTTAATTTACAAATTCACTAGTCTTTCAAGTGAAGAACTACATACTAATAACTTAGTTTTGGTTTACAAATTCACTATACTAAAATAAGACTTAGTTATTTGGAAGTAAAGAACGTCAAACTATTAACTTAGATCTGATTTTCAGTATAAGACTTAGTTATTTTAAAGTAAAGAACGTCAAACTGTTAACTTAGATCTGATTTTCAAATTGTCATTTCTAAAATCAGTAGTAGATATTTTCAAGTAAAGAACTTCAAACTAATAACTTTGTTTTAAATTACAAATTCACTATACTAAAATAGGACTTAGTTATTTAGAAGTAAAGAACGTCAAACTATTAACTTAGATCTGATTTTCAAATTGTCATTTCTAAAACAAGAATTAGATATTTTCAAGTAAAGAACTTTAAACTAATAACTTAGCCTTGATTTATAAATTGAGTATTCTAAAATAAGACTTAGTTATTTTGAAGTAAAGAGCGTCAAACTATTAACTTAGATCTGATTTTCAAATTGTCATTTCTAAAATCAGTGGTAGTTTTTTTCAAGTGAAGAACTACATACTAATAACTTAGTTTTGGTTTACAAATTCACTATACTAAAATAAGACTTAGTTATTTGGAAGTAAAGAACGTCAAACTATTAACTTAGATCTGATTTTCAAATTGTCATTTCTAAAATCAGTGGTAGTTTTTTTCAAGTGAAGAACTTCATACTGATAACTTAGTTTTGGTTTACAAATTTACTATACTAAAATAAGACTTAGTTGTTTTGAAGTAAAGAACGTCAAACTATTAACTTAGATCTGATTTTCAAATTGTCATTTCTAAAATCAGTAGTAGATATTTACAAGTAAAGAACTTCAAACTAATAACTGTGTTTTAAATTACAAATTCACTATACTAAAATAAGACTTAGTTATTTAGAAATAAAGAACGTCAAACTATTAACTTAGATCTGATTTTCAAATTGTCATTTCTAAAATCAGAAGTAGATATTTTCAAGTAAACAACTTTAAACTAATAACTTAGCCTTGATTTACAAATTGAGTATTCTAAAATAAGACTTGGTTATTTTGAAGTAAAGAACGTCAAACTATTAACTTAGATCTGATTTTCAAATTGTCATTTCTAAAATCAGTGGTAGTTTTTTTCAAGTGAAGAACTTCATACTGATAACTTAGTTTTGGTTTACAAATTCACTATACTAAAATAAGACTTAGTTGTTTTGAAGTAAAGAACGTCAAATTATTAACTTAGATCTGATTTTCAAATTGTCATTTCTAAGATCAGAAGTAGATATTTTCAAGTAAACAACTTTAAACTAATAACTTAGTTTTGATTTACAAATTCACTAGTCTAAAATAAGACTTAGTTATTTTGAAGTAAAGAACTTCAAACTATTAACTTAGATCTGATTTTCAAATTATCATTTCTAAAATCAGTAGTAGTTTTTATCATGTAAAAAACTTCATACTAATAACTTAGTTTTGATTTACAAATTCACTATACTAAAATAAGACTTAGTTGGTTTGAAGTAAAGAACGTCAAACTATTAACTTAGATCTGATTTTCAAATTGTCATTTCTAAAATCTGAAGCAGATATTTTCAAATAAAGTACTTCAAACTAACAACTTAGTTTTGATTTACAAATTGAGTATTCTAAAATAAGAATTAGTTATTTGGGAGTAAAGAACGTCAAACTATTAACTTAGATCTGATTTTCAAATTGTCATTTCTAAAATCAGTGGTAGTTTTTTTCAAGTGAAGAGCTTCATACTGATAACTTAGTTTTGGTTTACAAATTCACTATACTAAAATAAGACTTAGTTGTTTTGAAGTAAAGAACGTCAAACTATTAACTTAGATCTGATTTTCAAATTGTCATTTCTAAAATCAGTAGTAGATATTTACAAGTAAAGAACTTCAAACTAATAACTGTGTTTTAAATTACAAATTCACTATACTAAAATAAGACTTAGTTATTTAGAAATAAAGAACGTCAAACTATTAACTTACATCTGATTTTCAAATTGTCATTTCTAAAATCAGAAGTAGATATTTTCAAGTAAACAACTTTAAACTAATAACTTAGCCTTGATTTACAAATTGAGTATTCTAAAATAAGACTTGGTTATTTTGAAGTAAAGAACGTCAAACTATTAACTTAGATCTGATTTTCAAATTGTCATTTCTAAAATCAGTGGTAGTTTTTTTCAAGTGAAGAACTTCATACTGATAACTTAGTTTTGGTTTACAAATTCACTATACTAAAATAAGACTTACTTGTTTTGAAGTAAAGAACGTCAAATTATTAACTTAGATCTGATTTTCTAATTGTCATTTCTAAAATCAGAAGTAGATATTTTCAAGTAAACAACTTTAAACTAATAACTTAGCCTTGATTTACAAATTGAGTATTCTAAAATAAGACTTAGTTATTTTGAAGTAAAGAACGTCAAACTATTAACTTAGATCTGATTTTCAAATTGTCATTTCTAAAATCAGTGGTAGTTTTTTTCAAGTGAAGAACTTCATACTAATAACTTAGTTTTAATTTACAAATTCACTAGTCTAAAATAAGACTTAGTTATTTTAAATTAAAGAACGTCAAACTGTTAACTTAGATCTGATTTTCAAATTATCATTTCTAAAATTAGTAGTAGATATTTTCAAGTAAAGAACTTCAAACTAATAACTTTGTTTTAAATTACAAATTCCCTATACTAAAATAAGACTTAGTTATTTAGAAGTAAAGAACGTCAAACTATTAACTTAGATCTGATTTTCAAATTGTCATTTCTAAAATCAGAAGTAGATATTTTCAAGTAAACAACTTTAAACTAATAACTTAGCCTTGATTTACAAATTGAGTATTCTAAAATAAGACTTAGTTATTTTGAAGTAAAGAACGTCAAACTATTAACTTAGATCTGATTTTCAAATTGTCTTTTCTAAAATCAGTGGTAGTTTTTTTCAAGTGAAGGACTTCATACTAATAACTTAGTTTTAATTTACAAATTCACTAGTCTAAAATAAGACTTTAGTTATTTTAAAGTAAAGAACGTCAAACTTTTAACTTAGATCTGATTTTCAAATTGTCATATCTAAAATCAGTGGTAGTTTTTTTCAAGTGAAGAACTTCATACTTATAACTTAGTTTTAATTTACAAATTCACTAGTCTAATATAAGACTTAGTTATTTTAAAGTAAAGAACGTCAAACTGTTAACTTAGATCTGATTTTCAAATTGTCATTTCTAAAATTAGTACTACATATTTTCAAGTAAAGAACTTCAAAATAATAACTTTGTTTTAAATTACAAATTCACTATACTAAAATAAGACTTAGTTATTTAGAAGTAAAGAACGTCAAACTATTAACTTAGATCTGATTTTCAAATTGTCATTTCTAAAATCAGAAGTAGATCATTTCAAGTAAACAACTTTAAACTAATAACTTAGCCTTGATTTACAAATTGAGTATTCTTAAATAAAACTTAGTTATTTTGAAGTAAAGAACTTCAAACTATTAACTTAGATCTGATTTTCAAATTGTCATTTCTAAAATCAGTGGTAGTTTTTTTCAAGTGAAGAACTTCATACTAATAACTTAGTTTTAATTTACAAATTCACTAGTCTAAAATAAGACTTAGTTATTTTAAAGTAAAGAACGTCAAACTTTTAACTTAGATCTGATTTTCAAATTGTCATTTCTAAAATCAGTAGTAGATATTTTCAAGTAAAGAACTTCAAACTAATAACTTTGTTTTAAATTACAAATTCACTATACTAAAATAAGACTTAGTTATTTAGAAGTAAAGAACGTCAAACTATTAACTTAGATCTGATTTTCAAATTGTCATTACTACACTCAGAAGTAGATATTTTCAAGTAAAGAACTTTAAACTAATAACTTAGCCTTGATTTACAAATTGAGTATTCTTAAATAAAACTTAGTTCTTTTGAAGTAAAGAACGTCAAACTATTAACTTAGATTTGATTTTCAAATTGTCATTACTAAAATCAGAAGTAGATATTTTCAAGTAAACATTTTTAAACTAATAACTTAGCCATGATTTACAAATTGAGTATTCTAAAATAAGACTTAGTTATTTTAATGTAAAGAACGTCAAACTATTAACTTAGCTCTGATTTTCAAATTGTCATTTCTAAAATCAGAAGTAGATCATTTCAAGTAAACAACTTTAAACTAATAACTTAGCCTTGATTTACAAATTGAGTATTCTTAAATAAAACTTAGTTATTTTGAAGTAAAGAACTTCAAACTATTAACTTAGATCTGATTTTCAAATTGTCATTTCTAAAATCAGTGGTAGTTTTTTTCAAGTGAAGAACTTCATACTAATAACTTAGTTTTAATTTACAAATTCACTAGTCTAAAATAAGACTTAGTTATTTTAAAGTAAAGAACGTCAAACTTTTAACTTAGATCTGATTTTCAAATTGTCATTTCTAAAATCAGTAGTAGATATTTTCAAGTAAACATTTTTAAACTAATAACTTAGCCATGATTTACAAATTGAGTATTCTAAAATAAGACTTAGTTATTTTAAAGTAAAGAACGTCAAACTATTAACTTAGATCTGATTTTCAAATTGTATTTACTAAAATCAGAAGTAGATATTTTCAAGTAAACATTTTTAAACTAATAACTTAGCCATGATTTACAAATTGAGTATTCTAAAATAAGACTTAGTTATTTTAAAGTAAAGAACGTCAAACTATTAACTTAGATCTGATTTTCAAATTGTCATTTCTAAAATCAGTGGTAGTTTTTTTCAAGTGAAGAACTTCATACTAATAACTTAGTTTTAATTTACAAATTCACTAGTCTAAAATAAGACTTAGTTATTTTAAAGTAAAGAACGTCAAACTGTTAACTTAGATCTGATTTTCAAATTGTCATTTCTAAAATCAGTAGTAGATATTTTCAAGTAAAGAACTTCAAACTAATAACTTTGTTTTAAATTACAAATTCACTATACTAAAATAGGACTTAGTTATTTAGAAGCAAAGAACGTCAAACTATTAACTTAGATCTGATTTTCAAATTGTCATTTCTAAAACAAGAATTAGATATTTTCAAGTAAAGAACTTTAAACTAATAA
This sequence comes from Cantharis rustica, assembly GCA_911387805.1. Lineage (NCBI taxonomy): Eukaryota > Metazoa > Arthropoda > Insecta > Coleoptera > Cantharidae > Cantharis > Cantharis rustica. Next base: position 37,091,927 of record OU426878.1, read on the forward strand.
CTTAGCCTTGATTTACAAATTGAGTATTCTAAAATAAGACTTAGTTATTTTGAAGTAAAGAGCGTCAAACTATTAACTTAGATCTGATTTTCAAATTGTCATTTCTAAAATCAGTGGTAGTTTTTTTCAAGTGAAGAACTACATACTAATAACTTAGTTTTGGTTTACAAATTCACTATACTAAAATAAGACTTAGTTATTTGGAAGTAAAGAACGTCAAACTATTAACTTAGATCTGATTTTCAAATTGTCATTTCTAAAATCAGTGGTAGTTTTTTTCAAGTGAAGAACTTCATACTGATAACTTAGTTTTGGTTTACAAATTCACTATACTAAAATAAGACTTAGTTGTTTTGAAGTAAAGAACGTCAAACTATTAACTTAGATCTGATTTTCAAATTGTCATTTCTAAAATCAGTAGTAGATATTTACAAGTAAAGAACTTCAAACTAATAACTGTGTTTTAAATTACAAATTCACTATACTAAAATAAGACTTAGTTATTTAGAAATAAAGAACGTCAAACTATTAACTTAGATCTGATTTTCAAATTGTCATTTCTAAAATCAGAAGTAGATATTTTCAAGTAAACAACTTTAAACTAATAACTTAGCCTTGATTTACAAATTGAGTATTCTAAAATAAGACTTGGTTATTTTGAAGTAAAGAACGTCAAACTATTAACTTAGATCTGATTTTCAAATTGTCATTTCTAAAATCAGTGGTAGTTTTTTTCAAGTGAAGAACTTCATACTAATAACTTAGTTTCAATTTACAAATTCACTAGTCTAAAATAAAACTTAGTTATTTTAAAGTAAAAAACGTCAAACTGTTAACTTAGATCTGATTTTCAAATTGTCATTTCTAAAATCATTGGTAGTTTTTTTCAAGTGAAGAACTTCATACTAACAACTTAGTTTTGGTTTACAAATTCACTATACTAAAATAAGACTTAGTTGTTTTGAAGTAAAGAACGTCAAACTATTAACTTAGATCTGATTTTCAAATTGTCATTTCTAAAATCAGTAGTAGATATTTACAAGTAAAGAACTTCAAACTAATAACTGTGTTTTAAATTACAAATTCACTATACTAAAATAAGACTTAGTTATTTAGAAATAAAGAACGTCAAACTATTAACTTACATCTGATTTTCAAATTGTCATTTCTAAAATCAGAAGTAGATATTTTCAAGTAAACAACTTTAAACTAATAACTTAGCCTTGATTTACAAATTGAGTATTCTAAAATAAGACTTGGTTATTTTGAAGTAAAGAACGTCAAACTATTAACTTAGATCTGATTTTCAAATTGTCATTTCTAAAATCAGTGGTAGTTTTTTTCAAGTGAAGAACTTCATACTGATAACTTAGTTTTGGTTTACAAATTCACTATACTAAAATAAGACTTACTTGTTTTGAAGTAAAGAACGTCAAATTATTAACTTAGATCTGATTTTCTAATTGTCATTTCTAAAATCAGAAGTAGATATTTTCAAGTAAACAACTTTAAACTAATAACTTAGCCTTGATTTACAAATTGAGTATTCTAAAATAAGACTTAGTTATTTTGAAGTAAAGAACGTCAAACTATTAACTTAGATCTGATTTTCAAATTGTCATTTCTAAAATCAGTGGTAGTTTTTTTTAAGTGAAGAACTTCATACTAATAACTTAGTTTTAATTTACAAATTCACTAGTCTAAAATAAGACTTAGTTATTTTAAATTAAAGAACGTCAAACTGTTAACTTAGATCTGATTTTCAAATTATCATTTCTAAAATTAGTAGTAGATATTTTCAAGTAAAGAACTTCAAACTAATAACTTTGTTTTAAATTACAAATTCCCTATACTAAAATAAGACTTAGTTATTTAGAAGTAAAGAACGTCAAACTATTAACTTAGATCTGATTTTCAAATTGTCATTTCTAAAATCAGAAGTAGATATTTTCAAGTAAACAACTTTAAACTAATAACTTAGCCTTGATTTACAAATTGAGTATTCTAAAATAAGACTTAGTTATTTTGAAGTAAAGAACGTCAAACTATTAACTTAGATCTGATTTTCAAATTGTCTTTTCTAAAATCAGTGGTAGTTTTTTTCAAGTGAAGGACTTCATACTAATAACTTAGTTTTAATTTACAAATTCACTAGTCTAAAATAAGACTTTAGTTATTTTAAAGTAAAGAACGTCAAACTTTTAACTTAGATCTGATTTTCAAATTGTCATATCTAAAATCAGTGGTAGTTTTTTTCAAGTGAAGAACTTCATACTTATAACTTAGTTTTAATTTACAAATTCACTAGTCTAATATAAGACTTAGTTATTTTAAAGTAAAGAACGTCAAACTGTTAACTTAGATCTGATTTTCAAATTGTCATTTCTAAAATTAGTACTACATATTTTCAAGTAAAGAACTTCAAAATAATAACTTTGTTTTAAATTACAAATTCACTATACTAAAATAAGACTTAGTTATTTAGAAGTAAAGAACGTCAAACTATTAACTTAGATCTGATTTTCAAATTGTAATTTTTAAAATCAGAAGTAATCATTTCAAGTAAACAACTTTAAACTAATAACTTAGCCTTGATTTACAAATTGAGTATTCTTAAATAAAACTTAGTTATTTTGAAGTAAAGAACTTCAAACTATTAACTTAGATCTGATTTTCAAATTGTCATTTCTAAAATCAGTGGTAGTTTTTTTCAAGTGAAGAACTTCATACTAATAACTTAGTTTTAATTTACAAATTCACTAGTCTAAAATAAGACTTAGTTATTTTAAAGTAAAGAACGTCAAACTTTTAACTTAGATCTGATTTTCAAATTGTCATTTCTAAAATCAGTAGTAGATATTTTCAAGTAAAGAACTTCAAACTAATAACTTTGTTTTAAATTACAAATTCACTATACTAAAATAAGACTTAGTTATTTAGAAGTAAAGAACGTCAAACTATTAACTTAGATCTGATTTTCAAATTGTCATTACTAAACTCAGAAGTAGATATTTTCAAGTAAAGAACTTTAAACTAATAACTTAGCCTTGATTTACAAATTGAGTATTCTTAAATAAAACTTAGTTCTTTTGAAGTAAAGAACGTCAAACTATTAACTTAGATTTGATTTTCAAATTGTCATTACTAAAATCAGAAGTAGATATTTTCAAGTAAACATTTTTAAACTAATAACTTAGCCATGATTTACAAATTGAGTATTCTAAAATAAGACTTAGTTATTTTAATGTAAAGAACGTCAAACTATTAACTTAGATCTGATTTTCAAATTGTCATTTCTAAAATCAGAAGTAGATCATTTCAAGTAAACAACTTTAAACTAATAACTTAGCCTTGATTTACAAATTGAGTATTCTTAAATAAAACTTAGTTATTTTGAAGTAAAGAACTTCAAACTATTAACTTAGATCTGATTTTCAAATTGTCATTTCTAAAATCAGTGGTAGTTTTTTTCAAGTGAAGAACTTCATACTAATAACTTAGTTTTAATTTACAAATTCACTAGTCTAAAATAAGACTTAGTTATTTTAAAGTAAAGAACGTCAAACTTTTAACTTAGATCTGATTTTCAAATTGTCATTTCTAAAATCAGTAGTAGATATTTTCAAGTAAACATTTTTAAACTAATAACTTAGCCATGATTTACAAATTGAGTATTCTAAAATAAGACTTAGTTATTTTAAAGTAAAGAACGTCAAACTATTAACTTAGATCTGATTTTCAAATTGTATTTACTAAAATCAGAAGTAGATATTTTCAAGTAAACATTTTTAAACTAATAACTTAGCCATGATTTACAAATTGAGTATTCTAAAATAAGACTTAGTTATTTTAAAGTAAAGAACGTCAAACTATTAACTTAGATCTGATTTTCAAATTGTCATTTCTAAAATCAGTGGTAGTTTTTTTCAAGTGAAGAACTTCATACTAATAACTTAGTTTTAATTTACAAATTCACTAGTCTAAAATAAGACTTAGTTATTTTAAAGTAAAGAACGTCAAACTGTTAACTTAGATCTGATTTTCAAATTGTCATTTCTAAAATCAGTAGTAGATATTTTCAAGTAAAGAACTTCAAACTAATAACTTTGTTTTAAATTACAAATTCACTATACTAAAATAGGACTTAGTTATTTAGAAGTAAAGAACGTCAAACTATTAACTTAGATCTGATTTTCAAATTGTCATTTCTAAAACAAGAATTAGATATTTTCAAGTAAAGAACTTTAAACTAATAACTTAGCCTTGATTTACAAATTGAGTATTCTAAAATAAGACTTAGTTATTTTGAAGTAAAGAGCGTCAAACTATTAACTTAGATCTGATTTTCAAATTGTCATTTCTAAAATCAGTGGTAGTTTTTTTCAAGTGAAGAACTACATACTAATAACTTAGTTTTGGTTTACAAATTCACTATACTAAAATAAGACTTAGTTATTTGGAAGTAAAGAACGTCAAACTATTAACTTAGATCTGATTTTCAAATTGTCATTTCTAAAATCAGTGGTAGTTTTTTTCAAGTGAAGAACTTCATACTGATAACTTAGTTTTGGTTTACAAATTCACTATACTAAAATAAGACTTAGTTGTTTTGAAGTAAAGAACGTCAAACTATTAACTTAGATCTGATTTTCAAATTGTCATTTCTAAAATCAGTAGTAGATATTTACAAGTAAAGAACTTCAAACTAATAACTGTGTTTTAAATTACAAATTCACTATACTAAAATAAGACTTAGTTATTTAGAAATAAAGAACGTCAAACTATTAACTTAGATCTGATTTTCAAATTGTCATTTCTAAAATCAGAAGTAGATATTTTCAAGTAAACAACTTTAAACTAATAACTTAGCCTTGATTTACAAATTGAGTATTCTAAAATAAGACTTGGTTATTTTGAAGTAAAGAACGTCAAACTATTAACTTAGATCTGATTTTCAAATTGTCATTTCTAAAATCAGTGGTAGTTTTTTTCAAGTGAAGAACTTCATACTGATAACTTAGTTTTGGTTTACAAATTCACTATACTAAAATAAGACTTAGTTGTTTTGAAGTAAAGAACGTCAAATTATTAACTTAGATCTGATTTTCAAATTGTCATTTCTAAAATCAGAAGTAGATATTTTCAAGTAAACAACTTTAAACTAATAACTTAGTTTTCATTTACAAATTCACTAGTCTAAAATAAGACTTAGTTATTTTGAAGTAAAGAACTTCAAACTATTAACTTAGATCTGATTTTCAAATTATCATTTCTAAAATCAGTAGTAGTTTTTATCATGTAAAAAACTTCATACTAATAACTTAGTTTTGATTTACAAATTCACTATACTAAAATAAGACTTAGTTGGTTTGAAGTAAAGAACGTCAAACTATTAACTTAGATCTGATTTTCAAATTGTCATTTCTAAAATCTGAAGCAGATATTTTCAAATAAAGTACTTCAAACTAACAACTTAGTTTTGATTTACAAATTGAGTATTCTAAAATAAGAATTAGTTATTTGGAAGTAAAGAACGTCAAACTATTAACTTAGATCTGATTTTCAAATTGTCATTTCTAAAATCAGTGGTAGTTTTTTTCAAGTGAAGAGCTTCATACTGATAACTTAGTTTTGGTTTACAAATTCACTATACTAAAATAAGACTTAGTTGTTTTGAAGTAAAGAACGTCAAACTATTAACTTAGATCTGATTTTCAAATTGTCATTTCTAAAATCAGTAGTAGATATTTACAAGTAAAGAACTTCAAACTAATAACTGTGTTTTAAATTACAAATTCACTATACTAAAATAAGACTTAGTTATTTAGAAATAAAGAACGTCAAACTATTAACTTAGATCTGATTTTCAAATTGTCATTTCTAAAATCAGAAGTAGATATTTTCAAGTAAACAACTTTAAACTAATAACTTAGCCTTGATTTACAAATTGAGTATTCTAAAATAAGACTTGGTTATTTTGAAGTAAAGAACGTCAAACTATTAACTTAGATCTGATTTTCAAATTGTCATTTCTAAAATCAGTGGTAGTTTTTTTCAAGTGAAGAACTTCATACTGATAACTTAGTTTTGGTTTACAAATTCACTATACTAAAATAAGACTTACTTGTTTTGAAGTAAAGAAAGTCAAATTATTAACTTAGATCTGATTTTCAAATTGTCATTTCTAAAATCAGAAGTAGATATTTTCAAGTAAACAACTTTAAACTAATAACTTAGCCTTGATTTACAAATTGAGTATTCTAAAATAAGACTTAGTTATTTTGAAGTAAAGAACGTCAAACTATTAACTTAGATCTGATTTTCAAATTGTCATTTCTAAAAAAAATGGTAGTTTTTTTCAAGTGAAGAACTTCATACTAATAACTTAGTTTTAATTTACAAATTCACTAGTCTAAAATAAGACTTAGTTATTTTAAATTAAAGAACGTCAAACTGTTAACTTAGATCTGATTTTCAAATTATCATTTCTAAAATTAGTAGTAGATATTTTCAAGTAAAGAACTTCAAACTAATAACTTTGTTTTAAATTACAAATTCACTATACTAAAATAAGACTTAGTTATTTAGAAGTAAAGAACGTCAAACTATTAACTTAGATCTGATTTTCAAATTGTCATTTCTAAAATCAGAAGTAGATATTTTCAAGTAAACAACTTTAAACTAATAACTTAGCCTTGATTTACAAATTGAGTATTCTAAAATAAGACTTAGTTATTTTGAAGTAAAGAACGTCAAACTATTAACTTAGATCTGATTTTCAAATTGTCTTTTCTAAAATCAGTGGTAGTTTTTTTCAAGTGAAGAACTTCATACTAATAACTTAGTTTTAATTTACAAATTCACTATACTAAAATAAGACTTAGTTATTTAGAAGTAAAGAATGTCAAACTATTAACTTAGATCTGATTTTCAAATTATCATTTCTAAAATCACAAGTACATATTTTCAAGTAAAGAACTTCAAACTAATAACTTAGCTTTAATTTACATATTGACTATTCTAAAATAAGACTTAGTTATTTTGAAGTAAAGAACGTCAAACTATTACCTTAGATCTGATTTTCAAATTGTAATTTCTAAAATCAGAAGTAGATATTTTCAAGTAAATAACTTCAAACTTATAACTTAGTTTTGATTTACAAATTCACTAGTGAGAAATAAGACGTAGTTATTTTGAAGTAAAAAAGTCATACTATTAACTTAGACCTGATTTTGAAATTGTTATTTCTAAAATCAGAAGTAGTTATGTTCAAGTAAAGAACTTCAAATTAATAGCTTAGCTTTGATTTACAAATTCACTACTACTAAAATAAGACTTTGTTATATTGAAGTAAAGGACGTCAAACTATTAACTTAGACCTGATTTTCAAATTATCATTTTTAAAATCAGAAGTAGATATTTTCAAGTAAAGAACTTCAAACTACAACCTTAGATTTGATTTCGATATTTACATTACTAAGATCCGAATTAGTAAATTTAAAATAAAAAACTTTAAACTAATAACTTAGTTTTGATTTACAAATTCACTAGTCTAAAATAAGACTTAGTTATTTTGAAGTAAAGAACTTCAAACTATTAACTTAGATCTGATTTTCAAATTATCATTTCTAAAATCAGTAGTAGTTTTTATCAAGTAAAAAACTTCATACTAATAACTTAGTTTTGATTTACAAATTCACTATACTAAAATAAGACTTAGTTGGTTTGAAGTAAAGAACGTCAAACTATTAACTTAGATCTGATTTTCAAATTGTCATTTCTAAAATCTGAAGCAGATATTTTCAAATAAAGTACTTCAAACTAACAACTTAGTTTTGATTTACAAATACAGTATTCTAAAATAAGACTTATCTATTTTGAAGTAAAGAACGTCATACTATTAACTTAGATCTGATTTTCAAATTGTCATTTCTTAAAAAAGAAGTAGATATTTCAAAGTAAAGAACTTCAAACTAATAACTTAGTTTTGATTTACAAATTCTCTATTCTAAAATAAAACATAGTTATTTTGAAGTAAAGAATGTCAAACTATTAACTTATATCTGATTTTCAAATTGTCATTTCTAAAATCAGTAGTAGATACTTTCAAGTAGAGAACTTCAAACTAATAACTTACTTTTGATTTACAAATTTACTAGTCTAAAATAAGACTTAGTTATTTTGAAGAAAACAACGTCAAACTATTAACGTGGATCTAATTTTCAAATTGTCATTTCTAAAATCAGCAGTAGATATTTTCAAGTAAAGAACTTAAAACTACATCCTTAGTTTAGATTTTCAAATTTACATTACTAAAATCCGAATTAGTAAATCTGAAATAAAAAACTTCAAACTAATAACTTAGTTTAGATTTACAAATACACTATTCTACAATAATGCTTATCTTGTTTGAAGTAAAGAACGTAAAACTATTAACTTAGATCAGCTTTTCAAAATGTCATTTCTAAAATCAGAAGTAGATTTTTTCAAGTACAAAACTTCAAATTAATAACTTAGTTCCAAATTATAAATTCACTATTCTAAAATAAGACTTAGTTCTTTTGAATTAAAGAACATCGAACTATTAACTTAGATCTGATTTTCGAATTGTCATTTCTAAAATCAGACTTAGATATTTTCAAGTAAAATACTTTAAACTAATAAATTAGTTTTGATTTACAAATTCTCTATTCTAAAATAAGACTTAGTTGTTTTGAAGTAAAGAACGTCAAATTATTAACTTAGATCTGATTTTCAAATTGTCATTTCTAAAATCAGAAGTAGTTATTTTCAAGTAAAGAACTTCAAACTAATAACTTAGATTTGATTTACAAATTCACTATACTAAAATAAGACTTAGTTGTTTTGAAGTAAAGAACGTCAAATTATTAACTTAGATCTGATTTTCAAATTGTCATTTCTAAAATCAGAAGTAGTTATTTTCAAGTAAAGAACTTCAAACTAATAACTTAGATTTGATTTACAAAAACAGTATTCTAAAATAAAACTTATCTATTTTGAAGTAAAGTACGTCAATCTATTAACTTAGATCTGATTTTCAAATTATCATTTCTAAAATCACAAGTACATATTTTCAAGTAAAGAACTTCAAACTAATAACTTAGCTTTGATTTACATATGGACTATTCTAAAATAAGACTTAGTTATTTTGAAGTAAAGAACGTCAAACTATTACCTTAGATCTGATTTTCAAATTGTAATTTCTAAAATCAGAAGTAGATATTTTCAAGTAAATAACTTCAAACTTATAACTTAGTTTTGATTTACAAATTCACTAGTGAGAAATAAGACGTAGTTATTTTGAAGTAAAAAACGTCATACTATTAACTTAGACCTGATTTTCAAATTGTTATTTCTAAAATCAGAAGTAGATATGTTCAAGTAAAGAAATTCAAATTAATAGCTTAGCTTTGATTTACAAATTCACTATACTAAAATAAGACTTAGTTATATTGAAGTAAAGAACGTCAAACTAATAACTTAGATCTGATTTTCAAATTGTCATTTCTAAGATCAGTAGTAGATATTTTCAAGTAAATAACTTCAAACTTATAACTTAGTTTTGATTTACATATTCACTAGTGTGAAATAAGACTTAGTTATTTTGAAGTAAAAAAGTCATACTATTAACTTAAACCTGATTTTGAAATTGTTATTTTTAAAATCAGAAGTAGTTATGTTCAAGTAAAGAACTTCAAATTAATAGCTTAGCTTTGATTTACAAATTCACTATACTAAAATAAGACTTTGTTATATTGAAGTAAAGAACGTCAAACTATTAACTTAGACCTGATTTTCAAATTATCATTTTTAAAATCAGAAGTAGATATTTTCAAGTAAAGAACTTCAAACTACAACCTTAGATTTGATTTCGATATTTACATTACTAAGATCCGAATTAGTAAATTTGAAATAAAAAACTTTAAACTAATAACTTAGTTTTGATTTACAATTTCACTAGTCTAAAATAAAACTTAGTTATTTTGAAGTAAAGAACTTCAAACTATTAACTTAGATCTGATTTTCAATTGTCATTTCTAAAATCTGAAGCAGATATTTTCAAATAAAGTACTTCAAACTAACAACTTAGTTTTGATTTACAAATACAGTATTCTAAAATAAGACTTATCTATTTTGAAGTAAAGAACGTCATACTATTAACTTAGATCTGATCTTCAAATTGTCATTTTTTAAAAAAGAAGTAGATATTTCAAAGTAAAGAACTTCAAACTAATAACTTAGTTTTGATTAACAAATTCTCTATTCTAAAATAAAACATAGTTATTTTGAAGTAAAGAATGTCAAACTATTAACTTATATCTGATTTTCAAATTGTCATTTCTAAAATCAGTAGTAGATATTTTCAAGTGGAGAACTTCAAACTAATAACTTAGTTTTGATTTACAAATTTACTAGTCTAAAATAAGACTTAGTTATTTTGAAGAAAAGAACGTCAAACTATTAACGTGGATCTAATTTTCAAATTGTCATTTCCAAAATCAGCAGTAGATATTTTCAAGTAAAGAACTTAAAACTACATCCTTAGTTTAGATTTTCAAATTTACATTACTAAAATCCGAATTAGTAAATCTGAAATAAAAAACTTCAAACTAATAACTTAGTTTAGATTTACAAATACACTATTCTACAATAATGCTTATCTTGTTTGAAGTAAAGAACGTAAAACTATTAACTTAGATCAGATTTTCAAAATGTCATTACTAAAATCAGAAGTATATTTTTTCAAGTAAAAAACTTCAAACTACTAACTTAGTTCCGACTTATTAATTTACTATTCTAAAATAAGACTTAGTTCTATTGAATTAAAGAACATCGAACTATTAACTTAGATCTGATTTTCGAATTGTCATTTCTAAAATCAGACTTAGATATTTTCAAGTAAAATACTTTAAACTAATAAATTAGTTTTGATTTACAAATTCTCTATTCTAAAATAAGACTTAGTTGTTTTGAAGTAAAGAACGTCAAATTATTAACTTAGATCTGATTTTCAAATTGTCATTTCTAAAATCAGAAGTAGTTATTTTCAAGTAAAGAACTTCAAACTAATAACTTAGATTTGATTTACAAATTCACTATACTAAAATAAGACTTAGTTGTTTTGAAGTAAAGAACGTCAAATTATTAACTTAGATCTGATTTTCAAATTGTCATTTCTAAAATCAGAAGTAGTTATTTTCAAGTAAAGAACTTCAAACTAATAACTTAGATTTGATTTACAAAAACAGTATTCTAAAATAAAACTTATCTATTTTGAAGTAAAGAATGTCAAACTATTAGCTTAGATCTGATTTTCAAATTATCATTTCTAAAATCACAAGTACATATTTTCAAGTAAAGAACTTCAAACTAATAACTTAGCTTTTATTTACATATTGACTATTCTAAAATAAGACTTAGTTATTTTGAAGTAAAGAACGTCAAACTATTACCTTAGTACTGATTTTCAAATTGTCATTTCTAAAATCAGTGGTAGTTTTTTTCAACTAAAGAACTTCATACTAATAACTTAGTTTTAATTTACAAATTCTCTAGTTTAAAATAAGACTTAGTTATTTTAAAGTAACGAACGTCAAACTGTTAATTTAGATCTGATTTTAAAATTGTCATTTCTAAAATCAGTGGTAGTTTTTTTCAAGTGAAGAACTTCACACTAACAACTTAGTTTTGGTTTACAAATTCACTATACTAAAATAAGACTTAGTTGTTTTGAAGTAAAGAACGTCAAACTATTAACTTAGATCTGATTTTCAAATTGTCATTTCTAAAATCAGAAGTAGATATTTTCAAGTAAACAACTTTAAACTAATAACTTAGCCTTGATTTACAAATTGAGTATTCTAAAATAAGACTTAGTTATTTTGAAGTAAAGAACGTCAAACTATTAACTTAGATCTGATTTTCAAATTGTCATTTCTAAAATCAGTGGTAGTTTTTTTCAAGTGAAGAACTTCATACTGATAACTTAGTTTTGGTTTACAAATTCACTATACTAAAATAAGACTTAGTTGTTTTGAAGTAAAGAACGTCAAACTATTAACTTAGATCTGATTTTCAAATTGTCATTTCTAAAATCAGAAGTAGATATTTTCAAGTAAACAACTTTAAACTAATAACTTTGTTTTAAATTACAAATTCACTATACTAAAATAATACTTAGTTATTTAGAAGTAAAGAACGTCAAACTATTAACTTAGATCTGATTTTCAAATTGTCATTTCTAAAATCAGTGGTAGTTTTTTTCAAGTGAAGAACTTCATACTAATAACTTAGTTTTAATTTACAAATTCACTAGTCTAAAATAAGACTTAGTTATCTTAAAGTAAAGAACGTCAAACTTTTAACTTAGATCTGATTTTCAAATTGTCATTTCTAAAATCAGTAGTAGATATTTTCAAGTAAAGAACTTTAAACTAATAACTTAGCCTTGATTTACAAATTGAGTATTCTAAAATAAGACTTAGTTATTTTGAAGTAAAGAACGTCAAACTATTAACTTAGATCTGATTTTCAAATTGTCATTTCTAAAATCAGTGGTAGTTTTTTTCAAGTGAAGAACTTCATACTAACAACTTAGTTTTGGTTAACAAATTCATTATACTAAAATAAGACTTAGTTGATTTGAAGTAAAGAACGTCAAACTATTAACTTAGATCTGATTTTCAAATTGTCATTTCGAAAATCAGAAGTAGATATTTTCAAGTAAACAACTTTAAACTAATAACTTAGCCTTGATTTACAAATTGAGTATTCTAAAATAAGACTTAGTTATTTTGAAGTAAAGAACGTCAAACTATTAACTTAGATCTGATTTTCAAATTGTCATTTCTAAAATCAGTGATAGTTTTTTTCAAGTGAAGAACTTCATACTAATAACTTAGTTTTAAATTACAAATTCACTATACTATAATAAGACTTAGTTATTTAAAAGTAAAGAACGTCAAACTATTAACTTAGATCTGATTTTCAAATTGTCATTTCTAAAACAAGAAGTAGATATTTTCAAGTAAAGAACTTTAAACTAATAACTTAGCCTTGATTTACAAATTGAGTATTCTAAAATAAGAATTAGTTATTTGGAAGTTAAGAACGTCAAACTATTAACTTAGATCTGATTTTCAAATTGTCATTTCTAAAATCAGAAGTAGATATTTTCAAGTAAACATTTTTAAACTAATAACTTAGCCTTGATTTACAAATTGAGTATTCTAAAATAAGACTTAGTTATTTTAAAGTAAAGAACGTCAAACTATTAACTTAGATCTGATTTTCAAATTGTCATTTCTAAAATCAGTGGTAGTTTTTTTCAAGTGAAGAACTTCATACTGATAACTTAGTTTTGGTTTACAAATTCACTATACTAAAATAAGACTTAGTTATTTTAAAGTACAGAACGTCAAACTGTTAACTTAGATCTGATTTTCAAATTGTCATTACTAAAATTAGTAGTAGATATTTTCAAGTAAAGAACTTCAAAATAATCACTTTGTTTTAAATTACAAATTCACTATACTAAAATAAGACTTAGTTATTTAGAAGTAAAGAACGTCAAACTATTAACTTAGATCTGATTTTCAAATTGTCATTTCTAAAACAAGAAGTAGATATTTTCAAGTAAAGAACTTTAAACTAATAACTTAGCCTTGATTTACAAATTGAGTATTCTAAATTAAGACTTAGTTATTTTGAAGTAAAGAAAGTCAAACTATTAACTTAGATCTGATTTTCAAATTGTCATTTCTAAAATAAGTGGTAGTTTTTTTCAAGTAGAAGAACTTCATACTAATAACTTAGTTTTAATTTACAAATTCACTAGTCTAAAATAAGACTTAGTTATTTTAAAGTAAAGAACGTCAAACTGTTAACTTAGATCTGATTTTCAAATTGTCATTTCTAAAATCAGTAGTAGATATTTTCAAGTAAAGAATTTCAAACTAATAACTTCGTTTTAAATTACAAATTCACTATACTAAAATAAGACTTAGTTCTTTTGAAGTAAAGAACGTCAAACTATTAACTTAGATTTGATTTTCAAATTGTCATTTCTAAAATCAGAAGTAGATATTTTCAAGTAAACATTTTTAAACTAATAACTTAGCCTTGATTTACAAATTGAGTATTCTAAAATAAGACTTAGTTATTTTAAAGTAAAGAACGTCAAACTATTAACTTAGATCTGATTTTCAAATTGTCATTTCTAAAATCAGTGGTAGTTTTTTTCAAGTGAAGAACTTCATACTGATAACTTAGTTTTGGTTTACAAATTCACTATACTAAAATAAGACTTAGTTGTTTTGAAGTAAAAAACGTCAAACTATTAACTTAGATCTGATTTTCAAATTGTCATTTCTAAAATCAGTGGTAGTTTTTTTCAAGTGAAGAACTTCATACTAATAACTTAGTTTTAATTTACAAATTCACTAGTCTAAAATAAGACTTAGTTATTTTAAAGTAAAGAACGTCAAACTGTTAATTTAGATCTGATTTTCAAATTGTCTTTTCTAAAATCAGTGGTAGTTTTTTTCAAGTGAAGAACTTCATACTAATAACTTAGTTTTAATTTACAAATTCACTAGTCTAAAATAAGACTTAGTTATTTAAAAGTAAAGAACGTCAAACTTTTAACTTAGATCTGATTTTCAAATTGTCATTTCTAAAATCAGTAGTAGATATTTTCAAGTAAAGAACTTCAAACTAATAACTTTGTTTTAAATTACAAATTCACTATACTAAAATAAGACTTAGTTATTTAGAAGTAAAGAACGTCAAACTATTAACTTAGATCTGATTTTCAAATTGTCATTTCTAAAATCAGTGGTAGTTTTTTTCAAGTGAAGAACTTCATACTAATAACTTAGTTTTAATTTACAAATTCACTAGTCTAGAATAAGACTTAGTTATCTTAAAGTAAAGAACGTCAAACTTTTAACTTAGATCTGATTTTCAAATTGTCATTTCTAAAATCAGTAGTAGATATTTTCAAGTAAAGAACTTCAAACTAATAACTTTGTTTTAAATTACAAATTCACTATACTAAAATAAGACTTAGTTATTTAGAAGTAAAGAACGTCAAACTATTAACTTAGTATTTGAGTATTCTAAAATAAGACTTAGTTATTTTGAAGTAAAGAACGTCAAACTATTAACTTAGATCTGATTTTCAAATTGTCATTTCTAAAATCAGTGGTAGTTTTTTTCAAGTGAAGAACTTCATACTAATAACTTAGTTTTAATTTACAAATTCACTAGTCTAAAATTAGACTTAGTTATTTTAAAGTAAAAAACGTCAAACTGTTAACTTAAATCTGATTTTCAAATTGTCATTTCTAAAATCAGTAGTAGATATTTTCAAGTAAAGAACTTCAAACTAATAACTGTGTTTTAAATTACAAATTCACTATACTAAAATAAGACTTAGTTATTTTGAAATAAAGAACGTCAAACTATTAACTTAGATCTGATTTTCAAATTGTCATTTCTAAAACAAGAAGTATTTGTTTTCAAGTAAAGAACTTTAAACTAATAACTTAGCCTTGATTTACAAATTGAGTATTCTAAAATAAGACTTAGTTATTTTGAAATAAAGAACGTCAAACTATTAACTTAGATCTGATTTTCAAATTGTCATTTCTAACATCAGTGGTAGTTTTTTTCAAGTGAAGAACTTCATACTGATAACTTAGTTTTGGTTTACAAATTCACTATACTAAAATAAGACTTAGTTGTTTTGAAGTAAAGAACGTCAAACTATTAACTTAGATCTGATTTTCAAATTGTCATTTCTAAAATCAGTGGTAGTTTTTTTCAAGTGAAGAACTTCATACTAATAACTTAGTTTTAATTTACAAATTCACTAGTCTAAAATAAGACTTAGTTATTTTAAAGTAAAGAACGTCAAACTGTTAATTTAGATCTGATTTTCAAATTGTCTTTTCTAAAATCAGTGGTAGTTTTTTTCAAGTGAAGAACTTTATACTAATAACTTAGTTTTAATTTACAAATTCACTAGTCTAAAATAAGACTTAGTTATTTTAAAGTAAAGAACGTCAAACTTTTAACTTAGATCTGATTTTCAAATTGTCATTTCTAAAATCAGTAGTAGATATTTTCAAGTAAAGAACTTCAAACTAATAACTTTGTTTTAAATTACAAATTCACTATACTAAAATAAGACTTAGTTATTTAGAAGTAAAGAACGTCAAAATATTAACTTAGATCTGATTTTCAAATTGTCATTTCTAAAATCAGTGGTAGTTTTTTTCAAGTGAAGAACTTCATACTAATAACTTAGTTTTGGTTTACAAATTCACTATACTAAAATAAGACTTAGTTGTTTTGAAGTAAAGAACGTCAAACTATTAACTTAGATCTGATTTTCAAATTGTCATTTCTAAAATCAGTGGTAGTTTTTTTCAAGTGAAGAACTTCATACTAATAACTTAGTTTTAATTTACAAATTAACTAGTCTAAAATAAGACTTAGTTATTTTAAAGTAAAGAACGTCAAACTGTTAATTTAGATCTGATTTTCAAATTGTCATTTCTAAAATCAGTGGTAGTTTTTTTCAAGTGAAGAACTTCATACTAACAACTTAGTTTTGGTTAACAAATTCACTATACTAAAATAAGACTTAGTTGTTTGAAGTATCATTTCTAAAACAAGAAGTAGATATTTTCAAGTAAAGAACTTTAAACTAATAACTTAGCCTTGATTTAGAAATTGAGTATTCTAAAATAAGAATTAGTTATTTGGAAGTAAAGAACGTCAAACTATTAACTTAGATCTGATTTTCAAATTGTAATTTCTAAAATCAGTGGTAGTTTTTTTCAAGTGAAGAACTTCATACTAATAACTTAGTTTTAATTTACAAATTCACTATACTAAAATAAGACTTAGTTGTTTTGAAGTAAAGAACGTCAAACTATTAACTTAGATCTGATTTTCAAATTGTCATTTCTAAAATCAGTGGTAGTTTTTTTCAAGTGAAGAACTTCATACTAATAACTTAGTTTTAATTTACAAATTCACTAGTCTAAAATAAGACTTAGTTATTTTAAAGTAAAGAACGTCAAACTGTTAATTTAGATCTGATTTTCAAATTGTCTTTTCTAAAATCAGTGGTAGTTTTTTTCAAGTGAAGAACTTCATACTAATAACTTAGTTTTAATTTACAAATTCACTAGTCTAAAATAAGACTTAGTTATTTAAAAGTAAAGAACGTCAAACTTTTAACTTAGATCTGATTTTCAAATTGTCATTTCTAAAATCAGTAGTAGATATTTTCAAGTAAAGAACTTCAAACTAATAACTTTGTTTTAAATTACAAATTCACTATACTAAAATAAGACTTAGTTATTTAGAAGTAAAGAACGTCAAACTATTAACTTAGATCTGATTTTCAAATTGTCATTTCTAAAATCAGTGGTAGTTTTTTTCAAGTGAAGAACTTCATACTAATAACTTAGTTTTAATTTACAAATTCACTAGTCTAAAATAAGACTTAGTTATCTTAAAGTAAAGAACGTCAAACTTTTAACTTAGATCTGATTTTCAAATTGTCATTTCTAAAATCAGTAGTAGATATTTTCAAGTAAAGAACTTCAAACTAATAACTTTGTTTTAAATTACAAATTCACTATACTAAAATAAGACTTAGTTATTTAGAAGTAAAGAACGTCAAACTATTAACTTAGTATTTGAGTATTCTAAAATAAGACTTAGTTATTTTGAAGTAAAGAACGTCAAACTATTAACTTAGATCTGATTTTCAAATTGTCATTTCTAAAATCAGTGGTAGTTTTTTTCAAGTGAAGAACTTCATACTAATAACTTAGTTTTAATTTACAAATTCACTAGTCTAAAATTAGACTTAGTTATTTTAAAGTAAAGAACGTCAAACTGTTAACTTAGATCTGATTTTCAAATTGTCATTTCTAAAATCAGTAGTAGATATTTACAAGTAAAGAACTTCAAACTAATAACTGTGTTTTAAATTACAAATTCACTATACTAAAATAAGACTTAGTTATTTTGAAATAAAGAACGTCAAACTATTAACTTAGATCTGATTTTCAAATTGTCATTTCTAAAACAAGAAGTATTTGTTTTCAAGTAAAGAACTTTAAACTAATAACTTAGCCTTGATTTACAAATTGAGTATTCTAAAATAAGACTTAGTTATTTTGAAATAAATAACGTCAAACTATTAACTTAGATCTGATTTTCAAATTGTCATTTCTAAAATCAGTGGTAGTTTTTTTCAAGTGAAGAACTTCATACTGATAACTTAGTTTTGGTTTACAAATTCACTATACTAAAATAAGACTTAGTTGTTTTGAAGTAAAGAACGTCAAACTATTACCTTAGATCTGATTTTCAAATTGTCATTTCTAAAATCAGTGGTAGTTTTTTTCAAGTGAAGAACTTCATACTAATAACTTAGTTTTAATTTACAAATTCACTAGTCTAAAATAAGACTTAGTTATTTTAAAGTAAAGAACGTCTAACTGTTAATTTAGATCTGATTTTCAAATTGTCTTTTCTAAAATCAGTGGTAGTTTTTTTCAAGTGAAGAACTTCATACTAATAACTTAGTTTTAATTTACAAATTCACTAGTCTAAAATAAGACTTAGTTATTTTAAAGTAAAGAACGTCAAACTTTTAACTTAGATCTGATTTTCAAATTGTCATATCTAAAATCAGTAGTAGATATTTTCAAGTAAAGAACTTCAAACTAATAACTTTGTTTTATATTACAAATTCACTATACTAAAATAAGACTTAGTTATTTAGAAGTAAAGAACGTCAAAATATTAACTTAGATCTGATTTTCAAAATGTCATTTCTAAAATCAGTGGTAGTTTTTTTCAAGTGAAGAACTTCATACTAA
Organism: Cantharis rustica; assembly: GCA_911387805.1. NCBI lineage: Eukaryota > Metazoa > Arthropoda > Insecta > Coleoptera > Cantharidae > Cantharis > Cantharis rustica. The sequence goes on from OU426878.1 coordinate 37,110,859, forward strand.
TAACTTAGTTTTAATTTACAAATTCACTAGTCTAAAATAAGACTTAGTTATCTTAAAGTAAAGAACGTCAAACTTTTAACTTAGATCTGATTTTCAAATTGTCATTTCTAAAATCAGTAGTAGATATTTTCAAGTAAAGAACTTCAAACTAATAACTTTGTTTTAAATTACATATTCACTATACTAAAATAAGACTTAGTTATTTAGAAGTAAAGAACGTCAAACTATTAACTTAGTATTTGAGTATTCTAAAATAAGACTTAGTTATTTTGAAGTAAAGAACGTCAAACTATTAACTTAGATCTGATTTTCAAATTGTCATTTCTAAAATCAGTGGTAGTTTTTTTCAAGTGAAGAACTTCATACTAATAACTTAGTTTTAATTTACAAATTAACTAGTCTAAAATAAGACTTAGTTATTTTAAAGTAAAGAACGTCAAACTGTTAATTTAGATCTGATTTTCAAATTGTCATTTCTAAAATCAGTGGTAGTTTTTTTCAAGTGAAGAACTTCATACTAACAACTTAGTTATGGTTAACAAATTCACTATACTAAAATAAGACTTAGTTGTTTTGAAGTAAAGAACGTCAAACTATTAACTTAGATCTGATTTTCAAATTGTCATTTCTAAAAACAGAAGTAGATATTTTCAAGTAAACAACTTTAAACTAATAACTTAGCCTTGATTTACAAATTGAGTATTCTAAAATAAGACTTAGTTATTTTGATGTAAAGAACGTCAAACTACTAACTTAGATCTGATTTTCAAATTGTCATTTCTAAAATCAGTGGTAGTTTTTTTTCAAGTGAAGAACTTCATACTAATAACTTAGTTTTAAATTACAAATTCACTATACTAAAATAAGACTTAGTTATTTAGAAGTAAAGAACGTCAAACTATTAACTTAGATCTGATTTTCAAATTGTCATTTCTAAAACAAGAAGTAGATATTTTCAAGTAAAGAACTTTAAACTAATAACTTAGCCTTGATTTAGAAATTGAGTATTCTAAAATAAGAATTAGTTATTTGGAAGTAAAGAACGTCAAACTATTAACTTAGATCTGATTTTCAAATTGTAATTTCTAAAATCAGTGGTAGTTTTTTTCAAGTGAAGAACTTCATACTAATAACTTAGTTTTAATTTACAAATTCACTAGTCTAAAATAAGACTTAGTTATTTTAAATTAAAGAACGTCAAACTATTAACTTAGATCTGATTTTCAAATTGTCATTTCGAAAACCAGTGGTAGTTTTTTTCAAGTGTAGAACTTCATACTAATAACTTAGTTTTAATTTACAAATTCACTAGTCTAAAATTAGACTTAGTTATTTTAAAGTAAAGAACGTCAAACTGTTAACTTAGATCTGATTTTCAAATTGTCATTTCTAAAATCAGTAGTAGATATTTTCAAGTAAAGAACTTCAAACTAATAACTGTGTTTTAAATTACAAATTAACTAGTCTAAAATAAGACTTAGTTATTTTAAAGTAAAGAACGTCAAACTGTTAATTTAGATCTGATTTTCAAATTGTCATTTCTAAAATCAGTGGTAGTTTTTTTCAAGTGAAGAACTTCATACTAACAACTTAGTTATGGTTAACAAATTCACTATACTAAAATAAGACTTAGTTGTTTTGAAGTAAAGAACGTCAAACTATTAACTTAGATCTGATTTTCAAATTGTCATTTCTAAAAACAGAAGTAGATATTTTCAAGTAAACAACTTTAAACTAATAACTTAGCCTTGATTTACAAATTGAGTATTCTAAAATAAGACTTAGTTATTTTGATGTAAAGAACGTCAAACTACTAACTTAGATCTGATTTTCAAATTGTCATTTCTAAAATCAGTGGTAGTTTTTTTTCAAGTGAAGAACTTCATACTAATAACTTAGTTTTAAATTACAAATTCACTATACTAAAATAAGACTTAGTTATTTAGAAGTAAAGAACGTCAAACTATTAACTTAGATCTGATTTTCAAATTGTCATTTCTAAAACAAGAAGTAGATATTTTCAAGTAAAGAACTTTAAACTAATAACTTAGCCTTGATTTAGAAATTGAGTATTCTAAAATAAGAATTAGTTATTTGGAAGTAAAGAACGTCAAACTATTAACTTAGATCTGATTTTCAAATTGTAATTTCTAAAATCAGTGGTAGTTTTTTTCAAGTGAAGAACTTCATACTAATAACTTAGTTTTAATTTACAAATTCACTAGTCTAAAATAAGACTTAGTTATTTTAAATTAAAGAACGTCAAACTATTAACTTAGATCTGATTTTCAAATTGTCATTTCGAAAACCAGTGGTAGTTTTTTTCAAGTGTAGAACTTCATACTAATAACTTAGTTTTAATTTACAAATTCACTAGTCTAAAATTAGACTTAGTTATTTTAAAGTAAAGAACGTCAAACTGTTAACTTAGATCTGATTTTCAAATTGTCATTTCTAAAATCAGTAGTAGATATTTTCAAGTAAAGAACTTCAAACTAATAACTGTGTTTTAAATTACAAATTCACTATACTAAAATAAGACTTAGTTATTTAGAAATAAAGAACGTCAAACTATTAACTTAGATCTGATTTTCAAATTGTCATTTCTAAAACAAGAAGTATTTGTTTTCAAGTAAAGAACTTTAAACTAATAACTTAGCCTTGATTTACAAATTGAGTATTCTAAAATAAGACTTAGTTATTTTGAAATAAAGAACGTCAAACTATTAACTTAGATCTGATTTTCAAATTGTCATTTCTAAAATCAGTGGTAGTTTTTTTCAAGTGAAGAACTTCATACTGATAACTTAGTTTTGGTTTACAAATTCACTATACTAAAATAAGACTTAGTTGTTTTGAAGTAAAGAACGTCAAACTATTAACGTAGATCTGATTTTCAAATTGTCATTTCTAAAATCAGAAGTAGATATTTTCAAGTAAACAACTTTAAACTAATAACTTAGCCTTGATTTACAAATTGAGTATTCTAAAATAAGACTTAGTTATTTTGAAGTAAAGAACGTCAAACTATTAACTTAGATCTGATTTTCAAATTGTCATTTCTAAAATCATTGGTAGTTTTTTTCAAGTGAAGAACTTCATACTAATAACTTAGTTTTAATTTACAAATTCACTAGTCTAAAATAAGACTTAGTTATTTTAAATTAAAGAACGTCAAACTGTTAACTTAGATCTGATTTTCAAATTGTCATTTCTAAAATTAGTAGTAGATATTTTCAACTAAAGAACTTCAAACTAATAACTTTGTTTTAAATTACAAATTCACTATACTAAAATAAGACTTAGTTATTTAGAAGTAAAGAACGTCAAACTATTAACTAAGATCTGATTTTCAAATTGTCATTTCTAAAATCAGTAGTAGATATTTTCAAGTAAACAACTTTAAACTAATAACTTAGCCTTGATTTACAAATTGAGTATTCTAAAATAAGAATTAGTTATTTGGAAGTAAAGAACGTCAAACTATTAACTTAGATCTGATTTTCAAATTGTCATTTCCAAAATCAGTGGTAGTTTTTTTCAAGCAAAGAACTTCATACTAATAACTTAGTTTTAATTTACAAAATCACTAGTCTAAAATAAGACTTAGTTATTTTAAAGTAAAGAACGTCAAACTGTTAACTTAGATTTTATTTTCAAATTGTCATTTCTAAAATCAGTAGTAGATATTTTCAAGTAAAGAACTTCAAACTAATAACTTTGTTTTAAATTACAAATTCACTATACTAAAATAGGACTTAGTTATTTAGAAGTAAAGAACGTCAAACTATTAACTTAGATCTGATTTTCAAATTGTCATTTCTAAAACAAGAAGTAGATATTTTCAAGTAAAGAACTTTAAACTAATAACTTAGCCTTGATATACAAATTGAGTATTCTAAAATAAGACTTAGTTATTTTGAAGTAAAGAACGTCAAACTATTAACTTAGATCTGATTTTCAAATTGTGATTTCTAAAATCAGTGGTAGTTTTTTTCAAGTGAAGAACTTCATACTAATAACTTAGTTTTAATTTACAAATTAACTAGTCTAAAATAAGACTTAATTATTTTAAAGTAAAGAACGTTAAACTGTTAATTTAGATCTGATTTTCAAATTGTCATTTCTAAAATCAGTGGTAGTTTTTTTCAAGTGAAGAACTTCATACTAACAACTTAGTTTTGGTTAACAAATTCACTATACTAAAATAAGACTTAGTTGTTTTGAAGTAAAGAACGTCAAACTATTAACTTAGATCTGATTTTCAAATTGTCATTTCTAAAATCAGAAGTAGATATTTTCAAGTAAACAACTTTAAACTAATAACTTAGCCTTGATTTACAAATTGAGTATTCTAAAATAAGACTTAGTTATTTTGATGTAAAGAACGTCAAACTACTAACTTAGATCTGATTTTCAAATTGTCATTTCTAAAATCAGTGGTAGTTTTTTTTCAAGTGAAGAACTTCATACTAATAACTTAGTTTTAAATTACAAATTCCCTATACTAAAATAAGACTTAGTTATTTAGAAGTAAAGAACGTCAAACTATTAACTTAGATCTGATTTTCAAATTGTCATTTCTAAAACAAGAAGTAGATATTTTCAAGTAAAGAACTTTAAACTAATAACTTAGCCTTGATTTAGAAATTGAGTATTCTAAAATAAGAATTAGTTATTTGGAAGTAAAGAACGTCAAACTATTAACTTAGATCTGATTTTCAAATTGTAATTTCTAAAATCAGTGGTAGTTTTTTTCAAGTGAAGAACTTCATACTAATAACTTAGTTTTAATTTACAAATTCACTAGTCTAAAATAAGACTTAGTTATTTTAAATTAAAGAACGTCAAACTATTAACTTAGATCTGATTTTCAAATTGTCATTTCGAAAACCAGTGGTAGTTTTTTTCAAGTGTAGAACTTCATACTAATAACTTAGTTTTAATTTACAAATTCACTAGTCTAAAATTAGACTTAGTTATTTTAAAGTAAAGAACGTCAAACTGTTAACTTAGATCTGATTTTCAAATTGTCATTTCTAAAATCAGTAGTAGATATTTTCAAGTAAAGAACTTCAAACTAATAACTGTGTTTTAAATTACAAATTCACTATATTAAAATAAGACTTAGTTATTTAGAAATAAAGAACGTCAAACTATTAACTTAGATCTGATTTTCAAATTGTCATTTCTAAAACAAGAAGTATTTGTTTTCAAGTAAAGAACTTTAAACTAATAACTTAGCCTTGATTTACAAATTGAGTATTCTAAAATAAGACATAGTTATTTTGAAATAAAGAACGTCAAACTATTAACTTAGATCTGATTTTCAAATTGTCATTTCTAAAATCAGTGGTAGTTTTTTTCAAGTGAAGAACTTCATACTGATAACTTAGTTTTGGTTTACAAATTGAGTATTCTAAAATAAGACTTAGTTATTTTGAAGTAAAGAACGTCAAACTATTAACTTAGATCTGATTTTCAAATTGTCATTTCTAAAATCAGAAGTAGATATTTTCAAGTAAACAACTTTAAACTAATAACTTAGCCTTGATTTACAAATTGAGTATTCTAAAATAAGACTTAGTTATTTTGAAGTAAAGAACGTCAAACTATTAACTTAGATCTGATTTTCAAATTGTCATTTCTAAAATCAGTGGTAGTTTTTTTTAAGTGAAGAACTTCATACTAATAACTTAGTTTTGGTTTACAAATTCACTATACTAAAATAAGACTTAGTTGTCTTGAAGTAAAGAACGTCAAACTATTAACTTAGATCTGATTTTCAAATTGTCATTTCTAAAATCAGTGGTTGTTTTTTTCAAGTGAAGAACTTCATACTAATAACTTAGTTTTAATTTACAAATTAACTAGTCTAAAATAAGACTTAATTATTTTAAAGTAAAGAACGTCAAACTGTTAATTTAGATCTGATTTTCAAATTGTCATTTCTAAAATCAGTGGTAGTTTTTTTCAAGTGAAGAACTTCATACTAACAACTTAGTTTTGGTTAACAAATTCACTATACTAAAATAAGACTTAGTTGTTTTGAAGTAAAGAACGTCAAACTATTAACTTAGATCTGATTTTCAAATTGTCATTTCTAAAATCAGAAGTAGATATTTTCAAGTAAACAACTTTAAACTAATAACTTAGCCTTGATTTACAAATTGAGTATTCTAAAATAAGACTTAGTTATTTTGATGTAAAGAACGTCAAACTACTAACTTAGATCTGATTTTCAAATTGTCATTTCTAAAATCAGTGGTAGTTTTTTTTCAAGTGAAGAACTTCATACTAATAACTTAGTTTTAAATTACAAATTCACTATACTAAAATAAGACTTAGTTATTTAGAAGTAAAGAACGTCAAACTATTAACTTAGATCTGATTTTCAAATTGTCATTTCTAAAACAAGAAGTAGATATTTTCAAGTAAAGAACTTTAAACTAATAACTTAGCCTTGATTTAGAAATTGAGTATTCTAAAATAAGAATTAGTTATTTGGAAGTAAAGAACGTCAAACTATTAACTTAGATCTGATTTTCAAATTGTAATTTCTAAAATCAGTGGTAGTTTTTTTCAAGTGAAGAACTTCATACTAATAACTTAGTTTTAATTTACAAATTCACTAGTCTAAAATAAGACTTAGTTATTTTAAATTAAAGAACGTCAAACTATTAACTTAGATCTGATTTTCAAATTGTCATTTCGAAAACCAGTGGTAGTTTTTTTCAAGTGTAGAACTTCATACTAATAACTTAGTTTTAATTTACAAATTCACTAGTCTAAAATTAGACTTAGTTATTTTAAAGTAAAGAACGTCAAACTGTTAACTTAGATCTGATTTTCAAATTGTCATTTCTAAATGCAGTAGTAGATATTTTCAAGTAAAGAACTTCAAACTAATAACTGTGTTTTAAATTACAAATTCACTATACTAAAATAAGACTTAGTTATTTAGAAATAAAGAACGTCAAACTATTAACTTAGATCTGATTTTCAAATTGTCATTTCTAAAACAAGAAGTATTTGTTTTCAAGTAAAGAACTTTAAACTAATAACTTAGCCTTGATTTACAAATTGAGTATTCTAAAATAAGACTTAGTTATTTTGAAATAAAGAACGTCAAACTATTAACTTAGATCTGATTTTCAAATTGTCATTTCTAAAATCAGTGGTAGTTTTTTTCAAGTGAAGAACTACATACTGATAACTTAGTTTTGGTTTACAAATTCACTATACTAAAATAAGACTTAGTTGTTTTGAAGTAAAGAACGTCAAACTATTAACTTAGATCTGATTTTCAAATTGTCATTTCTAAAATCAGAAGTAGATATTTTCAAGTAAACAACTTTAAACTAATAACTTAGCCTTGATTTACAAATTGAGTATTCTAAAATAAGACTTAGTTATTTTGAAGTAAAGAACGTCAAACTATTAACTTAGATCTGATTTTCAAATTGTCATTTCTAAAATCAGTGGTAGTTTTTTTCAAGTGAAGAACTTCATACTAATAACTTAGTTTTAATTTACAAATTCACTAGTCTAAAATAAGACTTAGTTATTTTAAATTAAAGAACGTCAAACTGTTAACTTAGATCTGATTTTCAAATTGTCATTTCTAAAATTAGTAGTAGATATTTTCAACTAAAGAACTTCAAACTAATAACTTTGTTTTAAATTACAAATTCACTATACTAAAATAAGACTTAGTTATTTAGAAGTAAAGAACGTCAAACTATTAAGTTAGATCTGATTTTCAAATTGTCATTTCTAAAATCAGTAGTAGATATTTTCAAGTAAACAACTTTAAACTAATAACTTAGCCTTGATTTACAAATTGAGTATTCTAAAATAAGACTTAGTTATTTTGAAGTAGAGAACGTCAAACTATTAACTTAGATCTGATTTTCAAATTGTCTTTTCTAAAATCAGTGGTAGTTTTTTTCAAGTGAAGAACTTCATACTAATAACTTAGTTTTAATTTACAAATTCACTAGTCTAAAATAAGACTTAGTTATTTTAAAGTAAAGAACGTCAAACTTTTAACTTAGATCTGATTTTCAAATTGTCATTTCTAAAATCAGTAGTAGATATTTTCAAGTAAAGAACTTCAAACTAATAACTTTGTTTTAAATTACAAATTCACTATACTAAAATAAGACTTAGTTATTTAGAAGTAAAGAACGTCAAACTATTAACTAAGATCTGATTTTCAAATTGTCATTTCTAAAATCAGTAGTAGATATTTTCAAGTAAACAACTTTAAACTAATAACTTAGCCTTGATTTACAAATTGAGTATTCTAAAATAAGAATTAGTTATTTGGAAGTAAAGAACGTCAAACTATTAACTTAGATCTGATTTTCAAATTGTCATTTCTAAAATCAGAAGTAGATATTTTCAAGTAAACATTTTTAAACTAATTACTTAGCCTTGATTTACAAATTGAGTATTCTAAAATAAGACTTAGTTATTTTAAAGTAAACAAACGTCAAACTATTAACTTAGATCTGATTTTCAAATTGTCATTTCCAAAATCAGTGGTAGTTTTTTTCAAGCAAAGAACTTCATACTAATAACTTAGTTTTAATTTACAAAATCACTAGTCTAAAATAAGACTTAGTTATTTTAAAGTAAAGAACGTCAAACTGTTAACTTAGATTTTATTTTCAAATTGTCATTTCTAAAATCAGTAGTAGATATTTTCAAGTAAAGAACTTCAAACTAATAACTTTGTTTTAAATTACAAATACACTATACTAAAATAGGACTTAGTTATTTAGAAGTAAAGAACGTCAAACTATTAACTTAGATCTGATTTTCAAATTGTCATTTCTAAAACAAGAAGTAGATATTTTCAAGTAAAGAACTTTAAACTAATAACTTAGCCTTGATATACAAATTGAGTATTCTAAAATAAGACTTAGTTATTTTGAAGTAAAGAACGTCAAACTATTAACTTAGATCTGATTTTCAAATTGTCATTTCTAAAATCAGTGGTAGTTTTTTTCAAGTGAAGAACTTCATACTAATAACTTAGTTTTGGTTTACAAATTCACTATACTAAAATAAGACTTAGTTGTTTTGAAGTAAAGAACGTCAAACTATTAACTTAGATCTGATTTTCAAATTGTCATTTCTAAAATCAGTGGTAGTTTTTTTCAAGTGAAGAACTTCATACTAATAACTTAGTTTTAATTTACAAATTAACTAGTCTAAAATAAGACTTAGTTATTTTAAAGTAAAGAACGTCAAACTGTTAATTTAGATCTGATTTTCAAATTGTCATTTCTAAAATCAGTGGTAGTTTTTTTCAAGTGAAGAACTTCATACTAACAACTTAGTTTTGGTTAACAAATTCACTATACTAAAATAAGACTTAGTTGTTTTGAAGTAAAGAACGTCAAACTATTAACTTAGATCTGATTTTCAAATTGTCATTTCTAAAATCAGAAGTAGATATTTTCAAGTAAACAACTTTAAACTAATAACTTAGCCTTGATTTACAAATTGAGTATTCTAAAATAAGACTTAGTTATTTTGATGTAAAGAACGTCAAACTACTAACTTAGATCTGATTTTCAAATTGTCATTTCTAAAATCAGTGGTAGTTTTTTTTCAAGTGAAGAACTTCATACTAATAACTTAGTTTTAAATTACAAATTCACTATACTAAAATAAGACTTAGTTATTTAGAAGTAAAGAACGTCAAACTATTAACTTAGATCTGATTTTCAAATTGTCATTTCTAAAACAAGAAGTAGATATTTTCAAGTAAAGAACTTTAAACTAATAACTTAGCCTTGATTTAGAAATTGAGTATTTTAAAATAAGAATTAGTTATTTGGAAGTAAAGAACGTCAAACTATTAACTTAGATCTGATTTTCAAATTGTAATTTCTAAAATCAGTGGTAGTTTTTTTCAAGTGAAGAACTTCATACTAATAACTTAGTTTTAATTTACAAATTCACTAGTCTAAAATAAGAATTAGTTATTTTAAATTAAAGAACGTCAAACTATTAACTTAGATCTGATTTTCGAATTGTCATTTCGAAAACCAGTGGTAGTTTTTTTCAAGTGTAGAACTTCATACTAATAACTTAGTTTTAATTTACAAATTCACTAGTCTAAAATTAGACTTAGTTATTGTAAAGTAAAGAACGTCAAACTGTTAACTTAGATCTGATTTTCAAATTGTCATTTCTAAAATCAGTAGTAGATATTTTCAAGTAAAGAACTTCAAACTAATAACTGTGTTTTAAATTACAAATTCACTATACTAAAATAAGACTTAGTTATTTAGAAATAAAGAACGTCAAACTATTAACTTAGATCTGATTTTCAAATTGTCATTTCTAAAATCAGTGGTAGTTTTTTTCAAGTGAAGAACTTCATACTGATAACTTAGTTTTGGTTTACAAATTCACTATACTAAAATAAGACTTAGTTGTTTTGAAGTAAAGAACGTCAAACTATTAACTTAGATCTGATTTTCAAATTGTCATTTCTAAAATCAGAAGTAGATATTTTCAAGTAAACAACTTTAAACTAATAACTTAGCCTTGATTTACAAATTGAGTATTCTAAAATAAGACTTAGTTATTTTGAAGTAAAGAACGTCAAACTATTAACTTAGATCTGATTTTCAAATTGTCATTTCTAAAATCAGTGGTAGTTTTTTTCAAGTGAAGAACTTCATACTAATAACTTAGTTTTAAATTACAAATTCACTATACTAAAATAATACTTAGTTATTTAGAAGTAAAGAACGTCAAACTATTAACTTAGATCTGATTTTCAAATTGTAATTTCTAAAACAAGAAGTAGATATTTTCAAGTAAAGAACTTTAAACTAATAACTTAGCCTTGATTTACAAATTGAGTATTCTAAAATAAGAATTAGTTATTTGGAAGTAAAGAACGTCAAACTATTAACTTAGATCTGATTTTCAAATTGTCATTTCGAAAACCAGTGGTAGTTTTTTTCAAGTGTAGAACTACATACTAACAACTTAGTTTTGGTTTACAAATTCACTATACTAAAATAAGACTTAGTTGATTTAAAGTAAAGAACGTCAAACTATTAACTTAGAACTGATTTTCAAATTGTCATTTCTAAAATCAGAAGTAGATGTTTTCAAGTAAACAACTTTAAACTAATAACTTAGCCTTGATTTACAAATTGAGTATTCTAAAATAAGACTTAGTTATTTTGAAGTAAGGAACGTCAAACTATTAACTTAGATCTGATTTTCAAATTGGCATTTCTAAAATCAGTGGTAGTTTTTTTCAAGTGAAGAACTTCATACCAGTAACTTAGTTTTAATTTACAAATTCACTAGTCTAAAATAAGACTTAGTTATTTTAAAGTAAAGAACGTCAAACTGTTAACTTAGATCTGATTTTCAAATTGTCATTTCTAAAATCAGTAGTAGATATATTCAAGTAAAGAACTTCAAACTAATAACTTTGTTTTAAATTACAAATTCACTATACTAAAATAAGACTTAGTTGTTTTGAAGTAAAGAACGTCAAACTATTAACTTAGATTTGATTTTCAAATTGTCATTTCTAAAATCAGAAGTAGATATTTTCAAGTAAAGAACTTTAAACTAATAACTTAGCCTTGATTTACAAATTGAGTATTCTAAAATAAGACTTAGTTATTTTGAAGTAAAGAACGTCAAACTATTAACTTAGATCTGATTTTCAAATTGTCATTTCTAAAATCAGTGGTAGTTTTTTTCAAGTGAAGAACTTCATACTAATAACTTAGTTTTAATTTACAAATTCACTAGTCTAAAATAAGACTTAGTTATTTTAAAGTAAAGAACGTCAAACTGTTAACTTAGATCTGATTTTCAAATTGTCATTTCTAAAATCAGTAGTAGATATATTCAAGTAAAGAACTTCAAACTAATAACTTTGTTTTAAATTACAAATTCACTATACTAAAATAAGACTTAGTTGTTTTGAAGTAAAGAACGTCAAACTATTAACTTAGATTTGATTTTCAAATTGTCATTTCTAAAATCAGAAGTAGATATTTTCAAGTAAAGAACTTTAAACTAATAACTTAGCCTTGATTTACAAATTGAGTATTCTAAAATAAGACTTAGTTATTTTAAAGTAAAGAACGTCAAACTGTTAACTTAGATCTGATTTTCAGATTGTCATTTATAAAATCAGTAGTAGATATATTCAAGTAAAGAACTTCAAACTAATAACTTTGTTTTAAATTACAAATTCACTATACTAAAATAAGACTTAGTTGTTTTGAAGTAAAGAACGTCAAACTATTAACTTAGATTTGATTTTCAAATTGTCATTTCTAAAATCAGAAGTAGATATTTTCAAGTAAAGAACTTTAAACTAATAACTTAGCCTTGATTTACAAATTGAGTATTCTAAAATAAGACTTAGTTATTTTGAAGTAAAGAACGTCAAACTATTAACTTAGATCTGATTTTCAAATTGTCATTTCTAAAATCAGTGGTAGTTTTTTTCAAGTGAAGAACTTCATACTAATAACTTAGTTTTAATTTACAAATTCACTAGTCTAAAATAAGACTTAGTTATTTTAAAGTAAAGAACGTCAAACTGTTAATTTAGATCTGATTTTCAAATTGTCATTTCTAAAATCAGTGGTAGTTTTTTTCAAGTGAAGAACTTCATACTAACAACTTTGTTTTGGTTAACAAATTCACTATACTAAAATAAGACTTAGTTGTTTTGAAGTAAAGAACGTCAAACTATTAACTTAGATCTGATTTTCAAATTGTCATTTCTAAAATCAGAAGTAGATATTTTCAAGTAAACAACTTTAAACTAATAACTTAGCCTTGATTTACAAATTGAGTATTCTAAAATAAGACTTAGTTATTTTGAAGTAAAAAACGTCAAACTATTAACTTAGATCTGATTTTCAAATTGTCATTTCTAAAATCAGTGGTAGTTTTTTTCAAGTGAAGAACTTCATACTAATAACTTAGTTTTAAATTACAAATTCACTATACTATAATAAGACTTAGTTATTTAAAAGTAAAGAACGTCAAACTATTAACTTAGATCTGATTTTCAAATTGTCATTTCTAAAACAAGAAGTAGATATTTTCAAGTAAAGAACTTCAAACTAATAACTTTGTTTTAAATTACAAATTCACTATACTAAAATAAGACTTAGTTGTTTTGAAGTAAAGAACGTCAAACTATTAACTTAGATTTGATTTTCAAATTGTCATTTCTAAAATCAGAAGTAGATATTTTCAAGTAAAGAACTTTAAACTAATAACTTAGCCTTGATTTACAAATTGAGTATTCTAAAATAAGACTTAGTTATTTTGAAGTAAAGAACGTCAAACTATTAACTTAGATCTGATTTTCAAATTGTCATTTCTAAAATCAGTGGTAGTTTTTTTCAAGTGAAGAACTTCATACTAATAACTTAGTTTTAATTTACAAATTCACTAGTCTAAAATAAGACTTAGTTATTTTAAAGTAAAGAACGTCAAACTGTTAATTTAGATCTGATTTTCAAATTGTCATTTCTAAAATCAGTGGTAGTTTTTTTCAAGTGAAGAACTTCATACTAACAACTTAGTTTTGGTTAACAAATTCACTATACTAAAATAAGACTTAGTTGTTTTGAAGTAAAGAACGTCAAACTATTAACTTAGATCTGATTTTCAAATTGTCATTTCTAAAATCAGAAGTAGATATTTTCAAGTAAACAACTTTAAACTAATAACTTAGCCTTGATTTACAAATTGAGTATTCTAAAATAAGACTTAGTTATTTTGAAGTAAAAAACGTCAAACTATTAACTTAGATCTGATTTTCAAATTGTCATTTCTAAAATCAGTGGTAGTTTTTTTCAAGTGAAGAACTTCATACTAATAACTTAGTTTTAAATTACAAATTCACTATACTATAATAAGACTTAGTTATTTAAAAGTAAAGAACGTCAAACTATTAACTTAGATCTGATTTTCAAATTGTCATTTCTAAAACAAGAAGTAGATATTTTCAAGTAAAGAACTTTAAACTAATAACTTAGCCTTGATTTACAAATTGAGTATTCTAAAATAAGAATTAGTTATTTGGAAGTAAAGAACGTCAAACTATTAACTTAGATCTGATTTTCAAATTGTCATTTCTAAAATCAGTGGTAGTTTTTTTCAAGTGAAGAACTTCATACTAATAACTTAGTTTTAATTTACAAATTCACTAGTCTAAAATAAGACTTAGTTATTTTAAAGTAAAGAACGTCAAACTGTTAATTTAGATCTGATTTTCAAATTGTCATTTCTAAAATCAGTGGTAGTTTTTTTCAAGTGAAGAACTTCATACTAACAACTTAGTTTTGGTTAACAAATTCACTATACTAAAATAAGACTTAGTTGTTTTGAAGTAAAGAACGTCAAACTATTAACTTAGATCTGATTTTCAAATTGTCATTTCTAAAATCAGAAGTAGATATTTTCAAGTAAACAACTTTAAACTAATAACTTAGCCTTGATTTACAAATTGAGTATTCTAAAATAAGACTTAGTTATTTTGAAGTAAAGAACGTCAAACTATTAACTTAAATCTGATTTTCAAATTGTCATTTCTAAAATCAGTGGTAGTTTTTTTCAAGTGAAGAACTTCATACTAATAACTTAGTTTTAAATTACAAATTCACTATACTATAATAAGACTTAGTTATTTAAAAGTAAAGAACGTCAAACTATTAACTTAGATCTGATTTTCAAATTGTCATTTCTAAAACAAGAAGTAGATATTTTCAAGTAAAGAACTTTAAACTAATAACTTAGCCTTGATTTACAAATTGAGTATTCTAAAATAAGACTTAGTTATTTTGAAATAAAGAACGTCAAACTATTAACTTAGATCTGATTTTCAAATTGTCATTTCTAAAACAAAAAGTAGATATTTTCAAGTAAAGAACTTTAAACTAATAACTTAGCCTTGATTTACAAATTGAGTATTCTAAAATAAGACTTAGTTATTTTAAAGTAAAGAACGTCATACTGTTAATTTAGATCTGATTTTCAAATTGTCATTTCTAAAATCAGTGGTAGTTTTTTTCAAGTGAAGAACTTCATACTAACAACTTAGTTTTGGTTTACAAATTCACTATACTAAAATAAGACTTAGTTATTTAGAAGTAAAGAACGTCAAACTATTAACTTAGATCTGATTTTCAAATTGTCATTTCTAAAACAAGAAGTAGATATTTTCAAGTAAAGAACTTGAAACTAATAACTTAGCGTTGATTTACAAATTGAGTATTCTAAAATAAGAATTAGTTATTTGGAAGTAAAGAACGTCAAACTATTAACTTAGATCTGATTTTCAAATTGTCATTTCTAAAATCAGTGGTAGTTTTTTTCAAGTGAAGAACTTCATACTAATAACTTAGTTTTAATTTACAAATTCACTAGTCTAAAATAAGACTTAGTTATTTTAAAGTAAAGAACGTCAAACTGTTAATTTAGATCTGATTTTCAAATTGTCATTTCTAAAATCAGTGGTAGTTTTTTTCAAGTGAAGAACTTCATACTAACAACTTAGTTTTGGTTAACAAATTC
This sequence comes from Cantharis rustica, assembly GCA_911387805.1. Classification (NCBI taxonomy): domain Eukaryota; kingdom Metazoa; phylum Arthropoda; class Insecta; order Coleoptera; family Cantharidae; genus Cantharis; species Cantharis rustica. Next base: position 37,126,459 of record OU426878.1, read on the forward strand.
ACTATACTAAAATAAGACTTAGTTGTTTTGAAGTAAAGAACGTCAAACTATTAACTTAGATCTGATTTTCAAATTGTCATTTCTAAAATCAGAAGTAGATATTTTCAAGTAAACAACTTTAAACTAATAACTTAGCCTTCATTTACAAATTGAGTATTCTAAAATAAGACTTAGTTATTTTGAAGTAAAGAACGTCAAACTATTAACTTAGATCTGATTTTCAAATTGTCATTTCTAAAATCAGTGGTAGTTTTTTTCAAGTGAAGAACTTCATACTAATAACTTAGTTTTAAATTACAAATTCACTATACTAAAATAAGACTTAGTTATTTAGAAGTAAAGAACGTCAAACTATTAACTTAGATCTGATTTTCAAATTGTAATTTCTAAAACAAGAAGTAGATATTTTCAAGTAAAGAACTTTAAACTAATAACTTAGCCTTGATTTACAAATTGAGTATTCTAAAATAAGACTTAGTTATTTTGAAATAAAGAACGTCAAACTATTAACTTAGATCTGATTTTCAAATTGTCATTTCTAAAACAAGAAGTAGATATTTTCAAGTAAAGAACTTTAAACTAATAACTTAGCCTTGATTTACAAATTGAGTATTCTAAAATAAGACTTAGTTATTTTAAAGTAAAGAACGTCAAACTGTTAATTTAGATCTGATTTTCAAATTGTCATTTCTAAAATCAGTGGTAGTTTTTTTCAAGTGAAGAACTTCATACTGACAACTTAGTTTTGGTTTACAAATTCACTATACTAAAATAAGACTTAGTTATTTAGAAGTAAAGAACGTCAAACTATTAACTTAGATCTGATTTTCAAATTGTCATTTCTAAAATCAGAAGTAGATATTTTCAAGTAAACAACTTTAAACTAATAACTTAGCCTTGATTTACAAATTGAGTATTCTAAAATAAGACTTAGTTATTTTGAAGGAAAGAACGTCAAACTATTAACTTAGATCTGATTTTCAAATTGTCATTTCTAAAATCAGTGGTAGTTTTTTTCAAGTGAAGAACTTCATACTAATAACTTAGTTTTAAATTACAAATTCACTATACTAAAATAAGACTTAGTTATTTAGAAGTAAAGAACGTCAAACTATTAACTTAGATCTGATTTTCAAATTGTCATTTCTAAAACAAGAAGTAGATATTTTCAAGTAAAGAACTTTAAACTAATAACTTAGCCTTGATTTACAAATTGAGTATTCTAAAATAAGAATTAGTTATTTGGAAGTAAAGAACGTCAAACTATTAACTTAGATCTGATTTTCAAATTGTAATTTCTAAAATCAGTGGTAGTTTTTTTCAAGTGAAGAACTTCATACTAATAACTTAGTTTTAATTTACAAATTCACTAGTCTAAAATAAGACTTAGTTATTTTAAATTAAAGAACGTCAAACTATTAACTTAGATCTGATTTTCAAATTGTTTTTTCTAAAATCAGAAGTAGATATTTTCAAGTAAACAACTTTAAACTAATAACTTAGCCATGATTTACAAATTGAGTATTCTAAAATAAGACTTGGTTATTTTGAAGTAAAGAACGTCAAACTATTAACTTAGATCTGATTTTCAAATTGTCATTTCTAAAATCAGTAGTAGATATTTTCAAGTAAAGAACTTCAAACTAATAACTGTGTTTTAAATTACAAATTCACTATACTAAAATAAGACTTAGTTATTTAGAAATAAAGAACGTCAAACTATTAACTTAGATCTGATTTTCAAATTGTCATTTCTAAAACAAGAAGTATTTGTTTTCAAGTAAAGAACTTTAAACTAATAACTTAGCCTTGATTTACAAATTGAGTATTCTAAAATAAGACTTAGTTATTTTGAAATAAATCACGTCAAACTATTAACTTAGATCTGATTTTCAAATTGTCATTTCTAAAATCAGTGGTAGTTTTTTTCAAGTGAAGAACTTCATACTGATAACTTAGTTTTGGTTTACAAATTCACTATACTAAAATAAGACTTAGTTGTTTTGAAGTAAAGAACGTCAAACTATTAACTTAGATCTGATTTTCAAATTGTCATTTCTAAAATCAGAAGTAGATATTTTCAAGTAAACAACTTTAAACTAATAACTTAGCCTTGATTTACAAATTGAGTATTCTAAAATAAGACTTAGTTATTTTGAAGTAAAGAACGTCAAACTATTAACTTAGATCTGATTTTCAAATTGTCATTTCTAAAATCAGTGGTAGTTTTTTTCAAGTGAAGAACTTCATACTAATAACTTAGTTTTAATTTACAAATTCACTAGTCTAAAATAAGACTTAGTTATTTTAAATTAAAGAACGTCAAACTGTTAACTTAGATCTGATTTTCAAATTGTCATTTCTAAAATTAGTAGTAGATATTTTCAACTAAAGAACTTCAAACTAATAACTTTGTTTTAAATTACAAATTCACTATACTAAAATAAGACTTAGTTATTTAGAAGTAAAGAACGTCAAACTATTAACTTAGATCTGATTTTCAAATTGTCATTTCTAAAATCAGTGGTAGTTTTTTTCAAGTGAAGAACTTCATACTAATAACTTAGTTTTAAATTACAAATTCACTATACTATAATAAGACTTAGTTATTTAAAAGTAAAGAACGTCAAACTATTAACTTAGATCTGATTTTCAAATTGTCATTTCTAAAACAAGAAGTAGATATTTTCAAGTAAAGAACTTTAAACTAATAACTTAGCCTTGATTTACAAATTGAGTATTCTAAAATAAGAATTAGTTATTTGGAAGTAAAGAACGTCAAACTATTAACTTAGATCTGATTTTCAAATTGTCATTTCTAAAATCAGAAGTAGATATTTTCAAGTAAACATTTTTAAACTAATTACTTAGCCTTGATTTACAAATTGAGTATTCTAAAATAAGACTTAGTTATTTTAAAGTAAACAAACCTCAAACTATTAACTTAGATCTGATTTTCAAATTGTCATTTCTAAAATCAGTGGTAGTTTTTTTCAAGTAAAGAACTTCATACTAATAACTTAGTTTTTATTTACAAATTCACTAGTCTAAAATAAAACTTAGTTATTTTAAAGTAAAGAATGTCAAACTGTTAACTTAGATTTTATTTTCAAATTGTCATTTCTAAAATCAGTAGTAGATATTTTCAAGTAAAGAACTTCAAACTAATAACTTTGTTTTAAATTACAAATTCACTATACTAAAATAGGACTTAGTTATTTAGAAGTAAAGAACGTCAAACAATTAACTTAGATCTGATTTTCAAATTGTCATTTCTAAAATCAGTGGTAGTTTTTTTCAAGTGAAGAACTTCATACTAATAACTTAGTTTTGGTTTACAAATTCACTATACTAAAATAAGACTTAGTTGTTTTGAAGTAAAGAACGTCAAACTATTAACTTAGATCTGATTTTCAAATTGTCATTTCTAAAATCAGTGGTAGTTTTTTTCAAGTGAAGAACTTCATACTAAAAACTTAGTTTTAATTTACAAATTCACTAGTCTAAAATAAGACTTAGTTTTTTTAAAGTAAAGAACGTCAAACTGTTAATTTAGATCTGATTTTCAAATTGTCATTTCTAAAATCAGTGGTAGTTTTTTTCAAGTGAAGAACTTCATACTAACAACTTAGATTTGGTTAACAAATTCACTATACTAAAATAAGACTTAGTTGTTTTGAAGTAAAGAACGTCAAACTATTAACTTAGATCTGATTTTCAAATTGTCATTTCTAAAATCAGAAGTAGATATTTTCAAGTAAACAACTTTAAACTAATAACTTAGCCTTGATTTACAAATTGAGTATTCTAAAATAAGACTTAGTTATTTTGAAGTAAAGAACGTCAAACTACTAACTTAGATCTGATTTTCAAATTGTCATTTCTAAAACAAGAAGTAGATATTTTCAAGTAAAGAACTTTAAACTAATAACTTAGCCTTGATTTACAAATTGAGTATTCTAAAATAAGACTTAGTTATTTTAAAGTAAAGAACGTCAAACTGTTAATTTAGATCTGATTTTCAAATTGTCATTTCTAAAATCAGTGGTAGTTTTTTTCAAGTGAAGAACTTCATACTAACAACTTAGTTTTGGTTTACAAATTCACTATACTAAAATAAGACTTAGTTATTTAGAAGTAAAGAACGTCAAACTATTAACTTAGATCTGATTTTCAAATTGTCATTTCTAAAATCAGAAGTAGATATTTTCAAGTAAACAACTTTAAACTAATAACTTAGCCTTGATTTACAAATTGAGTATTCTAAAATAAGACTTAGTTATTTTGAAGTAAAGAACGTCAAACTATTAACTTAGATCTGATTTTCAAATTGTCATTTCTAAAATCAGTGGTAGTTTTTTTCAAGTGAAGAACTTCATACTAATAACTTAGTTTTAAATTACAAATTCACTATACTAAAATAAGACTTAGTTATTTAGAAGTAAAGAACGTCAAACTATTAACTTAGATCTGATTTTCAAATTGTCATTTCTAAAACAAGAAGTAGATATTTTCAAGTAAAGAACTTTAAACTAATAACTTAGCCTTGATTTACAAATTGAGTATTCTAAAATAAGAATTAGTTATTTGGAAGTAAAGAACGTCAAACTATTAACTTAGATCTGATTTTCAAATTGTAATTTCTAAAATCAGTGGTAGTTTTTTTCAAGTGAAGAACTTCATACTAATAACTTAGTTTTAATTTACAAATTCACTAGTCTAAAATAAGACTTAGTTATTTTAAATTAAAGAACGTCAAACTATTAACTTAGATCTAATTTTCAAATTGTTTTTTCTAAAATCAGAAGTAGATATTTTCAAGTAAACAACTTTAAACTAATAACTTAGCCATGATTTACAAATTGGGTATTCTAAAATAAGACTTGGTTATTTTGAAGTAAAGAACGTCAAACTATTAACTTAGATCTGATTTTCAAATTGTCATTTCTAAAATCAGTAGTAGATATTTTCAAGTAAAGAACTTCAAACTAATAACTGTGTTTTAAATTACAAATTCACTATACTAAAATAAGACTTAGTTATTTAGAAATAAAGAACGTCAAACTATTAACTTAGATCTGATTTTCAAATTGTCATTTCTAAAACAAGAAGTATTTGTTTTCAAGTAAAGAACTTTAAACTAATAACTTAGCCTTGATTTACAAATTGAGTATTCTAAAATAAGACTTAGTTATTTTGAAATAAAGAACGTCAAACTATTAACTTAGATCTGATTTTCAAATTGTCATTTCTAAAATCAGTGGTAGTTTTTTTCAAGTGAAGAACTTCATACTGATAACTTAGTTTTGGTTTACAAATTCACTATACTAAAATAAGACTTAGTTGTTTTGAAGTAAAGAACGTCAAACTATTAACTTAGATCTGATTTTCAAATTGTCATTTCTAAAATCAGAAGTAGATATTTTCAAGTAAACAACTTTAAACTAATAACTTAGCCTTGATTTACAAATTGAGTATTCTAAAATAAGACTTAGTTATTTTGAAGTAAAGAACGTCAAACTATTAACTTAGATCTGATTTTCAAATTGTCATTTCTAAAAACAGTGGTAGTTTTTTTCAAGTGAAGAACTTCATACTAATAACTTAGTTTTAATTTACAAATTCACTAGTCTAAAATAAGACTTAGTTATTTTAAATTAAAGAACGTCAAACTGTTAACTTAGATCTGATTTTCAAATTGTCATTTCTAAAATTAGTAGTAGATATTTTCAACTAAAGAACTTCAAACTAATAACTTTGTTTTAAATTACAAATTCACTATACTAAAATAAGACTTAGTTATTTAGAAGTAAAGAACGTCAAACTATTAACTTAGATCTGATTTTCAAATTGTCATTTCTAAAATCAGTAGTAGATATTTTCAAGTAAACAACTTTAAACTAATAACTTAGCCTTGATTTACAAATTGAGTATTCTAAAATAAGAGTTAGTTATTTTGAAGTAGAGAACGTCAAACTATTAACTTAGATCTAATTTTCAAATTGTCTTTTCTAAAATCAGTGGTAGTTTTTTTCAAGTGAAGAACTTCATACTAATAACTTAGTTTTAATTTACAAATTCACTAGTCTAAAATAAGACTTAGTTATTTTAAAGTAAAGAACGTCAAACTTTTAACTTAGATCTGATTTTCAAATTGTCATTTCTAAAATCAGTAGTAGATATTTTCAAGTAAAGAACTTCAAACTAATAACTTTGTTTTAAATTACAAATTCACTATACTAAAATAAGACTTAGTTATTTAGAAGTAAAGAACGTCAAACTATTAACTTAGATCTGATTTTCAAATTGTCATTTCTAAAATCAGTAGTAGATATTTTCAAGTAAACAACTTTAAACTAATAACTTAGCCTTGATTTACAAATTGAGTATTCTAAAATAAGACTTAGTTATTTTGAAGTAAAGAACGTCAAACTATTAACTTAGATCTGATTTTCAAATTGTCTTTTCTAAAATCAGTGGTAGTTTTTTTCAAGTGAAGAACTTCATACTAATAACTTAGTTTTAATTTACAAATTCACTAGTCTAAAATAAGACTTAGTTATTTTAAAGTAAAGAACGTCAAACTTTTAACTTAGATCTGATTTTCAAATTGTCATTTCTAAAATCAGTAGTAGATATTTTCAAGTAAAGAACTTCAAACTAATAACTTTGTTTTAAATTACAAATTCACTATACTAAAATAAGACTTAGTTATTTAGAAGTAAAGAACGTCAAACTATTAACTTAGATCTGATTTTCAAATTGTCATTTCTAAAATCAGTGGTAGTTTTTTTCAAGTGAAGAACTTCATACTAATAACTTAGTTTTAATTTACAAATTCACTAGTCTAAAATAAGACTTAGTTATCTTAAAGTAAAGAACGTCAAACTTTTAACTTAGATCTGATTTTCAAATTGTCATTTCTAAAATCAGTAGTAGATATTTTCAAGTAAAGAACTTTAAACTAATAACTTAGCCTTGATTTACAAATTGAGTATTCTAAAATAAGACTTAGTTATTTTGAAGTAAAGAACGTCAAACTATTAACTTAGATCTGATTTTCAAATTGTCATTTCTAAAATCAGTGGTAGTTTTTTTCAAGTGAGGAACTTCATACTAACAACTTAGTTTTGGTTAACAAATTCACTATACTAAAATAAGACTTAGTTGTTTTGAAGTAAAGAACGTCAAACTATTAACTTAGATCTGATTTTCAAATTGTCATTTCGAAAATCAGAAGTAGATATTTTCAAGTAAACAACTTTAAACTAATAACTTAGCCTTGATTTACAAATTGAGTATTCTAAAATAAGACTTAGTTATTTGGAAGTAAAGAACGTCAAACTATTAACTTAGATCTGATTTTCAAATTGTCATTTCTAAAATCAGAAGTAGATATTTTCAAGTAAACATTTTTAAACTAATTACTTAGCCTTGATTTACAAATTGAGTATTCTAAAATAAGACTTAGTTATTTTAAAGTAAACAAACCTCAAACTATTAACTTAGATCTGATTTTCAAATTGTCATTTCTAAAATCAGTGGTAGTTTTTTTCAAGTGAAGAACTTCATACTGATAACTTAGTTTTGGTTTACAAATTCACTATACTAAAATAAGACTTAGTTGTTTTGAAGTAAAGAACGTCAAACTATTAACTTAGATCTGATTTTCAAATTGTCATTTCTAAAATCAGAAGTAGATATTTTCAAGTAAACAACTTTAAACTAATAACTTAGCCTTGATTTACAAATTGAGTATTCTAAAATAAGACTTAGTTATTTTGAAGTAAAGAACGTCAAACTATTAACTTAGATCTGATTTTCAAATTGTCATTTCTAAAATCAGTGGTAGTTTTTTTCAAGTGAAGAACTTCATACTAATAACTTAGTTTTAATTTACAAATTCACTAGTCTAAAATAAGACTTAGTTATTTTAAATTAAAGAACGTCAAACTGTTAACTTAGATCTGATTTTCAAATTGTCATTTCTAAAATTAGTAGTAGATATTTTCAACTAAAGAACTTCAAACTAATAACTTTGTTTTAAATTACAAATTCACTATACTAAAATAAGACTTAGTTATTTAGAAGTAAAGAACGTCAAACTATTAACTTAGATCTGATTTTCAAATTGTCATTTCTAAAATCAGTAGTAGATATTTTCAAGTAAACAACTTTAAACTAATAACTTAGCCTTGATTTACAAATTGAGTATTCTAAAATAAGAGTTAGTTATTTTGAAGTAGAGAACGTCAAACTATTAACTTAGATCTGATTTTCAAATTGTCTTTTCTAAAATCAGTGGTAGTTTTTTTCAAGTGAAGAACTTCATACTAATAACTTAGTTTTAATTTACAAATTCACTAGTCTAAAATAAGACTTAGTTATTTTAAAGTAAAGAACGTCAAACTTTTAACTTAGATCTGATTTTCAAATTGTCATTTCTAAAATCAGTAGTAGATATTTTCAAGTAAAGAACTTCAAACTAATAACTTTGTTTTAAATTACAAATTCACTATACTAAAATAAGACTTAGTTATTTAGAAGTAAAGAACGTCAAACTATTAACTTAGATCTGATTTTCAAATTGTCATTTCTAAAATCAGTGGTAGTTTTTTTCAAGTGAAGAACTTCATACTAATAACTTAGTTTTAATTTACAAATTCACTAGTCTAAAATAAGACTTAGTTATCTTAAAGTAAAGAACGTCAAACTTTTAACTTAGATCTGATTTTCAAATTGTCATTTCTAAAATCAGTAGTAGATATTTTCAAGTAAAGAACTTTAAACTAATAACTTAGCCTTGATTTACAAATTGAGTATTCTAAAATAAGACTTAGTTATTTTGAAGTAAAGAACGTCAAACTATTAACTTAGATCTGATTTTCAAATTGTCATTTCTAAAATCAGTGGTAGTTTTTTTCAAGTGAAGAACTTCATACTAACAACTTAGTTTTGGTTAACAAATTCACTATACTAAAATAAGACTTAGTTGTTTTGAAGTAAAGAACGTCAAACTATTAACTTAGATCTGATTTTCAAATTGTCATTTCGAAAATCAGAAGTAGATATTTTCAAGTAAACAACTTTAAACTAATAACTTAGCCTTGATTTACAAATTGAGTATTCTAAAATAAGACTTAGTTATTTGGAAGTAAAGAACGTCAAACTATTAACTTAGATCTGATTTTCAAATTGTCATTTCTAAAATCAGAAGTAGATATTTTCAAGTAAACATTTTTAAACTAATTACTTAGCCTTGATTTACAAATTGAGTATTCTAAAATAAGACTTAGTTATTTTAAAGTAAACAAACCTCAAACTATTAACTTAGATCTGATTTTCAAATTGTCATTTCTAAAATCAGTGGTAGTTTTTTTCAAGTAAAGAACTTCATACTAATAACTTAGTTTTAATTTACAAATTCACTAGTCTAAAATAAAACTTAGTTATTTTAAAGTAAAGAACGTCAAACTGTTAACTTAGATTTTATTTTCAAATTGTCATTTCTAAAATCAGTAGTAGATATTTTCAAGTAAAGAACTTCAAACTAATAACTTTGTTTTAAATTACAAATTCACTATACTAAAATAGGACTTAGTTATTTAGAAGTAAAGAACGTCAAACTATTAACTTAGATCTGATTTTCAAATTGTCATTTCTAAAACAAGAAGTAGATATTTTCAAGTAAAGAACTTTAAACTAATAACTTAGCCTTGATATACAAATTGAGTATTCTAAAATAAGACTTAGTTATTTTGAAGTAAAGAACGTCAAACAATTAACTTAGATCTGATTTTCAAATTGTCATTTCTAAAATCAGTGGTAGTTTTTTTCAAGTGAAGAACTTCATACTAATAACTTAGTTTTGGTTTACAAATTCACTATACTAAAATAAGACTTAGTTGTTTTGAAGTAAAGAACGTCAAACTATTAACTTAGATCTGATTTTCAAATTGTCATTTCTAAAATCAGTGGTAGTTTTTTTCAAGTGAAGAACTTCATACTAAAAACTTAGTTTTAATTTACAAATTCACTAGTCTAAAATAAGACTTAGTTTTTTTAAAGTAAAGAACGTCAAACTGTTAATTTAGATCTGATTTTCAAATTGTCATTTCTAAAATCAGTGGTAGTTTTTTTCAAGTGAAAAACTTCATACTAACAACTTAGATTTGGTTAACAAATTCACTATACTAAAATAAGACTTAGTTGTTTTGAAGTAAAGAACGTCAAACTATTAACTTAGATCTGATTTTCAAATTGTCATTTCTAAAATCAGAAGTAGATATTTTCAAGTAAACAACTTTAAACTAATAACTTAGCCTTGATTTACAAATTGAGTATTCTAAAATAAGACTTAGTTATTTTGAAGTAAAGAACGTCAAACTACTAACTTAGATCTGATTTTCAAATTGTCATTTCTAAAATCAGTGGTAGTTTTTTTTCAAGTGAAGAACTTCATACTAATAACTTAGTTTTAAATTACAAATTCACTATACTAAAATAAGACTTAGTTATTTAGAAGTAAAGAACGTCAAACTATTAACTTAAATCTGATTTTCAAATTGTCATTTCTAAAACAAGAAGTAGATATTTTCAAGTAAAGAACTTTAAACTAATAACTTAGCCTTGATTTACAAATTGAGTATTCTAAAATAAGAATTAGTTATTTGGAAGTAAAGAACGTCAAACTATTAACTTAGATCTGATTTTCAAATTGTAATTTCTAAAATCAGTGGTAGTTTTTTTCAAGTGAAGAACTTCATACTAATAACTTAGTTTTAATTTACAAATTCACTAGTCTAAAATAAGACTTAGTTATTTTAAATTAAAGAACGTCAAACTATTAACTTAGATCTGATTTTCAAATTGTTTTTTCTAAAATCAGAAGTAGATATTTTCAAGTAAACAACTTTAAACTAATAACTTAGCCATGATTTACAAATTGAGTATTCTAAAATAAGACTTGGTTATTTTGAAGTAAAGAACGTCAAACTATTAACTTAGATCTGATTTTCAAATTGTCATTTCTAAAATCAGTGGTAGTTTTTTTCAAGTGAAGAACTTCATACTGATAACTTAGTTTTGGTTTACTAATTCACTATACTAAAATAAGACTTAGTTATTTAGAAGTAAAGAACGTCAAACTATTAACTTAAATCTGATTTTCAAATTGTCATTTCTAAAATCAGAAGTAGATATTTTCAAGTAAACAACTTTAAACTAATAACTTAGCCTTGATTTACAAATTGAGTATTCTAAAATAAGACTTAGTTATTTTGAAGTAAAAAACGTCAAACTATCAACTTGGATCTGATTTTCAAATTGTCATTTCTAAATTCAGTGGTAGTTTTTTTCAAGTGAAGAACTTCATACTAATAACTTAGTTTTAATTTACAAATTCACTAGTCTAAAATAAGACTTAGTTATTTTAAATTAAAGAACGTCAAACTGTTAACTTAGATCTGATTTTCAAATTTTCATTTCTAAAATTAGTACTAGATATTTTCAAGTAAAGAACTTCAAACTAATAACTTTGTTTTAAATTACAAATTCACTATACTAAAATAAGACTTAGTTATTTAGAAGTAAAGAACGTCAAACTATTAACTTAGATCTGATTTTCAAATTGTCATTTCTAAAATCAGTAGTAGATATTTTCAAGTAAACAACTTTAAACTAATAACTTAGCCTTGATTTACAAATTGAGTATTTTAAAATAAAACTTAGTTATTTTGAAGTAAAGAACGTCAAACTATTAACTTAGATCTCATTTTCAAATTGTCTTTTCTAAAATCAGTGGTAGTTTTTTTCAAGTGAAGAACTTCATACTAATAACTTAGTTTTAATTTACAAATTCACTAGTCTAAAATAAGACTTAGTTATTTTAAAGTAAAGTACGTCAAACTTTTAACTTAGATCTGATTTTCAAATTGTCATTTCTAAAATCAGTAGTAGATGTTTTCAAGTAAAGAACTTCAAACTAATAACATTGTTTTAAATTACAAATTCACTATACTAAAATAAGACTTAGTTATTTAGAAGTAAAGAACGTCAAACTATTAACTTAGATCTGATTTTCAAATTGTCATTTCTAAAATCAGTAGTAGATATTTTCAAGTAAACAACTTTAAACTAATAACTTAGCCTTGATTTACAAATTGAGTATTCTAAAATAAGAGTTAGTTATTTTGAAGTAGAGAACGTCAAACTATTAACTTAGATCTGATTTTCAAATTGTCTTTTCTAAAATCAGTGGTAGTTTTTTTCAAGTGAAGAACTTCATACTAATAACTTAGTTTTAATTTACAAATTCACTAGTCTAAAATAAGACTTAGTTATTTTAAAGTAAAGAACGTCAAACTTTTAACTTAGATCTGATTTTCAAATTGTCATTTCTAAAATCAGTAGTAGATATTTTCAAGTAAAGAACTTCAAACTAATAACTTTGTTTTAAATTACAAATTCACTATACTAAAATAAGACTTAGTTATTTAGAAGTAAAGAACGTCAAACTATTAACTTAGATCTGATTTTCAAATTGTCATTTCTAAATTCAGTGGTAGTTTTTTTCAAGTGAAGAACTTCATACTAATAACTTAGTTTTAATTTACAAATTCACTAGTCTAAAATAAGACTTAGTTATCTTAAAGTAAAGAACGTCAAACTTTTAACTTAGATCTGATTTTCAAATTGTCATTTCTAAAATCAGTAGTAGATATTTTCAAGTAAAGAACTTTAAACTAATAACTTAGCCTTGATTTACAAATTGAGTATTCTAAAATAAGACTTAGTTATTTTGAAGTAAAGAACGTCAAACTATTAACTTAGATCTGATTTTCAAATTGTCATTTCTAAAATCAGTGGTAGTTTTTTTCAAGTGAAGAACTTCATACTAACAACTTAGTTTTGGTTAACAAATTCACTATACTAAAATAAGACTTAGTTGTTTTGAAGTAAAGAACGTCAAACTATTAACTTAGATCTGATTTTCAAATTGTCATTTCGAAAATCAGAAGTAGATATTTTCAAGTAAACAACTTTAAACTAATAACTTAGCCTTGATTTACAAATTGAGTATTCTAAAATAAGACTTAGTTATTTGGAAGTAAAGAACGTCAAACTATTAACTTAGATCTGATTTTCAAATTGTCATTTCTAAAATCAGAAGTAGATATTTTCAAGTAAACATTTTTAAACTAATTACTTAGCCTTGATTTACAAATTGAGTATTCTAAAATAAGACTTAGTTATTTTAAAGTAAACAAACCTCAAACTATTAACTTAGATCTGATTTTCAAATTGTCATTTCTAAAATCAGTGGTAGTTTTTTTCAAGTAAAGAACTTCATACTAATAACTTAGTTTTAATTTACAAATTCACTAGTCTAAAATAAAACTTAGTTATTTTAAAGTAAAGAACGTCAAACTGTTAACTTAGATTTTATTTTCAAATTGTCATTTCTAAAATCAGTAGTAGATATTTTCAAGTAAAGAACTTCAAACTAATAACTTTGTTTTAAATTACAAATTCACTATACTAAAATAGGACTTAGTTATTTAGAAGTAAAGAACGTCAAACTATTAACTTAGATCTGATTTTCAAATTGTCATTTCTAAAACAAGAAGTAGATATTTTCAAGTAAAGAACTTTAAACTAATAACTTAGCCTTGATATACAAATTGAGTATTCTAAAATAAGACTTAGTTATTTTGAAGTAAAGAACGTCAAACAATTAACTTAGATCTGATTTTCAAATTGTCATTTCTAAAATCAGTGGTAGTTTTTTTCAAGTGAAGAACTTCATACTAATAACTTAGTTTTGGTTTACAAATTCACTATACTAAAATAAGACTTAGTTGTTTTGAAGTAAAGAACGTCAAACTATTAACTTAGATCTGATTTTCAAATTGTCATTTCTAAAATCAGTGGTAGTTTTTTTCAAGTGAAGAACTTCATACTAAAAACTTAGTTTTAATTTACAAATTCACTAGTCTAAAATAAGACTTAGTTTTTTTAAAGTAAAGAACGTCAAACTGTTAATTTAGATCTGATTTTCAAATTGTCATTTCTAAAATCAGTGGTAGTTTTTTTCAAGTGAAAAACTTCATACTAACAACTTAGATTTGGTTAACAAATTCACTATACTAAAATAAGACTTAGTTGTTTTGAAGTAAAGAACGTCAAACTATTAACTTAGATCTGATTTTCAAATTGTCATTTCTAAAATCAGAAGTAGATATTTTCAAGTAAACAACTTTAAACTAATAACTTAGCCTTGATTTACAAATTGAGTATTCTAAAATAAGACTTAGTTATTTTGAAGTAAAGAACGTCAAACTACTAACTTAGATCTGATTTTCAAATTGTCATTTCTAAAATCAGTGGTAGTTTTTTTTCAAGTGAAGAACTTCATACTAATAACTTAGTTTTAAATTACAAATTCACTATACTAAAATAAGACTTAGTTATTTAGAAGTAAAGAACGTCAAACTATTAACTTAAATCTGATTTTCAAATTGTCATTTCTAAAACAAGAAGTAGATATTTTCAAGTAAAGAACTTTAAACTAATAACTTAGCCTTGATTTACAAATTGAGTATTCTAAAATAAGAATTAGTTATTTGGAAGTAAAGAACGTCAAACTATTAACTTAGATCTGATTTTCAAATTGTAATTTCTAAAATCAGTGGTAGTTTTTTTCAAGTGAAGAACTTCATACTAATAACTTAGTTTTAATTTACAAATTCACTAGTCTAAAATAAGACTTAGTTATTTTAAATTAAAGAACGTCAAACTATTAACTTAGATCTGATTTTCAAATTGTTTTTTCTAAAATCAGAAGTAGATATTTTCAAGTAAACAACTTTAAACTAATAACTTAGCCATGATTTACAAATTGAGTATTCTAAAATAAGACTTGGTTATTTTGAAGTAAAGAACGTCAAACTATTAACTTAGATCTGATTTTCAAATTGTCATTTCTAAAATCAGTGGTAGTTTTTTTCAAGTGAAGAACTTCATACTGATAACTTAGTTTTGGTTTACTAATTCACTATACTAAAATAAGACTTAGTTGTTTTGAAGTAAAGAACGTCAAACTATTAACTTAGATCTGATTTTCAAATTGTCATTTCTAAAATCAGAAGTAGATATTTTCAAGTAAACAACTTTAAACTAATAACTTAGCCTTGATTTACAAATTGAGTGTTCTAAAATAAGACTTAGTTATTTTGAAGTAAAAAACGTCAAACTATCAACTTAGATCTGATTTTCAAATTGTCATTTCTAAATTCAGTGGTAGTTTTTTTCAAGTGAAGAACTTCATACTAATAACTTAGTTTTAATTTACAAATTCACTAGTCTAAAATAAGACTTAGTTATTTTAAATTAAAGAACGTCAAACTGTTAACTTAGATCTGATTTTCAAATTTTCATTTCTAAAATTAGTACTAGATATTTTCAAGTAAAGAACTTCAAACTAATAACTTTGTTTTAAATTACAAATTCACTATACTAAAATAAGACTTAGTTATTTAGAAGTAAAGAACGTCAAACTATTAACTTAGATCTGATTTTCAAATTGTCATTTCTAAAATCAGTAGTAGATATTTTCAAGTAAACAACTTTAAACTAATAACTTAGCCTTGATTTACAAATTGAGTATTTTAAAATAAGACTTAGTTATTTTGAAGTAAAGAACGTCAAAATATTAACTTAGATCTCATTTTCAAATTGTCTTTTCTAAAATCAGTGGTAGTTTTTTTCAAGTGAAGAACTTCATACTAATAACTTAGTTTTAATTTACAAATTCACTAGTCTAAAATAAGACTTAGTTATTTTAAAGTAAAGTACGTCAAACTTTTAACTTAGATCTGATTTTCAAATTGTCATTTCTAAAATCAGTAGTAGATGTTTTCAAGTAAAGAACTTCAAACTAATAACATTGTTTTAAATTACAAATTCACTATACTAAAATAAGACTTAGTTATTTAGAAGTAAAGAACGTCAAACTATTAACTTAGATCTGATTTTCAAATTGTCATTTCTAAAATCAGTAGTAGATGTTTTCAAGTAAAGAACTTCAAACTAATAACATTGTTTTAAATTACAAATTCACTATACTAAAATAAGACTTAGTTATTTAGAAGTAAAGAACGTCAAACTGTTAATTTAGATCTGATTTTCAAATTGTCATTTCTAAAATCAGTGGTAGTTTTTTTCAAGTGAAGAACTTCATACTAACAACTTAATTTTGGTTTACAAATTCACTATACTAAAATAAGACTTAGTTATTTAGAAGTAAAGAACGTCAAACTATTAACTTAGATCTGATTTTCAAATTGTCATTTCTAAAATCAGAAGTAGATATTTTCAAGTAAACAACTTTAAACTAATAACTTAGCCTTGATTTACAAATTGAGTATTCTAAAATAAGAGTTAGTTATTTTGAAGTAAAGAACGTCAAACTATTAACTTAGATCTGATTTTCAAATTGTCATTTCTAAAATCAGTGGTAGTTTTTTTCAAGTGAAGAACTTCATACTAATAACTTAGTTTTAAATTACAAATTCACTATACTAAAATAAGACTTAGTTGATTTGAAGTAAAGAACGTCAAACTATTAACTTAGAACTGATTTTCAAATTGTCATTTCTAAAATCAGAAGTAGATGTTTTCAAGTAAACAACTTTAAACTAATAACTTAGCCTTGATTTACAAATTGAGTATTCTAAAATAAGACTTAGTTATTTTGAAGTAAGGAACGTCAAACTATCAACTTAGATCTGATTTTCAAATTGGCATTTCTAAAATCAGTGGTAGTTTTTTTCAAGTGAAGAACTTCATACTAGTAACTTAGTTTTAATTTACAAATTCACTAGTCTAAAATAAGACTTAGTTATTTTAAAGTAAAGAACGTCAAACTGTTAACTTAGATCTGATTTTCAAATTGTCATTTCTAAAATCAGTAGTAGATATATTCAAGTAAAGAACTTCAAACTAATAACTTTGTTTTAAATTACAAATTCACTATACTAAAATAAGACTTAGTTGTTTTGAAGTAAAGAACGTCAAACTATTAACTTAGATTTGATTTTCAAATTGTCATTTCTAAAATCAGAAGTAGATATTTTCAAGTAAAGAACTTTAAACTAATAACTTAGCCTTGATTTACAAATTGAGTATTCTAAAATAAGACTTAGTTATTTTGAAGTAAAGAACGTCAAACTATTAACTTAGATCTGATTTTCAAATTGTCATTTCTAAAATCAATGGTAGTTTTTTTCAAGTGAAGAACTTCATACTAATAACTTAGTTTTCATTTACAAATTCACTAGTCTAAAATAAGACTTAGTTATTTTAAAGTAAAGAACGTCAAACTGTTAATTTAGATCTGATTTTCAAATTGTCATTTCTAAAATCAGTGGTAGTTTTTTTCAAGTGAAGAACTTCATACTAACAACTTAGTTTTGGTTTACAAATTCACTATACTAAAATAAGACTTAGTTATTTAGAAGTAAAGAACGTCAAACTATTAACTTAGATCTGATTTTCAAATTGTCATTTCTAAAATCAGAAGTAGATATTTTCAAGTAAACAACTTTAAACTAATAACTTAGTCTTGATTTACAAATTGAGTATTCTAAAATAAGACTTAGTTATTTTGAAGTAAAGAACGTCAAACTATTAACTTAGATCTGATTTTCAAATTGTCATTTCTAAAATCAGTGGTAGTTTTTTTCAAGTGAAGAACTTCATACTAATAACTTAGTTTTAAATTACAAATTCACTATACTAAAATAAGACTTAGTTATTTAGAAGTAAAGAACGTCAATCTATTAACTTAGATCTGATTTTCAAATTGTCATTTCTAAAACAAGAAGTAGATATTTTCAAGTAAAGAACTTTAAACTAAGAACTTAGCCTTGATTTACAAATTGAGTATTCTAAAATAAGAATTAGTTATTTGGAAGTAAAGAACGTCAAACTATTAACTTAGATCTGATTTTCAAATTGTCATTTCGAAAACCAGTGGTAGTTTTTTTCAAGTGTAGAACTTCATACTAACAACTTAGTTTTGGTTTACAAATTCACTATACTAAAATAAGACTTAGTTGATTTGAAGTAAAGAACGTCAAACTATTAACTTAGAACTGATTTTCAAATTGTCATTTCTAAAATCAGAAGTAGATATTTTCAAGTAAACAACTTTAAACTAATAACTTAGCCTTGATTTACAAATTGAGTATTCTAAAATAAGACTTAGTTATTTTGAAGTAAGGAACGTCAAACTATTAACTTAGATCTGATTTTCAAATTGGCATTTCTAAAATCAGTGGTAGTTTTTTTCAAGTGAAGAACTTCATACTAGTAACTTAGTTTTAATTTACAAATTCACTAGTCTAAAATAAGACTTAGTTATTTTAAAGTAACGAACGTCAAACTGTTAACTTAGATCTGATTTTCAAATTGTCATTTCTAAAATCAGTAGTAGATATATTCAAGTAAAGAACTTTAAACTAAGAACTTAGCCTTGATTTACAAATTGAGTATTCTAAAATAAGAATTAGTTATTTGGAAGTAAAGAACGTCAAACTATTAACTTAGATCTGATTTTCAAATTGTCATTTCGAAAACCAGTGGTAGTTTTTTTCAAGTGTAGAACTTCATACTAACAACTTAGTTTTGGTTTACAAATTCACTATACTAAAATAAGACTTAGTTGATTTGAAGTAAAGAACGTCAAACTATTAACTTAGAACTGATTTTCAAATTGTCATTTCTAAAATCAGAAGTAGATATTTTCAAGTAAACAACTTTAAACTAATAACTTAGCCTTGATTTACAAATTGAGTATTCTAAAATAAGACTTAGTTATTTTGAAGTAAGGAACGTCAAACTATTAACTTAGATCTGATTTTCAAATTGGCATTTCTAAAATCAGTGGTAGTTTTTTTCAAGTGAAGAACTTCATACTAGTAACTTAGTTTTAATTTACAAATTCACTAGTCTAAAATAAGACTTAGTTATTTTAAAGTAAAGAACGTCAAAATGTTAACTTAGATCTGATTTTCAAATTGTCATTTCTAAAATCAGTAGTAGATATATTCAAGTAAAGAACTTCAAACTAATAACTTTGTTTTAAATTACAAATTCACTATACTAAAATAAGACTTAGTTGTTTTGAAGTAAAGAACGTCAAACTATTAACTTAGATTTGATTTTCAAATTGTCATTTCTAAAATCAGAAGTAGATATTTTCAAGTAAAGAACTTTAAACTAATAACTTAGCCTTGATTTACAAATTGAGTATTCTAAAATAAGACTTAGTTATTTTGAAGTAAAGAACGTCAAACTATTAACTTAGATCTGATTTTCAAATTGTCATTTCTAAAATCAGTGGTAGTTTTTTTCAAGTGAAGAACTTCATACTAATAACTTAGTTTTAATTTACAAATTCACTAGTCTAAAATAAGACTTAGTTATTTTAAAGTAAAGAACGTCAAACTGTTAATTTAGATCTGATTTTCAAATTGTCATTTCTAAAATCAGTGGTAGTTTTTTTCAAGTGAAGAACTTCATACTAACAACTTAGTTTTGGTTAACAAATTCACTATACTAAAATAAGACTTAGTTGTTTTGAAGTAAAGAACGTCAAACTATTAACTTAGATATGATTTTCAAATTGTCATTTCTAAAATCAGAAGTAGATATTTT
This sequence comes from Cantharis rustica, assembly GCA_911387805.1. NCBI lineage: Eukaryota > Metazoa > Arthropoda > Insecta > Coleoptera > Cantharidae > Cantharis > Cantharis rustica. The sequence continues at coordinate 37,146,178 of OU426878.1, forward strand.
CAAGTAAACAACTTTAAACTAATAACTTAGCCTTGATTTACAAATTGAGTATTCTAAAATAAGACTTAGTTATTTTGAAGTAAAAAACGTCAAACTATTAACTTAGATCTGATTTTCAAATTGTCATTTCTAAAATCAGTGGTAGTTTTTTTCAAGTGAAGAACTTCATACTAATAACTTAGTTTTAAATTACAAATTCACTATACTATAATAAGACTTAGTTATTTAAAAGTAAAGAACGTCAAACTATTAACTTAGATCTGATTTTCAAATTGTCATTTCTAAAACAAGAAGTAGATATTTTCAAGTAAAGAACTTTAAACTAATAACTTAGCCTTGATTTACAAATTGGGTATTCTAAAATAAGAATTAGTTATTTGGAAGTAAAGAACGTCAAACTATTAACTTAGATCTGATTTTCAAATTGTCATTTCTAAAATCAGTGGTAGTTTTTTTCAAGTGAAGAACTTCATACTAATAACTTAGTTTTAATTTACAAATTCACTAGTCTAAAATAAGACTTAGTTATTTTAAAGTAAAGAACGTCAAACTGTTAATTTAGATCTGATTTTCAAATTGTCATTTCTAAAATCAGTGGTAGTTTTTTTCAAGTGAAGAACTTCATACTAACAACTTGGTTTTGGTTAACAAATTCACTATACTAAAATAAGACTTAGTTGTTTTGAAGTAAAGAACGTCAAACTATTAACTTAGATCTGATTTTCAAATTGTCATTTCTAAAATCAGAAGTAGATATTTTCAAGTAAACAACTTTAAACTAATAACTTAGCCTTGATTTACAAATTGAGTATTCTAAAATAAGACTTAGTTATTTTGAAGTAAAGAACGTCAAACTATTAACTTAGATCTGATTTTCAAATTGTCATTTCTAAAATCAGTGGTAGTTTTTTTCAAGTGAAGAACTTCATACTAATAACTTAGTTTTAAATTACAAATTCACTATACTATAATAAGACTTAGTTATTTAAAAGCAAAGAACGTCAAACTATTAACTTAGATCTGATTTTCAAATTGTCATTTCTAAAACAAGAAGTAGATATTTTCAAGTAAAGAACTTTAAACTAATAACTTAGCCTTGATTTACAAATTGAGTATTCTAAAATAATACTTAGTTATTTTGAAATAAAGAACGTCAAACTATTAACTTAGATCTGATTTTCAAATTGTCATTTCTAAAACAAGAAGTAGATATTTTCAAGTAAAGAACTTTAAACTAATAACTTAGCCTTGATTTACAAATTGAGTATTCTAAAATAAGACTTAGTTATTTTAAAGTAAAGAACGTCAAACTGTTAATTTAGATCTGATTTTCAAATTGTCATTTCTAAAATCAGTGGTAGTTTTTTTCAAGTGAAGAACTTCATACTGATAACTTAGTTTTGGTTTACAAATTCACTATACTAAAATAAGACTTAGTTATTTAGAAGTAAAGAACGTCAAACTATTAACTTAGATCTGATTTTCAAATTGTCATTTCTAAAATCAGAAGTAGATATTTTCAAGTAAACAACTTTAAACTAATAACTTAGCCTTGATTTACAAATTGAGTATTCTAAAATAAGACTTAGTTATTTTGAAGTAAAGAACGTCAAACTATTAACTTAGATCTGATTTTCAAATTGTCATTTCTAAAATCAGTGGTAGTTTTTTTCAAGTGAAGAACTTCATACTAATAACTTAGTTTTAAATTACAAATTCACTATACTAAAATAAGACTTAGTTATTTAGAAGTAAAGAACGTCAAACTATTAACTTAGATCTGATTTTCAAATTGTCATTTCTAAAACAAGAAGTAGATATTTTCAAGTAAAGAACTTTAAACTAATAACTTAGCCTTGATTTACAAATTGAGTATTCTAAAATAAGAATTAGTTATTTTGAAGTAAAGAACGTCAAACTATTAACTTAGATTTGATTTTCAAATTGTCATTTCTAAAATCAGAAGTAGATATTTTCAAGTAAAGAACTTTAAACTAATAACTTAGCCTTGATTTACAAATTGAGTATTCTAAAATAAGACTTAGTTATTTTGAAGTAAAGAACGTCAAACTATTAACTTAGACCTGATTTTCAAATTGTCATTTCTAAAATCAGTGGTAGTTTTTTTCAAGTGAAGAACTTCATACTAATAACTTAGTTTTCATTTACAAATTCACTAGTCTAAAATAAGACTTAGTTATTTTAAAGTAAAGAACGTCAAACTGTTAATTTAGATCTGATTTTCAAATTGTCATTTCTAAAATCAGTGGTAGTTTTTTTCAAGTGAAGAACTTCATACTAACAACTTAGTTTTGGTTTACAAATTCACTATACTAAAATAAGACTTAGTTATTTAGAAGTAAAGAACGTCAAACTATTAACTTAGATCTGATTTTCAAATTGTCATTTCTAAAATCAGAAGTAGATATTTTCAAGTAAACAACTTTAAACTAATAACTTAGTCTTGATTTACAAATTAAGTATTCTAAAATAAGACTTAGTTATTTTGAAGTAAAGAACGTCAAACTATTAACTTAGATCTGATTTTCAAATTGTCATTTCTAAAATCAGTGGTAGTTTTTTTCAAGTGAAGAACTTCATACTAATAACTTAGTTTTAAATTACAAATTCACTATACTAAAATAAGACTTAGTTATTTAGAAGTAAGGAACGTCAAACTATTAACTTAGATCTGATTTTCAAATTGTCATTTCTAAAACAAGAAGTAGATATTTTCAAGTAAAGAACTTTAAACTAAGAACTTAGCCTTGATTTACAAATTGAGTATTCTAAAATAAGAATTAGTTATTTGGAAGTAAAGAACGTCAGAAGTAAAAAACTTAGATCTGATTTTCAAATTGTCATTTCGAAAACCAGTGGTAGTTTTTTTCAAGTGTAGAACTTCATACTAACAACTTAGTTTTGGTTTACAAATTCACTATACTAAAATAAGACTTCGTTGATTTGAAGTAAAGAACGTCAAACTATTAACTTAGAACTGATTTTCAAATTGTCATTTCTAAAATCAGAAGTAGATATTTTCAAGTAAACAACTTTAAACTAATAACTTAGCTTTGATTTACAAATTAAGTATTCTAAAATAAGACTTAGTTATTTTGAAGTAAGGAACGTCGAACTATTAACTTAGATCTGATTTACAAATTGGCATTTCTAAAATAAGTGGTAGTTTTTTTCTAGTGAAGAACTTCATACTAGTAACTTAGTTTTAATTTACAAATTCACTAGTCTAAAATAAGACTTAGTTATTTTAAAGTAAAAAACGTCAAACTGTTAACTTAGATCTGATTTTCAAATTGTCATTTCTAAAATCAGTAGTAGATATATTCAAGTAAAGAACTTCATACTAATAACTTAGTTTTAATTTACAAATTCACTAGTCTAAAATAAGACTTAGTTATTTTAAAGTAAAGAACGTCAAACTGTTAATTTAGATCTGATTTTCAAATTGTCATTTCTAAAATCAGTGGTAGTTTTTTTCAAGTGAAGAACTTCATACTAACAACTTAGTTTTGGTTAACAAGTTCACTATACTAAAATAAGACTTAGTTGTTTTGAAGTAAAGAACGTCAAACTATTAACTTAGATCTGATTTTCAAATTGTCATTTCTAAAATCAGAAGTAGATATTTTCAAGTAAACAACTTTAAACTAATAACTTAGCCTTGATTTACAAATTGAGTATTCTAAAATAAGACTTAGTTATTTTGAAGTAAAGAACGTCAAACTATTAACTTAGATCTGATTTTCAAATTGTCATTTCTAAAACAAGAAGTAGATATTTTCAAGTAAAGAACTTTAAACTAATAACTTAGCCTTGATTTACAAATTGAGTATTCTAAAATAAGAATTAGTTATTTGGAAGTAAAGAACGTCAAACTATTACTTAGATCTGATTTTCAAATTGTCATTTCTAAAATCAGTGGTAGTTTTTTTCAACTGAAGAACTTCATACTAATAACTTAGTTTTAATTTACAAATTCACTAGTCTAAAATAAGACTTAAATATTTTAAAGTAAAGAACGTCAAACTGTTAATTTAGATCTGATGTTCAAATTGTCATTTCTAAAATCAGTGGTAGTTTTTTTCAAGTGAAGAACTTCATACTAACAACTTAGTTTTGGTTAACAAATTCACTATACTAAAATAAGACTTAGTTGTTTTGAAGTAAACAACGTCAAACTATTAACTTAGATCTGATTTTCAAATTGTCATTTCTAAAATCAGAAGTAGATATTTTCAAGTAAACAACTTTAAACTAATAACTTAGCCTTGATTTAGAAATTGAGTATTCTAAAATAAGACTTAGTTATTTTGAAGTAAAGAACGTCAAACTATTAACTTAGATCTGATTTTCAAATTGTCATTTCTAAAATCAGTGGTAGTTTTTTTCAAGTGAAGAACTTCATACTAATAACTTAGTTTTAAATTACAATTTCACTATACTATAATAAGACTTAGTTATTTAAAAGTAAAGAACGTCAAACTATTAACTTAGATCTGATTTTCAAATTGTCATTTCTAAAACAAGAAGTAGATATTTTCAAGTAAAGAACTTTAAACTAATAACTTAGCCTTGATTTACAAATTGAGTATTCTAAAATAAGACTTGGTTACTTTGAAGTAAAGAACGTCAAACTATTAACTTAGATCTGATTTTCAAATTGTCATTTCTAAAAACAGTAGTAGTTTTTTTCAAGTGAAGAACTTCATACTAATAACTTAGTTTTAATTTACAAATTCACTAGTCTAAAATAAGACTTAGTTATTTTAAAGTAAAGAACGTCAAACTGTTAACTTACATCTGATTTTCAAATTGTCATTTCTAAAATCAGTAGTAGATATTTTCAAGAAAAGAACTTCAAACTAATAACTTTGTTTTAAATTACAAATTCACTATACTAAAATAAGACTTAGTTATTTAGAAGTAAAGAACGTCAAACTATTAACTTAGATCTGATTTTCAAATTGTTATTTCTAAAACAAGAAGTAGATATTTTTAAGTAAAGAACTTTAAACTAATAAATTAGCTTTGATTTATAATTGAGTATTCTAAAATAAGACTTAGTTATTTTGAAGTAAAGAATGTCAAACTATTAAATTAGATCTGATTTTCAAATTGTCATTTCTAAAATCAGTGGTAGTTTTTTTTAAGTGAAGAACTTCATACTAATAACTTAGTTTTAATTTACAAATTCACTAGTCTAAAATAAGACTTAGTTATTTTAAAGTAAAGAACGTCAAACTGTTAACTTAGATATGATTTTCAAATTGTTATTTCTAAAATCAGTGGTAGTTTTTTTCAAGTGAAGAACTTCATACTAACAACTTAGTTTTGGTTAACAAATTCACTATACTAAAATAAGACTTAGTTGTTTTGAAGTAAAGAAAGTCAAACTATTAACTTAGATCTGATTTTCAAATTGTCATTTCTAAAACAAGAAGTAGATATTTTCAAGTAAAGAACTTTAAACTAATAACTTAGCCTTGATTAACAAATTGAGTATTCTAAAATAAGACTTAGTTATTTTGAAGTAAAGAACGTCAAACTATCAACTTAGATCTGATTTTCAAATTGTCATTTCTAAAACAAGAAGTAGATATTTTCAAGTAAAGAACTTTAAACTAATAACTTAGCCTTAATTTACAAATTGAGTATTCTAAAATAAGAATTAGTTATTTGGAAGTAAAGAACGCCAAACTATTAACTTAGATCTGATTTTCAAATTGTCATTTCTAAAATCAGTGGTAGTTTTTTTCAAGTGAAGAACTTCATACTGATAACTTAGTTTTGGTTTACAAATTCACTATACTAAAATAAGACTTAGTTGTTTTGAAGTAAAGAACGTCAAACTATTAACTTAGATCTGATTTTCAAATTGTCATTTCTAAAATCAGAAGTAGATATTTTCAAGTAAACACCTTTAAACTAATAACTTAGCTTTGTTTTACAAATTGAGTATTCTAAAATAAGATTTAGTTATTTTGAAGTAAAGAACGTCAAACTACTAACTTAGACTGATTTTCAAATTGTCATTTCTAAAATCAGTGGTAGTTTTTTTCAAGTGAAGAACTTCATACTAATAACTTAGTTTTAAATTACAAATTCACTATACTAAAATAAGACTTAGGTATTTAGAAGTAAAGAACGTCAAACTATTAACTTAGATCTGATTTTCAAATTGTCATTTCTAAAACAAGAAGTAGATATTTTCAAGTAAAGAACTTTAAACTAATAACTTAGCCTTGATTTACAAATTGAGTATTCTAAAATAAGAATTAGTTATTTGGAAGTAAAGAACGTCAAACTATTAACTTAGATCTGATTTTCAAATTGTCATTTCGAAAACCAGTGGTAGTTTTTTTCAAGTGTAGAACTTCATACTAACAACTTTGTTTTGGTTTACAAATTCACTATACTAAAATAAGACTTAGTTGATTTGAAGTAAAGAACGTCAAACTATTAACTTAGAACTGATTTTCAAATTGTCATTTCTAAAATCAGAAGTAGATGTTTTCAAGTAAACAACTTTAAACTAATAACTTAGCCTTGATTTACAAATTGAGTATTCTAAAATAAGACTTAGTTATTTTGAAGTAAGGAACGTCAAACTATTAACTTAGATCTGATTTTCAAATTGGCATTTCTAAAATCAGTGGTAGTTTTTTTCAAGTGAAGAACTTCATACTAGTAACTTAGTTTTAATTTACAAATTCACTAGTCTAAAATAAGACTTAGTTATTTTAAAGTAAAGAACGTCAAACTGTTAACTTAGATCTGATTTTCAAATTGTCATTTCTAAAATCAGTAGTAGATATATTCAAGTAAAGAACTTCAAACTAATAACTTTGTTTTAAATTACAAATTCACTATACTAAAATAAGACTTAGTTGTTTTGAAGTAAAGAACGTCAAACTATTAACTTAGATTTGATTTTCAAATTGTCATTTCTAAAATCAGAAGTAGATATTTTCAAGTAAAGAACTTTAAACTAATAACTTAGCCTTGATTTACAAATTGAGTATTCTAAAATAAGACTTAGTTATTTTGAAATAAAGAACGTCAAACTATTAACTTAGACCTGATTTTCAAATTGTCATTTTTAAAATCAGTGGTAGTTTTTTTCAAGTGAAGAACTTCATACTAATAACTTAGTTTTCATTTACAAATTCACTAGTCTAAAATAAGACTTAGTTATTTTAAAGTAAAGAACGTCAAACTGTTAATTTAGATCTGATTTTCAAATTGTCATTTCTAAAATCAGTGGTAGTTTTTTTCAAGTGAAGAACTTCATACTAACAACTTAGTTTTGGTTTACAAATTCACTATACTAAAATAAGACTTAGTTATTTAGAAGTAAAGAACGTCAAACTATTAACTTAGATCTGATTTTCAAATTGTCATTTCTAAAATTAGAAGTAGATATTTTCAAGTAAACAACTTTAAACTAATAACTTAGTCTTGATTTACAAATTGAGTATTCTAAAATAAGACTTAGTTATTTTGAAGTAAAGAACGTCAAACTATTAACTTAGATCTGATTTTCAAATTGTCATTTCTAAAATCAGTGGTAGTTTTTTTCAAGTGAAGAACTTCATACTAATAACTTAGTTTTAAATTACAAATTCACTATACTAAAATAAGACTTAGTTATTTAGAAGTAAAGAACGTCAAACTATTAACTTACATCTGATTTTCAAATTGTCATTTCTAAAACAAGAAGTAGATATTTTCAAGTAAAGAACTTTAAACTAAGAACTTAGCCTTGATCTACAAATTGAGTATTCTAAAATAAGAATTAGTTATTTGGAAGTAAAGAACGTCAAACTATTAACTTAGATCTGATTTTCAAATTGTCATTTCGAAAACCAGTGGTAGTTTTTTTCAAGTGTAGAACTTCATACTAACAACTTAGTTTTGGTTTACAAATTCACTATACTAAAATAAGACTTAGTTGATTTGAAGTAAAGAACGTCAAACTATTAACTTAGAACTGATTTTCAAATTGTCATTTCTAAAATCAGAAGTAGATATTTTAAAGTAAACAACTTTAAACTAATAACTTAGCCTTGATTTACAAATTGAGTATTCTAAAATAAGACTTAGTTATTTTGAAGTAAGGAACGTCAAACTATTAACTTAGATCTGATTTTCAAATTGGCATTTCTAAAATCAGTGGTAGTTTTTTTCAAGTGAAGAACTTCATACTAGTAACTTAGTTTTAATTTACAAATTCACTAGTCTAAAATAACACTTAGTTATTTTAAAGTAAAGAACGTCAAACTGTTAACTTAGATCTGATTTTCAAATTGTCATTTCTAAAATCAGTAGTAGATATATTCAAGTAAAGAACTTCATACTAATAACTTAGTTTTAATTTACAAATTCACTAGTCTAAAATAAGACTTAGTTATTTTAAAGTAAAGAACGTCAAACTGTTAATTTAGATCTGATTTTCAAATTGTCATTTCTAAAATCAGTGGTAGTTTTTTTCAAGTGAAGAACTTCATACTAACAACTTAGTTTTGGTTAACAAATTCACTATACTAAAATAAGACTTAGTTGTTTTGAAGTAAAGAACGTCAAACTATTAACTTAGATCTGATTTTCAAATTGTCATTTCTAAAATCAGAAGTAGATATTTTCAAGTAAACAACTTTAAACTAATAACTTAGCCTTGATTTAGAAATTGAGTATTCTAAAATAAGACTTAGTTATTTTGAAGTAAAGAACGTCAAACTATTAACTTAGATCTGATTTTCAAATTGTCATTTCTAAAATCAGTGGTAGTTTTTTTCAAGTGAAGAACTTCATACTAATAACTTAGTTTTAAATTACAAATTCACTATACTATAATAAGACTTAGTTATTTAAAAGTAAAGAACGTCAAACTATTAACTTAGATCTGATTTTCAAATTGTCATTTCTAAAACAAGAAGTAGATATTTTCAAGTAAAGAACTTTAAACTAATAACTTAGCCTTGATTTACAAATTGAGTATTCTAAAATAAGACTTGGTTACTTTGAAGTAAAGAACGTCAAACTATTAACTTAGATCTGATTTTCAAATTGTCATTTCTAAAATCAGTAGTAGTTTTTTTCAAGTGAAGAACTTCATACTAATAACTTAGTTTTAATTTACAAATTCACTAGTCTAAAATAAGACTTAGTTATTTTAAAGTAAAGAACGTCAAACTGTTAATTTACATCTGATTTTCAAATTGTCATTTCTAAAATCAGTAGTAGATATTTTCAAGAAAAGAACTTCAAACTAATAACTTTGTTTTAAATTACAAATTCACTATACTAAAATAAGACTTAGTTATTTAGAAGTAAAGAACGTCAAACTATTAACTTAGATCTGATTTTCAAATTGTTATTTCTAAAACAAGAAGTAGATATTTTTAAGTAAAGAACTTTAAACTAATAAATTAGCTTTGATTTACAAATTGAGTATTCTAAAATAAGACTTAGTTATTTTGAAGTAAAGAACGTCAAACTATTAAATTAGATCTGATTTTCAAATTGTCATTTCTAAAATCAGTGGTAGTTTTTTTTAAGTGAAGAACTTCATACTAATAACTTAGTTTTAATTTACAAATTCACTAGTCTAAAATAAGACTTAGTTATTTTAAAGTAAAGAACGTCAAACTGTTAACTTAGATATGATTTTCAAATTGTTATTTCTAAAATCAGTGGTAGTTTTTTTCAAGTGAAGAACTTCATACTAACAACTTAGTTTTGGTTAACAAATTCACTATACTAAAATAAGACTTAGTTGTTTTGAAGTAAAAAACGTCAAACTATTAACTTAGATCTGATTTTCAAATTGTCATTTCTAAAACAAGAAGTAGATATTTTCAAGTAAAGAACTTTAAACTAATAACTTAGCCTTGATTAACAAATTGAGTATTCTAAAATAAGACTTAGTTATTTTGAAGTAAAGAACGTCAAACTATTAACTTAGATCTGATTTTCAAATTGTCATTTCTAAAACAAGAAGTAGATATTTTCAAGTAAAGAACTTTAAACTAATAACTTAGCCTTGATTTACAAATTGAGTATTCTAAAATAAGACTTAGTTATTTTGAAGTAAAGATCGTCAAACTATTAACTTAGATCTGATTTTCAAATTGTCATTTCTAAAATCAGTGGTAGTTTTTTTCAAGTGAAGAACTTCATACTAATAACTTAGTTTTAAATTACAAATTCACTATACTAAAATAAGACTTAGGTATTTAGAAGTAAAGAACGGCAAACTATTAACTTAGATTTGATTTTCAAATTGTCATTTCTAAAACAAGAAGTAGATATTTTCAAGTAAAGAACTTTAAACTAATAACTTAGCCTTGATTTACAAATTGAGTATTCTAAAATATGACTTGGTTATTATTGGGTAAAGGTGGCGTAGCGAGAATTATTTTCAATAAAAGAATAGTTCAAGTTTAATATTTTATTTTAGCAAAAATGCATCTACACACTTGTATGTTCAAGAGCGGTCACTTTAATAATGATAATTTCACACTTGCAGTTTTCAAGTTGCAAGTTGGGGCGGTATGGTTGGCATATATAAGAATTTATGGTTTCCGTTCTTTGAACGAGGGTGTTAATATGTTTCACATTCTCAGCTTTAACTTATAACCAAATTGTCATTTGCTGGATTAATTGTTTTGCATATTTTCTTATGTACAAACCAATAGTTATTTTGAAGTAAAGAACGTCAAAATATTAACTTAGATCTGATTTTCAAATTGTCATTTCTAAAATCAGTGGTAGTTTTTTTCAAGTGAAGAACTTCATACTAATAACTTAGTTTTGGTTTACAAATACACTATACTAAAATAAGACTAAGTTGTTCTGAAGTAAAGAACGTCAAACTATTAACTTAGATCTGATTTTCAAATTGTCATTTCTAAAATCAGAAGTAGATATTTTCAAGTAAACAACTTTAAACTAATAACTTAGCCTTGATTTACAAATTGAGTATTCTAAAATAAGACTTAGTTATTTTGAAGTAAGGAACGTCAAACTATTAACTTAGATCTGATTTTCAAATTGTCATTTCTAAAATCAGTGGTAGTTTATTTCAAGTGAAGAACTTCATACTAATAACTTAGTTTTAATTTACAAATTCACAAGTCTAAAATAAGACTTAGTTATTTTAAAGTAAAGAACGTCAAACTGTTAACTTAGATCTGATTTTCAACTTGTCATTTCTAAAATTAGAAGTAGATATTTTCAAGTAAAGAACTTTAAACTAATAACTTAGCCTTGATTTACAAATTGAGTATTCTAAAATATGACTTGGTTATTATTGGGTAAAGGTGGCGTAGCGAGAATTATTTTCAATAAAAGAATAGTTCAAGTTTAATATTTTATTTTAGCAAAAATGCATCTACACACTTGTATGTTCAAGAGCGGTCACTTTAATAATGATAATTTCACACTTGCAGTTTTCAAGTTGCAAGTTGGGGCGGTATGGTTGGCATATATAAGAATTTATGGTTTCCGTTCTTTGAACGAGGGTGTTAATATGTTTCACATTCTCAGCTTTAACTTATAACCAAATTGTCATTTGCTGGATTAATTGTTTTGCATATTTTCTTATGTACAAACCAATAGTTATTTTGAAGTAAAGAACGTCAAAATATTAACTTAGATCTGATTTTCAAATTGTCATTTCTAAAATCAGTGGTAGTTTTTTTCAAGTGAAGAACTTCATACTAATAACTTAGTTTTGGTTTACAAATACACTATACTAAAATAAGACTAAGTTGTTCTGAAGTAAAGAACGTCAAACTATTAACTTAGATCTGATTTTCAAATTGTCATTTATAAAATCAGAAGTAGATATTTTCAAGTAAACAACTTTAAACTAATAACTTAGCCTTGATTTACAAATTGAGTATTCTAAAATAAGACTTAGTTATTTTGAAGTAAGGAACGTCAAACTATTAACTTAGATCTGATTTTCAAATTGTCATTTCTAAAATCAGTGGTAGTTTATTTCAAGTGAAGAACTTCATACTAATAACTTAGTTTTAATTTACAAATTCACAAGTCTAAAATAAGACTTAGTTATTTTAAAGTAAAGAACGTCAAACTGTTAACTTAGATCTGATTTTCAACTTGTCATTTCTAAAATTAGAAGTAGATATTTTCAAGTAAACAACTTTAAACTAATAACTTAGCCTTGATTTACAAATTGAGTATTCTAAAATAAGACTTAGTTATTTTGAAGTAAGGAACGTCAAACTATTAACTTAGATCTGATTTTCAAATTGTCATTTCTAAAATCAGTGGTAGTTTATTTCAAGTGAAGAACTTCTTCACTTAATAACTTAATACTAATAACTTAGTTTTAATTTACAAATTCACAAGTCTAAAATAAGACTTAGTTATTTTAAAGTAAAGAACGTCAAACTGTTAACTTAGATCTGATTTTCAAATTGTCATTTCTAAAATCAGTAGTAGATATTTTCAAGTAAAGAACTTCAAACTAATAACTTTGATTTAAATTACAAATTCACTATACTAAAATAAGACTTAGTTATTAAGAAGTAAAGAACGTCAAACTATTAACTTAGATTTGATTTTCTAATTGTCATTTCTAAAACAAGAAGTAGATATTTTCAAGTAAAGAACTTTAAACTAATAACTTAGCCTTGATTTACAAATTGAGTATTCTAAAATATGACTTGGTTATTTAGAAGTAAAGAACGTCAAAATATTAACTTAGATCTGATTTTTAAATTGTCATTTCTAAAATCAGTGGTAGTTTTTTTCAAGTGAAGAACTTCATACTAATAACTTAGTTTTGGTTTACAAATACACTATACTAAAATAAGACTTAGTTGTTCTGAAGTAAAGAAATCAAACTATTAACTTAGATCTGATTTTCAAATTGTCATTTCTAAAATCAGAAGTAGATATTTTCAAGTAAACAACTTTAAAATAATAACTTAGCCTTGATTTACAAATTGAGTATTCTAAAATAAGACTTAGTTATTTTGAAGTAAAGAACGTCAAACTATTAACTTAGATCTGATTTTCAAATTGTCATTTCTAAAATCAGTGGTAGTTTTTTTCAAGTGAAGAACTTCATACTGATAACTTAGTTTTGGTTTACAAATTCACTATACTAAAATAAGACTTAGTTGTTTTGAAGTAAAGAACGTCAAACTATTAACTTAGATCTGATTTTCAACTTGTCATTTCTAAAATTAGAAGTAGATATTTTCAAGTAAACAACTTTAAACTAATAACTTAGCCTTGATTTACAAATTGAGTATTCTAAAATAAAACTTAGTTATTTTGAAGTAAGGAACGTCAAACTATTAACTTAGATCTGATTTTCAAATTGTCATTTCTAAAATCAGTGGTAGTTTTTTTCAAGTGAAGAACTTCATACTAATAACTTAGTTTTAATTTACAAATTCACTAGTCTAAAATAAGACTTAGTTATTTTAAAGTAAAGAACGTCAAACTGTTAACTTAGATCTGATTTTCAAATTGTCATTTCTAAAATCAGTAGTAGATATTTTCAAGTAAAGAACTTCAAACTAATAACTTTGATTTAAATTACAAATTCACTATACTAAAATAAGACTTAGTTATTTAGAAGTAAAGAACGTCAAACTATTAACTTAGATCTGATTTTCAATTTGTCATTTCTAAAACAAGAAGTAGATATTTACAAGTAAAGAACTTTAAACTAATAACTTAGCCTTGATTTACAAATTGAGTATTCTAAAAAAAGACTTAGTTATTTTGAAGTAAAGAACGTCAAACTATTAACTTAGATCTGATTTTCAAATTGTCATTTCTAAAATCAGTGGTAGTTGTTTTCAAGTGAAGAACTTCATACTAATAACTTAGTTTTGGTTTACAAATTCACTATACTAAAATAAAACTTAGTTGTTTTGAACGTGTTTTCTTAGTAGTAAAGAACGTCAAACTATTAACTTAGATCTGATTTTCAAATTGTCATTTCTAAAATCAGAAGTAGATATTTTCAAGTAAACAACTTTAATCTAATAACTTAGCCTTGATTTACAAATTGAGTATTCTAAAATAAGACTTGGTTATTTTGAAGTAAAGAACGTCAAACTATTAACTTAGATCTGATTTTCAAATTGTCATTTCTAAAATCAGTGGTAGTTTTTTTCAAGTGAAGAACTTCATACTAATAACTTAGTTTTAATTTACAAATTCACTAGTCTAAAATAAGACTTAGTTATTTTAAATTAAAAATCGTCAAACTGTTAACTTAGATCTGATTTTCAAATTGTCATTTCTAAAATCAGTGGTAGTTTTTTTCAAGTGAAGAACTTCATACTAATAACTTAGTTTTAATTTACAAATTCTCTAGTCTAAAATAAGACTTAGTTATTTTAAAGTAAAGAACGTCAAACTGTTAACTTAGATCTGATTTTCAAATTGTCATTTCTAAAATCAGTAGTAGATATTTTCAAGTAAAGAACTTCAAACTAATAACTTTGATTTAAATTACAAATTCACTATACTAAAATAAGACTTAGTTATTAAGAAGTAAAGAACGTCAAACTATTAACTTAGATTTGATTTTTTAATTGTCATTTCTAAAACAAGAAGTAGATATTTTCAAGTAAAGAACTTTAAACTAATAACTTAGCCTTGATTTACAAATTAAGTATTCTAAAATATGACTTGGTTATTTTGAAGTAAAGAACGTCAAAATATTAACTTAGATCTGATTTTCAAATTGTCATTTCTAAAATCAGTGGTAGTTTTTTTCAAGTGAAGAACTTCATACTAATAACTTAGTTTTAATTTACAAATTCACTAGTCTAAAATAAGACTTAGTTATTTTAAAGTAAAGAACGTCAAACTGTTAATTTAGATCTGATTTTCAAATTGTCATTTCTAAAATCATTGGTAGTTTTTTTCAAGTAAAGAACTTCATACTAACAACTTAGTTTTGGTTTACAAATTCACTATACTAAAATAAGACTTAGTTGTTTTGAAGTTAAGAACGTCAAACTATTAACTTAGATCTGATTTTCAAATTGTCATTTCTAAAATCAGAAGTAGATATTTTCAAGTAAACAACTTTAAACTAATAACTTAGCCTTGATTTACAAATTGAGTATTCTAAAATAGGACTTAGTTATTTTGAAGTAAAGAACGTCAAACTATTAGCATAGATCTGATTTTCAAATTGTCATTTCTAAAATCAGTGGTAGTTTTTTTCAAGTGAAGAACTTCATACTAATAACTTAGTTTTAAATTACAAATTCACTATACTAAAATAAGACTTAGTTGTTTTGAAGTAAAGAACGTCAAACTATTAACTTAGATCTGATTTTCAAATTGTCATTTCTAAGATCAGTGGTAGTTTTTTTCAAGTGAAGAACTTCATACAAATAACTTAGTTTTAATTTACAAATTCACTAGTCTAAAATAAGACTTACTCCCGGTTTTTCAATCGTTGGTTAACTATTAGTTCATAGTTAACTATTAGTTAGGTTAAAAATTACGTTTTTTAATTGTAGGTTAACGGAAAGTGTTGGTTACGTCGTGATTATGTTTACCATCACTTGCGGTGTGGGTTAACTATAGGTTGGCGAATTATTAACATTTTATAACCGTAAATTGTGACAGTTTTCGTGGTTTTCATTCAGAAAAATTCAATAAGTTAATTAATTTTTTGAAATTATTAAATTTGTGAATGAATTTGATTATACTGAAATTTTTTGTAATTGGATATTAACAAAACAAATTTCTTTTATTAATATTGTTAAATGCATTATCAACTCAGGTCTAAATCGCATCTTTCCCTTTCCAATTAAAATCACCAGTCTTCGGATTCTAAAACATTTTTATGTTGCTTTACAATAGTAACTAAAAGTTCTTCTTCCTCTTGAGTAAAATTTAAGACACGTTATTTTCTATTTGCTTCCATATCAGAAGAATAATACCTATATAAGATAGCATTATAATTATTTATTTTATAGGTATTTGTTTATATCAAATATTTCAATATTACTATTAATAAAAATCTAAAATTATCATTGCTTATCGTTTCGTAACAGATTTTAATAAAAATGAAAAACAATAATTTATTATTATGAACACCAATAAATACAATCATACAACGACACCTGTCAACCTACTGCCAACTACACTCAAGTATTTAGGGTTATAATCACGTTTAATAGTTCAGATGTACTGTAAACTAGAAGTTACCTTACCAACACCTAAAAATAAATTGAAAAACGCAAATAAATTCTAACTATAGGTTAACTTGCAAGCGGAGGTAACCAAACTTAAAAGTTAACCAACGATTGAAAAACCGGGCGTTAGTTATTTTAAAGTAAAGAACGTCAAACTGTTAATTTAGATCTGATTTTAAAATTGTCATTTCTAAAATCAGTGGTAGTTTTTTTTAAGTGAAGAACTTCATACTAACAACTTAGTTTTGGTTTACAAATTCACTATACTAAAATAAGACTTAGTTGTTTTGAAGTAAAGAACGTCAAACTATTAACTTAGATCTGATTTTCAAATTGTCATTTCTAAAATCAGAAGTAGATATTTTCAAGTAAACAACTTTAAACTAATAACTTAGCCTTGATTTACAAATTGTGTATTCTAAAATAAGACTTAGTTATTTTGAAGTAAAGAACGTCAAACTATTAACTTAGATCTGATTTTAAAATTGTCATTTCTAAAATCAGTGGTAGTTTTTTTTAAGTGAAGAACTTCATACTAACAACTTAGTTTTGGTTTACAAATTCACTATACTAAAATAAGACTTAGTTGTTTTGAAGTAAAGAACGTCAAACTATTAACTTAGATCTGATTTTCAAATTGTCATTTCTAAAATCAGAAGTAGATATTTTCAAGTAAACAACTTTAAACTAATAACTTAGCCTTGATTTACAAATTGTGTATTCTAAAATAAGACTTAGTTATTTTGAAGTAAAGAACGTCAAACTATTAACTTAGATCTGATTTTCAAATTGTCATTTCTAAAATCAGTGGTAGTTTTTTTCAAGTGAAGTACCTCATACTGATAACTTAGTTTTGGTTTACAAATTCACTATACTAAAATAAGACTTAGTTGTTTTGAAGTAAAGAACGTCAAACTATTAACTTAGATCTGATTTTCAAATTGTCATTTCTAAAATCAGAAGTAGATATTTTCAAGTAAACAACTTTAAACTAATAACTTAGCCTTGATTTACAAATTCACTATTCTAAAATAAGGCTTAGTTATTTTGAAGTAAAAACGGCAAACTATTAACTTAGATCTGATTTTCAAATTGTCCTTTATAAAATCAGTAGTAGATTTTTTCAAGTATAGACTTCAAACTAACAACTTAGTTTTGATTTACAAATTCACTATACTAAAATAAGACTTAGTTGTTTTGAAGTAACGAACGTCAAATTATTAACTTAGATCTGATTTTCAAATTGTCATTTCTAAAATCAGAAGTAGTTATTTTCAAGTAAAGAACTTCAAACTAATAACTTAGATTTGATATACAAAAACAGTATTCTAAAATAAAACTTATCTATTTTGAAGTAAAGAATGTCACACTATTAACTTAGATCTGATTTTCAAATTATTATTTCTAAAATCACAAGTACATATTTTCAAGTAAAGAACTTCAAACTAATAACTTAGTTTTGATTTACATATTGACTATTCTAAAATAAGACTTAGTTATTTTGAAGTAAAGAACGTCAAACTATTACAGTAGATCTGATTTTCAAATTGTAATTTCTAAAATCAGAAGTAGATATTTTCAAGTAAATAACTTCAAACTTATAACTTATTTTTGATTTACTAATTCACTAGTGAGAAATAAGACGTAGTTATTTTGAAGCAAAAAACTTCATACTATTAACTTAGACCTGATTTTCAAATTGTTATTTCTAAAATCAGAAGTAGATATGTTCAAGTAAAGAACTTAAAATTAATAGCTTAGCTTTGATTTACAAATTCACTATACTAAAATAAGACTTAGTTATATTGAAGTAAAGAACGTCAAACTATTAACTTAGATCTGATTTTCAAATTGTCATTTCTAAGATCAGTAGTAGATATTTTCAAGTAAATAACTTCAAACTTATAACTTAGTTTTGATTTACATATTCACTAGTGTGAAATAAGACTTAGTTATTTTGAAGTAAAAAAGTCATACTATTAACTTAGACCTGATTTTGAAATTGTTATTTCTAAAATCAGAAGTAGTTATGTTCAAGTAAAGAACTTCAAATTAATAGCTTAGCTTTGATTTACAAATTCACTATACTAAAATAAGACTTTGTTATATTGAAGTAAAGAAGGTCAAACTATTAACTTAGACCTGATTTTCAAATTATCATTTTTAAAATCAGAAGTAGATATTTTCAAGTAAAGAACTTCAAACTACAACCTTAGATTTGATTTCGATATTTACATTACTAAGATCCGATTTAGTAAATTTGAAATAAAAAACTTTAAACTAATAACTTAGTTTTGAATTACAAATTCACTAGTCTAAAATAAGACTTAGTTATTTTGAAGTAAAGAACTTCAAACTATTAACTTAGATCTGATTTTCAAATTGTCATTTCTAAAACCTGAAGCAGATATTTTCAAATAAAGTACTTCAAACTAACAACTTAGTTTTGATTTACAAATACAGTATTCTAAAATAAGACTTATCTATTTTGAAGTAAAGAATGTCATACTATTAACTTAGAGCTGATTTTCAAATTGTCATTTCTTAAAAAAGAAGTAGATATTTCAAAGTAAAGAACTTCAAACTAATAACTTAGTTTTGATTTACAAATTCTCTATTCTAAAATAAAACATAGTTATTTTGAAGTAAAGAATGTCAAACTATTAACTTATATCTGATTTTCAAATTGTCATTTCTAAAATCAGTAGTAGATATTTTCAAGTAGAGAACTTCAAACTAATAACTTTGTTTTAAATTACAAATTCACTATACTAAAATAAGACTTAGTTATTTAGAAGTAAAGAACGTCAAACTATTAACTTAGAACTGATTTTCAAATTGTCATTTCTAAAATCAGTAGTAGATATTTACAAGTAAACAACTTTAAACTCATAACTTATCCTTGATTTACAAATTGAGTATTCTAAAATAAGACTTAGTTATTTTGAAGTAAAGAACGTCAAACTATTAACTTAGATCTGATTTTCAAATTGTCTTTTCTAAAATCAGTGGTAGTTTTTTTCAAGTGAAGAACTTCATACTAATAACTTAGTTTTAATTTACAAATTCACTAGTCTAAAATAAGACTTAGTTATTTTAAAGTAAAGAACGTCAAACTGTTAACTTAGATCTGATTTTCAAATTGTCATTTCTAAAATCAGTAGTAGATATTTTCAAGTAAAGAACTTCAAACTAATAACTTTGTTTTAAATTACAAATTCACTATACTAAAATAAGACTTAGTTATTTAGAAGTAAAGAAGTCAAACTATTAACTTAGATCTGATTTTCAAATTGTCATTTCTAAAATCAGTGGTAGTTTTTTTCAAGTGAAGAACTTCATACTAATAACTTAGTTTTCATTTACAAATTCACTAGTCTAAAATAAGACTTAGTTATTTTAAAGTAAAGAACCTCAAACTGTTAATTTAGATCTGATTTTCAAATTGTCATTTCTAAAATCAGTGGTAGTTTTTTTCAAGTAAAGAACTTCATACTAACAACTTAGTTTTGGTTTACAAATTCACTATACTAAAATAAGACTTAGTTATTTAGAAGTAAAGAACGTCAAACTATTAACTTAGATCTGATTTTCAAATTGTCATTTCTAAAATCAGAAGTAGATATTTTCAAGTAAACAACTTTAAACTAATAACTTAGCCTTGATTTACAAATTGAGTATTCTAAAATAAGACTTAGTTATTTTGAAGTAAAGAACGTCAAACTATTAGCTTAGATCTGATTTTCAAATTGTCATTTCTAAAATCAGTGGTAGTTTTTTTCAAGTGAAGAACTTCATACTAATAACTTAGTTTTAAATTACAAATTCACTATACTAAAATAAGACTTAGTTATTTAGAAGTAAATAACGTCAAACTATTAACTTAGATCTGATTTTCAGATTGTCATTTCTAAAACAAGAAGTAGATATTTTCAAGTAAAGAACTTTAAACTAATAACTTAGCCTTGATTTACAAATTGAGTATTCTAAAATAAGAATTATTTATTTGGAAGTAAAGAACGTCAAACTATTAACTTAGATCTGATTTTCAAATTGTCATTTCTAAAATCAGTGGTAGTTTTTTTCAAGTGTAGAACTTCATACTAACAACTTAGTTTTGGTTTACAAATTCACTATACTAAAATAAGACTTAGTTGATTTGAAGTAAACAACGTCAAACTATTAACTTAGAACTGATTTTCAAATTGTCATTTCTAAAATCAGAAGTAGATATTTTCAAGTAAAGAACTTTAAACTAATAACTTAGCCTTGATTTACAAATTGAGTATTCTAAAATAAGACTTAGTTGTTTTGAAGTAAAGAACGTCAAACTATTAACTTAGATCTGATTTTCAAATTGTCATTTCTAAAATCAGTGGTAGTTTTTTTCAAGTGAAGAACTTCATACTAATAACTTAGTTTTAATTTACAAATTTACTAGTCTAAAATAAGACTTAGTTATTTTAAAGTAAAGAACGTCAAACTGTTAACTTAGATCTGATTTTCAAATTGTCATTTCTAAAATTAGTAGTAGATATTTTCTAGTAAAGAACTTCAAAATAATAACTTTGTTTTAAATTACAAATTCACGATACTAAAATAAGACTTAGTTATTTAGAAGTAAAGAACGTCAAACTATTAACTTAGATCTGATTTTCAAATTGTCATTTCTAAAACAAGAAGTAGATATTTTCAAGTAAAGAACTTTAAACTAATAACTTAGCCTTGATTTACAAATTGATTATTCTAAAATAAGACTTAGTTATTTTAAAGTAAAGAACGTCAAACTATTAACTTAGATCTGATTTTCAAATTGTCATTTCTAAAATCAGTGGTAGTTTTTTTCAAGTGAAGAACTTCATACTAATAACTTAGTTCTAATTTACAAATTCACTAGTCTAAAATAAGACTTAGTTATTTTAAAGTAAAGAACGTCAAACTGTTAACTTAGATCTGATTTTCAAATTGTCATTTCTAAAATCAGTAGTGGATATTTTCAAGTAAAGAATTTCAAACTAATAACTTCGTTTTAAATTACAAATTCACTATACTAAAATAAGACTTAGTTGTTTTGAATTAAAGAACGTCAAACTATTAACTTAGATTTGATTTTCAAATTGTCATTTCTAAAATCAGAAGTAGATATTTTCAAGTAAACATTTTTAAACTAATAACTTAGCCTTGATTTACAAATTGATTATTCTAAAATAAGACTTAGTTATTTTAAAGTAAAGAACGTCAAACTATTAACTTAGATCTGATTTTCAAATTGTCATTTCTAAAATCAGTGGTAGTTTTTTTCAAGTGAAGAACTTCATACTAATAACTTAGTTCTAATTTACAAATTCACTAGTCTAAAATAAGACTTAGTTATTTTAAAGTAAAGAACGTCAAACTGTTAACTTAGATCTGATTTTCAAATTGTCATTTCTAAAATCAGTAGTGGATATTTTCAAGTAAAGAATTTCAAACTAATAACTTCGTTTTAAATTACAAATTCACTATACTAAAATAAGACTTAGTTGTTTTGACGTAAAGAACGTCAAACTATTAACCTAGATTTGATTTTCAAATTGTCATTTCTAAAATCAGAAGTAGATATTTTCAAGTAAACATTTTTAAACTAATAACTTAGCCTTGATTTACAAATTGAGTATTCTAAAATAAGACTTAGTTATTTTGAAGTAAAGAACGTCAAACTATTAACTTAGATCTGATTTTCAAATTGTCATTTCTAAGATCAGTGGTAGTTTTTTTCAAGTGAAGAACTTCATACTAATAACTTAGTTTTAATTTACAAATTCACTAGTCTAAAATAAGACTTACGCCCGGTTTTTCAATCGCTGGTTAACTATTAGTTCATAGTTAACTATTAGTTAGGTTAAAAATTACGTTTTTCAATTGTAGGTTAACGTAAAGTGTTGGTTACGTCGTGATTATGTTTACCATCACTTGCGGTGTGGGTTAACTATAGGTTGGCGAATTATTAACATTTTATAACCGTAAATTGTGACAGTTTTCGTGGTTTTCATTCAGAAAAATTCAATAAGTTAATTAATTTTTTGAAATTATTAAATTTGTGAATGAATTTGATTATACTGAAATTTTTTGTAATTGGATATTAACAAAACAAATTTCTTTTATTAATATTGTTAAATGCATTATCAACTCAGGTCTAAATCGCATCTTTCTCTTTCCAATTAAAATCACCAGTCTTCGGATTCTAAAACATTTTTATGTTGCTTTACAATAGTAACTAAAAGTTCTTCTTCCTCTTGAGTAAAATTTAAGACACGTTATTTTCTATTTGCTTCCATATCAGAAGAATAATACCTATATAAGATAGCATTATAATTATTTATTTTATAGGTATTTGTTTATATCAAATATTTCAATATTACTATTAATAAAAATCTAAAATTATCATTGCTTATCGTTTCGTAACAGATTTTAATAAAAATGAAAAACAATAATTTATTATTATGAACACCAATAAATACAATCATACAACGACACCTGTCAACCTACTGCCAACTACACTCAAGTATTTAGGGTTATAATCACGTTTAATAGTTCAGATGTACTGTAAACTAGAAGTTACCTTACCAACACCTAAAAATAAATTGAAAAACGCAAATAAATTCTAACTATAGGTTAACTTGCAAGCGGAGGTAACCAAACTTAAAAGTTAACCAACGATTGAAAAACCGGGCGTTAGTTATTTTAAAGTAAAGAACGTCAAACTGTTAATTTAGATCTGATTTTAAAATTGTCATTTCTAAAATCAGTGGTAGTTTTTTTTAAGTGAAGAACTTCATACTAACAACTTAGTTTTGGTTTACAAATTCACTATACTAAAATAAGACTTAGTTGTTTTGAAGTAAAGAACGTCAAACTATTAACTTAGATCTGATTTTCAAATTGTCATTTTTAAAATCAGAAGTAGATATTTTCAAGTAAACAACTTTAAACTAATAACTTAGCCTTGATTTACAAATTGTGTATTCTAAAATAAGACTTAGTTATTTTGAAGTAAAGAACGTCAAACTATTAACTTAGATCTGATTTTCAAATTGTCATTTCTAAAATCAGTGGTAGTTTTTTTCAAGTGAAGTACCTCATACTGATAACTTAGTTTTGGTTTACAAATTCACTATACTAAAATAAGACTTAGTTGTTTTGAAGTAAAGAACGTCAAACTATTAACTTAGATCTGATTTTCAAATTGTCATTTCTAAAATCAGAAGTAGATATTTTCAAGTAAACAACTTTAAACTAATAACTTAGCCTTGATTTACAAATTGAGTATTCTAAAATAAGACTTAGTTATTTTGAAGTAAAGAACGTCAAACTATTAACTTAGATCTGATTTTCAAATTGTCATTTCTAAAATCAGTGGTAGTTTTTTTCAAGTGAAGAACTTCATACTAATAACTTAGTTTTGGTTTACAAATTCACTATACTAAAATAACACTTAGTTGTTTTGAAGTAAAGAACGTCAAACTATTAACTTAGATCTGATTTTCAAATTGTCATTTCTAAAATCAGTGGTAGTTTTTTTCAAGTGAAGAACTTCATACTAATAACTTAGTTTTAATTTACAAATTCACTAGTCTAAAATAAGACTTAGTTATTTTAAAGTAAAGAACGTCAAACTGTTAATTTAGATCTGATTTTCAAATTGTCATTTCTAAAATCAGTGGTTGTTTTTTTCAAGTGAAGAACTTCATACTAACAACTTAGTTTTGGTTAACAAATTCACTATACTAAAATAAGACTTAGTTGTTTTGAAGTAAAGAACGTCAAACTATTAACTTCGATCTGATTTTCAAATTGTCACTTCGAAAATCAGAAGTAGATATTTTCAAGTAAACAACTTTAAACTAATAACTTAGCCTTGATTTACAAATTGAGTATTCTAAAATAAGACTTAGTTATTTTGAAGTAAAGAACGTCAAACTATTAACTTAGATCTGATTTTCAAATTGTCATTTCTAAAATCAGTGGTAGTTTTTTTCAAGTGAAGAACTTCATACTAATAACTTAGTTTTAAATTACAAATTCACTATACTAAAATAAGACTTAGTTATTTAGAAGTAAAGAACGTCAAACTATTAACTTAGATCTGATTTTCAAATTGTCATTTCTAAAACAAGAAGTAGATATTTGCAAGTAAAGAACTTTAAACTAATAACTTAGCCTTGATTTACAAATTGAGTATTCTAAAATAAGATTTAGTTATTTGGATGTAAAGAACGTCAAACTATTAACTTAGATCTGATTTTCAAAT
Source organism: Cantharis rustica (assembly GCA_911387805.1). Classification (NCBI taxonomy): domain Eukaryota; kingdom Metazoa; phylum Arthropoda; class Insecta; order Coleoptera; family Cantharidae; genus Cantharis; species Cantharis rustica. The sequence continues at coordinate 37,170,700 of OU426878.1, forward strand.
TGTCATTTCTAAAATCAGAAGTAGATATTTTCAAGTAAACATTTTTAAACTAATTACTTAGTTTTAATTTACAAATTCACTAGTCTAAAATAAGACTTAGTTATTTTAAAGTAAAGAACGTCAAACTGTTAACTTAGATTTGATTTTCAAATTGTCATTTCTAAAATCAGTAGTAGATATTTTCAAGTAAAGAACTTCAAACTAATAACTTTGTTTTAAATTACAAATTCACTATACTAAAATAGGACGTAGTTATTTAGAAGTAAAGAACGTCAAACTATTAACTTATATCTGATTTTCAAATTGTCATTTCTAAAACAAGAAGTAGATATTTTCAAGTAAAGAACTTTAAACTAATAACTTAGCCTTGATTTACAAATTGAGTATTCTAAAATAAGACTTAGTTATTTTGAAGTAAATAACGTCAAACTATTAACTTAGATCTGATTTTCAAATTGTCATTTCTAAAATCAGTGGTAGTTTTTTTCAAGTGAAGAACTTCATACTAATAACTTAGTTTTAATTTACAAATTCACTAGTCTAAAATAAGACTTAGTTATTTTAAAGTAAAGAACGTCAAACTGTTAATTTAGATCTGATTTTCAAATTGTCATTTCTAAAATCAGTGGTTGTTTTTTTCAAGTGAAGAACTTCATACTAACAACTTAGTTTTGGTTAACAAATTCACTATACTAAAATAAGACTTAGTTGTTTTGAAGTAAAGAACGTCAAACTATTAACTTAGATCTGATTTTCAAATTGTCACTTCGAAAATCAGAAGTATATATTTTCAAGTAGACAACTTTAAACTAATAACTTAGCCTTGATTTACAAATTGAGTATTCTAAAATAAGACTTAGTTATTTTGAAGTAAAGAACGTCAAACTATTAACTTAGATCTGATTTTCAAATTGTCATTTCTAAAATCAGTGGTAGTTTTTTTCAAGTGAAGAACTTCATACTAATAACTTAGTTTTAAATTACAAATTCACTATACTAAAATAAGACTTAGTTATTTAGAAGTAAAGAACGTCAAACTATTAACTTAGATCTGATTTTCAAATTGTCATTTCTAAAACAAGAAGTAGATATTTTCAAGTAAAGAACTTTAAACTAATAACTTAGCCTTGATTTACAAATTGAGTATTCTAAAATAAGAATTAGTTATTTGGATGTAAAGAACGTCAAACTATTAACTTAGATCTGATTTTCAAATTGTCATTTCTAAAATCAGAAGTAGATATTTTCAAGTAAACACTTTTAAACTAATTACTTAGCCTTGATTTACAAATTGAGTATTCTAAAATAAGACTTAGTTATTTTAAAGTAAACAAACGTCAAACTATTAACTTAGATCTGATTTTCAAATTGTCATTTCTAAAATCAGTGGTAGTTTTTTTCAAGTGAAGAACTTCATACTAATAACTTAGTTTTAATTTACAAATTTACTAGTCTAAAATAAGACTTAGTTATTTTAAAGTAAAGAACGTCAAACTGTTAACTTAGATTTGATCTTCAAATTGTCATTTCTAAAATCAGTAGTAGATATTTTCAAGTAAAGAACTTCAAACTAATAACTTTGTTTTAAATTACAAATTCACTATACTAAAATAGGACGTAGTTATTTAGAAGTAAAGAACGTCAAACTATTAACTTATATCTGATTTTCAAATTGTCATTTCTAAAACAAGAAGTAGATATTTTCAAGTAAAGAACTTTAAACTAATAACTTAGCCTTGATTTACAAATTGAGTATTCTAAAATAAGACTTAATTATTTTGAAGTAAAGAACGTCAAACTATTAACTTAGATCTGATTTTCAAATTGTCATTTCTAAAATCAGTGGTAGTCTTTTTCAAGTGAAGAACTTTATACTAATAACTTAGTTTTGGTTTACAAATTCACTATACTAAAATAATACTTAGTTGTTTTGAAGTAAAGAACGTCAAACTATTAACTTAGATCTGATTTTCAAATTGTCATTTCTAAAATCAGTGGTAGTTTTTTTCAAGTGAAGAACTTCATACTAATAACTTAGTTTTAATTTACAAATTCACTAGTCTAAAATAAGACTTAGTTATTTTAAAGTAAAGAACGTCAAACTGTTAACTTAGATTTGATTTTCAAATTGTCATTTCTAAAATCAGTAGTAGATATTTTCAAGTAAAGAACTTCAAACTAATAACTTTGTTTTAAATTACAAATTCACTATACTAAAATAGGACGTAGTTATTTAGAAGTAAAGAACGTCAAACTATTAACTTATATCTGATTTTCAAATTGTCATTTCTAAAACAAGAAGTAGATATTTTCAAGTAAAGAACTTTAAACTAATAACTTAGCCTTGATTTACAAATTGAGTATTCTAAAATAAGACTTAGTTATTTTGAAGTAAATAACGTCAAACTATTAACTTAGATCTGATTTTCAAATTGTCATTTCTAAAATCAGTGGTAGTTTTTTTCAAGTGAAGAACTTCATACTAATAACTTAGTTTTAATTTACAAATTCACTAGTCTAAAATAAGACTTAGTTATTTTAAAGTAAAGAACGTCAAACTGTTAATTTAGATCTGATTTTCAAATTGTCATTTCTAAAATCAGTGGTTGTTTTTTTCAAGTGAAGAACTTCATACTAACAACTTAGTTTTGGTTAACAAATTCACTATACTAAAATAAGACTTAGTTGTTTTGAAGTAAAGAACGTCAAACTATTAACTTAGATCTGATTTTCAAATTGTCACTTCGAAAATCAGAAGTATATATTTTCAAGTAGACAACTTTAAACTAATAACTTAGCCTTGATTTACAAATTGAGTATTCTAAAATAAGACTTAGTTATTTTGAAGTAAAGAACGTCAAACTATTAACTTAGATCTGATTTTCAAATTGTCATTTCTAAAATCAGTGGTAGTTTTTTTCAAGTGAAGAACTTCATACTAATAACTTAGTTTTAAATTACAAATTCACTATACTAAAATAAGACTTAGTTATTTAGAAGTAAAGAACGTCAAACTATTAACTTAGATCTGATTTTCAAATTGTCATTTCTAAAACAAGAAGTAGATATTTTCAAGTAAAGAACTTTAAACTAATAACTTAGCCTTGATTTACAAATTGAGTATTCTAAAATAAGAATTAGTTATTTGGATGTAAAGAACGTCAAACTATTAACTTAGATCTGATTTTCAAATTGTCATTTCTAAAATCAGAAGTAGATATTTTCAAGTAAACATTTTTAAACTAATTACTTAGCCTTGATTTACAAATTGAGTATTCTAAAATAAGACTTAGTTATTTTAAAGTAAACAAACGTCAAACTATTAACTTAGATCTGATTTTCAAATTGTCATTTCTAAAATCAGTGGTAGTTTTTTTCAAGTGAAGAACTTCATACTAATAACTTAGTTTTAATTTACAAATTTACTAGTCTAAAATAAGACTTAGTTATTTTAAAGTAAAGAACGTCAAACTGTTAACTTAGATTTGATCTTCAAATTGTCATTTCTAAAATCAGTAGTAGATATTTTCAAGTAAAGAACTTCAAACTAATAACTTTGTTTTAAATTACAAATTCACTATACTAAAATAGGACGTAGTTATTTAGAAGTAAAGAACGTCAAACTATTAACTTATATCTGATTTTCAAATTGTCATTTCTAAAACAAGAAGTAGATATTTTCAAGTAAAGAACTTTAAACTAATAACTTAGCCTTGATTTACAAATTGAGTATTCTAAAATAAGACTTAATTATTTTGAAGTAAAGAACGTCAAACTATTAACTTAGATCTGATTTTCAAATTGTCATTTCTAAAATCAGTGGTAGTCTTTTTCAAGTGAAGAACTTTATACTAATAACTTAGTTTTGGTTTACAAATTCACTATACTAAAATAATACTTAGTTGTTTTGAAGTAAAGAACGTCAAACTATTAACTTAGATCTGATTTTCAAATTGTCATTTCTAAAATCAGTGGTAGTTTTTTTCAAGTGAAGAACTTCATACTAATAACTTAGTTTTAATTTACAAATTCACTAGTCTAAAATAAGACTTAGTTATTTTAAAGTAAAGAACGTCAAACTATTAACTTAGATCTGATTTTCAATTTGTCATTTCTAAAACAAGAAGTAGATATTTTCAAGTAAAGAACTTTAAACTAATAACTTAGCCTTCATTTACAAATTGAGTATTCTAAAAAAAGACTTAGTTATTTTGAAGTAAAGAACGTCAAACTATTAACTTAGATCTGATTTTCAAATTGTCATTTCTAAAATCAGTGGTAGTTGTTTTCAAGTGAAGAACTTCCTACTAATAACTTAGTTTTGGTTTACAAATTCACTATACTAAAATAAGACTTAGTTGTTTTGAAGTAAAAAACGTCAAACTATTAACTTAGATCTGATTTTCAAATTGTCATTTCTAAAAACAGAAGTAGATATTTTCAAGTAAACAACTTTAAACTAATAACTTAGCCTTGATTTACAAATTGAGTATTCTAAAATAAGACTTAGTTATTTTGAAGTAAAGACCGTCAAACTATTAACTTAGATCTAATTTTCAAATTGTCATTTCTAAAATCAGTGGTAGTTTTTTTCAAGTGAAGAACTTCATACTAATAACTTAGTTTTAATTTACAAATTCACTAGGCTAAAATAAGACTTAGTTATTTTAAAGTAAAGAACGTCAAACTGTTAACTTAGATCTGATTTTCAAATTGTCGTTTCTAAAATCAGTAGTAGATATTTTCAAGTAAAGAATTTCAAACTAATAACTTCGTTTTAAATTACAAATTCACTATACTAAAATAAGACTTAGTTGTTTTGAAGTAAAGAACGTCTAACTATTAACTTAGATTTGATTTTCAAATTGTCATTTCTAAAATCAGTGGTAGTTTTTTTCAAGTGAAAAAAACGTCAAACTATTAACTTAGATCTGATTTTCAAATTGGCATTTCTAGAATCAGTGGTAGTTTTTTTCAAGTGAAGAACTTCATACTAATAACTTAGTTTTGGTTTACAAATTCACTATACTAAAATAAGACTTAGTTGTTTTGAAGTAAAGAACGTCAAACTATTAACTTAGATCTGATTTTCAAATTGTCATTTCTAAAATCAGTGGTAGTTTTTTTCAAGTGAAGAACTTCATACTAATAACTTAGTTTTCATTTACAAATTCACTAGTCTAAAATAAGACTTATTTATTTTAAAGTAAAGAACGTCAAACTGTTAATTTAGATCTGATTTTCAAATTGTCATTTCTAAAATCAGTGGTAGTTTTTTTCAAGTGAAGAACTTCATACTAACAACTTAGTTTTGGTTTACTAATTCACTATACTAAAATAAGACTTAGTTATTTAGAAGTAAAGAACGTCAAACTATTAACTTAGATCTGATTTTCAAATTGTCATTTCTAAAATCAGAAGTAGATATTTTCAAGTAAACAACTTTAAACTAATAACTTAGCCTTGATTTACAAATTGAGTATTCTAAAATAAGACTTAGTTATTTTGAAGTAAAGAACGTCAAACTATTAACTTAGATCCGATTTTCAAATTGTCATTTCTAAAATCAGTGGTAGTTTTTTTCAAGTGAAGAACTTCATACTAATAACTTAGTTTTAATTTACAAATTCACTAGTCTAAATTAAGACTTAGTTATTTTAAAGTAAAGAACGTCAAACTGTTAACTTAGATCTGATTTTCAAATTGTCATTTCTAAAATCAGTAGTAGATATTTTCAAGTAAAGAACTTCAAACTAATAACTTTGTTTTAAATTACAAATTCACTATACTAAAATAAGACTTAGTTATTTAGAAGTAAAGACCGTCAAACTATTAACTTAGATCTGATTTTCAAATTGTCATTTCTAAAACAAGAAGTAGATATTTTCAAATAAAGAACTTTAAACTAATAACTTAGCCTTGATTTACAAATTGAGTATTCTAAAATAAGACTTAGTTATTTTGAAGTAAAGAACGTCAAACTGTTAACTTAGATCTGATTTTCAAATTGTCGTTTCTAAAATCAGTAGTAGATATTTTCAAGTAAAAAACTTCAAACTAATAACTTTGTTTTAAATTCCAAATTCACTATACTAAAATAGGACTTAGTTATTTAGAAGTAAAGAACGTCAAACTATTAACTTAGACCTGATTTTCAAATTGTCATTTCTAAAACAAGAAGTAGATATTATCAAATAAAGAACTTTAAACTAATAACTTAGCCTTGATTTACAAATTGAGTATTCTATAATAAGACTTAGTTATTTTGAAGTAAAGAACGTCAAACTATTAACTTAGATCTGATTTTCAAATTTTCATTTCTAAAATCAGTGGTAGTTTTTTTCAAGTGAAGAACTTCATACTAATAACTTAGTTTTAATTTACAAATTCACTAGTCTAAAATAAGACTTAGTTATTTTAAAGAAAAGAACGTCAAACTGTTAACTTAGATCTGATTTTCAAATTGTCATTTCTAAAATCAGTGGTAGATATTTTCAAGTAAAAAACTTCAAACTAATAACTTTGCTTTAAATTACAAATTCACTATACTAAAATAAGACTTAGTTATTTAGAAGTAAAGAACGTCAAACTATTAACTTAGATTTGATTTTCAAATTGTCATTTCTAAAACAAGAAGTAGATATTTTCAAGTAAAGAACTTTAAACTAATAACTTAGCCTTGATTTACAAATTTAGTATTCTAAAATATGACTTGGTTCTTTTGAAGTAAACAACGTCAAACTACTAACTTAGATCTGATTTTGAAATTGTCATTTCTAAAATCAGTGGTAGTTTTTTTCAAGTGAAGAACTTCATACTAATAACTTAGTTTTGGTTTACAAATTCACTATACTAAAATAAGACTTAGTTATTTTGAAGTAATGAACGTCAAACTATTAACTTAGATCTGATTTTCACATTGTCATTTCTAAAATCAGAAGTAGATATTTTCAAGTAAACAACTTTAAACTAATAACTTAGCCTTGATTTACAAATTGAGTATTCTAAAATAAGACTTGGTTATTTTGAAGTAAAGAACGTCAAACTATTAACTTAGCTCTGATTTTCAAATTGTCATTTTTAAAATCAGTGGTAGTTTTTTTCAAGTGAAGAACTTCATACTAATAACTTAGTTTTAATTTACAAATTCACTAGTCTAAAATAAGACTTAGTTATTTTAAAGTAAAGAATGTCAAACTGTTATATTAGATCTGATTTTCAAATTGTCATTTCTAAAATCAATAGTAGATATTTTCAACTAAAGAACTTCAAACTAATAACTTTGTTTTAAATTACAAATTCACTATACTAAAATAGTACTTAGTTATTTCGAAGGAAAGAACATCAAACTATTAACTTAGATCTGATTTTCAAATTGTCATTTCTAAAACAAGAAGTAGATAATTTCAAGTAAAGAACTTTAAACTAATAACTTAGCCTTGATTTACAAATTGAGTATTCTAAAATAAGACTTAGTTATTTTGAAGTAAAGAACGTCAAACTATTAACTTAGATCTGATTTTCAAATTGTCATTTCTAAAATCAGTGGTAGTTTTTTTCAAGTGAAGAACTTCATACTAATAACTTAGTTTTAATTTACAAATTCACTAGTCTAAAATAAGACTTAGTTATTTTAAAGAAAAGAACGTCAAACTGTTAACTTAGATCTGATTTTCAAATTGTCATTTCTAAAATCAGTGGTAGATATTTTCAAGTAAAAAACTTCAAACTAATAACTTTGCTTTAAATTACAAATTCACTATACTAAAATAAGACTTAGTTATTTAGAAGTAAAGAACGTCAAACTATTAACTTAGATTTGATTTTCAAATTGTCATTTCTAAAACAAGAAGTAGATATTTTCAAGTAAAGAACTTTAAACTAATAACTTAGCCTTGATTTACAAATTTAGTATTCTAAAATATGACTTGGTTCTTTTGAAGTAAACAACGTCAAACTACTAACTTAGATCTGATTTTGAAATTGTCATTTCTAAAATCAGTGGTAGTTTTTTTCAAGTGAAGAACTTCATACTAATAACTTAGTTTTGGTTTACAAATTCACTATACTAAAATAAGACTTAGTTATTTTGAAGTAATGAACGTCAAACTATTAACTTAGATCTGATTTTCACATTGTCATTTCTAAAATCAGAAGTAGATATTTTCAAGTAAACAACTTTAAACTAATAACTTAGCCTTGATTTACAAATTGAGTATTCTAAAATAAGACTTGGTTATTTTGAAGTAAAGAACGTCAAACTATTAACTTAGCTCTGATTTTCAAATTGTCATTTTTAAAATCAGTGGTAGTTTTTTTCAAGTGAAGAACTTCATACTAATAACTTAGTTTTAATTTACAAATTCACTAGTCTAAAATAAGACTTAGTTATTTTAAAGTAAAGAATGTCAAACTGTTATATTAGATCTGATTTTCAAATTGTCATTTCTAAAATCAATAGTAGATATTTTCAACTAAAGAACTTCAAACTATTAACTTAGATCTGATTTTCAAATTGTCATTTCTAAAACAAGAAGTAGATAATTTCAAGTAAAGAACTTTAAACTAATAACTTAGCCTTGATTTACAAATTGAGTATTCTAAAATAAGACTTAGTTATTTTGAAGTAAAGAACGTCAAACTATTAACTTAGATCTGATTTTCAAATTGTCATTTCTAAAATCAGTGGTAGTTTTTTTCAAGTGAAGAACTTCATACTAATAACTTAGTTTTAATTTACAAATTCACTAGTCTAAAATAAGACTTAGTTATTTTAAAGAAAAGAACGTCAAACTGTTAACTTAGACCTGATTTTCAAATTGTCATTTCTAAAACAAGAAGTAGATATTTTCAAGTAAAGAACTTTAAACTAATAACTTAGCCTTGATTTACAAATTGAGTATTCTAAAATAAGACTTAGTTATTTTGAAGTAAAGAACGTCAAACTATTAACTTAGATCTGATTTTCAAATTTTCATTTCTAAAATCAGTGGTAGTTTTTTTCAAGTGAAGAACTTCATACTAATAACTTAGTTTTAATTTACAAATTCACTAGTCTAAAATAAGACTTAGTTATTTTAAAGAAAAGAACGTCAAACTGTTAACTTAGATCTGATTTTCAAATTGTCATTTCTAAAATCAGTGGTAGATATTTTCAAGTAAAAAACTTCAAACTAATAACTTTGCTTTAAATTACAAATTCACTATACTAAAATAAGACTTAGTTATTTAGAAGTAAAGAACGTCAAACTATTAACTTAGATTTGATTTTCAAATTGTCATTTCTAAAACAAGAAGTAGATATTTTCAAGTAAAGAACTTTAAACTAATAACTTAGCCTTGATTTACAAATTTAGTATTCTAAAATATGACTTGGTTCTTTTGAAGTAAACAATGTCAAAATATTAACTTAGATCTGATTTTCAAATTGTCATTTCTAAAATCAGTGGTAGTTTTTTTCAAGTGAAGAACTTCATACTAATAACTTAGTTTTGGTTTACAAATTCACTATACTAAAATAAGACTTAGTTATTTTGAAGTAATGAACGTCAAACTATTAACTTAGATCTGATTTTCACATTGTCATTTCTAAAATCAGAAGTAGATATTTTCAAGTAAACAACTTTAAACTAATAACTTAGCCTTGATTTACAAATTGAGTATTCTAAAATAAGACTTGGTTATTTTGAAGTAAAGAACGTCAAACTATTAACTTAGATCCGATTTTCAAATTGTCATTTCTAAAATCAGTGGTAGTTTTTTTCAAGTGAAGAACTTCATACTAATAACTTAGTTTTAATTTACAAATTCACTAGTCTAAAATAAGACTTAGTTATTTTAAAGTAAAGAACGTCAAACTGTTAACTTAGATCTGATTTTCAAATTGTCATTTCTAAAATCAGTAGTAGATATTTTCAAGTAAAGAACTTCAAACTAATAACTTTGTTTTAAATTACAAATTCACTATACTAAAATAAGACTTAGTTATTTAGAAGTAAAGAACGTCAAACTATTAACTTAGATCTGATTTTCAAATTGTCATTTCTAAAAGAAGAAGTAGATATTTTCAAGTAAATAACTTTAAACTAATAACTTAGCCTTGATTTACAAATTGAGTATTCTAAAATAAGACTTAGTTATTTTGAAGTAAAGAACGTCAAACTATTAACTTAGATCTGATTTTCAAATTGTCATTTCTATAATCAGTGGTAGTTTTTTTCAAGTGAAGAACTTCATACTAATAACTTAGTTTTAATTTACAAATTCACTAGTCTAAAATAAGACTTAGTTATTTTAAAGAAAAGAACATCAAACTGTTAACTTAGATCTGATTTTCAAATTGTCATTTCTAAAACAAGAAGTAGATATTTTCAAGTAAAGAACTTTAAACTAATAACTTAGCCTTGATTTACAAATTGAGTATTCTAAAATATGACTTGGTTATTTTGAAGTAAACAACGTCAAACTATTAACTTAGATCTGATTTTCAAATTGTGATTTCTAAAATCAGTGGTAGTTTTTTTCAAGTGAAGAACTTCATACTAATAACTTAGTATTAATTTACAAATTCCCTAGTCTAAAATAAGACTTAGTTATTTTAAAGAAAAGAACGTCAAACTGTTAACTTAGATCTGATTTTCAAATTGTCATTTCTAAAATCAGTGGTTGATATTTTTAAGTAAAGAACTTCAAACTAATAACTTTGCTTTATATTCCAAATTCACTATACTAAAATAGGACTTAGTTATTTAGAAGTAAAGAACGTCAAACTATTAACTTAGATCTGCTTTTCAAATTGTCATTTCTAAAACAAGAAGTAGATATTTTCAAGTAAAGAACTTTAAACTAATAACTTAGCCTTGATTTACAAATTGAGTATTCTAAAATAAGACTTAGTTATTTTGAAGTAAAGAACGTCAAACTATTAACTTAGATCTGATTTTCAAATTGTCATTTCTAAAATCAGTGGTATTTTTAAATCATTCATTTTTATTCTTAGATCTGATTTTCAAATTTCATTTCCTAAATCAGAAGTAGATATTTCAAAGTAAATAACTTTAAACTTATAACTTAGTTTTGATTTACAATTTCACTATTATAAAATAAGACTTAGTTTCTTTGAAGTAAAGAACGTCAAACTATTAACTTAGATCTGATATTCAAATTGTCATTTCTGAAATCAGTAGTAAATATTTCAAAGTAAAGAACTTCAAACTAATAACTTAGTTTTGATTTACAAATCCAATATTCTAAAATAAGACTTATCTATTTTGAAGTAAAGAACGTCAAACTATTAACTTAGATATGATTTTCAAATTGTCATTTCTGAAATCAGAAGTAGATATTTTAAAGTAAAGAACTTTAAACTAATAACTTAGTTTTGATTTACAGATTCACTAGTCTAAATAAGACTTAGTTATTTTGAAGTAAAAAAAGTCAAACTATTAACTTAGATCTGATTTTCAAATTGTCATTTATAAAGTCAGTAGTAGATATTTTCAAGTAAAGTACTTCAAACGAATAACTTAGTTTTGATTTACAAAGCCAATATTCTACAAAAAGACTTATCTATTTTGAAGTAAAGAACGTCAAACTATTAACTTAGATCTGATTTTCAAATTGTCATTTCTGAAATCATAAGTAGATTTTTCAAAGGAAAGAATTTCAAACAAATAACTTAGTTTTGATTTACATATTCACTATTCTAACATAAGACTTAGTTTTTTTTAAAGTAAAGCACATCAAACTATTAACTTAGATTTGATTTTCAAATTGCCCCTTTTAAAATCAGAAGTAGATATTTTTAAGTAAAGTACTTCAAACTAATAACTTAGTTTTGATTTACAAATGCACTAGTCTAAAATAAGACTTAGTTTTTTTGAAGTAAAGCACATCAAACTATTAACTTAGATCTGATTTACAAATTGTGATTTCTGAAATCAGAAGTATATTTTTCAAAGTAAGGAACTTCAAACAAATAACTTAGTTTTGATTTACAAATTCACTATTCTAAAATAAGACTTAGTTTCTTTGAAGTAAAGAACATCAAACTATTTGCTTAGATATGATTTTCAAATTGTCATTTCTGAAATCAGAAATAGATATTTTCAAGTAAAAAACTTCAAACTACAACCTTAGATTTGATTTCAAAATTTACATTACTAAGAATCGAATTAGTTATTTTGAAGTAAAAAACGTCAAACTATTAACTTAGATCTGCTTTTCAAATTGTCATTTCTAAAATCAGAAGTAGATATTTTCAAGTAAAGTGTTTCAAACTAATAACTTAGTTTTGATTTACAAATTCACTATTCTAAAATAGTACTTAGTGTTTTTGAAGTAAACAACGTCAAACAATTAACTTAGATATGGTTTTCAAATTGTCATTTCTAAAATCAGTAGTAGATATTTTCAAGTAAAGAACTTCAAACAAATAACTTAGTTTTAATTTACAAAGACAGTATTCTAAAATAATACTTATCTATTTCAAGTAAAGAACGTCAAACTATTAACTTAGATCTGATTTTCAAATCGTCATTTTTGAAATCAGAAGTAGATATTTCAAAGTAAAGAACTTTAAACTAATGACTTAGTTTTGATTTACAAATTCACTATTCTAAAATAAGACTTAGTTTCTTTGAAGTAAAGAACGTCAAACTATTAATTTAGATCTGATTTTCAAATTGTCATTTCTAAAATCAGAAGTAGATATTTTCAAGTAAAAAACTTCAAACTACAACCTTAGATTAGATTTCCAAATTTACATTACTAAGATCCGAATTAGTTATTTTTAAGTAAAAAACGTCAAACTATTAACTTAGATCTGATTTTCAAATTGTCATTTCTGAAATCAGAAGTAGATATTTCAAAGTAAAGAACTTTAAACTAATAACTTAGTTTTGATTTACAGATTCACTATTCTAAAATAAGACTTAGAGTCTTTGAAGTAAAGAACATCAAACTATTAACTAAGATCTGATTTTCAAATTGTCATTTCTGAAATCAGAAAGAGAAGATATTTCAAAATCTCGAAATTTAAAGTAATAACTTAGTTTTGTTTTACAAATTCACTATTCTAAAATAGTACTTAGTTATTTTGAAGTAAACAACGTCAAATTATTAACTTAGATCTGATTTTCAAATTGATATTTCTAAAATCAGTAGTAGATATTTTCAAGTAAAGAACTTTAAACTAATAACTTAGTTTTGATTTACAAATTCACTAGTCTAAATAAGACTTAGTTATTTTGAAAAATAAAAAACGTGAAACTATTAACTTAGATCTGATTTTTAAATTTTCATTTCTGAAATCAGAAGTAGATTTTTGAAAGTAAAGAACTTCAAACAAATAACTTAGTTTTGATTTACAAATTCACTATTGTAAAATAAGACTTAGTTTCTTTGAAGTAAAGAACATCAAACTATTAACTTAAATATGATTTAGAAATTGTCATTTCTGAAATCAGCAGTAGATATTTCTGAGTATCGAACTTTAAACTAATAACTTAGTTTTGATTTACTAATTCACTATTCTATAATAGTACTTAGTTATTTTGAAGTAAACAAGGTCAAACTATTAACTTAGATATAATTTTGAAATTATCATTTCTAAAAACAGTAGTAGATATTTTCAAGTAAAAAACTTCAAACTACAACCTTAAAGTGTAAAATCCACAGGAAGTTTTACGTTAGTTTTAAATGTAAACTTACTATTCTTCATTTGAACGTTGGTCTATATTAAGAGTTTCGTTTCATTC